>CM077123.1:24357630-26810261 GCA_039645545.1 Dendrolimus houi | reverse complement strand
TACCCATGTACAATTACAAAATAGAAATGGTAATTTAATGATCTTTTGAATAAATTAATAGGGTGTCAATTATAGTGGACGACGTGAGGTTGTGTCAACGAAGGTATAGATTACCCTCTACTATCATTTCAATTATTTATTGATTAATTTATATATCCTGCTTTCCTGTTTATAATTTTGAATAGCTAACCTGATTTTGTTTTATATTTCTGAAGTACGCATACAGACTGGCGGCCCACCTGACGGAAAATGAGCATCGTCACCTATGGACATTTGAATCACCAGGAGCGCCGCTTTAGAATAGATTGGGGGGGTAGGATTCGAGATTGAGATTAAGGAAACGGGATAGAGGGATCAAATAAGAGTAATAGGATGAATGGAATGGGATATTCATATTCAAATTCAAAAGTTTTTATTCAATATAAGTCCCACTGGAGAACACTCTTTGAAGGTCATTTATGTAAGTCAAAATTTAAACCTACTTCCTATTCTATGTATACCTGGGGATGGGGAATATAGGAAACGACGTCCTCGCAATGTACTCATTGACGAGCCCGATAAAATCACCCGACTCTTGGCGATTATGAACCCCCCGAGGCTCAGAACATCAGCATGGTATAACAGACGCAGACAAAACAGACGCCGGAGAACCCCCGGCTCGGATCCTCTCACACAAAGTTAGGACCCACCAATCGCACCCACTCATTACAGACACGAGTAGCCATACATAATTAGCTTAGGCTGTGTTGCTGGTGAGTTCTTCCGCCGCTTCTTCTCCTCCAACGATAACACGTTGCGAAGCGGTAGTAAAGATAGACTAGGATCGGCTCCGCCGGAGGAGTCGATAACGAGTCCCCAAATAATCACTTCAGCCTGTTGGCTTAGCTCGTTCAGCCTCTTACGGCTAAATCCTGTATAGAGTCAATCCCCAGCAGCGGTCGAGCCGAGGTCGAACCTCACAGGAGGTGCCTCCTCGAGCGCGCTGCTTCCGGGCTGAACGCCTGCGCTCCTACGGAGTCGGGAAGCCCCCCAAGTCAGGTATCGCTGAAACAGACTTCTGCGGCGATTCAGCTGGATCCTGCTAAAAAAAATCGATTCGATTCCAGAAGCGAGTACATATATTTTTGAGCATCTGTCACGTTGTTTAATTTCGCTCCACTGGGAGTTTTTGGGATTTTTGTACGAAGTTGGTTATCATAACTCTCCTCATACGAAATACGATTAGTTAAAGGCTGACCATTACTCACCTGTCGTGAGAGTGTGGTATCACAACGATCGAGACGGCCGTAATATGTAATCAAAATAATGATTCCCGCATGGCTTTACTATTCTTAGATATTATATAGACTACTGTTTATTCTTCACCAGGGAAAACTTATATATAAAATACATGATCTGTGTAAAGAATTGTAGCGGATCTCCGACAGGGCTTTCGGTAGAAACCTATAGGAGGTGCTGGCGGGATATGCCGGTGGAAATAATACACCAGTCACTCTTGCGGTTCCCGTCGTTTATTGGAACTCTAGTTATAATTACAATTAAATTGCCACTGGTTTTATTAAAGCCGTAATCGGTATCTAATCGAACGTAGCTCTAACACGTGAATTATGTATTGAATGAATGAATAAAAACATTTTATTGTTCACCAAAATTAAAAATACGTTCTTAAAAACAAGATACAATAAATGTTGAACAAAGGTCCGCCTTATCGCTTAAAGCGATCTCTTCCAGGCAACCCCCTAAACTAAGGAAAATATTAAAACATGACAATGACAGTGTAGACAATAAATAATTAAAACATTCAAAATATATGAAATAAGTAAATGAAAATCTTTATTATATAATATATATTTATATACACTGTTTAACGCACACTGACTATTACATTCACACTAACCCACTGATTCTATCTATACACTGATTCGTTTTGGCAGATCACTACTATTTAACTAACAAATACATTTAAAAAAAAACTAATATTTGAGGAATATTCCCACGATTTCCCTGGCCTGGACCCAACCCTTCTACTAAGATACGACTCCCGTATACAAACTAATAAATTGTTACCTCACTAAACTGATACAAAGCAGGCAGGTAAATCACGAAACTATTTTCTAAAATATGTATAATGGCAATGGCAGATGTCAGGATCATCTTTCTTTGACTCAAATGGGGTCTCACAAAGGGAGATAACACTTTAACACTTTATTGTACACCAAAATATGCAATTACAAAAACAGACCATATTTACAATATTTTCTAGGCAATACAATAGACGGCCTTATCGCTCAAAGCTTACTTCCAGGCAACCTAAATTAAAGAAATTAGAATCAAGCGATATAGGTGGTGCAGGAAATAAACACATAAATACTCAAACTAATTTAAGAAATAAATATACAAATACATACACATATACATAGTCATATATATACAATAATACATTGAAAAATACACAAGTTATTATAATAAATGTATTAGCATTATTATATTGTGTTATTCAAAGATAGCTATTTGTGGGTAAATAGTGTTTTCTGAGCAAATTTCTAAATGTTGGTAAGGATTTGGCCTCTCTGATAGTCAGAGGCAGCATATTCCAAAGTTTGACAGCCTGCCCTGTAAAAGAATTATCATAATAGGATGAAGTGTGTGCAGGCGTCATAAGTTTTCGATGCGTATCATGGCGCAAATTGTTCCTTAAGGTACTGGGGACTATTAGGAATAAATAATACGTTATAAAGGAGAGTGAGAATGTGAGTATTCCGGAGAAAATGAATAGAAAGCCACTTGAGTCTTTTACGATATTCGGAAACATGGTCATATTTTCGCAATCCAAATATGAACCTGTTACAAAAATTTTGAAGCCGCGCAAGCTTGTTAATTTAAACCAATAAACCAATATAAAAATTCTTGAAAATATAAAACAATGGAGGGCATAATGGGGGGCGTCATAAATTATTTCATATCCCAGCATCTGCATCGCCTTCGTGGGAAACAACTTTCTAAAAACTATCTATAAACTATTTTGGCATCGTTAACAAACTACATGCAGTCGTATCGCTAAAAGCGACCTCTTCTAGACAACCACCGGCGTAGTAGTACTATTCATCTTTTACCGCGTACATGTATTAGGCGCAATTCAAAAATTTACTGTTATTTTACAAGGTGATACAATGTTGTTAAGAGGTTGTTTCAAATCCCGTCTGGATCTCAGATGTTTCATTTTCCCATAAGAACATTATTTTCCTTTTGCGCTGTTAACGTTCCCAAGCATTGTTCCTTTTATTACCTAATCGTAAAAATATTACTACTACAGCATTATTTATATTTTATTGCACATTAAATATTGAGTTACTGTCGGCTACTTTATACTCTCAATGTGTTGTTAAGAGTTCACCCAACGCATTATTAATTTAACACATTTATATACATTGCAAAAATTAAATTAAAAAAGGATGGCAATAGCATATACGCCTCAACATTAAAATAACTAAAGCACGAAATCATACAATTATTACATACATACACTCTTATAACAAAACTTCTATCATAAAACAACTGATTTGAGATCGAAGAATTACCATTAGAAAATTATTACCTACACTAAACTCTTTTAAAATGTAGTAAATGCATATTAAGAAATTTGACACCAAGGCACA
This sequence comes from Dendrolimus houi, assembly GCA_039645545.1. Taxonomy (NCBI): domain Eukaryota; kingdom Metazoa; phylum Arthropoda; class Insecta; order Lepidoptera; family Lasiocampidae; genus Dendrolimus; species Dendrolimus houi. The sequence continues at coordinate 26,806,605 of CM077123.1, read as the reverse complement.
AAAAATATCATGAGCTTCTATGATATGCCACTTTAATACTATTTATGACCTTTTATTGGAAACGTTACCATATTTTGACATAGTGCTAATGCCTAGCAAGACAATTTAAAAAAAAAAAACAATCAGAGTTGCTGGGTTTAAAAATTGCACAGCTGATATTATGTAGTAATTTAAGGCTTGTAGCCAATCTTCTGCAGGTGATCTGCTACATAATCTATAACTTTAGATTAATTTATTTCTATTTGGGTTATATTTTATTCATTGTACCTGTAAATTATATATTCAATAAAGGCTTTTATAATTAAAAAAAATATCAATAAAATTCATTTTTTTAAATATATTTTTACGAGCTACAGGACTCGAATTAAAATCAGGTTGGAATTACTATAGAATTTATTAGAACTGTATAAAACAGGTACAAATATAACTGGATAGAACCAGTACAAACTGCGCGATTAAATAACACGCGTAAAGTCCGTCACTATATCGCTTATCTAATGTACGTCTTGCTTGTATCGTAATCCTCGCTTGACTGCCTCCTCCTCCGTTCGGGCATTCCTTTTATTCTATAAAAATACAATATGCCTCGACGCAAAACAGTAACCTCTTAGAATTAGTTCGAAACACCTGCCTAATTATGCCTGCGAACGGTCATAAGTGAGTACAATAGGCTGCTCTTCACAACAACCAATAAATAAGTAAACAAAAGAGGACGATCATAAAAACGTTTCTATCTCAAACACCGTGCGGGTAATAAATGTGCTTTGTTTTCAATTATGCAGGTGGCCCAATTGTAACAATATTTATTTAAGTTATTTGGCACACATACAAAAATCACTATTTTGGAACAGAAAAGAAAAAAATAATACATAAATCAACCAAGTTTTCACTTTAAATAATTTAAGAGATTGAAGATTGACAATTAAAGTTTCATATACCTTAAAATTATACTTATATATTTAAAGTACTAGACTATTAAAGAGCAACCCAGTTAGACAGGATGAGCACTTAAATAAAGAAATTTAGTTACCACTTGCGATGTTTATTTATCGAAGAATTTTTATTCTATCGGGAAACCTATAAGTCAAAGCCTGTTGCCCTGTTAATAACATTTCGATGTCATTAAAATCTACCCATCTACGGGATATTTTCATTTAATCTGGTATAGTAACATCGATTTTTAATTCTGAAACATTTACATATTCTTGTTGTAAAGAGCATATGCAGAGCGATAATTGGACGCGTTCGAAATTTAAAAATAAAAAGTAAAACATATAAAAATACTCAAGAAGGAGAAACTATACCTTTCTTTATTCACATCATTGAGTCAACAATTGTAAGGTTTACCCCACGCGTTATTTAAAACATATGAACAAGTTCTGTTGTAGCAATTATGGAGATGATGCATTTTACAATCCCTTATAAAAAATAATATATGTGTAATCAACAAATAGGTCCTGTCTTTGGAGCCCTAACCACCTGTATAGGTCGGACCCCAGGCCCCGCTGCCGGTAAGCTTCAATTGAGGTGTTCGTTTCTTTAAAATATTTTTTTTTATAAAATACCTACTACAATAATGTTTTCTGTTTTATATAAAAAATCTTCTTAAATATTTTTGAATAAATTGAAAATTCATAAATATACTTAATAAATAATAAAATAATAATTTGAGTTTCTGTTTAATTCATTATATTAATACGTGAAGCAAAAACTTTGTACCTACCCCTTTTTACGAAAATTGCGCGGACGGAGGAGTATGAAATTTCGCACACTTATAGTTTATATAGAGAAAGCGTGCAGAATGCTAATATATTTAAAAATTATGCATAAAATATAGATTAAATCAATAAAAAAATTTATACACACACTACCATGTATTTGACACGCACACGCATATATACTCTTTTGTTTATTGTTAAAGTCAAATTAACATGGTAGCCTTGGCGAAATCTGTAATTATAGAAGTATAGTTTTTGACAACAGAACCTTAATAATGTTCAAACATATAATTTAAATTAATTATGGTCGAATTTCGACCACTAGTAATAATAAATACGCGTTTTGATTGCTAAAGTTATGATGTCATATGCTTGTACAAAATTTAGGAGACTTCATCATTTTGTACGTGAAAAGTATTGTATCAGTTAATCGACTGTCATCAATTTTTACCGTCTAACTATAAAGTGTATAAAAATTTATAAGCGAAAATACATCGTTTAAAAACAAGTCAACGTATTCTGTTGAAAACAATTTTCGTTGACATCGTTTTCAATCTGCCACGTTGAATTTTCCAGAATTTTATAGTATATTCAGATATGCGAGCGAAGATCAAAGGGATGTATAATATACTTTATATGATTATAAAAATTGGTTTAAATAGAAAATAAAACTTATTTACGCTTTCATACATTCTTGGACCCAGATTGTAAAAAGATGAGAGTAATTTTAAGATCTCCTTTTATTATGTTGATATTTTTTATAATTATAGTGGGTTTAGTTGCTTTGAATTAATTTATCGCGTGGTGCTTTTTTCATATTATTAATTATTGAAATTCATTCAATTTATTCTTACCTACAATGCATAACAATGTAAAAAATAATAATTTTGTACAGTCCGCCAACTATCAAACTCTCGAACTAGGATTCAACCTGTAAACAGTTGACTTTGGCAACTTTCGGTTGCAAAATACAAAATACAATGAAGGTTAAAGTAAACATTGCAACATTTTGAAATTCTCAACCCTGTACTAGATTACTGTACTAATAGGGTTCAGATGAATAACTAATTAATATACTAAAGTAGATATCCAAACGGTCGTACAAAAAGCAGAGATCTATACAAGTGTTTGCTCAGATTGCGTGTGCATGCGTGAATGTGTGTGCAATCATGTGATTTTGTGTTGTGTATATGTGTGTATGTGTGTGCGCGTGTGCGTGTGACCGTGTGTGGTATTTGTGTGCTTGTGAATGTGAATTAACAATTAATTATACCCAGAAGAATTTGCACATAGATTATATACATTTGATATAATATTTAGATTATGATAATCGATAAGTTATTTTATTCGTGACCTTATTTTTAAGATTTCTCGTCTTCCAAATAGAACATAGGGCAAATTTTCATTTTGTAATAGAATAATAATAACGCTTTTTTAAGAAATATCTCGACTCACTAAATTTCTTTGGCATAAAAGTCACCATCTCCTATGAATTCAAATTCATTTTATTACGAATATAGTCTGAATGATGTTACAATGAGTCGTATAGTATATCTATATTCTGTATCTATGTATGTATGTAGAGACAATTTAATCATATCAAATTAAGTACAAAAATGATATAAAAGAAAAATGTAGCATCACATTAAATTATAGCAAATGCCTAAGCGATATAATCGTGATAAGACGCCTTCGCGGTACTTGCCGCCCGCGCCCGCCTCCGGTGCCCCAGTTTCACCCACAGCTAAACGCTGCCTGCCAGTTACTCCATAAACTAGTCTACTAATCTATAAACTAAACTACTAGTAATACTAATCTTATAAATAAAAATCAATATTTGTATGTTTGTCCTCAATACGCTCCTAAATCATTGATCAGATTGTGATGAAACTTTGGTAAGGTGAATTGACGCCCGAAAGGGTTTCTAGCTCAAAAATATATACAAATAAAAAACAATTTTTGTATGTTTCTTCAATATGCGTTTCTAAACTATTGATAAAATTGTGATAAAACCTGTTCGTGTGTAGGGTACTGAACTCTTCCTAAAGTCCTAAACGATTGGACCGATTTTAATGAAATTTTTTGAATTCAAATTCAAAGTCTTTATTCAAAATAATTTCCACTGGAGAACACTTTTTGAAGGTCACATATATAAATCAAAATTTAATTTTTCTTCCTATACTTTGAACACCGCTTCGCAACGTGTTATTGTTGTTAAGGGGAAGAAGCGGCAAGAAGCGTTTCTTATTCTATTTATATATCAAGTTGTCTTTTTTTAAATAAGTTTTATACAGAATAACTTTTTGAATAATTAATGGAGTTGTAGCAAACAGTCCATACTCAATAAGACACAGACACAATAAAAGGAAAGAAACATATTATTAAAGTTATAATAATGACATAACGTACTAAAATGTTATGCTGCAGTATATCTCCATAAATCCCTTATAAGCTTGGCAAGATAACGTTATACAAAATATAGTATAAGATGTGTGTGTTCAAGTGGGTCCCGGGTAGGTTTAGATTCACAATTGGACCCGGTAGGTGGCGCCGCTGAACTTCTAATCAGTAGGACTAATTGAAAGGATTTTTCTGTGAGTGATCAAGTGGATTAGAGAATGGTTTAGATCAGTGTTTTTTAATCTGTGGGTCGCGACCCCTAGAGGGGTCATAGAGCCTACCTCGGAGGGTCGCCGGCAAAAGTGAAAAGGCAATTTAAGTTTATACCTCATACTTAGGTACTTTCTAAGCTAAGCAGCTTTTTGCAGAGTATAGTCCGTAATAATGAATACAGGTAACAAAATAGAGAAAGACATAAACGTAGTTATTTAAATGACTATCTTTTTGTCTTTCTATGACCCAAGAGGGTCGCCAAAATTATTCAACCCGTAAAGGGATCACGTATTCAAAAAGATTGAAAAGCACTGGTTTAGATTAATAATTTGTTCCGGTAGATGGCGCTGCAATGGGGTTCTAGATTTTTATTTTTTAACAGCAGGATAACGTTTGCCGGGTATAACCAGTTAATTATTAAATTTTATATATAGTGTATTATCTATGAGTCAGTCTGTTTCGGTCAGCTCACGAGTACTAGTATAGTGTACTTGTGCGAGTTTTTCTACTAGTCGATCATGTTCAAGTTAACGCAATTTTCTATGACATAATTTATGTTTCCCTTCAAAACATAAATCGTGCCATACAAAATTGCGTTAACTTGGATGCGATCGCATAGAAAAAAACTCGCATTAAGCATACAGTCCTGCTGCTATTTCCATGTAAAGGTCACAAATGTTTTACTCGCACAGCTTATGTTATATATTGTGGCCTTTTTCAATATAAAATGCTCTACAATACGTTGTTTCAATACACGAATCAGCAACGATACATCACAAAATCAAATAGTGAAATAATAAGTTTATCAGATATTAGATAATTCATTTCTGCCTTTCAATTTAGATGAATCAACCAACGTGATCCATGCAAACATAAACTTGAATCATTCAATATGCTTTTCAACCAAATTGATTTAATTTCATTAAGCCGTTTAATATCAGGATTACTTTGAAAGATCAAAATTATTCTTGAAGACCTGTCTAACGACGATACATGCTTATTTGAAAATGTCTAATAAAATGCATAATCTGTAGTTTTATGATGTTTCACTATATAGCTCCAATAGTCTCCAAGTGGTATAATTTAAAAAATATATATTTTTAACTTATCATGAACTTTTTACCATTTTCCTACGTATCTCAAAAATATAAAGTGACTTTTAAAAGAAAACAAGATTATCGACACAAAAGTACGCTAAATGTAGAAAACTGTTTTTAAAAATCGTTTCAGCGAAACGAGGAGGTACGAGCGAGGTCTTCCACGTGAAAAACTGAGATGTATTATACATTAAAGAACTAGAAATATTCAGTGATGATAAATAGGAGTGCTTATAAATTTAAATTATTTCACACCACGCACCCTGCCCCCATAGCTGAAAAACCTACATTCATTATATACTACAAGTTTTAAGTTATGTGTGGTCTGTGCCAAATACCGTAGGCAGCGTACGGTGTAACGCTGTACTACGACAAATACTTAATATAAATTGGTTTATTTTAGACGCTTCCGTTTTGCCCGTCTCCTCCTGATAGCGTAGTGGGGCTAGTGGGTCAGCGGACTCTCCCGCCTCGTCACACCCAGTGCCGTGTGCTGTTCTGGTTCCAGGAACACCTCTCCTTGTTGGCTTACATCGAGGCGTCACGGCAATCATACCTATGATTACGGTACTGCGGCGCCTCATTACGATGCAGAGGGACGCTGGAAGGTTAATAATAAAGTCGTGCGATGGGTGCCTTCTTCTCTAATCCAAATCTTGTGTAGTGTCGGCCATCAGGATTCCCATATATCACACAATTATTTCACAATCAATTGCGTTTTAATTTATTTAATAAATAAAAAATGCAAGTACAATTCGACATAACAGTACAGTCACCGACGCTATTCTGGGGCCCAATAACCGTGTGTGTGAGAGAGGCTGCAATATTCTTTAAGTCGTAGTAATCATGGCAAGAAGGTTAATACGTGCAACTCAATAAAGTGTTATAATTTTCACGAAAACAACAAAAAATTATTCATAATATAATTAAAAATGTCTACTTTATCTAGAAGATTACAAGAAATTTTTGTTTAATATCGTCATTTTCTAATATTAACCAACCTAAATAAAGACAAAATACTTCACTTTTATTAAAAAAAAAAAAAAAAACAATTGTAAATTGGGAATTTTTATAAAATATTTAAAGCCGTTGCGGTCGAAATTTCACAAAAACATTAAAAATTAATAACTCGAAAACTCAAAACTTTGGTAAAGCATAAATGGAAGTAAGTCAGGTACCGCTTCATGTAAATTAGCTTCGAGGCGTTTTTGCATTTGTAGTATAGTATTTGTACATTTACAGGACTTCTACATTTGATATTGAAATTTAGTATTAAAAATTATGTTAAATATAAATATTTATTCTTTTAATATTTTATTACTTTAATATTAAGTACCTGCCTATAAAAATATATAAAAAGTATTATTTTATTCATGCTGACAGTAAACTACTACAAACGTAAATATGTCTCGAAGCTAATTTACCTGTATATTTTTTTTGAACGTCACTTTTCTCGCCACAATGTATAGTATAGATAGATACATCTATGCTGATTTGGACCGGAATACTTTTACGTTTAGAAATTCATAATTAATCGAGTTATTAAGACTCAATCAATTCGACGAACTGAATTTAAATAGCCGTTCCTTTATGGGTCGTTTTCATTGCCCATTAGTGTATTCTTACATAAACTTTCGTCCCATTTATTATCCAATTCCATTATAACAGTTTAAACGTTATCTAATTGCCGTTTACTGCGATAAAACTGTAGCTAGAAAATGGGTATCATGCAACTTCAAAGCAAATTGTTATAAGAAAACAATAAACGGCTGGATAAACATGCTTCATTCATTCATTCATATTACAAAACAGTCGCATGTTGTATGTACATTTTAGCAGCTACCTGAATTGTGAAATCAAATCCAACATTAATTAAAAGATATCAAATCCAACATTATCTAAAAGTATAAGTATATTTTCAAAAAGTACTAGAAACACCTACAAAGTGGTTTTGACAAAAGTTCCACGAACCACAATATGTCTAAAAAAATTGCCATTAAATATGTGGTCGCATATATAATACCATACTACATAATACACCTATCTTTGCTCCTAAGCATTTTATACTGTGGCGGAACTTCTCGATCATAAGCATATTATATCAATGTCATTGGCGCTAGTAAGATATATCGGTATTTGCAAACTAAATCAATTTTAAAAAGTACTATATCGAATAAAGTTAAAGACAATAGTTACTTATATATACAATCGAAGTTTTCTTGCATTGTTGCAAGAAAACTTAACTTATTTGTATTGTATTTTACAGATAGTCCCTCAAGACTATAAGTAGAATACTAAGCCTAGATCACCGTCTTCTATGGGTAAGGTGCCCAGAAGGCTGGCTACGTTTCCTCGCTGGATCGCCATACTGATCCGTTGCCCGAGGTAAGCACCAGCCCTCTGACCACCTGAAGAGGGTGACTTATTGGCGCTTATCTGACTAATTGTTAAATTATATAGATTTTTTAAACACTGATATATTGTAATCTACAATATTATAAAATTCTAAAATATGAAGCTATTTAAAAAAATAACTGGAATACACTACATAAACGATGGAGAATAAGATGATTTTTTTTTAAATTCTTGTCGGTTTGTTCGAAATTTGCGTAAAAACTACTAGGCCGATTTGGATACGGTTTTCGCCGATCGACAGAAAATTCTTAGACTTTAAATTTGCGCGACTTTTTATCCTGGGTATCCTGCAAAAACCCAGCAAAAACGAACAGCCAGACCTCAAGACACCCCGAGCTCTTTCTGCGTGCACCGGAACACAAACCAACTTGATTGACAATTTATTTTTATTTTACCTTCCACATACTTTAATATTATATAAAATTACTGGAACTAGGTATGTTGCTAAAGAGTTTCTTGCACCGCTTCTTCTCTTCAAGCCTCAACAATGTTGCGAAGTGGTGGTAAATTAGGTTAGGCTCCCATAGAGTAAATAATAACCATAAACAAAATTAAAACAAAATAATAAAAATGAACAAATTGGCGGTAGGCTAAATGAAACTTTAACAATACTCATTGACACCTGACATCTTTGTCTTCCGTGATAATGGCTACTGAAAAGTGGCCAAAACGTCGGAATAATAAAAATAAATAAATTACCGCGCTTAAAACCGTTAAAACGTAGTTTTGTTATGAAAAAGCATTATTTTCAATAAGTTTGCGTTTTTAAACGAACTGTGGTTTTTGAATTTAACGTACGCTTTTAATGCATAAAGTTGCAAAATTAAAATGATAATTTATTTAATGCAGGCATTAAGTCGAGAGAGAGTGCTTTGCGTTAATAGCCTACTTTAGTTATTTTCTACCCAACGAAGTTTTTCACTCAACCAAGTTTTATGTCAAACCGCGTTTGGGAAGTTATAAATTGTAATATTCAAGTACAAAAGTAAAACCAAATAATCTAATTTATTGTTGGAGTACAACAGACAGGCTATTAGCGCACGTGATGGAAAGTGATTACCGTCGCCTAGGGACATTTGCAACGACCCTCCCGGCGTGCCACACCCAATGCCATGGGGTATGCTGGTTCAGGGGACACCCCTCCTTGTCGATTTGCAGTTATACCTATGAATACGATACCGTGGCACCTCATAACCATATGGTAGTCTGGTGGTCGGTGCTTGCCATTTCTATCATCAAAAGCTTGTGTATAGCGTCGACCGTCGGGAGTCCCGCACCCCTCGGTGACCTCCCCCGGCGCCCGAGAGGATGCGGAAATGCGTTCTTCCCGACGTTAACTAAAAAAAGGGACATATGCAACACCAGAGGTGTTACAAACGATCCGAGATCCTTGTACATATGTAACGACATTTTGAAAAAAAAAACCATATTGTAGTGCACAAGAAAATTCTCTGCTGGGCGTTCATTCTAAGTGTCTAAGGCGTGGGGGTGACCAGAGTTGGTATGTAAGTTTGGAACCTCTGATCACACCCACAATGTATGTCTGTCAGTGTTGATGATATACTTAGCTGTTTCGCGGTTGTAACAAGCGTCTTCTTTTCAATTCAACAGTACCAGGTTCAATTATATGCGTGAGTTAATTGAATACAGCGTTTATTACGCCATACAGGTACGAAAGAGAAACGCTCTTGAGACCCGTTGCATACATGAATGTAGGAGCGATGCGGTGGTGGAAAGAAGACGAACCACCACACACCACTCTGAAATGTTCTGAGGAACACTCCTTATCTACTAATACCGTTACATGGTGGAAGCACCTTCAGTTAGGACGAAACGTTTCGTTTAATCTTTTCTAGTGCGAACTGCCGAAAAGTGGAATAATTTGCTTTAGTCAGTTTTTCCTAACAAAAACAATCTTCAAGTCACGAGTGAATAGATATCTTCTAGGTAAGCGTGCTCCATCCTAGACCGCGTCATCGCTCAACATCAGGTGAGAAATCGCTCAACATCGTGGACAAATGCAAAGCTATTGCTAAGCTATCTTTTAAAGAATGTAATAAATATCCGTATGATTTTATATAGGGATTTATGTATAAAATTGTCCCATCCGACATACATATATAGATAGAATATCTATAGAAACAAAGTCAATTTAAAATATTGAGATTTTTATCTCGCTCGCACATTAAATACCACATTTTCGAAAATATAATTTGAGGGAACAAAAATGTAACATTCGTCTTTAAACCGTAGATACAGTGAATACCAAAATTTATCACGCCACCGACGTCCGACAGTTTTCTAAGCTATAAAAAAGGAATAAATTAATGAAAGGGAGGTGTTCTTATTATGTACATATTATGGAAATAAGGTTAAGAAGATAGTTATCCCTTCGGCGAGATTTAAGAAAAATAAAAGATTCCAATTAAGATAAGAAGAAGGCTACTAGTATTTGTGTTTTTAATAATATTGCGAACACTTTTTGTATCTATTTTGTAAGAATTTTCATTGATATTACATTTAAGAAACATTTTAACGTTTTATAGTACTATTGTATCAGTTTTAGATATTATAGTTCTTAATGCAACAGCCACTACCTGAGTCGTCATTTGAGAACCTAATTCAGTGTCATGAATGCTCTCAGGTACGATATTTCAAAGGACAAAGAGGTTTAGGGATCCATATCGGGAAAGCTCATAAGGATCGAGATGAACACTCAGCCTCTTTGCCTAACACCCAAACTGTTTCTGACTCTACCCTGGAGAACACCCAAATTCCAGTTTGGCAAAAACTTTCGAAGTTAAAACAATCGACACCAATTTTAAAAAGAATCCCTCGAGCGGTAAGAACTACTGTATGTGAAATTTTCTCAAAACACATAAAAAGGTATTAATAGAAAATAATCGACGTACCTGGGAGGATTTGTTGTTACTCCCTTATCAAATCTTCCACATAAATAAAGAAGATCATGGTAATATTACTTCTAAAGTTAAGAAAAATTGCAAAATAATACAAACTCTTGGAAACAGATTAGATATTAATAAACCAAAAAAATACTAAAATTCTAAAACTCGTCTGAGACACTTTGTGGAATCAAAATTATCAGATGGCGATATAAAGGGAACAGCACGGATTCTTTTCTCAAACGACGATGTAGCTCCCAATGACAAGACTACTCTGCAAGCTTTACAGGATAAACATCTACCTTCTGGAAACGCACAGTTACTGTATGACGATGACGGCAATGTGGGTAGTATCCACGCTACCCCGGAAGAAATACTCAAAGCAGTTATGTCCTTCAGAAGTAGCTTGGCTGGAGGGCTAGATAGCCTCAGTCCACAACACTTGAAAGATTTGTTGACTGGGGCCACTGGCATCGTGGGCGAGACAGTTCTGAGAGATATAACAGATTTAATTAATCTCATGCTGTCTGGTAGTGTAAATAAAAATATACTACCCATATTGTACGGTGCCCACCTATTCGCTTTAAAAAAAAGGATGGCATTATCCGTCCGATAGCAGTTGGCATCACGTATCGGCGTCTCGCAGCCAAAGTATGCTGTCGAGCCATTAGAGATCTTAGATCCAGCTACTTTGCTCCCAACCAATTGGGATTTGGAATTAAAGGTATCTGCGAGGCGGCGGTACACACACTCAGAACATTCGTCGCCAATAACGCTTGCGAGGCAATCCTTAAGGTGGATGTGAAAAATGCATTTAATTCGGTTAATAGGTGCACCCTGCTGGCCGAAATTAAAAACCATTTTCCCAAAATTTATATTAGGCAATGCTATGGTGAAAATTCTTTTCTGGTTTATCAAGAGAATCTTATTCATTCGGCAACTGGCTGCCAGCAGAGTGACCCTCTTGGGCCAACCATCATTTCCCTTGCTATTCACCCAATCATACAGAAGCTAAATTCAAAATTTAACGTATGGTATCTTGATGATGGGACTTTAGGAGGCGATATAGACACATTAAAAAATGCCCTAAAATATTTAATAAGTGAGTTTAGCAAAATAGGTCTTGTTCTAAATTATTCAAAATGCGAACTTTTTATAGCAAATACTACCGGAAATGAAAACAATATTATTTCCGACTTTCAAGATTTGGCATCAAATTTGAAATTAGTAAAGAAAAATAAGCTGAGCCTCCTTGGATCCCCTATCTTCGATGAATTTTTTCCCTCTTTCGCTAACGACAAAATCCAAAATATCATTCAAAAATTGTAAATTTAAAAAAAATAAGCGTAGTTTCTTATTCGGTACTACTACTTTCTTATTCGGTATTGCCTGTTTACGCCAAATTTCACGTACGTTTTGCGGTGCTCACCTACTTGGAGACACCCAACTATTTTATACAATATAGACAACATTATTCGATAAACTTTAACATCCATTATAAACATACCTTTGGAAGATCGATCGTGGACTCAAGCATCCTTACCAATACGGTTAGGAGGCTTGGGCATACGCAAAATTTCCGACACAGCACTACCTGCCTTTCTGTCCTCAGTTTATAGTACTGCGCACCTCATAGAAAAAATATTAATTCCGTCACTTAGTGGCTTTGAGGTCCCATAACTTACTGAGGCCAGAAATGCTTGGTCCTTGGCTGTCGGTGTGGAGATGGAGTTGATAACTTAGGCCACCATGGCTTGTCATGCGCGAGGAGCGCCGGCAGAATATCACGGCACGCAACACTTAATGACATTACCCGTCGGTCTCTTGTCACCGCTGGGGCACCATCTGTTCTCGAACCAAATGGGCTGTGCCACGACGATGGTAAGAGACCAGATAGAATGTCGTTGGTGCCATGGAAGATGGGACGCCCCTTAGTATGGGACACAACTTGTGTTGATATTTTGGCGGCTTCCCATCTCCCGTTCACAGCCGTGACAGCCGGGACTGCTGCCGCACCCCAGGATGCCCTGAAGCGCTGCAAATATGTGTCCATAGGTAATGGGTCTTATTTGTGGCTTTCGGGGTTGAAACCCTGGGACCGTGGGGGCCTGGAGCTCATCACCTCTATCGAGACCTCTCAACGCGTCTAATTGAGGTCTCGCGTGACCAAATGGCTGACTTGCACCTAGGACAACGCATAAGCGTTGCCATCCAACGTGGAAATGCGGCCAGCATTTTGGGCACGCTCCCCGTCGACAGCGACCTGCAGTCTATTTTTTGCTTATAGAGTGTTATTTTGTATGTTTAGTTATATTTATAGAATAATTTAATTTTAGTTTAGTTTTATAATTATGTTTATTAAACATCAGTTTTTTGCATCAAATATAAATATTTGATAGAATTTACTTACTACAATAATATGTATTACACAAATCATAACAATAAAATTACGAAACCCGCAGGGGGCTTTGTGGTGAAGCCTTAGGTGAGTAGCAACACCTCGGACCTGACTTCAGGGGTCAAGGCAAGGTCCCCCCGCCTCCGTTCTTGCCTTAGCCTGCCGGCACGGAGTGGTAATCGCTAGAGCTAAGACTCATGCTCCAGAGGTGGAAGTGATAAATGGCCTAACGTCGGAAGTAGCTTCAGTGAACCTGCAGCCCACCTCTCCATACCCCTTAGCCACTCACACCCACGTTGCCCTTCGCCAATCTTGTACGGCATTTTAGGGGCCCATGCAGTGAGTAGCAAGTCAACATCTGCTCATTTTTTCATATTCCCCGAACATTACGACGGGCAGACGCCATAGTTCCAGATCCCTAGTTCTATTAGCAGTTCATCCCAATAGCCTGGTACCTTTTGTTCTCATTCCCTACAATAGTCCTACACTGACAGAGGTTTGTTCTTCTGAACATTTATATATCGTCTAGATGCGATAAACGCCGGTCAGTGTCACGCCACATTTACCTTAAATTTGTCAAGGGGCCTCTACGTGCTGGCCTTCCCATGGCCCCACGAAAGCCCTCCAAAAGTGCAGGCCACTTTTATGGCCCGTGGCCTCTAGAGACATACAATAAATTACGAATAATATTATTTAAGATTTCATCATGAGCTTTATATTCAAAAGTTATTATTCAAACACATTTCCACTGGAGAACATTATTTGAATGTAACATATACATTTTTGATCATGAAAGCTTATATGTACATTGAACATGTACATACATACATACATACATGTATGAACATACTTCATTTCTATGCCTCGAAGATTACACCTGCGTAACGTATTGGAAAGTGCTAATAATATTTAGAAATTCAAGACTCAATTGAATTCAAAGCATTATCAATTATATCACTCACAACAGGTGGTATCGATTTTGTAATAATAAATAATATTCGGCAAACTCAAAATAATTTATTGCTGGACGCCGAGTAATTTACGGATCATGGCACCTGTGAGAAAACTTCCAAGAAAATCAGGTGGCTTTTCATTTTCTTGCTTTATATTCGCTTTGTGTTAGGATTTTCTCAGATGGAAAATTGTGTTAATAGAAAGATAGATTACGAAATAATTCATGTTAACGTTTTCATTTCATTTGCTAATAAAAAGACCGCACCATAAAAATAAGTCATTTGTCATCAAATGGCCAAGTGCATGTCAATACACAGACTTACGGGTTCTGTAGAAGTTAAAAACTAACATTTTTTTTGTTATTTAGCTATGAAATACTTAAATAAAGCGAATAAAAAATGTACCATATAGGTATATAAATCACTTAATGGTCTTCTTCAAAGCAGTTTTTATTCGATCGGGTGCATATCTTAGTAATTTACTAGGATATGCACGCGACTTCGTCCACACTTGACTTGAAATTCCCGCGGGATTCCCGGGACAAAAAGTACATTTAAAAATCTAAGCTAACGTTTTAGAGAAAACTGTATGGGAATAAGCTAATATTTATGAACCCGAACAAACCCTCCCGAAAAACAATCCGCGGGATTTCCAGAATAAAAAGTAGCGCAGATTTTAAGTCTAAGAATTTGCTGTCGATCAGCGAAAACCGCATTAGTAGTTTTTATGTGAAACCCGAACAAACAGACAGAACATCAAAAAAACATTGCATCGTGTTCTCCGTCGTTTATAGTCTATTTCAGTTGGGTTTTTTTAAATAGTTTCAATGCACCAACGCATGTTTAGAATTTTATAATATTATAGATTCTTAAGTTCTGCTAGCTCGAATCTATCCAGAATTTTTCATCTCATAGTTCAAAATTAAAGCAGAAGAGGGGGTGTTTTTTTGCGACTTTAGAGGTAGATATAAATATATATCTGCTCAAATATTGTCTTAAATGCAAAAGGCACTAAGAGACATCTTTATGATTTGTCAAACATGAAATATGAGTACAGCTCAACAAGATTAAAATAGTAATTTATTATTAAACTAGCTTCTGCACGCGACGTCGTCCGCGTCGAAAGTTTAAATAAAAAGTAAGTTAAAAAAGCCCCCCGATTTTGTAACATTCTTAATTGGTGCTCCACTCCTATTGGTCTTAGCGTGATGTTATATAGCCTATAGCCTTCCTCGATAAATGGGCTATCTAACACTGAAAGAATTTTTCAAATCAGACCATTAGTTCCTGAGATGAGCGCGTTCCAGCAAACAAACAAACTGTTCAACTGTATATATTAGTATAAATTGTCGTGTATATTTAGTGTTGATATCGGCGTCCTTAAAGTAGATTACTTTGTAATGTTTTTAATTTTTGCAACCTAACCTGCAGTCAACAACAAGGAAAATAATCTGTAATTCGCAAAACACAGAAATTATCTTTCTAGTCTAATATAATATATACATATTTTTTCCTATTGCATGAGTTCAGCAGTCAGTCTGACGGCCCACCTCATGGAAAGCGATTACCATCTCCTGTGGACATTTGTAACACCTAGGCTACTACCAATGTGCTGCCGCTCTCTAAAAGCAGACTAGAACTTGGCCACTAATGCCAGAACACAACTCAAGGTTATTATGATGGCATACTCTAGAACAGGGTGGTAGCCATCCAGACAGGCAAATAGCCTACCACCTGGCTGTGGATTGTTTTGTCGCCTCTCACGACAGGCTGCCCGGCCACAAGAATTTGTATTCTTTCTCTGTTCCTGCACGGATAAAAATGTATGCATATATCTGACGTTTCCATGTTTCATTTCGTGATATTAGACGATCAATCAAATTGAATCAATTTGATTGAAAGGTACATAACTGAAAGAACACGACAGTATTCAATAACATTGAATGTTTCAAGTTAATGTTTATTTGGATCGCTTTGCTCGAATCGTCTAATATTAGCTTAAATTCAAAGTTTATTCGTTATGACTTCATCTTTTCACTGAAGTAAAATACATAAAACTACAATAAATATAAACTTAAAATTCAACTACAAACTATATTGTGTAAAAACTAAATAAAAAATGGAAAAATACCTAAAGTTAAGTTACTGGTCCCAAACGACTGTCACTTCCCAATTCAAAGTTCAATCCTAATGAATTTTATTTTAAGAATGTTTTTATATATGAAAGTGAGAAGAAAAACGAAATACCTGATAAATACATTTACAGAGCGTACAATCTCCACTGATAAAATCGCCCGTTGATTAGATTTGTATTTGCGGTCACTGAATGTTATTACTATCCCCTGACACCCTATATCATGGTATGTATAAATAATTATATTTGTTCGCAGGTCTACGCAATGGTGTGCGTGATATCCCAGTTCCAAGAATATCTCGAGGGACGGGGCACGGCCGCCTTCGACTATTCCGATCGGGTGAGATAGCTGTTTAATATTTTATAGGCATTATTGCTTTTCGAGTATTGAAAATATTTCTTTGCTTCTAGCTGATGTTTTATACATATTTATTTCTACGCAATATAATTCAGATATAATAAATTTGTGTGTATATAATTTATAAAATAGTTCAAGTGTATATATTTAAGTTGTGTCTGAATCTATACCATATCTAATGAATGCTCTGCACCAACTACATCGCCAGATTATTTTTAAAATGTTTTCTTAAGTAAGGTTGCCTGGAAGAGAATTCTTTGAGCGATAAGGCCGCTTATTATTATTACCATGACAATATTTTTTTGTAATTGTCTATCTATCTGGTGAGCAATCTATCTACCTGTGGTGAAGTCGATTTTGTATAATGAGTTTAAAAAAGAATTATTAATTATTGGGGCTAATTTGAATCAACAGATTCTGAAAATACAATTTTTATCTCTCTATCTGTTAGAGAATCATATGAAGACTACAGAACGGATTTCACATAGAGAATATGTGCGACATATATGGCATACACATAGCGAGCTTATACCTCGAATCAACTTGGAACGGTTTTTATCCCAATAAATGACGTCGTTTCTTTGGAAAAGAAGAATACAGCCAAAAAAGTGAAGCCGCGTTCGAGTTCTTTTACTCCGCCGTAGTTTTATAACAATGTCAATAAAGGCAAGCTAATAATAAATGCGAAATCATGAAGCGAAATAAGGTAAAATTTAAAATTGAAAGATTTTGATAAAATAAAATTGTCTTACTTTTTTTAAAGATGTAATTCAAATTCAAAAGTTTTTATTCAAAATAAGTTCCACTGGAGAACACTTTTTGAAGGTCATATATATAAGTTAAAATTTAATTTTACTTCCTAGTCTATGTATACCGCTTCGCAACGTGTTATTGCTGTTAAGGAGAAGAAGCGGCAAGAAACTCCCCAGCAACACGTCTAGCTAAATATTGTTTTTCTTTATTTTTATTTCTTATTCTATTTTTATCTCAAGTTTTTTTTAAATAAATTTTATACAGAAGTATGTTACAGAAAAGCTTTTGAAGAATTAATGTTGTTGTAGCAAACAGTGCATATTCAATAAGACAGAGACATAATTAAAGAATAGAAAATTATTATTATAGTTATAAATATAAAGACATGACGTACTAATTTTTTTTGTAATGTAAAACAACTTTACAAAAACAGCGGTAACAATGATTTACAGGATATTCGTAATTCTAATGGGGGTGATAGACATGTAAGTTGAATTTTTTCACCCGTCTGACACCATACTGAAGCCGTCGAGCCATATTATGTGCGTGATTTGCTCGCACATCTATCATCATCTTCAGGAAACATTTCAATCTGCTGTATTATAACATAACATGCAAAATTCATGTACTGTTTTAGGCATTGAAAAATATCAGTTTATTTAATAATAATAAAATAGATATAGATTTTAGTTGTACAGTTTTGTACACTTACTTCTGCTATTGTTGGTAATTGTAGTTGTTGTTGGAGTGCTAGTGCTTTTTTGTAGTAGGGTGAAGAAAATACACCTTGTATTCAGGGATTATAAAATATTCTTATAGTAGTTGACCTTGGATGCTGAGACCTGGAGCTGCCGGTTCAACTTAGTGGTAGTTAAAATCGTATGTTGCGACTAATAGCAACGTATTGCAACTTAATAGCAACTCGATTGCAAAATAATTGTGAGCGTTATTTATATTTATATTACAGTAGCCTTAAGTCGGTATCTAGTGGAAGAGGGTCGGGTTAGACTTATGTCTGAAGAAGAGAATTCCCTGGAGCGAGTCTCTGAATGGGGATGACAAAATCTTGTCCAATTTAACCCCACGAAGACACAGATCATTTGTCCCTGCGTTACAGTTCCAAGGAACACCCCTTATAATTATAATATCGGGATCCTTGGCCTCGATATAATGAATGATGTGCAGTTTCGGGGTCATCTGGAAGGCAAGTTTAAATTTGCCTCCAAAAATCTTGTTTTGCTAAATCGGTCTAAGCACTATTTCACCCCACGGCAAAGACTCGCGCTTTACAAAACGGAAATTCCGCCGCATATGGAATACTGCTCACACTTATAGCCTGGGGCACCCGCTTACAAGACTGACCCTCTAGACTCCATCCAACGTCGCGCCGTTTGTATAGGCGACGAACCCATACAAACAAGCGGTTTAGAACCATTTAGCTTTCGGAGAGACTGCGTCCCTCTGCGCATTCTACCGTCTGTACAACGGAGAGTGCTTGGAAGAACTGTTTGATCTGGTGCCAACGCTTCGTTTTACAAGCGCAACGCTCGCCATTGACGGGATATTCACCCCAATTTCCTGAAGCCCCCACGCTGGCCTACGCTAGAGAACTAGAGCGTCTGTTCCGCATACAACAATGATTTGGAGGGAACTTCACGCTGAGGTTTTCCCTCTGTGCTACAATATGGGTTCGTTTAAGAAGGGCGTTATAAAATTACTTAGAGGCTGGTAACGGGTTGGCAACGCCCCTGGTGTTGAAAACGTCCATAGGCGACGATAGCCACCTTCCATCAAGTGGGCCGTCCGCCTGTGTACCTACTTCAGGGAATAAAATAAAAGTAGGCCGCGGATTCAGCAAAACGTTGAGCTGTACACTAGTACTAGTACACTACATGTTGGGGTTGTTGGCGCATGGGTCTCCCTGAATAAAACACCCCTTAGCAGTGGACTGTATTTATTTATATAGGTGCTACAATAGCAACAGGTATGATCAACACTACTATATCAAACGGCACGTTCGAGGTTAACCAACACAACTTAGCACTAGCCCCGGATGTTACACTAAACATAGATGGCACTAATTGTATCGATTAAATCGATCAATACGAGTGGCGCTAATCACAATACACTGGCGGTCGACAAGATCCACGTAGTCACGCTGAGAGTCCAATGGCTGTAGAGTCTTCCGAATGCTTCCTGTTCTTCTTACTCTTCCTTGTGTGTATTACTTGTTAGAAAACTTTATTTGACCGACTACGATCTGCCGGCGGCTCGCACCTTGCTTACTAAGGTACTACAAAATGCAGACGCTTAGCAGCTAACGGAGCGAGCTACATATTCGCGGTAAGCGGGGCTTGGGGGTACGGGATTTCCGGGGTAGATTTCAGGGGGGTGACTCTGGCCGCAACACTACATGTAGTCATATACACAAGTAGTACAACTGTCTTTAAGAAAAAAAAATGTGGCTGTGTGTGCAGTTCACACGCAGTAAAAGTGAAACTTCAGAGAATATATTCACAGATAATTTTCTCTAAATATATTTCCTTTAGCGTACATCCGTCAACATATTATATAATTCAAAATAAACTTCTTAAGTACACTTTCAATTTTTCACTGTTTTAGTCTAAAAAATGTTATCAGTGTTTTTCGGTCTAAATTGGACCTATATTTAATCATCGGTCTTATTGACTCTCTAATCTGTGTTGCACAATGTAAAACTCGTATTTCATTCTCTTGCAAGCCTAGGCCTATAGATTTATGTGTTTATCTCTTTTTACTAAAGAAGTTTCACTTCAAAAGAAAACCAAAAAAAGTTTTAAGAAAAATTTGTATGCATGTTCTCACCATTTTATAAGACCTTTTTTCATACAAACACAGATCTAATTTCTCATTTGCAAAGAAAATTTGAAGTTTATCCAATAAGTTATTAACTTCAAAAGAAACTTTTTACGGAACTCTCGCCTTGATGCTATTTTTACGCCCATACTTGTTCTTGAGGTATTATAGTTGTTATATACAGTTTATATAGTAATTCTTAGAAGATGCTCTACCTCGTTCAAAATAAATTGCCCTTTCAGACAGTTCATGCATAAGTTAATAAATAATGTCTTCTAACTTATATTTGACTTAACTTTATATTCAGTGGACTTAGTAAAGTGCATATTGTTACAATTACCACGTGCTAACAACGGTGAAAGAAAACATCGTGATGGAACCTACCTTCGAGATAACCGATGGGTAAAACCTGCCAAGCCGCCTTGGACAAGCGTGGCGGGTATACTGTCTGTCTGAATAAAAAATAGCGCAGATTTTAAGTCTAAGAATTTACGGCCGATCTGCGAAAACCGCATCGAAATCGGCCCAGTAGTTTTTACGTGAATCCCGAACAAATAGACAAGAAACCTAAAAAAATTGCATTGTGTTATCCATCGTTTATATAGTGTATTGTTTTTTTTTTAAATAGCATCATTACACAGATACGACATATTTATAGTATTATAGATAGATTTATTGCCTGAACAAAGAAAACGATCCACTTGATAGAAAGCGGATACAGTCGCCTAGGGGCGTTTGCAACACCATGGGTGACGCTAGCGCGTTTCCGAGATTTAAAAATTTTTGTAACGCCCTTCTTAAAGAAACCCCATGTCACAGCGCCGAGGGAAAACCGCAGCGGGAAGTTCCTTCTAGAGTTCTAGAGAACAGCTGCGTAGTATAGCGTGGGAGCTCAAGGAAATGTGGGTGAATCCTGTCGCTGGCGATTGTTGCAGTTGTAAAAGTGAGACGTTGGCACCAAATCAAACTTCTTCAAAATTCCTCGGAATACTCCCTGTTGTATAGACGGTAAAATATGTAGACCCAGTCGCTCCGAAGACTAAAAATATTACTTTTCATTTCTCATATTCTGAAAGTATGCTTGGAGTTGCCTGATCACAGGGATGAAAACAGTACTTTTCGTCCCTGTGAAATGATTTTCCCTGCTGTCAAAAATTTTAAAAACTTTGCGAACCATAGATAATACATGCGGCTCGTGTCCTAACTTTTTTACAGCCACTGTTAAATCGCCACATTTAATTGTAATAAAAATGTATCAATAATTTTTTAACATCATTTTTACTTATAAATTACTTTTCGCCAAATTATTATTTAAATGACATAATTAAATATTTACTATCATCAGTGACAAAAAAATACTAGGTAGTAGACCTAGTATTTTTTTGTCACTGATGATAGTAATGTCACAGAATAATAAATTTACTTGACATTTTATACGTGAGGTATTAAATGAGTTCGCCAGATTTAGATATGGATGTAACGCCTGATTTCATTAGATAAGTAGTTATTTGAGAAACTAATCAGTTTTAATTTACATTCCTCATATTCGAAATGAAAAGCAGAGTACTAACCTCGAGTGAAAGGATAGCCACTCAAACTATTAGCACCCTCGCTAATCTAATCGCTTTCATGTAACAATCTACTATTGCCCAGTGAAAACAACACACAATAAAACGTAAAGCTGCTGTGGCTCGGTAACAATGACATTCAATGTTTGGGCCGCTCTACACCATTAGTCCCTTTGATCGTATATGGCATGTTAATCAATCAACCTTTGCTTAGACCGTATCGATGTTTTGTGCCGTCGTTGTACACTTTGTGACGGTATACGACGTCAAAGTGACGCCCAGATTTCCAGTGTTGACTGAACAAAGCTGGTTCTACTTTCCTGCACGGCATTTTCGTGAAGTTTGCTCCACTACAGTATGGGATATGTAACTTTAGTACAATATTCTTGTGCGTAATCGGTCAAGCAAGGTAAGCACTCCTTTCCAGTACAATGCGGTCATTGAACTAGTTCACCTTAATAGCGCTATTTTGTACGTGGTAGAACCATGCAAGAAGTCTTCATTATATAATATTTTCTTAAGTTTTCGCGACTAATATACACAATAAAACTACGTTTTAACGGTTTATTTTTTTATTTCCGAACTCCTCTGTCATTATGCAAGACAAAAATTTTCTTTTTCAAGTCTCTTTTAATTCTTAATTTACTACATTTGGGAAAATAAATAGGGGGGGGGGTAGTTTTCCTTTTATTATCTTTTTGTTGTGTTTTTCTTTCTTTTTATACTTAATATCTATTATGTTTTTATTATACTAGTTTACAAAATTTTGTTATATTTATATGTTTAGTCTTATACATTTACTCTTATTTTTTACATTTTTATTTACTAGCACCGTTTTAATTGTTTTAAGCGAGGTTTTTATAATCTTGATTACAGTTCTTAGGGCTGGTACGATGGGCGTGTTACCATATTGTCAAAGAATATCGGCGTGAAACATACAATAAGTGAGAATTTTGATAGTCCACTTCCCCCTTTCTTACTCCGTCTCTCCCTTTTTATTTAACGAAGTGTAACCTGTCATGGACGCCCTACCGCCCAGGTACAGCAGAAAGGTAGTGTTGGACTCTCGATGTCATGCTCGGCAAATAAAGCACTTCGGTGTTCCACCGTCATGTCAGACTCTTAGCAACCGAAGATACCTCCGATAACCCAGACGGCGTCGGCTCATTATGCACCTTTTCGTGCAGACTGGGTGTTGCGCCCTTCGCTAGATACGTGTCCATCCCAATCCTTATATCCTATTCTTGCTATCTGATCACTCTATCACATCCCCATCCCATTTCAAAGGCTCGCAACGCGCTCTCTTCGCCCCTGGTGCTGCAAACGTCGTCAGCCTGTTTGACAACTACGCAATAAGATCAAATTGTGTGTGTATGTGCAGTTCACACGCAGTACAAGTGAAACAAAGTATGACAAGGGTTGGGAGGGGTTCTAAATTTCGTGACGTCACATTTCATATATTATATCGATATAATTAATGTATTTAAGCTTTAAAACACGAAATTTGAAGTATAAATGAAAATCTTTAAAATATTTCAGACTATATCGGTCTGAGCATAGTGTTTAAATGATTAAATATAATGTATTCTATCTCATTCTCTCGCCGGCTGAGTCCTATAGATTTATGTGGTTATCTCTTTTTAATATCGCTTTTTCATTTCATCGATATTAGTACTTTTAAATTTTCTTTGTTAGCAATCGAATCACGGTCCCTAATAGTTCATCGTTCATGAACTACACGAACTCTCAGATGATTGTGGCGCGTTGAACCTGACCGAGTGAACTAATAGACCGATTAAGGTTTTGTAATGTTAAACGTTTCTTTTAGTACTATAACGACTAACCTCCCTAGTATAGTATTGTATTGTATAGTACAGTATTGTATTGTGATGTGAGTAGAACACATCTATGTAAAACATGGATGTGTTCTACTCACACCACGATACAATACTGTCTTCTCTTGTTTTGGGAGACGTTCTACAATTTTATTTAAATAAATTATGTTTCTTAATATATCATAACGTCTAAAGAGGTTAGTCGTTACAGTACATTGTAAGAAAACGGTTCCTAATAGGACATCGTTCATGAACTACACAAGACTGTCAGATTATTGATTGGCACGCCGAGCGCTGGCTGAGTGAACTAATAGACCAGTTAAGGTTTGGTAACGTGAAACACACACACCAGACTACTATTGTACTGGTAACAGCCATCCAGACGACAAAATACCCTACCACCTGATTGTGGGTATTTTGTTTTCCTTACTACAAGCCGCCCGGCCGCAGGAATGAATATTATTCTATCTGTTTCTTATAAATATTGTATTTCCTATATAACTAACCGTAGAGAGCATTCCCTTGAACAATACCCAACAGTGGGACGTTTATGAGATTATAATATAATAATCAAAATGAAATTATATCTTAGAATTAATTGGTTCTTAGTGACTGTATGGCAGAGCGCATTCACTTTGACCACGTCTCTTTATTGAATTAAATAACACGATAATGCAGTTGCAACTGTTTTATAGTGTCAAATCACTTTACCTAAGTTCTCTCAAAGGGCTTAGTGCTTTTGAGTCTCCGCTCCGGATGTGGTGTTACACAGTATTGCCTCGACGCTCAGTTGATGGAGAAGCCTTTTGTCACAAAGGCCCACTTTAAACCTATATATTCAGGTACAACGATTTACGAACATGTACTCATGATATTACATTATGTTGGCAAATTTACACATTTGCCACCAGTAGGCTATTCAAATTTTGTAGCCCCTACTGACCTCTATAATTCAGTACCCTGCTTTGTTCGCAATCATATTAGTTACAGTTTTTTCAATTCAATTGTGGCTTTGAAACTTATACATCATCTTTGTTGCGGACAGGGAGCAAGCCGGAGCACACTTACTTTTCGCACCCCGCATACCGCCGACGCCCATAGCTCGCACAATTAGCAGCTAGGCGTTGGACGGTACGCGGGATATAGGAGCGGCCTTGGAAGCAAAAATTGCTATATTGCTACTACATTCATTCATTCATAATTTTTCACAATTCACAGTTCTACTATAATTCTCAACGACGACTCTCTTGGATAATTTGGACTTATTCTATGTATATTTCGATTCATGTAAAAAATTCAATAATAATAATCATACAGTCCATTACATCGAGTTTAATTTCCGAACAAGAAGAAACTGCCATCAATAATCTTAATTATAATTTACAAGATCGTTCTCTCGTGAAAAATGTATTTAAGTGGTGATGTTTAATTGTTTGTGCGGACTTAATAACATTTAAGTATATAAATGTAAAGTATTATGTTATATTTATAAATTATTTTTACAATAGAGCTTATAGTAAATCCTTTGAAGCGGTCTTGTCTCTGGAAAAAATATTGTTAAGTGTGAAGTATCTTATAATTGTTCAACTTAATGGTTAAGCTGTCGGATATGTGATAAAATAAATATAAGTACAATGAAGGAAACTTAACTTATATTAATAAATAATATATAATAATAACAGCCCATAAAATATGTCCCAATGATGGGCTCGGGCCTCCCATTATTGGGGAACGGACAGTATACCCGCCACGCTTTTCCAAGGCGGCTTGGCAGGTTTGACAAATCAACACACAGGCTATCACGATGTGCAGGTTTCATCACGATGTTTAGTTCACCGTGTTAGAACGTGGTAATTGTAACAATATGCACATTAGGTCAGAAAACTGCCTAAGCGGTGCATGCGTTCCGGTGAGGATCGAACCCACACCCTTTGAGATTCGGACGTGCTCGCTAGCCATTACGCTATAATATAATTAACTTATATTGTATTATAAAATACTGCACTAAAAAAATACGACAATAGCGCCATCATTTTAGCTATGTTCGTATATCCCACGGAAACGACGTCATATTCTTATGGTATAAAAAGTATCCCAGGGGTTGAACTGGGATATAAGTTAGCTCTGTGTCGAGTTTCGTTTAAGCCCGTGCTGTGGTTATCACGTGATGCTCTAACGAACAGAAATAATTCTAAAAGTTGCAATTTTAAAATCTGCTTGCTTTAATAAGCCCCCTGACGTTTTTCTTTTTTTTTAAATTCGCTGTATAAACAACCTTTGACTCAGGTTTGTTATATTATAGACAGATAGATGCATTAATAGATAGTTAATAAGAAGTTTGTAGCGGAACACTTACAAGCCAATAGATGGCAGTGTACAATAATTGAGGTCGCAAACGTTTCCCGAGACGTACAAAGAATATATACAAATTTTCAACAATAACAGATGGGCCTAGGCCTGCGAGGAACAACACTAGCCTCGATGTAAGATCTCCTTTAAGACCGAGGAGCATTCCATCTCGCTTCTCGACCTACTCGGGACATCCCTAAAAGTTTTATATCAAACAAGTCAAGTAAAAGCTCGAGAAATGAGAGGTAGCATAATCATCATCATCAATCCATAAATCACTTTAATGTATTATTCTTCCGATTTACACAGAACTTATCGTCCTCACACTTGACTGTCACAGAATTAGACTGAATTGTGTACGCCATTTCCGCCAGGTTTTATACTATAAGATCGAAAACAGACAAGTTTATGAAGGCAGTTAACCGGAAATGTCGCTCACATCAGTATTTTAGTTAGTAGTTCTCATAATTTGATTTTATCAATGGAAGTGACAAAGAAACTGGTTGACCGGAAGTACCGCACACATCAGTACTTCATTAAATAAACCATTTACACTATTTATAAAAATAACATGATATTATTATTATCAATTACATTTGTAACGACAGTGAATTATTTATTATTAATTAATATTTATCTATATTTAAAGCATTACTTAATGAATAGTTCTTACACAAGTATTGAATTTAAAATAAAATTGTTATATAAGTATATTGTTACGAGTGCGGGACTCGAATTAAAATGCTGTTTGGAATTACTGTAGAATTTATTAGAACTACACAAACACGTATAACACAGGTACAAATATAACTATACACAACCAGTACAAACGTAATACACGATTCAATAACACGCACAAAATCCGTCACTATTTAGCTTACGAATATTCACACGTCTTGTCTCGCTTTTGACCATCGCTAGACTGCCCCGATACAATATGGTTGCCCGCCCGCATAGATCGAATTTCTTAAAATTGGTAATCTGAACACGGCTTAATTATGCTTGCAAACGGCCATAAACAAGTGCAATACACAATAGGCTGTTTTCTAAATACAAATTTTAAACATAAGGTAAAGAAAGGAAATGGCTGACAAAAAGGTAATAAATTGCAGGTGTGCATTGGTCTTTGTCGATCGTAACAATATAATATTGTGTTAATACTTGACCATTTTTCGAATTATCAGCGAGCTAATCATGGACTTACATCGAAAAATACTGATAAAACACCCTGAATAAACTGTCCCGAAAAATATATCCAATATTCGTGACCTCACCAATGTCCACCGAAGTATTTACGTATGTGCTCCGATACTCATAGAAAGTTGAGGACAGGAATATTTGGGATTTACTGCAAATATGTTCATGTATGTTACTGCAAGGGGCAAAGAATTTTGTACAATGATAAGTAAAATTCATTTGGTGTATGTGAAGTTTCACCTCAGAGTTCTCGGTCCTCTGATTTTATCTGAAACGTCAGTCAGGCGTTTTGGATGATCCTCATACAGAGTCATGGCTTCAGTATCCACGATTGAAGTGTCTTGACATGTTTACAAACAAAGGCTGGTTTTTGCTGCTAAATACTTTTCCGGTTTCAACTGCAAAACGAGCTGTTTCAACCGCAGTACATACTAGTTTACATAAGCTATAAAGACTCCCTTCCGTTATCAGACAACCAGACGCACTGGCATGCGGCACCGCTATATTATATATATGTACCATATTGTTTTTTTTTATTCTCAATTTAACCTCTTTCATGGTTTAAGAAAGACTACATCAGATGGTTCAATAACTATAGGTTCCCTACCTATAGTTATTGAACCATCTGATGTAGGTTATGCAATCGGCCCGGCCCACAACTGGAAAAGCCCTAGGCTGGATGGCTTGCATAATTTCTGGATCAAATGGTTCAAAGTTTCGCATCCCTGTTTAAAGACACAATTTCAGGAAGCCTTAAACACATGTAACATCTCAACCTTTATGAACACAGGGGTCACGTACTAACTTCTGGCTAATACTCAAAATGGTTGTAGGCCTGGGTCCCGTGGTACTAAAGACCTCCTCCTCATATATATGACCATTAATCAACAAGTCCTCCGAAATAGGAAAAACTCTGCACTGCCTGGGTAGATAAAGAGGCATATGATTCAGTGCTGCATACATGGCTAATGAGGGTACTAGAGCTATATGAAATTGATATAACTTTACGTGCCTTCCTTGGCGCATGTATGGGGCAATGGGTCTCCAGACTCTTTATGCCCGGTGGTGGTAGCTTACCTATTTCGGACCGACTTATAAAGATAGAGCGAAGGATCTTCCAGGATGGTAGTCTGAATCCATTGGTTTTGCCTAGCCTTGAATCCTTTAAGCTCTTTGCTGCAGGATTCAAAGCTAGGCTTTCATCTTCGTAGAGGGGGTGAGCCATATCTCACCTGCTGTATAAGGATGACCTCAAACTGTTCGCATCGAAAAAGCCTGACCTAGTAGAGCTGTTAAACTTAACTGAAACGTTTAGCAGCTCTATAGGAATGGAATTTGGTGTGAACAAATGTGCGGTTATGTATGTGCAGCGGGGGAGAGTTGTAAATTCTAACGGATTGCAACTCTCCGGGGGTGTGTGCTTCAAAACCTTTTCAGAAGATGAGACTTACAAATACCTTGGTATATCACAGTCATTGGGTATAGTCGACGAGGATATGTAACAGCTGGTAAAAAAGCTATTCTTTAACCGCCTGAAGATGGTATTAAATTGCCTTCTCCCAGGTGGTGATGAATTTTTATGTGTTCAAGTGAATTCGAGAATTATTTAGATTAACAATTGTTTCTAGTAGATGGCGCTGCAATCGGGTTTTAGATTTTTATTTTTTAAGGGCAGGACAACGTCTGCCGGGTAGAGCTAGTATATATATAATGTAGTTATCACCATCATATATACTGCATGATTTTTCAATTCTTGTATTTTTATTAAAATCTTCAGAAATGTGTTTTTATGCCTACTGTAAAATTTTACTAAATTGAGTAGTCTTGATAGTAAACCGTCGATATACTTGCAGCTAGCAGCAGTTCAATACACGGCTACAGCACAACAAACAACCACCACCAGTTCAGCGCAAAGTGGACGTCGTCGTTCAGCAGGTCGACCTATGCCCAGCCGCTATGATCCTGAGGAATTTTCCGAAGCACCTACTAAGATTATAAGTAAGTTTTATTTATCTATACTTCTATACTACCTATATATTATAAGTGTGAAAGTTTGAATGGATACTTGTTGCTCAATCACGCCAGAATGGCTGAAAGGATCTGAATGAAAGGCGCAGAAATATGTTCCCGTAGGTAACATTAACGCGAAGCCGCGGCCAAAAGCTAGTAATGCATAAATATTCTATCAACCATGGTGGAAGGAAATACATACTCTGGATTCACAGTTGAGAAATAAAGAAAAACATATTTTATTCAGGACAAAAGAATACAAAGTAAATTATTATCAAACAGTAAAACAATAGAAACAGGATAATTCCTAAAATTGGACCCAATCTCAGCATATGCTGGCCAATTAAGAGCAGCACTGTTCTTACGCCTGGGACCAGTAAGTGAAGTCACGAAAGACAACACCACACACATAATAATATATAATGAACAATTCAGTTAAATAATGATAAGACTATAACGTATTAGGTTGGGGAAAAACTTTCTTCGCAATTTATATAAAAATTCAAAAGGTTTTTTTATAAAGTTTATTTACATTTGACTAAAGTATGTAGGTGCCATTTTGTTGGATAACTTTTTGCCATTTTGTAGGTAGGGACATGATCCCATTGCTATAAAATTTTTGGGGCTTCTGATCAAAAAATTGTGACAAGTGGTTTTGGCAGTCCTCTCGTGATGTTAACCTGACACTGCCTAAGGAATTCTGCAGAGACCGAAGCAGGTAAAAATCTGAAGGTGCAAGGTCAGGACTATACGGTGGATGCATTAACACCTCTCAGCCAAACTCTCGTAATTTTTGCTGAGTGGCTAAAGATGTGTGAGGTCTAGCGTTATCATGGTGAAAAACCACACCCCTTCTGTTGATTAATTCCGGCCGCTTTCTCTCAACTTTTTGCTTTAATCTCATCAGTTGTTCGCAGTACAGTTCAGAATCGATGGTCCTGCCTGGCAGTAAATGCTCATAATGAATAATGCCCTTCCAATCCCACCATACACACAGACCTTGTTGCGAGTTAACCCGGGTTTCGCCACAGTCTGTGGAGCCTGACCGGCCTTTGATCACGATCTTTTTCGCACGTTCTTGTCGCACGTGATCGACTTTTCATCACCAGTTATCAGCTTCTTCAAAAATGGTTCGACTTCATTACGTCGTAATAAAGAATCACAAATGAGTACACGGTTCATTAGGTTTCTTTTAGTGAGCTCATGAGGCACCCAAATATCGAGATTTTTTGTGTACCCAGCTTGTTTCAAATGCGCCAAAACCGTTTTGTGGTCAATTCCCAGTTCTCCAGCCACATCGTAACTACTAAGATGCCGATCTTGCTCCACTTTTTCAAAAATGGAATCAATTTTGTCCGTAACAGGGCGACCAGAGCGACGTGCATCTTTGATATCAAAATTTCCGGATTGAAAACGCTTAAACCAAATTTGCGCTACTCTCACAGATACTGCATTAGGTCCATAAACATCAGAATTTTTTTTGCGGCTTGTGTTGCATTTTTACATTTTTCGTAGTAAAATTTTAAAATGTGTCGAATTTCTTTATTGGATTCACTCATTACAATAATAAGAAAACAAACAAACAAACAATAAGAAAAACAAATGAAAATCACACATTTTCCTAATTTGAATTTGGAATTGTCTTCTTTAAAATAAAACTTTTTAATGATACCAAAACCAGCCAGATACAAATGGTATATAGCCAAAGAGATATTATTAGAAGTTCATACATACTATATGCGAAAATACTTTTTCCCCAACCTATTATTAAAGAAATCATAACAAAAAAATAATACATTTATAATTACATATGTCATACAATTACACTTGCCGCCACCGGTCCGTTCTCATTCAAGGAAACTAAACTCGAAACACAAAAAATTAATTAAGATCGGTCCAGGGGTTTCGAAGGAGATCTGTGACATACAAATTAATATTATAATTGAGGTCAACAATGGAGATAAAAACTATCCTATCTTTTAAGTTGGACCAAATTACACATAGCTGCAAAATTTCATCAAAATCAGCTTAGTAATTTCGCTGTTTATCCCAGACATATATTGTGACACATGATTTATATATATAGGATATATGTAATACTAAGACAACCCTCGGTTATGAGTATGACGGCCACTCCTAATGTAAAGATTTTTTTTTTATTGCACGAGTTCAGCAAACAGGCAGAGGGCCCATTTGATGGAAAGCGGTTACCATCGCCTATGGACATTTGCAACACCAAAAGTGCTACAAATGCGCTGCCGGAACGCAACTCAAGGTTGTAATGGTGGCGTACTATAAACCAGGGGTGGTAGCCATCCAGTCCTAGAAACACCCTACCACCTGGCTGTGGGTTCTTTTGTCAACTCTTACGACAGGCCGCCCGGCCGCAGGAAATTGTATTTTTTCTTCGTTCCTGCACGGATAAAATGTCATAATATCAATACAGTATTGTGTATTGTACATTTTATATTTAATTTAGCCAATATAACCAAACTGATTTGCTAGAAAACTGATTTTGTTATAATAAAGACACACACCCAGAAATGATGATTTCATTAGAATTTTATGTCAACGACAACAATTTTATGTTAACGTGCCGTCAGAGCAAATCAAGCAAGTTTGTTCTAGTAATAAGTTTGAGGGTATAAAAGGCGCCAGCGGGTTAGCGGTGGCTGCAGCGTAGTTACAGACATAAACCTGCTTTAATCCACATAGATGATGGTCGAAACCTGTATCAAATTCAATCTCTACTCACCGTTCTATATGATTACTGACGGATGTATTTACTAAGCAAAGCACATCTCAGCAGCAGCGATATCAAAGCTTTTCCCAGATGTTTATCGTTTTACAATTAATCAATATTGAAAATAAAATATACTTAGTTATATTTATTTTCTTGCAAGAAACGAAAGTCTGTGTTCGGAACATAGGCCGATTAAACCTATAAAGAAATGGTAGAAATTGCACCACTTGACATATTTAATAATTTATTACTTTTCACGGTTACATGTTAACAAAGCACTCTATGATCTATGAGCCTTTAAGCCATCATACTAATGTATAAAGCTGAAGAGTTTGTTTGTTTGTTTGCTTGAGCGCACCAATCTCAGAAAATGCTATTCTGATTTGAAAAATTCTTTCAGCCTTAGATAGCCCATTTATCGAGGAAGGCTATGGGCTATATATCATTACGCTAAGACTAATAGGAGCGGAGCACCAATGAAGAATGTTTTAAAATCGGGAGGGTTTTTTTAACTTACTTTTTTTAAGCTATTCCACACGGACAAAGTCGCGGGCGGAAGCTAGTAATACATAAATGTCTGTGTATTATTCTAAGCATATACCACACTTTACTCTCATATAGAAAGATACATACATACATATATATTATCACGCCTGTTTTCCATGGGGGCAGGCAGAGACTATGGATCTCCACTTGCGACGATCCTGACAAACAACTTTCGCTTCATCTACTTTCATTAACCTCCTCATACAAGCACGTTTATTTGATATGCTTTTTACCTGACCTCGTTTTAACACTTCTGTTATTTGATCATGGTGTGTACGTTGTGGTCTACCAGTACTATTCTACCATTCACAATACTGTCATACACTTGTTTGGTGATTCTATTTTCATCCATCCTCTCTACATCCCCAAACCACCTTAACATTCCTATTTCAATTTTTATCATATCTATACATCTAAAAATATAGTCTAATTATATAAATTAACTAAAATATAAATAAAAAGTAAGACGTGATCCCAATGGAAACTGAATCAAAGAAAGTTACAAGCTAGAGGAGTTAGATTTGTTGCGTGTGCCAAAAATTTATTTGTTACTTCTGACTCTATTTACCTTCTACTTCGGGTTTTTATTTAATCGACTTGTGAACGTGTCCCTTGGGTTTTTTACCCACATTTATGTTGCACGCGACCGAATCGGTAAGACGTGTTCAAATAAGATAAACATGTCGGATGTATGTTGACTTCATCCTGCCTTTTTTAATATTCATCGTGTATAAGTCAGGAGATCTCACTGAGACACGTTTTTATTTATATCGTCGCAATTGGGATTGTTTACTATTTAACTACCTTAAAAAAGAGGGTTATCAATTCGTCTCTACAAGTAATTATTTTCTTTTCAAACTCATGTCATGCAATTTTCAAAGCGCATGAACGTCGAACACTTAAAGCGATAATCTTTAATTTAAATGCAGTGGATTCAGATGTTATTAAAGAAAATCCATGCATCGCTTTATGTGGTTCTTTGGCTTAATATTGTTACGAGCTACAGGACTCGAATTAAAAATGCCTTTGGAACTACTATAGAATTTATTAGCACTGTACAAACACGTATAAAACAAATACAAATAAAACTGGATCCAACCAGTTCACACTGCACGATTCTATGCAATTCGACACGCACAAAATCCGTCGTCTATATCGCTAATCCGAGAGTACTACAAAATCTTACTCGTCTCGTAGTCATCGCTGGACTGCCCCACCCCTCCATTCGGGAATTGTTTTATACTAACTATACAGTACAAAAATTATCGGCCGCGCGCACTGAGTAAGTAATTTGCACACCTGGTTATCTATTCCTGCGAACGGCCAATAAAGTCGAAAACAATAACAATAGGCTATTATCTAATTGCAAAAAATACGAAGTAATAAAAGGAACTCCGAATGCGGAATGGGCAATAAACAATATGCGCAGCATTTCTTTGTCGGTATGTGACAATAGGCATGCAGGTGGCCCAACTTGTAACAATATATATATATTGTAATATTATATAACAATAACAATCATCACAAACACCGTGAGATATTTTTACTTGTGCAACAGAAAAGGTAATTTCTAAATTGAAAGTATGAGTATAAAATTCCATATATTGCTTTGAATAAATGCAAATACACAGTCTGAAATAAGGTGGCATTGGATCGTCTATATGCAGATATTATTATCACTGACGGATATTAGGCAATACTTCTTATATCTATTATGAAGTACAGTATTCTACTTTCCACAACAATAAAAAGCGTATTTCGCCGATTTTTTGACTTAATTTCATCTTGTAATGTTCATACTTTATAATTTGTAACTTCTCAGTTTTATTTATTTATTTTATTTTAGGAAGGCTATACATACAAAATATAGAAACAAAGTACGTACACGATGTCGAGGAATGTTTAATATGGCAACATCGTAGCTGTCATACTTTTAAAAAAATTGAGTCAAACTGAGCTAAGAATTTATGCTAGGAATTGCACTAGCGCAAATTCTGTTAAGCTCACATTGGCTCAAAATACAGATAAGAGTATCACTCAGCTTGCAATGACTCAATATAGATCTAGATTTAACTTTATTGCTTTTTTAAAATAATGTGAGATTCGTATGATAAACACGTATTGTCTGTAGGTATTTATGCTCGGTGTGTGAAGTAATTCTCTCTGTGTAAGCCTAAGTTAATAAGTCCGTAATGAACTTTTCGAGATCATATCTGGATACTCGATATCACCTCTAGACAACTTCTAAATGTTTAGAAAATCTCATAATATGTTAATGTAGAATAACTTAGTTGATTATACTAGACAGTTAGTACGTTTATATTGTTGTATTGTCTTTGGCTAATAAAGCCAGCTGCTGTTACAGTATAAAATCCACTGCTGTTATTGCCAATGAAGCTTAAATTTGGGGAGTAGGGTTGGCATCAAGTAACCTTGTTTATTTATTTTGTCTAGCCATGTTTAGTTGCATTATGGTTACACGCTAGAACGCACATTGCAGATTGAAGAGTCCATTCTGAAGTTGTAGTAAGTACGCAAAATTCTTTAAAGAAAAATAACAACAAAATATTTAAGGATAAAATCAATATATAACCATATATGTACATACAATTCTACATGTCGGACGAATTCTCTTCTCCAATTTTTAATGGTATACTTGAAGAAATCAATCATTATAGAATTACCTTCAAATTAATATATTATATTAATAAAATAATCTATAATATGATAAAATTTTAAAAGTACCGTGTCTGTACATTGAAGCTATTTAAAAATAACAACTGAAATAAACTGTCTATATGACGGATAACACGATGCATTTTTTTAGATATCTTGTCTGTTTTTCTCTTTCTAAGAGATTCACGTAAAAACTACTAGGCCGATTTCGAAGCGCTTTTCGCTGGACGACAGCAAATTCTTAGACTTAAAGTCTGCGTTTTATCCTCAGAATCCCGCGGGATTTTTTCTAGGAATTATTAAAAATGAAATAAAATCGAACACCAATGTGATTGTTTTACCAATCGAATCGATATATTCTATATAATAAAATGAGTGATATTTTTATCCCGAGAATTTCAAGTAAATCGTGTACGGAGTTGCGGGTATATTCTAGTATTTATATATAATACTAACTTAAAAATATATATACAACTATTACTGGTTTACCCATGATCTTTAACTATCTTGATCTATAGAACATTTTATCTAAGATATATCTTAGAATACCTAAAAGATTAGAAAGAATAGTATGGGATTGTTTTACTACTATTGATGGGCATATAGGCACCAGCGCTTTCATCTCATAAGGCGTCAATCAGTCGATTTAAATAATAAACATAATACAATAATAATAGAATAAAACATATACCTACACTAAAATTCTTCTTGCTCTTCAGACCACTGTTGCTTGGTAGAAGTACGATGTACCTAGAAAGTTGGCGGCATTGCCCCACTGGATACAGAGGCAAATTATTTGAGCTAATTCTACAAATATTTTGTATTTCGAAGTACATGAAAAATATCTTCAACAAATACCTATACCTCATAAAATTTAATTTTGAGAGTTCAAACAATAACATCCTCTTATATGGATTTAATCAAACTTATTAACTTGTTTGTTCAACAATTTGTTAGTTAACAAACAATAATATACCTCAGCAATCTTAATTAACTGGTCTGTATGTAATCAAAGAGACGAAATTTTCTTTTTTTGTTTGTTGCGTTATATTTCTTTTTAATTATTATATTGATTTTATCGCATCTGAAAGGTGTTGGGATTAAGTCTAGATAAATGATGTTAGTAATTACAATGTTCCAGTAATTTTAAATTGTGCCCCAAAAATCTCTTTAACCCTAAATAACTAGATGGCGCCAGAAGTTCATCTCTTTTTATATTTTTTTTATTATATTAGACCCCACAAGTGTTGCGGTGACGTTGGATTTGATAGTAACATTGGACTGGGCATGAAATGCAGCTGCTCTTCAGTACATTTCACATCACTGTTTGATGTAATGAAACAGTGACTCATTAACTCCTTTTACTAATCAGTACACTTGTATTATGTTGCGAGATAGTTTGCTTTAATGTATTTAAATAAGCGATGAAGCGATGGGGTTTAAATTATTTATAGCGTTTTTATTTACAGCGTATATTGTTTAATTAAATGTATTTACTTATATATTCAGCGTAAGTGTTGCGACGCGGAGTGGTATTTAATGTAATATTATTAGCGATATGAATTTATTTTCTATACTATATATACTAATGTGTATACTACTATAATAATATTATTAAGAGGTAAAGTTTGTGAGTTTATGACGTTGTAGCGGGTAATCTCCGAAACTACTAAACCGATATAAAAAAAAATTTCACTGTTGGTAAGCTACACTATCCCCGGTTGACATAGGCTATATTATATTAAATAAATTAGGAATCCTTACTAAAACTCCAATAGTGTAACCCAACGTGTAAAAAAAATATCTAAAATCGCGTGCACTGCGAAAACTGTTGATGATAGAATAAAATAATGTACTACGACTTTGTTGAACACATCATTATTTACAAAAAGTGTCGCAACAGCATATGTCTATCTATTATAGTTATGCCACAATAAGTGTTCTTTTATTTTAAAATTTTAATTAAAACGCCGCCTATAGAAAAGGCTCTTTATTTGTATCTTGATGTTCATCCTTATCAAAATAAATGACTTCATATTCAAGACTGCTTCAATACCTTTATATAACTTTTTGAATTACTCAATTCGTACATTCCATTCGAAAGATATCACGGGTTTAAAAATGTAAGTATTATAAAAAAGTTGCGTGGTCGCCGCGCACCCAAATCAGCTAGATAGGCTAATGCGACGCAGGCGTCACTGGGGTACGGGCAGTATGGGAGGGGAAATATTTTGAATTCGCTTAGTAGGTAATTAAACTCAACAAAAAATAAAGAGGTAAAGTTTATGAGTTTGTGACGTTGTAGGGGGTAATCTCTGGATCTACTAAACCGATTTTGAAAATTATTTCACCCGTGGAAAGCTACATTATTCCTGAGTGACATAGGGTATATTTGATTGTGATTAATAATAAGTATATTTCAATTTTATTTTGATGCCCAGCGAAGTGGGCACGCGTCAGCCAGTATATTATATATTTATAATAGCGGGGTATATTTAATTTATTTTATTATGATGACATGACAATGAATGACTGACGTGCGTGCGAAAGGACAACGCGTCGTCAAATTTGAAGAGGGAATTTAAATATGTTGGAAGAAAGTTTGAATAAGTCGAAAGGAGGTTTACATGGCGACACCAACAAGTAATGTTTAATGGTGTTAATATTCTGCAACCATACCGTCACATATATGTTATTTATGACGATTTTCTTTACCAACAGCATCGGTACTCTCGAAGCCAAGTCGATCTGCTGTGAAGAAACACGTTCAATTCCCTGACGAACAGAGCTGCATTGAAGAAGCTGCCGAGCCATCGCCTCCACCAAGCACTGAGAACAAACCGGGTGAGAGTATAGCCGCGTACTCGTCTGCGAGCCATAATTATAACCAAGCGGAAACATTAAGGTGCCTTAATCTGTATGTAGACGTTGATTTTCGCCTTAGCTGGGTGCCACTCACCTCGAGCTGGGAAGCCATGTACGCACTATGCTTTTTGGTAAGTGTAACGGTTACCTATGGCTCGCAGCTGAATACGCAGCTTACTATATGTTTTAGTGTTTGCATGTAAATGTAAGGGGTTGATGGTAAATTGTCACCATCGCCCCTGTTTATCTGTAACACCAATATTTTATAAATATTTTTATGCCTTTTCTGAAGAGCCCCAACGCTCTGATGATATCGCGGTGGGGGTAGGTCATTCTTTAATTTGCTGATATATGACATAAAACAATATTTTTCAATGTGTAGGTTGCGTCCTCCTGTCGCGTCGCAAAGTTTATATGAGGGAGTCCCAGAACGAACAAATGAACGAACGAAGCCTTATTAAAAAGGACAAAACACAGCCAATTGCAAAAATATATTATTTTTTCCCAACTGCTCCTATTGGGTGTAAGTGTGATAGTTCTTGATCGTTTCACGCAGATGTAGCGATGGGTTTAATGCGTTATTTGCGTTGCGATATTTTTAATAGAGTCCTCGCCACAAAAGAAGTCCCACAGACGCGGCGCTGCAATCGCCTTATTTAATCCTGCCAGAGTTTTTATTTGCTAATACATAAATCGATGTAGGTAATTAGAAAGAAAGAAGAAAGGAAGTAAATAAAAGTTATTAAAATGGAAATTATATATAAACAGTTTAACGAAAGCCAAAGGTTAACTAAATCTAAACTGGGGCCTGTTTACTCAGCAAATTCTGGTTGATATAATTACTGAATAATAAATACACAATTAAAGATTTAAATTTATTTCCTGGCCACTCTACGAAGAGAATTCTATCAAATAGCGGAGCTGGCACTTTTAGTTTCTTTATTTTCCGTGGGACTTCTTTCATGGCGCGCACTCTAACCGTTAATGACGTAATATCACAAAATAAACAGCCCGATTTGACAGTTTTACAAAATATTCAGGGATTGAAACCTCCAAATCGTTAACCAAGTTAACCGATTATCACGAGAAATCGATTTAAAATTATACGACTTTGTAATCGTTTGATTTATTTAAGTTAATTACTTTTATGTCACACAAATATCTCACAAAATCGATATGGATTGCAAAAGTTTTGTCTCACGCCGCCTTTCGCGTACCGCATGCATTTATCACGCATTCGTCTATTGAAATTTTTATCATTTCACCCATATAATATTTAATTTATTCAATCGTTTTTGTACATGTACAATTATGTAGTATTGCTTTAATTTAAATACATAAATAATGTAAGGTTTTGGAATAAATGTGTATAAATTTTTTTTTCGGAATCGAATTGAGTTAATGAACTGCAACAACCCTTGGTAACAGTGCGTAATTGTTTTTGGGACTTCGTCATAGATTAATAAGACATAACAGAATTCATAAAAATTTATGTGATTTCGTTATTTGGAGGAAAATAATAATTGAAATATGTTTTAGAAAATTATACAAAACACCAGTAAAAAATTATGTACATTATCAAGTAAATAAATTAATT
This sequence comes from Dendrolimus houi, assembly GCA_039645545.1. NCBI lineage: Eukaryota > Metazoa > Arthropoda > Insecta > Lepidoptera > Lasiocampidae > Dendrolimus > Dendrolimus houi. The sequence goes on along the minus strand of CM077123.1, from coordinate 26,767,042 downwards.
GTTTTCAGTTTTTTTGATTTTATTTAAAGACTCGTTCTACAGAAATTCTTAAGTGTCAAATCGGTCTTTTTATTTTGTGATATTGTCAATATTGACAAATAACTATATTTAATAATACAACTACGTTTCAACGGTTAAGCGCGGTATATTATTTCATTATGTATACTCGTCGCGAAAAAATAAGAAAATATAACAATAGTTGTTGGGCCACGTTATAATGCCACTTTAGAAGTTTCATATAAATATTCGCGAACTAACTTTGTATGTAACAGTATCAAAATAATTTATATAAAATTAAAACACCACAATTAGCTTATTTCTTTAGAAACGTAACACATGTCAGCGCTATGTTTGTCAACACTGCTTTTTCTTAAAAATTAATGACTTTACATAATTTATGCATATTTTATACATTTTAAAGACAACAGAGGCAACGAAGTTAGATTAATAATTTTACTTTTATGATATCCATAGAATAGCAAGCATGTCTGGAAGAGTGTACTTTAAGCAATTAAACGATTAAGTTCTTGTTATTCAATGGTCAGTGTTCTTGTTGTTAAGATGGCAACAATTATGAACGCGTCTTTTCAGAGACAAGATATGAAAATATGACAATTTGAAATTTACATGTAGGAAGCCAAAGGTTAGAGCAGGTCAAAGAATTTGTTTATCTAGGGTGTATGTTTACCAGGGACAGAAAGCATGTAAGTGACATCGAAAGAAGAGTAATTGCAGCTAATGAGGAGAATGGAGCACTAAAGTCTTTTATGAAAAGCCAAAAAGTGTCTGTAAAGGCACGCTTGACTGTCCATCAAGGGGTGTTGGTGCCAACACTAATGTACGGCAGTGAAAGTTGGGTGTGGCAGAAGAAGCATGAAAGTAGAGTAAATGCAGTAGAAATGAGAGCTTTGAGAAGTATATGTGAGGTAAGCATGAATAATATTATACGAAATAGTGTAATAAGGGAACATTATTTAGCTAGACGTGTTGCTGGGGAGTTTCTTGCCGCTTCTTCTCCTTAACAGCAATAACACGTTGTGAAGCGGTATACATAGAATAGGAAGAAAAATTAAATTTTAACTTATATATTTATATGACCTTCAAAAAGTGTTCTCCAGTGGAACTTATTTTGAATAAAAAACTTTGAATTTGAATTTGAATTTGAATTTGAACGTTGTGGATAGAAAGAAGATGTAATAACAAGAGTTGAAACAGGAATGTTAAGGTGCTTTGAGCATATAGAGAGGATGGATGAAAATAGAATCACAAAACAAATATATGACAATATTGTGAATGGTAGAGTTGGTACCGGTAGACTACAACGTAAACATCATGATTAAACAGCAGAAGTGTTAAAACGAGGTCAGATAAAAAGCATATCAAATAAACGTGCATACATGAAGAGTTGAATGAAAGTAGATGAAGGGAAAGTTGTTTGTCAGGATCACCGAATGTGGAAATCTATAGTCTCGGCCTAACCCTATGGGAAACAGGCGTAATAATGTGTATGTATGTATGTATGGCTTAGTGCCAAAAAACCCACTAACACTCTTCGGTGTTCTATCATTCACCTTTTGTCAGGGTCTCAGTAAACGGTTGGAGCAACATCGCAAACCCAGCCAAGCGGCGAAGCAAAGGCCACCCCTTCTAGGATGAATGGATGGGATGAAACCTCCGATACCTTTCGTTACCAAGCGCGGGGTGTGCGTTAGTTTCCAGAAACTTCTTCCTTCTGCCTTTTTTGACGAGGGGAAATCCTCTTACGAACTTATCCGTGTGGGGTATCACGGTGCGAGGTGTGAGCTAGCCGGCCAGGGCTGTGGGAAATGGCAATCGCCTACTCCGCATTAACACAGGCAGTCCTCATTTCATCCGTGCAGGAACGGACAAAGAATAGTAATACCTGCGGCCAGGCGGCCTGTCGTTAGAGGCGACAAATCAACCCATAGCCAGGTGGCAGGGCATTTGGCCGACTGGATGGCTACCACCCCTGGTCTAGAGTATGCCAACATAATAACTTTGAGTTGTGTTCCGGCATCAGTGACCAGGTTCCAGTTGCTACTTCAAAACCGGCACCACATTGGCAGAACCTCTGGTATTGCTAATGTCCATAGGCGACGGTAACCAGTTTCCATCACAGTTGGGTCGTCAGGGTGGCTGCTGTGTTTCAGCTTTAAAAAAAAATCAGACCGTCTTAAATGCCTCAAATGCGGGCGGACCCTCCCCTGGTTTCCACCCAAGGCCATTTGGTCGTAACGCCGGAACCTTCGTCTACAGCAGTACATATTCCTTCTGCCTATACCGACTTGATGTACAATATATTTTTTAAATAATCAATTAGTGTATTTTAATCGATTCGCTAATGTTTGACTTCCTATATCGATTCTAATTATTAATCGTATCATCATCGATTGTTCACGTTACTATAAAAATCAATTTGATAGATGCCAAAAGTGGCTTTATTACCTGGCCCTTCTTTAGATAACGATATTTTTAACGCATTAGATAACACGCATTTGGCTACAGTCAATAACTTTAACATTATCCCAGATGGAGCCCGAGCACTAAGAAAATGTTTACTGAAAGAAATTACTAGGTAAATACAAAAACAAACACCCATGTAAAAACGTCAGTTTTAGATACTTAATTACGAATTTAACTGATATCACTATGAAGACGTACGGATTAATTTTTTTGAACATAACAGTATATATTAAGTTAGAAATAATGGAGGATAGGGATCTGCAAACATTTTTCATATTAAGAGGTCATTAATTTATTTATTTTGTATTTTTTCTTCATAATAACGGTTCGTCTATATCTAGAAGATATTGCTTTTAAGCGCTCATCGTAATATGCAGCTAGCCGTAGTTCAGTTAACCGTCCGGTTGACCGGTAGCGAGATAATGTACTTAAAACTCATTTCTATACGCACTAAGCTGCGGCTGTCATCGAACCGGTCGCTGGAAGAGCTGAGGCCACATCACCTGTTAACCGGACGATTCTACACACACTATGCGATTTGTGGCACGTTTCTATACCTTACTATTCATTCACTTGCCCTACAATTGGTTGAATTTTGATATTATTTGTACGAAGCTTATGTCAAATTTTAACTTATAGCCTAAGAGACGCTGAAATTCGACCTTCACCCATCTAGTAACCAGATGGGACATATTTTTTACCAAATTATATTGATTCAAAAACACGTCTATGATAGCTTGCCAATCGAAAAGTGTTCATGACTATTTTTGAAGACTTCAAAGTATGGCAATAATATTCCATTAACAAATTTTTGCAGGCAAGCCTATGTGGGTATTTTTGTAATTAAAATTATCTTTATTATGATACCAACTTTTATTGTTTAACAGAATGGTGTAGTCACCTGCTTGCCAGGTGCCAGCTATGGACAGATATAAGTTGTTTATTTTTTTATTGCAGCAGTTCAGCAGACAGGCAGATAGCCCACTTGATGGAAAGCGGTTACCATCCTATAAACATTTGCAACACCAAAGGTGTTACAAATGCGCTGCTGCTCTCTTAAGGTATAGACTGAAACCTGGTCAGTAATGCCGGAACACAACTCAAGGTTGTTATGGTAGCATACTCTAGACCAGGAGTGGTAGCCATCCAGTCGGGCAAATACCCTACCACCTGACTGTGGCTTGTTTTGTCGCCTCTTACGACAGGCCGCCCGGCCGCAGGAAATTGTATTCTTTCTCGGTTCCTGCACGGATAAGTAGGCAAGCCAATCAAGACACATTCTCCATGTTAAAAACTATCAGTTGAAACTGAATTTGTTCAGTTATCATGAGAGTGAAGGTTATAAAAAAATATGATTAAAATTAATTTAATCAAAAATTGGCAAGCTATCTGGCCTATAGGCCTGTAGGCCTGTTTATGAATCAATATAATTGATGAAGATTGAAGATCGATGAAGGTCGATCTTCAGCGTCTCCTCTACTATAAAGCAAAGGTCGGAAGATATAGGAACCGGATATTAGTATGCAGATATTTCTAATTCCGGCTACCACAATCTGGCTAGCCGCAGAATCGATTAGCTAGCCGCGTAGTGTGAATGAGGCCTGATTATGAGCCTTGCCTCTAGGCCTTGGTTATGGGTTTTTTTTGTTTTTATTTAAATTAATTTAAGTTAAAAATTCGCGTTGCCATACAACGAGAAAATGTGGCCAGTATTTTGGGATCGTTCTCAACTGGCGGCAATTTAGGATACGTCATATTTTATGTAATTTTCATTTTTATAATTGTTTATGTTTGATTTGTAATTAATTTTAATTTGTATGTCGCCAGCGTCAGTGCAGGGACCTTGTAATTACATTTTTCGGTGATATTTTTTTTTCTATTTTTCGTCTAAATTATAACATAATATTAATATGTAACAATTTTAACGACAAAAATTATTTCAGCAAAAAATGTAGTTAGAACTATAAGGTCCTTGATACGAACATTATGTAGTTTATTTATAGTGTTTAATTTCATTTTAATTTGTGGATGTAGATTATTTTAATTTATTTTGTGATCCATAAAAAATTATAAATCTGTGTGTTGCCAATATTTCAAAGACAACCTGAAAGTGCATTCCAAAGAGATAGTACGCTAAAGTATATAAATCTAGCAAATTTTCAGAAGCAGAATCTTAGAAGTGATCGGTATTAGATTCGATTCACACTGTAATGCTGTTCACGGTTCGATCTCGCTCCGACCTCAGTCCGTTATCAATCCGGTCAAATATTCTTAAACAAGAAAAAATCAGAGATTTCTCATTATTGTATCGCACTAGTTCCGATTCGATATAGCACCGGTGCCTGATCGGAAGAGATCGGACCTGCCAGTAGCATTAGGCGTACCGACAGTGTGAATACGCCTTTGTTTCAAGTCCAAACTAGTAGTGCAGACACAGCGAGATTTAATCGTACCGAGACCGGAGCGAGATTGAACCGTGAACGGCATCGTGTGAATTAAGCCTTATCAATGCTAATATAAGCTTTACAATTTTTTTATACGAAAATCTTATCTGTGATCATACCTGGCTTTTAGTGCAAGAACAATTACATTGTTGGCCTAAACCATTAAGGCACAAAATTGACAAATTGTGTCTTCCAATTTTCGTGAACAAGCAAACGGCTTTTAAAAGATTAGTCGGTCGAATAATGACTAAAACGAAAAGATAATGGATCCCATTTGTTTTTAAACCGACTTTCAAAAGGAGGAGGTTCTCAATTTGACTGTTTTTTTCTTGTATGTATGTTACACGGTTTCTCTCTCAACTGTAGACGGGTGTTCATTTTTTCTTTATTCGAAAGAGTACTTATTATACTCTTGAGGTGGTCCCATTGTCAGCAAGTCAGGATCTTATTAAGTGGATCCCAAGGAAATTGAGAGCAACGTTTTTTGATGAGCGCCGAGCGCCTACATTTTTTTGAAATACAAAACTTGTACACGCGTGCGATTTGTACAATTTCTACAGGCGCTTAAAAATATTGACTATAATAGATGCTTAGAAGAGTTCTACTTTTTAGTTGCTTGAATAGCAACTAAAAAGTAGAAAATATTTTTTAAGTCAATAAATGATGCTTGATTGGTGTAAAAACATTATTGGCATTTCCTTCCAATCCTAAGTGTGTACTCCGCTCGCAGATGACAATATCAAAATCTCTTAAGAAATTCAATATCAAATGTATTCTAATTTACGAAAATGTCCTTTGATTTTCTACGCAATCATTAGTAAATGAGATATTGATGGCTTACAAAAGGGTATTTTCCCTTCCCCACATCATTTTAACGAAGTAAGATCGGTAAAAAAATTGTGTGTGTGTGCAGTTCACACGCAGTAGAACTAAAACCCCAGAGATTATATACTGTTAGATAATTCTTCTCTAACTTTTATTAATATAATTCCTTTAACCTACATCCGCCAACATATTATAGTTTAAAAACTTCAATCTAAATTACACTTTGAATCACTACAATAAAGTTCAAAATTCAATGCACTGTTACGCACAATTTCCTTCGATCTACGTATAAAAGAATATCTGCCTTAATTATATACAAATAGAGCTAAAATTCATTTGAAATCTTTTAAGTTTTATTTAAATTGACAATTAATACTAACGGGTAAAAAGTGTTTTATTTCGAAACAAATAAAGTTGAATTTTATGTGTTATCTCTTTTTAGTGTCACTTTTTTGTTTCAACGATTTTCAAATCACAACGATTCTAAAGAAGTTTCACGTCAATAGAAATTGATACTAAATGAACAGGCTATTTGGTTCCTATAGCGGTTATATTTAAAAAATGATCATAGCCCGTGGACCGAAAACAACGTAATAATTTAGAAATAAAACCCGCTATTCCTTCTGACTAAAAGACAGACACAGACAGTCTGAAAACCGTGAGTTTATAATATTTTCATCTGAAGGTTCAGAAAGCAGAGTTTGGGACCTTCAAAACGCATTTTTAAAATCCTCGATACTACTATTTTTACTGAGATACCCCATTACTGAAATAGTCCGTCAAATATCACTGAAAATGTTTGTCTTTTATGTTCCCTTCATTTTTGTGTGTTGTTTATTTTCTACAACATCTTGAAGTCGGTGAAAACAACAACAAAATTCACCGACTATAAGATACAAAAAAAATCTAAAAAAAATAATAGGTACTTTTCCTAAAAAAATAATACATATCTTTAAGAGTAGCTTTTTATAGTAGTTTAGGTTCGCGTATCACAATGATCTCGCCTGATATTAACCCGAGATATGCTTAGGTTAATATTTGGTGATACTATTATTTCACAGTATTTTTATTTATCCTTTTAATGTGTCTATACACACACACACACACACACACATATATATATATATATATATATATATATATATATATATATATATATATTACACACATAATACACATTAAAAAAATATAAAAGATGACTTATCTCTATTATTATTATCTTTGTATGTCTTTGATGACCACGGGCCATAACAATGGCCCGGACTTTTGGAGGATTTGCGTGGGGCCATGGGAAGGCCAACGCGTAGAGGCCCTTTGACAAATTTAATGTAAATGTGGCGTGACACTGACCGACGGTTATCCCTGTCTACACCACATAGTAATGCACCCAAGGACAAGCCCCGGCCAGTGTAGGACTATTGTGGGAAATGAGAACAAAAAGTACCGGGCTATTGGGGTGAACTGTTAGTGATACTAGGGGTCTGGGAATAATGGGTACAATGGCGTCTGCCCGTCGCAATGTTCGGGGAACTTGGAAAAATGGGCAGACGGTAACTCGCCACCCCTTGCATGGGCCCCAAAAAATGCCATATTATTAATATTAATATATAAGGTCACATTGGCCTTGAAGACACCCAGGTTGTTGGTATATCAGGAAAGACAGACTCCGGCAATGAGGCCACCTACCTATTAATTATTATTTAAATGTTTTAATTATATAATATAGTTATTAGTAATTTTGGGACGGGTTATATTTATTGGATTTATTTTGTTTGCAATAAATAAAATGATTGTGCTTAATTTGTGTTTTTATTTTAATTTGGTATCAACATCAAATTATATATTAAAAAAACTACACATATACAATATATACTGTTATAAAACAGAAAAATGACTTAAGCCTGATTTACATTTTATATTATTTAGGTACTTAATACACTTACGAATAAGTTTATTATTTTGACAGATATCTTTCGAAAATGTCTGTCCCAACGACAATATGGACTTATATTTTCAATTTCGGAAGTTAACTAGAAACTTAGCTAATTCCAATAAATTAATATTCTTTCCCTTTCATGTTAATTGTAATAACAGCCAATAGCCACTGCTGGGCTCGAGCATCCAATTTATAGGGGAACGGGTGAATACCCGCTAACCGTAACCCTTGTTCAAGGTGGATTGGTGGGTTTGACACATTAATTATCTTGATGTGCAGCTTTCATCACCATATTATTCTTTATTCTCAGTTCTTAATTATTGCATGCTTTGCCAGCCAGGATTCGTACTCGTGTCCCTTTTGAAATGCAAGTTTAAAACTCATAAGCATTGCCCACTAAGATACTGCAGGTTACAGCTCTTTCACTCTTCTGGCGGGTTGCTATATCTTAATATTTATTCACTTGCCTTTGAAATTTGACGTTACTTGTATGGAGCTTATGTCAAATTTTCTCCAGTATTAAACCAAATGAACGATTAGTAAGATATAGGAATCGCCCTTCAACTAGACATCAATATATTTTATACATAAAAAATTTTGAGTTGTCTCTTATTCTCAAACTAAGTGTAATATTAGTTATTTATAGAATGAGAATTAAAGATAGATAATTAACTTCAGAGCGATGCTAGAAGGCATTATCTCCATAATGCTACTTCCGTTGTTTCAAATGGCAACGTACATGCCGATACATATTGTTACGAATTGCGAGATTCGAGTTGAAATACCCTTTTGGAAGATCGAAAAGTTTATTACAAGTACACGAATACATAATTGACAATTCTTATAAACATAAAATCGATAGGCAGAAATTCGTAATAACATGAACATAAAGAATCTGTCGATATGAGATTCCCGTTCCGAATATACACTTAACAACGTCTCGATCACAGTTGAAGCTCAACTAAATGTGCCTTATCAGACCAACCCTATATATATTTTGGCAAAATAGACATGGACACCCTCCAATAAACAGGCATAGACTATGTATAGGAATTCTCTAATTTGTAAAGCTTTAATACACAATAACATGACTTCAAGAACTTGCAACGAGACAACATTAGAACGCTATATAATTTTTAGCTCGAAGGCCGACCATAAACACAAAGAAATTAGTGATTAACAATAATTTACTACATTTCTATACTTAGGAAAATTAATGCAAACAAGTGATTGGGAACCATTATGAAACCCATTAGAAAGAATTATAAATGATTTAAACACTGAGGTTGATGAGGCATCTAGTCGGTAATAGACTATAGTTTCTTAGAATACGCTAGTCGTAGCAATATTTATAATCCAGCCTTTTGCTCACGAAGCCTTGAACCAAGTATTTGGCTATTTTTATTCAATCTAATTTTTCCGTAAATAATAATGTGTTATGAAGGCTGAAACACTTTTGTAAATCAAGCTATTATGGAACAAAGTGTTACGAAAGGAAGATAAATTCAAACGTTTCAATAAGACCTTTGGGAGCTGCCTATGTCTACTCTTCGCAGCGGACAACGAACTACTGGCTATTTTTTTTATTGAACTTGACTTTATGTTGGTCCGAAGACCTCACAACTTTATCGGGGTTTTCGGGGCGAGTGCCTGCGAAGCGAAGGCGCTCGAGCCCAGGGTAACTACTGGCTAGTTAATTAGTTTAATTGGACTTGACTTTATGTTGTTGGTCCGAAGACCTCACAACTTTACCGGGGTTTTTGGGGCGAGTGCCTTTGCGAAGCGAAGGCGCTCGAGCCCGGGAGGCAACTTGCTCGAGGGGGCTCCCTAGGGAGTTTCACCTCGGCTGGACTGTTGCCATGAGAGGGGGATGAATCTAATGATGCCCACCATAGGGCGACACAATGCACTAATTGAGAGCGGGCGACGGGTAATATAAAGCCCGAGAGGAAGGATCCCGGCGGACCGAGATCGGCGGTTCGCGGTGGCCTATACTATCTTACTGCCGTTTCGCAACGTGTTATGGCTGGGAGAGAAGAAACGGCGAAAGAAACTTCCCAGCAACACGCCTAGTCTATCCTATGGGGGCTGTGTCTCCTGGCGTCCCTCGCGGGGACGTGGAGAGATCGTAATTGGCGGCGTCGACGCCGCCGTCTGTGTCTGTCTGTCGGTGCCTGCCAGCCTGCCGTCCTAACCGTGGGCGGGCTGATCCGAGCCAGCCGTTTTGTGATATCGTCGACCTTGTCCATGAGGATGTTACGCGGTCGTCGCACGAGAGCCTTTCGTCGAGGCTTATAATCGGACGCGGACACGACGAGGGATTTCGATGGTGCGGCGCTAGATCGAAATACTTACGCGAGAGCGACGTAATGTAGTTTTTGATGGAGGGAAGCTCCAGATCGCGGTGGATGTCGACGTTACGCATATAGAGGGGAGCACCGACGGCTCTGCGCATGAATTTATTCTGAACGATTTGCAGTTTCTTTAAAAGGGCAGGCTTGGCATGGCCGAATACCACACTCGCGTATGTCATGATCGGGCGGATGCATGTTTTATATAGAGTAAGCTTGTGTCTGAGGGACATTTTGCTTCGTTTATCTATCATGGGTGCTAGACGACCCATCACAAATCGCGCTCTATTCCGGACTATAGTGATATGCTCGTTGAAGCGCAAGTTCTGATCTAGGTGACACCCAGGTATTTGGTGTACTTTGCCCAGGGGATCTCTTGTTCGTAGAGCGAGATGGCTTTTAAGCGAAGGCAAGCGCGTTTGGGAGAGCGAAGCGTGCCCGGGGAAAAGAACATTGCTGCGCTTTTCTCCGGGTTTACCTCTATCCTCCATTTGCGAAACCATTCGCCTAGCTCTGTTACAGCTACCTGTAGCCGGACGCAAGCCATTTGTCGGTTGTGATCTGATGTATAGAGTGCGGTGTCATCCGCGAAGAGGGCCAACTCTACATCTGGAGTTTTTGGGATGTCGCTGGTGTACAGCGTGAAGAGTAGTGGAGATAGTGCCGAGCCCTGTGGTACACCGGCTGTGAGTGGGTGAGGGGACGAGCGTGTTCCCTCCACTCGAAAACGGATGCTACGGCCTAGGAGGAAGTCTCGCAAGATGAGCACGAGTCTGTCTGGTACACCGAACTGGTACAGCTTGTAAATCAAACCGTTATGCCAGACCTTGTCGAAGGCCTTAGCTACGTCAAGGAACAGTGCGGCTGTTCCTATAGGGCGACGAGGGCGATGGGCAAAGTGGGATAGTATGTGCTCCGTGATGCGGTGCACCTGTTGGACGCATGAGTGTCTGGCACGGAATCCAAACTGCTCATCGGGTAGTAGATGTTTGCTGATGGCAAAATCTCTTAGTCTAGAGAGGATGACCCTCTCGTAAAGCTTGCTGAGTGTGCTCAGTAGGCTGATTGGGCGGTAGCTGGACGGTTTATTAGCCGGTTTTCCAGGCTTGTGAATACCGATGACGTCTGCTTCCTTCCAGGTCGCGGGGAAAGAGCAGTTTGTTATGGCGGCATTGAAGATGCTCACTAAGATTATAATCAAGTGGCCGGGGAGGAGTTTTAATACGCGATTGTTAATGCCATCGATCCCTGGGGCCTTTCGTGGTTTGAGGGACTTGATCAGATCTTGCACTTCTTCCACCGTGACTGGGTCGAGTGTGGTTTCCGCTGGTAAGGAGGATCTACGTTCAACCTCGGAGTCCACCTCCGTCAGGTGTGACTGGTCGACGTTTTGTGTAGTGGGGGAGCATTGAAGCTCTAGACTCTGAGCAAGGCATTCGGCTTTCTCCTCATCATCGAACGCCTCGGTGTTGTCGGCTCTTTCTAGCGCGGGTATGACAGTGAGGGTATCTGATTTGAGAGCTCTAGCCAGCTTCCAGTACGCCTGGTGAGTTGGTTCGATATCTCTCAACGTTCTGTCCCAACGTTGTTCCCTGACTTCCCGGATACGTAGTTTGACCTCGCGCTCTAGTTGGCGGAGTCGGACTCTGTTGTCTTCGGTGGGATATCTGTCGTGAGCTCTGGAGGCGGCTCTCTTTTCCCTCAGCAGTACCCTCACTTCGTCCGGCAGGCATAAGTGGCGGTCATTCTCCACTGGCACCTGTCTGGACGAGTTCCGCAATGCGGATTGAAGGTGGCTGGTGAGGGCCTCGATCGCCGTCTCCGTGTCTTGGTGGGATTCGATGTGGTCCGGGATGCGGTCCAGGTCTTGTGATTCGGTTGCCTTGAGGAGGTCCCCAAGTCTCAACCAGTCCACAGAGGTCCTAGTTTCAGATGTCTGGTCCGTCTGTTGTCCTAATTTGAGGATAACCGGGCGATGGTCCGAGTCTATATCGTCCATCGTTTCGATCGAATGGAACTGAAGAGTTACGCCCCTCAGTAATGCTAGGTCGAGAGTGTTTGGGGTCCCCCAGTCGCGGTTTGGGGGTATCGTGTGGGGGTCATGGGAGTTATTATATCAAACAAAAGATTGTCTGATATATTTATTAGGGCTCTGCCATTGGGGTTAGTGGTATTGCAATTCCACTGTTCGTGTTTACAATTCAGATCTCCGGCTATTATAACAGCTGGGCCTAAGTTGAATAGGGCTTCTAGGTCTTTCTTAATAAGGGTTTTCTGGCACGCGAGGTATGCTGAGACTATGACTAGAGGTTGGTGGCCAGTCATTGCTAGTCTGCAGGCGGATACCTCCATACCTACTAGTGGTGGGGTGACTAGAGGCATGCAGTGTAGAGATCTTCTGAAATAGATCAGGGTGCCGCCACCACGGCCTATCCTGTCATGTCTAGTGACCTGATAGTTAGAGATCTTTGGATCTCTTTCACTCGGTTTCAGGAAGGTCTCCTGCACTAGTAGTATATCTACTTGATTGGTAACCAGGAAGTCATGGACCAAGTCGCGCTGGTTTCGAAGGCCGTTGGCGTTATAAGTCGCCAGAGTCAATGAGCGTGGTTTATTTCTACCTACATGCGCCATTTGTTACCGGTAACAATAATTTAACTAGGTTGTTTAGTTATAACGACCTAAGTACCTGGAGGAGGTACGCGTGATCCATTTCGATCACGAGTTGATCCCGGAGGGAGGGTTGATCAGACTCTGCAACTTGTCTTAGTTTTCGAGCCAAGAGTTGGACCTCTGCTAGGTCGAAAGGCAAGTTCTTGGCGAATTTAGTCGCTAAGGCTAAGTCCTCCGCTAAAAGTGGTGGGGTGACGGCCCAGAAGGTGCTTTTAAAATGGGGGCGGGGGCAGGGGTTGCTTGGGGTAGGCCGGCCAAAATTGGGGCGCGCGTCCTTAGTGGAGGGAACGCTTCCGTCGTGGGAAGACCCGTCCAGTGATTTACCACTGGAGGGGGGGCCGCCACGAATGCGGGTTTGTTCGGCACTTTTCTAGTGCCTTTTGGGCGTTGCCCTTTCCGAACTTACGTTTGGGTCGGGGGCGGCAGGACAGCCTCTGTAGTTAGCGGGTGACCCGCTTGGCCGCAGAGAATGCAGCTCGGTGGCTCCGGGGAGTCCCGGGTGCGTGTGCACCCGAGGTCCCGTGGTCGCCCAGGCACTTGACGCACCTGGGACGGGATTGACAATGTAGGGCAGAGTGCCCATAAAGTTGGCAACGATGACACTGCCGCAGTGTATGTTTTTCGTGTGGGCGTTCCACACGAAGGCCAGAGAGGCCACAGACCTTCTCAAGTTCGAAGATCTTTTCCTCTGGGGAGAGGTCGAGGACAACCAATACTAGGTTTAGAGGAGACTTTGTTGCGTCGCCTCTGTGTATACGGTGCACTTCGTGCACCGGTACAGCTTTGGGACTTAAGGTCCTCGAGAATGTAGGAACACTCGATTTCCTGTGGGAGTCCGCGGATTACAGCCCGAAGGCGTTTTTCTTCCGGCAGGGCATAAGTGTAGTAACCGATTTTACGGTCACATAACAAGGATGTTAGGGAGCGGTGGTCACTTGAAGACGTGACCATAACTTTGATGCCGTGTTGGGTATCACGGGCTTCTTTTATAGAGATTGCCTTACCTGGCAGCTCCTTAGCGAGTTCAAGCCAATGGGCTTTCTCGCGGATGATCAGGGGTGGCGGCGGGCGCTGTGAAGGTGGCCCAGGGCGGCTGGAAGGTGCCGCTGTTGGTTTTGTGGCCGCAGTGGGAGCGGGGTTGGGGGGGACCTCCCTCTGGGTCTTTCGTTTTTTGGTACGTACTGGCTAGTGCAACGCGGGAGCGCACATATGAATAGTTGCTCTATCTCACTCGCAAATCATCCGTCCCGCTCACACAGTGTGCTATATATTGTACTAGCTGTACGACTTGTTAATATTTATACTTAAGGTTACCGCTTCCAAAATAAATTAGTTCACATCAGCACTTGACAGTGAATATTACTCATCTGCCATCTCAAGTATCATTTAACGTTTACCTCTCGCCGCTACAGACTTAATATATCTTACAAAACCTCGAGTGTCGGTTACAAAGTACAATTGTTCCATTGTGATTATAGAAGACAAATTAATCTGTCAAACGTCATACCACACAAGGAAAGTGTCGAGCGTCCCCTGTAGGAGTACAGGGGTACCATTTTCCTTTTTGTATTTACACTCGCGATTTTACGCCAAAGTTTGTACTCGGCCTTATGTAATCGCAGCTTTTGTATTCTGTAAAAACAACGATAACGACGAATAAAAATCTAAGACCCGATTCTAGTGCCCCCTATAGGTTCCAATTGTGGATCTACCTAAACCATCCGGGGACCCACTCAAAAACACAAACACATAGTCATCAAAATCGGTTCAGGAGATTACGAAGATCCTAGAACCCGATTCCAGCGCCGCCTATCGGTTCCAATTGTGAATCTAAACCATCCGGGGGCCCACTCAAATACACACAAAAAAATTGTGTGCGTGTATGCAGTTCGCACGCAGTAGAAGTGAAACTTCAGAGAATATACTCACAGATAATTCTTCTCTACCTTTTATTAATATAAATATAATTCCTTAAGCCTACACCCGTCAACACATTGTAATTCAAAATAAACTTCTTAAGTATCACTTTAAATTTTTCACTGTTTTTTAGACTAAAAATATTATTATCAGTTTTTTTGGTCCAAATTGGACGTATGTTTAATCATCGGTCTTATTGACTCTCTAATCTGTGCTGCACAATGTAAAACTCCTATCTCATTCTCTCGAAGGCTTAGTCCTATAGAATTATGTGTTTATCTCTTTTTAGTGTCGGTTAATCGTTTCATCGAGTTTCAATTCACAACTATTCTAAAGAGTTTCACTTAAAAAATTTCATCAAAATCGATTAAGTCGTTCTCAAGTTATGCGCGTGTATTTCTACAATTAATTTTTATTTATATAGAAGACTAGCGGTCCCGGCAGACGTTGTCCTGCCTTAAAAAAATATACAGCCAATTACTTAAATTAAATATGTGACACAGGGATAATGTAGCAGTCTAATAGTGAAAGAATTTCTGAAATCGGTCTACTAGTTTTTGAGTTTATTCGTTACAAACATACAAAATACAAATCTTTCCTCTTTATAATATTGGTATAGGAGTATAGATAGAAGATGGCTTATGGACTTTTCTTCTAACAAACTGTACATAATTATATTCCCAAAAGAAGCAAGTAACGGTTGCTTGCGTTACGTGTAATACTTATTAGACGGGTCTACTAGATTGAATCAATTTGGTTTAAAGGTGCAGAACCGAAAGGAAACCGCGACATTCAATGCCATTGAATGATTCAATTTAGTGCTATGTGGATCACTTTGGTTGGTTCAACCAAATTAAAAGATAGAAATGAACCGTCTGATATAGCCTGGACAAACAACTTTCTGTGTAATAGCATACATAAGTCTATAAACTGATGCGTTCATTTGATTTTTCAAAAAGGCTGTATCTATGAATAAATCTTAAGTAAGTACAAACTTGTTAAGTATTCGAATATTCTTTCTTTATAATCTCGGCCTGATTATAAATTCACAACCGTCGATAAACGTAGTGGGTTCTTAAATTTAGAAGCTTACGCAAGTAAAAATTAAAGGTGTGCAGAAAGATTAATAATAGATTATCATAATATTTTAAAAAATCACAGGTCTCTTTTAGTCATCGTGGGTCAAATCTTAGTACAGGTAAAATAGCTTCGAGACGTTTTTGCGTTTGTAGTAGTGTACGGTCAGCACATAAATAAAGAAACTAATCTTTTTATAGGCAGGTACTTAATATGAAACCAATAATATATAAACAATATTAAAATAATAAGTATTATTAAACATAATTTTTAATACTAAATTGTTGGTCCCTGTTCTGAAGAATGCCAGTTGCTATCTGATAACACCTTTCCGGTGGAAGAGCGGGAGTAATAATACTGTTCGGACTGCTATTGCACTCATTTTCGAAATATTTGTACAAATTATACAAAACTTCTTTAGTTTGGGATTTTGACTTCCCAAACTAAAGAAGTTTTGTATAATTTGTACAAAACCTTGCTTACCTCGACCACGTTTCAATGTCGGATACCATTTTTAATTAACAAATTTAATATCAAATAACAACAAAAAATTATTATAAGAATAAGCCACAAATAAAATCAAATAATTATCAAATTAAAACCAAATAATCGGACCTCACAACAATTAGCAATGTAAATAATCTTAGAGTAATGCCTAGAGAGAGTTTCCTGCAAAATTACATTCAGATTTGAAGCACAACTCCAATTGATGTGTGCGTGAGCGTTATGTAATTATTTTAACGCGTAATGCACACAAAGCCACAAATAATGTTGCAAGTCGATAGATTATTTTTAAAAACTAGGGATTTGGGACTACTGGAGCTCGGCATGCCGAGACTTTCTCTTGTAGGACTAACGGAACCCACGCGTCGACAAAGCGAACTGAGACTTAGGTCCTACTTAAAAGTGCTTCACTTACTGGCATCTACTCGAGTTCTAAAGGTATTAATTCTATGTAAATTATTATTATTTATTTAACTTCCACCATTGACGTTTGATTGTAAATATATTTTCTACTTCAAAATGTAACGAACCTATTTTTGCTGATTGTACAAGGAATTTCAAAATTCAAGCTTAGAATTCCTGTAATACAAATACTATTACAAACGCAAAAACTTCTCGAAGCTAATTTACCTATAAGTAGCTTTCTTTTACTTAGATAAAAACTTAAGTAGTTTTTTTATATATCGCGAGCGAAGCCGCGCCCAAAAGTTATTATATATAAAGCTTCCTTGTAAACATAATCTAACTAATGGCGAAAACCGCTAAAAATTCCGTTGCGTAATTTAGTGGAAGTATTTAGTTATATTTAGTATTTATATAGTTAGTATTTAGTTGCGTATTTACAAACATAAATTCCACGTACAAATCTGTAAAAGCACATTTTATTACCTGTCGGCATTTGAACTAATTGTAATCCTTTTATGATCATCTTCTTTTCACTCTTCACTTATTATTATTATTGTGGAGAACAGCCAATTGTACTCGTTTATGGCCGCTTGCAGGCATTATTAGCCAGGTGTGCGGATTACGATTACTAGGAAATGGGGTGGCCGCTGTCAGACGGGCAGATTCGCATTTGTGAAGTACAAAACGACAGGCTGATTAAGAGAGGGGTAAGTTGAGCGAGAACCACGATCAAGGAGTGATGTGTATATATTCGGGAATCTAATAGTGACGAACTTTGCGCGTTTTATTGAATTGCGACCTTCTGCATTATGTTTGGATTAGTTGTGTTCGGTTATATTTGTACCTATGTTATACGTGTTTGTATGGTTCTGATAAACTCTATAATAATTCTAACGGCATTTTAATTCAAGTCCCGCAACTCGTAAAAAGATGTATAGAAATACAGACGCGTAAAGCGACTTTGTTTGATACAGTGTAAAGACGAGAACCTGTTGTAATGATTGCAAAAGTATTTTTATGAAAATTACGCTCGTTTCATTCACATTTCCTGAATTATTCATAATGCACCAGACGAAACGTGGGTTTCCCAATTATGCAATTCAATATCTTGGCGTTGCGATGATATTCAAAGTACGATTCCATTTCCATAGTTTTAAAAATTCGTATTCTACTAAATCCGAAAACGTAGTGTCGGACGTCCTTCAGCCGGGTGGACCGATGGCGGTAGGTCCCCGGTAGGCGCTGGATGAGGATGTCAGAGGACAGGGATGAGTGGCGCCGACTTGGGGAGGCCTACGTCCAGCAGTGGACTGCGAATGGCTGACGACGACTAAATCCGTAATATCTTTAGATATCGTCGCGGCGGAATAATACTATTTGTCGCCGCACGATTTACCAAAGGAAGGTGCACACCGGTCCAGCCGAGTATGAAATCAGCACGGTCGCGCCATTGTGTACGTGCAATATCATAATTTACTACGACGAACTTGTCCACGAACCGCCAATATTCGAAATTAATTACGGAACGAAACCGAGCCTTTGTATACGCAATAACTATTTATTAAATTTAGATTTAATAATTTTTTTCTATTACAATAAAGTACATGTAACCGAATACAATACAAGAAAACTTAACTTATCCGTATTATATTCTACTCATAATCCCTCAATACTATAAGTAGAATACTGAGCCCAGATCACCGTCTTCTATGGGTAAGGTGCCCAGAAGGCTGGCTACGTTTCCTCGCTGGATCGCCATACTGATCCGTTGGCCGAGGTAAGCACCAGCCCTCTGATCACCTGAAGAGTCAATGAGTCGTTTCGATAAATTATGGTAGAGGCTCATGGCCTCAGGACCCCACGGCCCAAGCGTCTCGACAGCAAACGGCACAAACATATAACTCTCACTGAGGGTTGCATACTTGCGTCGCATGAGTGATTTGGCTGTTTCGTTTTTTTAATTAAATTATTGTAAAGCATCAAAATATACGCCTATCTCGAACAAAAGGTGCTTCATTGAAGACTTCCCACGCTTCACTATTATCGATAAAAATTGGTATTACCATTAGCAGAAAAGGCAGTAGCCGAAACGAATGATGAAAAGGTACGACAATTTTAAACACTTATTTCGCGAGTTTTCACTCATAAATATTTGTAAAGGTATTAAAATAATACCGAAATCAGCCAATAATACGACTGAGACGCTAGTGTCCGGTGATTTTGACTCTGTCACATCACAACCCTTCATGACATACTTTACAACATCTAACAATTATTTTATTCTTCTCTTCGCCATTATAACTCGGGAACAATATAAAGTTGGATGTCCTATTGACTCCGTAATCGATACATAAATATAGACAGAATTATTGATTATACTGAAAGTAGATTCTTCAAAGACTTTTTCAATACCTATACAAACTTTACATGAGTTTGCTCAAGTCGGTATTGGCGGATTACCAAGACTCGTTTACGAAAAAACTAACAAACTGTATTATATATTGTATAAGAAAGCTGTTGTCGCGAGAAAAATAACTTTTATCTGAACAAAACAACCGCTACGTAAGTTTCTAATCAATTATCAAATCTCCTTTTTAGGTTACCGTAGCTATTGTACCAAACAATAGAACTAAAGAATTTTTGAAACAACACTTTTGCTAAAACTCATATTGGATAGCAAGGTAAGCGCGTGTTAGGCTTTAGATTGGGTAGTATAGATAAATATAGAGACATATTTAATGTTTAATACATATATTGGCCAAGCGTTTTATTCATATCACAACATTGAAAGATATTTCATGGATATTTTGCTTTAAGTTAGATATTTCTATTAAAATCAAGTTAAACCAAAGAGGTCGTAAATACATTATTTATTTCATAGAACATAATAACTTTCTACACCAATAATAACATAACGAGAATCTTATATACATAACCTCCGTGCTATCATCCAGTACCAGCAGTCACAATTACTGCCGTTTTACTAAACAGAGCTTTCGCACTCGTCTACTTATGTATGTCCCGCGCCTGGGCGCTGTGCGGGTGCGTGAGGCGTCCCCTCTCCACGAACCTCCTCATTCTCGATGGCCAAGTCAAACTGTTGAAAACTATATGTATGCCATTTTTATTTTGTGAATTACTCAGGTCTCTATGAATGTAATTTAACATATAGGTATATTCTATACGCATAAAAAAAAATTACAGCGAAGCTGGCGCCTATTTTCTTTTTTAACATTAATCATAATTTATTTATTTAACAAAGATCACATAGCTTTTTCTCAATACAATAATGATAATAAACGATAAATTTGAAACAGCGCATAAGCCAATAATATTACTTACTTTATGTGCAAAATTAATGTAAAGAGAATTATTTATTTTATATAATAATTTAGTTTAAATTGAAGTCACGCCATTAAAAAAAAAAGTCAAATAAATCAAACAATTGCAGTCAACACTAAAAGAAAAGAAAAAAGTATGAAATTAGGTACAATTAAATTATTGTCAATGTCAATAACGTATTTGGTGCACGAATTGGTGTACTATTTGCTAGTTTAATGCAAAGTCGTCACCGTCACCTATAAGTGTTTGCAACACCGGATGCGAAGCCATCGCGTTGCCAGCCTTTAGGGCGGGATAGGGAAGATGGGATATCCGCTGACCAATTTCAGCAATTTTTTGTCAGCGTGCTAGTTGGCGGCTTCACTCACTGCAAGTCGGAATACTTTGTCTACGACATGTCGGCGGCTCGAGACGGGAAACAAAAAATACAGCACGTAACCACAGTTCGAGTGTCGCCGGGACTGAGCGCTTGCGTACACAAGCCGCTGACATTCGACATTCGCATGCGCGGGCGCATGATGCCGACATGATTGTTTTCATATAGGTCGCCGGGTTATGTCGGCGGGTTTGGTGTGTATTGCGCAGGCGCTTTAGGATAGTGATTCCCGTAACGCTCTACCATGTCAAAATATGATGTAGTGAAATTAGGAAGTAAATATAAATAAATTAGGTGTGACCGTCGCACATACAATTGGGGTCTGTAATCTGTTTTCACTGTACAGAAGCATATAGTTACAAATAGATTGTTTTAATAACAAATTTTTATTATTTTGTGGGAAGCTGTTCGCTTCTATACTTGTAAAAACTGCCCCTCACTCTAACTTATGTTCTAATTATTGGAAAATTGTTATAAATATTAAATTGGTAGTGCTTAAAAAAATACTTTCAAGGCAAATTTATTTGAATAAGATCCCTTAAGTAGTTTTTAGGTATGGTGTATCAAACATTAAATGCGTGTTAAAAGTGCCTTTCGTTATCACGTGATGTATGTCTAGGGGGAAGTCTTGCATTGTGTTTGTATTTATTTACCAAATGAATATTTAATAAAAACTACGTTGTAACTGCTTTAACGGCGTCATTTATTTGATTTTATTTCGACGTTTTGGCTACTCTTCAATAGCTGTGATCACGGAAGACAAAGATGTCAAGTGTCAAATTTATCTTCCGTGATCACGGGTACTGGAAAGTGGCCAAAATGTCGGAATACAGTCAAATAAATTCCGAGATTAAAACCGTTAAAACGTATTTTTAATTATGTGTACTGTCAGGAACTTTCTATATCTACGGAATCCTTCTATAGTGTCGTCAGTGATTGTACAATTATTTTGCCATGTTTACGATTCGTATCGTCCGGTGTATCCGGAAGGCGCTTTGATCGCTAAGCTAGGTTTGGATCGTTTATCCGGGCGGGCTTTCACAATTTATCCCCGAAATACTATGACATGTCGCATTAACATTCATAACGACATAATGCTTACATAAGTCACAGATTATTAGGTACACTCAGAGCATAGGATAAAACTTTCTAGGGCTCCGTATCCCTTTTTATAATGATTAAAACCTTATGTTTTCATCGTGAACATTTCGCACTCTCAATAATAGACTGACCGATTAGGGTTTCGGTCCAAAATGAGTTACGCATAGAAAGGAGTTCATTTTAACGCCATCTATCTGCCAATATCAGGTTTTCTTCGATATCTTGTTTTTAAGCGAAGTTATAGATATATCGGTCTCTTTCATTCGCATGTGTTTTGGCAAGCAATAATACAAGATAGTGATAAATCATTATACGTCCAGGACTGTTACAGTGAACTTATTGAGTTTTTGTTTCATATTGACCGATTAATAAATTAGTTTGTTTAGTATAAAAATCTCTGGAAAGTCTTATTTACAATATTCATAAAACTGTGACCGATTGATATTTAAGGCCATTTAGTAAATCAAAAT
The DNA here is from genome assembly GCA_039645545.1 of Dendrolimus houi. Taxonomy (NCBI): domain Eukaryota; kingdom Metazoa; phylum Arthropoda; class Insecta; order Lepidoptera; family Lasiocampidae; genus Dendrolimus; species Dendrolimus houi. The sequence continues at coordinate 26,745,137 of CM077123.1, read as the reverse complement.
GTTTTATTATTTTATGCTTTATGGCCTTAAACCTTAAAAATGTGAAGTATTCAGTTATGTATTAAATAAAACATGGACATAATTCAAAATGTGTCACCAGGTTTTACTCAATGTAACATTTCTTTTTATATTAAATAGACCTATCTGAAGAACATAATTTATTAACCAAAAATTATAATACCAAAAAAGAAAATTTCTCTAAAATAACATTTGTATATTATTACTCATTTTATAAACTTCATACTATACATTAATTTTCTTATGAATATGCTATTTTCATTGAATAGTAAGACATTTTGTAAGAAAGTCCGGATTGTCAAAACGTATTTCACGATTTCACAAAAACGAACTTTTTGAGTTAAGTCAATCTTATTATTGAGTGTGCGATGTCTATCCATCTGTCTGTAAGTCTGTCTATCTGTATTTGATTTAAAGATGAAATTTTAAAGAAACGTGTATGGATATATGGAGCTACACGGTGGTGTATTAATCGCCTGATTCAAATTTTTTGTTTCATTTAGGTTGCCTGGAAGAGATCGCTTTGAGCGATAAGGCCGCCTGTTGTATTGCCTAGAAAATATTGTAAATATGGTCTGTTTTTGTAATTGTATATTTTGGTGTGCAATAAAGTGTTATCTCTCTCTCCCTCCCTCCCTCTCTCTCTCTCTCTCTCTCTCTCTCTCTCTCTCTCTCTCTCTCTCTCTATTAAATAAAATAAAACCATGAAACCACTAAAAATTAGAAGTGGCCACCATACAATTTAACTGAGTGCCTGAGACAGTCGTATATCTGTCTCACTCTAATGATTTGCATTTAAAATCTGGCACAGATTATGCATCATTTAAATAGCTTTTCTGACCTTGTGTGCATATTGCTACAATAATAAAGAGGAAAATAATTTAATAAAACTACGTTTTAACGGTTTTGAGCGCGATAATTTATTTGATTTTTATTATTCCGACATTACGGCTATTTTCAGAAGCCGTGATCATGAAAGACAAAGATGTCAAGTGTCAATGAATATTGTTTAAGTTTTATTTAGCCTACCACTAACTTATTCATTTTAATTATTTAGTTTTAATTTTGTTTATGGCTATTATTTACTCTATGGGAGCCTAATCTAATATTAATAATAATGTCTAATAATAAATAATGACTTAACGCCTTATTTCATTAGGGAAGTAGTTGTTTGTTTAAATAATCAGTTTTATTTACTTTCCTCATATTCCAAATGAAAAGCAGAGTGCTAACCTTGGGTGAAAGGCCTATTTAGGCACTCAAACTATTAGCGCTCTTGGTACGCTCGTGCACCAAATCATCTCATTTAACCGACTACTATTATTGCATAGTGCTACGAGTTGCGAGACTCGACTTAAAATGCCGTTGGAATGATTATAGAGTTTATTAGAACTATACAAACGTCGTGGTTCTCGCTCCACTGCCTTCGTCCCTCAATCTGGCCATCGTTTTATCCTGCACAAGTGCAATGCCCGCCTGGCCACGTGGAACGAATTTCCTAGAATCAGCTTGTACTTTAAAATCCGTAACACCTGGCTAATGATTACAATACAACAATAGGCTGTTCTCTAGAAATTTATGCCAATAAATAAGTAAACAAAAGAAGACGATCATAAAAGAATTACAATAGTTTCAATGTTATGACTTATTAGTTCAAATGCAGACGGCTAATAAATGTGCTTCTACAAATCTGTACGTGGAATTTGTCTTTGTCGGCGTTTAGGTTGTAACAATAGGAAGCGAGACATATACAGAAGACCTTGATTATCTTAAGAAGCGGACACGTCATCTTATACGACTTTTCATACAACCTTTAAAAATATCAAAATAAAGGTTTTTACACGTTTATGATTTATTAGCTTTATTCCGATATTTATCCTTTTTCGTCTTATTGGACTGGTCTAACGGAATCGAAGTCATCTAGATAAAAAAGTATTCTAGGTATTGGCGCGGGACAAGGTCTAGCTAGCTCTATATGGAGTTCCATTTGAATTTCAGTATTCGTGACGTGATACTCTGGCATATAGACAAAAATTCCTAAAGTTACATTTTCGAAATGCCAGTCCGAAATGGCGCTTCTGTTTTTTTTTTCATTTTTAAATTCATTGTACACTGGACACTCCCAACAAATTTATCGAAGGTATTATAATAGATTATCTACCTGTATTATAATAAATCTGTAAATGGTACAAGTTTGTACTTTGCGTTTTAAAATTTAAAAAAATCAGGTGGAATAATTCAGAACAGGAGATTCCGAAAATGAACTATTTTAAAATTTTGCCTGTCTGCTAGAACATCATGCGAAAACTACTGAACGGATTTAAATTAAACTCGACACAGAGCTAGCCAATATCCCATGGCGTAACTTAGGATACTTTTTATCCCGATAAATGACGTAGTTCCCGCGGGATAGACGAAAACATTTAAAGAGATGGCGCTGCGATCGCATTCTTTTCGAAAACAACTAAACGTATCTGAATGAGACTCGACACAGAACTGGCTTATATCCCGAATCCACTTAGAACATTTTTATCCCGGTAAGTGATGTCGTTTCCATAAAAAAGACATTAGCCAAATGGATGGTGCTGCAATTGCGATGTAGACGACTATCGCTGTAATTTAATAAAAAATATGTTGTGAAGTTTCCCACATGTCATTCATTACGTATTAGGTACTTCAAATCAGGTTGGCTGCGACTTTTCTTTACTAGGACTAGGGTTTCTCAGGAGTAGCCGCGGGGAATACTCTAGTACCTACATAAAATACCAAACGTTATGCTGTCGTTTCTATAACTTTACCTGGTATCGACCTACAATGTCCTATACTATATATATATGGCGGAGGCGGAACCTCCGTAGTGTTTTTTTTCTTAAGTGTGAAGTCACGATTGTTGGCTCCTTGGTAACGACCCATATTTGAGTCCTCGAAATAAAATTTCAAGAGTACTCGGTATCATTTATTCCAAGAGCTTTACGACTTCCCAGAGGGGTCCGTCCCGTTCGAGGGCTCGAACAATAATGACCAAGTGTCGAAAGTGCGGCCGTATTTATAGGGCTCGGTGCACGTGTCGGCGCACGTCATAAATTTTTAGGTCAAGTATTGAAATTACAATAAAATCTTGTTGTTTTACGTTAATTTCACATAACAATAAACTCATAGTAATTAAATAAATTATTATTGTGTTTTTAATACGTTAATGTATTTGTTGTATTTGCGCCGACACAAATATATAAATATATAACAACTCTACTAATTAAAATAAATACAAACTGTATAAAATAAAACATTTACTGGAGTTAATTACATTTTATCTCAAAATTTAATTTAATTTAAAATAAATATTATATACATACATATAATGGTATCGTTACACAGAAAAGTATTGTTACGAGCTACAGGACTCGAATTAAAAATGCCGTTGGAACTACTATAGAATTTATTTGACCTGTACAAACACGTATAACACAAATACAAATAACACTGGATGCAACCAGTTCACACTGCACTATTCAATACAATTCGAACGCACAAAGTCCGTCGTTTATATCGCGAATCGAGAGTACTAGAAAACGTCTTACTCGCTCCGTAGTCCTCGCTTAACTGCCCCCCCCCCCCTTCATCCGGGCCTCGTCTTATACTAACTACACAGTACAAAGGAAAGAAAGAAAGTTTCTAAGAAATTTAATTTGCACACCTTCGAACGTCCACAAAGTCGAATACAATTACAATAGGGATTATAGTTCGACGCTAATGATGGTTATAAAACAAGTAAAAAGACAATAGCATGTTTTTCTTAACTACAAATTCAAAATACAAAGGATTCTCTAATCCGAGAAAGGATAATGAGCTGCGCTTACAATAGGCTGTGCGGCTAATCTTTGACGGTATGTAACAGTATTCTTCTTTACATAATATAAAAGAAATTCGCTTTCCACGTCTCTCTGTCTATATATCCGCTAACACCTATAATACCACACAAGGGATTTTTAAACGGTTTTCACGATCAGTTAGATAATTTGTCAAGGAAGATTTATATATACTAGCATTTCCCTCGGCTTCGCTGGCAATATATAAGGCCTAATTAAGTTTTATAAGTAAAATAGAGGTACTTATAACGGCAGCGTAACTGCGGGAAAAACTCTGGTTTAACATAAAATACTTATCGATATTTGTACTTCAACGTATCCTAAAATAGTTTTTTCTGAGTACCTACTACGTGTTTAATGTAGTCGAATTTCCACTTCGATTCAGATAAATGGAATAAATGACTTAGAATTAATCGCAGGAATAAAATGTCAGTCCAATTTTACGAGCGGAAGGTGCTCCTATATTTTTAGCACAGTCAATTCAAGTTGATCATAAATTTGTTTTCTCGCGTTTTTAACTTATAACAATCAAACAGCATTAATTGTTGAAATAATTTATGTAAAATACCACGCTAGTAAGCAAACTCGTAATTTTACATTGTATCGTTGATTCATTGGCATTTCTTAGAAAGACTTACGATTTGTAATTAGTGTTTTACAGGATGAATATTGTTACAACTTAGCCAAAATTCCACGAAACACGCCGGCAAAAGTGAATGCACACCTGCCGGCCATAAAGCACAGTTTATTACAGTTTTATTACCTGCCCGCATTTGGATTTCTTTTGTTTACTTTGTGTTTAAAATTTGTAATTAGAAACGCCGCCTTTTGTGCATTGTAATCGTTTATGATGGTCGTTAGCCAGGTATAGTTCTTGGAAGATCCAGTCCACGCGGTCGATTGTTGTATCGTATAGTTAGTATCAAACAATGCCCGAATGGAGGTATGAGGCAGTCAAGCGGCGACTACGATACGAGCAAGGCGTGTGTACATTCGAAGAGTTATATAGTCACGGACTTTGCGCGTGATATTAAATCGTGCAATTAGTATTAGTTGTATCCAGTGATCTTTGTACCCGTTTTATACGTGTTTGTACAGTTCTAATAAATTCTATAGTAATTCCAACGGCATTTTAATTCAAGTCCTGTAGCTCGTAACAATATTTTGTTCTTAATTCACAATCTATATCAACAAAATAGAACTATCTGTATGCAACTTTAAAATAGACGCCAAAATCAAGGCTTGTAGTAGCGCCAACGTCCTTGAGAATTTTTCGGTACTGATTTCTCGGGCGATAGCGGAGATTCCATAGAAGCGGTCATTTTTAGGTGCATTATTTTTTTATGGTGAATAGAGTAAGGCAGTATTTAAAAAAAATATAACGAAATTATTTACCTCTCTTTTATGAAGAAGCAGATATTTTTTTTATCGTATTTTGATAAAAAATGGAGGAGTAAAATGGTTTCATGTCAATAAAACACCAAACGTCAATAGGTTTGGAGGAGATCTGGTGAATTTTTTAAAAACTTAAAATAGCTATAGAAAAATTACGAAAAAACCACGTTACTCCTCATTTCGTGGACATTTATCATATTGTTAAGCGTTACGGGACTCGAATTAAAATGCCGTTTGGAATTACTATAGAATTTATTACTCGTAGAACTATACAAACACGTATAACAAAGATACAAATATAACTGGACGCAAAAGTCCAAATATAACACACGATTTAATAACGCGCGCAAAGTCCGTCACTATATATAGCTCATCGAATGTACACACGTCTTGCTCGTATCTTAATCGTCGCTTGACTGCCTCACCCCTCCGTTCGGGCATTGTTTTATACTAACTATACGATATAGTATTAGATTATATAGAGTATAAGATATTTAAGACGTAAAATCGTGGTAGCGTAAATGCTAGCGCGCGCGACCCAAATTCAGAGGGCGCGGGTTCGATCCTGGCCGGAACGCATGCCCACTTAGTCAGTTTTCTGATCTAATATTATTACAGTTACCACGTGTTGACAACGGTGAAGGAAAACATCGTTATGCAACCTGCACAACGATATAACCGATGTGTCAAACCTGCCAAGCCGTCTTGGACAAGTGTGGCGTGTATACTGTCCGTTCCACCCTGTAATGGGAGGCCCGAGCCTAGCAGTGGGACATTTATAGGTTGATATTATATATTTATTATACGATACAACAATCGACCGCGTGGACTGGATCTTCCAAGAACTACACCTGGCTAACGACCATCATAAAGGATTACAATACACATTAGCGGCTTTTCTAATTACAAATTTTTAACACAAATTAAACAAAAGAACTCCAAATGCGGGCAGGTAATAAACTGTGCTTTATGGCCGGCAGGTGTGCATTTTGTGCAATTTTTTTGTAAATTATTGATCAATAAACACTATCGAAAAGTTGTTTCGTTTGCAACCCCACTTTCGACCTTATGCGGCAACAGCGACCTTCAAATGAAAACTGCTTTACATTTATGATTGGCTATTGTGTCATGCCTAAATAGTTACACAATGCCTAAATAAATTATTGTTCTTTAGAATTGTTGTCTGAAAGGGCTTTCAGACAATTTTCATTGATAATAATTAAGTTAATAGATTAAAACTTGTGTATTTCTTTTTTTTTCCTTGCAGGGAGTTGTGGGTTACAGTTAGTAGTATTATTGTTTTCTTTTGTCGTGTTAAGTATAACTTCGGGATGTTAAAAATAGTCGATTTTTATTGAAATCGATTATTATTATCTTATAATCGATTTACTAAAAATCGAATAAATTACGTGTTTAAATCGATTTTCAGAAACAGCTCGTAACTATGCAACATTTGTGACAATAATTATTATTTTATTGTTTAAACTTGAAGATTAACGAAAGATTTGTATTTTAGTTTAGTTTTTGACACTATAGAGTAGTTGCTTAGTTTTTAAAATTCTCATATTAGTATTTTATTTTAAAACTAGTCAAATGTAAAATAAGACTGGACATTTAGGGCAATTTTTTTTATTTGATTTATATTTTAGTTTTTGAGACAATAAGTTTGTCATTTTGTTGGGATGCTCATGATTTCATTTTTATTATAAAAAATAAAACATTTAATAGTACTAAAATTTGTATCAGTAATGCTATTTGGTTTCCTAATTCCTTACCTTGAAATTTTAAAGGAACATTGCCTATGTTAATATGAATCTCTCAGGTTTATTATTGGAATATGAAAAGCATCTACTTTTAATAATACAAAAAAGAACGATTTTTCGCAGAAATCAATTATTTATTTTCATTAAAATCGATTTTTGACGAAGCGATTAATTTTGAATAAAGAAAAATCTATTTTTATTTCAATCGATTCTTTTCTATTAACCTCATACTCATACCACTATTCCCTACTAATTCCTAGTATAACTCGTTTAATTCTTTGAAAAGTGTACAAAAGTCCCAAAACCTCCCAGTTAGGGATGCAAACAAAAAATCGATGGTTTAACATCGATGTTGAAACCAAAACATCGACGTTACATCGTTATTCAAGAACGATGTTTTATCGTACATAGACAAATCGCGCCATCTTGCGCTCTATCTGTGATCTACACAGATTTCCATTATATTATTTTTTTCATAAATTTTCTTATTGCCAATAAAAAATTACAATGTAAAACTTGATAGTTATACCCATTTCTATTATTTCTATTAAAAATGACATGTTTTCTTAGATGTACATTGATTTAAAATGGTGATAGGGATGTGTTAGTGTGTGTGTGCCCACGCTGTTGAATATAAGTACGGTAGTGAATGTTGGGTAAGGCAAAAGACATAAATAGAATAAACATAGTATTTAGTAGGAATGAGAGCATTGAGAAGTCTGTGTGGTATTTCTTTAAATGATGGAGTGACTGGTGTAAAAGGACGATGTTAGTAAAAGCAAGAATTAAGAAAGTTTTGCTAAAGTGGTTTGGGCGATACATTGATGTTAAAAAAAACGATGTTTCATTTGTATCGCAGGAACAAGCGTCCAAAGCTTATGTAAATGGTGATAAAAAAAACATCGTTCATAAACATCGATATATCGTTCATAAATATCGATATTTTTAACATCGATATTTCACTTTTGAAAATATCGATATCGTAACATCGATGTTTTTTGTGAACTATGTTGCATACCTACTCCCAGTGAAGCGAAATTAAACAAACGTGACAGATGGTCAAAAATATGTATATGGGATACTGGACTTGGAATCGAATTGAGCTTTATTATTTTGAATAACATAACAATTATATTATACAACTCCTTAAAACATAGTGCGTTCCAAAACGGCACAGCGCCATCTAGTTATGGCTTGGTAAATTAATACCAATTCCGACAAAAAGTGATTGTATTATATTTTTGTACATACAGAAAAACGGGAGATTTTTTATCTAGACTTATTCCTATTCCTATTTGTTGCTGCTTGTTCTTCTTAAAACAGTAAGAATACGTTGAAAAATTATGAACATAGATTTGGAAGTTGTCTTAATTTTTAACTTAAACAGACATACATATGTGAGAACTTCAAAAAAGGTTCTCTAGAGGAATTAAAACCTGATTTCCATATGCATTGTGCATTAGTTAAGTAGTTAGTAAATTTGTGAAAGTGGCGAGTTAAATCCTCATTATCGTTTGGAACGTAATTTTCCACTTAAAAAATAAATTGTATGTCCAAAGGTTGATAGGGACTTGTTTATAAGTTAACTAAAACCGGTATTAAACAGTTAATTTTAGTTTTTCAGTTTGGACCAATCGACCAGTGATCTATATAAACAAACATATGCTTGAATCATTCAATATCACTGAATACCTTGTGTCTTTATAGTTAGTACCTATAATAAACATGTATATAATATCAGCCCATAAATGTCCCACTGCTGGGCTCGGTCCTCCCATTATAGGGAGGGAACGGACAGTATACCCCGCCACGCTTGTCCAAGGCGTGCAGGAACGGAGAAAGAATACAATTTCCTGCGGCCGGGCGGCCTGTCGTAAGAGGCGACTAAACAACCCACAGCCAGGTGGTAGTGCATTTGCCCGGCTGGATGGCTATCACCCCTGGTCTAAAGTAATCGCCATAACAACCTTGAGTTGTGTTCCGGCATTAGTGACCAGGTTCCAATCTCCCTAAGAGAGCAGCGGTGCATTTGTAGCACATTTGATGTTGCAAATGTCCATAGGCGATGGTAATCGCTTTCCATCAAGTGGGCCGTCTGCCTGTCTGCTGAACACCAGCAATAAAAATTTAAAAAAAAAGGCTACTAGGCAGGTTTGATATATCGGTTACCTCGATGTGCAAAGTTGCATCACGATGTTTTCCTTTACCGTTGTTAGTACGTGATAATTGTAACAATATGCACATTAGATCAGAAATCTGACTAAGTAGTGCATGCATTCCGGCCAGGAACGAACCCGCACTCTTTGAGTATGGGACGCGTGCGTAGTAGTTACTCTTCCGTTTGATTGCCTACCGCCTTTAGTCTAGAGTATGCCGCCATAACAACTTTGAGTTGTGTTCCAGCATTAGTGACCTGGAACCTGGTCTCCAGTGGCAGCACATTGGTAGCACTTTTGGTGTTACAAATGTCCATAAGCGATGGTAACCGCTTCCCATCAGGGGATCGATGTGCCTGTGATGTCTATCTGCTGAATTTGTGCAATATTTTTTTAAATTAAATTTGGTTCATCTGTCTAACATGTTAATGTATCAGGCTTAAGTTAGAGTGAAAAATTTTCTATTTTAAACTTAAATAGTAATTTGTGTTTGTTTAGAAGCCCGCGTGATCAGTTCGCTCTGGATGGAGCTGGAGTCGGAAGCGCCAGTGCCGGAACGCTGACGCCGGCGCAGCGAGCAGTACTACCGGCCTGTGTCTCGCGCGCGCATCGAGCGCCGCAAGATGTCGGCCGCCGGCGTACCGCCCGCTGAGGAGAACAAAGATGCTTGCCTTTAAACTTCTTAACATCTACCACGACGAAAGGTACAACAGTAAAGATACACACATTACGGCAGCTAAAGAATTGCTCATCCAAATTGATGTCCACTGCTGGATGTAGGCCTTCTCAAGTCTGCGCCACATATCCCAGTCCTATAGTTTCCTCACCCGACATTCAATGACATATTTGATGCGCATATTTTTCTTTAGAATCGTGATTTGAAACTCGATGAAACGAAAAAAGCGACATTAAAAAGAGATAACCACATAAATTTATAGAACTAAGTCTGCCAGAGAATGAGATACGAGTTTTACACAGATTAGAGAGTCGATAAGACCGATGATTAAACATAGGTCCAATTTGGACCGAAATAAAACTGATAATAATATTTTTTAGACTAAAACAGTGAAAAATTGAAAGTGATACCTAAGAAGTTTATTTTGAATTTAATATATTGACGGATTTAAGCTAAAGGAATTATATTAATAAAAGTTAGAGAAGAATTATCTGTGAATGTATTCTTTGAAGTTTCACTTCTAAAATGTGTGAACGGCAGACACGTGCATTTTTTGTCTATGTCACTTATTATAATAATATCTTTTTTAATTTATTTATTTGGTTTACCAACAATTAGTTGCACTAATACTAAGGATGTTAAAAAAAAACATGACACATGCAGTAATTACCTATAGGTAAACACTACATGCAGCTGCCTATGCACTGCGGGTCGCCGTTACCGCATCCAACTTTTATTGGATGAGTGGCGATGGCCTGCGGGGTGAGGTGGTAGGGCATTTGCCCACCTGGATGCCTACCACCCCTGGTCTGGAGTATGCTGCCATAACAACCTTGAGTTGTGTTCCGGCATTAGTGGCCAGGTCTCCAGTCTCCCTTGAGAGAGCAGCAGCGCATTTGTAGCACCTTTGGAGTTGTAAATGTCCATAGGCGTTGGTAACCGCTTTCCATCAAGTAGGCCGTCTGCCTGTCAGCTGAACTCATGCAATAAAAAAAAGACGTTAGACAAAAATAACAGACTTCTCTCCATTTAACGACAACTCTCTATGTATCTATCTCTGGTCTGGAGTATGCTGCTTTAACAACCTCGAGTAGTGTTCCGGCATTAGTGGCCAGGTTCCAGTTTCTCCTTCAAAGCCGGCACATTGGCAGGACCTCTGGTATTGCTAGTATCCATAGGCGACGGTAACCACTTTCCATCACAGTTGGGCCGTAAGACTGTCAGCTGTGCTTCAGCAATAAAAAAAAACAAACGAACACGTCGTCATGGCATAGCGCAGGATGTTTCGTTGGCAAATAACAGTCATGAAGAAAAATAAATAATCTATACTACAATAAATTTGTAAATGGTTCAATTTTGTAGTACAATGCGTTTAAAAATATGAATAAAATCAAAGCTAATTCGGACCATAATATTCCGAAAATATAATACCTATTTAAAAAATTTGTCTGTCTTTCTGCCTGGCTGTCTGTAGAGAATCAAGTTGTTAGAACGTGGTAATTGTATTAATGTGCACATTAGGTCAGAACACTGCCTAAGCGCTGCATGCGTTCCGGCAGGATTCGAAACCAGGCCTTTTGAGTTTGGGACGCGTGCGTTAGCCATTACGCTACCACGACTTTGACAGCTTACCTCACTGCAACGTAGAGGTTCCGGGTTCGATTTCTGGTATGGTAAACTTCGGAAACGAATTTTCTTCATTATTTAGTATGGTCTGGGTGTCTAGTTTTTTGTTTTTGTGTTTCGTGCCTAATTGTAATATATAGTCAAGGCGATATTCGACATTCATCACATTGACAAACGGTGTTTAAAAAGAAGTAGATTTAATTAAATGTATTCATCACCATCGTCGTGTTTATTAATAAACTAGAGTTTGCCCGCAACTGCGCCGCGTGTCAGACCCTAGGCAGTAGCTTTATTTTACTTACTCAAAAACTTAATTCAGTCTTTTACATATAATAATAACAAAGAAACTAAGTCCATAAATTTTAGACAACTGCCCAGCAAAACATAGAGATGAGTCGAAGCCAACCTGATTTGAATTATACAACGAATGACATGTTGTTTATGACAACGTATAGCGATTTGTTAGTCAATTGAAAGTGTGATTGCAGCGCCATGTATTTAGCTAATTCGTCTATTCTATGGCAACGTAGATCATTTATCGGGATATAAAGCATCCTAAGTGTTGATTTGGGGTATACGTCATCTTTGTATCGAGTTTTGTTCATATACGATGTTTAGTTTCCAGAAATGATGCGATCGCAGCGCCATCTTTTATGATATATTCGTTTGTCCCGCAGAAACGACGTTATTTATCGGAATAAAAACTGCTCTAAGTTACGCCCCAGGATATGAGCTTGCTCTGTGTCGAGTTTCATTTAAATCCGTTCAGTAGTTTTCACATGATAACAGACAGACAAAAATTCTAAAAATTACATTTTCGGAATCACCTAGTCCGAATTATCCCTCATAATTTTTTCACATTTTTAAACGAATTTTATAAACTCGAACCATTTACAGTTATATTATAGTACAGTGTAAATTCTATGTAACGTCACTCGATTTAACGACAAACTCCTTTAAGCGTCGAAATCACTTGGCTTTGGTTGGTTTAGCTTGTCTTCTATACAATGATACACTCTATATAGCATAACATCCACTCTCAATAACAACAACAATTAAGTAATAAAAAGTAGCTTCTAAGTTGCCAAAATTAGTAAAAGCTGCGCAGCTGTGTACATTCTTTTATCGCTTTATTATCCTAGCCTGTAATAAACTCGACTGCCGGCATCATACATACCGAAATTTCCAAGTACTTCCTTTATCATCAAAATGCCTCAATATCGCAAGATATGAATAAAATAAGTAAAAAATACAACAAAGTTAGTGATGCAGCAAAAGACACGTATTTATCCGTGCAAGAACGGAGAAAGAATACAATTTCCTGCGGCCGGGCGGCCTGTCGTAAGAGGCGACAAAACGACCCACAACTAGGTAGTAGGGCATTTGCCCGACTGGATGGCTACCACCACTGGTCTAGAGTATGCCGCCATAACAACCTTGAGTTGTGTTCCGGCATTAGTGGCCAGGTTCCAGACTCCCTTAAGAGATCAGCAGCGCCTTTATAGCACCTTTGGTGTTGTAAATGTCCATAGGCGGTGGTAACCGCTTTCCATCAAGTAGGCCGTCTGCCTGTCTGCTGAACTCATGCAATAAAAAATAAATAAAAAAAAGACGTCAGACAAAAATAACAGACTTCTCTCCATTTAACAACAACTCTCTATAACGCGATAAAATACACAGTCCTTTCAGTGTCGTTATATAGAGTTTACACTGTATATAGATTGTTAAGTGAGTCATACTAAAAAAATATCTGATATTTTTACTGTCCTGTTATTAGGAATGTATTCGTTATTTTGAACTACTCAACCAATAGTATTGCTCTATTCAGCGATATCATCTTCTAATAAACTTGGATCATTATACAGCAGGATGTCAACAGCCGAAGTCTGAACGGCAATGCCGGAAGTACCGGATATGAGACCCGAACACTCCTATGTCCCGCTTGTCTCAAAGGATAAAGACTTATACGGTAGTTCACTTCATCTTTGCCTTCACATACATAATCTCTGTTTCGTATTATACACGCTCACATTATAAATGGTAATTTAATATTTATTGTCATGTTCATGCAACGTTGTATTCGGACTTGATAGTTTTGATATAACCATGCGACGCCTGCGCCGCCATCCACCCACTCTTCCGCGACCTCGAGCGAAGAAGGACGTGTCTGATTTCGGCGGCGGTAATAATTAAGGGCGTGATATTTGATACAGGTGATCCAAATTTAACTTTTCATTTGACATCTTATAATATATGACATGCATGATGTGACCGCCTATAATAGGGAGTATATTTAGCGTGAGCATTATTTAGATTTAAGACGGATGTATCTCCTGTTGATGGTCCATAATAAATAAATAAATAGTGTCGATTTATTCTACGCGCCTGAGGTTGATATTCGGGGTTATCTGCAGCGGAGTTGAAGAAAGTTCGGTCGCTCTATAGTATACTGTATAGGTCGCAAGGCCAAGGCGTCCTTGAACTGATTTCCACGGGCGTCGACCGTCTGGTTCAACCACTTAATACACTTAACTAAAAACGTAATGAATAACAACCACCTTTAACCACTACTTTTAAATTTTTTCTCAGTTAGTTAATATGCTTTGATTACACCAGTGCTTTTCAATCTTTGTGAATACACGACCCCTTTACAGGTTAAAAATTTTGGTGACCCCCTTGGGTCATAGACAGACAAAAGTTAGTAATTTAAATGACTACGTTTATGTCTTTCTCTATTTTGTTACCTATATTCATTATTACGGCCTATACTCTGAAAAAAGCTGCTGAGCTTAAAGTACCTAAGTATGAGGTATAAACTTAAATTGCCTTTTCCTTTTTGCCGGCGACCCCTGAGCAAGGCTCTGCGACCCCCCTAGGGGTCGCGACGCACAGATTGAAAAACACTGGCTTACACTAAGTAATATATATAGTCAGCCTTGTTCGCGATCAACGCAATCTCTTCATTTCGTAAAACCTCATTACATCATAATATTATTATTAAAAATCACACGTCACTCGCCTTGCATGCCTGTCAACATCAATACTTAATAATTTCTATATAAAATCTAAATCATATAAAAGCTGCGAAATCACAAAATATACATACCGAACTCGAAACAGAGTTTAATTTAATATAATTATCAAAACAAGCCTAATAAGTTTTTTTAGCATTCCATACCGTATTTGGAAAAAAAGGAACGAACACACAATTTTTTTATTTTGTTTTGTCTTTATTATGCTGCAATTTTCTCTAAAACCATTGGCTCTTATAGATGAAGTTTAGTATTCTATTGAATTAGTTACAGTGAATAATTAATGATTATGGTAGGGTCCCATTATTTTACATATCGCACTTGGTGGATATTCACGAAAAATATAGAATATTTAATTTAATGTCAATTTGAATATTTTAAATATAGAAAAAAAACCATTCACATTAATACACTATCATGATACAAAAACCTATAATTTTTCATTATTATATTCCATCGCCAACAATGGAATTATTATTAAAAAATCTTTTCCAATTCGCTTACTTAATTTAATCACTATAATAATAATAATTCGTTTATTTCAGAAACACATTTCCATCTACAATTAAAAACATGTAAATTGATAATTCAATGATTAAAACTAATTAGATAGTCATTTCAACCGCGTCATTATTTAAAAGTGGTATTATATTTCAAAGGATTTATTTAAAAATAATGCATTTAATCCAGCAATTAATCCCATTCGGCATAAAAACTAACCTATCCAAGACTATCATTGTATAACATAAGCTAACTAGCTTTCACATAATTTAAATTACCGTAAAAGTTAAGCGTCTGTTAAATAAAATGTTAATGGAAATAAATATATTGTTCATAATATATATAATAATCGACCAAATCCACGTCAGAACGTATATACACTGCTACTGTAATTTGTTAATCATTAAACAGTGTCGTAAATGACCTAAGCTAAATAAAAGACTTTATTTAATTAATGCACTGGTTTATTGAACTGAATAATCAATAGAATATAAAAAGGTTAACTTAAATTATGTGGTAAACAATAGTGAGCGTAATTATTGAACAGCGCCATCTAGTTCTACTTATATTTAACTAGTGCCATCTGCAACAAATAGAAAATACCTGCCGCCGCGATACGATGGCCGGGAGGCATAGGGACGTGGAAGAAGAAGCAAGGGAAGAGTAACTTACCTCGCCACCAATCCACCGCCACACTGCAATCGTTCACACACTCACTAGGATTTGCTTGGGAGAATTAAATTATTAAATCAAAAATGTTCTCTTTGTGTTATGTTCCAGCAAACCTTTCACTCTCTTGCGGTGGCAACACTGACTCGAAGTTGAATGTGTCTTGTTTTGCGCATTCTTCATTTAAAAGTTTATTCTTTTCTTGATGGCGAAGATGGGGAGGAAGAATTTATAAGGTGTTCCTCGGCGCAACCAATACCCTATATTTTAAACACTATGAATTTCGTTCATACCACTTTGGGCAGAAACTGATTATT
This sequence comes from Dendrolimus houi, assembly GCA_039645545.1. Taxonomy (NCBI): domain Eukaryota; kingdom Metazoa; phylum Arthropoda; class Insecta; order Lepidoptera; family Lasiocampidae; genus Dendrolimus; species Dendrolimus houi. The sequence goes on along the minus strand of CM077123.1, from coordinate 26,729,118 downwards.
TAAACTTACTATTTTTTTTAGAATTTTAATTCCATAATTCAAAATATAATACACGGGACACACTATTTGCGACTATGAAAGTCATAATTTCCTCTTTCTTTGACCTCCATATGAACAAAAAACATCATTATGACATTTCAAAATCTATTTAACGGCTTCATAATAAGGGTAACAGGTTATCTGCATATGTGACGGACCTTCTCGTTTTTTAATTACATACCTACACAGACGCACAAATAAAAACAAAAAAGGCAAACAGACAAAAATAATCATTACTAGAGTTCAAAGTGAAGTATAACAGAAAATAATGTAACATGTTTGTTAACGCCGACCTATTTGGTCACCGCCTCTGTTTCCTTTTTTTCTTTCGCCGCATCTGTCAGTATGTAATGTGACATAGTCTACGTCCGACCGCTGAACGCACCACTGCTTCCGCAAAAACCTCGCCGCGTTTTGTGTGTTGTGCCTCTATGCACACCCGCTTATATCAACCCGCACGCTGGAAGGTGCACACTGTACCTTTGCAGCTGACCCACTAGTCAAAGGAACCGCAAAACGCAAAGGAAGGATCACGAGGTAGAAGTGCCTGTAAGTCCTTTCCTTCTCTTTTAACCCCGCTCCCGCCCGTGCCAATAGTGTTCAAATAAGACAAAAATGTTAAAGATTATTCGCGTAGGACCAATATTTTAAATATGTACAAAAAATATCCTCCGGATAAAGCTCCCATTTCAAACTTTAAAATTTTTATTGAAATCCTCATTCGAGAGAAACTTTAAAGCAGACAAGAGCTTTGAAAACTGTTAAAATAAATAATAGTTATGCTGGTGTTGACCGACATTTAACCGACGGTTATAATAAAATAATCGCTAAAACCATATGAATAGACAACGATTATGTGGTTTTAATCTTGGGTTATATATCTCAGCACACCACCCTTACCACTTAAAGTTAAACATTTATCCTATTAATATTATAAACGCGAAAGTTTGTAAGAATGTATGGATGTATGTTTGTTACTCTTTCACGCAAAAACTACCGAATGGATTTCGATGAAACTACAATAATTATAGCTTACACATCACAATAACACATAGGTTATAATTTATAAAGATATAGTGTGAATTATCTAAAATATAACCATTTTCCATCACCACGCGTGTGAAACCGCGGGGCGCAGCTAGTTTAAGATAACAATCACACCCATGAATTGTATTTATTTATTGCTATAGATTAGTGGAAATAGCAATGAAATATATTTAATACACAAGACGAGCGACTTTTCAAATACGACGTAAAACTTATTACTCTGAATATATTCCCGATTATTCTTCTATTGATGAAACTTCGATAACGATAACTTCAAATGCTTAAATGTTCTATTTATTGGAAAATTTCTTATGGATGGGTTGATTTGCGAATAATGTGGTTCTTATAACATATATTTAATTTTATTCTATATTCGCGAATGGACTTTTGAATTTTTTTTATTGCATGAGGTCAGCAGACAGGCAGACGGCCCACTGGTGGAAAGCGGTTACCATCGTCTATGGACATTTGCAACACCAAAGGTTCTACAAATGCGCTGCTGCTCTCTAAAGGGAGACTGGGACCTGGCCACTAATACCGGAGCACAATGTGTTATGACGGCATACTCTAGACCAGGGGTGGTAACCATCCAGTCGGAGAAAAGAAAAGTAAAAATACAAAAATATATATATAAACCCACTAAAGTATTAAGCCCGAGCAATCTCGTTCGCTCGGAGAGAGGAGAAAAAAAGACCATTCAGTCGGACAAATGCCCTACCTTTTTTTTTACAAGGGGAAATCCATTTGCGCCGGGGAGACTTCGGCGGGGGAGTGTGGGACTCGCCGGCTAGAGGGGCCGGAATACCCACTAAAACCCCTTGGTGCCACCTGACGCCATGTGCCGGGGTGACGGGATGTGCGCGAGCTTTTCTTCCGCGACCCCGGCTGGCGTGGGCCCGCCCCAGTGGGCAGGCCTCTCCGTGCTCGACGGTTGAGAGGGGCGCGCGCGGGCACCGACGCGCCCCCTACTCTGCGGCTTTAGATGCGGGTGACGGCCTTAAAGCCTCCCCTGACCGTCACCCGCGCCGCGTGTTCATGGCGGCCGGAGGTTCTGGTTCCTCCGGCGCCGCGACCGGTTATTTCGGCAGGAGAGGAGCACGGCTGCTCGCTTTCTCTCCCGCTCCGCCGCCTCCTTTGCGGACATGACGGCCTCGCAAAAGGAGGTGACGGCGACCCATCCGGTTTGGCCCCCGACCGTGGCCTGGGCCACAGCCGGGAGCGACGGGTCCGTTCCGATGGTTGCATCGAGGACACGGCGCTCCTCGTCCCAGGCTGGACACTCCTGTAGAGTGTGCAGCATCGTGTCCTCGACGCTGGCACTGCAGTGATGGCACCCTGACGACGTTTCGCGCCCTATCTGACACAGGTACCGGCCGAAGCAGCCGTGTCCGGTCAGTACCTGCGTCTGGCGGAACGTTAGGGTGCCGTGCCTTCGGTCAATCCAGTTTGGCAGGACGGGCCTAACCGCCTCAACGGTTCTGTGACCGGCGCTGGGGTGCGCAAGTCGGTTCTGCCATTCCACCATGAGATCCTGTCGGAACTCCACCCTTTTGGCCTCGATTTCTCGAGGTGCGGGGCGGATGTCCCGATTGAGGGCGTCCTTGCGCCAGTCGTAGACGGCCGCAAGGATTCGCGCCTCTAGATCCCATGGTGGGGATCTGGATAGGAGGAAGGCCGCCTCAAAGGAGATCGTACGATATCCCCTTATTGCCCTGACGGCCAGCGCGCGCTGCGGACGTCGCAGCAACGCGGCGTTCTTGGCCGTCAGGGACTCCGCCCATATAGGGGCTCCGTACAGGGCCATGGAGCGTACGACCCCCTCGTAGAGTTTTCGGCATGGTGCGCCCGGCCCACAAACGCCCTACATTTTTTTTTTTTTAAGGCGGGGGAAATGCATTTCGCACATACCGGGTCCTTTGCTAGGGATTAGACCATTGTTGATCATGGAGGCTTTCCACTGAGGCAATCCAAACAATAATCAACCGGCTTGTGTGGAGACTCGACTAATCAATACCCCACTAAAACCACCCTCGTCCCATGTGCCCCGCGCTTATGGCAGGAAAGGCGTGAGATACAGAACGTAGTTACGCCCACGCCGATCCTAGCGCGAAAGTGCTTGAGAGTGCCCCGGGAGAGGCAAACTCACTTCGTCAACAGGGGTGAAGAATCCTCTGTTTCTTAGATGCTAGAGGGCCCCTGCAGCGGTATTTCAGGGAGGGAGGTCATGCGCATACCTGCGCCTCCGGGCTCCCGACTAACGTCGGCGCCCGCGAGACGCATGCGCACTACCATCTCTCTCCCTATCTCGTTCCGCGGCCTCCTTATGAGACACTACCGTCTCGACAAACGCCCTACCTTACGACAAGCGGCCTCAACGCAGTAAATTATTTTTTTTCTCCATTCCTGCACGGATAAAAATTAACGTTATTATTCACTTATTCGTTTATTTTAAAAAAAAACACCGCACTCATACACAAAACACATTATTTTATAAAAAAAAAATATCCAAACTACAATAATTTATTTAAAAATATATATTGAAAATGAAATTTCGTTATAGGGCTTCTTGCTCCAGAAGAAAGTTTATCGAAATATGTAACTCTGTCTATAGTTAGTACTCAATTGTAATTATTTGTTAGTTACAATGTAATTACGATCACCCACCCATAGAAGACGGTGATCTAGTCTTAGTATTCTATTTATAGTCTTGAGGGACTGTGGGTAGAATACGATACAAATAGGTTTTCTTTTATTGTATTCGATTATATTGTTACGAGTTGCAGGACTGGAATTAAAATGCCGTTGGAATTATTATAGAGTTTATTAGAACTATACAAACACGTATAACACAAGTACAAATATAACCGAACACAACAAGTCCAAACGTAATGCAACAGGTCGTAATTCAATAAAACTCGCAAAGTCCGTCATTTATAAGATTCCCGATTGTAGTAAACACGTCTCGCTTCGCTAGTGGTTCTCGCTCGACTGTCCCCTCTCTCAATCGGGCCATTGATTTATACTGCACAGATGCAATATGTCCGCCCGGCCGCGTGGACCGAATTTCCTAGAACCAGCTTGTACTTTAAATCCGTAACACCTGGCTAATGATTACAATACAACAAGAGGCCGTATGCCAATGAGTAAACAAAAGAAGACGACCATAAAAGAATTTCAATGTTATTAATTCAAATGCCGGCAGGTAATAAATGTGCTTTGTTTCCGATATGTGGGTGGATTTTGTTTGTCGGGATCCAAGTTGTAACACTATGTAATTTTATAATTGTAAATTGTAGTTGATCACGATTGATAACGAATTTGTGATCCAAAAGTAATGTGTGTATCTTTGATATGTTAAAATTGAGGGAACAGGGTACATGTGCAGCAAGTCATGTTTTAAAAACGTATTGATAGTGATATCATAATGGTTCGGTGCCAAGGTGGTATGTTTTCTTTACTCAACTCTTTTGGTCCGATTTTTAAAACAATTTATTATGTATATGATGATAATCCAAGCAAATTAAAAGTGCTTTCAGAAGCACGAAGCCTTATAGAGCTTCATGATATTTCAATTATACCGATTGTAATTTTAAACGCCATTTTGCGTATAATGTCTTGTAAGAATCCCAATCCATGATATTTGCCCAGTAAAATATATAATTCCAAGAAGCTCCTTCATCTTCTGTAATTAGATGGCGATATGAATGATTATTCTCTTGTTTTTGAACGGTTTATTATTTAAAACACATTGTTTCGACTAAATCAGTGAAATTTGAAATATATTTATTAAGATTTAACATTTTTGATTATATGTTTTAAATAATAAAGCTCATACTTGCGACACACAAAAAATTCTAAAATTGATAAATTTGCGTCATTCAAATACAAATTTAAAAATAATTCTTAACATAACCCGATTTTAATTCCTTATTTTATAACTAACTATTATTCAAGTGTTATAAAAGCTGTTGATTTTTAATAAAAACCTATTATTTGCATTATTATTAGTTGAAAACGATTTCATCTTATATTGTTGCTTTTCTTGATAGATAAAGAATTAAAACGTCCAAAACAAGAGGATAATGAGCTACCAGTGACACCGTCTAGATTTGTGCAGTTAGAAGCTTATCAAAGCTGCATTCGTATCGGTCTTATCAATCTTAGTATTTCACTTCAATTGTATTTATCTAGAATAATCATTAAAATTGCATATGAATTTGTTAGGGGAAACTTCATTAGTAGTTATTAAGTGTAATCATTGAAAACTGATCATCCTAATTATACCTATATGTGAAACGCATGTTAATGTTTAATCGTTAATACGTAGTAATAATATGTAAGGTAGCTACTATACTATATTACTCTATATACTAAAATGTGGAACATTTATTAGCACATAAAATTAGTTTGTATGTTATATGTTAGTATTGTAAGAAATAAAAGAATGCTTTCAAAGCTTGTTATGATCGAATAAAACATTAGCATAAGGTTGTGGTTTCTTAATGTTTAAGATATCTACGATTTATTTCAATGGCGTGGGTTTTCTTTACTTATTTTTTATTAGGTACCTACTTATTTCGACGAGTACTATTTAGAATACTAACGGGGGTGAGATTTGAAAGTGGGACGGGATTTCTAATTTACACTTGTTTTTTATTGTAGATTTTGTTTTGTTGTGACATCAAAAAATAAACTGACAAACCGCCTAACGGACATGACGATTTCATGAAGCTTTTGTTATTATCAAGATGGTTACGGCATCGTAAAAAAAAAAATGAGATCGTGTAACTTGGTGCTGACACTTCAGGAGTTGGAGTTACAACACGCATCCATCTCGATATTCACATCTGAGCTGAGTGGAGACGTTTGTGGTTTATTACTTTAGTGGTCCAACATTCGGACCCCTATAGCATGACTGGTCGTATGATAGATTTATATATTTGACCTTTTAGTTTCAGTGGCATTAATTTGTCGCTATTATATATTGTATATCCTTAATAGGCTCATTTAAATAAATATAATAAAATTAAAAAGCACCATGTGATACTGGACCAGAGATGGACAAAGATATTGACAGAATGGCGCGGCCCCACGTATGGCAAACATCGTGCGAGACTCAGCTCAAGCGTTGGGACGACGACATCTGTGCCGTCGCGGGCCCAAGGTGGCTCGCAGTGGCCGCGGACAGAGAGCACTGGGCGCCACTGGAGGAGGCCTTTACCCGGTTTAAAAATAAAACAATTCAGAAAAAATTGGAAAATTAAAAAATAATACTGAAATTAAAATATTATTGTATGACATGTTCGTTATGGATCAAATAAAAAGGTTTTATTATTTTATTTATTTTAAGAAGCTCATCTAAATACCTACCTATAATATAAAAACCAGAGCACTGCCGATCTTCAATATTCTACAAAAATAAACAGGGTTAAGATGTTTTGTTTATTTTTTTCATTCAATTATAATGTCATAACAGTCTTATAAGTAAAGCGACAATGTAAGCACCTTATTAACCCTATTGTGTTAGTAATACACTTCAATGCACTTTCTTTGAATTTCCCTAAGTTACAATTTAAAATAATATGGACCAATTGCTATTGTTGTACACTTTCGTACTGTTTAAAATTCCATAAACTTAATTCATTTGTATAAAAGCAGAAGCTTCGCCAATAATCTCGGAAAGATATCCCCTTCTGATATGTATCGCAGCTCAAAATAACTTTTCTAATTTTGAAATCTCAAGATAGGCCTTCAATTTTAATTGGTATTACACAGATAACATTTACATAATGGTAAAAAAATTACCTGTTAAAATGTTATTGTATGAATACATGTAACACAATATCATTACGAAATGTATTATGTGATGAATGTTATGATTTTTAGGATTCCGTAAATATATTGACAACAGGGGGAATCCTTAGTGTGTACCACAAACATTGCCACCGTGACGCCAAATTGAGTAGCTAGGCATAGAGATGGATATGTAAAAGCCAGCTAATTAGCAGTCGTTTACAAAATAGCCACGATTAAGTTGTCAACTACTTCTCCAGCTGGTTAATGGTTGTCAAATAAAACCGACTATTAACAAAGTTACGGCTAGCCGTAAGTCGTCGGCTGTCAGTTGGCGAGTCATTCACCCATTAGCCAAATAGTCATAAGCTGGTGTTTTAGACGCCTAATGAATTACCATGAACCGGACAGCTAAGTTTTTGGAATTTTAGTTGGTTACCACCGCTAGCTACACATCCATCCGCCGCGGCACTATCGCTGTCTAGCGGGTGTCAGCGGTGAAACGAACACATATAAATTGACAGAATGGTAGCGCGGTGGCGGGTCGGCAGTGCCGTCTACATAAGTGCTTATCAAACAATTTTTTTCTTAGATATCCATCTGTCCTTATGTCTCTGTTATTTTACGAAAGCTTGATTTACATTTGCTTTAGGTAAGAAGCGTTCAAATTTACTCTAACTGTCTATGAATGAGACCGTCAGTAGCTATCTGTGTAGAACCATTAAAATGTAGTTCCTTAAAAAAAATCTAGTTGAAGGTCTGAAGATATTCGCTTCCAAATTCGAAAGGGTGTCTGACCCTTCTATCCAAGCCTCATTGAACTTATTCTTTTTAGTGACCTGATTCTTTAATTAAAAGATTACTTTGTTTTTCTGCTTGACAAAATATTATATCTTAAAAATAACACTTATTTATCACATGAAACATTTTTCGTTTCATTTAATTTTTACTTTAAAATACGTATCCAGTTATATACCTCCTCTAACTTGTGAACGATGAAGAAATCATTTATAAAATGCCAAGGCTAGTAGAGTTTAAAAATAATTTAAACCAAAATTGGTTTGAATAAATTCCGTTAAGTAGTTTTTGAGTTATGAAAATTTTTGATCGAGTCTGCTTTTAGGGTCAAATGATAAATACAGTGGACGTTGGTATACGGATCATTGTACATAGATTAACACGCTTTTGGCCAGCTTTCTGGGGTGTAGTCTTTTATTCCCGAAAATTTGAATTTGTTTTAAACACATTTCTTGCCACGTCGGTTTTAATGAATTGATAGACAGTTCTTTAATGTTTACACAAAAATGAAATAAAAAATAACTAAATTATCTATAAAACTTATCGGTTGATTTTGATAAAGCATCCATTTACTTCTACGTATATATTATAATTTTTCAATGCCTAACTAGTCAAACATAATGCATCTTTTGTACTATCATGCATACTCGGATATGTGAACACTCATGTCTGTAAATCAAATTATCTTTATAAGTACCTATATATAAAGCGAAGCATATATCATATATCTTAAATTGTAATCTTAAAGCATGTACGCATTAGAGTTTTGGGAACAAGCCGAAATTTTTAGCATAATGTTATGTATGTCTACTGTCTGTCTGTAATCGAAATGCGTACCGGCTTTAAAATCAATCTTTACCATGTAAAACTAAAACTATTACAATGTAGTAAACGGTACTGATAATCCAAAGTTATTGTTAGTGTTAAGTGAAATCTCATTAATTACTTATTACTTGTATACCAATATATTCATCCATTGATATGAAACTATCATAATAGAAATGAAATACATGTCAACATTTAAAGTAGTTCTGTGTTCAAGTAAAGACTTAAATGTATCCATAATCAAATGTATTAATAAATACAAATCAAAATAAATAAAAACAATTCGTGTTTTATTTCTCCTTAAAGTAATAACAGATTAATTAGCTTCGAGACGTTGTTGCGTTTGTAGTAGTGTTCTGTCAGAACATAAATAAATAAACTAATACTTTTACTGCAGCACTTAATGACATAATCCGTCGGATTCTTGTCACCACCGGAGTACTTGCCGTTCTAGAACCGAAAGTCTTGTGCCGCGACGATGGCAGGAGACCCGATGGAATGTCTATGGTGCCCTGGAGGATGGGTCACCCTTTAGTATGGGACGCGTCTTGCGTCGATACTCTGGCGGCGTCCCATCTTTCAGCCACTAGCATGTCTGCCGGTACAGCTGCTGCACAACAGGAGGCCCTAAAATGAAATTACATTTTCGAAATCTCCTGGTCCGAATTATACCCTCCGATATTTTTTATTTAATTTTTAAACGCATTGTACAAACTCGAACTATTTACAGATTTATTATAGTATAGATTAAACACTCTAAATATGGAATGTTCTTCACAATCAACTTATAAGGATGGTAAGTGTGATTATTGTATGTGGATTAGTTTAAATAATAGTGTAGTGTTAGGCCCTAGTTAAGTGGTTTAAAAACGCACCACGATTCAAAACCCGTGGTAGGTTACTGATTAATGCTCTCGTTTATTAAATGCAAAAGCTCAAAGGTTCGAATCCTGGCTGGAAAAAAGCTGGAATTAAATAGCTTTAAGGCCTTACTAAGCCGACTAGCTTACTATCGCACACATCCCAGTGTATATAATTATGTGGAGTAACTTGCAACTGACATTACATATGTACGTATCACAGTTTTGACGAACAAATAACAACATCAGAAATGTATTTACAAAATTCTGCCGTCGTCTAAATAAGCATCAAATTATTTCCCAAAATAGGCCTATGGTACTAAGGCAACACAAATCGATAGAGATTGGACTCACAACGAAACCCTTTTTAAATACAGTTATGTTTTGTGTTCCTGGTACTAAAACCCACTGCATTACGCATTTTTCGGTGTCACATTATCAATCATCATATTACGGTCGAAGCACGTGGCCACAGTGAGCATGTGGCGTCATAAAAATTATAATTGCACTACTTTTGTAATGTTCTTAATTACACAAAACTTCGATTTAAATTTAGCGCATCGAAATGCATAAGAATATATAGGTTTGGTCAAAAGTAAATACCACTTTTTATTGTTTGTGAGCCAGCGTTATCGTTAAATATATAATATAATATATAAATTCTAAAAATTCCGTCTCTGTACATTAAAGCTATAAAAAACAACTGGAATACATTATATAAACGATGCATTTTTTTTTTAAATTTCTTGTCTGTTTGTTCAGGATTCACGTAAAAACTGCTGGGCCGATTTCGATGCGGTTTTCGCTTATCGAAAGCAAATTCTTAAGACTTAAAAATCTGCACTACTTTCTATTCTGGGAATTCTTCTGGAAATAACTTAAAATGGCCAGATTAAAAGTTGTTCGGTTGCATAAAAATTAGCTTATTCCGACCGTTTTCACTAAAACGATAGCTTCCATTCTTTTTTAAATACTGCGGAAATTTGTGTCCTATATAGTCTAACAGTTGTTTTCTTTAAATAGCTTCAATGTACAAACACGGCAATTTTAGAATTATATAATATGATGATAGATAGATTTAGAAAATCATATAACTCTTAGGCTTTTTTTTAACCTAATGTGCATAAAGGGCCATTTAAATGGAGAGAGTTTCTTCCCTCCAAGATACGATTGTCAAATTCAAGAAAAAAAACATGTAAACTAAACATACGATATCGTACGTGGAAAGGCGATAATCGCCTTAGTCATTGGATATTGACGTCTCTGTGTAAACAAAACACAAAATACTGTGCTTATCACAGAGCTCGAAAGGCAAGCACCGCATTCAAATTAGTTCAAACTGATTTGTACGATATTAGCCACGAACTTGAAAAAATTTCATACGTTTTCTAGTTTAGAGAAGTCGATAAATCGTAGGCAAATATCTCAATGCGATTATCGTATGATATATTCGTAGGCGAGTTTTTGTTTTTTGGTTGAATGTAAACATGTCAATGCGGTTGTCTAAAAAGTATCGCCTACGAAAATAGTATACGATTTTCGTCCCAAAACGTGCGGTAAACTCTCTCAATATAAATGACCCTTAATATAACAATTACCAAGTGATGGCGGTATCCTGATACCTGCACACCGAGATAACCTGTGTATAATAATATAATACCCGTTCCTCTGCAAATAGGAAGGACAAAGCCTAGCGCTGAGGTGATTATGGGCTGACATTATTATTGTATAAGAACTAACGTTTCAATCTACTAAAGTGTGTCCAATTCCTGGCAAAGGCTATTTACAATTTAAGTAGTTTTCTGGCTATATATGGAAAAGTCTAAGCCCAGCTGCAAAATGTGTATATATGGGCAGATGTTATATTTAACTATGGCTATCCGCCGGCTCTGTTTACGTAAATTCCAAACTTCTTAGCTTAATGGAAAATCTCGCACCTTTTAGGACCTGAACGCTGATATGTATTTTAGTCTCAAAGTACCTAGACAATGAGTTTTGGATGTTACTTGCACAGGAAACAATACAGAGGAGTTATTTTTCGCGTGGCAGCGATTTTAAACAAAATCCTTAGTCTTTGCAAATAGGGTATGAAAAAGTGTGTCCTACAAATTTTGTGCACATGTCTTCGACGATTTCAGACGTAACATCAGTGCCGGCTTTACATATAGTGCAGGGAGTGCAGTGCATACGGGTGCAGGGCCTTAGGGGACGCCGAACGCCTCTCGGAACACCTCCAAGGCGCGCCACAAGCGGCTCCTTTACTTTATACCAACTTTGGTTTCAATATGAGGTCAGAGTTAAAATTAAAGAATATACTGGCGTAGTGTCGTATTTATTCTTTTAACCCTAATATATTGTTACAACCTAGGCCCCGATAACGACAAATTTCACGTACAAATCCATAAAAGCACATTTTATTACCTGTCGGCATTTGAACTCATTGTAATCCTTTTATGATCGTCTTATATTGTTCACTTATTTATTGGCATTCGTTTCTAATTATTGTGGAGAATAGCCTATTGTACTCGTTTATGGCCGCTTGCAAGCATCATTAGCCAAGTGTGAAATTGGGTGGACGTTGCTAGGCGGGCATTCGCATTTGTGAAGTATAAAACGACGGGTCGATTGAGAGGGGTCAGTTGAGCTACGACTACGATACGGGCGTGACGTGTGTACATTCGGGAGTCTAATAGTGACGGACTTTGCGCGTTTTATTGAATTACGACCTTCTGCATTGTTTGGATTTGTTGTGTTCGGTTATATTTGTACCTATGTTATACGTGTTTGTATACTTCTAGTAAACTGTATAATAATTCCAACGGCATTTTAATTCGAGTCCCGCAACTCATAACAACATATATGTAGTACATATATATATATATATATATATACACACATATATATATACACATATATATATATATATTAAGTAAAGAAAAATTAATGCTTCGTTACTATATTGTGGCGAGTGATGGTGGAACAATCTAGTTGGTTTAAGAAGTTTTAGAAAAGGTAGATTCTGGAAGGAAAAGGCAAGGACAGGTACATTTTAGAAAGGGATAGATGATGAACGAACTTTCTAGAATAGAAAGTTTGAGAAGAAAAAGATAGAGATAGATAGAAGATAAAAGAATAATGAAAAGAAGATCGAAATTATGGGTTCCAGAAGATTCTTCCGGGCATATAAGCAGCATAAGGCGCGCCTACCGGGCAGTTGAGTTCAGTTCAAGACAGCGAAGCGACTAGTGCGATACGAAAGAGTTGGAAGAGAAGTTTAAAAGAAGAAAGTGACGAGTTTAGTGGGCAGCTCAGTGAAGGGGGAGTTTAGCAAAGTTTAAAAGGAGATCCAGAAGCGAGCTGAGCGCGGTAAATTCAAAGGTGGACACCGCAGCAACAGGAGGTGGTCTACGCAATATCAGCGACGGTGTTGTGAGTGAGACATCTTATTGTCGGGACAGTGCGTCGTTAGTTGTGCGTGTAGGAGCAACCCTGTGCAGAAGACTCACGTACGGCTGTGTAAGTCAATAAAAGCGTTTAGTTAAGAGAACTGGTGTTTCCTTCCAATCCTAAGTGCGTACCCCCGTTCGCACGTAAGAATCTTTGTTTCACTTATCATATAGGCCAACTTGGGAGTGAATGGAAAAAAATGTATATCCCTCTATTCCACCATTCCCACCAAATTGTGTCATTAGTGTAAATGAAACAATAATATAGTATGTTGTTGCTATTTCATCACGGTTGCTATGTGATTGTGCTGAAGGTGTACTTATTGTTTCCCGAAATCACATAAAATGGCAACAATTGTACCCGAATTTCCGTTTCCTGATGAAAATATAACTAAGTATTCAATTTTAACCGTGCTAGAGGACGCCAAGGTATATAGATTGCACACGGGCGCTACATGGGCTAGAGCCTCCTTTGCGCAAACTTAATAATTTTCCTCCACCAAAAGTTCAAAGGATATAAAATAAAAAACAATTTTGTAAATAAAATGATTATAATCTTAAATAATAATGGATACACTTGTTAAAGAAATTCGGTTTCAACAATGTAAGTTGCAAAACGTTTCCAAGTTTATTTGAGACAAACTAACAGCGTATTAAGAATTTTTGTTAACCTTTAATGAAACATAATTACATTTACCTTAATGATTCATACCTTCATGTATACACAGATTTTTGCTCATAAAATATATATAAATTTTTACACTAACAATATAATTGCGTGCAAAGCAGACGGAGCACAAATGTAATAAATATTAAGATAAACATCAATAGTACCGATCGTAAAAAATAATGTAAGAATATTAGCTATTTAATCGTAAGTACAATTCTTAATTAATTCACATATATAAAGCTAAGTGAGAACTTATTTTTAATTAACAATATTAACTTATAAACAGACGTCAGCTTATTATATTTGCGCAGAGTCTCACACAATTGCATTGCGTTGTTTCATATATTTTTCTTGTATATTCACTTATTACATTTAATAACATTATATCATATTTTCCTCAACAATAATATTAATTAACTAGCTGATGCCCTAGACTTAGTCCGCGTGGTGCGGTATTTTAACTATCCCACGGGAACTCTTTACTTTTTCGGGATCAAAAGTAACGGTCAATGTGGACCAGGGATATAAGCTACCACTATACAAAATTTCATTTAAATCGGTGCAGTCCGAGATTAACCGGTACAAACAGACAAACAGAGAAACATAAATTTAAAAAAAAATCTATATTAGTTCTATTTCACTTCTTACATCCCACTGAGTCGGTTTTTAGCATTTTTTTTCATTGTACAGAAATTCAACCTGTACAGTTTTATTATATGTATAGATTAACATCTTTATCATACAAGCTTAACCATACAGCTGTCAGTGACAATACAAATTAAATTTAAGTATCCTTTTTATTAGATGAAGCGAAACAAAAATTGTTAACGATACATTCGTACGTGTATTTTATATATATTTATCTTTGACGTCCATATACCGGTCGTTATGACCGAAATCGATTCACACAGCTTTCTAGATTATTACAGCAAGTAATTTGCACAGAAATCATTCTTTATATTTCTGTATTACGAAATCCAAATGATCTGCGAATACTTACAATTCTTTTGATTTTTTTTTTCATAGATATAGAAGTTTTAATGATATGGAGGTTTCTGATATTAGTATATAATACCTATTATATACATACAATTATATTGCTTACCGTTAGTTTCACTCCTATTAATAAAATTTATTTAAAAAATAAAATCAACTAGTTATACAATAGAAGCGAATCGTTTTTTCATTCATATAAAATGTAAATTCTGGCATAAATTATAAAAATACATCTATGTAGCTATGTGTTTCTATAGCTATAATTACGTACATATATTTGACTTATTAAACTTTACCAGGTGTATTTTAAAATATTACCACAGAAATACAAATACTATAAATTCAAAACTAAAACCAGATTTATTTCACTTCGATCATTGATTATAATCATGTTCTTAGATAAAAAGTAGGATATTATTTTTAAAAACAAATACAATAAAGTCCTATGAAATAGCAAATGAGAAGACACTGATCTAGTGTATTATGATCTATATACCAGTAATAACAAAAAATACATATATATGATAAATATATAAACTGATTGCAAGATCTATATTACGTACATGCCTTTAAGAAGATGCAATGCAATAAGTTGTATCTTTAAGGTAATGTATTATATCCCTATTAATATTATAAATGCGAAAGTAACTCTGTCTGTCTGTCTGTTTGTTCCGTTTTCACGGATAAACTACTGGACCCACTTGGCTCAGACTCAGTATATATTTATATAATTTTTTCGATGTAGTGAATGAACATAGGATACTTTTTATTCCGAAAAATGGGATAGTTTTCGGGATAAAAATATATTTGTCTCTCTGTTCGTTATCCTTTTATGGAAAGACTATTGGACCGATTTGGCTGAAACTCGGTACATATATAATTTTAATACCGAGGGTGGCCAAGGGATACTTTTTATCCAGGGTAATGGGATACATTTTGGGATATACTTATGTGCAGATTATCCCGGAAAGTAGGATAGGTTTTGTGATTTTGTCCATTTCGTCCACTTGGTCCATATTATCTATTTTGCCATTTTTGGCAAGATTTGTCATTTAAGTAGTTTACAGATAGACGGGGGATGGTATAGTTTGCGATACAAAAGGAAGTGAATCTTCCGGGGGCAAATACATAAAAAATTTATACAATGTAACCTATACCGCCTGCTCTTCAAACAAGAGCTACGCACTAGAGGTTGACTGCGGGATGAACTCTAGTTTGTTCTATAAACATAATAGTCTAAGTACTTTATTCTTCATAACACCCGGTATATATAAACGTTAACATTGTAACGACACTACAACTAATAAAGAATTATTCTTTGAAAATAATTTAAAGCTATTATTTGTAGCGACAGTTGATGAAAATAAAGACTTCATAGAACAGCTCGATTAATCACCATAAGCTATCGAGTTAGAATTATTTTTTAAATCGTAAATATAGAAAACTCGATTTTACTAGACATTAACTACTCATTCAGTAGCGTTGCAAGTAACCATCAATATAGTATTTAAAATTATGAGAAAAAAAACGATAAAATATTCGAAAAACAAATTATTACTCCAATTAAATTATAACATTTCATATCTCACGAACCAGAATTAATTTAAGTAAATTATCTTGTAAATGTATGCTGGTTTCTTATATCTTTACTAAACATTCAGTTGCCCCTACCATTGGTGGAAAATTGGCATACCTTGATTTTTTGGATCAATTTTAACCAGTAGTATTGCAAATGAGTGGTTAGTAAGACCCAGTAACCGGCTACTAGCGAGCTAGTTACATCAATTATAACGAAAATATTAGTAATTTATTAACGCGAATATAGTATTACGCTATACAAAAATTATTTATTCGAAGACAAATCACTTTTTAATATCAAAAGATACAAATATTATATATAGCTTTTTACATAAGATAAACCAAAAACAAACACATCGATACTTTAAGCCCTCTCGAAACTCTATATGATACGCTTCCATACAATTATCGGCCCAAATTGTAAAAAAGATTTCATTTTATTATGTTGAATATTTTTTTACAACTGTGGTTCCATTATTTTGTACTAGCTGATGCCCGCGACTTGGACCGCGTGGGGCGGTTTTTTAACTATCCCACGGGAACTCTGTAATTTTTTGGGATCAAAAGTATCCTATATGTTGACCAGGGATATAAGCTACCACCATACAAAATTTCTTTTAAATCGGTGCAGTAGTTTCGGAGATTAACCGGTACAAACAGACCGACAGAGAAACAAAAAAAAAAATGAAAAAAATCTAATTACTTCTATTTCACTTCTTATATCCCCCTGACTCGGTTTTTAGCATTCGTTTTTCATTGTACAGAAATTTGACCTCTACAATTTTATTATATGTATAGATAAATTAATTGTTTGGTGTCTTTTATAGTTCATTAATTGAATAAATTATTTTACTCGCCCCCTTTATTTTATTTTTAACATTTCTCGTCTTCCAGATATAATTTAGAGCCGATGTTTTCCATTTCGTAATCTATACTAATAATATAAAGATTTGTATTTTTGTATGTTTCTAACGAATAAACTCAACAATTGCTGGGCCGATTTCAAAAATTCTTTCACCATTAGAATGCTACATTATCCCCGAGTAACATAGGCCATATTTAATTTAAATAATCGGGTTCTAATTTTATTCCAAGGCAGGACAACATCTGCCAGGACCGCTATAAAAAATTAAACAAAATTTATTTTCTAACGAATTAAATAGTGACAATAACGCTCAAGCTCGGGCTGTAATTCAAAACGTGTTCGTTTTTAAAAGAATTGAAAACTGACCCTGAGAAAAAAGCTTGCCTCAGTTTCAATAATCCACCAGAGCTTGCAGCACTGATTTGTGAAGTTAGTAGGCGACCGTGGATCGAATAAAAACCGAAGCATCACAGGCAGGCATCCCGTTATCGATATGCAGCTCTACAATTCTTACGCACATCACTACGCCTCTCCATAAGACCTGTAAGTGCGAGCGAGACAAACAGATAAATATGATTTATGACCCGAAGCCTCAGTTCATAATGCGTCGACTATAGTAGAAAAATATAATGCTTCTTTTAAGCCATAATGAGGTGATTACATTTCTTTGGCGCAAAGTCGCCGTCTCCTTTGTATATTACCAATCACAACAATATTATTACGTATGCTTTACAATAAAATTCATTTTGATTCAGAAAAGATTTAATACAAAAAAAATTGTGTGTGTGTCTGCAGTTCACACGCAGCAGAAGTGAAACTTCAGAGAATATACTCACAGATAATTCTTCTCTAACTCTAATTAATATACTTATTGTAATTATAACATATTTTAATTCAAAATAAACTTGTCTTATTGACCCTCTAATGTATGCTGCAGAGTGTAAAACTCGTATCTCATTCTCTCGCTGGCTTAGTCTTATAGATTTATATGTTTATCTCTTTTTAATATGGGTTTTTCGTTTCATCGAGTTTCAAATCACAACGATTCTAAAGAATGTTTCACTTCAAAAAAAATCACACGAATTGATTTCTCTCTATATATATAAAGATGTATGTGAAACATTGGACCCGTTGGGATCCACCGGCAAAGAGTTTGTTTAAAGACATCTGTAAGAAACTCTGGGACATTACCCGTGATCGAAAGGCTCATATTTTATCCAACAAATAAGTATCGCCATACAGTGTGCCAACGCAACCAGCCTTCTGGGCACGCTCACTGCTGGCAGTGATCTGCTACATAATCAACTTTAGATTAAACTACTTTAGTTTATGTACATTCTAGTACATTTTCCATTGTATGTTCCGTTTATCTAAACCAAAATGAAAATTTATGTGAAACATTCGTAATATATTGTTACAACCTAAACGCCGACAAAACACAAATTCACACCTGCATACCTGTAGACATTTTATTACCTTTTCGGCATATGAACTTCTTTTGTTTATTTTGTGTTTAAAAACTGTGATTAGAAAAACCAGCCCATTGTGTATTGTAATCTTTTATGGTAGTCATTAGCCAGGTGTGATTCTCAGAAATTCGGTCCATGTGATCAGGCAGCCATATTGCATATGTGCCGTATAAAGCAATGCTCCAATGGAGAGATGAGGAGTCGAGCGATAACCAAAAGCGAAGCAAGACTTGTGTAGATAAGGTAATCTATTTAGTGACGGACTTTGCGCGTGTTATTGAATCGTGCATTACGTTTGGACTGGTTGTATTCAGTTATATTTGTACCTGTGTTATACGTGTTTGTATAGTTCTAATAAATTCTATAATAATTCCAACGGCATTTTAATTCGAGTTCTGCAACTCGTAACAATGTGTTAAGATTCGTACAATACTGATTTATCGTAAGTATACTTTATATAATTTATATCTTCAAACGTATGAAAAGCGCGAGCTTGAAAAAATCATAAAAAAATATATCAAAACTATGTATGAACTTAAAGAATGTAATCAGCAAATTAATGACAATATTTTTTCAATCTGTTATTCACATGTTCCAACTAAATGGACAATTTTATTTTAATATGGACAAATCTAGAAATAGCAACAATTAATCTATCAGCCAGCAAAAAATGTAATTCTTTAAACCTACATGCCCAGATGGCACTTGTCATTTTTCCTTCACATTTTGTAGTTCTATTACTTAAAACATATTTTATAGACTTGATACGTTTCTTTTCAACTTTGAATGATGTGGTCTGAAAAATGTTTTAAATGATAAAACTCAAATACAAAAAGGGCGAGATCATTCTCCCATGTCTGTAGTGGGACTTTTTTTAAAATGACGTTTTTTCTATTATAATTATGATTGTTAACTAATCTTAGACGAAAGGACGCGTATATTTGATGTTTATAATTGGTTTATCTAAGCAAGTATAAGTGGTATTACTGATGACTAAACAGGCGGTATAGTCCACAGGACGGCCGTCTTATCGGCCGATGTGGAGAGGAATGAGAAGTCATCGGGGTGCCATCTGGCGGATATCACTTTGTCCGGGTGTCGGGCTACTGGAACGCTCGGTAGCGGGCAAGTAAGGTCGCCTGTCAACGAACAAAATCACATTTGAAATGATATAAATAAAATAATAAAAATATGTAAATTGTATTTTCTTAAATTTTCGCGACCTACACAATAAAAACACATTTTGATTTAAATTAGACTCCCATCGAATAAATAATAAACAAATAATAAAATTAAATAAATAAAATAAACAATTTGGCGGTAGGTTAAATATTAACTTTAACATTAGGGGCCATCCATAAATTACGTCACACGTGTAAGGGGGAAGGGGAGGAAGTCGATGAAGTGTGACATGAGGGGCCCTGAATTTCGTGACGTCACATTTCAAAATCTTTAAAAAAAAATATCGCGACCGAGAAAACATCTAAAATTCGGGCTTCTAAACCAGAATACCCGCTTAAACCACGATACTGGAACTACTTAGGAAAAACTTCAAAATATTATCAACGCTATCTGAATTAGTATAATGTTTAAATTATTAAAAAATAATTTTAATGGAACCAAAAGTAATTACGGAACTGCTGTTTTCATTTAATAAGTTTATGATGTAAAATTGCAAAATATGTGATGTCATACTAGGGAGGGAGGAGTCTCACGAATGTGACCAGCTTTGACAAGAACGAGGGAGGGGTCTTTAAAATATCATGAAATTCATGTTAAGTAATTTGTGAATGGCCCCTTACTCGTTGACACCTGAAATTTTTGTCTTCCGTGATCACGGCTACAGAAAAGTGGCCGAAACGTCGGAATAAAAATAAAAATAAAACAGCCCGCTTCAAACAGTTAAAACGTAGTCTTATTACTTAAAAAATTGATTTAATTCGTACAAAACATGATAAACACAAATGAAATATGTAAATAAATAAAAATCGAATCGATTCGGTTGAAATGAATTGAATTGAATGGACACAACGATTTTCAATTATATTAACGACCGATTCCTATGTCTCACTATTCATTGCCCTAGGAGCCGTCGTTAATTTCATGATTTTATTACCCCTCGCCGTCCTTGTCACAGCTGGTCACATTTGTGAAACTCCTCCCTCCCTAGTGTGACATCATATATTCTGCGATTTTACATCAAGAAATTGTTAAATTAACACAGCAGTTCTGTAATTAGTACGATTTCAATTTATTTTATTTTTTGAATAATTTAAACACTATCCTCATACAGATAAGAGTTGGAAATATTTTGAAGTTTTTTCGTTAATAGTTCAAATTTCGTGTTTTGAAGCTGAAATATAATTAGATTTTGAAGTGTGACGTCACGAAATTTAGGACCCCTCCCACCCCTTGTCACACAATGTCACACTTCGTCGACCCCCTCCTTGCCACCTTAACGTATGGTGTAATTTATGTATGGCCCCTTATCATCGGTTGATTTTATTTTAATAGCCAAAACTGGTGTCTCCGACAAGGGTTTGGTCAGAGGCAGATCACTACACTTATTATCACACTCACTGAGTTTAGTGTTTCTATAAAAAAATTGTTTATAGAGTCTAACACACTCTTGTTCTACTAAATACTACATGGTTCTTATGTACTAATATATTAATAAACTTTAAATAATTATATGAAAAGTTATTTATCAAAAGTTCAGAAATTTTCTAAGTCCAAAAATGTCATGTCGGTCTTGTGAAATTTATCGGTTGAATTTAGACACTACTTATAATGAGCTTATCTAAAATTTGAACCGATTGTAAGGTAAATGAACGGTCTAAGATGTAGGAACCGGTTGATTAATCCAAATTAAAAGACAGAAATAACTGTCTACTATCGACTTTCGCTCAGTGGTGGATTCACATATTTCCCGGTACAGACTTTTTCGTGTAAAGAAAATGATCTAAGTGGTGTAACGTATTACATGTTGAATTGTTAGTGTTGACTTAATAACATTTAGATAATTAATTATACAGTTAACAGCATTAACACGTTGCGAAGCGGTGTACATAAACTAGGAAGTAAAATTAAATTTTAACTTATGCGTAGGACCTTGAAAAAGTGTTTTCCAGTGGAACTTATTTTAAATAAAGACTTCTGAATTTTGATTATTGTATGAGTTTTGCTCTAAATTTGCCCCGCTTAGGTTCCAGGCTACTCAGCCTGTTGGTAAATGCGCCACTGCTACATATTTAGAAATAATCAAATGATCAAAAATGAAATATTGGACTCACCTTGTAAATCAGTAAGTCCGACCCGTCCATCGTAACCGGCCGTGAGCAGATAATAAGCGCCGGGCGAGAACCGCGCGCTGCGCACATCCCCGGAATGGGGCTTGAAGCGCTGAAGGCCGCGGCTGCCGCGCACGTCGTGCAGGCCACAGGTGCCATCGTCGTGCCCGCAGACGAGCAACCTTCCACTCGGATCCACCGCTACAGACGTCACTGCTGCACCCTGGTGAAAGGATAATAATTATAACTAGTGGTCGAAATTGGACCATAATTAATTTAAATTATGACTTTGAACATTATAAGACTAGTCTTCTATGATCACAGATTTCGCCAACGCTACACTGTTAATTTGACTTGAACAATAAACAAGAGTATATATATATATATATTAGGGATGGGCCGAATGTGGTTAGAACCGAATACGAACTCCGGCCGAACATTCGGTTAAAACAAAAGATTCGGCCGAACTTCGGTTTGGTTTCGCCACGTTTTCTCAAGAGCAACACGTCGTGACTTGATACCGCCGTAAATTTTAAGTATGAGTAGGTGGATAAAAGAATAGATTTCCTAACTAAAATAAATGACCATGAGTATATAGATGCCAATTTTTATATTAGGGTTATGTTAGATACGATTTCTATTAACTTCAGACAAAATAGTGCAAGTAGTTATTTTTACTTTTTTCTTGCACCGAATGTTCGGCATTTGAATCGAATTTCGGCCGAATATATATATATATATATATATATATATGCGTGTCTATGTCAAATACATGGTAGTGTGTGTAGTGTTTTTTTATCGATTTAATGTATTTATTACGCATAATTTAAAAAAAATATTAGCAATCTGCACTCCTCCGTCCGCGCAATTTTCGTAAAAAGGGGTACAAAATTCTTGCTTCACGTATTTAATGATAATGACAGCCCATACACATCCCACCGCTGGGCACGGGCCTCCCACTATTGGGGAACAGACAGTATACCCGCCACGCTTGTCCAAGGCGGCTTGGCAGGTTTGACACATAGGTTATCTCGATGAACAGGTTTCATCGCGATGTTTTCCTTCACCGTTACCACGTGGTAATTGTAACGATATGCACATTACGTCAGAAAACTGCCTAAGTGGTGCATGCGTTCCGGTCAGGATCGAACCCGGGCCCTTTGAATTTGGGACCTGTGCGCTAACCATTACGATACCACGTCTCTTTTAACAGTTCGATAATCGGATAATAGTTCGGTTAAGCACCTTTTTTAGGCCATCATCACCCTGACACCCCTTCTTGTCGGCTTGGATCGAGGCATCACGGCAGTAATACCTATTAATTACGGTTCCGTGGCGCCTCATTACATTGTGAAGGGACGCTGAAACGTTTTGTAGGTAATCTGGCGATCGGTGCTTGCAACTCTTTCTACCATCAAAAACTTGTGTGCAACACCGGCCGTCAGGAGTCCCACATACCCCTCGGTGACCTCCCCCGGGGCCCGAGGATATGTGCAGATGCTTTACCCCAGTGTTAAGAAAAAAAGACCATCACCATCCTAGCGTTTAATCCCGGTAGTGTTCGAAAGGTTCGTTTCGGTCCCCAGGATCTGCTTTCCGGGGCATAGTCTTCGATATGGCTTATTGCCGCTGTACCTACTCTACCTGCGGCCCACCTGGCATGCTACATAGCAGTATAATAAAATGGATTTAGATTGGTAACACTTATGTGCAAATGACCATAGACGATGTAACCACTCCCCATTAGGTGGACTATCAATCTGTATGTCTGTTGTATATTTCAGTATTAAAAAATCGCGGCACCTCATTTTAATACGTCTAGTTGCTTGCTACCTTCTAAAAAAGGTTGAGTACGGTTGCCTTCTTGCAAAAGCATCCGCATGCATATTACAATTCACGAAATTAAGCCCGTATTTCTTGAACCTTCCTCTCCTGCCAGTTCCTGGCGGAGGCGGCATGGCTAGACATGTGTTACACATAGCCGGCAGGTTTCTGTACAAAATGGCCCTACAAGCGTAGGCGACTCAATCAGGCTTTTAGGCGATGATATGACTACATCGATACCAATATAAATTATTGCGAATGTAAAAATGACTGTTTCCTTCACAGCGTTGGGAATGAGACACATAGATTATCAGGAAAGTATATACATACATAATTAATTATCTACATTCAATAATCGGACTAAACAGTGTAATTGTTTTTATCCCAGAAAATAGTATATTCACTGTTTACAACTCGTTTTTTTAAAACATATTTTTAGTCGGTAAATCGAAATTCCTAATTTTAGTTTCAATTTCGTAAATTTCATGAAATTGTTGTGTTGTTTTTTATTGGACGATTGTTATATTTTAGTATTCTTCTTACATGATCGTACTTAGAATTAATAGTAGATTGTTACACAAGGGATGAAAGTAACCTATTTAGGTACGAGATGATTTGGCGCACGAGCGTAGCGAGGACGCCAATAGTTCAAGTGCATAAATAGGTCTTTCACCGAAGGTAAACAGTCGACTTTTCATTTCGAATATGAGGAAAACTACTTCCATTATGAAAACAGAGCGTTAAATCCACATTTAAATCTGATGAACCCATTTTATATAAATGTCTGTTAATTTCTTTTTGATGATAGTAAATATTTAGCCCAAATTTATGTAAATTAAATAATAATTTAGTTAAAAATAAATTATAAGTATAAATGAAAAATAAATTATATTATATCATGTTATAAAAAAAAATTATTACAATTTTATTCCGCAATTTGACCATATAAAAAGTTTGGAGATGGCTCGCAGTTTTTAATTCTTTTGACAGCAGTGAAAATCGGTCCCCAAGATGAAAAGTACTGTTTTCATCCCTCTGACCAGGTAATTTCAAGCGTGCTTTCCAAGTATGACAAATGAAAACCAATTTACGCACCTTAAATACCTTGTTTTACAAAAACAGAAATACACGAAATCATTTAACATTAGAGTTTTATGTAAACATTAGCACAATAAGCGTCAAGGCTTGTTCCATTTCATGTTTCATATTTGCGGTTTGTCAACTCAACGCGACCGCAACAGAGAAGCGACGGGCTTTGCGTTTCACGTCGTACGGTAAACGTTGCAAACGGACGGGCGGGCGTGCGAATCCACCCGTATATTCACACCTGTACTATTTCATTCGTGCAAATGTTTGCAAGCGGCTTTAAATGAACATTGGACTATCAGCCTATCATCACATAATTGGATGTATTAACATGACTTCTTAATGATTTAAAACGTAATTAATGTAATCGAAATTTTATATTAAATTATATGTATTTACAGGAACCTTCCAGTCGAAGTGTTATATATAAATCGAAGACTTTAATATATAGATAGATAACAAACACTTTATTGTACACCATTACAGAAAACCTTATAGCCTAAAAATATTCTAAATCTGCACAATGGGCGGTGTTATCGCTAAGAAGCGATCTCTTCCAGACAACCCGTAAATATATATATATATATATATATAGTATATAAATCCTAGTAAAAAAATGGTTCGACTTTCTTGATACAGCGCCAAAAAAGACAGGTCTTTGGTTTGTACTTTGGAAAGTATCTAGTATTTAGGATTTTCTTCTTCAAAGCAACTATTGTTTTGTTGAGCATTTTTGTAGTTTTTGTTTTGGTGAACAACAAAATATTGTCTATGTCTATGTATCTAGAAAGTCTATAGTCAGACACCATATAGGCAAACAAAAATGTCGTCAACAATAATGGAAATTACCATGTGCGTCGATATCGCCACTTGACTCTAAAGACGACATTGGTTTTAGAAAGTGAATAGAGTTTTAGGCTAATGACAAGTTTCTGGGTTGAACGAAAATTAGGCACTATTATTTAGCAGTGCACAATTTCTAAATTAGAGATCGAAAGGGAATATTGGGTTATATGTACAATTTTGGAAGTTTATTAATGTGGGAGGATAATCTAATATATACTAATATTATAAAGAGGCAGTTTGTGACATTGTTTGCAGGTAATAATCTCTTGAACTACTGAATCGACTTTGAAAATTCTTTCACCATTAGAAAGCTACATTACTTTTGAGTGAGATGGGCTATATTTGATGGAAAACATTTCTTATTTTTTTAATGACGCCCAGCGAAATGGGCACGGGTCAGTAATAATAAATAATGCGCCTTACAAAACATAATAGCAATTAGTACCAAAATTGCGTTTAAATATTATTTCGTGGGGGATACTACTCAACATACCTATCTATATCCTTATTCTTATAATATTATAAATGCGAAAGTAACTCTGTCCGTCTGTCTGTTCCGTTTTCACGGAAAAGTTACTGGACCGATTTGGCTGAAACTCAGTACATATATATATTTTCAATACCGAGGGTGAGCAAGGGATACTTTTCATCCCGGATAATAGAATAAATTTTGGGATAGATTTGTGTAAAGGTTATCCCGGAAACTAGGATAGGTTTTTTATTTGTGGTTTGCCATTTTCGTCATTTTGTTTATTCTGGTCAATTTGGTCGTTTAGTTACTTTTGGTAGTTTCGGTAGTTTTGGTAATTTTGATAGTTTTGGTTGGTAGTTTTGTTAGTTGTGGTAGTTTTGGCTGGTGGTTTTGGTCGTTTGTGTAGTTTGGCGGGTTGAAATATGGGATTATTAAAATTTATATAAGAGACCAATCATTTCTTAAGTTTATAAATATAAAAATTCATAATCTATAAAAAAAATGCGATAGTAACCCGATCTATCTGTCTAAATACCGAAAATGGACATAGATACTTTTTATCCTGCGAGATGGGATAGTTTGCGATATAAAATGAAGTAAATCTTCCGAGGGCAGATAGGACCGATATAAAAATATAATAATACAATGTAACCTGTATTAACGCCTGCTCTTTAAACTAGAGGTACGCATTAGAGTTGGACCTGCGGCAGACCCGTAATATATACTTTAGTTAATGTTATAAAGAGGTAAAGTTCGTGAGTTTATTTGTAGTAAATAATCTCTTGAAGTACTGAACTGATTTTGAAAATTATTCACCAGTAGAAAGCTACATTATTTCTGAGTGACATAGGCTATATTTGATTTGCATGCGTGCGTGTCTTTTAATGACGCCCAGCGAAATGAGCACGGGTCAGTAATTATAGTATAAACAATTTCACTTTGTTCCGCATCAGCTCAAGCGAGGAATTTTTATGTACGTCTATTTAATATTGTGTATTTGTATAAAATGTAGAGCGAAGTAAATTAATTTTACATGAAACTTGGAATTGTGGACTGTTTGTATACAAGCGAACCTAAGAAAATAATTTATGCCGTGTAACAGAAGATGTGCTACTTTTTCCTGAAATATGCTTGTATTTCAGGAATTATTATATTTCTGACTAGCTCATGCCCGCTACTTCGTCCGCGTGGTGCGGTTTTTTAACTATCCCACGGTAACTCTTTAATTTTTTGGGATCAAAAGTATCTTATATGTTGAACAGAGATATAAGCTACCACCATACAAAATTTCATTTAAATCGGTCCAGTCATTTCGGAAATTAGCCGGTACAAACAGACAGAGAAACCAAAAATTTAAAAATAAATCTAAATTAGTTCTATTTCACTTATTACATCCCCCGGACTCGGGTTTTAGCATTTTTATTATTGTACAGAAATTCGAACTCTGTAGTTTTATTATTATAAATAATGTATAGATAATGAAAAACATAATATAAGTTTATAAAAACTTTTAGTACTGTTTAAGGATAAAAATAAAATCGTACTTTTTAACTGTAGTGTTAAAACGTATAAATTATAAATTGTGATCTGCCGTATTCTGATCTAAGAGCATTATTAGACTATCATAGACATAATAACAATAACTACGAGTATATGTGATTCATAGTGTCTATGGGATCCTATTTGACAACAAGCGTACAAATATGATCATAACATCTGTCTGACGTCAAACATGGCGTCAAAATGCAAAGTATTTCGACTGGAATACCTTATATCTTTTGTAAGACACTTCCAATCTAAGTTCTTCGAATAAGGAGTTAATGACCCCTCTCTCTGATCGCCTACCACGATCTAGCCCAAATACTTCTTTTATTTTCTGTTTGCTTCTTGACCGTTTTTAATCAAATTAATAAAATTGCACTAATAGCAACAGAAAACACGGCTAAACCGTTATGCATCTTTATAAAAAGTATGACGTTTATGTGATCGTAAGTGTAATATGTAGAAATGAAGAACAGCGTCATTTAACATATGATCATAGAATTTGACAAATATGAAATCACATTTGTATGATAAAAAATATGATAGTATAATTAGGGCCTAATAATAGTGTTGCTTTTTTGTATATATTCAATGTATTCTGCTATGTCTTTTTACAAGCCAGACCGGGTACAAAAGTAACTGTTTGCTCTTTTAGCTAATTTTTTAAACCACCTAAGTAGTATATAACTTGTATTACTTATGTTTTGGTTAAATGTTTACACTGCTGTTGCAATATCCTATTTTATTTGTCTTAAATCAAGGGGGTTACTTGGAAGAAATCGCTTTAAGCGATAAGTCAGCCCTTTCTTCAACTCAATTGCAGGCTAGTTTTGATTATTATTGAACAAAAATTTCTAAACTAAAAGGTACGAGCCAAAACCATTTTTTTGTGCATTATATTAGCATGTACTGTACACACCTGACTCAACTGGCCGGTTGGTGGTGATATGATGGCCGTACATCCGCCAGTACGGAGGTCCCAGAAGCGCGCGCTCTTGTCCTGACTGCCCGATACGAACATGGCGCCACCCCAGTTGTAAAGTGAGAGCACATGTCCCGAGTGGCCAGTGAACGCCTGTCACAAATATAATAAAATAATTAAAAATACAACACTCATTTTTTTTACATTTATACATAATATCGCCTCTTTGTTTCAATAATGTGTTATCTTGAAAATTGAAATTTTAATACTTTTTCTGTGAATATTATAATGTATTCTAAAAGATATCACATCTTTTAGAAAAATAAAATAGGTAAGGGCTATATTAATTATACAGGTCCGCCAAAAAAATACGTCTTATTTATCACGTTATTGAAGCAAAGATATAAGCATAAAACACTCATTTCTTACATGTTATACAGAAAATGTCAAACACGTAAATATACTGTCAATTTCAAATACAATACAGTCTTTGGCCAAAGACTATTATGTAGGTATAGACCACAGAGTACATTAATATAATAGGAGAGTAAGACGTGCTCGTGTAAAAGCCCTATTACCTCTCATCTAATAATTGCGCAAGAGTAAACGGAAGGCTCGTGAGACACCTGCGAAGCTGCTGTTTCAAGAATTAGCTTCAATGTGAGAAACGAAATGACTCAAAACTTTTCTACGAAGCGCCTCCCGCGGTTGCAATTGACAAACAAATACGTTAGCTTCATGGCGACGCTAAAAAAGTTTCGCTGGCACATGCTAATTATTATTATAATTGAAAGTACTATGCTAATATTTAATATAAATCTATTTTTAAACGTCTAGAAGTCGTAAGTAGATTATCACTAAAATGTTGCCAATAAATAAGACCGGCACACAAAAAAGAGTGATGCGTACTTTTGACCAGACCCACCTCTACATACATGTATTTTGACGTGCTGAATCCGAGTCTTAGGTCTGTTTGGCTCGTACACCCACAACATTTTGAGTAAATTGCGAAAAACTGCAATCATGGCGATAAAACAAAATATCGATTTGGATCAAGTTTTTCTGGTTTTAAGTGGATTACTACTGTGTTATATTACTCACTGACTCCAATTAGGCGTGTCGGGCAGATGGAGATAAAATGAAGTTAGTTAGTTAAGTTATATACTGTCTTTAATTTACTACGTAGGACTCGACTCGGATAATGACGTGGGGCGACTAACGACAGTGCCACGAATATCCATACATTACATTTTTTTGCTGTATTGTAACTGTCGCTAACCGTCAGAGTTTTTCGTCTAGTTCAATAGGCTGAATCGTAATCTAAAGTTCATTTGGCCCGTAATAAATTTGAGTATAAATAAACCGATAATAATTGCACTAATGGAAAAAATCTTTTATAGACCTGGATCAACTATCTTTTGTATATAATTCGGTACGCTGAATCCAAATCCGATTCTCATTTGGCCCGCGCACTCTTAGAAATTTGAGTAAATTTCGAAAAAACTAAAAAATTTACTCCACTTCAGGTGCGACACCTAGATCGTCAGATTAGTTCAGAATTTATTTTAAGTTAGGTTGCATGGAAGAGATTCCGTTCAAATGTATAAATCATTTTTTTGTGTGCCGGTGTAATCGCTCACTATAGAGATATGGAAGTTACACTGTTTGACAAAAGAACGTCAATAACATCAAATTTAATACTTTAATGCTGGGGTTTCATCTGCGTTAGTGTTAAAGATTTAGGCTGTGCCCGAATGCGTCTTATTTAAAGCGTTAAAAAATAATGTCGTTAACATAACGCCGTATTAGTATATATACATATACGTTATCTGCCAATATTTAAGGTCATTAACAATGTAGCACCTCGAATTGCACTTTACACCCATCGCTAGATCTGCGTGAGACGGCCTATACGTGTAACTATATCCCAACTGAAGTCGCACCATAATGTATTACTGTCGAATTTTGACCACGGGCGCTGGCAAGAAAATAACCTGCTAACGCATATTCGCCACTTATATGTATTCAAATTTTCGCAGGCGTTAATCGAACCCGTCCGAGATTTAGAGCGCGGCAATTCATCTCGCTTATTTACATATTTCATTACATTATTTATGACAATGAGGCGGCCAAGAAAACTGTTTGAATAATAAGATTTTTACAAGAGATGTATTGGATTGATAAACTTTTCCTTTAATACTCTTATATTGAACACTTTCAAAGATAAAGCTGATATAATTCGTTATTTAAATTGATGTAACGAATCCTTGATAAAAAAATTAAAAGATTTTTTTTTTTGATTTATCTATCTATATTTATTTACTAGGATCCTCCTGTGACTTCATCCCGTTTGGACGATATAAGCAAAATTTTACGTGTGGCAACAACTTGAAACCGCTCCAGGGAATAATAACCAGCGAGATTCCCGGTATATAAGAGTATCATAGATTTTATGATAGACAATTTGCTATTCATCAGTGAAAAGCACACCGAAACAGGCCCAGTAATTTTTACGTGAATCCCGAACAAACGGACAAAAACAAAAAGTGTAAAAAACAACAGACTACACTTTTAAAAGTTTAAAATATTATAGATAATATAATAAATATGAAGAGGTCGAGTTTTTAAAATAAATGTAAAAAAAAACCTAATCAGCAGTGCTAATTCCGAGCAGCAGATGGAGAAAAGGCTGTTAGGTACCGAGGTGTCGTGGTCTATCAAGGAAACTCCGGATTTTAACTTCCAACCATATAATGTATTTTAGGTAAATTTCTAGTACAGATTTTTTCAATTGACAAATTATAGAGCACATTTTTCACAACGTTCCAAACATAAACTTCAAAATTTAAATATATTTCTAATCTCGCCAGCAAGGGCGAAATAGAGGTTTATACGAGTTTAACAGCAGATTCCGTAAATACTACGTATAAAGAGATACATAATATCACGCCTGTTTCCCTTGGGGGTAGGCAGAGACTATGGATCTCCACATGCGACGATCCTGACAAACAACTTTCTCTTCATCTACTTTCTTAACCTCTTCATACATGCACGTTTATTTGAAATGCTTTTTACCTAACCTCTCTTTAACACTTCTGATAATAAATAAAAATAATAATAATAAATCGGCAGAAAAGCACACACACTGTATATCCCCAAATTAAGCAAGTTACGCTCGTGTTATGGGTAATATACAACGGACCATTCTGGGGCCGATCCCAGACACCCAGACCATAGTAAATAACGGAGAAAATACGTTTCCGAAATTTACTGTACCAGGAATCGAACCCGGAGCCTCTGCGTTGCAGTGAGGTAAGCTGACAAAGGCTTAGCCCGCTCAACCACAGAGGCCGTCAATTTGATCATGGTGTGTTCGTCTCGGTCTACCGGCAGCAACTCTACCATTCACAATAGTGTCATACACCTGTTTTGTGATTCTATTTTTATTTATTTTCTCTACATATCCAAAACATCTTAACATTCCTTTCTCAACTCTTGTTACTTTCATGCTTCTTCTGCCATACCCAACTTTCACTGATATACATCAGGGTTGGCACCAACACCCCTTTATGGACAGCCAAGCGTGCCTTTACAGACTCTTTCTGTCTGCTCATAAAAGAGTTTAGCGCTCCATTCACCTTATTACTTGCTATACTCTACTTCCAATATCCCTTTCATGCTTTCCGTCTCTAGTAAACATGACATTCCTAAGTAAACGAATTCTCTGTCTTGCTCTAACTTTTGGTTTCCTATCTGTATATTGCAACTTGATACTACCTTTATAATGTTTTGTCTGTCTGTTTTTTAGACCACCAAGTCGCTACTGAACAAACTTAAATGAAACTTACTAGCTTATATTCTTTTTTTTAGAGCTGCCGCTGTAATTCGTTATCATGGCAATGCAAACGAATCTTCACTAGCACGTCTACGAAATAAAAACCGCTATTTAAAGATAGACTACCTTAGGGTGTACTAAGTCGAGAATATGTATAAGTACATACAATTCTGAACAACTTTTGTTCTTACAGCTTTCTAAGAAACCCTAATAGTTTTTGAGATATGGAGGTTCAAAGATTTCATTAAAAATTTGGTAGCGCAATCCTGGCAATCGGTTGCGAGGTTATTTGGAGTAATGAAAATAGTAGGCGCCTTAAGGTGGTTACGCATTACCTCATTCTATCGAGTCATCTCCTACAATCATTACTTGTAACATCAAATCGATAATCTGCTGACCATAACAATTTAACATTTTGAGCCCTTTGGTAGCTACTATTCTAAATTTCCAAAGGCAAAAGGTCATTAAAGGGTAGAGCGAGGAAGTGTACCACCATCCTAATTGATTATGCCCACGCACACTATTAGGCGCGAATTGGCATGTGCGCAAGGATACGGGTATACACGTGCGCGTTGTGCTAGGGATGTACGTTCCAAAAATAAATAATCAATTTTCGATTTTTGTTTAAACATTAAAATAAATGGTTTTTTAAATGAAACTTTTAGTGTAGAATAGTCATTACTCCTACTATGTGGTAGTCTCGGCTTAGTACAGGGCAAACTTATAACCCTGTATATAACACTTATGGAAATGTATTAAAGCTAATTATAATAAAGTAAGATTTTATGTTTTCTTACATTATGTACTCTACACATTCAAGATATTATGAGATTCGAAATCTAATCGGTTGCTTAATAAAATTGTCTCAACCTGAAGCGGTTTCAGCAGTGTTTGGTTATCTCCGGTGTATAAACGACATTATGGTACGTATAGGGTAGACCAAAGAGCAATTACATGGAACAGAGGACACGAATGGCTTTTATAGTGCATATAGTAGACGAATTGATAGTAACGTTTAGGTCTGTGATAACATGTATTCTATTTTAACCTGTAGAGTTTTCGTCTGTTATAGGTTAGTACTACCAAATACAATTATTTCGAAGTTATCTTATAATTAATAAAATTATATAATGATAAAATATTTTATACATACGGCAAAATAAATTAATAATGGGTCTACAAAGTTAATAATCTTCACATTTAGCAAATGAAAGTCATTATGAATCGAGTCACAAACACGTCAACATGTGCACTTACTACAATAGTCGAAACTCTCCAAACATACATATAGCAAGTACTATTATTATTAATACACTGCAATTATTCCATTATTTGACTACTTTAGAAATGCATCCTATCCATATTAAGAAAGTCTTTTGCAATGGTAACATTGTTCACCACTGCAAGGGATGACGAAAAAACCTGAGATATTGGCCGGTAGAATTCGAAAATTCAAATTTTAGAATTTTTGTCTGTGAATCTGGTCGAGCATCACGTGAAAACTACTGAACGGATTTAAATGAAACCCGACACAAAGCTAGCTTATATCCCGGGACAGAACTCGGATTAATTTCTATCCCGATAAATCATTTCAATTTAACTATACATAGAAGTTCTACAAAGTATCAGGTAAATACTCTTCCAAGAATATAACAATGCACTTGAACGAGAGCTTTGATTTCAGTGTCGTGCTAACATTTTTAAAATATAATAAGGGAGGAGTCGAGCATGTAGCCCGGGAGCCACATTCCACACGGATTTCAAGTTGTCGTGCGAGTCAACTATTTAAGGTAGTTGCAAGGATGTTCCGTGGAAGGGGTAGCGAGTAAAACATTCCATACATTACATTACTTGGTGAGACGAGCGTTCGAAACATATCTTTTATAATCTGTACTTGTGTATCTAGAGAGTGTCGAGTAATCATTAACATTTGAGTTTAGGAAAATCTTCAAACGAAGTCCAAAATAAAGGTCTTTGACCGAGATTAAACGAGGGAGATCCTACGACAGCTAAAAAAGACGCATATTACTAAACATGTCAGATTGTACTAAACATCTGAATACTCACATGTGTCTGAAATATTTGCTACTATAGAGCAAAGTTTAATATTATTTCAACTGGTATAGATATTATAGATTAAAGTGTTAGTAAGCTGCAGTCTCTTTGTATTAATCCTTATTCATAAGTTCTCTATATATATATATACGCAGCAGTTGAATAGCGCAACAGATACGCGATCTCTGCCCACTTTGCTCCTTTAACCACAAATTACATACACCCGTTGTTTTCACTCGGAGCGTATGATTGTAGTGGCGCGTAATCCCGTTTGAGCTGGTATTTAAGATAGTCTAAAACATTTGTAGCGGTTATTTACAGAGTCAAAATCTATTACTGTTATTATGAACGCCATACAGGGAATTAAGAATTGATTAAAATATTAATAATAATAATAATAATCGGCAGAAAAACACACACATTGTTTATCCCCAAGCTAAGCAAGTTACGCTTGTATTGTGGTTAATATACAACGGACCACTCTGGGGCCGATCCCAGACACCCACCCAGACCATAGCAAATAACAGAAAGATTGTTTCCGAAATTTACCATGCTAGGAATCGAACCCGGAGCCTCTGCATTTCAGCGAGTTCGGTCGGCTAAGACTTAACCCGCTCAACCACAGAGGCCGTCAAAAATGTACAGAAAAACAGTATGGTATCGCAAACAATTGCTCTAGTACCGCGTTGCAGTTGTTAGCGCCCACTTCCAAACAACTCGATTATTATACATTAAAAAAAAAGAAAAACATCTTAGTTTCAATTATTATGAATTATATTGTATCTTAAACGGTTGAATTATTAAGCTATCCGGAAGAATAAACAATATGAAATAAGTCTACCACGAACAATTCACGGGACAAAACATCACGTTAGTAGGTGTGTAGTTATTTAATAAAATGCCCAAGCGAGTTTAGTAAATGTGAAAATATATATCTTTTCAAAACCTCCACTCCTTTTATTAAAATAAATATAAAATAATAAACCTGCGTTAAATATGTCAAGCAACATTTAACGAAGACTGCATTGCACCATCTTAATGTTAAGATTTACATTGTATTAACAATAATTGTTTTTAATTCCTAATGTTCTTATGGGTAATAAACTTCTTTAAACCTAAACTGTACTAAAAACCTGTAGTCACAAAATAAGTATAGTAAGGTGTGTATAAAAAACGATATACAGACTTGCATTGTGTTCTTAGAATTGGTGCAACGCATGCGCAGGCGCATAATACAACTGAAAATACTGTATTTCAGCTGCATATCTTCTCAAGTCATTACAACCCTGTGGTTAAGGCAGTTATGTCTTATAGCATAGCATACAGTCTAAGTTCATAATGGTTCAAGTTTTAAATCTTGAAGCAAATAAGTACCAGGAGAATACTAGAGCCAAGTACTGAACGCCTCATCTAAACTGTATGTCTTTGACTGACGCCGAACGAGAGTTTTCGTGGCACATTTTATGAGACAGTTGACATTTTCCATATGCTAACTAATATTATAAACGCGAATGTTGGTTTGTTTGTTTATGATGTTTTCACGCCTTAATTACTCTTTAATAATTTGCTTATTGACATAAAAAGTGCTCATTTAAATTTATTTAAAGTCAGTCTGCAGGATTGGTTATTAAAAAAATGTTTAGACTCTGTGCTTGATTATTTTAATTGGAATAAGACATAAATGAGAATTTAATTATTTGCCTTAATTATCTTTTGACATAAAACAATTGTGTAATTTAATTTTGGGTCAATAATATCTTAATTGTATCTTATATAAGACAATGTAATATTTGCACACACACTATGGGTAATGGCATATGGACTTATATATGTATAATTTAAGACATGTATAAACTTGATGTGCTATGTCATATGCAAATAAACTTTGATTTATATTATATTATATTTCGGTATAAAACTATATAATACTCTGAGTAGGAATCTAAATTTAGTAATCATGACACGCCATAATTTAAGAACAGCTTTTAATACCTTTTTACAGCCATTATATATAAAAACGTTGAAGAATTGTTACTTACTATTAGTTACTAAGCTTTCATCAATTAGCTTTAAACTAAAACAAATACTTTCACGCACGAGTGTGTATGCTTGTGTGCACGCACACACGCTCACGCACGCACGCACACACACCCATGCTTGTACACACTCACACGCACACCATTAATCTATACTCACACTCGTACGCATCTAGGCACGTAGTTATTATGTAGATTATATTATTTATTTTTATTTTTTTCTTTTCAATTGTTTTTTAACCGACTTCAAAAAAGAGGAGGTTCTCAATTTGATTGGTATTTTTTTAAATGTATTTACACCGATTACGCTGAGATTTATGATCTGATTTACGTGGTTCTTTTTTAGTTTGATGTGGAATGGTTGCCATTTGGTCCCCTAAAAATTTAACATAGTTTGGCCAAATACCTAGTTTTCATTTTATGAACATTTTCCGTTCCCGTTTCTTGGGACCTATATTTTTTAAGGCGCGCGGCACTTTTCGTAGGCCGACCCATAGCTAAACACTAAAAAGAAACAATTAAAAAAAACTTCGTTTAAAAAAACCGACTTCAAAAACTAATAAGTATAAAATAACTTAATAAAGATTTTTGACTAAGAATTTATTCAGTTTATTAACAGACAAAATAATATATAATTTTCTACATCTTGAAGTTGGTGCCGAGCAAACCATACAAATTACCATATATACTGTTTAAACAACAAAACGTTGCAAAATATTGTAATTTATATGGTTTATTTGGCATCGACTTCAAGATGTAGAAAATTTTATATTATTTTGTCTCTTAATAAACTAAATAAATTCTTAGTCAAAAATCTTTATAAAGTTATTTTATACTTTTTAGTTTTTGAAGTCGGTTTTTTAAACGATTTTTTTATTGGTTTTAATAATACCAGGCAATGAAAGTGTTTCGAAACCGAAGCGAACTCCACTGTGGCTCGCCACACACGCTCTGTTGAGACCTAGTGCGGGCACAAGAGCTAACTTTGGACGCTCCTACAAAATTGTCATCGTATTACGATTTATTTTATGTTCCTTGTACTCTTTATGTAAATAAATTTCATTTCATTTCATAGGGTACCTTTTATCGGGAAAAAATATTGTTCCCGAGGGATAGACGTATATAGCCAAAAGATGGACCTACGATCGAGATTATTGGCGCCTCCGTTGCAATTCACTAACAAATACACCGCGATGGCAACGATAGTTACGATAACGATAGTCTCAAGGTTACTTCCATATTCGATAGATGGCGTTACGGGCATTATTTATAAGTATTAGAACATGCCCACTTCATGACAGACATATCCTTTTTCAACGCGGGCGAACCCACAGACAAAAGCTAAGAAATATATAATTCTTACTTTAAAAAAATCGATGTCATTTGTTAACCTATTTCCTCACATCTATCATTTAAGAGCCGTGCTATTTTCGGTGTAGCCTCCTCCAGTGTTCTCTATTACGGGCCATTTATATTACTTCTTTGTACGACACAACCAAATAGAAACCTACATAATAAAAATATCAGCCACGAAATGGCTGCCGAAATTCAAGATGACACTCACCTGAAACGGTTTCCCGGTTGCGCAATCGGTGACGTATATCTTGCAGTCGCCGGCACCCCCGCTTACCAACAAGCTCGTCTTATTACTCGTGTCCTCTATGAAGCACACGTCGCGTACGGTCCCATCGTGCATAGTGAGCTCCATCTGTTTGAAATTCAACACTTGTAAACATTATATATGTAAACGAAAGAGAAAAATTTGTAGTCTACGAGTGAAGAGAGAACTCGTCCAGATAACAGAAGAATATAAATTCCTGCACATCTTTGAGCTAATCCGTTTCTGTACATGACACTGATATTAGACAGATCAACTACATTGCATGAATTCGGCTAAAAAGATATGACAGTATTCAAGTTTATGTTTGCATGTATCATTTCGGTTGATTCGTCCATAATGAAAGACAGAAATGAACCGTCTAATATAAGCTTCAAGCCTGATTTAGATTTCCTCTATTTAAGTTGATAACTTACGAATAAGTCCTTATTTATAGCTTGCTTAAAAAAACTATCAATCCCTGCCAAGGGTTGCCTGGAAGAGATCGCTTCTTAGTGATAAGGCCACCTGTTGTACTATCTTTTTCTACTTCTGTTTGTATATGCTTTGGTGTACAACAAAGAATTATCTATCCAACTACAGTTCGGACCGACATCTACTTATGGCTAGTTCCTATATCTTAGTATCCATTCACATGCTCTACCATCGGTTGAGTTTAGACATACCCTAAGTAGCTTATGTCAAATTTTAACAGATAGTAAGGCAATTGAACTGTCGGTAAGACATAGAAATCGGCCATTAATGGACAGCTTATTAGATAACTGGAAATCTTCTGTCCTAATGATGATAAGCACTATAACTATATATATATACTAATGTAAATCAGGTTTTACAGTTATCAACAACGTTTCCCTAGCTCACCTAATGATTTGGTATAATCTCCCAAAAACTTAATATCGTAGTGCTCATATACACATATGCATTCTTAAAAGATAGAATAGAATAAATAGATTGATAACACTTTATTGTACACCAATATAAAAATGAACTTAAAGACTAAAGCTTTGTCTAATTATGCACAAAGGGCGGTCTTATCGCTAGAAAGCGATCTCTTCCAGACAACCCCAGGTGGTACCGCCATGTAAACCTCCTTTCGACCTATTCATACTTTTCTTCGACATATTTAAATTCTCACTTCAAATATGACGGCGTCGTCTCTTTTTGCACGTATGTCAGTCATTCATTGTCATTTCATCGATAAATAAGTTAAACATAATCGCCCCGCACATTGTATATAAAGTAAAATAAAATAACAAGATAAAATTTATCACGCACGCAATATTCCATAAATGTTTATAATTAACCCGCTCCGCACCGAAAAGTACGAAATATATAAAACCAAATCTATACACATAAAATTAAATACTGTAAACCATATTATAAGAAATAAACTGAAGTGAAGTGGACTGAGGACCAGAGGAGCAGCTGCATTTCATGCCCATTAACCAAGTAAGTGCGTGCTCATTCTCAAATTCCCGTCCCAACTGTCCCACACTTCTTTTCCTATAAAATTGACACAGTACGCTTTACACTAAATCTAGCGCCGCCGTAACACCAGGAATGAATTGAGCTGATAATGGCGATAGACGTATATATAATAATAGCAACTCATAAATGACCCACTGCTGGGTTCGGGCCTCCCACTATATTGCAACGGACAGTATACCCGCCACGTTTGACACATCGGTTATCTCGATGTGCAGGTTGCATCACGATGTTTTCCTTCACCGTTATTGGCACGTGGTAATTTTAACAATATACACATTAGGTCAGAAAACTGCCTAAGTGGTGCATACGTTCCGGCCAGGATCGAACTCGCGCCCTTTGAATCTGGGACACGTGCGCTAGCCATTACGCTACCACGACGATAGACGTATACGTCACCTAAAGTACAAATATTAACATTATAATAATAAATTCTTAGATATATACTTTATATACATACCATGCAAATACATATCTATGACAATATATAAATATTTATAGATGAATAGATACATACATACATATGTTTAAATATAATCATATTCCAACGACAGGTAATATTTTCTGAACATTGTTTTAAATATCGATAGCTATTTAAATACTAAGTACCCTGACATCGTAACTATCGGGAAGTTCTATGAAATCAAAACTGTAAGATATTTATCGACATATGGTTATAATTTGAAATTTTAGTAGAAAACTTATCTATCTTATTTTAAAAATCAGAAATATTCTCACTTAATCTATATACTTTAAATAAAATAGATGACGATTTTCCAAATATTTATAATTTTGCAAAAAAATGTATGAATTTGATTAACATTGACTCCGTTTATGTAGGCCAATGTCGTATGCACAAATGATTCTATACATGTTAATTCATATCTTCATCATTTGCGAAATTTAGACAAAGAAATTCTAATTAAAAATCTAGCGATTTATTTGATCGAATTAAAATTTAATGCAACAAAAGCCTTTATTATCATTTTCTCGAAATTTGATTATTGTAAGGCTTCATATTCGTATTGCATTTGTAAAGGAACCATACAAAAGCGAGTCCGGGTCGCACACGGCCAGTTGTTCTATGTACCTCTTATCTATTTAGTTTCATATTATATTAGAATAAAATTCAGACACCCTGGTTGGAGAGTAATGATCTAAAGAAAATTTAAGGAGAAAAGTCAATGCAGCATGGCTAAAGTAGAAACAAGTAACCGGTGTAACATGTAAGAAATTAATTCAACTTATGAGAGCTGCATACGTCTAGTCATCGCAGCGGACCATGAACTACTGGCTAGCGCAACGCGGGAGTGCACATATTAATAGTGCTCTATCTCGCTCGCACATCATACATCCCGCTCACACACTGTGCTATATATTGTACTAGCTGTACGAATGGTTAATAGTTTTACTTAGGGTTACCGTTTCCAAAATAAATTAGTTCACATCAGCACTCGACAGTGAATACTACTCTCTGCCATCTGAAGTATCATTTAACCTAAAGGTCAGACATATACGAGTAAAACTGTAATACGATCGGTCATGTTATACAGGTCCGAATGTTGGGTTACTAAATCGATAGGCCAATAAGTCTCCACTTAACTCAGATTCATGTGTGGCGTTACAAGAAAGGATAAGGTATGAAATGAGTACACAAGGGGATCTTTGAAAGTTGCACCCCTGACTGAAAAAGAGCATGTGATGAGGAGGGATAAAAGTCACGTGACAAAAAGAATGTTGAACTGGAAGACTTATGGGTAGCAATGTAAAGGAGAGCACAAAAGAGGTGGATGGATTGTGTGAAGGACGACATGAAGATTTGTGGTGTGACAGAAGACGTATGCCAGAATAGAGGAGTATAGACGGAAAATATATATTGTGCAGACCTCAAATCATTGGGGGAAGGTGAAAGAATAACGTGAAATATTAGAATCCAATTGAAAGACAAAAAGTAATATTTTTAAGATTATATTTTAGACCACTTTTTTAAAGTTACTTTGACTGATGGAAATGGTTAACTGATATGATTTAATGTACCTATAATATTATGCAATTAATCTTACTTGTACAATGTAAACAAACTTAAGAATGTTATTTAATTGTTTATAATAACAACATGAATAATTTTCCTTTTATATCAACATGTTATAATAAAGGCGAAACTCACATGCTTTAGAACAATGAACAATAATAAGAAACTCTGGGTCCGTGGGGTCCTAACGCTCTAAAGGTCTACCGTGACGTCGCCAAACGTTTAGTAGACGTCACACGCGACCAGGAGGCTGGCGTCTATTTTGCTCAAAGATTAAGCATCGCTATACAACGTGGCAACGCCGCCAGCCTTTTGGGAACGTTCCCGGTAAGTGACAGTGGTTTGGGACCAATAACTTATCTTTAGATATTTTCCCCTTTTTAATTTAGTTTTAGTTTTTATATTGTATAGTTTATAGTTTATTTTAAGTCTATACTTATTGTAGTTTTAATTCAATCTGAATATTTATAACAAAGTAATTTAATATCCGTTTTGTATACCAAAATTGTTTAGCAATTTATTGTAAAATATGTAGCCAAAATAACATTCTCACATTTAAAGTTCGACCAACAATAATATATTATACTCAAATCGTCATAGAGTAATTCGTCACAGAGTTTGAGAGTAACTCAAACTCTATGACGAATTATCATAAAATTCAAACAATATACCATTATGGTATGTGGCTTGGATTGACATAGTAATATTTTAATAATCAGAAACCAAAATTAAGAACCATCTATATATAGTGTACATAGAATAGGAAGAAAAATTAAATTTTAACGTATATGTATGACCTTCAAAAAGTGTTCTCCGGTGAAACTTATTTTGAATGAAAACTTTCGAATTTGAATCAGAATAACAAAAAAGCCTGTTGTTCCTTGTATGGTTGTATACTTTATGTATGTAGGCGTATTATTAATCACCGCCTCATTTAAAGAAAGCCAAGCAGCTCCCTGTCAGATATTAACTAACATGAGATCGAGAATTTCAAGAATAACAATAATGTTGTATAAACCAATTTCGGATATATTGACCACTATACTTTTGATATCCGAATCGATTGATCGGTAAGAAATAATTTACTCGTCATTCAACATAATTAAGGTTTACTATGGCGATACACTTATGGCGTCTAAGGAAACGCACACAAATATTAAAATATTAAATTGTGTGATAGCTTGTACTTTAAAATTAATTATTTATAAAATCTGGCGATGCGTCAAGACGCATCAGCACGCTCAATAGCACGCTCGATGGGCATACTGACCGATCTTCTAGAAGCGGTGAAGCCAGAGCCTGATAGTAGAATATTTATGGTACTGTCTTTATTCAAATTCAAATTCAAAATAAGTTCCACTGGAGAACACTTTTTGAAGGTCATATATATAAGTTAAAATTTAATCCCTCTTCCTATTCTATGTACACCGCTTCGCAACGTGTTATTGCTGTTAAGGAGAAGAAGCAGCCAAGAAACTCCCCAGCAACACGTCTACCTAAATATTGTTTTTATTTATATTTCTTATTCTATTTATTATATCTCAAGTTCTCTTTTTTTTAATAAGTTTTGTGTAGAAGTATGTTACAGAATTACTTTTTGAAGAATTAATGGAGTTGTAGCAAACAGTGCATACTCATAAGACCAAGACACAATAAAAGGAAAGAAAAATATTATTATAGTTATAATGTCATGACGTACTAAAATGTTATGCTGCAATATATATCCCTAAATTCCTTACAAGCTTGACAAGATAAAAACGTTATACAAAATACAGTATAAGAGGTTGGAGCGAGCTGCTATGTAAATGAATTTTTGTCATTTAAGTATTCTTCAATAGTGTAGTATCCC
The DNA here is from genome assembly GCA_039645545.1 of Dendrolimus houi. Taxonomy (NCBI): domain Eukaryota; kingdom Metazoa; phylum Arthropoda; class Insecta; order Lepidoptera; family Lasiocampidae; genus Dendrolimus; species Dendrolimus houi. The sequence goes on along the minus strand of CM077123.1, from coordinate 26,685,840 downwards.
TTTTATAGCAAGATATTTTTTAATTTGGTTTTAAATTTAGTGAAAGTCAGATCTAACATTCCACTCGGAATCTTATTGAAGAAGCGTATACCAACCCCCAAGAAAGAGGACAGTACTGTTTGTAATCTAAGACACGGCAATATCGGTCTATTACAATGCCTGGTGTTGAAATTGTGCATATTCTTATACTGCTTGTAGGCGCTCAAATTATTACGAATATAAATTATATTATTAAAAATATATTGGCAGGCAACCGTCATAATACCGATTTCCTTAAAGCATTCTCTAAGAGACTCCCGAGGGCCGAGGTTGTAAATTGACCTTACGGCTCTTTATTGTAAAACAAATATGGTCTCTAAGTCAACAGCGTTGCCCCAAAGTAAAATACCATATTTTTCGATTTTTTTTTATTGATTGATTTGAATTCAACTACTCAAACTACGCTGTTGTATTTTCAGCATCGGTAGGATAGTAAAGCGTATCGATCAACATTAAAGTAAACTCCCACTTAGTAAATCTAATTTTTTAATATTTAAACTCTAGTATAATTGAAGTGTTCCTAAAAGGACTACTTTCTTTACTTATGGAAAATTAATTATTTTATGCTAATTGGTACCGCTATGTAACCTTCTTTTGGCCTATGCGATCTTTTCTTCACAATTTTTATTTTTTTTTCTTCATATCGGACGGCGCATTCTCCTTTCGCACGCACGGCAGTTATTTCATTGTCATGTCACCAATACAATTTTATTAAATACGCTCCGCACATTGTAAATATATAACATAAAATAACTTAGTAAAAAAACATGTGAAATAATATATATGTATAAATCGCACCGCACCCCACCGCTTTAAAATAAATAAACGCAGTCCATCTTATCACTGTAAATAAATATCACATAAACATATTACATAAAAAAATACACAATACTGCTTTATTAACAAAGGTGAAAGTGAAGTGGATGGACTAAGTAGCAGACAAGCAGCTGCATTTCATGCCCATTAACCAGGTACGTGCGTGCTCATTCTCAAATTCCCATCAAAATTGTACCAATCTCCTTCTTTCTGATTTGAAACAGCTTGCTTATCGCTAAACCCAGCGCCGCCGCAACACTAATTTAGGTAACAACAAGTTTGAATTCATTCCTGGGTGCATAAAAAAAATGCATTATGGTTGGCTTTTCATAAACCTACTAATGAACCGCATTATATTTTTTCGTATGAAATTACATTTACTTAACTGATTCACTTAGTTCGTGTACAAATAGCATATATCTTTAATAACTTATTAGCAATAATAACGTTTTAAGGCAAATAATTTTAAAAAGTATTTTATACAAGCAGAAACGAAAAAAATCAATTTCCTGCGGCCGGGCGGCCTGTCGTAAGAGGCGACAAAACCACCCACAGCCAGGTGGTAGGGTATTTGCCCGTCTAGATGGCTTCCCCTGGTTTAGAGTAGCCGCCACAACAACCGTGAGTTGTATTCCAGCATTAGTGGCGCAGTTCCAGTCTTCCTTTAGAGAGCAACAGCACATTGGTAGCTTTGGTGTTACAAATGTCAATAGGCGATGGTAACCGCTTTCCATTAGGTCGGCCGTCTGCCTGTCTGCTGAACTCATGGAATTAAAAAAAGGTTTAAAATTGCCTTAAATAAAAACTGCAATGCCAACCTAACACGCGACAATTAACATGAGACCTGTTGAAACTTTTAATTAGTTTGCACGGTCGATAAGTTAATTAATTATTGCAAAACACTGACATGGGAACGTAAAAGATATCGTTGAAATGTACCGCGACAGGCGTGCTGATGATTCTACCGTAAGTTAATAGTATTAGATAAATGTATATACAAAAGAAAGATTACATTGGCATCTGGACGAAATATCGCAGCAGTAAATTTAGCTTCAATTGACAAATATTGGACTATAAGGCCGCTTATATAAATAATAGAGTGCTAGTGCGTCCCTCTTGTTTAAAGAGCAGGCGTTAATATAGGTTACATTGTAATATATTTTTAAATTAGTGCTATTTGCCATTGGAAGATTTACTTCATAATTTCATACCAAAATTACCGATACGACCAAATTGATCAAAATAAACAAAATGGCAAACCACAAATAAAAAACCTATCATACTTTCTGGGATAACCTTTACATAAATCTATCCTATAATCTGGGTTGAAAAGTACCCCTTGTCCACCCTCGGTATTAAATTTACATATATACCGAATTTCAGCCAAATCGGTCCATTACTTTTCCGTAAAAGCATAACAAACAGAGAGACAAATATATTTTTATCCCGGAAACAATCTCATTTTTCAGGATAAAAAGTATCCTATGTTCGTCATCGGCATCGAAAATATATATTCACTGAGGTTCAGCCAAATCAGTCCGGTAGTTTTTCCGTGAAAACGGAACAGACAGGCAGACAGAGATCCTTTAGCATTTATAATATTAATAGGGATTATGCAGTGATTTTGATATATAATGAATTCCAAATTTTGCAGGAGGTCAAAAACTCCGTTGTCGTACAACCGCAGCGGTGGAACGCAATAACCGTCTTCCTTTTTGCTTTCACACCGTTCTTTTGAATGAAACGAATACAATTTAATTTTTATTTCATGATGGCGCAAAAGTTCCTTATTCAAAATCAGTTCAGACATTTCTGGCTAGTATTTCAAATGTAAATTAAATAAGAATGTGACAGAACTTATGACCGGCTTGCAGCTTGCGTCTCGTTAAGCCCCTACTACACCGGGGACAATATTAGCTTTAGTGACTGTGTCAGGCAGATGTAGGCAAACGTTTAATGCCTTATATGTGACGTGACATCTATACATATAATAAAACTGTAGAGGTCGAATTTCTGTACAATGAAAAAAAATGCTAAAAACCGAGTCAGGGGAATGTAAGAAGTGAAATAGAACTACTATACTATATGTATAGATAAATTAATCGTGTGGTGTGTTTTATAGTTCATTAATTGAATAAATTATTTTACACGCCCCCTTTATTTTATTTTTAAGATTTCTCGTCTTCCAGATATCATTTAGATTTTTTAAATTTTATGTTTCTCCGTTTGTCTGTCTGTTTGTACCGGTTAATCTCGGCGATTGCCATTTGCCGTGGCCCTCGCTATAGACGAATGGAAGAAACACGAGGAGTTTTAGTGAGAATTCCGACAGTGGTATCCTACCTCCACGATGGTAGAATTAGGCCGGCGAGTCTCCATAAGCCCTCACCGTGTTTCCCACACAGTGAAAAATCCTCAAGTGGATTACTCCTAGTCAAAAAAAGAAGACGTGGGCACGTACTATAAATACACTTGGACATGTCAGGTAACTTTATTATGCTACGAAGGAACAACGTTTTGTTTCTAGTTTCCCATTATCGGTAGCAGAAGGCCACTGTTCACGGGGGTATCGATCTACTGTACGAAGTGGTACAGGCCTGCTTCCCGGGGCTTAGTACCAAATAGGCGCACTAGGATGTTGGAAGAGCTAACTAAGTTCGACATCCTTGACTTGAGGAGATCCCGTTTGCCGTTTGGTGCAAAAGTCCCACACGCAAACGAGGCGCGCGGCACTAGGCGGCGCTTTTGGTCTTCCCCTGTATCCAAGACCCGTGTGTGTGTCACAAGAAAAGACATCCCTCCTGAGTTAACAAAGAAAAAAAACGACGACATTACAAAATTGTTTAGCTAATGGGCGGTCACCTAGGCTTTACCTTTACACCCATCGAACAAAATCCATCTAAAAACTGAAATATTTCTATCAAACTAGTGGTCGCCTGTAGTCGAATTTCGACCATAATAATTAATGTCAAAAATTATACTTCTATAATCACAGATTTCGCCAAGGCTACACTTCCAATTTGACTTGAACAATAAACAAAAGAGTATATATGCGTGTGTGTGTGTCAAATACATGGTAGTGTATGTAATGTTTTTTTTATTGATTTAATGTATTTTTTATGAATAGTTTCAAAAAAATAGTAGCACTCTGCACTCCTTCTCTATATAAACTATAGGTGTGCGAAATTTCATACTCCTCCGTCCGCGCAATTTTCGTAAAAAAGGGGTACAAGGTTTTCATTAATATAATGATAATGACAGCCCATAAACGCCCCACTGCTGGGCACGGGCCTCCCACTGTTGGGGAACAAACAGTATACCCGCCACACTTGTCCAAGGCGGCTTGGCAGGTTTGACACATAGGTTATCCCGATGAACAGGTTTCATCACGATGTTTTTCCTTCACCGTTGTTACCACGTGGTAATTGTAACGATATGCACATTACGTCAGAAAACTGTCTAAGTGGTGCATGCGTTCCGGCCAGGATCGAACCCGGGCCATATATAGAGAAGGAGCGACGAATGTCGCTTCTCCATATAAACTATAAGTGTGCGAAATTTCATACTCCTCCGTCCGCGCAATTTTCGTAAAAAGGGGTACAAAGTTTTTGCTTCACGTATTAATATATAGATTACAGAATTTGTATATTGTGTGATATACTATAACTTTCATGTGATAAATGAAAAATCGAATCTTGTTAATTAATTGTCTCCTTGTCGTTTAACTATAGCGCTGATTGTTCAAGACGCGAGGAAATGAGACATCTCATGTTTGCTTTGCGCAACCAAAGCGGATATGTGCTCTGTGCTTCGGAAGCACGGGGCGCTGCGACGCGGAGCGGCGACGAGAAACGGATGTGACAAACTGTCGAGCTCAAGCAAGTTCAACTTGTTCCGTAGCCCACAGGAGCAGAATACTTATGCGAGTTTTGATTTTAATCAAACATTAATTTGCCTTACCACCAGGCATATGTTAATTACGCCTTAGCATTGATTATGCAATGCGATCCTTTCCTTTATTTTGCCGTTTGACATTCCTTCACTGTTCAAACCGTCCTCCTTTTATTAGTTTTAGTATTCATTTGTATTTGTATTAACAAATCCAATAATTTGTTTATGTGTTATTATATTGTTACAAGTTGGGCCAAATACAAGGGATGCACATCTGCCTGCCATAAAACCTGGTTTATTGTCTTCCTCTGTTCGGAGTTCTTCTGTTTAGACAATAGCCTATTGTTATTGTACTTGTTTATGGTCGTTCGCAGACATAATCCTGCAGGTGTGCAGAATTATGTTTTCTGGAAATAGCGTCGATGGTGGCACAGGTGTATTTCGTGGAAATCATTGTTTACACGGTCCAAAGCTGAGTATAAAGGGGTGTCCTAACGGAGAGGTGGGCAGTCAAGCGACGACTACGATACGAGTAAGACCTTTGTAGTACTCTCGATTAGCGATATAGAATCGTACAGTGTGAAATGGTTGCATCCAGTTTTATTTGTATTTGTTTTATACGTGTTTGTGCAGTTCTAATAAACTCTATAGTAATTCCAACGGCATTTATTTTAATTCGAGTCTTGTAGCTTGTAACAATATGTTAGTTTAATTAGCGACAGTTTTCGTTCGGGTTAGATTAGTATTCTTTTTATCGCGCGAGCCAGTGAGGGTAGAAAATTGTGGTGAGAGTCACTTGCTGCGCCCGTCGTGTACGGACACATTCGACAAGTTTCGTTCGTTGAAATCACATCAGAAGAGACTCATTTTGTATTTTGTGGAAATTCGCAATCTTCGCCAACCAGTGTGTCAGCGCTGCATCCTCGTCGCGAGTGTTGTGAAAATTACTCCTTTTGAACTAAAATTGTGTCCACAAAGGAAGGAGTCGGCGCCGACCATTGGACTTAAAACCCGCCTTTCGCAAGGTGAGTTGACTACTCGTTGTAAGATTTGTTCTCAATGGCCAACTCACCGTTTTTCGCATAAATTCGCAGACATACAGTCCGCATAGCCACAATCCCGACAATGAGGATTGTACATTCACAGAAATTGATCATTACAAGCTACACTATGATTTAGTATTTATAATAGTATTTTTTTTTCAAAGTCAGCTGATTCGATTCCTGGCTAAGGTAATTGATTTTTCAAAAATCTAATGATACCACTTTAGTTTTCAGGACTACTTTCGAGTGTTTTAGCTATTTCCTATAGGTGAGGATGTGGCCCTGAAGGCCCACTTGAAAAATTCACCTGTATACAAGAATTGCTCGTTTAAATTTCAAATACAACTCCATTGTTACTTATAATTAAATTACAATTTTCCCATCACTAATACGTAATATACAAATTTATTCCTCTTTGACTGACAGTGCGCCCTACGTCTTTCATATCCCTTGATTTCCTGTCCCTCATCAGGTTTTGTGTAAAGTTGAAATGCCTTTGAATATAACTCGACAACTGGCAGCAAGTGTCATGATATTTTAGAAACATTTACTTATCCTACTAATATTATAAACGCGAAAGTTTGTAAGGATGTATGTATAGATGTCTGTTTGTTACTCTTTCACGCAAAAACTACTGAATGCATTTTGATGAAACTTTGCAATAATATAGCTTATACATCAGAATAACACAAAGGCTATAATTTATAAAGATATAGTGTGAATTATCCAAAATATAACGATTTTCCGACACCAAGCGGGTAAAACCGCGGGATGCAGTTAGGACAATATAACACTTCTCTAGTCATTCTTAGAGTAAAAACTTGAATTTCTTGAATATCACCAAAATGTGTTAAATGTTCACGCAAATATTTCATTAATAATTTATAAAAGCGTTACACATTTCCGCAGTTGTAATTGTAGTAAAACGAGTATTCAGAAAACAAATGATTGTATCAAATGGAATGCGGTATCAAGTGGTTAACGACCAAAGATAAGATTACACATTTCCTAACTTACTCATCTGTATTAATTACTACTTTTGTGTACAGTATATCACACAGGTATATAATAACTAGGATATGCCCGCGACTTCGTCCGCTCCTAGACCGGCAAGGTAGGTTACAGTTATTTTTCCAGTATTTAAAAGAAAAGGGTATGTTCATTTTTATGGTATGAAAATACATGAACTCTGAAGACTCCCGTAAAAACCCAATGACTTACCTATGAATCTAATAAGGAATGTTACTAAAGGAAATATATAACTACATTTGTATTCAAGACTAGCTGACCCAGCAAACTTCGTACCGCCTCAGAATCAATTGTTTTCACATTTACTCACCTTTTAAACCTTTCCTGGACTTTCACAAATAATCCAAAACCAAAATTAGCCAAGTCAGTCCAGCTGTTCTCGAGTTTTAGCGAGACTAACGAACAGCAATTGATTTTTATGTATATGATTTCTAATAAAGAAATGATCGCATCGAGCAAGCTGCTAATATCACGTGGTTTTGAAGTTAGGAAGTCCCGGGAAACATAAAAGTTCCGGATTGTATTGTTTTTGTATCGATCGGACACGAATCAGCTAACTTTCATATATACTACCCACTTTAAAACACTCCCGGAAAAATTACCGCGGGATTCTGGGAATATAAAGTAACGCATAACTTGCAAAAAGCTGTCGATATAGTGAAAACATATCGAAATCCAGTAATATTTATGCAATCTGATAAATTTATAGCTTTCCCGGGAAAAATCCCGCGGGATTCCCGGGACCTTCAGTATTACCGCATTTGAAAAAGAGCTTAAACTATTGTTTTAGTATAAATCGTATCGATATCAGTTTATGAACACTAACCATTTTAAAAGAATCAATTTATTGTTATCAATAGTATCTAAACTATTGTATTGTTACAACTTAGTCAAAATTCCACGAAGCCGACAAATGTGAATGCAAACCTGCCGGCCATAAAGCACGGTTTATTACCTGCCCGCATTTGGACTTATTTTGTTTACTTCGTGTTTAATATTTGTAATTAGAAAAGCCGCCTATTGTGTATTGAAATCCTTTATGGTAGGTAGTGGCCAGGTGTGATTCTTAGAAACCATTGTTTACCCGGTCGTGACATATTGTAAGCTATATAAAGGAATGCTCGAACGGAGAGACCGGCAGTCAAGCGACGATTACGATACGAGCAAGAGGTGTGTACATTCGATGAGCTATATATTCACGGACTTGGCGCGTGTTATTGAATCGTGCAGTTTGTACTGGTTGCGTCTACCTATATTTGTACCTGTGTTATACGTGTTTGTATAGTTGTAATAAATTCTATAGTAATTCCAACGGTATTTTTAATTCGAGTCCTGTAACTCGTAACAGTATATTATTTACATAACGCTCTATCTATATTTTAAATTTCCTGTATTCACATGTTTAGGAGGAATACGATTTAGATTCTAAAATTATGTTACAAATATTCAGATGTATTTATAGTTGTATTCTGCTGTGTGAAATAGATAAATAAATAAAATAAAACCACTCCCGGAAAAATTCCCGCGGGATTCCCAGAACACAAAGTATCGCAGCATTTGAAAAGAATGTATGCTATCATTTTAGTGAAAACTGTATCGGAATAAGCTAATTTTATGCACCCTAACAAATTCAAACTGCTCCCGGGATATTTCCCGGAATAAAGAGAATCAGATTTTATTAAATAAATTTTGTTATCGGAAAAATCGTATCGAAATTCGTATTTTTTTCAGGCTGGTCACTGTAAATAATTCCCAGAAAAATTTCCATGGGCTTCCCGAATTAAAAGTACCGCAGATTTAAAATCCAAAAATTTGCTGTCGGCTAGCGAAAACCGCATCGAAATCGGCGCAGTAGTCAAGAAATCTAAAAAGAATCGCACCGTATTCTCCGTCGTTTTTTTAATAGCTTCAATGTACAGACACGGCATGTATATAATTTTATAGTATTACTAGCTGTCCCATATCCCATAAACCAATATCGAAGCCACCTGAACACACAAAAAAATTCATCGAAATCGGTCTAGCCGTTTAGGTGTTCAGTCACATAGACACGCACAGAAGAATTTTATATATAAACATAAATATGGGTTTACAGGGCCCCGAGCGAATTTGACAACAGAATGGTTCCCTTATAAAATCGTCATGTCCCGTCCGTCTGTGAGACTAATAAGTTTTCATGTAAACAGGTAATATAATAATTTTCTATACGTTAAGGCTTGTAATTATGATTATTTTTAGTTATATACTTAACGTATATGATGTTTGTCCGAAGTGCTATTAAATTAAATAAATTCTAGAAGGAACTCGTTTTTCCAAAATTGTACGGGACCTTAAAAATCAGTTAAGGGCCAGTCAAGTGTAATTGACACTTGTACAAGAAAATTTATTTGACTCAAGACCGAGACCACAAATCGGTCGATTACTTCGCTAACGATTACATTCGATTGAATTACATTCAAATAATTCAAATCAAATTCGGTGCGGAATCGTTAAATTGCGAATATAAAAAACATCAATTTACGTAGTTCCCTTTTTTTGTTGGAGTACAGCAGAGAGACTTGCCACTTCTCCTTCTTAAACGGCAACAACACGTTGCGAAGCGGTGTACTTTGAGTAGATAGTAGACTTAATTTTAACCTATATGTATGACTTTCAAAAATTATTATCCAATGGCATTTATACTGAATAAAAGTTTTTGAATTTGAAGAGATCTAATACCATTTTTTTAAAACTCCATAACGTGGTACTCTCTAGGAAAATCTCGGCTGAGAGCTCATTCCGTATCGATCTCTCTATGGTGTGCAAGAGAAACGTTCTTGATAACCGTTGCTTACATGAGGCTTCAGGAAGCGAGAGCGAATACCTAGAGAATGGTACGACGGTAGGAAGCAGAGCTATAAGTTCCTATATCTTACTATTCATAAGCTTGCCTTACCATTAGGTAGAAATTTGACATTACTTGTATAGAGCTTATGTCAAATTTTAGCCAGTAGCAAGAAGAATGAACTTAAACTCAACGATGCTACTGACCCCCGTGACCTCATCCGCCTGGATTAGGGCGATGTTTGAGAGGTCGTGAAAATCTCCACCATGCCGCAGATAGGCCACCAGACGCCACAGCCAGCCACCAAAAGTCCGAGATGGCCATCGGACGCCGCACTGGCCAACCATGCCGCAGACGGAGCCAACGCCAAGCCCGTGATGGCCACCAAAAGCCGCTGATTGGTCGACGCGAGTCGCCGACAACCCCTTATTGTCAGGCGGCTGCCGTACCCCGTCACCGGGGGATAGTTGCCCCCCGTGAACTCAGTCCGGGGCAAAGAGCGAAAGCTCGAGGCTCCATACCGGCTTTGCCACCACCAGGCAGAGAGGATGACCCTGTTAGTAAACTCAACGAAATTCAATCAATTTGATTGAAAGGCAACGACGGTCTTCAATGAAATTGAATAATTCAAGTTTGGGTTTACATGAATCCATTTGGTTGATTCATCCAAGTTAAATGAAATGATCCGTCTAATACCGGCTTATGATATAGGAACCGGCCATAAAGCAACACCCGGGACACTCCCCATTATAAAGAAGGTAGATAATGCAAATGGATGGGAAGTCTCTTCGAAGGCCAAGTGTATCTAGACCATTTGTGAATACGGGATCCTACCCTCGGTACTTTACGACCGTATTCTAATGAATGCCAGTTATGAATCAAAATTTTAATACTGCCATAAATGTGCAGCGGGATGGTCGTAAAACTGATACTTTATAGTTTTTAAAATATTTTCTGATTGCTGTTACGGCGGTTATCGAGACGACACCGAGATAGTGCTGGGACAGTGTTTATTACAAACTAGCTGTGCGCGTTACTTCGCCCTTGTGCGACTCTGTATTTATATTCGTAACTTCTATACCGTGAAAGATTTATAGTAAGTAGTATAGGCTCGCGTATGATCATGATTTTTCTTGTATGATGTTGAGCTAAGCAATGGTCTATAATAATTTAAAAAAAAAACAACGTATTTGAATTAAGCGTCTAACCCAACACGGCTCGCCGTTCGCTCTCTTTTTATATCTTCTTTAATCAAATCATGAATCGCTATAAACGTTGCCTTTGGGTTTCGAAAATACATTGTAAATTTGTTATCTGACAGACCCTTGTAAATATATATATATATATTTATATATATATATATATATATATATATTTATAGTCGAAAGGCAGACGGCCCACCTCATGGAAAGCGGTTACCGTCGCCTATGAACATTTGCAACCCCAGAGATGTCACCAACGCGCTGCCGGCCTCGAAGAAATTTTATGACACCCTTTTGAAAGAACCCCATATTGTAGCGCTATGAGAAAACCACGGCTGGGAGCTTCTTCCAAATCCCCACGGTGCGCAAGAGAAACTTTATAGAGAACCGCTGCGTACAAGAGCGAAGCGGTTCTAGGATGTGAGGATGAACGCTCAGCCGATGGCGTGCGGTGCGGTGGTAAATGGAAGACGAAGGCACCAATCTGAACAGTTCTTCGGAACACTCCCGATTGTAAAGTCAGTACAATATTAAATTCACTTTGATGCTTATTAAGTTTTATATATCGCTCTACCCAAATTCGTTGCTCTTCTGACGACCTGTCCATCAAATCCAGAAACAATATACGCCAACACAATCCGCAGAAACAAACGCGTGTAATTAGTTTGATGAGTTTCTAGAGAATTTATCATCTTCATATATAAAAATGAATGTTGGTCTGTACGTCCTTTATAGAATCGTAAACTATACATTTGATCATGTGATGATCTTTAGCAAAGTTGTTGTGCATGAACCAAAGAAGGTTCTGAGTTGGTTCACAATTGGACCCGGTAGGTGGCGCTGCTGTCTGCATATCGTTTGAAGCTTTTCCGGGCAGGACGACGTCTGCCGGGACAGCTAGTCTTATGAATAAAAATGAATTGTAGAAATGTATGTACAAGCATAATTTGAGAACGGCTTTACCGATTTTGATGATATTTGTTTTGTGTGTTTGAATGGGCCACCGGATGGTTAGATTCACAATTGGAACCCGGAGGTGGCGCTGAGATCGGGTTCTATAATCCTCCTAATCACTTGGACCGATTTTGGTGATTTTGTTTTTGTGTCATGAAACAAAGTCTTTTAGGAATTCAGAAAATATGGCGATAACCAGTTCGCCGGGTTAGCTAGTTTCGTACAATATCGTATCTGCGTAGTGTTTTAAAGGCCCTTACGCTTGTATTATTTCATTCCTCATAAAATTTCTATACCGGGGTCCTTATATGAAAACCGACTCTTAAGGTGTAAAAATCTACATAAAAGCCTACATAAGTGCGTGTAATAAATAGATGCGTAATAAGATAACACGAAAATGCTTGACAATGTCCACTGGCTAATATGGAACATGAATAATTTAAAACTACAGTAACGTGTGCATAAGAGTGATGTCATATGCCATGAAATATACAATTAATTGTGTTTATATAAACATGGAACTTTAATCTTTCCGCCACCAATCGGCATAGGGCTAGTAATTAAATCGTAATTATACATTATCATAATTGTAATTAATAATGCCGAACATTTGACATTTAAAATCACCTCTGTCCTGATAATGCAAGCAGTTCAATAGATCAGAGTGTCGTGTACCGTAGATAATGATTATATGTTCTGGAAAACCAGTAAAGTCAATTAACACAATAACTTTGTTTTATACTCATGGAGGAAGAATGCTGGAAATAATAACTTTCGCGTAGTAAAAAACATATGTCACGGATCTTTCTTTCATAATAATTTTTAAAATATTCATTTTAAACTAAAATTGTCAAGGTGGGGGCTTCATCTGCGTTAGTGTTGCAGATATAGGCCGTTCTACGCAAATATGGCAATGGGTTTAATGCGTTAGAGATGCGGCATTGTAATGACGTTAAATATAGACATAATGTATACACACTACAGTTCGGCCGTGCTATAAAGCCATATTTGGCTTCTATCAAATTGATTTAAGTAGTTACGTGAACTATTTAATAATTATATAATTAAAAATTTTAATCGATACAGGAAGTCACACATTCCCGAATCAATTAAAATAAAACGATTTTTTTATTTAAAATAAATTACATTTCTTGATTTTTTATCTTAAAAATGTAGAAAAAATGCATAATATTATGATTTATGTTTAAAGTTTTCGATTATACATCAATCTTCAAGTCACGTCTCTAATATTTAAGAAAAAAGGTTTGTTGGCAAACATAACGTTGTCGTGTGTTACGTTTCTAAGCAAATGAGCTAATTAATTATAGTTTTAGTTTCATAATTGATATAAAATATTTTGATACTGTTACAAAGTTAGTTCGTCAGTATTTATATGAAACTTCAAATGGGGCTTCTTAGAACGGCTCAACTTTAATGTGGCTATGCATTAACGACGTTATTTTTGAACGCTTTAAATAAGACGCATTCGGCCACAGCCAATTTTTTTTATTGCAGAAGCACAGCAGACAGGTAGACAGCCCCAACTATGATAGAAAGTGGTTACCGTCGTCTATGGACATTAGCAATACCAGAGGTGTTTTGCTAATGTGCTACCGGCCTTGAAGGAGAAACTGGAAATGAACCATTGATTGAACACAACTCAAAGTTGTTATGGCGGCATATTCTAGACCAGGGGTGGTAGCCATCCAGTCGGGCAAATGCCCTACCACCTGACTGTGAGTTGTTTTGTGGCCTCTTACGACATGCCGCCCAGCCGCAGGAATTAGCATTCTTTTTCCGTTCTTGTACGAAGAAATTTTTTAACACTAATGCGAATGAAGCCCCAGCATTAAGAATTGAAAATATACTTAGCTTGTAATAGGGTTGCCAGGTAGTAACTTATCAAATCCGGGACAATTCTAGAAAAACAATGTCGGGTCGTGGCCATAGTAGAAAATATCAGATATTTTTTTATTTTTTTTTATTTTCAAAGGATTCATATTTGAATTTGAAAAGAAAAAAGCCATTTATTTCCAAATACATACTTTTGTTATATAGGTATGTACTCTGTACTTAGTATGTTATTAACGCCAGTTATAATTCTAAGATGAAGCACTGTGGTAGTAAATCAACACGTTAAACTATCGTAGAATTGAGCATTCAGCTTAAATTAGCAAATTTAAACTTTGGTAGACAATGAATACTAAATTACAAATTAAATAGTAATAAACTGAAGAAAAAAAAAACAATAATAATAAGATACTACCATAAAAAATGTTAAAACAATAAATTCCAAACTTAAAAAACAATCAGTAAGTGTTTAGAAACAGAAATTGTTTTGGTACATTTCGTTAAAAAATAGTATGTTTTCAGAATCCGGGACAATAAGCGCTAATTACTGGACACGGGACAAGAGGCAAAATTCCGGGGCAATCCCGGATTTCCGGCGGTCTGGCAAGCCTAGCTTGTAAGCCAATGTGCTTGAGGATTTTTCGGTACTAATTTTTCGTGCGACAGCGGGGATTCCATAGACGCGGTCGTTTTTTAAATGCATTATTATTTTATTGTGAATATACTAAAAAATAATAACATTATTTATCACTCTTCTAAAGACGTAGGTAGATATTGTTTTTTACCCCGTTTTGATAAAAAATGAAGGAGTTAAATGGTCTCATGTCAATAATTTGGAGGTGATTTAGTGATTTTTTTTAAACTTAAAATAACTATAGAAAAATACCACGTTACGCCTCATATGGTGAAGATTTTGTGATATTTTGTTTTATAAATTATTGATTAGTAATTACTAATGAAAAATGCTTTCGTGCAGCCCATTTAAAACCTTTTGCGACAATAGGAGACTTAAGGGATAATTGTTTCCGATTGTTAAGGTAAGATGTTTTCAATAATTCAGCTAAACATTTTATTTGACGAGAAACGATATGTACCTATGTTATGTTGGTAAGTATGTGTTGATGTTTTAAAATATGAAACATATTAACCATAAACCTGTTGAAAGTTTGAATAAGTGTAATTTTACGGCTACCAAAATTTATTTTTCAAATAAGGGGCGGGCATAAGCGACTGCTTTTGGAGGACTGCTTGATAAAACTGACACGTGTCTAGATATACAAAATATATATATTTTTTTATTATTAACTAGCTGACCCGGCAAACTTCATACGCAGTTTCTAAGGGAAAGCGAAATTGTTGTTTTTATTATATTCCAAGCATTTTTTTCATATTTACTCACCTTTTAAACCTTTCCTGGACTTCCACAAATAATTTAAAACCAAATCAGTCCAGCCGCTCTCGAGTTTTTGTGCGAGACTAACGAACAGCAATTGATTTTTATATGTAAGATTAAAGGTATTATAACGGCCAACTTTTATGGTCGTTCTTAAAGTAGAACATATTTCAAACAGTAATTAATTTGAATAATAAAAATTATTTACAAAATATCATTGGTGGTCTGCGGGCCGCATTGAAGACTGGTAAATGCATATTAAAAATAAATTCTTATATAATTCCAGTTAAAAATAAAATTAACAATTATTCTTCGTCTCGGGGTTTCAGTATCGTTACAAGGAACAAAAGACTTCTTGTTGCAAAGACTAGAGTGATAACTATACATTAATAGCTTGGCCTCACTAACTGACTGACTGACTTTACTTGACTGACATATCAAGGCATAGTAAGGGCTCGGAGCCTGAAAATATACATGCTGGTTCTTCTACAGTGTAATTGCTAAGAACGGATTTTTGAAACTACAACCCATAAGGGGTTGAAAAAGGGGGATGAAAGTTTATATGGAAATCCGCCATTTTTAAAGTAAGAAGTACAACATTTTATATACAGACCTGTTTCTGTATATCGTGTATCGGCGTTTTTGGAAATTCAATCCTTAAGTGGGTGAAAAGGACACTACCTTTTATTTTGACTATTAAAACTATGACTATTTCTAATCTACATGAGTGAAGCCGCTGGCAACAGCCAGTATATAATAAATACATAATAACAGCCATTAAATGGCCCACTGCTGGGCCCCGGCCTTCCATTTTTATAGGGAACGGACAGTATACCCAGCCACGTTTCTCCAAGGCGGATTGGCGGCTTTGATACATCCGTTATCTCGATGTGCAGGATTCAACACGATGTCTTTCATTACCATTATAGCTCGTGATAATTATAACAATATGTACTTTAGGTCAGAAATCTGCATGCTGTTTAGGCTGGTTACGATCACGCGCTCTTTGACTTTGAGACGTGTGCGCTAAGCATTATCGAGCATATTAAAGCCATCACGGCCTATTGGCTAACGCACGAGAGTATATAAAGAATTATTATTAAGACTTACCTCTTGTCCCTCAAGGTTACAAGAGTGGCTGTTGAATCGCATCAATTTCACAGTCTTGTCGTTGGAACCAGTGGCGAGCAGATCGCCGGCAGGACTCCACGCCAGGCAGTAGATGCTGCCCTTGTGGTGTTTCGTCCGCTTTAGGAGTACTGTAGGCGCCGTGGGAGCACTGTTGTCCCTGTACAATTGAAAGTTGTTGTCAATGAAAAGCCTTAGGATCTTAGCTACTTAAAGTTACCAAGGTGTTTGTTACCGATGCGAATATCAGGCACCTTTACGAGAGTATCAGTTACTTGTCAATGTCACCTTATGGTGACATAATACCTACACTTCGTCCAACACGTTTTGACACGTCGATCATTGATCAATTCGTGATGCTCTAAGCCCTAAAGCAATGGCAATCCGAGTTTATATAAAAGTGGAGTTTCTGTGTCAATAAATTTTAATCAATTAGGAGCGCCCATATCATTTGCTAAACATACTGTGTTGCGTAATAAGCCAGCCGTGTGTTTGTTTATACTTAAAAGTGAAATAAAAGGAAGAACATGTTTTTTTTGTTAGTCTAAATAAATGCCGTTTTTTTTTAAAATTTTAATTTAAACTATTTCGTTTCAGTACTATGAGGCTCGAGGCCAACAGTGCGACGTTTATGGGCTATTATTATAAAGGCATATTTAAAAAATAAAAACTACAAAAGGATTTTAATTTTGAAAAGGGGTTACATAAGTGATATTTTAATTGCTTTTTAGTTTTGTTATATTATTGTAAAAAGTACCTACCAAATTTTGTTACTTGTATTTCTATTAGGTATTTATACACAAAAATATCTCATTTTAGCTGCGCCCCGTGGTCTAACCCTAATAACATACACACCAAATCTCATGAAAATTGAGTCATTATTTTCACTATACATAAATTATAACATTATATTAATAGGTGAAGCAAAAACTTTGTACCCCTTTTTACGAAAATTGCGCTGACGGAGGAGTATGAAATTTCTCACACTTATAGTTTATATAGAGGAGTGCAGAATGCTAATATTTTGATAAAATTATGCATAAAAAATTAAATTAAACCAATAAAAAAATTACACACACTACCATGTATTTGACACACATGCATATATACTCTTTTGTTTATTGTTCAAGTCAAATTAACAGTGTAGCGTTGGCGAAATCTGTGATTATAGAAGTATATAGTCTTTGACAACAGAACCTTAATAGTGTTCAAACTTATAATTTAAATTAATTATGTTCGAATTTCTACCACTGGGCGGCCACTATTATAAATTATTACTACTTCAAAAAAATAGGCTCAAATTCGAAATTAATAAAAGCATTTTGATATTATTACAAGATTTGAACATTTACTTATCACCATATATTATTTTATCGAAATAGGGTATACTATACCATAAGTGGCACCAAGTAATTGACATCCTTTCAATTTATTCAAAATATTAAATAAACCTTTATATGTTTTATTTTATAGCCATACTATGATACTATACTATAAAATTTATATATTTAGACAAATATGTATGTTTATATTGTAATTTATGTAACATTTTCCTTTATATTTACGTATATATTATATCCATTGCATACCTACCTATCCAGACCGTTTATCTTTCCATCCAAAGTTTGTCTGGAAGAAATCGCTCCCAATGATAAGACCGCACATTGTACTTATCATTACGATTGTATGTATGAATTTATTTTGTAACACTGTGTGTAATAAAGTATATATATTCTATTCTATTCTATAATACACAATTTACCATCATTGTAAGCCTACATAATAAATGAAAATATTAAGATTGCTTAACAGTTTTAATAAATAATAGGGTGTCAATAATTGAGACAGTACCAACAATGGCATAGTTTACCCTATGGAATTCAAAATTTAATTCATTCAAACTCTTCAAAGTCAACCTCTTCCAACTGTTTAAAGTTTACATGCAGCATGTGATTTTAAGGAAAATGTCTAAAATAATACTGTAATAATAATTTCGTAAAATGCTCACATTCTCTAAAGTACCTTAATTACAGTTAGCTCTAAATACAAATTACTGTTTTAACACTAGCGACATAACTGTTTAACATGCAAGTAAAGTATTATAACGACTAATTGTATCCCATTTAAAATCCACTGGCATACAAGACGTGGTCGTTATTAGTGACATCTGAGATGTTAAATACATATATAATTATTGCCATTGTAAAAATTATTTGGCTCTGCGGCCAATTTGAAAGTTTTTACAGCTTTCCATATCAGTAATATTAAATGCAATGGAATCGTTAATATATTTTGATTTATTTTTATTACAATCATCTATATTACGTAAATATATATTTTTATGACTTCTTTTTAAAGCCCCTATTCCCTAGCCCAAAAAGGTCTTATATAGGTTGCAAACGAAACCACTTTTTGTTGCTAATTACTATTCAATAATTTACTAAATCAAATATTAATCTTCATGATATGAGACGTAACGTGTTTTTATTTTTATTTTTCATAAGTTATTTTTAGTTAAGAATTTTTTTTACTAAGTCACCGCCCCATTATTGCCATGAAACAATTTTACTCCTTCAATTTTTATCAACATAATTTAAAAAAATATCTACGTCTTTAGAAAAGCGAGATAAATAATTTGATTTTATTATTACATTTTTTAAATATTATTTTATTCTTATCACAATCAAATAATCATACATTTGAAAAACGACCGCGTCTATGGAATCCCCGCTATCGCCCGAAACATTCTCAAGGACGGTTGGCATTGCTACAAACCTTAAGTAAATTGAACCCTTGGAGAAGTTTAAAATATATATGGAGAAGAAATACGGAGGCTAATTTATTACATATTAAAAAAAATCATTAAAGGAAATAAAACCTTCACTATATACATTCAAACTGACAAGGTTAAACACAAAGTTGGTAGTTTAAAAAAAGCGTTATTTCTTTTTAAATATAAATTGGTCAAGTTAATGCATATGACAATGATAAATAATAGCATTATATTTCTTACTAGAGTTTGCCCCGCGGCTACACCACGTGTCGTGCTTTATTTTACTTATATAAAAACTTAATTCAGTACTTTACATATAATAATAACACAGAAAAATAAGTCCATATAATCTAGACAACTGCCCAGCAAAACATAGAGGTGAGTCGAAGCCAACCTGATTTGAAGCAAAATTACTGTTACGAGTTGCAGGATTCGAATTAAAATGCCGTTGGAATTATTTATAAAATTTATTAGAACTATACAAACACGTATAACACAGGTACAAATATAACTGAACACAATCAGTCCAAACGTAATGCGCGATTCAATAACACGCGCAAAGTCCGTCACTATATAGATCATCGAATGTACACACGTCTTGTCTCGCTAGTGGTTATCGCTTCACTACCCATCTCTCCATTGTGGCATTGCTTTATACGGCACAGATGCAATATGTCTGCCTGGCAAGCTTCGACGCAATTTCTTAGAAATCGTAACCCGCACACCTGCCTATGCCTGCAAACAGCCATAAACGAGCACAGTGGGCTGCTCTCCACAATAACCAATAAATAAGTAAACAAAAGAAGACAATGATAAAAGAATTACTATTAGCTCAAATGCCGACAGGTAATAAAGTATGTTTCTATAGATATGCAGGTGGATTTTGTTTTTGTCGGCACTAGGTCATAACATTATGAATAACAACTCCCGGGTAGATTTCAGAGGGATTCCCGAAATAAAATATCGCATCACATAAAACAGGACTTAAGCTATCATTTTAGTGAAAACGTATCGAAATCAGCTAATATTTATGCAATCTAAGTAATTTGTACCGTACTCAGGAAAATTCTCGCGGGATTCCCGCGACACAAAGTATCGTAGCGTTTAAAAAACAATGTAAACTATCGCTTTACTGCAAACTGTGTCTGAATAAGCTAATTTTTACGCACCCGAACAATTACAAACCGCTCCCGGAAAATTCCCGCGGGATTCCCGGGATAAAAAATATCACACAATTTATTATATAAAATTGGCTATCGATCAATGAAAAAATCAGATTAGAATTCATTTTTTTTTAATCTGGACATTTTAAATCATTCTCAGAAAAATTCCCAGGATAAAAAGTAGCGCAGATTTTAAGGTCTAGGAATTTGCTGTCGACCACCGAAAGCCTCATCGAAATCGGCCCAGCAGTTTTTCCGAGAAACCCGAACAAACAGACAAACTGAAAAGCAGACACGAAATCTAAAAAAAGTGCATCGTGTTCTCCATTGATTATATAGTGTCATCATCATCGTCATAATCCAAGCGTTAAATCCCGACGCCCAGGGTCCGCTTTCCTACTTTTTCTACGACACTTCGCGCGGTCTTCAGCATCCCCCGTTTTAAGACTATTGGTACGCATGTCATCATTCACAACGTCAAGCCAACATTTCTTGGCCCTTCCCCTTCGATCGGGACCTGGCGGAGGCGGCATGGCTAGACATTGGTCCCCCACATCGATTATATAGTGTATTCCAGTTGGTTTGGTCAATGTACAGACACAGCATGTTTAGAATTTTATAATTTTACTAGCTGACCCGGCAAACGATGTTTTGCCATTTAAATTATTTCTAGTAATTTTAAGTAAGTTAAACTATTAAGGTATTAGTACTAATATTGCTATTAAAAAATAGGGGTTGATCGTAGAAGGGTGAAAATTTGAAGTTGTATGTATTTTACAATGCTAAATCATAATAAAATATAAATAAGAAATATTGTCAGAAAAATAAAATATTTAGGGGTGGGTCACCCTTATCATTTAGGGGTGTGAAAAATAGACGTTGGCCGATTCTCAGACCTACCCGATCTGCACACAAAATTTCATACAAATCGGTTCAGCCGTTTCGGAGGAGTTTGGTAACAAACACCGCGACACGAGAATTTTATATATTAGAGATAGATTTTTCATATTTCACAAACATATCAGATATTAATTAATGAAAAATAACTAAAAATTATTTATGCTTCGTAGTATATAATCTACTTCCAATTTTATAGTTAGCTAAAAATGATTAGTAATCAATTTCGTAAATCATCGTGTAATTTCGAGCACAGGACGGTCACTAGTTAACTTTAAGAGTACCAAAAACAACTTGGTATTGAAAACAACCTAATACTGCAAACTACTGTTGTATGTTGTACAGCGGTATTGTTGCAATTGTTAGCACCCACTTCCGAGAACAATGTTTGCACATAATTTAATTAATAGGTCTTAGGGGCTGTGCATCAAAGTTACACATCGGTTTATGAAGCAATACATACTCGTTTTAGAGATAATAGATCAATAATGGTCGGTTCATATATCTTACTAACCGTTCATTAGCCTAACTAGTTAAAATTTGACATAAATACCATACAAGTAATATCAAATTTCTGCCGATGGTAATACGAATTCAAAAAGTTTTTTTTATTAAAAATAAGTTCCACTGGGGAAAATTTTATTGAAAATTTATGTGCACCGCTTTGCAACGTGTAATCGCTGTTTAAGAAGAAGCGGAATTGAAACTCCCCAGCAACACGTTTTGTTTTAAAATTCTTTCTTTTTCATATTTATCCATATCAGGCTGTTTTTAATCAATACAAAAGTTTGTTATACAATTGGTCTTCGAAGAATTATCGAAGTTGTAGCAAAGGCGAGGCAGATAAGGAAAGTGAATGAATAGTATGATATAGGAACCGCCCATATGAAAACTAATGTAACGAACGCCATAGCTCGCCACATTAGTAAGCTGCAGTGGCACCGGATCGGTCACGTTTATTATTAGATTTATTTCTTATTTTTAGACTAGCGGTCCGCCCCGGCTTCGCACGGGTATCTAAAAATAACTTTTTTATTGAGTTTAATTACCTACTAAGCGAATTCAAAATATTTCCCCTCCCGTACGGACCGTAAACCAGTGTCGCCTACATCACATAAGGTGCTGCCTAGCTAGCCGAGCATGGTGAGAGGCGACCACGCAATTTTTTTCTAATACTTACATTTTTAAACTCGTCATATCTTTCTGATGGAATGTCCGAATTGAATAATTCAAAAAGTTATATACAGGTATTGAAGCAGTCTTGAATATGAAGTAATTTATTTTGATAAGGATAAATACCAAGATACAAATAAAGAGCCTTTTCTAACGGCGTCATGTTAATTAAATTTTTAAAATAAAAGAACACTTATTGTGGCATAACTATAATAGTTAGACATATGCTGTTGGGACACTTTTTGTAAATAATGACGTGTTCTATAAATCATAGTACCTTATTTTATTCTATCATCCATAGTTTTCGCAGCGCACGCGATGTAAAAAATATTTTAGGTAATTTTTTTACACCTTGGGTTACATTATTGGAGTTTAAGGATCCCTAAATTTTTGAAAATACAATATAGCCTATGTCACTGTAGCTTGCTGCCAACAGTGAATAATACCGCTACAGGGTCCCTCTAGCATCTAGAGAGCAGAGGATTCTTCACCCCTGTTGACGAAGTGAGTTTGCCTGTCCCGGGGCATTCTCAAGCACTGATGCGCTAGGATCAGCGTGGGCGTAAATACGTTCTAAGTCTCACGCTCTTCCTACCACAGCGCGGGGCACATGGGAGGAGGGTGGTTTTAGTGGAGTATTGAGTTGTCGAGTGTCCACACAAGCCGGCGATTTGACTCTGGTGCGCTATTCGTGGTGAAACTTCTCGTCGCTTTGGTCTAATCCCTAATAAAGGACCCGGCAGTGCGGGAAATGCATTTCCCCCGCTTCAAAAAAAAAAGAATAAAAAAAAGCTTTCCAAGAGTGAAAGAATTTTTCAAATCGGTTCAGTAGTTTCGGAGCCCATTCAATGCAAACAAACAAACAATCAAATCTTTCCTCTTTATAATATTAGTGAATGAATTTATGAAATTAACGAGTTGTTTTTGGAAAATATGTCAAGAATAATGCAGTACCGGGAAAGCTCGGTGGATTGACGAAATGCATAAGGTTGCCGAGAAATACCTCATTACGGATTATTTAACGAATCGACGGCCTCTGTAGTTGAGCCGATTAAGTCTTTGCCAGCCTACCTCTATTTCCCAGGCAGTTTCGATTCCTGGCAATGTGAATTTCAGAAACGATTTTCCTCCATTATTTACTATGGTTTGGCCGTCTGTCTGGGATCGGCTCCAGAGTAGTTCGTTGTGTGTCACCCATGACACAAGCTTATCCTACATAATTTGGAGATATACGTGTGTTTCTCTGCCGATTATCTATTAATTGAAGTATTTATGTCCCTCATAATTCACTCACCTGGTACCTTCTATAGCATTCAGGAGGTCATGGAATATGAAGATTTGTGACAAACACCTTAATTATTGTAAACCTTTTAATAATATATAATCCTGACGTTTAACACAGTGAACCGAGTAGAACATTCTAAAAATCATGTTTTTTTTTTAAAGCCAGGACACCCTTGCTGTTTGGCAAGGCTTTTAGTATTATCTATTACTTGATTGTAATACTATTGCAAATAAATATATTGTAAATAATAAATTCTAATAAGGGTAAATAAACATTTATGTATATACTATATTCATATATGGCTAATAATAATAATTGGAGATATAGTCTAGCAAAGCGTTTCTTGTAGTATAAAGACTGCACATGGCAATTCAGGAATAAGTCGAGACAATGATCATAATTGCTCCGACTTATTCCTTTTCCTGGCGTCCTCTACCACTTTTGTGCAGTATGTTTCCAGACACGACCTGGTTTCTCTTCCAGCCAGCATCTCATACAATGATGACTCCGTCAACTTTATTTTTGTTGTCGATTCCAGATCGTGTCTGGCGACACTGCACTTTGGGTCGTCGTGCTGGATCTTCCTTACATTTAAATCTGTAAAAGTACGCCGAAAACCCGCCGTTTCCCGTCATTGCTTGCGTTAACACAGGGGTCAACTTTATTTTCTTTATCAACGCATAAGCACTTATAGCATACGGCAGGAATAATTTAGTTACTGCTGCGGTGGTTCCCTCTGTGTAACGAATTAGCCCATTTCTGTACTCTTTCTTTTCGAATCTCGGCTTTTATGTGCGGCAGTGGACATGGGTCAAAAAAAAAACATGTTAAAGCTGGAAAGTTTTCAACGAAAATTAATAATACAATCAATACTAAGAAGTGTCCCTTTACTTGGGGACACAGTCAGTATATGCGCAACGCTTGTACAACACAGCTTGGCGGGTTTGAAACATCGATTATCTTAACGTGTGGGTTACAATGCGATATTTTCCTTCGTCGTTGGCACATGGCGATGGTAACAATATGCAGATTAAGATCAAAAAACTGCCAAGTGGTGCATGTTTTTCGGACAAGATTTGAACCCTCGTCCATTGAGGTTAAGACGAGAATGCGTTAATCAATAAGCTTCTTCGACATACAATTACGATAATTAGTTTCAAACTTTGTTAATTAGTTTCTGAGATACGGGTATCTTCGGATAAGCCGATAGTAGACAGTTCACCTCTGTCTTTCAGTTGGTACGAATCTATCAAGGCGAAGCACATAAGCATGAATTTAAATCATTCAATGTCATTGAACACAGTTATATCCTTTCAATTCTGTAATCTTCAACCAAATTGATTCAATTTGCTTGATCCGTTTAATATTACCATTGTGTTGTTTGTAAATTCAATAAGCAAACAACAAAACCAGGCAGTTGTTACCTGACTAAGATACACTTAATTTTTTTTATATCATCCACTTTATTTCTTGCGAACATTTCATGAGATGAAAAGACCCTCTATTTTTCCGATTTAAGCTAACACTTTGAAATGGAAATTACGACATCACATTGGCACTCGCGTTCTGCATAATAATTCATTGCAAACTTTAGAATGCGGGTCATTGACATTATGTTGCGCTTAGTCATTGCTTTCGCGCAGCTCTTTCGTATGGTTGTAGCCTTATATCTTGCGTGTTCGTGTCGAGACATGAATCGTAACAAGGTATGTGGATACGTCACGTTCGATGACGACGACCACCAAAGAGGAAGTTAGCGGAAGCGCAACTTTATTTTGAATTTTTCATCGTATCTTATCGGGAAAATCCTCAATGGTGATGATTTAAGCCACTTGGTATATTTATGTATTTTTCATTGCTAATTAGTATTACGTATTAAGTTTCTTTTTATGTTTGCTTGTAGGCTAACTGGTAAACGGACCACCTGGTGATAGGTGGCTACCGTCGCCCATGGACATCTGCAACACTAAGGGAGCCGATGCGTTGCCTACCTCGTTGAGACTTTAGGTATCTTTTCACGCCCTTTTTGAAGAGCCCCATATTGTAGCGCTCTGGGAAAACCGCGGGAGGGAGTTCATTCCATAACCCGGACACATATGGCATGAAGTGATACCTTTTTCTTATGTCGCTGGGAGAATGCGTTTACACATCCCCTCTAATGTCTAGTACACAATGAGGGGTGTGTAGGGTTTGGGAGATCGGCTCTGCATATTTCCCTGTGGCATCAGTTGTCAGATGCTGAACACCGGATTAACCATTAAACCTACCAGCGCCCGACCGCGTCTGGTGGGGCGCCATGGGGTCGAACTATATATTTGCTGCATGCCTACAATAGCGGTACCTATGGGACTAGGATCCATGGTGTGCCCTGGTCTCTTGAGTGTGGCTCGCCGGAGAGGTCCGGTGGCCTCTACCCGGTGCCAGCACATCCATGTTGGGAGTATATGAGCATAGCCACAACTCCGAACCTCTATCGGTCATCGTCTGCCACAGGGGTCCGCCAACTCATACATGTATTAAGTGATATTTTCCTTAGCCAATGCAAAAAAAGTTAAGCTTTATCAATTATCATCTAATGTTGCTTAAGACTACGCTTTACGTCAATCTTTAAATATTTAAATTTTAACTGAGAATGTATAATGGTATTACAGTATTACGAATACATACTTATTGTGGTACTATATTGCTTTTAAAAATTATATAACTTCAGCATATATTTCTAAAAACTTTTAACTATTTATAGCTTTCCCTTAGAAGATCTTTTTGTTACAAAGCACAGGATTTTGCAATCAACTAGACTAATTTAATGACGTGTTAGTAAACATAAATAACACTTAAGATTAGATATTAAAGTAGATGTTTTTTGAAATATCGTCTATACACACAACTTAAGTAAAATAACAGGTTATAGTAATAGCATTGTAGTAAGCATATAATAATCAATACAGCATTATTTTAAAATCATGTTGTCATTGACAGGCCAATCGTCACATAATATTATATATATAGACACAAACACACGCACACGCACACACACAAACGCATGTATGTATCAGTGTTACGCTTTCACGGAAAATTTACTGGACAGATTTGGAGAGAGAGAGAGATATATATATACATATATATCCTCACTTCGAAGTTTATCTATAAGAGACTCGCTGCATTGCTTACTCTATAAGCTCATTAATCAATTCTGAATTTGCAAACCAATCCCGTGTTCAAAATCTTTCTATTACAGTTAAAATTTCTACGTGTGCATTGAGAGAATTATAATCGGTAAGTTATATGAAATTAACAAATTACAACCTGCCAACACTATGTGTAGATTTACACTTTCATATTGCAAATCTAACAATAAAAATATAATTGCAGTAATACGTAAGAATATTATTTTAATGCTAGCTATTAGAAAATCAAAGTTTATAAGAACAAATCTTATTAACAAAATGATATCATTTCATTCAATGGCGAATTACATAAATATTTTTAATCACTCAACACGTAAATGCTATAACGGTTATGGTTATAGCAAAACAGCTGATAAATGAACGTCTTCTTCATATTATATGTGGAAGTATTTTAGTATTTTTCCGTTTTTGTGGTTAAATAGTTGAAAATACATAACGAAAGAAGTCTCGCAGACAGGAGGCTACGGTCGCGCAAGGACATGTTAGAAAGATAAAATAATTCTAGAAAGATTCTAATTTAATATGTATTCAATTTAGGGTCAATTTTTCAATCGCCAGATTTTTAGTTATTCATAAGAATAAAAGACAACATGGGAAAATTATAAATGGCAGTTGCGTGAATAAAACAGTTGCATTATTTCATTTCGTAATCTAGACAGATTATAATTAATTTGACTGATAAATTTTATCTGATGATCTTGGATCAACAATGTACTATTATTGATCGCAGTTGATGATTAAAAAATCGGCCTTAATAGTATTAGTAAATAGAATAAATAATAAAGTAACATTTAGATTGAAACAATTGATAAAAACACCAGGCTGGGCTCATATGTTATAATTAGTTCCAGTTTTTTTAAAGTGGGATTTTTTTCGTGAGACACAACTTAAATTAAGATTTTTAAAAGTCTATGAATGAATGAATGAATGAATAATTTATTGCTAAAATGTATGTACACAAGATGTTACAATATGCGTTATTTCAATGCATTTTGCCTTATTAGGCTTGCAATGTCCGAATACATGTCAGAATATTAAAACTAATTATATTGGCTCGTCTTGTTTGAGGAGTGTTGGTAGAACTTCACGGCATGCGGCAATCAACGCCATCATCCGCCGGTCTCTTGTCAACGTCGGGGTACCAGCTGTTCTTGTACCAAACGGACTGTGCCGCAACGATGGCAAGCGACCGGACGGAATGTCGTTGTTACCTTGGAAAATGGGTCGCCAAGTATGGGACGCAACGTGTGTAGATACGTTAGCAGCTTCCCATCTTCCAAATACAGCCGTCACTGCTGGAGGAGCTGCCACACTTAAAGAAACCCTGAAACGCCGGAAATGTGAAGCTATCGGTGACGGATACATATTTGTGGTTTTCGGGGTTGAGACTTTGGGGCCATGGGGACTTAAGGCTTATCAACTTTATCGAGACCTTTCAAGGCGATTGAAAGAAGTCTCGCGTGACCAAAGGGCTGGTCTATATTTAGGCCAACGGATTGGCGTTGCTATACAAAGTGGGAATGCGGCCAGCATTTTGGGAACGCTCCTCACTGACAGCGATCTGAACTACATTTTTTACTTGTAAATATGTTTATAATAGTATTTATTTTTTAAGTTTTTCTTGTAGTGTAGTTTAATTTTTAAGATTGTTTAGTTTATAGTTTAGTTCTAATTTTTAAATTAGTTTAAGTTACCTTTTAGTATTAATTATCAATTTAAATAAAATTTGAAAGATATGAAATGAATTATTAGCTCTATCTGTACATAATTGCAGATTTTTTTTAAATTATATTTTCTGGTTACGAAATTTTATTAGTCATATCTTTGTAATTCTCATATGCATTTACGGTAAAATAATTCTATCTGCTATATTTTAAAGTCAATCTACTTCTTTACAATATCACATTACCACATAGAGTGCCAGAGCTGGCATCCCTTTTTTTTTGTACAGCGGAAATCCGTTTGAGGACCGTGAACCGCGCGAGGGGGAAAGGTCGCGGCCCGTGAGTGGGATTGGCCAGGTCGGCGTGGCACTAGCACCTCACGTGTGAGATGCTATTGCCACGCCGCGGTTAGGGATGCCTACTAAAAGCCCTGTCCGGTCCTAGAGCGCCCTTCGTTCGGGCTGTGGGCTCGCTCGCGCATTCACCACGAGCCCGGACGGACGGCGGCTGGCCCCTTTGCGGACTGGCCTCACCATTTGTTAGCCGGAGATCTGGTTCTCACCGGCTCCTCTAGCTCACTGCGAGGTGAAAAGGGGCGCGTCCCTCTTCTCCGGCCTTATGTGCGGGCGAGTCCGGTTTCCCCGCCGGTCGCCCGCACGGAGAGCTGGCATCCCGGGTCAATGGGACACTTTTCAACCCGATAAATGACATGGTTCTTCTGAGACAGAGGAATATACCGTAAAAGAAGGCGCTGTGGTCGCGTCTCTATGACGCTGCGGATGCAATTCACTAAATGCGTCGAGGTTATAGCAACAGCGGAAACAGTCTCGCTGGCAGATGCTAGTGAATAATGCAATTAAATTATAAACTGTCCCTTAACATTTAATACAAGCGTTAAGATATTGCGCAACCTTGGATTGTGAACGGCGTTTAAAAGACGAAGTGAAAATATGCTAATTACTCGGAAATTAAACACGGATTAAACTAGTTTCACTAATTCGAAAAACTATCATTATTCACAAAATATGAGATAATAACCAAATCTGCAAAGACACACATCTTGTATATTTATAAGCTAAGCAAGTTAGGCTTGAATTAAGGGTAATTAATGTACTAACCGAAAGATCTGGGATCGATCTTAAACACCCAGAACAAATTAGTAAGAAAAAATCGTAATCTACCTAGACGTGAATCGAACCTTCAACCACTGCGTTCTAGTGAACAAGGTTGGTGAGCGCTTAGACTACTACACCACAGAAGGTCGTCAACTAAATCAAATAACAAAAACCTGGAAAATATTTGCAACAATAATAAAACATTATATATATATATATATATATATATATATATATATATATATATATATATATATATATATATATATATATATTAATATCATAGGTACGCATGTCTGCTAAACATAAAGAAAATTACGATTTATTAACCCACATTTTCTTTCATTTCAATCTGGCATTTTCGCCACTTCAATTGGCAGCCGGGAAGATAGAATGATTAAGATATATACGTTAATGAGGTAATATTACAGTTATTTTCATTTACAATTGACTCATTGCATAATTATTCATGCTGTATCTGGTTCTATTTAGGTACTCTACGAGAATCTAACATTATTTATTACCACTTTGCAAAATCAATATAAATTGCATATCCACTCTAAACATTATTAATAAAAACTATTCTGTTCTAAAACTAAGAAACTACAAAGACACTAATGATATATTAAATCGCTGTACTCCCTCTTCTTCGATAGTATGTGCCAACGGAAATAAATCGCTGCCTATCTAATGGACTGCGAGAATACAAGTATTACATCATATTGTTACGACCGACAAAGACAAATTCACACCTGCATACCTGTTTCGCGCATTTTATTACTTTTCGGCATTTGGACTTCTTTTGTTTACTTTGTGTTTAAATTATGATTGCAAAAACAGCCTATTGTGTATTGTAATCTTTTATGGTATTCATTAGCTAGGTGTGATTCTAAGAAATTCTGTCCGTGCGGTTAGGTAGACATATTGCATTTGTGCAGCAAAAAAAGCAATGCACCAATGGAGACATCATCAGTCTAGCGATAACCACGAGCGAAGCAAGACATGTGTACCACATTCGGTAATCTATTTAGTGACGGACTTTGCGCCTTTTATGGAATTACGATCTCGCGCATTACGTTTGGACTGGTTGTGTTCAGTTATATTTGTACCTGTGTTATACGTGTTTGTATAGTTCTAATAAATTCTATAAATAATGCCAAGAGCATTTTAATTCGAGTCCTGCAACTCGTAACAATATTATGCTAACGCGGCATACTCGCGCTACGTACTTCCCTCCCTACTTTCCTGCTTACCGTCGTGGACATGAGCATCGTGTAAGCCGGGGTAAAGCGGGCCATCAGGCTCACATGTGCAGACCTGGGACTAAAAGAACAATATACTAGAATGATGATAACCCCGCTTTTACTATCAAATCAGAACTAAACACTAGAATGATGATAATAATTAATCGCCTCTGCTCCCATTTTTGATATAACAATATTGTGTACACGGCTCTGTGCGGCACGAATAAACCCATGAGGTTTTTGTGCGACGGTCAAATGTGTTTCTAATTTATGTGAATGTAAACATATTGGACAGTAAATTAAAAAATAACATTTACAATATCTTAGTTGACAGGCAAACCAAATGAGACACGATTAGTGATCTTTCAAAACGTCATAGGGTCCTTGATCTTGTATATACCGAGTTAGACGTCATTACCCGAAAGAGTAAATAACTCTCTAATTGTTAAAATAACAATTATAATTGTATTTAACACGATATTTTCAAATTAAGATGTTAGAAAGGTATTTTAACGTTGTAATTTAACGTTTTAATTATTTTAGAAAATATTACAAAATGTGTTATATACTCAAATGTAAGTCTGGCTCAATATTACAGTGAATGAATGAACGAATGTGCTTTATTGTGTGTTAAAAGATACATTTAACAGAAATACAAATTTACAAGAGGCGGTCTTGTCGTCTTTAGCGATTTCTTCGAGACAACCTTTGGATGGACAAGAAGTTAGGTTAGAACAGTGGTATGTTGCATAATTGTCACTTTACTGAATTTAGTATCTTATAATAAATATATACATACATGATCTAACATACATTAATAAAATATAAAAATTAGACTAAAAAGATATAATTGAAATACAATACACTTACTTAAATTATTATAATAAAGACAAAAAAGCTAATAAAATCATATATGTACAAAATAACCTTAGCTGCATCCCTAACATATTGTTACGAGTTGCAGGGACTCGAATTAAAATGCCGTTGGAATTATTATAGAATTTATTAGAACTATACAAACACGTATAACACAGGTACAAATATAACTGAATACCACCAGTCCAAACGTAATGCACGATTCAACAACACACGCAAAGTCCGTCACCATATAGATTACCGAACGTACACACGTCTTGCCTCGCTTGTGGTTATCGCTTGACTGCCTCACCTTCTTTGGGGAATTCCTTTATACTGTACAAATACAATATGTCTGCTCGGCCGCGTGGACTGAATTTCTAAGAATCACACCTGGGTAATGACTACCATAAAGATTAAAATACACAATGGGCTGTTTTTCCAACCACAAATTTTAAACACAAAGTAAACGAAAGAAGACGGTCATAAAAGCGTTTCAATGTTATTAGCTCAAACACCGACGGATAATAAATGTGCTTTATTTACAGGTATGCAGGTGGCCCAAATTGTAACACTATGTTATTTAACGACAGATAATACTCCTTCACAAGTCCATTAAAAGTAGGCAGTGACTGCTGGAATGATAATTATCAAGCAGCGCGATCCAGAGACGCATTGCTTGGACTGTGAAGGATTTATCATAAAGGCTAGAGTTATATGCAAAGGGGTTTTTAGTAAGAAGTACAATATAAATAGCAAAAAAGTAAACCTAACCTTGACATCTTGCAATCAAAAATCCAGCAGAAATTTTGTTATAATTTAATAATTATTTTTTTTAATTTTAATACATTACTTTAAATACTCTTAGTGTAAAGTATAGTATTATTGTAATAATAAAATATATTTAATAAAAAAAATATATTGAATAGATTCGCGTTTCTGATATCAGGTGGAAATGCAGTCTAAAGTGAAACACGCTTACCTAGAAGATACCTGTTCACGTGAGACTCGAAGACACCTAGTTTATATTTTTCAGGAAAAACAGACGACAGTAAAGAGTTAATTTTTTAAATCACGACACTTTCTGCGTATAAAGTTTTAAATTACAAACTAATTAATTTTATTAAAACATACATATTTTACCATATGCTTTTTTTTTTATTAACTACTCTACGGACTCGAGTTCCGTACCCTTTTTTACAACTTAATTTTTACGAAAGTTTTTAGGTTTATACACGCTTATTGTTTATTTTGTTATTGTGTGTGACATTAATTTAGTAATTTTTATGTTGTAGTGTACCTTAATAATAACTTATAATATTTTTTTTTCTGTTTTTAATACTGAACTTATACTAATGTAGAGTGTATCTGTTACATACTGGTGTTGTGAGGAAGTGCTAATGCAGTGTGTGCCTTATGTCTATACTTATATATATCTTAACTAGTGCCATTTGTGTTGCTTTTCCTTTCTGTGCCTAGGTTATTAATTTTTAGGCTCTTTGTACGTCTTGGTATGTTTCTAAAGTGTGCGTGTAATGCAATGCGGTGGTAGTGCGCGTTGGTGTGAGTATGTGTGGTTGGTGTATCATATGCTAGTGACATGTAAGAAAAGCAATAAGCAACAGACGTTTCTAATGAGATTCATTAGAAATGTCATCAAAGATTTCATCTTGACTTCACACCGCACACAAAGTACAACAACAAAAGTTTGCCAATATAACTCAAGTCAAAGGTCGAGCGGTCTAGCTGTGTTTGACAATCGATATCTACACAGAACACTTTCGTATAGATCTAAAACGGTCACCTTGAGTTGAATCATAACGTAATCAAATCTGTAAGCAATATTCCAAGCAGATGAACTTTATGTCATCCTATATTGATTCCTGTAGTGTCCTCTACATGTATGAGATGGAATAAGATTGGCCCTACAGTATTGCTTTATTTATAGATGTTTAGTATAAAAGGCAAATGTTAGAACAAATGCTAGCTTTCGCATACATTTGATTTTATAACATCATTGCAAACGGTGGGCGACCTTCGCGTTTTCGGTTGCGTAATAATTACAATATAATAAGTTAATAAAAATCAAATTACTACATATAAATTCCAAAATATTCAATGTCTCCGATGAATGTTTGCTTGAGTGATATAGGTTCGAGAAACGATACATTCTAATTTTTAATAAAAAAATACAATTTTGATTAAGGTCGATTTCATAATTATTTTCCATTTCATATTCTAGCTATATATTCTATATTCTCAAGGCTTCCCTCGCCTATATATAACGTATTACGAATTTAAAACCCCACGTACACTAACACGTTATAAAGTTTTCTATAGTAGGCCCCCGCCTCGACAGTACAGAACATGTATTTTAAATTGTGTAAATTCGAATTCTTAGAGCATGGAAACCATTCATTTAAAAAAAAGCAGATAGATACTTAGTTTCACAATAGTTCATTCCAAAATTTCAAGGCCGTAAAGAACAAGATTCCTACTATTTAAGTACACAAACATATAAAATCCCTTCCACTTTTATAGGTACATACATTAGATAATAATATATTAGAATAATTTACATTATAGTCTCGTGTACTATTTATTCACCTATAATGGTATTCTAAAGTAATTTTGCGGATAATCATTTCACTACCAACATGAATGAAATGCAAGTAATTCTATTTGAATGTTTGTTGCTCAACTTCATCATAACGGCCCTGGAAATGAAGCGAATTTAATAGAATTTGAATAAAGATGATAATCAGTTAATTTTTTATTCCGGATAATGGGACAGTTTATTTGGGAAATACATTCAAATTCTAAAAGAGCTTAGTTACAAAACAAATTTCTTAATAATTACAGTTTCAAATTTAATAATAGTGAAATAGACCACGCGTCGATTGACATGACAGATCTTGGTTAACCTGCTCTTAAGAACGTTATCAACTCTCTCGTGGTAGGTAATGTTATACATTATGTACCTGTTAGCTGCTAGCAGGCAGTCACTTTACCGTACTAACAACGGATCAGTTACTACTATAGAATTACGTTTCGTACTCGTAACATTTTCTATCAGCGATTTACTGGTGTTACATGTACTTTCATAGGATTACAACTTTGAATTAATAAAGAGCGTTAATGGTTCACTATAAAGAAAAACTTAATTCTTGAAAACTAGATAAAACATAGAGGGCAGTCTTATCGCTTAGGGGTCATCCACAAATTATGTCACACGAATTTCATGATTTTTGACCCTTCACCCGTTCTTGTCAAAGCTGGTCACATTCCCGAGACTAGGGAGGGCCTAGTGTGACATAGTTTGAACTTTTACATCGTGAAATTATTAAATTAAAACAACAGTCTGTAATTAGTTTTATTTTCCATTTGAAGTATTGTTTAATAATTTAAACACTATGCTCAATACAGATAGATTCTTTTTTTTTTTTTAATTAACTTCTCTACGGACTCGAGTTCCGTCCCCTTTTTTAGAACTTAATTTTTACGAAAGTTTTTAGGTTTATACACGCTTATTGTTTATTTTGTTATTGTGTGTGACATTAATTTGGTGATTTTTATGTTGTAGTGTACCTTAAGAATAACTTATAATATTATTATTTTTCTATTTTTAATACTACATACAGATAGATTTAGAAATATTTTGAAGTGTAGAATATTTTTTTGTTTCTTACTATAACATTTACTAATCCTACTATTGGTAGGATATTTACGTTACTTGTAATCTACGGAGCTTTGCTGACATTAGATGGATCAAACAAATTGAATCAATTTGATAACCACAGAACTGAAAGGACACGAAGGGTATTCGATAACACTGAATGATTCAATTTTATGTTTACATGAATTACTTTGGTTATTAATCCAATGTTATCCTGGTTACCCATCGGCTTAATGAATCGAGAGTTAGGTACTGAGACCCAGTATAAGGCGATTTTTTTAAGCGACTCCCTAGACTTAAGAAGAATAACAAGATATTACAGCTTTGATACATAGATATAGATTACAGACTATAAAAAACACGAGAACATAGAAGTTTGTCACGGGTTATTTATTATGTGATCAAAGAAGAAAATCAACTCTAACATTATTCTCTTCGTTTTTACTTACGTACAAGGGAAGATCGTGTAATTTAGTTATATATGTAGATACCTACAGCTAAACTTTCCGTGTAAGAAAACTTACTCGATAACTGTTTTCCTGTATCCGAAATTTATTTGATGAGTGGATGTCATCAATCATAATATATAACGTCTATAATATTCGAGTTTCTCACGTGTGGAAATTACGGCCCAATTGTGGTCTTTCCTAAATAAATAATGCATGTACCGCGGTACTTATGAAAATCGGCCAAATGGGTGCCAGTTTATTCACAATGAACGGCTACACATAGAGGTTATTACCGTCATTGATGTTTTCCATTTGACGACGGAACCGAAATGACTGAAATGACGGAAAATCAAATCAATCAAAATGACAAAAGAACCTATCCTACTTTCTGGAATAACCTTTACATAAATCTATCCACTTATCCAATATGAAAAATAGCCCTTGTCCACCCTAGATATTAAAATTACGTATATACCGAATTTCAATCAAATCGATCCAATGGTTTGTCCGTAAAAGCATAACAAACAAAGAGGCAAATATTATATATACTGAGTACCCGGCAGACGTTGTCCTGCCTTTAAAAAATAATCAATTACTAAAAAAAAAATTTTTGACTCACCCTAATATATATATATATATACATACACTGAGTTTCAGCCAAATCGGTCCCGTGGTTTTTCCGTGAAAACGGAACAGACAGAGGTACTTTGGCTTTTATAATATTAATAGCAATTATGAATTTTATCACAATTTTCCACCAAGTAGTTCAAAAGCTAGAGAGGTTGGGGTCCGGGGGACATATTTTTTATACTTGGAAGCGAATAAATGTCAAATGTTCAGCAGAAAGAAAACTTTTATTTATTCGATGTCTTTCATTTAGACTAACTGACAAATAAAAATAATAAACATGCTTATTTATTTGCTTTGGAAGCGGTGTTAGACAGTCATGACGTTCAATGAGTAATCTATATGATTCCATATTAAAAGAAATACTTTCATTTACGAATATAAAGCCAGAGTCCCGTGTGAACGATACCGAGGGAACAGCCAGTAAAATGGTAACATTTAGATATATTGAAAAATATTTAACCATATGAAGAAACAAAACATTAGAAAGCCCACATATATCCAGCACAACTATCACCGGCTATATTTGGTGGTTGATGTCACATCTCTGTCATGCTTATTATATTAGTTTTTTTTTGTAAATTATACTACAATCTTTTGAATGTTGGTATTCATAGAAGATTTCTTACACTCCAGCTGTGCTTACAAAAATGCTTTAATAAATGTGTTCAATTTTATCATACAGAGAACTTGGATGTGGATGAAGTTGTTTCTAATAGGGAAGAAAAGTTATTAACAACATGTTTCGAGTTACGTAAGTAGTTCCATACTCTCAAGTAAGAGGATATATTAATATATACTTTTAGACAAGAAATAAGCATTGGAACTAGCTCTGGAGCCCATAGCCAGTACGAAACGTAACTGTCCCCTAAATTTTAGGTTACCAAGTGGCTCTATATGTAACCCACGTCTAGCTTTTTGAAGTTCAATTTCCAAAATATGTTTCTACCAAACCAGTGAAAATTGAAAGTTTTATTAAGTTCCTTTACAATCTATGACCGAGTTCATCTAAAATACTATATTTAAAAAAATCTTTAATAAACAGGGAACGTCTTAGGGTGCCATCTGGATTTCGTTGCGGTATTTCACCAACAGATTCATAGATGTATTTAAATGTCAACCTAACTTCGTTCACATGAATAATTAATTCAGAGATGATTTAATTACATTTTCATTTTTTAATCACTGACCAATATGAGATAGTAAGAATTATATTCTTATCTCAGAGCTAAGTTTCTTAATAAACTAATAAACGTGTTAATATTTCGTACATATATATACACTTACTCATGTTTTAAGACTGTTATTAAAAACGGGATTTAAGTGCTAGTGACATTTTTGTAAATACAGTATTTCTAAGCAGAGAACAATATAAATTAAATAATATATGGTCCTCCTTACCGATTTCGGTAACGGCGACCCCCCATATGTCATTATTTCACCGTCTATGGGCGGCCTAATGTGGCTGGCCAGGCCGAATTTGCTTTAAATTCCCGGTCACATATCGCACAATATAGTTGGCCAGCGGCGTTGTACGTATAGGTATAGGAGGGCTCGGGTCGTTCTTTGCGAGTTTGACTTTTGGTATCCAGATCTAAGCGCTTCTCTTCGAAAGCCTTGACTTTTTTAAAGATTATGGATCGCCAAGAAGTCCTTTCCTTAGCAAGCTCCTCCCATTTTGTCAGTTTTATGTCGCATGCAGTTAGATGACGCTTGAGCACGTCCTTATAACGCAAGTGTAGACCACCTTGTTTCCGTTTACCTTCTATCAACTCCGAAAAGAAGACTGCTTTGGGTAAACGGTGGTCTTCCATGCGAAGGATGTGCCCACACCACCCAAGTTGTCGCCGCATGAGTAAAGTCTCCATTCCATGCATTCCAGAACGGCGCAGAACTTCAGTATTAGGCACGCGATGTTGCCATTTGATGTTAAGGATTGACCTCAGACACCTTAGGAAGCTAGACACATACCACATGTGTCTAGCTTCCTAACGTCTGGTTTGTATAGATACCATGTCTCTTCACTATACAAAAGGACAGGTATGATAAGCGTCCTGTAAACACAAATTTTTGTTTCAAGTTTAATCAATTAAATAATAAATCGACTGACGTATACATATATATATATACATAAATATACGTATAGCTAAGCAAATTAGGCTTGTGTTGTAATTAATATACAATGGACAGATCTAAGCCCGGTCCCAGATACGGAGATCATAGCAAATAACGGAAAAATCTTTTACGAAATTTGACATGCCACAAATCGAATCTGGGATCTCTGGTTTATAATAAACTAAATGGACGAACACTGACCAATACACCACAGGAACAGTCAGAACTAAAATATACCATTATATTATAGTAAAACGAAAATTTAATAAATATGTCAGCGTGTAAGTTTAAATTCGCTAATCTGAGAAATAACCGTTCAGTATATAACGTGTTTTTCGAATATTTTATATTTAAAATCAAATTTTTTGCTGGTGAAATTATGGGGTACAAATAATAAAATATAATACGAATAATGTATCATAGAGAAACGCGTTGTCAATTCCATAGTTCTTGTGGGGAAAATCTAAAATCTGTTTTTATATTTATACGATCTTAAAATTTGTAAATAGAACAAGTAACTAATACAGATATAGACGGTTCAACCGATTTGAATCAAAAAACTTGACAGACGATATTCAACGACATTGAATGATTCAAGTTTACGTTTACATGGATTATTTTGTTTGATTCGTAGAAATTGAAAGACAGAAATGACACATGTAATATCGGCTTAATGAAAACAGATTGACGGTGTGTAATATATATGTACATAGCTACAGTTACCTGATATTAAATAATCACTAAGCACGGAGCAAAAGTTTGCTGTACTGTTTCCAATTCATTAATTTACTTTTGGCGTTTGCACGTCTATCAAGTTACATATTTCTTGACATTAAAGTCCACAAGAAACGAATGAAATAATTGTCGTATTTAATTCTTGTGGGTGACGTAATAGTAATGTTTTATGAGTCATGTAACGCACAGACTATTAAACTAGCGACCCTATACGTAAATAAATCGAAAGTAATCAATTTGAAAATATAAAATTTTATACTTTAAAGAGAAACCATACCGC
The DNA here is from genome assembly GCA_039645545.1 of Dendrolimus houi. Classification (NCBI taxonomy): domain Eukaryota; kingdom Metazoa; phylum Arthropoda; class Insecta; order Lepidoptera; family Lasiocampidae; genus Dendrolimus; species Dendrolimus houi. Next base: position 26,646,431 of record CM077123.1, on the reverse strand, counting down.
AAATATTATAAGTGCCATTTAATTGGCTTATTTAATATATGTTAAATATGTTTATTGAAATGTGGGGGTATATTTATTACACGATATATTCTTGGCATAAATATATCGATAAGTTAAATCGATAAAAAGTTATTTATAAATGAAATCGATTCTTATAACATATCGAGTCGGTAACGCATTAGGACATTACTAATTGATACGTCATCGGGCTGTCAAGAATAAAATGAATGCTTGGAAAGACTATATACGTAATTTGAAATATTACATATACAATTATACATATATAATTATACATATGTACGTGTCCGAAACTAAAAAACATTTTCGAGTAAAATATTCGCGTCTAACATTGTAGCGTAAATAATAAAGAATGTTAAATGTATAATAAAGCCTCGAAATAATTCAGTGAAACGCAATTTAGCGTAATTGGTCATGAGTTTTTGGGAAAGGTTAACAGCGACTGTGTGCTGGTGCAAAGAAAGCCCAGGGTCGGCGTCGTTTAAGGTCGGGCGTAGTAAGGACTTGCGCACAACGGGTAAACAAACTGTTAATATTAAGAGCACGCCCTATTCAAACGTGTTGATTTTTAACAACCTACATATTCAAGTGTATCGAAGGGACAATAACTATAATATATAGACAGAAGAAACATTAATTAATAATAGGAATACTTGTAATAAATTAATGATAATATTTCATATTGATAATAAATTATAATTCTCGATCTGACTTTTGAAAATTTTCTCGATAATTTTTCATTTCTTAAAACAATGTTATATTTCATAATTATGTACTTTAAGTTACTGGAAATGTAACAGTTTTTCACGGCAATCTAAACTAAAAGATAGACAATGATAATTTTTCATTTATATCAAATCGATTTTTTTTAATACAGAATATTTTTGTTTGTTTTAATTAGTCGGGTTCATTTGTGTCTTTTAATTTGTATAGAATAGATTTTTTTGAATAAACTTTCTTAAGGTCCGTCCAAAAATTACATCACTCGAATTTCATGATTTTTGACCTCTCCGCCGTCCTTGTCAGAGTTGGTCACATTCGTGAAACTCCTCACTCCCTTGTGTGACAACACATATTTCGCAATTTTAGATTAAGAAATTATAAAATTAAAATAGCAGTTAAGTAATTAGTTTTATTTTCATTTAAATTATTTTTTTAATAATTTGAACACTGCTCATACAGCTTGGATTTGGAAATATTTTTAAGTTATTCGTTAATACTTCAAATTTCGTATTTTAAAGCTTAAGCATATTACATTTTCAAATGTGACGTCACGAAATTTATTACCCCTCCTACCCCTTGTCACACTTCGTTGACTCCCTCATGCCCTCTTAACGTGGGATGTAATTTATGGACGGCTCCATAATTGTAATAAAAGCTTTCATGACTGACTTTTTAATTGTTTTTTTTTAATAATTTCGTTTATTTTTTAAAGTTGACAATACCTCCTTTCTGACGAAATTAAAAGACAATTAAACCGTTTATTATCGGAATTATGAATAAATATTATAATTCCGTGTTTATGATATTTTTGTGCTGAGGTTTATACCGTGAATGTAATAATGGATAAAAGAATTTATCGGTCTGCAGTTATAAGGTAAACAAGTACATTATACATTAGCTTAATTTACCATCACTCCCCATACTAGTTTTAAACTGTGTTACGGCAGAATAGGTTCACACCTGTAAGTTAAAAATAATAAAATGATAGCATTTTTTACAAACAACCTTCGAAATAATTAGTAAGTACATAAGTGTTCGCACATTACCTATTAGACAGTATATGTAAAAAATACGGAGACAGCAACGTTATTTGTTAAGTAAAAATAAATATACATACATAATTGTTGTTTTTATTACATATTTACATCTATTTTCTGCAGTATTGATATATACATAATAACTATATTAAAATATATAATATAACTATCCCTTTTCATTGCACATGGTAGTATGTAGTGTTGTCTTATTAAATATTTAAATCAATGTAAATACCTACTACGCAGGGTTGGCTCTTAACGCATGATGCGGTTGTGTGGTTCTCGCCGTTGGGGTAAAGACACGCTTTTAATTTAACTCAAGGTGTACATTATTATCATTATTACTCTGTACAGATCTCCTAGACAAGAAATAGGCCGAGTAGCACGAACTAACATGGATACCTGTACCAGCACTGTTATTAAGATCAGCTTGCGTTACAAACTAATTTTGAAGTAATTTTTAAAGTGAAACTTCTTTCGAATATGAATCTCGATGAAACGAAAAAGCGACACTAAAAAGAGATAAACACACAAATCTATAGGACTAAGCCTGCCAGAGAAAGAGATACGAGTTTTACATTGTGCAGCACAGATTAGATAGTCAATAAGACTGATGATTAAACAGAGGCCTAATTTGGACCGAAATCAAACTGATAATAATATTTGTTAGACTAAAACAGTTAAAAATTAACAGTGATATTTAAGAACTTTATTTTAAATTATAATATGTTGATGGATGTAGGCTAAAGGAATTATATTTATATTAATAAAAGTTAGAGAAACTTTATCTGTGAAGATTATTTTTTTTTTGGAAAAATGCAGGCTCTCGGCGTTTTTTAATAAGGGTTACTCTCAATTTCTCTGGGATTCACTCATCAGATCCTGACTTGGTAACCACGGAACCGCCTCGGGAGCATAAACACTTACCAAAATCGATCCATTCTTGCCGGAAGAATCGCGTAATATTAATACAAAAAATTAAGTGCCTGTAGAAAATGCAATACGCACACGCGTATAAAAGCTTATTTCGAAGAATTTAGGCACACGGTGTTCTTTAATAAGGACTATGCTCGATATCCCTGGGATTCGATCCACTCATGAAAACCTGACTGAGTGACCGTGGGACCTCGGGAGTATATATACACTTACAAGTAAAGAAAACGATTTGAAAATCGGTTTACAATTAACGGAGATAACGTGCTACGAATGAGATGACTAACAATTTTCGTGAGTTTCTCTAATTCCTTGGAATCCACTCATCAGATCCTGACGTGGTGACAATACGACCAATTCAGGAGTATACTCTTTCGATTAAAAGAAATTTTTTGAAAATCGTTCCACAATTGACGGATACTCGACTTACGAACAAACAAAAACATACAGACGAACTTATAACCTTCTCCTTTTTGAAGTCGGTTAAAATGCGATATTGTTACTCAGCAGGCGCTCTTTTGTCACACACCCATGACGTATAAACTTATGCAATATAGAGGAGAAAGTGCCATCTAACCTTGTTAGTATATTAGGTGAAAAGAAAAAATTTCTTCTTCCTTATTATTTCCATGCCATAACACCTTCCGAATGGGTGTTTAATTAAATTAGACTTCTGTAAAGTACATACTTATAAAGTACGTATTCTACAAAATACATAACATAAACAAAATCTGTAATAGAAAAAAATTGAAGCGACTATTATTTCAAGATAAAAGCCAAATTTTAAGTGAATATACGCCTAATCATAAAAGACCGCCTCAACGGATCGTAATGAAAATTGTAGAGTAAAACAGTAATTATCTCAAAATTTCGTGTGTTTTGTGTATGTTCAGAACACATGCAAAAAGCCAAAGTCCCACGAAAATGAAGTTACCATTTATATAACACACAACTAGTTAAACAATAAAAATGTGACGTCTAACATATCTGTTATTATGTGACCATAGCTTTTGAAAGTAACCAAAAGTCACAATATAAAGTAAAATACTCGTAATATTGGATAAAAGGCTGTACAGTACGCCCGACTGAATAATGTATACTCCATTGTGAACAGAACTTAATTTAATTTTCAATTCAGTACCTTTTATAGGCGCTAAGCTAACCACTGAGTGGAACCTTTTCATACATCTGCTCTCATCCGAATTCTGTTGCATGACTCAGACTGACACATTGTTTACATGTGTAATAATAATATTGTATTTTTGCATAACGTAATCTTTATTTGGCCAACTGTTTTGATTTAATATTTGTGTTTATTTTACGTTGTTTCGACAAGACGGTTAAGGGCCATTTACATAGAGAGAGTTTATCGCACTTTTTAGAGCGAAAAGTCGTATACTATTTTAGGAGGCCATACTCTTTAGACAATAAACGCATTGGCATGTTTACATTCAAGCAAAAAATAAAACTCGTCTACGAGTATGCCATTCTATAATCGTAAGGTAATTACCATCAAGAGTTTTGTTTACACTACGACACAAATCGCATTGAGATATTTGCCTACGATTTCTTGACTTGTCTAAACCAGATCTCGTATGACGTTTTTTCAAGTTTATGCGAGTATCGTACGAATACGTATAAACCGATTTGAATGCAAAACTTGCCATTCGGGCTCGGTGTACTTTTTGTAGTAAATATGAAAATTGTGATTTAGTAATACGAAACATATTGTTAAACGTCTCTTCATCTTCCAGTTGCAATTTAAGACAAGGTATTAGAGGCTCCTAAAGCGTTTCTTCTTTCTATCGTCCTTTTAACCCAACATCTTTTTTCGGTTTCGTTTAATTAATGTTTGTCTTAGAACAACAGAGATAATTAAAACACCCTCACGTACTACACTCATACTTGCAACTGGTGACTAGCTGAACTCGAAGTAAGATTCTTACTTTTCAATTCTGTTTACACCGAGATGTCAATATTCAGTGACCACTTCCACGTACGATGTCGTATGTTTAATTTACATGATCAATTTTTTTCTTGCTTTCGACAATCGAATCATCGAGGCAAGAAACTCTCTCCGTGTAAATGGCCCTTTATCTATTCAAAAACTCTCTCATGATCTCTCAAGATGCGTTTTTTTATTAACATTTCTTCGAGGCCGTCAACCTGTTGGCAACATCCCTAGTGTTACAAACATCCACAGGCGACGGGACTACTTTCCATCAGGTGGGCCGTTTGCCTGTATGCAAGATCTTGGCAATAAAAGAAACATAGATATGAATGGAGAACAAAGATGTCAATATATTTTCATAATTTTATAGATATACGTAGAGTCGGAAGTACGAGGAGATAACCTTTTATATACGTGTATGCATAAGTCTTTTCCGGTTTTTGTAGTAAAATAAAAACATAAATTTCAAAGGAAGTCGATTTTGAGTTTATTTAAAATATTGGCCTTCGGCTTCTACACACTTAGCCTATCTATCTTTCAGATAAATTATGAATACCTTACTAGAAAAATTATTTGTCTTTTGGGGCAAACCATTAGTGAAGCCACTTCCCAACTTCCTCGAAATCGCTGAAGTGCTGCTCTACGAGCGCGTGCCCCATTGATCCGAAGAGATGATAGTCTGATGGCGCCAGGTCAGGTGAGTACGGCGGATGCGAAAGGATGTCCCATCCAAGCGATTTCAAAGTATCTTTCACTAGTTTTACTGTGTGAGTCGGCGCATTGTCGTGTAACAAAATCACTTTGCCATATCTTCTGGCCCATCCCGGCCGTTTTTGGATCAATGCGTGATTTATATTTCCATTTGTTGGCGATCGCGTTGTGCGTTAACGGTTTATGCGGGTTTCAAGAGTTCATAATAAACAATACCGATCTGGCCCCACCAGACACAAAGCATGATCTTTTTGCCGAAGCGAGTTGGCCTTGGTGTTGAAGGGCCGGCTTCGCCAGGTGCCAGTCACGATTTTCTTTTAAATTGTCGAAACCATATCTCACATGTCCTAATCGACGGAGCGTGTTCACCGTAAGTTTCTACCAGCAAACGATGAATTTACACTGCGTTTTTCTTTTGATGAAATAGAAAAAGCAAAGCGTGCCGCAAATGTTCTTTTTCAGGCACAAACGTCGACATGATCACTTAACTTTTATCCGTGCAGGAACGAAGAAAGAATACAATTTCCTGCGGTCGGGCGGCCTGTCGTAAGAGGCGACAAAACAACCCACAGCCAGGTGGTAGAGCATTTGCCCGACTGCATGGCTACCACCCCTGGTCTAAAGTATTTCGCCATAACAACCGTGAGTTGTGTTCCGGCATTAGTGACCAGGTTCCAGTCTCCCTTAAGAGAGCAGCAGCGCATTTGTAGCACCTTCGATGTTACAAATATCCATAGGCGATGATAACCGCTTTCCATAAAGTGGGCCGTCTGCCTGTCTGCTGAACTCCTACAATAAAAAAAAACTATACAACAGAGATGCTATGAATTGGCAGACTCAACTTGTGTGTGTTTTTGTAGGTTATTGTCATACAAGTAACTGACGTGGTGTCGAATTTATAGGTGGCGTATTGTTCGGTGGTGCCATCTCTTAGTAAAACCGGAAAAGACTTATGCATACACCTAAATAAATCTGTTCTATATTTATCACGTGATGCTCAAATCGTCAGACCGACAACAATTCTAAAAGTTGTATTTCCTGAATCTACCAAACCGAATTAGCCACTCTCTTTTTTAAATTGATTATACGAAATTTACCATCCACAGATATAATTATTATATATATTTTATTTTTTTTTGGGTCGGGGGAAATGCATTTCGCACACTACCGGGTCCTTTCCTAGGGATTAGACCAAAGCGACGAGAGGTGTCACCACGAATGGCGCACCAGAGTCATCGTCGGCTTGTGTGGAGACTCGAAAAACTCAATACTCCACTAAAACCACCCTCCTCCCATGTGCCCCGCGCTGTGGTAGGAAGAGCGTGAGACTTAGAACGTAGTTACGCCCACGCTGATCCTAGCGCATCAGTGCTTGAGAATGCCCCGGAACAGGCAAACTCAGTTCGTCAACAGGGGTGAAGAATCCTCTGCTCCCTAGATGCTAGAGGGCATAATTATTATATTATACATTAAGACAGATTGACTAGAAATAGGATGTTTTTCTTTAAACTTCTAGATTTCACTGGCGTATCGAGAGCATCGAATGCTGATATTGACATATAAAATACAAAGTTATTATGCAAATAGAGCAATCATTAATTAGTTTTATTTATGAGACTTGATCTTCACGGCCTTGCACATATGTCTCAACATTTCCATATACGATTTATTTAAATCAAGGATAAGTTATACACTACAGAGTCTAATAGTGCACCGTTTTAAATACTGATAATTGAACTTTTAGGGTCCATTAGCTGTTTTGGCAAAACATTGTTGCGAACAGATTCTTAGCAGGTGTTTTATTACCCTTTTAATATGAGTGATCTATTGTTCGCGATAATTTCTTCATTTACGTCGCCGTAAGACGTCGTAAAACCTTCTTTTTTTTGTTTGTATTTGATGCAATAGCATAGAACTGAAAGAGTACGATCGCTTTGATTCATCCAAATTGAATGATAGAAATGAACCGTCTAATATCGGCTTAAGGCAAATGAATGATTAGTAATATATAGGACGTGGTAGCGTAATAGCTAGCACAGCGTCCTAAACCCAAAGGGCGCGGGCACGAATACTCTCCGGAAGGCAGGCACCACTTAGGGCAGTTTTCAAACCTAATGTGCATCTTGATACAATTACCACGTGCTAACAACGGTGAAGGAAAACATCGTGATGCAACCTGCAAATTGAGATAACCGATGTGTCCAACCCGCCAAGTCGCCTTGGACAGGCGTGGCGGGTATACTGTCCGTTCCACTATAATGGGAGGCCCGAGCCCAGCAGTGCGACATTTATGGGATGTTATTATGTATTTCTTTATTTGACACAATATTTTAAATTTTTTTAAACAAATATTAACATAAAACTTACAAAATAAACGTTTATTATAAAAATATAAAATACTGGAGCACGCCGGTAGCAGGGCCTGGGGTCCACACTACCGGTGGTTTGGGCTCCAGAGAGAGGAACCTCCTCACAATTCGTGCCGTGTCCAAGAGTTCTGCCTTCTGTATCTACCGTTTACCGAGCTTTCTAGCGACAGCCTCTCTAGATGACGGTCGAAACTCTTCGCTATAAGACCGTTGACGGTGACAACTATCGGCCCCATGATCGTTGACTCCAGACGCAACATAGAGGTAACCTCGTGAGCAAGATCTAAGTATTTACATAGTATTTCGATTTATTTTTTCACGAGGTTATCGTCATGCTAGATACTGATGTCTACGAGCATTGTTCGTCGCACAAATCGATCTGCTATCACTATACTATTATTATTAAGATATAGGAACCGGGCATAAATGATAAATGGAAATAATACAATCATGTTGCGAAAATGTCAATTGCTCTGTAATAAATTCAAATTACTTTTAAACTTGAACGTTCTTTCAAGCTATCTCAATACGGTGAAAATTCATATCACGAAGGAAACACGTGTACTAACTTTCCATTTCACGAGGTATGCGACTTGAAATTCTGTTTCTTGTTTAGTATAGCATGTTGAATGTACATTAACGATCTTCCAAGGCCTTTGAAAGCAAAATTAATATTTGATCACTCCCAGCTATTACACAATGAATATCTCTATAGCAATATTTGGTAGGTTGAAAAAAAATCTATACAGCCACAATCTTCGTTACAAAATCATAACTAATATCGTAATATTAGTTATGATTTTGTAACGAATGTTAGTTTGTCTGTGGCGTTTTCACGCCTTAACTTCGCAACAGATCGTCACGAAATTTCTCATACACGTTGTCAGGGGTATTGAATAGAAAATACGGCATGTAACCCCAGAAAAAAAGTACTATTATCGGGGGATAGACGAATATAGCGGAAAAGATGGCGCTGCAACCGCGTTTTATTGGCGCCACCGTTGCAGATCATTAACAAATATATCGCCATGGCAACAACAATTGTATGACAGCGACAATTTTAACGTGTTGCTGTCATGGTTGGTTCCTCCTTAGCTCTGCTAGGTGGCGTTATCTTTATCATTAAACTTTGAAGTAAAAATCAAGTTCGAAATTCCTCAAATTTATAACATGCTCACTTCATGACATATATACTGTTACAACTTAGGCTTCGACAAAGACAAAATCCACGTACAGTCTGTAAAAACACATTTTATTACCTATCGGCATTTCAACTAATTGTAATCCTTTTATAATCGTCTTCTTTTTGTTTACTTATTTATTGGCATACGTTTCTAGTAATGTGGAGAACAGTCTATTGTTCTATTGTACTCGTTTACGGCCGCTTGCAGGCATCATTAGTCAGGTGTTAGGGATTAAGTATAAGCTGATTCTAGGAAATTATGTCAACGATACGATACGGGCACATTTGCATTTGAGCAGTATAAACGATGGCCTGATTGAGAGAGGAGTCAGTTGAGCTACAACTACGATACGGGTGTTACGTGTGTACATTCGGGAATTTAATAGTGACGGACTTTGCGCGTTTTATTGAATTACGACCTTCTGCATTATGTTTGGATTTGTTGTGTTCGGTTATCGGTACCTGTGTTATACTTGTTTGTACAGTTCTAATAAACTCTATAATAATTTCAATGGCATTTTAATTCGAGTCTCGCAACTCTTAACAATACATATACTTTTTCAACGCCAGCGAAGCCGAGGGCAATAGTCAGTAGTTTCATAAGGCGTCTTCGACAGACATCGTCAATAAGTTACAACGCAAGATCTCTCAATTCTTGATCATAGACGTCGCAAATATTACGATTCATATCAATCTTCTGTGCTTATAAAAAAGTTGCGAAAACTCAATGGCTAATGATCGGTTCCTAAATGTATATTACTGTAGAATACCTACATAGACTTTGGCTGTTTAGAAGCCTCATTTTTTTATAATTAAACCTTGTGTGTGTAATAATATTATCGGTTGCTATTGAACTGTTGCTTTGTAATGTTACATTTATTCAAATAATATTTAATATTAGTCCAAGTGACCCTTCGTTTTGTATGGTCTTTACCAGACCAATCGATCGATCGTCGATCAACGGCATTGTTCGATCGTAGAATGGATTAGTTGACATCGATCTGTAGTTTATTTTTTTTATTGCGTGAGCTCAGCAGACAGGCACGTGGACCTGATGGAAAGCGGTTACCATCCCCTGTGGACATTTACAACACCAAAGGCGTTACAAATTCGCTGATGCTCTCTTAACGGAGACTGGAACCTGGCACTACTGCCGGAACACAACTAAAGGTTGTTATGGCCGCATATTTTAATACTTTCGGCACGGTAAGGCGGCATACTTAGTAGTGTCTAACACATCGATCAATCGATGACAGAATGAACTAGTCGACAATTGCGCCTCCGTAGTAGTAGTACAAGCAATATCGTACTGGCCAACAATAACGCGTCCTCTTCTGAACACATTTCGAAAGAAACTGATGGAATATAGCCGGACGATATGGTTAATCGATCTTCGTCAATCGATGCCATCGATCGGCGATCGATCGATCGATTGGTTAGTCCAATGTTTTATGGAACGGTATCCGTCGATCAATCAAAGCTACCACACCAATCGATCAACTTCGATCAACGTCGATTGATGGCATTGATCGGCGATCGATCGATTGATGTGGTAACACCCTTACACGGGCACGCACATACCAGCTAAATACAGTCTGCTAGAAACATAAGTTTTGAACACTTACTAAAGGTTCACTTGCTTTACCATGATCAGAATATGATATAAGCTTCATATAAGCAAATATGCATCTATTGGTAATGGATATCTATCAGAATCTGTAGCTTTTGGTGTCAAGACTCTGGGGCCCGAAGCTGACCGTCTTTATATCTTTTACCTATGATCACAATTGATGATAGGCCTTTTGATCTCTCGTGACACAAAAGGCTTGTCATTATTTGCCCTTAAGATTTTTCTTTCTATGCTTTATATTTAACTCTTATTTATTACTATACGGTCCTTATCATATTATTACGAGCTACAGGACTCGAATTAAAAATGCCGTTGGAACTACTATAGAATTTATTAGAACTGTACAAACACGTATAAAACAAATACAAATACAATAAATAAATAAATGTTTATTTGTTCCAAAAGTACATACAAGAATTTTTGGGGTTGGGACCTTCTATTAAGTATTAATATATACTTGTGTCAGAAGGACCCGCTCTCAATTAACTTAAACATTAAAAGATAACTTTTATTACAATAAACCTTATACATTTTTTTTTTTATGTGTTGTATACCTATATTTGTGTGTATGAATGTATGTAAGAATGTGTGTGCGTGCGTGTGTGTGTGTAGATGTATGAGAGTAAGTGTTTGTGTTTATAACTAAGAATACTATGTAATATACACTAAAAATTCTTCACATTCTTTGTATGTTTTCATTAATAACCAATTTGTAACAATTTTCTTACAGTCATAATATTTCATATTACTAAATTGTAATACTTTGTTAATTTGATTAAATATATGTATGGAGTGCATTTTATATTGGTGATTAGCAAATGAAGTATTAACCCTAATGGTTTTTATAGATTTCCCTTTCCTTATTCCTTTATCAACGCTTTCATACAATGAAAAGTTTTTATAAGTTTTTAAGATAACATTCACTACATATAGTTTTCTTACTGTTAGAAGTTGACATATAGAAAAAAGTTCCTCAGTAGAGAATCTATATGGTTTAAAGTACATGACCTTAAGCAATGAACGTTGAGATCTTTCTAGCTCAATAAATTTACTCTTAGCAGCACCTCCCCATATAGTAATACAGTATAATAAGATTGATTGCACTAGCGCTACATAGATTTTATTAAGTAAGGTGGCTGAGGCAACAAGCCTTAGCGTTTTGAAGATCCATGTCAGTTTCCGTAATCTCTGGCTAACCGTATCTATTTGTAAGTGCCAATTTAATCTTTGGTCTATCATCACGCCTAAGTACTTAGTACTAGATACTCTGGTGATGGTAACAGGGCTACAATCACAGGCAAGTACATCATCACACTTATGCATTTTTATAGCAAAGTTAGCATTTGGTTGAGTTCTATTACGAATGCTAAAACAAATATAGTTATTTTTAGTTACATTGAGGGTAAGTAAATTTATTTTTAGCCATTTAGCGATTTTTGTAAGCCCAGATTCAGCGTCTTTACAAACATGATTCCATGATGTATTAGAAAATACGACAGCAGTGTCATCTGCATAACTAAAAATTTTAGCATTATTAATGTTAAGGTTGCACAAATTGTTAATATATATGAGGAACAGCGTTGGGCCTAAAACGCTCCCCTGCGGGACTCCAAAATTGATATAAGTGTCCGAACTAAGATATTTTTGGACTTTCACAGATTGTTTCCGGTTACAAAGGTAATTTTTAAATAAATCAAGAGCTGTATCACGTATTACTATCTTTTCAAGCTTGTCTACAAGGGTGGGGACATGGACATGTCAAAGGCTTTTTTAAGGTCTAGAAATACGCCTAAACATTTTTTCCCGCGATCTAACTCGTCTATAATAAAAGTAGTAAGTGAACTAACAGCGTCTTCTGTTGAACGACCTCGTCTGAACCCGAATTGTGTTACTGATAGTATATTATACTTATCTAGGAAATTAATTAATCTTTTATTCAAAATTTTCTCCAAAATTTTTGAAATAGACGGTAAAATAGATATTGGTATGTAATTATTAACGTCTTCCATGTCTCCACTCTTATAGATTGGAACTACAACTGACTGTTTAAGTATATCTGGAAAAATACCCTGCTTGAAACAGAGGTTTATTAAATGGCACACAATAGGGACTACTTCAGACTTCGCTGATTTCAGAAAGCTGGTGGGGATATTATCTATTCCCGGTGAGCTACTAGACTTTAGACTGACAAGGGTATCATGGACTTCATTGTAGTCAGTTTCAATAAGACCAAAGGAGTTAATTTGAGAGTATTGAGTATTGCTATCCAAAAAGGTAGTTGATCTAGGGAGAGATAACATCTCTTCAGCTAAGGTTTTACCAATGTTAGAGAAGTAATCATTCACAAAATTAATAGAATTTTGGGGAAGAGACTTAGCGTTCAATAGCTTACTGTTATCAGAAGCCGAAGAATTAATATTAACGATCGACCTAACACTTTTCCAAAGACTTTTTGAATTACTAGATGAATTTATTAACAGCTGCTTATTATAATTCTGTTTTGACTTTTTAATTAAATTATTACAGAAGTTCCGGTATCTCTTATAAATAATCTGCGCTATTTTATTATAGGGTTCCAATCTAGCCTTTTTTTGTAATTTATTTCTATTTCTTATGCATTTTAAAATGCCAACAGTTATCCACGGTTTTATAATCCTTTTGTTTCTCGGGACAGTAAACAAGTAGGTATTTTCTCGGAGAACTTCTGATAAAGAATATGTCAGAGCTTGGGCAACAAAGTTAAGGTCATCACATAATAATAAATCACTTAAATTTTTTTGGGACAAGGAAACTAATGCCTGATCGAAGTCAGTCTTAGCTATAGTCTTCGCTGTGTTATTTTTGACGTTTGAAATAGACAAGCGCAGCATTATCATAGAATGATCAGTTATAGTGGTATTAAAAACAGCTATATCAGCCTTAGTTTGATTATTGTTCAATTTTAGAATAAAGTGGTCAAGACAATTCTTTTCCCGAGTAGGGATTAGGTGTCCAGGGAAAAGAATGTGCATTACTAACATATCTAAATAATTTTGTCTATTATTACGTTCGTATGTCGACTCAGATTCCTTAGGAATAATATTAATATTTATATCTCCAGTCACAATAATGTTATTACTCTGATTATTCATAGATTCTAAATGAGAGTTGAGAGAAGCAATAAACGGAGTAGCATCAGAAATGGAAGGCGAACGATATATACCGAGGAAAATACTGTTATTAATATGTATTTGGAGACATGATGTATTTAGAAGACGAATTTCTTTAACTTTTGTTATTTCAGTACACTCTTTGGCAAATAGAACTACACCATCATTCTGATTGAATTCAGCAGTGCTTTGATAAGAAGAGTATCCTATCAGAGTAGGTATAGGTTTATCTTTATTAAGACGACATTCAGTTAGAAATATTAAGTCTGGGCTAAAATTAAGTTCACTGAGAGTGACAACAAGATCATCTATATTAGTATAGACACTTCTTATATTTTGGCAAATAACAATTAAGTCATTTTGTTTGATAGTTATGTGTTGATTTAAATCTTCTACATTGCAAAGAACGGATGTTGCAATTTTAATATCGTCTATTTCATTTAATGTCGAAATAGTATTATTATCCATCAATCAAACAAAAAGAAAATTTATAATAACTATCTAGTTTTGTCAGTACAGAATACGTAAATATTACGTATAAAATAAACAAAATAAAGTAAAGCTTAGAAAAATTGAGAAGCATTATTTTCTTATAGTAAGTTATGTACAAATATGCGGGAACGTGGCTATTTACTTTAGTTGTAAGTTTATGTGATTTAATATTATAATTGTTTACATACGTACAAAGAAAAGTGAATATTGATATATTTATAAAACAATGGTGAATGAAATAATAAATAAAAATAATATATGTTCTTATTAAATGGCGCAAACATTACAAAAGTTTCGATTTGTATCCGAAAAAGATTTGAATTTAATAAGACTGTGTATTGGAGAGTTGAATATTGTGTTATTGTGAAGAATTGTGAACACAATCAATTTATAGCTATCACAAGAATGAAAATAAAGATAACTTATATATAATATAACACAAATAACTAGTAAGTAAAGATATAAAGATAAAAACACACTACAGAAAAAGATTGTAAGTACACTTAAGGCAAAGAATTGTCATGTATGCTGCAATAATTGTTGAATTTGTGCTTCGTTTTTTTATTAGAACAATTCGTGCATTCTCATCTTTTCGAATGTAAACTTTGCCATATGCAGTCCAGCAGAACTTAAAAGCTTTAGATTTAATTAAATCTCGGGCAAGAAAATATAATCGGGATCCCTTTGCCGTTAGATGGTCTGCCACGAAAACTGGTGTATCTTCAGATTTTCGCAGGCCAAGATGCTTTGCACATAACTTGTTTTTGTGTTTCACATTAAAAGCTTTAGTTAACTTTAAGAAGTCTTGTTTAATTATAGTGGATGAAGTCTCAACTACGATAGGTGAGTTAGGCGCATCAGCCTTTTTTGGACGAATTCTATAGATGTCGCATATATCTGTTTTTCCGAATGTACAACCAATTGATTCAGCCAGGCTCAAAGTCATGGGGATCAAGTCTTCTTTGGATTCAGATTGGAGTTTGGGAACATTTTTCAGCACAAAATTAGTTTTTATACTGGATTTCTGAATATCCTCAAATTTGTCCTCTAGTATCGATATGTACTTTTTATCTTCCTTAACCTGAGTCTCTAATTGTTCTATCTTTTTCTTTAATTCCTCATTTTGAGACGTTAAGTAAGAAACTGATTTTTCGATACTATAATTAGACTGTTTTATTTCATTTAAAATATTAGAATTTTTGCGAATCTCCTCATTTTGAGAGGCCATCGGGGACGTGATCATGGCTATTAAATCTTCTTCAAAATTATACTTTTCGGAGTTAATCTCGTCCTCACGTTTCTTTTTAAGTCTTTTGGTCACGAAAATCGGTGGCGTCTTTTTTTGAATTTGGGCAGCCTGAGCTGAAGTTCGGGGTTTGAAAGCGATCTATCCATGGTGCCGATTTTTTCCATTAGGCCGAAAAGTAATGTATGAGATTTATTTCACTAAACACTTAACTCAACAAAAGATCCAACTTGGAGGTAGTTGAAAATAAATATTCTTATGAAGAATAATTTTATGCATTTAATTTTATCACAAGTAGGGTTTAATTATTTAATACACCGAGTATTATTCAATTATAGTAAAGCACACTTTACCTATATTATTTCGATGCAAATAAACAAATAAAACTGCGATTAAAATTGAGTAAATCTTACGAAGCGCGTCGTACGCGTCCGCACGCAAACGCGATCCAAGCGGGAGAGGACAATTCGACACGCGTAAAGTGTCTATATCGCTAATCAAGAATACTCGAAAACGTCTCACTCGTTTCGTAGTTGTCGCTTGACTGCCCGCCCCTCCATTCGGGCATCGTCTTATACTAACTACACAGTACAAAAAAAAGATTGACCGCGCGCACTGAGTTTCCGAGAAATAGTAATTTGCACACCTGCGAACGGCTAACAAAGTCGAAAACAATAACAATAAGGATTAGTTCGACGCTAATGATGGTTATAAAACAAGTAGAAAAACAATAGTATGTTTTCTCTTTATTACAAACTCAAAACACAAAATAATTCCTTAATCCGTCCGGGAAGACAATAGACTGCGCTTACAACAGGCTGCTGTGCGCTTATCTTTGACGGCATGTAACAATATAATATATATTAAATGAATGGATAATAAAATAAGGAATCGTCTGTAAAACAATCAAGTCTCATTGTTATGTTTTATTTTTTATTATTATAACCCTCTTTTTCCTTCCGTCAAACATTGTGATAAAATCTACACATCGGGATAATCGAATTTAAAACCGTAACTTAACCAAGCCTGCAGGGCATAATGCTCATTTCTCGGGACGCGGAATCTCAAAATTAACCGGTAAAGCATTGTTAGGCCGCTATGAATTTGACGCCTGTATATTTAGTATATAATCATTATATTAATTCGTGAAGCAAAAATGTTTGTACCCCTTTTTACGAAAATTGCGCGGACGGAGTAGTATGATATTTCGCACGCTTATAGTTTACATAGAGAAGAAGTGCAGAATGCTAATATTTTTTTTTTTAATTATGCATAAAAAATGCATCAAAACAATAAAACATTGTAATTTTTTAAATTAACAGTGTAGCCTCGGTGAAATCTGTAATTATGGAAGTATAGTCTTTGACAACATAACCTTAATAATGTTCAAACTTATAATTAAAATTCATTATTATGGTCGACTTTCGACTAGGCCACCACTAGTATACTTTAATGTATAGAAATGGTACATAGAACACAGTATTTAAATATTAGTAGACTTGGCGGTCTTATGGCCGATGACAATTTCTTTTAGATAACCTTTGATTGGAGTATATGAAGATTTTATTTTTATATTTACTCTATTTTGTATCCAGTCTATTCCAGTTGTTTTTTTT
Organism: Dendrolimus houi; assembly: GCA_039645545.1. Taxonomy (NCBI): domain Eukaryota; kingdom Metazoa; phylum Arthropoda; class Insecta; order Lepidoptera; family Lasiocampidae; genus Dendrolimus; species Dendrolimus houi. Next base: position 26,629,373 of record CM077123.1, on the reverse strand, counting down.
AATAGCTTCAATGTACAGTCACGGCATGTTTCGAATTTTATAATATTATAAATATGCTTCCTTCATAAACGAGATATGTTTAAAGAATATTTCAAATCAGACTAGTAGTTTTTGCAATCATCTAACACAAACGGACAAACGAAAACAAGTTCATTATACATATACGTATATCGTCTTTGCAAATTTTAAATCCACTTTGTGTATAAAGTAACTCGTCAAAAGAAACTAAAGGATTTAATAATCTTTATAAATCAACTTTTCGGCACTTGCGAATGTTTATGTTTGCTATGATTTTATGAAGTTGTTGATACATTTGTTTCGCTCATAAAATGTGTACTAAAAACTGTTTAAGTCACACATAGAGACATTTCGATGAGCAACTAAATCGTTGGCAGATATTAAGTTTTTTTTTAAAGACTACTACTTTAAAGACATAATAAGATATACACATTGGAGTGTTTGCCACGTATGGGTATTGTATATTTATTCTGCAATTATCTGAAAGAGCCATTTTCAATCAATATATTACATAGGTTTTTAAGTTGCTATGACATTTTGAACTATGTTATGTATATACAATTGACAAATCTGGTGTTGAAACCAGATCATAATAAATTTCGTTTACGAAATTTAACATGCCAGGAATCGAGCCCAGGACCTCAATATTTCGGTGAGCTAGGCTTAGACTACTTAAACACAATAACCGTCAATTATAATTAAAACTCACTTGACGTCTTCTATCTTCGGATACGCGCATATCCTCAAGGTTTTCGTGTTCGACCCGATAGCGTATAGCTTGCCGTTGGGGTGGAACTCAGCGCAGCGGACGGCCTGCAGATCTTCAAGGACAGTCACAGGTTTGAAGGTCGGCCTGGAGCCGTTCACCTCTGCAACAGCGCTGACGCCGCTTGTCGCCGACATCGGCGCACTTTGGTGTACTCCGTTTCTGTTTTGGGACTGAAAGAGATTATTACTTAGATCACTAGCGAAGAGATAAATAAATATGAAGTTACATTTCCGTGCATGTAAAAAGGGACTAGTGGAATCTATTTCGTATTAATTTTAAATTAATGTAATTATCAAAAAGTTACCAACTTAACTAACATACGTTGCAATCTAGTAACATTTCTTTTTTTTAAATTTGTCAAATGTCAAATAAAACCATTTCTCGCGTACTTAAAAAAAAAAACTTATAGGTATGTATATGTTTCATACGACACAAAATTAAAATACCAAAGGCTCGTTTCACGGTTTTACTACACCATTGTACAGCGGAATTTAGACTACATACACCTCCGTGTCAATTTTATCCATACAAACCCAGTATTCTCGGAAGAAAAAGTCTGTGACATACATATACATACCTACAGACATGACGATTTTGTAAAGGTTACGTTTCTACGAAAATTGTTACAGAACTCCAGAAGAAATGTTTTTTAAAAATACTGTGAGCTATACACGACCAAAATAGAAGTATGCAGGAAATTACAAACATTGGAAAAAAAAACTTTGCCTACACGTATGAAATGCTATTAAATAGAGAATCTTTATACGCCGAAAAGTATTTTTCCGTCACAAATTTACATTGTGTTACAGTTATTTCGTAGCATAGTTTTTCTTGTCATGTTTCTTTTTAAAGTTAATAATTAATTTTGTTATGTACCCTCTTATTTCTAAACGATACAATCGGCCATTTTCTTAATTGAATAATAATGTAATATTTTTATTTATTCAGTGATTAGCGCCTGTTTTGTACAGAGTAGTTATCTATAATTTACTATAATTTTATGTAACAATATTATCTCTAATATGATGAGATAATTGTGTAGATTATAATTCTTTTTCTTCTTCTTCAGCCAATCTCAGTCCACTGCTGGACGTAGGCCTCCCCAAGTACGCGCCACATATCCCGGTCTCCCGTCTTCCTCATCCAGTCCGTGCCGGCGATCTTACACAGATCGTCAGTCCACCGGGCTGGCGGATTATAATTCAAAATCTCTCAAATGCATATTAGACGGTATTCATTACATTTTATTTTTATGTTGGCAGACGCGATAGATTTATACTGTTTGTTTTATTTTATTAAATGCAAAACTTTAAGTATAATATTTTATATAATATCTTATATAAACTATTATCTAAAATTTCCAAACAATAATATATTCAATTATTTTCATTCATAACCCTTTAATTAAAATAGTTTATCAATGACTGCAATCCGCTACCGGTTGTGCCGATTTTCTAAATATCTTATACTGTAAAATTGTGTGTGAAATGTCAGTGTAAAATATATGTTAAAACCGTAAGGTTCTCAGATTATAAATATGGTGACCAGCTGCTGTTCTTATATTACCATAAACTCTTCTGAGTTGTTGCAAGTATTACAATAGTGATGGTTATTTATCTTGGGTGTAGTAAAGGTGTGTTTATTTGGAAATACAATAGCGCCAATTGGTTCACCAACCAACTGTCGTTGTTCATTTGTAACTTGTTAGCGGCAAACACTTCCGCATTTCGAAACTAATACGGCGCCATTGGATGACAACGTTCTGTCTTGGTCGTAACCACTCAGCGCTATCGTTAATGTAAAAACGTGTTTTAGAAAATAAATGTAAAGCACGAATAAGTAGTACTCGCAAATAGATTAGGGATATAAAAGAGGCCTAAAACTTGTTATTAATAAACGAATTCAAATAAAATTGATAGATGATCTTTTATAAAATATAATGATATGATAACAAACTGATAGGTTATAAGTGCCATAAATAAAATACCTATGTATCCTTAAAGATGAATTTGCTAACAAAGAGTGTTTGTTAAATATTTTAAAACTATAAACGAGATTTAAAAATGAAAAACATTTTTAATTAATATACTATATTTCGAATGAAAGGACAAAAACGCTTATTGCATCCGGTTTTTGAGAAGATCGTATAAATTTGATTACTTAAACCACACCAAGGTGACCAATGTTACATATATATATTTATTGAATGTATGTCGTTAAAATTAAAAAAGTTTATTGAATTAATCATTAATAAAACTCTAGATATTTAATCGCAGAGTACATCCTAGTTTCTCTTTTCATTAGCAAAACACGTCGTCGTACTTTTAATTGCATAATTCACAATTTTAGTCAAGTCACACTGTCAGACGACTACTATGCAAATATTACCATACTAACATTTTAGTACAAGAATAAGTAATTAATTACTTGTTTTAATTCTAGTTTTCAAGGTAAAGTATTAAACCTAATTTTATTTAGATCGCTTCACTTACTTAATGAGACTTGAAATAGATTCTCATGAAGATAATTATACTGTAAAGATATTTAGCTGACAATTAGCTATTTACAGACAACCGTCTGTCTGTTTGTGTATGTTATAACAGCTTTTTTATATATTAATGTATATTTAGGATAAAGGTATATTCTATATGCCTCTATACATTGGTGTAGTAAAATCACAATAAAAATAGGGGTATCTGTCATACAAGTAGAATAAGAAAAAAGATTTTTTTTAAAAGAAAGATTACTTTTATTTCAGTATCATAATGTTTCATAATCGGGCAGAGTATTAATAGTCAAATCTTGAAAAATCATAACGCTTTTTCGTGATGGTATTGAGTTTAAGTCAAATACGTCGGGAGCTATATATACTCTTTCAAAGCCGTAATGCTGATATAACACGGACCAACTGAACTGAACTGAAAGGATACGAACTGTATTCAATGACATTGAATGCTTCAATTTTATTTTTATATGAACCACTTTGGTTCATTCATCTAACATCTAATTGAAAGACAAAGAAACCTTCTAAGATAAATTTTAAACTATAGGGTTGAAAATACTGAAAAATGACAAGTTTCAGATTTACAAATACTTTTAACAAGACTTTATAATAATAAATAAAAATAATAAAATAGTTTATTAGGTACCAGAGCATTGTTACAACGATAACAGAAGGTGCTATAAAGTTCTATTACAATAAAATAGGTTAAATCTAATTAATAATTAGGGAAAACTAGAAATAAATAATAAAATTTGTGAATAGTAACACCTAAACTAGGCAAAAGCCTGTAACTATAGGTGTTAGTTCCTTCTTATAATGTATAATTTGAATGTTTCACTTATATTCATATATAGGTAGAAGTGCTACAAAACTTATTGTATATAAACAAGATCCGTCACGTAGCTTTAGCTTTTGAGATATTATTTGTTATATTAGTTTTTAAAGTTCATTGGTCAAATGGCAACAGCTAAAGCAGCCAAACAGTAGATATTCATCATTTCTACGGTACTCTCTATTGTATGTGGACTGGAACGCACTTGGCCGATTTTATAACCATTGTTTACTAACGTTATATCACATCTGACATATGTTGCAGCAGCGAGCTGCTCTAAATGGACACAACGCATAAATTGTATTGACATTCTTCAAAACAAAGATCTTTGTTCAGAGTTTAAATAAATACGATTAAACACTATCTTAAACTTAAAAGTCTTTGTATTTATGTATGCTTGAAAGCATTAATCTTAGGTTGTATCATTCCAGTATCTACACGTAGTATTGTTTTTGTTTATGCTTATTGTATAAATATTCTATATAAACATTAGACTTCGACATGAAGGGGACAGGTAATATAACAGCAATGCATTAACATTTCAATGCCAATGTCTTTGGATCCTGCAACTTCAAAAACATTTATAACATACCCACCATGCTAGACTAAGAGATGTATTGGCGGGTAAAACACATCAGTTATATCGATGTGCCGGTCCCATCAAGATATTTGCCTTCACCGTCAGCACGTGTTCATTAAAAATACATACATACATCTGTATACCCTACATTCAGGACTTGAACCCATGTCATCAGAATTACACGCGGGTATGTTAGCCACTAATCTACTACGGAATGTCAATATCTTATATATCTTATATATAATATATGAGAAAACAGAAGTATGCAAAGCTAGATAAATACCAAGCCCCATAGGTCACTAGACATACTTATAATCATGTTACAAAACGCCAATTTTTGTACAAATTACATAGCAAATTATAAGCTCTCATATCTTTAACGAGTCAAATATTGTATTGTTACGACTTAGCCAAAATTCCACGAAGCAAGCCGACAAATGTGAATGCGCACCTGCCGGCCATAAAGCCCAAGTTTATTACCTGTCCGCGTTTGCACTTCTTTTGTTTTCTTTGTGTTTAATATTTGTAATTAGAAAAGCCGCCTATTGTGTATTGGAAACCTCTCTGGTAGGCAGTGGCCAGGTGTAGTTCTAACAATCCATTGTTTACACGGTCGTGACATATTGTAAGCTGAGTATAAAGGGATGCACGAACGGAGAGACCGGGAGTCAAGCGACGATTACGATACGTGCAAGACGTGTACATTCGATAAACCATACAGTGACGGACTTTACGCGTGTTATTGAATTGTGCATTACATTTGTACTGGTTGTGTCCAGTTATATTTGTAGCATGTGTTATACGTGTTTGTATAGTTCTAATAAATTCTATAGTAATTCCAAACAAACACAATAAACAAAGAAAATACGACCAGTACTATAGAATACCATACACTAATGAGTAAATTAATACTACAAAGCGAATTTTTAAACAGGACCATAATAGTAAAGCTTAAAGTTTTAGTAGCCACAGATTACGAAAAGCTTAGGTATAAAAAAATATCCGTTAATCTATATATACTATAACAAATCTGTTGAGGATATGTAGTTTGTGTAATAAATTTAACAACGCGAAAAAATCAGGAACGCTTTTAATAATCAGCAGACAATCACACATTGTATATCCCCCAAGCAAAGCAAGTTACGCTTGTTATGGGTAATATACAACGGACCACTCTGGAGCCTGAATCACGCTTACCTAGATAGTACCTATTCACACGAGACTTGAAGATAACTAGATTGTATTTTTCGGGAAATACGGAGTTTGGTAGTGCATTCCACAACTCTGCCGAACGTAGAAGGAACGTGGAAGCGAAACATTTCACTCCGCCCTGGTATCATTTTCACTGTGAAACAATGGCGTAGACCAGAATGCCTTGTCGTCCAACGATGGAATGGTGTAGGGGAATCAGGTCAAACAGTTCAACACAAACACACACTCTCCAAAATTAATCCTATAAAAAAATCGATAGACTAGCAACCAGGCGTCGATGCTCTAGGCTCTGAAGCATTGTATTATACAAGCTGATCGCTACCGATCAACCTCTTAGCTCTTCTTTCAATAGACTCTATTGTTTCAAGCTGGTTTTTAGCTGAGCCGTCCCAAAGGTGAGAACAGTACTCCATGCAAGATCTTAGTTGAGCACTGTAAAGAGTAATAGTTGCTCTGCAGTGAAGTATCGCTTCACTGTTGAACGTATACTCAGTTTTTATAGAGAAAAGATATGGCGCTACAGTTGCGTTCTTGTTGCTAGTTTAAAAAAATACATTATAACTATAAATTGTTACAGTGAAGGAAACTTAACTGATATTAATTTATATTCTACCTATAACCCCTCAATACTAGAAGTAGAATACTGAGCCTAGGTCATCGAAGTCAATAGTTAAGGTGGCCACGTTTCCACGTTCCCCGACGTCAGTCGGGGGCCCGGAGGCGCAGATATGCGCATGATCTCCCATCCCTGAAATACCGCTGCAGGGGCCCTCTAGCATCTAGGGAGCAGAGTAGTCTTCACCCCTGTTGACGAAGTGAGTTTGCTCTGATTCCCGGGGCACTCTCAGGCACTTTTGCGCTAGGATCGACGTGGGCGTAACTACGTTCTAAGTCTCATGCCTTTCCTACCATAAGCGCGGGGCACATGGGAGGAGGTGGTTTAGTGGGGTATTAGCCCTTGGGCATTTGTCCATTGGTTCGAGTCTCCACACAAGCCGGTCGGTTACTGTTTGGATTGCCCTCAGTGGAATACCTCCATGATCGACAACGGTCTAATCCCTAGCAAGGGAAGCCCTGTAATCTCCCGAAGAATCAATAAGTCGTTTTGAAATATCTTTGTAGAAACTTATCACATGGCCTCAGGACCGCACGGTCCAAGTGTTTCACCAACAAACGGCACAAACGGATCTATCTGTCAACTGCTAGTTGAAATTTAGAGTGAACCCGTTTTAAATTTCTTAGAAAATGTTGGCTAAAGGAACTTTTGCATCACTTAATTTCTAACATAAATAGGATAACCTATACCAATGTTTTGGCATAAATGATTGAAAATCAGTCAATTTATTCAAAATATTAAAAAATCTTAATATTATCTGTTTTCTACCCACTCACACAATAATATTCATATTATCATTGTAAAATAATATGTTTGTAAAATAATCGCTTTGAAGCAACATTATAGTTTTTCAAAACATGTCTAACAATAACCTCAAATGTTCTTATTATTCTTTCATCCTACAACTACGTATATAAAAAACTTTCCCACTTTACTTTTATTGCTATTTCATTATAGTATACACAAACACTGTTTATATTTTATACATATAGAGTCAATAGTCTTCGACATAAAAAGAATGTGATAGACATAGCGTGCTTTTACCACATAATTACTGAACCCTAAATACGGATAGACAGGAGCTGTAAATCGAATACCAGGAATAAACTAATGAGAAACCCAACAGATCGTATCTTAATCTGTCAGGAAAAAAGGTTTAGGCAGTAAATACAAAATAACCTAAATCCACATATACATACACCACGCCGCGAAATTCCTTAAAATCTTAGATATAATTGGTTTTTAAACGTTTTAACGGTTTTAAGCGAGGCATTTTATTTGATTTTAACCGATTTCCGAAAGGAGGAGGTTATCAATTCGTCGGTATGTTTTTTGTATGTATGTTACTCGATTTCTCCGTGAATTGTAGACAGATTTTCATTTTTTTCTGTACTCGAAGTGTATACTACCGAGGTAGGCCAATGGTCACAAAGTCAGGATCTGATGAAGGGATCCCAGGGAAATCGAGAATAGCTCTTGTTGGAGAGCATATACACCGAAGACTGAAATGGCCAAGTTGTAAAGCGTGCGAGATTTACAATTTCTACTGGTGCTTAATAATAGGTTGGGGAAAAAGTCTTTTCGCATATAGTATGTATGAACTTGTAATAAGATCTCTTTGGCTATACCATTTGTATCTGGCTGCTTTTTGGTATCATTAAAAAGTTTTAATTTTAAAGAAGACAATTCCAAATTCAAATTAGGAAAATGTGTGATTTTCATTTGTTTTTCTTATTGTTAAAATGAGTGAATCTAGTGAAGTAATTCGATACATTTTAAAATTTTACTATAAAAAAGATAAAAATGCAACACAAGCCGCGAAAAAAAATTGTGATGTTTATAGATCTAATGCAGTATCTGTGAGAGTAGCGCAAATTTGGTTTAAGCGTTTTCAATCCGGAAATTTTGATATCAAAGATGCATGTCGCTCTGGTCGCCCTGTTACGGACAGAATTGATGCCATTTTTGAAAAAGTGGAGCAAGATCGGCATATTAGTAGTTACGATGTAGCTGGAGAACTGGGAATTGACCACAAAACAGTTTTGGCGCATTTGAGAAAAGTTGGGTACACAAAATAGCTCGATATTTGAGTGCCTCATGAGCTCACTGAAAGAAACCTAATCAACCGTGTACTCATTTGTGATTCTTTATTACGACGTAATGAAACCGAACTATTTTTGAAGAAGCTGATAACTGGTGATGAAAAGTGGATCACGTACGATAAGAACGTGCGAAAAAGATCGTGGTCAAAGGCCGGTCAGGCTTCACAGACTGTGGCGAAACCCGGGTCAACTCGCAACAAGGTGATGCTGTGTGTATGGTGGGATTGGAAGGGCATTATTCATTATGAGCTGTTACCGCCAGGCAGGACCATCGATTCTGAACTGTACTGCGAACAACTGATGAGGTTAAAGCAAAAAGTTGAGAGAAAGCGGCCGGAATTAATCAACAGAAGGGGTGTGGTTTTCACCATGATAACGCTAGACCTCACACATCTTTAGCCACTCAGCAAAAATTACGAGAGTTTGGCTGGGAGGTGTTAATGCATCCGCCGTATAGTCCTGACCTTGCACCTTCAGATTTTCACCTGTTTCGGTCTCTGCAGAATTCCTTAGGCAGTTTTAGGTTAACATCACGACAGGACTGCCAAAACCACTTGTCGCAGTTTTTTGATCAGAAGCCCCAAAATTTTTATAGCAATATGATCAAGTCCCTACCTACAAGATGGCAAAAAGTTATCCAACAAAATGGCACCTACATACTTTAGTCAAATGTAAATAAACTTTATAAAAAATCCTTTTGAATTTTTATATAAAATGCGAAGAAACTTTTTCCCCAACCTAATATATTATTTCTAAAGCTATTGAAGTAGTTGCGCAACTAAAAAGTAAAAAATATTTTTGAAGTGAAACTTCTTTAGAAATGTCGTGATTTGAAACTCGATGAAACGAAAAAAGCGACACGAAAAAGAGATAAACACATATAATTCAACCTTATATAATTTGAAGTAAAACACATTTCTCTTTACTAGCGGGTAGTATTAATTTTCAATTTAAATAAAACTTAAAATATTTCGAATGAATTTTAGCTGTATCTGTATATACCTAAGACAGATATTTTTTAGACGTAGATCAAAGGAAATTGTGCGTAACAGTGCATCGATGGTGAACTTTGTGCTAGTGATTTAAAGTGCAATTTAGTTTGAAACTTATATAGTTAATATGTGATATATACAATGTAATATTTGGCATTAAAAATTAAATATAAAAAGATTTCTGAGCTTTGTAAAAATATTATAAAAATAATAAAACCTTATACTCCTAATACTCCTGACACTCTCTCTATACTTATCTCATTCCTTCGTAGGCTACTTTTCTAAAGTTTCACTTCTACTGCGTGTGAACTTCTTGAAAATATAAAGCATAATAACATTTTACTATAACATACTTGTCGTAATCATCTGAGACGAGAACACTTCACACTTTTGCTGTTATTGAAGTAATCAACATCTTTTGTTATGGCAGTTACATCAAAAATCATTATAGAGAGTGTTATATTTAATATAATCGAATAATTCGAAATCTTCTATAATCCCATAACACTAAGTTAAATTACCGACATTGTATACTAACGTTACGCAACAGTTGCGCGATTTCCGCAATAAAAACAAAATAGGCATCAATAATATCGGATTAAACGATATTAGCAATTAAAATACAGAGAAAATATCTCTTAGGTGTACATATGAGTTACTATAAGAATCTTATAGTATTACATAAGGATGTAGACACTATAGAATGCGTGACAACGTAATAGGGTATATTTAGGATTACGCGCGTGAATGGGGGCCGTATTCTAAGTTATTCAATTTGCGTAACACTTTGGAGCTAAACGAGATTCCACCTGAGTAACCATAAAATCAACTTGAATAGAATCAGATGATAATTAAAAAAAAACTGGTTGTAAGACGTCTTAGCGGAAGCTTTTCGACTAACACGATAATATAAAGATAAAATAATATTCGTCGTCAGATTCGTGACTTAAAGTAGGTACGACTAAAATTATTCTTATGCCAAGACAAAATAAAAATAGATTTTAAAAATACTCAAAATAATTCTGAACAAATGAGATTTTTATACAAAATTCCATTTTCATTTTAAAGTATTTTATAAAAAAAACCGTCCAAAATCTCCCGTTTAGTAGTAATTAGTGCATGATACGCACGAGATGATATTTTCTAAAGAACACATAGTAAAATTTTAATTTTAATTCAACATTTTATATATAAAGACGTTTTAAAAAGTTGGTTAGTTTAAAAAATAAAATCTGCTATCTCTTACATAATCGGTTGCTGTTTAGAAACACGATAAAAACTATAGTAACAATTCCACAATAGAGTTCACACTCGCGTTGCACAATATATTATGATAGGCAGTGGGAGCAAAAAACGCCCGTATTACCCGCCAACCTAAATTCGCAATACTACAAGTACAAGAGGAATAAAAACAGTTCGCGTTTGTGCATTTGTAAAAAAAAATGTATTGAACATCCGTTACACGCAGGACGGTGTGTTGCGGTTCAACGAAGCTGAACGAGGTCCAACTTAGCTTTGATGCTCGCCACTCATAGTTAACACGAAACACGTACACCATGCCTAACACGAATGCATTTTATACACCATGACATGTCATATATTTTATGACCAGGAAGAATTATTCGCCAGCACCATACATAAATTATTCAAGTCGCTCAGCGTCAACGAGACGATTTTTGCTTGAGAAAGTCTGTTTGTTGTATTCAATTCAGTGATGTGTTTTTATCAATTCTAGGTATATCGTCATGGAACATAAACATACGATATATTTTAATGCAATCTACTCACAATGAGTCGGCTGTCTCGGTAGAAAGTAAGTTCAATTACCTGAAAAGCAGAGATCCGTTTAGGTGCTAGCAACTGTGGAGCTCTATCAACAAGATTTTCCATTGAATGACGAGTGAGAAATCCTTGCTTTTGGATAGCTGAATTGCCTCCTTTGTATGCACTGCGGTTAAATTTTGTAGCAGGCGCAACGATTCGATTGCCATTTTCGTCATCATCTTCCCATTCGGTGACGACCTCAGCGCGCATGTCTTCTAGGGAGCGAGAGCGGCTGCAGGGGCACGCGGTTGGCGAAGGATTTGGATTCCTCAACTGCCGAGGTCTCTCTCGTCCGGTATACACCTCTGCGTGGTTGCCCGGTGTCGGCGCACCCGCCGAGCGATAACTCGGAGAGAGAAAATAATAGTCCCTCGACTTATTGCTGTACGCACTCATTCCAGAAAAATCTGAATATGAAGAACCCTTCGAAGATGATGTCTTAAAGTTCCTCACATCCATTGGGTCCGGTGGTCGGAAATAAAAATTAGGTTGTACTTGTCGGGAAAGTGGTGGCCACGGTCTGAACGACGTGTCTAAGTATTGTGCCGGTTTGGACTTCATGTCAGATCGCGATAGATCATCCGAGCGCGGCGTGTCGGTTCCGTGCGGATGTAGTCGAGGAAACTGCGCTACTGGTGTCACGGGCGGCGATCGGCGTGCGCGCCGGCCCACCACAGGTGTGTTGCACCACGGACCGCAGCCATAGCCGCGCGATAGACAGAGACGAACATACAGAGAAAGGCGCATTCGCGTTTCGCTCGATTCGCTCGATGCGAATACAAGTGAAAGGGGTAGCCCGTGTGCGGTCAACGCGTCCAACTCGGATATTGCTCGTAATCAGAGTGCCCCAAGATATCTCCCGGAGAAGCACAAGCGCTCAAATATCAATATTAACTTATGCACACCGTTATCGTCTATTAGCATAAAAGTTATCAACACTAACCCAACAATTCCAATAATCAAACACAACAAAACAAATGTAATTGAATGTCGTTCAAAAAGAAATTTTATATATATTTGTATCATATATTTCTTACGTAACCTAAAGAATCAATTAAGAACTAATGTAGAACATGTCAGTCATTAATTACGACACCATCGCCATTGTGTTTTAAAAACGCAAGATTTTAGAAAGAGCGTATAATTCATCACGCGCGCATGCAACTTTCGCTTCTTTCTTACGCCCGACTACTTATTAAAAAGCATGGCATAACAGAAAAAAGCATTTCGTAATGTTTGATTAGTTACGAAGTGCTATATTAATAGAGTAGTCGCAATAGATAATAAATTTATTGTTCACGTTTCCACCCACATTGATCTTCGAATAACGTAGGAAAACTTAACAATTAATTAGTCACCATATTAGCGACCAGCGAATACAAGGCTGCGCCATATACGTATATAGCGCAATAATAAACAAGTTTGAATTGGATAAGACTCATCATAAACTCAATTTCAACCTACATGTGAAAACGTAATATAAAATCAGCCGACCACGAACTTGGATAGTTTCTCACTTGATCGAGACCAGCAAAAACTGTTGATTGAAACTTTTGGACCAACGAACCGGATGATAAATGAGACGCAAGGAATGTGATACTGCGAAACATAGTTTCACAATTACACATAACAATGAAGCACCCCTTTTCAACATCTCTGTATAGCAACTGATACTTTCTCACGATATTTTTTTTTGGTATTTATACTGATTTACTAAAATGACTCGTTATAACAGGTGAACACACAATACTGATGTATCCAATTGTTTTAGTTACAATATGCGTATAATGAAACGAATTAACGTAATTACAATAATACTCATTATACGTTAAACAGTAATAAAAGATACAAATTGAAAACCTTTGTATTATCTTGTATGTACTCGATCTTATTATAAAAAAGAAACTCTCCAACAAATATGGACGTTAACAACGAACTCATGAAGAGTACTAATGGAGGAAAGTAAGCAAATAAATCTACGCCGATGAATGTCAATGAAACAATAAAGACAGTTAACGTAAGAGAATCGAGAAATCGTAACAGTTTTTGCTTGGGTATTATCTATTTATTTGTTATACGAAACAGATTTCAGCACGCAGAATTATAACATTAAGTGCGGACCATCAACAATAAACAAATAGAAAAAAACTAATATAAATAAAATGACTTATTTACAATGGTTAATCAAGCTATAAGAAGTCTAGTCTTCAAATTTGAGAATTAAGCCCATAATGCGTGTTATAATGCTTTTGTTCGAGATTTGAAAATAAATGTAAATATAGCGATGTTGAATTTTATGAAAAACGTTAAGTAATCTATTGCATTATATACATATAGTCGTATAATAGACCCGGCGAACTTCGTACCGCCATATTTTCTGAATTCCTAAAAGATTGTTTCATGAGACAAAAATAAAATCACTAAAATCACTCCAGGTGATTAGGAGGATTCTAGAACCCAATCTCAGCGCCACCTACCGGTTCCAATTGTGAGTCTAAACCATCCGGGGACCCATTCAAACACACAAAACAAATATCATCACAATAGGTAAAATCGTTCTCAAGTTATGCTCGTACATACATTTCTACGATTCATATTTATATATAAGATGAGAAACAACCAACTACGCAGAAGCTTATGACTACATCGTATGAGTCACAGTGTGTGCCAAAAATCCCGTGGCTAAGTAATGTACAATTGTAAACATTGACACAATCGACCGAATGTATAGGCACAAAACAGACGCCGCGTTTTAACTGAATCATCTGCCGTTATCGTTTCTCCCGACAACCAATTGAACTTTATTGTCTGATTTACCGAGGAGACTGTCTCGGGTCAACATGCATTTACAAGATACCCAGTTGCCGATGATCGAAAGTTATTGAGTCAACGACGCTAATTCACGGAATATGAATTTACCATTTAGGCCAGCTCTTTGCATTTACACATAATATGAATGACGTTCATTGATGTTATAATTTTAGATCAATAAGCAAGCATTGTGTATTCATACTAGTCAATATCTTTGACGGTTCAAATGTATCTGCTAGGACAAACGTAGCCATATAGCATTTATACATAGCAATAGCCTTTTTAATAATATTACAATCGAATTATCCTATTGTATCATTCGGTTGTGTTAAGATTTTTTAGAGATCCTCTTTAGAGATTCTTTGACTAGACTCATTATCTGTACAGCACCTTTTGTCTACTTAGCAAAGCCATCAGTTGAACCTCCTGAACCCTACTTTGTGCATCTTTTGGTTATCCTTTTAAAATCACTTTATAGTAGATGTTATATGTTTATAGTAGATGTAGAACAATGTTTGGTTTTTACAGGCGACAACCGTTCGACCTCTCAACCCAAAGAGAATTTTTTACGAGAGCTCCTATCTAGATAGGATGCAAAGACTTGGACCAGATCTAACCTGATGATGGGTCACGAATATTAGAATAAACTACCAGTGGGATTACCACGGTCTTATGTACATGTGAGACTATTGTTAAAATCCTTTTACGATGCTATGTGACATCAAAACCTTAATACACACTTTTAACTTGCATAGTCAATAATAACATCGAAAAATATCGTGTTTTAGTGTCAATTTAGAACCGTTTATTACACGAGTCGAGACATACTAACGTCTTCTCAAATAAAACATATATAGATTTTTGTTTGTTAAGGACTTGGCAAACATTGCAATGGAACGCGAGATATGGTTACATATAATGGTTCACACAAGTCAGAATTGGAAAATAATACCCAGGAGTCAGCAAAACTAACTATTCTGAATAAATAACTAAATCCTCCAAAATTCTTGGCGTTATACTCGCCACTTGCTAGCTTATCAGCCTTTAGCGTGTCATTCAACCAGCAAAGCCACTAATTAAAATTATGACACTTTTAAAATTGGATTTTATTTCTACTTTTTGTGAGGCCTCATCCATTTAAGATTATGATGTTATAACAACAGAAATTTTACTGGCGGTCTTCAATTTCTTCAAATTCAATGATAATTTATATGGTCAATAATAAAATTGATACATACCTTGGAACGTATTCTTCTATAATCCTATTAAATTACTATTGTATATTCACGGTTTTTTGTATTAGCCGCAAATTTACAGAATACATACATACCCCGCGGATATGGAGTTTTTACTGCGCGTAGAATCAATTATATTAAAGTTCTTTTAAAACCTAAGTTCTTTTAGAATCTAGATTCAAGACTTATTTAAGAACAGCTGTGCCTAGCTAGCACGGCACTTAGACTATATATTCATATATTCTTAAGCTACAAGATATTGTTATGAAATATAAACGAAAAATGAAGATTTTTGTCTTAGTCCTTAATATTTCTATTAGAATCCTTTGAGCCTTTTCGGAACCCATTGGAAACAAACCTTCAGATTGCCAGAAAATTTTAAAAATATTAGTTTATACTAGGCATCTTATAAATAGCAATTTCGAATAAATTTTGTTATTTAAATTTTTGATCACAGACAGACACTTGTATTATTCAACTTATTGATATAACCAAAGCATATTAATGATCAAAATTGTGAATGTTGTATCAAACATCTATAGATTTAAGCGAGCATATGCATTACGCCTTAAAACGAGAGTCCGTGTTGTCGGCGTCATGTCCATTTATGGTCGTATAGGTCACAGCGAACTTCGCGAAACCATTACGCCCTATCTGCATCCAAGTACAGGCGAATAAATATTATATCTAATAAAATAGTGGTGTAATAACACACTAAAATAAGTGTGTTATTTCATGTGTCTTAAAATGGTGTTCTGTCATAAAGGTATTTACTGCACCAGACAGAAATTTTAGAAACGTTTTGCCTAAAAGCTTTTAAATTAAACACTTTAGATATATATTTGTGTTATTTAATGTATTCTTTACTTTTCTACTAATTGATACGAAATAGAAACCTATAGAAAATAGAAAAGTATAAATAGAGAATTTCAGTCAGTACAGTGCAGTACACATAGATTGTAATCAAATTAAGTTCTCCTATAAAATGACTTCATTTTTCGCGGCAACTTGAAGAGTAATGTACAAACACGGTGTCAAAATAAACCATAGTTGTAGGATGGATCATCGTTTAATAATAAAAATATATGTCCATTTGTCTAAAAACCATTCAATCGATTAGTGAAAAATGTGCCAGAATTTTTAAGCGAATAATTTTTATTTGGAAATCTTATATTAAAATTCGCTTCGCAAGGTGTTATTGCTAATATTTGCATAATTTATATGTAACATATTACGATCCAATCAAATGAACGTAAAAGTAATTGTTAGAAACCTATTGTAAAAGTTAAACGTATTACTCTGCTATTAGAAAGAAAAAGGAATAAGAACTATTATAAAACTGCATATTCGATGCATTTTTTAACCCTATTACAATACATAAGCCTTGTATGGCGTGATCATATTGAATAAATCTGTATACAGTAAGTACATTCCATTAAAAACATCGATACGTAAGAGGGTTAGTTCTTTGATATGTGCATAATACAATTATTCACGCTCGAAAGCCGCTTGACGGAATTGCTTAAACCTCATTCGTTTAGAAGAATGTAATTGTATTATAACACAAAGCAATGTACCTTTTTACGGTTCTGCTCGATCGAAACCAAGAGAGCTTCGTTTTTACGGAATCATAAGATACAAACTAAAATATTGATATACTTTAGTTATTGATGTTAATAAATAACATTAAGTTAAAATAGATGTATACTGTATAGTATACTTTACAAGACTAATCAAATAATCCGCAATCAATCATTTTGGAAGAATAAAATTTTATATTTGACGATGCGATCATCGCAGAAAACGAATACAAGCTGGCATTAAAACCGTAAGTGATACAAATAATTACCTTAAAGTGTCCAAAAGAAACCCTGTCGTCTTGAGCGAGAGACGACGCAGAATTTGTTTTGTCAGATTCCCAAGTCGTGTGCCAGAAGTCTAAAGAGTCTGTAGAGGATTTTTTCGTTTCAATGGAGCTCTTTCTTGATAAGGAATTTGTAGATCCGACATAATCCTTGCCTTTTCTTGTCAGGGAGTTCGTTGACCCCACATAATCCCGCTTCATATCCCTGACGCCGTTACTTGATAAGGAATCCCTTCTGTTGTAATTGACTATATTGCTTCGACTCAGATTAGGGAAGGAGCCCATTGAATGTCTCTTTGTGCTGTATCTGTGTGTGGGGCTCGGCGTCTCTCTGCGAGGAGGCGTCACTGATGGACTGTGACGGTCACGCCGGAGAAGACTTGGGAAGGACGAAGGATGCTCCATCTCCCGCGCTGGAGATCCCGACTTGATCGAATCCCGCCGTCTGTTTCATCATATCATTAATTAGTCATCGCGCATAATTATATTTTACGAATATTAATTGAAAACACATACGGACCTGATTATGAGACCATTCATTGGCGAAGGTACATCTCTGAAAGATCCTGGTGTGGATTCTCTGCTGTGAAGGTAAAGCGAGGACCGATATGGAGTGCCGCAACGACCGTGCACGTCGCAACGCGGGTCGTGCTCTATTACCGAACTCACGATTGGGGAATGTCGACCCTCCCCATCCAGACTCATGTTCCCGAACATCGAATCTAGCTGGCGCATTGCCATAGCCTTCTTCACCGCAGTCATCTCAAATGTAACTAAACAATATCCTCGAAATTTACTTTTAAATCAACAATTGTATATCGACAAAAGTTTAAAGCTCGGACAATATTACGAGAATGCGAGTACATTAAGTGACATGTATGTCTCCTAAGTATGCCGCGACACGACTGGACTGTTCGGACGGCAATCGGCATTGTGCGCAGAATACCTACCGCTGACTCATAGAGGCATGCGCGCGGGCAACGAGACTGAGATTATTACGGTGTCCTACTATTACATACACGTAAATATAATGTGACAAGGAGGTAAATAATGATCGGGCTTAACTCAGGAATTATAATTAATAAACAAGGACCGGCTCGAGCGTAGGAGTCGCGTCAAGTTCAATACAAGGTTAAAAAGTGCTTCCAAACGGCCCGAGAAAAACAACAACCGGTTGCAATCATAACAGTGCATTATCACATTGTATCAATATTAAAAAATCTTAAAATTAATGATTAGTGCACATCACCGTATGCGCATATCCTGTTTTTTGTAACCATTGAGTCCATTTTAATATTGATCAAATGAAAATATTTCATATAAAAATAGAATCAAACAGATTACTTATTAAAAATTGGATTTTGTAATAGATCAGAAAACCATTGTATTCGCTATTCAAGAAGAAAAAGTGGCGAGATAACTTCTCTACGAAAATATATTTTTAAGGGTTCCGCCTATAGATAAAAGCGAACACTTGAGGTCTCTCTTCACTTTGTCTATCCTGAGATAATCACAACTAATCATCTCTAGAACATTTTATTAGGCAAATTTTTTTTTTTTATTCCGACTTATACACGGACACTTATAATATTCATATATTCTATTGTTATGTCAAAAAATACGCCTTAATCCGTAAAATCAATGTATCAAGAGAAAAAATTGCCTAATTTCGTAACGCCCAAAAAGGACATAAGGGCTCTCGAAATTTCAAAGAGGCTTCAAAAATAAAAGAAGCGAGAACATATATTTAATACATATTCACAAACTGGTAGCGCAGCGTACGGTTGTCATTTACTACACTGGTTTTAAATATCACAAATGAAGAAACGCCAGTCAAAGATCAAAGGTTCCTTAAGAAAGAATTTAAAAGGTCAACCTTGCCTCAAAGCGTTCTCTATTAAATTTGTAGCTACAGGTCCGTAACTGTTCACTCGAGGACTGTATGAAATGCGATTTTAGATTGCACCACTCTAGTCTTGCAAAGGGCGCTTTTACACTAAAGGGTTTGTTGGAAATAAAGCATTACCCCTAGTTTCCATTATAAATACCACATTCGTCCTGTCACTGTCCTACACTTCTCTCGTTGTAGACATCCAAGAGACTCGCAAAGAACGTACAGTGCGAGCGCGATTTCATTTTTTTACACCTTGGGTTACATTATTGAAGTTTTACTAGGGATCCCTAATTTTTTCTAGTAATAAATATAGCCTATATTAATGTGAGATAATGTAGCATTCTAATAGATACTGTTCTCATTTCTCATCCATTAGTATTTTCTCACGACCTTAAGAATGAACATATCACACGCTTAATCCAAGACTGACTTCACTTGACAACATTTAACGCGTTGCGAAATGGTGTACAGAGAATAGGAAGTAAATTTATATTTTGACTTACATACGACCTTCAAAGTGTTCTCCAGTGCAACTTATTTTGTATAAAAACCTTTAAATTTGAATTTATGTTTTCTTGATGCTGTACGCTTGGCGATGTAGCAGCTACTGTGTGATACAACTATTCAGCATACTCAAATAATTAGATTAAGAACAACTAATTTGACGTTTCTCATTGCTCAGTTATGTACGAAATGACTATAGGAGCAGCATATATTATTTTAGACATTATTAACCGCAGCGTGGGCAGCAGCAGGAATGGCTGAATGTAAACGTGGCATTAAAACAACAATCAGATTTTCTCGTCAAATTTATAACTATCAGACCGTTACAAATCCTCTGAACATATTTGTCTTGGTTGATAGCTCAATGAACGCATCAAATATTGTCAAATAAAGCTCGACCAAACAAAGGTAGATCTTCCTACAAACATTTCAAAATGACCGACGAAATTGGATAAACGTGTAGGAAGCATGCTGTAGAAAACGTGATGTTGAAAAACGGTTTAAAACTGTAAAATATATTGCTACTAGTATAACATTTAATATCTATGCGTGTATAGAAGTTACAAGTGTGTCAACTCCATGATTAATTAGAAAATAATTGATAAGATAATTGTTATTAGTATCTTAGAAAACAACTCTTTCTTATCACAAGGATTCTATTTGGAGGTTAATAATACAATACACATAATCAAAATTCTACTACACGTCATACGAGTGAGTACAAATATTTAAAAATTAAATGTGCCCATTTCTACCAGAAACGATTTTTCTCAGTGCTGGAGAATTTTTATCCATAGATACAAACTAGCGAACGAAATTCTCTAGCATATCATCGTTGACTATCTCTTTAGGTTTAGCCTACGCAAGTTATGTAAATTTATTTTCCTAAGACTCGGTTGCAAAATATTGATTTTTTTATACTTAAATAAAAACTTAATTAGGTTTTATATATATATATATATATATATATATATATATATATATATATCTATATATATATATATATCTGTATATATATATATATATATATATATATATATATATATATATATATATATATAATTCTTCTGTACGTGTTTTGGCAGTGAACTCCTCCTAAACGGCTGGACCGATTTTGGTGATTTTGTTTTTATATCATGAAACAAAGTCTTTTAGGAATTCAGAAAATATGGCGGTACGAAGTTCGCCGGGTCAGCTAGTATTATATAAACCGTCAGTGACAAACTATCTAACTAACGGTGAAAACTGCTTAAAATCCCTTGTGGGAGTTAGGAGAAGTTCGCGTTCTATCTGAAAGACTATAAATCTTAAATAAGGTCACAAATGAAATGAGTTATTGATTATCACGATCTATTCATGTGAATGAATTTCAAAAATTAATACATTACACCACACGATTAAATTCATTCAAAATAACTAACCCCCGGTTTCTATCTTCTACCGACGGTTGTCTGTAATAGTAACTGATTGATTTTGAAGCTACCAATAACCGATGGTTGAGAGGGCTATACGAGCGTTTCACAAGCTCATTGACAATTAGTAACACTGTCGGTTATCAGTAACTAATTCCCTAGCAAGCGTTTTGCTAACGCAACGTAATTGTGTTCGTAATATACGCAACGTAATTCAATGAGTTGAGGTATAACTATAAAATAAATACATTTTCAAAAGAAGAGGCCTTTTGTGATATACGATTGTCATTAAAAATCAAGCTTTCAATCAATTTGCTTTAAAAATACTTATAATTACAGAGCCATTTTATATGAATGTTACATGAACAAAACACAGTTGTCTAAACAACATATAAACTTTTTAAATAATTTTTTGTAAAAAAAAAAGAGTGTTGTCACAAGAAACAGTGTTGTCATTTCAGAAATTTTTCGCTAGTTATAGGGATTTGTGGTTTTCGATCGCAATTTTTTTTAAATAAATTAAGACTAAAATCAATTATTTTCATGGACCATCGGACCTTCGAAAATCGGACCTTGTCCGATTTTTTGTTTTCATTCAAATGTTTTAGGGAACTTTTTGTAACGCGACCTTTTCACACAGATGTAGCGATGAATTTAATGTGTTATTTGAAGCGATGTTGTAATTTATTGTTAATGACGTTAAATATTGACAGTTAGTACGTACTAATACGTTATCTATTAATAATGTTATATTCATTCAGTGTTATATTTAACGTTATATTGAAGTCGCATCAATAACTATTACGTTATCGCAGGTGAAGAGATGAATAGTAAAGCAATACTTGAATTGGAATTAGAACTGTTAAAGATAGAAATAGTAAATTTGAAAGATATAAATAAATAAGAATTAAATCCAAGTCAAAGGAAGAAGTAAAAAATTGAGTTTAATTTAATTTAAAATCACGTATTAATAACGACAAAAACACCGGCAACCCAAAAAAAACGGCAACCGGCCGAAATCGGGTGGTAATAAAATTCCTACGAATAGTAGTGTTGATAACCAGCGGTTATAATATACAAACACTTCATCTGTCGTTTCCATACAAAAAGTCTACCGATTGGTTAGAAAATCCCTCACATCGGTAGTTGGTACTTTCATGAGTAACTAGCTATAGATAGTTCATTATAGAAACATCAGTAGAGCTACCAGGCGTTAATATTCTACCCGTCGGTATCAAAAACGAATCGTTTTTGCAATATTGAAATCGGGCATAAACCGACTACAATTCAAAAAAATAAATTCACCGTAATAAAACAATCTTAAAATCACTCATCTTTTAACAATCTGGGTCCAATAATGTATAAAGGCGTATTCGTCTCCTTTTAAAACTACTTAATATATTTGTCTTTTTTTATTGCTGAAGCTCAGCAGACAGGCTGACGGCCCAAATGTGATAAGAAAGTGGTCGTCGCCTGTGGACGTTAGCAATACCAGAGGTCCTGCAAATGCGCTGCACGCCTTCAAGGAAAAACCGAACCCTGGCCACTGAAGCCGAAACACAAATCAAAGTTGTTATGGCGGCTTACTCTAGACCAGGGGTGGTAGCCATCCAGTCGGGCAAATGCCCTACCACCTGGCTGTGGGTTGTTTTGTAGCCTTTTGCGACAGGCCGCCCGGCCGCAGGAATTAGTATTATTTTTCCGTTCCTGCACGGAGAATGGTTCCTGTCTTCACAATCTCGTATTAAGTGAAATCCGATAACATTGATTTAAACCCTAAGGCACTTTCAACATTGAAGAGCGTTTTACAACCGGTTCGTCTATTCTATTTTTTCTCTAGTCTCCTTCAGGCATAGTAAGTATAACCATACTATATCGCCACGGTTGTTTCACACGTACATAGGTAATTTTATATCTCGACTAGAGGTTAAGTTTCCTTGTTTTTCCTCGCTGTCAACACTTAATAAACTTATACCTAATATCAACAAATTTGAAGTGTCTCTGTGACCACTGTGGAAGAATACTAAGGGATTACAACGCAAACATAATTGGCGCCACCAGTGCAACCTTATCTTTATTTAAAACCGTAATTAAAACCTTCCATCAACGTGTTATTATTTAATAGTAGATTGTTACACAAGGGATATAAATGGCCTATTTAGGCATGCGATGATTTAGAGTACGAACGTAACGAAGTCGCTAATAGTTCGAATGCCGAAATATGTCTTACGCGCGAGGTAAACACACAGCTTTTTATTTCGAATATGAGGAAATAAAATGAAAACTGATTAGTTAAACCAACAACTACTTCTATAATGAAATTAGGCGTTAAATCCATATCTAAATCTGACAAACTAATTCAATGAGTCACATATAATACGTCAAGTAATTTTCTTTTCTTGTGGTATTCTACAAGCCAGTATGGTTTTGTCGTTGATGATAGTAATAATTTAGTGAAAAGTAAATTATAAGGCGTAATAAAATTATGTTATGAAATTGTTGATATTTTATAATTACAATTTTACGCCACGATTCAACAGTGGCTATATACAAAGTTCGGACATGGCTTGCACAGTTTTTAATTTTTTGACAGCAGGGAAAATCGTTACCTAGGGACGAAAGGTACTGTTTTGATCTCTGTGATCAGGTAACTTCAAGCGTACTTTCCGACTATTACAAATGAAAAACTTATTTTTTGAACTTTCATAAATCATAAATTGAAAGTCCTAAATAGCTATTTCGATGGCATTTTTTTTATGAGTATCATGAAATAATATTGTTACAATTGGGCCACCTGCATATTTGTTAACAAAGCACATTTTTTACCCGCCGTCGGTGTTTGAGATAATAACATTATAGTTCTTTTATGATTGTCTTCTTTTGTTTACTTATTTATTGGTTATTGTTGAGAGCAGCCTATTGTACTCGTTTATGGCCGTTTGCAGGCATAATTAGGCAGGTGTGCAGATTACGAATTCTAAGAAATTCGATTTACGCGGGCGGGCAGCCATATTGTATCGGTGCAGTATATAGCAATGGCCCAATAGGGAGATCGGCAGTCTAGCGATGGTCACCAGCGAGACAAGGCGTGTGTACATTCGATAAGCTTTCTATTGACGGACTTTGCGCGTGTTATTGAATCGTGTATTACGTTTGTACTGGTTGCGTCCAGTTATATTTGTACCATTATACGGGTTTGTATAGTTCTAATAAATTCTATAGTAATTCCAACGGCATTTTAATTCGAGTCCCGTATCTCGTAACAATATATAATAATTATTGAACAACCCACACGTTTCTTTTAGCATGGACGGGACGTGGCATGAAGAGTACATTATATTATGATGTAAAATTATCTTCAACGAGTTTTGAAAGGTAATCATTATTATTCTACGAAACCTCATAACGAGATATTTGATACACTTTACCTTAATTCTTAGAACAATATACATAATTATAAGAGACCGGATATTAAAATAACCTACTATCATCTCACTTTTAAAATATCATGATAAAATATATACTTCATAACTATTTAAGCATTTGACGGCCTCTTTGGTCGAGTAGGCTAAGCCTTTGCCGGTTTAGATCACTGGAACGCAGAGGTTCCGGGTTCAATTCTCCGGCATAGTAATTTTTTAACTGCCGAAAGCTACCAAACAGACAGGTCTGATGGGAACAGGTCACTGCCACATATGGACGTTTGCAACATCAAGGGCGTTGCCAAATTTCACAAAACGAAATTTCCGTTGTTTGCTATGGTCTAGATGGGATCGGCTCCAGAGTTGTTCGTTGTATACTCAGACCAAATATATCATAGAATTCTTAGATGTATCCTTAAAAATTCTACACAAAGCTTCACACTTACGAAAGTATGATGCGATTAAAAAAGATAGCTTATTTTTTTTAACTCCGTCTTAACATGGCTAATATCTACACACTATTATGTATTATTAAATAATGTATAAGAAACTTCAAATCCGGAGACCCTAATGTTAGCTTCCGACTGGCTTCGTATGACGTCATCGGTGACACGTTATATAGGCCTTATATATTTCTATATAATCATTACTCTAAGGTTGTATATAACCAATAACACAACCGCAACTAGCTTAGCTTGGGAATATAACAATGTATGTGTTTGTCTGCCGATTAAAGAAAAAAACAATTTATACTAATAGAATTGAATAAATACTAAAATTTAAATGAAAACTTATTTTTATACGTATGCCTAACCAAAAATAACAGTGTTCACAAATTTTACCTGTGTACGTTGAAAAGTTTGTCTCAAATAAACTCCGAAACAGCTAAACAGATTTCAATAAAAAATTTAATATTTAAAACATTATATCTTATATTTCTTTTTCGATTTTCATCTAGGTTTCATTTCAACATCCCAATTAATATTATAAATGTGAAAGTAACTCTGTCTGTCTGTCTGTTCCGTTTTTATCCCGAAAATGGGATAGCTTCCGGGATAAAAATAAATTTGTCTCTATGTTTGTTATCCTTTTATGGAAAGACTATTGGACCGATTTGGCTGAAATTCAATACATATGTAATTTTAATACTGAGGGTGGCCAAGGGATACTATCATCCTGGGTAATTGGATAGATTTATGTAAAGGTTATCTCGGAAACTAAGGATAGGTTTTGTGATTTTTGTCTATTGTGTCCACTTCGTCCATTTTGTCCATTTCGTCCACTTCGCTCATTTCGTCCTTCGTCAATTTCGTCCATTTCGTCCAATTTGCCCCATTTCGTCCAATTTGCCCCATTCGTTCATTTCGTCCATTTTGTCTTTTTTGTCCAGTTTTGTCATTTATGTAATAAATACATACAATTTTAATACAATGTAACCTGTACCACTTGCTCTTTAAACAAGAGGTACGCACTAGAGGTTAACCCGCGGCGCAACCACGAGGTAAACTCTAGTCTTACATAGTTTAGAAATCTAAATCCAGTAACTAATAGTCTAATTTTCCCTTTCAAAATACGTCTCAATGTTTAAGTTGCTTACTTAATCGTAATGTTGACGAAATTCGAACTTATGATGATGAAAGCTACCTAAGCGGCATATGCGTCCAGACCAAGATTCGAACCCACAACAATGGAATTATCCGAATGCGCATTAACAGCTACACCACGATAACTACTAAGTCTATCCTCACCCCATGCAAAATACCAAATCCTAAACAACGCGAAAATTAAACTATGGTAAACAAATAAATCCCAGCACAATTTTCAAATACAATTTCAAAAGTTCGTATTCCAACCGAGCTCTACCGCAATAACATCGTGTCTGAGTACATTTATATGAACGTCAAGCGAGATTAAATTTCAAAGCCATAAATAGAAAACTATAACGCGTCATAACAACTAGAGCTTTATCAAAGCGGTATATATATTTTAAAAGTAATCCTCTCATAAGCTATGCGTACACAAACTACGGTAATAAATCGTCGCAGCAAAACTGGATAAACAAAACTTGCGAATTTTCTAACTCGTATTAAAGTGTCAATCTTCTGCGATGTGGGATGTGACAATAAGTTGTACCTTTAGAGCTCGAAGCGTCGAATGTGGATAGTCACAGAAAATATTAGAAAAGTTATATTTTATGTGTGTTTCATTTGAGAATTTTAGCCAATTGATTTAACTAACATGAATAACACATAGATAGATAAATAACACTTCATTGCTCACCAAATACCCAATTTCAAAAATGCACAATTACATTATTGTCATGGTAGAAACAATAGGTGGCCATATCGCTTAAGGCTTAAAACAATCTCTGCCAGGCAACGTATTATTAGGTAGATCTTAAACAAACATACTTAAACTACATATTTTATAAACTAAATACACATACTTATTACTTTATAAATTAAATATATATGAACATATCTATAAGATATCATTATATTAAATACGTGAAGCAAAAACTTTGTACCCCTTTTTACGAAAATTGCGCGGACGGAGGAGTATGAAATTTCGCTCACTTATAGTTTATATAGAGAAGAAGTGCAGAATGATAATATTTTTTTTTAAATTATGCATAAAAAATACATTAAATCAATAAAAAAAACATTACACACACTACCATATATTTGACACATACACGCATATATACTCTTTTGTTTATTGTTAAAGTCAAATTAGCAGTGTTGTAGTTTTGGCGAAATCTGTGATTACAGAAGTATAGTCTTTGACAGCAGAACCTTAATAATGTTCAAACTTATAATTTAAATTACTTCGACCACTAGGCGACCACTATAGTATATATTAATTAGTCTATAGTATAAGAATTATGAATAATTATTTAACAAAAAGTAGTGTTTTCTGAGTGCGTTCTTAAATGTAGGCGATGTTTTGACCTCTACGACAGTAAGAGGTAGCGCATTCCAAAGTTTGACAGCCTGCACTGTAAAAGAATCATAAAAGTGTGACCATAGAAAATGATGTAAAGAGAAGAATAAATGTAACACAGCTATTGTGGAGACAAGTAATCGGTGTGACATGTGATAGTCTAATACCACTCAGATTAAAAGGTTAGATATATAAATATTGTTACGACCGACAAAGACCAATGCACACCTGCAGTTTATTGCCTTTTCGGCATTTGGACTTCTTTTGTTTACCTTATGTTTAAAATTTGTAATTAGAAAACAGCCTATTGTGTATTGTACTCGTTTATGGCCGTTCGCAGGCATAAATATGTAGGTGTGCGGATTACGTTTTCTGGGAAATTGCGTCGACGCGCTTGCCAGGTAGACACATTGCATCGGTGCATTATAAAGCAATGGCCCAATGGGGAGATCGGCGGTCTAGCGATGGTCTCAAGCGAGACGAGACGTGTGTACATTCGATAAGCTATATAGTGACGGACTTCGCGCGTGTTATTGAATCGTGTATTACGTTTGTACTATTTGTGTCCAGTTATATTTGTACTTATGTTATACGTGTTTGTATAGTTCTAATAAATTCTATAGTAATTCCAACGGCATTTTAATCCGAGTCCCGCACTCGTAACAATATGTTATACGACCGGTCATGATATACGAGTACGAATGTTGGGGCACTAAGTGATAGACAACATCTCCCTTCCAGCTGAGATCGATGTGTAGTGTTATAAGATTGGATAAGGTGAAAAATGAGTACATAAAGAGATCTTTTGCATCCGTGACTGAAAAATGGAGAGGATAAGACTAAGGTATTATGGGTATGTGATGAGGAGGAATGAAAGTTGCGTAACAACAATAATGTTAAACTGGAAGGTTGACGGGTACAAATGTAATGGTAGACCAAAGAAGAGGTGAATGGATTGTGTGAAGGATAACATGATTTTGTGGTGGGACTAGCCAGTATCAGAATAAAGGTGTGGATGAAAAAACATTGTGCGGACTCCAAATAACAGGGAATATGCACGTTTTTTATTATATTTTAAAATCATTATTTAAATCATAGTAAAAAATAGAAATATTGTTAGAAATATTCAAATTAATTAATATAAAATATCGAATAAATTTGAGCTATTTAAACGTCATTATTGTCGCGGGCTTTTGACGTCGTCGTAGTTCATTCTCAGGGTGCGTTCCTTTTGTGACTCACAATGCTCAAAATGCTTCTTCAGCTGTTCCACATACCGACCACGGTCATTATGGGTGCCGCGAAAACGTCACAAATGAAGTCATTATTTTCGATCACGCAGCGCTCACAACGACCCATGTCAAGAGGTGGGTCGAAGTGGGCGTAGGCCACAGAGCATTAATTATATCTATCGATTTATTGATAGAGGAGATTTTTTCATATCAGCAACCAATGAAATTTGTTTTTATTTCGTTCTTTTTTTTAACAACTCTACGGACTCTTGACTTTTTTACGACTTAATTTCTATTAAAGTTTTTAGAGTTCATACACGCTTATTGTTTATTTTTGTTACTGTGTGTGACATTAATTTAGTGATTTTTAGAGTTGTAGTGTACCTTAAGAATAGCCTATATTATTATTGTTTTCTATTTCTATTTATTTTATTTTATTTCGTTGTTAATGATATCAGTGCTCCATAATCCGTTCTACTTGAGTTTTTGAGCGTTGTGAGCTACAAGACGAATGTGTCCTTTGTTGACAATCTGAAATCTCAAAATGAAAAATAACGACACGTTTCCATTTGATCAATAGCGTTGTGTTTTGCGATTTTAAATATCCCGCGCATTTTTAACGTCTTTTATAAATCGAAATCTGTAAATTAAGAATTAATAAAAAATAACGTAGACATGTAATTCTACAGCAATAAAGAATTCAATTAAAAAAAATCGCTCGTAATTTAATTACCCCCTATTGTGAAAGAAAACAGTATGCTAACTTTTGAAGTTATAACTTCTTATGGGAGGGTAAACCGCTACGTTACGTAACCGCGTTACGGCGACAGTCTATCTGGCTTCTCTTTCTCTCACGCATACGGCAGCGGTAGGCAGGCTCCACCTCTCTCACTCTAACCCACGCGCTATATACATAAAATTTAAGTAATAACCTAAGCTTTTCTCAAGTTAAACAATTTCAATATTAAATTGTTCAACTTAGATTAGTTTAAGTTATCACTTATGTCGGGCGTCCGGAGACGCACACGTTTTTTATTTTATTGCTGGATTGCAGCAGACAAGCTGACGCCTTAACTGATAGAAAGTGGTCACCGTACCCTATGAACATTTGCAACACGAAAGGTGTCAGCCATATGCTGCTGACCTCTAAGGGGAAAATCTAATTTGGCCACTTATGCCTTAATAGGCAGATACTCTAGACCCGGGGTGGTAGCCAACCAGGCAAGTAAATGTCCTACCACCTAAATGTGGGCTATTTTGCCGCTTCTTATGACAGACCGGCCAGCCACCTGAATTGGTATTTTCTCTTCATTCCTGTATTAATAAACTTTATTCGAATTATTTAATTATTGTGGTATATCTGTACTATAAAACCATAGAGAAAGAGAGAGAAGGAATGTAATAGAAGGCAAAGTGGAAAGTAGAAGAGGAAAGGAATGACATAGGAGGGCTTTTAATGACCGTGTCGTGTCGTATAAAGAAGTGAAACAGCTGGCCAAGAATCCTCTCTAGGGTGGGAGGAGACTCCACTGACAATAGTTAAGCTCTTATATATTATGATGATGAGCCATACTAGTTATTCGGTATATGGAGGACATAGCACATACAGGAATAAAGCACTTTTCGTCCACTTTCATCATACGCACCTTTAAAGAGAGAAAATCAATGCCGCAGTTTGTATTGCACGATGTCTACAACCAGCCTATCAAATCCAATGTACTGTACTTTCTAGATAACGTGCTACTTCCGAGACCATTTGCTTGTTTAACATCATTATAGTGGAGATTGGTAAGAGCACACAAAAATGGTATCTCGACTTTAAGAAATCAATAGGATACCGTGTTCATAAAAAAGCCTGAGAGGAAGAATAAAGAATTATATAATTATGACTGACAATTTAACAGAACGAATATAGTTGATTGTTTTAACGATTATAGTTATTGCTTCTAGATAACTTTTAATTAAAGCTACAGAAGTTTTTCAATTAAAAGTCAAGGTCTAAATCTGGGCTTAAAAGATATCAATACGTAGTCTATTAATACGCCGCGCTAGATAAAACAGTATTTTATTCAATACATTTGAGCTTACCGATTATGAAAACGAAAATGGATGTATTTATTTTGAAATTAAATTATACAGATTACTTTTTTTCCTTTAACCCGTGTGGCCATGCCTCCCCTAACATAGTCAGGGTGTTTGTTTATCATTCTTATACATGTACTTTTCTGCAGACCACGGGCCATAAAATGACCCGGACTTTTGGAGGGCTTGCGTGGGGCCATGGGAAGGCCAACACGTAGAGGCCCCTTGACAAATTTAATCTAAATGTAGCGTGACGCTGACCGGCGATTGTCCCTGTCTGCACCATATAAAAATGCACCCAAGGACAAGCCCCGGCCAGTGTAGGACTATTGTGAGATAGAACAAAAAGTACCGGGTTATTGGAGCGAAGTGCTAGTGGTACTAGGGGTCTGGGACTATGGCGTCTGCCCGTCGCAATGTTCGGGGAACATGGAAAAATGGGCAGACGGTGACTCGCCACTCCCTGCATGGGCCCCAAAAAATGCCATAGAAGACAGGGACAACATGGGTATGAGTGGCTAAGGGGTGTCGAGAGGTGGGCTACAGGTTCACCGAAGCTACTTCCGACGTTAGGCCATTTATCACTTCCACCCCTGGAGCTTGAGTCTTAGCTCTAGCGATCTCCACTCCGTGCCGGCTGGCTAAGGCAAGCACGGAGGCGGGGGCCTTGCCTTGGCCCCCGGAGTCAGGTACGAGGTGTCGCTACTCACCTAAGGCTTCGCCACAAAGCCCCCCTGCGGGATCATTCTTATTATTATTATGAACTCAGACCT
The DNA here is from genome assembly GCA_039645545.1 of Dendrolimus houi. NCBI lineage: Eukaryota > Metazoa > Arthropoda > Insecta > Lepidoptera > Lasiocampidae > Dendrolimus > Dendrolimus houi. Next base: position 26,597,753 of record CM077123.1, on the reverse strand, counting down.
TAGCTTATTATTAATTCTAACTTAAAACTAATATCTTACGTAAGATATTATATATATATATATATATTTTCCAGTGCGGTGTTCTCCAACAGGGACGATGAAACTACCCATCACCTTCACACAGATTACTAATTGAAAATATTTTTTGTTGCTGTTAAAGGATAAGAAGCGGCGCAACAAATTCCACAGCAATATATTTTTATCAATACTAATATATAAAGCTGAAGAGTTTGTTTGTTTGTTTGCTTGAACGCGCTAATCTCAGGAACTACTGGTCTGATTTGAAAAATTCTTTCAGTGTTAGATAGCCCATTTATCGAGGAAGGCTATAGGCTATATATCATCACGCTAAGACCGATAGGAGCGGAGCACCAATGAAGAATATTTCAAAATCGGGTCTTTTTTCCTTTTGAGAGCTTCCGCTGCGTGTGCTGCGTAAACGGTTAAAGTTTCGGAAAAATCATGTGTGACAGAATTGTTCCCCTTTAAAAGTTCTAAAAAAAAGCCCGCGACAGCAGTATGTCTATCTTTTAAGGTTGGCTCACTATAACCTTTTCTTAAGCTAACCAAATTTGTTCTAAAATAATGCATTATTTGCGAAGGTGTTTTTATAAACATTATATTAATACTTATCCAAATAAATACGTTATTCATCACAAGTATTTAATTTAAAACAAAATTGCCATGTACGTCATTCGATTTCAATAAATATCTTAGGATATATCGCAATTTTAAAATAACATCGCAGCAAAATAATGATTAAGTACTGTCCGCGCATTTATGATGTACAAGGCCGGCGGGCAGTTATGAGGCGGAAGGGCGGTGGGGCACCTTCTACGTAAACAAAGTTGCGGGTTAAAATTAGCGTTAGCCCAAAGTAAATATTCCACGCGGATGAAGTCGCAGGCAGAAGCTAGTTACTTAACCAATTTTTATGTATAATTACTGAGTTCAGCAGATAGGCAGACGACCAGGTTACCATCGCCCATGGACATTTGTAACACCAAAGGTGCTACCAATGTGCTGCCGCTCTCTAAAGGGGAACTGGAACCTGGCTTCTAATACCGGAACACAGCTCAAGGTTGTTATGGCGGCATTCTCTAGACTAAGGACCTAATTCTGCTATTTCAATCAATATCTTGGCGTTCCGGAGATATTCAAAATATGATTGCGATAGTGTCAAAAATTCGTATTTTACTAAATCCACAAAATCTTTTCAATGTCGTCGCGGCGGAATAATAGTAGAAAAAAAGTATATTACTATTAGCCGAAATGACGTTAGCCGAAAAGTAATAAAAAAAGATACCAAAATTTTGAACATTTATTTCGCGACTTATAGCTTACACAAAGAATTAGCCCTTGTATTCAGCGAGGTAACTAATGCCTTTTAAGCACACGGCCCCACGACAGCGGTTTTGTGGGGCTGAACCGATTTTATATATATAAATAATTTCAGTGAAAGAAGAAAGAAATAAAACAGGTTTATTTCTATGACGAACATACATAGGTAAAATAAACATGTTTAAAGTAACAAAATAAAAATAAACAAAGGTAAGCCATCACAGAATTTCAGACAATTTAATGTGTCCTAAAAATTGGATCACGCTCGGTATTATCGTTGGTGTGTTGGACCAACGCCGATCTTCCGCTCAAGCCTAGAGCGAAGTCACGGCTCACTATATATACATTTCCCGAATAATAATAATATATTGTTGCGTTAATATAACCAAATATTTAAATAAATATATAATTACAACATTAATTCCTATAAAGCCCTGAATAATATTAAACAGTGCATATATTTGTTACTGAAACTAAAAGGTCAAATATATAAATCTATCATACGACCAGTCATGCTATATGGCTCGGAATGTTGGGCCACTAAAGCGATAAACCACAAACGTCTCCACTCAGCTGAGATGAGAATGTTGAGATGGATGTGTGGTGTTACAAGAATGGATAGGGTGAGAAATGAGTACATAAGGGGTTCTTTGAAAGTTGCACCCATGACTGAAAAAATGAGAGGAAGAAGATTAAGTTGGTATGGGCATACTTCGAGATAGATGGGTACAAATGTAAAGGTAGACCAAAAAAAAGATGGATGGATTGTGTGAAGGATGATATGATGATATGTGGTGTGACAGAAGATGTATGTCAGAGTAGAGGAGTGTGGAAGGAAAAGACATATTGTGCCGACTCCAAATAATTGGGATATGGTGAAAGAAAAGAGGGGGATATTTGTTACTTCTTATTTATTTGTATGTAGTATATAAATTTTAAAGTAGTTTTGTTTAATAGTGTTTTGATCGCTTACAGTTACGCAAAAATACTGTACATTTTCAGCAGTATCACAAGGACAGACTATTTATTGGTCGGCTCCTTTCTTACTATTCATTCACTTGCCTTACCATCGGTAAAAAATTTACATTATTACTGCAGGATTTATCCTTAGAATAAGCAAACCGTTTACAAAATCAATGACTCACAAAATTTTATATTTCTCCTTTGTACGGTCCATCCTAGATTTCTGTAGTACGGTGTGGAATTCTCGTTATTCTGTACACGTAAATAGAATAAAGAAAGTTCAGAAAAATTCCTTAAATCACTAAACTTCTTTAAGCGTATTGATAATGAGTTTTATGATGCATCTTCGAATAGATACAAATTATTAAGTATCTGTGACAGGCGTAAAATGTTTGATATGTTATTTTTGTATAAAATTCTAAATTCTTTACTTACTCTTCTAACTTTGGTCAAAAATTTATCTTTCTGTTAATGTTCGACTACCCGGGCGCCCCACTCGTAAACTATCTCTTTTTGCTCTCCCTCGTTATAACAAAAACTATTGTTACAACTTAAGTTCCGACAAAAACAAAAAACACATCTTATTACCTGTCGGCATTTGAACTAATTGTAATTCTTTTATGGTCGTCTTCTTTTGCTTACTTATTCATTGACAAACGTTTCTAGTATTGTGGAGAACAGCCTGTTGTAATCGTTTATGGCCGCTTGCAGGCACCCTAGCCAGGTGTGCGGATTAGGATTTCCGGAAATTACGTCGACGCTTGCCGGGCGGGGCATATTTGCATTTGTGCAGTATAAAACGATGGCCTGGTGGAGAGAGGAGGCAGTCAAGCGAGAACCACGATCAAGGCGTGACATGTGTACAATCGGGAATCTAGTAGTGACGGACTTTGCGCGTTTTATTGAATTACAACCTTCTGTATTACGTTTGGATTTGTTGTGTTCGGTTATATTTGTATCTGTGTTATACCTGTTTGTATAGTTCTAATAAACTCTATAATAATTCCAACGGCATTTTAATTCGATTCCTGCAACTCGTAACACTATACTCGCAATTGCTTCTTTTTCCGTTGCACCAATACACATAATCTCAACTTTACCTACATAGACATATTTAACATATCTTTAAATAGACTTTAAATTAAACTAAGTGAAATATTGCAGTAATTAACCTTCAAAATGTTTTCTTTTCTCAATTTTCAAAATTTAATGTTGTGTAACGTACCTTGTCAGTGTTCCAAGCACTTTTAGCAATTATTTTTATAAAGAACAATTTCTAGGCACTGTTAGATTATAAGAAAAAAAATAATGTAACTCTTAATTTATTTTGAAATATATATATATATATATATATATATATATATCTCTGTTTGATGCCAAAATAAATGAAAAAAATTACTTTTATGGACTTTATTTCAAATTTTAACCGATAATAAAGCAAATGAACGGTTAGTAAGATATAGGAATCGGCCATATGTCGTTCCATTCAATTATGAGACGGAGCATGAGGTGCGATCAATAGTATAGTTATATGCCACCCCGAAGTGGGCGTAAAACGCCTTTCAGCTCGTAATTAGACCATCCCTTGATATTTATTATAATGGCTATTTACAATAGCACTTCAGATCACACTCGACTTATATGTATAAAATGTACATGTACAATAACAATACTTATAAACATACCGACACTGTGGGCGTAAAATAATACAATCCACGTTTGAAGGTCGCAACAATTACACTATTACAATAAATAAGAGCACAGAGTACAGATATAATAATTGTATACAACTGCTATTATCCCCGAAATGTGCCACAGTACAGCCACGTGCACTATAGTTCGATCATATTTCTCTCCAGGCGATGGCGTAATGGGCTAGTTATAGCACAGACTTATTGGCTAATTACTACAGGTCCTCTGCTCGAGTTACTTCAATGGTGTTTCGCTTACGAACAAACACTGGCCCACAAGTGTCACACAAAGTGGTCTGGACTTTCGACCAGACCCATCTACTCTTAGATTGTTTTTTTCAATTTATTATCCAATATGTTTACATTCATATATGTACACTAGCTGATGCCCGCGACCTCGGCCGCGTGGTGCGGTTTTTTAACTATCCTACGGGAACTCTTTAATTCTTTGGGATCGAAAGTATCCTATATGTTGACCAGGTATATAAGCTACCACCATACAAAATTTCATTTAAATCGGTCCAGTCGTTTCATAGATTAGCCGGCACAAACAGACAAACAGTGAAACATAAAATTAAAAATAAATCTAAATTAGTTCTACTTCACTTCTTACATCCCCACTGACTCGGTTTTTAGTATTTTTTTTCAATGTACAAAAATTCGACCTCTACAGTTTTATTATAGGTATAGATTATTTATATTATATTATAGATAAATATAGATATTTCGCTGAATCTGAATTTGCGGTCAGTTTAGTCCATGCACCCTGAAAATATTGGACTTTTTTTGTGGGCCGAATTACAGATGTCGCACATACACACACTCTATAACTGCTTTTATTTAGCAACAGGTAATTACGTTGAAGACGATTTTTCTAAACTCAAGTACACTCATAGTACAAGGGTCATTTGTTAAAAGCTAAGATTTTTTTCAAAAATTTTCAATTATTTTTTGTAGATTTGGAATATGCTCGTAACCGAGGTTATCCGGTAACGCAACGCCATGGGCCACCTTCCATCAGGTGGGCCATTAGCCTGCCTTTTGTAATCCAGCAATAAAAATGGGAAATCTATTTTCAAGAGGTCCCAAAATATGAACCTATATCAGAGGTACCTAGATGAATAACTAATAATTTGATTGGAGCAACAAAGAAATTAATTGAAAGAATTTCTTGCATCGAAAATAATTATGACACATGTTATAAAAAAAAGTTATACTATAAAACAAAATAGCAGATATAGAAGGGTATCCTATGTTTATATACACAAAAACTAAAATAACTCGTATTTTAACTATTTAAAGATCTGGAGAGGTTTAGGACCAGCTCTTAAATCTAATGAACTATTTACTGAATCTAATTGGGATGGATAATAAGCAGATGTATTCAATCAACACAATAATAACCTTGACGCCACATAAACACAATTTAACAAAAAAACTATTCAATAGAAATTAATTCATATTGATGTTGCTTTTTTGCCGCCTTAGTACCGACCGCGCAGTTACGCGTGTTTCATATGTAAATTATTATTAGTTGACAAATCACCAGATGTCAATTTACATTGAAATTTATAGGTAATGACTTCAGCAATCAGATCCATTCTAATAATAAACACAACGCAATATGTTTTTTTATTTAATTTTAGGAAGGCTTACAAATTAATCCATATCAGTTATAGTAAGTATAATAAAAAATGCTGATAAGAAGTGTTCGCGCCGCTTAATTTAAAATTCTGTACTATCAAATTATTCACACAACTACCCGCTTTTCCTAACCGCGTTATCCAATCACCTTTCCCCAGCCGCCATCTTCCGTTCCACATACGACTATCCTTGTCGTGCTTACCGCATTACTAATACTACTCGTCTTTACGAGTCACTTTGCTGACCTATAAGCACTTATAACTTGGCTTATAAGTGCAGTTATACCGCGCCGCGTGTGTACATATAATATCGAAGGCCGCAAGGAGACAAGCCAGAAGATTTGCTGCAAGGCTCACGACTTGGTGATCAGCACGCATAGTTAGTGCAGCCCAGAGGCAGGCAGGTTAGTCTACCTTCCTTCCATACCAGCAATCCTACCACCGCCATTTTGGATACGTGTTCAGTACCTAATACTGGGCTGCCGCGTTGACAACAAGCCTCCACGTGTTGATAACAACACATACATACATACATACACAATTCCTAATGATATTGTAGTTACTAGGTTTCTTTATTTGCAAAAAATTCTTAAGCCAGATTCGCTTGACCAAATTTAAATTAGTGCAGCATAAGTCTAGGTTCAATTTTACTACTATTTTGTTGAAAGAATTAGAGCTACGTAAGTTAAAGAAAGGCGTTTTGTCTATAGTCCAAAGGTGTGTAAAGCAATCCTCTCTGTCTACAATCCAGCTGATTAGCCCGCAAATATATTTTTGAAATTAAGTCTGGACAATCAATATCGCCTCTAGCCAACTTCATACAAAAAAGTTATATCGTTTATATTGCGTCTAATATTTAAAGGCAATAATGATATTTTCTACAGCGCCCGTTGTAGCATTTGGATGATTGCTGTGCCCGGTAATCTAGATAACTTAGGGACTTTGTTTGAATTTGTTGAATTCTATTTATATATATATAAATGGGCTGGATAAATGGGCCCTTGAAATGTGAGGAACTTCTGTTATTGATAATTACAATGAAGTCCCGACACTTTTGCATTGAAATACCTCTATTACTGGGAATTTTCAAACCTTTTTAACTAAGACTTGATTTCGATGTTTATTTTTTTACTAACTACTCTACGGACTCGAGTTCCGTACCCTTTTTTACAACTCAATTACTATTAAAGTTTTTAGGTTTATACACGCTTATTTTGCTATTGTGTGTGACATTAATTTAGTGATTTTTGTGTTGTAGTGTACCTTAAGAATAACTTAGAATATTTTTTTTTTTTTTTTTAATACTGAACTTATACTAATGTAGAGTGTATCTGTTACAAACTGGTGTTGTGAGGAAGTGCATGTGCAGTGTGTGCCTATGTCTATACCTATATATATCTTAATTAGTGCCATTTGTGGTACTTTTCCTTTCTGTGCCTGGGTTATTAATTTTTAGGCTCTTTGTATGTCTTGGTTTGTTTGTAAGGTGTGCGTGTAATGCCATGCGGTGGTAGTGGGCGTTGGTGTGAGTATGTGTGAGTTTTGTTGTTGGTAGATTTCGATGTTTACCTTGGATAACTTTGACTTTGTAACTCAGTAGCCCGTATAAGTGAGACAATTTATCAAGTTTAGACAAGTTATTCCTTCCATTATATTAACTTTTCCATATTAACATTTCCACCTGTTTACATGAAAAATGGTACATTTCGATCTCTCATCCTACTATGAGACCCTCTATAAATAAGACAAATGTCATGTTAATCTGCCTATTTGGGAAACTGGGTAAATGCAAAGCCTATATAAGTGATTAAAAAAATATAGGTCCCTTTAGATCTCAATTATACAGGTTTCACTGTACTTAATACTAATTTAATTTGGAATGTGATTCGGTGAGACCGCAAACCGCCGCAATCACAGATCGGGTCGCATATACAGAAACCATTGTTGAACCCCAAATCAGTGTGACCTGTACCACACTGTGTGATTTAATTTATATCTAAACAAACTAATACCTGTAGACAGCTCGATCGTTGCCTATTGGGAAATAGATTTGAACGACAATTGTGTACAGTACAGCATAACGATATAAGGACCTATTTGTAAAGCTGCGGCCACACATTGGATTCAACATTTTTAAGAATCTTTCCATTTCAACTGCTTTTTGGATAACAATAATGAACGCTTATCAGTTAATTGTAGTCAAACATGAATGATCTAGCACTAGTTTTAAGAATCGCCCACCGACTAGGAGAATTGCCCAACCACTTTCCATTATTAGTGGGTCGTCTGCTTGAAATAAAAAACAATCTATACATATAATAAAATTGTACAGGTCGAATTTCTGTACAATGAAAAAAAAATGCTAAAAACCGAGTCAGAGGGATGTAAGAAGTGAAATAGAACTAATTTAGATTTATTCAAATTTTTGTTTCTGTTTGTCTGTCTGTGTGTACCGACTAATCACCGAAACTACTGGACCGATTTAAATGAAATTTTGTATGGTGGTAGCTTATATCCCTGGTCAACATATAGGATACTTTTTATCCCGAAAAATTCCCGAGTTCCCGTGGGATAGTTAAAAAACTGCACCACGCGGACGAAGTCGAGGGCATCAGCTAGTTACAAAGAGAAGAAAACGAACAAGACAAAAATAATAAATAAAAAATTACCCAACTATTGTTTACTTTACAATTCGTCACTTTCAACGCCATCTAACGAGTTCATTAGTAATTACTTATCATTGTGAAAATGTGTACTAATAAAAGATGGCGCTGTTTAAAGTAACAATTTAAAACTATTAATGTTTATTTCTCTAAAAATTATGTAAAATATGACATGTAATTTTTATATCTATCTTAAAAATAATAAACTAAATAACTAAACACTCTCTATATTTTCACTGTAGTAGAACTATATATAACGTTGTACCGCCATATACGTTATAATAGTTACTAATTATTATCAAGAGATGGCGGATTTTTATAAACAAGTTTTATTGTACCTACTGAAAACCACGATGTGTATATAAACGAACAACAAACGGGTTTTTTTTTTATTGCAACTGCAACAGTTTATGACTCAAAACAATGAGTTTGCTTACTTTTAATTATACCTAATTTCGTGATCATTAAAAATCCAAAAATACAGCTCAAATATATGAAGGTATATTATACCTTCATATATTTGAGCTGTATTTTTGGATAGGATTTTGGATCCTCTTTATAATATTAGTATGGATTAACCATACTAATATTATAAAGAGGAAGGATTTGTATTTTTGTATGTTTGTAACGAATAAACTCAAAAATTACTGGACTGATTTCAAAAATTCATTCACCATTAGAATGCTACGTTATTCCAGATTAATACAGGCTACATTTATTACTAGAAAAAATTAGTGATCCTTACTAAAACTTCAATAAAAAAAATTGTGTTGAGTGGGTCCGGGGATGGTTTAGATTCACAATTTGACCCGATAGGTAGCGCTGGAATCGGGTTCTAGATTTATATTTTTTCAGGGCAAGACAACGTCTGCCGGAACCGCTAGTGTAAAATAAACGAAAAAAAAATCACACAACTATAATCGTTGGGACTGCCCTGGCGGTGCAGTGCGTCAGGGATGTTCACAGAAGCGCGAATCGATGGCTTTGCGGCCGTCATTAGAAAGAGATGCGCCTTTTTGTAGATCGATGGGACTCGCCACTGCTACGTAAATGGGTGCAACTGCACACCCAGTTCAATGCATGAGTTTGTTTGTTTTCTGCCGCCTCGCGGCCCGGTGGCAGAGTCTATACTTGAAATCATTTAGTATACATGTCCCTTTGGTGCCGTGGAATAGAAACATTTATAGTGATTATAGTGACGTGGATGTAATGCCCTAGTTTTATTAATTAATTGTTGTGCCGTGAATTAATTTGAAAGTTAAAATTTGATAACATTGAAATAATTTATAATATGAAACTGTATAATATGGAAATGCTCAATTTCTGAAATAAATGAATTATTATTATTATAGTAATATTTATATTAGAAATCAAAAAATTCGCAGACTTTGAAATGACAGACAGTCAGATACAATAAAAATAGTTTACAACTCTAAAAATAAAAGCAACATAACGTAAAATAATCATTCGCAAAGCAATATGAAAAGTGTAGAAAAATTTACTTTTTATGAACACGGTCACGCTGCATGCATGGCTTGTCTACCAATCAGACACGCTAAGTAAGATCGGTCGTTTGTTAACACATAAAAGCAAAACTAGCGGTCGAAAGTGGCTTAGAACAAGGCTCAAAAATTACACGGTCTCATTTATATTGAGTTAGAGTAAGTTTGTAGGCTTGTTTAAGAAGCCTAATATAGTTGCCTGTATTAAGGTTACCTAATATAGTTTTGATATAAATTAACAGTTCACTACTGTACAAATCTGTATTACTCAAATCTCAACAATAATATTCGAGTTTTTGGCGGGAACTGAAAGGAGATGTTGTGCTGTGCAGTTTTTTTTTTTCTAAAAATGAGTAAAATTATTCTAGAATGAACAATAGTTGTAGGATATTGATCGTTTTTGAGTAATAATTATGTTTTTTGTGAGAAATGTCAACTGTATAGTCAAATGTGGCCTTTTGAGTTGTCACAAGAACTCCGTTGAATGGCACCAGCTGATAACCTTCAGTTCAGCTGTGCGACACATAGGCTTAAGAAAATAAAGAAACTAGATTGTAATCTAAGATCTGACTTAATGGCCTAGCTGCCAAGCCATAAACCTAAATAAATAACAATAATATTATTATAAGAACGTTGCACATAATTTTGGTTTATGTCAGTTTGTGAGTGTGATTTGGTTTGTTACGTCATTTGCAAAGAAACCTTGAGGATGCACTACTACTTCTTTAATTGTTGAAGTATGGGATAAGAAATTCACGCTGGAAGGGGTTAAAAATGATTTTAACGAAAATCGGTTCGGTCAATATCCATTTAGTAGTATTTCAGATGTGGGATATTTTTATTAATTCTTTTAAGGTTTTTTTTATTGCATGAGTTCAGCAGACAGACAGACGGCCCACTGGATGGAAAGCGGTTACCATCGCCTATGGACATTTGCAACATCAAAGGTGCTACAAACGCGCTGCTGCTCTCTTAAGGGAGACTGGAACCTGGTCACTAATACCGGAACACAACTCAAGGTTGTTATGGCGGCATACTCTAGATAAGGGGTGGTAGCCATCCAGTCGGGCAAATACCCTACCACCTGGCTGTGGGTTATTCTGTCGCCTTTTACGACATACCGCCCGGCCGCAGGAAATTGTATTCTTTCTCCGTTCCTGCACGGATGAATAAGGTTTCATAGCCAAATGACAAAAGATATGGCCGCGATGGGATCGTTTACGACTTCTATGTTCTAGTAATTTAAGAAATAACAAAGTAATCACACCGGTCACATGGCTCTTTTAAAAGTAATTTGATTATTTAAATGTCCAATAACACTTTACTACTACTAGTAGTTGGGATCAACCACTAACTCTCGTTACAGACAGACTGAGCCTATGTAGGCAACGTATTGTGAGGCAACATGCGAGTTGTTATGCACACTTGTACTGCGTATGCAACGTAAGTTGACGTAAATAATAATAACAGTCCATACAGCTCATAAACGTCCCACTGCTAGGCTCGGTACTCTCATTATAGGGGAACGAACAGTATACCCGCCACGCTTGTTCAAGGCGGCTTTACATATTAGGTCAGAAAAATGCCTAAGTGGTGCATGATTTTGGGACGCATGCGATAGCCCTTACGCTACCATGACTTTTTAATATCTAGCCATAGCCTATTTACCTAAAACAGTCAACAATAGAATGTCGTCCTGCACATGTAAGTTCTGTTCTGCAAAACTGATAGTACGGGGGGGATTAGCTTGCGATAGCCCCTTTGGATTCGTTCAGGTCGTCGTTGCATGGGACGCGAAGGATAGCGTTGCGTGTAACAAATATATTTCTAAGCAATCTGTCTTTATCTATTTATACTATTACAAAATTCTAAGATACCGTGTCTCTCATTGAAGATATTTGAAAAAAAAAACACCTGGAATAGATATATAAACCATGGAGAATAAGATGCAATTCGTTTAGATTTCTTGGCAGTTTGTTCGGGATTCACGTAAAAAGTACTGGGCGGTTTTCGCTGAACGATAGCAAATTTTTACACTTATACTCTGCGCTACTTTTTACCATGGGAATCCCCGGGAAATTCAAGTCAAGAGTGGACGAAGTCGCGGAAATATTAAGTAGTTATAATAAATCTGTAGAGCTGAATTAGTACAATGAATTCAAAAATGAAAAAAAGTTCAAGGAGGCTAACTCAGGCCAGCAGATTTCGAAAATTGAGCTTTTATAATTTTTTGTCTATCTGTTAGAGCATCACTTGAAAACTACTGAACGGATTTAAATGAAACACAAAGAGCTAGCTTATATAGTAAGCGAGGCTAGATTGAACACGTGTTGCTATCCGGAGAAATCGCATTGTAAATTTCTTGGCTAGGATTCAGAGGTGTAGGAATAGTATAATTGCGGCCATTGTTAGCAGGTTACAAAATAAAAAGATGTTGGGACTGGTTGCAGAGTGCTGCTTAGACTAAATAATTTAATGTACAATATATGTAAATGAAATACTTCCATTAAGAACTGACTAACTGCTTGATATTTATTTTAATTTTTAATATTTAATTTAATTGTTCAAATTGTTATTATAGTTCTCTGTGTCTGTAACAAATAAATTATTATCATTATATTCCGGGTCAATCCTTCGGATATGTTTTATGCCCGTAAATGACCTCGTTTGCGCACGATAGAGTAATGACTAATATATATGGTGTATGTAAACACGTCGTCAAGCCAACGCGAACGAAGTTTCACTGGCACAACAAGTCGTCACATAAATTCTAGGATACAGAAGTTATAATTTATTACACACATGGCGTACTTAGGATCAGTATGTCTCCAGCTTAAAGCTCTCAATCAAATAATAACGCGTGGAATAACATAAAAAATACTTACGCCATTATGATTCTCCACATCTAGAACGTCGTTCATTTCGTTAGTCCTGAAAAAGACGCAAGACCTTTAATAAGAAGAAAATGAACGAGCCAAGTGCGTGTCGAGCACACATCGAAGACTTCCGTAGAAACCAACATTGATAAAAATTAAATGTGTATTATTAGATTTGCAAGTAAATTATATTCTTAACTAGAAATTATAGGTATTTATCATTAAACACCACAAGTTAAAGTAAAGTTAAGTTACTTTCTGATAAAGTTGAGTGTGTGTCATGAGTAATGAATCGTACACTGCACGCGTAATGAAAGCGCGTTACTATGAAGTGACACTAACGCGTGGATATTAAAATTTTAATCTTTGTTTGGTAAAAAATATCGCGAATGGATGATTTGTATATGGTTCTAAATTAAATTATATGTTTTTTTTTTTGTTAGTTTGGCACAACTGTTTTTCATTTCGATTGAATTGCATCGCTCATTTAGATTAAATACGTTGCTGTTTTTAGTTAGATCATATCTAGTGTGTATTGTGATTTTCATAATGGGCAAAAACATCCAACAAAGAGTTTGTCTTAAATTTTGCATCGCCAATGTAACTTCGTGTTCCGAGACACTGAAAATGTTACAGATGGCTTACGGCTGACTCATCAAAAACACGTGCTCATGAGTGGTACAAAGCGTTCAAAACCGGTCCAGATATGTTGGAAGATTTGCCTCATGGCACCCGTTTTCATTCGGTAGAAGACATAAAGGAAAATTCGCGACGAGAACTAAATTGGATTATTTGCTGGGGTAAGTGTATCGTTTCTGAAGGAGCATATTTTGAAGGGGATAAAATAAATTTGAATGAATAACTAACATTTTGTGTATTGTTACGAGTTACAGGACTCGAATTAAAATGCCGTTGGAATTACTATAGAATTTATTAGAACTATACTTTAGTTATATTATATTATATATATATATATATATATATATATATATATATATATATATATATATATATATATATATATATATATATATTTATCTGATATCAATCATTGTAAATGATCTCCCAGAGGACATGCAATTAAAGTACAAAAATAACCATAACTCGATCAAATATAATCTGAAAAGATTCTTTATTGATTCCCAAAGTGGACCCTCAAGCTCACATATGCAGACCTGTGACTAAAAGAGAAACATACTAGAATGATGATAACCCCGCTTTTATTATCAAATCAGAACTAAACACTACAATGATGATAACAATTACTCGCCTCTGCTCCTATTCTTGATATAACAATATTGTGTACACGAATACGGTACGAATCAACCCGTGAGGTTTGTGTGCCACAGTCAAATGTCTTCCTAATCCCTATATATACATTTATATACATTTACATTTACATATAATAAAACGGTAGAGGTCGAACTTCTGTACAATGAAAAAAATGCTAAAAACCGAGTCAGGGGGATGTAAGAAGTAAAATAGAACTAATTTAATTTTTTTTTAAACTTTTGTTTCTCTGTTTGTCTATCTGTTTGTACCGGCTAATCTCCGAAACGACTGGACCGATTTCAATGAAATTTTGTATGGTAGTAGCTTATATCCCTGGTCAACATATAGGATACTATTGATCCCGAAAAATTAAATAGATCCCGTGGGATAGTTAAAAAAATTCCACGCGGGCGAAGTCGCGGTCAGAAGCTCGCTAAAAAATTAATTAAAACCTTTGAATATCAATAAATTACTGCACATACACAAAATAAAAAATACCCAAGCATTCATACTTCCCAGCCAGAACATAAACATTGATTTTTGATTTGAAACGCGAATGCCTTAGCCACTAAGCTATCATGCCACTCACGGTATTTTACATATTACATAGTAATTTCTCGGATCGTTAGAGAAAACGGCACTAGTTGACGACCAAACATTCAGAACAAATTACTTGCTCACTGTACCGATGAAAGTACATTATACCGTAAGAAAACGATTACCACTATGTGTGTTCATTTTTTGCGATATTGAGCACTATTTTTACTGATAATACACTTTGTTATTACGATATTTCATGCCGCTACGATCTATGCAGCATGAAATGTAACGATCCATGGTTTATCTCGAATCTCATATGGCCGGTTTTTATGTTACCGACAGTTCATTTGTCTTACTATCTATTAAAATTTGATATATGCTCCATACAACTAATTTTAAAATTCAACCGATGATAAGGCAAGTATAGCAATAAGTAAGCAATAGTATGATATAGAAGCCGGCCATTGATGTTACTAGTGGTCGCCCGTGGTCGAAATACGACCATAATAATTAATTTAAATTATGGGTTTCAACATTATTAAGGTTCTGTTGAAAGAAAGAAAGAAAAACTTTATTCGAAGAAATAGCGACGTAATTACATTCGTTATACATTATTATACACAGAGCATATTTTGAGAATTTGTCAAAAAGTATACTTCTATAATCACAGATTTCGCCAAGGCTACACTGTTAATTTGACTTTAACAATAAACAAAAAAGTATACATGCGTGTGTGTGTGTCAAATACATGGTAGTGTGTGTAATGTTTTTTTTTATTGATTTAATGTATTTTTATGCATAATTAAAAAAATATATTAGCATTCATCGCTTCTTCTCAAACTATAAGTATGCGAAATTTCATACTCCTCCGTCCGCGTAATTTTCGTAAAAAGGGGTACAAAGTTTTTGCTTCGCGTATTAATATATAGATATATTAGAGATGTCACGAATATTCGGCTGCTATTCGGTATTCGGCATATTCGGCCCCTTTTTTAACTATTCGATATTCAACCGAATACTGTGTACTATTCAGCAGAGTACCAAATACCAAATCGTGAAAAAAAAACGTACATATTATTAAAAAATGTTTAAATTTCAATCACAAATTATTGAAAGTAGGACTTCGTTAAAAACGATTTTAATTCATTTTTCATTATAACCCTACATGTCGACCAGGTTTTACAACAGAATTAAATAAAAAAATCCTGTATTCAAATTCAAATTCAAGTTTTTATTCAAAATAAGTGCCACTTTTTAAAGGTCATACACATAAGTTAAAATTTAATTTTACTTCCTAGTATGTACATCACTTCGTAACGTGTTATTGCTGTTAAGGAGAAGAAGCGGCGAGAAACTCTTCAACATCACGTCTAGCTAAAAATGTTACACAATTACTTTTTGAAGAATTAATGGAGTTGTAGCAAAAGTGCATACTCAGTAAGACAAAGACACAATAAAAGGAAAAAAAAAATTATTATAGTTATAATAATGACATTCGGCAGCCGAATATTCGGCGCTTTCAGCCGAGAACGTGGCCGAATATTCGGTATCCGGTCAAACCACTATTCGTGGCATTTCCAATAAGTATATTACGAGATTTTACTAAAATTAGTTCATATCTAAGGCCATGAACACGACATAAATAACCATACCAAGACTGGAATTCACTCTTACAGGATGCTGTAAGCAATAAAGCCGCCTTTTGTTTTACCATGAAAGTATTGTAACTGCACATTTTGTGAATGTTTATTTTGGTGAATAATAAAGTGTTACCTACCAATCTAACTTACATTATGTAACAGACGGAAACTCTAGAATTTTCCAGGATCTTAAGTATAGTAAGTCTATTTGAACAATATCATATCATACAACTAATTCCATAAAATATACCTCAAGTTTGAACTTGGGGAATTTTTTGTGAAAGTTCTTCTTCCTTCATTACCTTGGGGTAAAGAAGAAAGAACAAAAAGGCCTACATCAACCAGAAAGATAACGAAGATCATACTAGCGAATCTATAAAGTTATCATCATCCCAGCATTAAATCCCGGCCATATTTAGAGCGCTCGCTACAAAACCCAGGGACCCCTGATGAAAAGTAAAAGGGAAAACTATACATTAGAAAAAGACAAAAAATTTAAACTCTGTGTGGCTACTTGACTGTTTTTAGATGTATATAAAAAATACATACTTATATGTGGCTTCATCGTTTAGTTTATCCAACATCGGCTTTGGTGGTGTCTTTGCAGCAGACGGAAAAGCAGATGAAGCATCTCCAATTTGCTCCATCCTGTAATAAGCAATAGTCAGTATTCATTTATATATTTAATACCAGTCAAAAACACACATTAAAAATTCAAAATAAAAATGAAAAGAATGTAAGGCTGACATAATTATTGTAAAAAAATCTGTTTGTTTTAAATATTTTAATGTTAATATATAAATAACAATAATATTAATACCTAAATCTTAGGTCCCCTTTAAAACGTTTTCTGCGTAATGAGGAGTGAATTTTATATGCAGAAGAAATGCAAAGTTATTTTTATGTTATATATATTGATATTACATTACATTAAATTGAATAAAACATTCATTTTCAGTTATATTAAGATAACTTCAAAACATTAGATCTGGTTAAAAATCGCACAAAATATAATTTGTAGCAAGAGTTTTAAAATGTACCCAACAAATAAATAATTACTAACTACAGACATATATAATAACCAAACTATGAAACTATAATATTGTAATATTCTAAGCCTATAAATAGGCCAAATAAATATTGAGTAAATAATCTATAGATTCTTTACATTACTACTCTTATTAAAATATGTAGGATCAAGCTTGTAAAATCTATTATGGTGAAAACACATTATGTAACATGAATATGCTAGTACAAGGTACTTACGGTTTCTGTTGCCTTATGTCAGATGAGCACAGATTTCGTAAGTAATCATCACATTCACGTTGTTTTTGAATTTGATACTCTTTTAGCAACTCTCTTCTAAAATCACCACCAGACGGTATATACGCCTCGGCTTGTTGAGATCGTTCAACAAGAGAGGACTGTTCAGTGGATTCAGAAGTGTTTGACATAGCTGTGGAGGTTGGATATCCTTGCACCCTATGCTCCGGTGTGGTTGCATTGGACACACCAATACTGCTTGTCTCATTAGATTTAGATGGTGGTGTAAAATCCCCAACTGTCTTCACTTGTTCTTCTATCGGCTTCAATGTATCATGGAAGTCGTGAATAATTTCTTCATTCTTGTTGTCAAACAATCGATCCACTGATGTATTCATTAATTTGCTACTTTTAATACCTGTTAAGTGAAATCCAGCAAAACACGACGATGAAGGGCCGTAGTCTATGGCTGATAGAGCCATGACTGCTGGATGCCTTGGCGCTCCATCAGGAAGTGGTCTTAAGGATCTAGTCATAGCGTCGGCCGCCGAGCGAGGCCTCCTAAAAGGCATGGCTAAATGTGGGAATGTCCGAGGCTTAATTGGTGTCACCAGCATGTGCTCAGTCCATGAAGTGTGTAATGATGGACGTTCTAACTTCTCCACATCCACATTCAACATTCTTTGCTCGAACGGAACACTAAATGTTTCAGCTGGAATAGATTGTAACCAAGACAGTAAGCTAAGGTCTGATTCATCAAATCCGGAACCATCCAGCAGTCTTGAAAAGCTAAACTCATTAGATTGCGCTTTCTTAGATCCTGTAGCTTTTGCTTGGCAATAGTTCACACATGACTCATAAAGTATTCCTTTGATGAGAAGTTGCATCAACCTATCATTTTTTGCACATTTGGATGTAGTGCCACTTGACTTTTTATCGCAAGGTAAAAATTGTTCAACAAGAGGATAAACCTCACGGAAGCACTGGACTCTAGCGTTGCTTGGATTCCATTTCTGGAACTGTGCGTGATCAGTAATACTAGGCAAAGTCAAAAGTAGGCAAAGATTAGAGTACTCTTCTTTCGAAGGCGCCAGCTTTTCCAGTTCACTCAATACTTTGACAACTTCATCTACTATATTTTCTACATTGTTGTAAGCCTTTATTTCTGATCTTATGCATAATAGCTCTATATATTTATGTCTTAGAATAGCGTAATTAAATTTATCGGCTTCGAAAGCTTTGAGAGCGCTGAGAGGCTGTATGAATTCTAATACATCGTCCCACTGTCCATCCAAAATTAATTGACGTAGAAATAATACATCGTCAGCGTAATTGCCGTTGATCACGCCTGTTTCACGCTCCAGCGAAAGTTGAGTGATATGTAGGTCGCGGTTGTGTAGAAATTCGAGGGCCAAACGAACTACGTCGTCCTCACGCAGGTTTAAGTGGGTTGATGGCATTATGTTGTCTTTATGTTACCAAGCCTGGAATAAAATATTAATTACAATTAAATTCAATTAATAATCAACTGTTATAAAATATACCTGGTTTTTGAAGTGGAAAATCGGAGCTAAACAAATTATAGTGAAAAATGCTAGATTAGGCATAACTTAAAATAATTGTGTATTTAAGTTAAATATATCTATTGGAAATAGTTGCATATTCATATTATTTGTTTTTAATTACTAAAATTATCAAATGACCCGATAATAGAAGGTGGTATCTTCAAGAGATTTTTTTTTAAATAATTACATTTAACACTAACACTAAGATCCTTTTATATTATGCTAATAATATGCTTTTCTTCATATAGCCCATTTAAGTATTACTTCAGATTGCATTTATGAGGTTTCTCGTGTTATTATTCTTATATTAGCTTTAAAGTGTTTATTAATTTAATTTATAGGGTATGATATAAAAGAGGCTTAAATGGAGAAAAAAAATATTTTAGCAAATAAAAGTAGGTCTTAAGCAGAAAATAAAGTATGGCTTTATTCTGTCATAAGTAGTTTTTAGTGACAAATATAATATTTTATTATCCTTAAAGCTATATTGGAAGCCTATTTAGCAGCCTGTCCTCAACATAGCCCTCCTCAAAATGTGCCAATCTTCTCCTATATTGGAATTTCGGGTTCAAAACGATCTTACTATCCTTTTTATGTTGTCTTTCCATCTTTGGGCTTAAGAAACCCTTTGCCTTTTTTCCATCCCTTGGGTATGATTCCAGCATCTTTCTGGTCCATTTTATTCTTTTATCTCTTAATGTGTGGTCTGATCATTTTAATAGCAATCTACAGCTCATAAATACCAATAGTTAAAACTTTATTTTGTTTTAGAATCGTTGTATGCAATTAAGCTTCCTTCTCACACCACATTTGCATTATGCCCAGTTTCACAGCAGCAGTATGTAAGAAAGTGCCAAGGAAAATTGGATCATATACCACAGATTTATACTTTTACACTACGAGGAACTGTTTGTTAAAATCTATAATATTATGAAATTCTAACCATGTAGTGTCGGTACATTGAAGCTATTAAAAAAAACAACTGGAATAGGTTATATAAACATGATGCAATTTTTTAGATTTCTTGTTTGTTTGTTTGTTCAGGTTTCATGTAAAAACTGGGTCAATTTCAATGCGGTTTTTGCTGATCAACAGCAAGACTCTCTTCTCTTCTTAGACTTAAAATCTGCACTACTTTTTATACTAGGGGGTCCCACTGGAATTTTCTTGGGAACGATATGTAGTTGTCCAGCTGCATAAAAATTAGCTTATTCTTTCATGGTTTTCACAAAGCAATAGCTTATATTATTTTTTAAGTACTGTGGTACTTTGTGTGCCGGGAACCCCGCAGGAATTTCAAGTTAAGTGTGGAAGAAGTCGTGGGCATATCCTAGTGTTTACATATTGTTATGTATTAAACCAAAAGAACAAGGACCCAATTCAGCTATTACTATCGCATCAAAATCACCGATTTAAAATTCAACACAGAACTAGCTTATATCTTGGGTCAGAATTTAGGATACTTTTATTCCAATAAATGATGTTATACCCATGGGATAGACTAATATAGTGAAAAGGGTGCTGCAAGGGCAGCATTTTTCTTATGCCGGCATAGCAATTCGGCAATAACCAAGTTTCACTAGCACAACTAGTATAAATATAAAACTACAAGAGTTTAAAGAATATTATTTATATCTTGATATATATTATAAAAATGAATCATAGAAATGTATGTACGTGCATAACTTGAGAACGACTTTATCGATTTTAATGATATTTATTTTGTGTGTTTGAATGTGTCCCTGGATGGTTTAGATTCGCAATTAGAACCGATAGGTGGCGCTGAGATCGGGTTCTAGAATCCTCCTAGTCACCTGGACCGATTTTGGTGATTTTGTTTTTGTGTCATGAAGCAAAGTCATTTAGGAATTCAGAAAATATGGCGGTACGAAGTTTGCCGGGACAGCTAGTATATATATATATATATAGTAATCATTTTAGCAACAAAATTCTGCACACCATATTTAAACTACAAGAAAATAAATAGATAACACTTTATTCCACATCAAAATATACAATTACAAAAGCAAACCATATTTACAACACTTTCTAGGCAATCATGATCTTTTCCAGGCAATCTAAATTAAAGAGATTTTTTAGCTAATCTGGTGATGTAGGTAGGTGGTGCAGGAAAAAGGAGCAATAGATACATAAGTACCTACTTGCACTCTTAGTAAAAACAAAATGGTAGCAATTATATAAGCAACAAATTCAAAAGATAATTTAGTAAATTTTCTATGTATTCAAATCTCAACAACAGTTGTACTATGAAAACTATATCCTAATGATATAGTTTTAATAGTTCTGAAGCAATTTTAGGAAAAACAACTCATACAAAAAAAAAGTTTGTTTATCTACTAAGTCTATATAAATAAAATTTGGCAGGAATGTGTATTTTTTATACAGCAACACAGCAAAGTAGTGAAATTGCTAAACAAGTAACAATTAATGTAATTGCCAGATGAAAACAATTGTTTAACTATGTAGTTGTAACAAATGTATAACTGTGGTCGGCGCTAGCTAAGTATGGGATAACAGACAACCTGATATGATCACTGAAGTCCCTCTATAGTGATTCCAGTGCTTGTCTTAGGGTCAACAGCGCCTACACTGAATGGTTTAGCATTGAAAAGGGTGTTAGACAGGGTTGTGTAGTGTCGCTGTGGTTGTTCAACCTATTCTTGGATAGTTGCTTAGACAATTTGAAAGAAACCGAAAATGGTTTAAGAATGAATGGGTTACTTATCAAATGTCTACTATAAGCCGATGATCAGGTTATACTTGCGTCATCGGAAACGGAGTTACAAGAGATGGTAACAATTATGAACGAGTCTTTTGAGAGAAAGGGTATGAAAATTAATGTGAATAAGACGAAATTTATGGTGTTTGAAAGAGATGAAATAATGACAAGTTTTATTATACAGATACGAAATCAAAAGTTAGAGCAAGTCAGAGAATTTGTTTACTTAGGCTGCATCTTTACCAAAGACAGAAAGCATGAAAGGGATATTGAAAGGAGAGTTATGGCAGGTAATAAGGTGAATGGAGCGCTAAACTCTTTTATGAACAGCCAGAAAGTGTCTGTAAAGGCACGCTTGGCTGTCCATAAAGGGGTGTTGGTGCCAACCCTAATGTATGGCAGTGAAAGTTGGGTATGGCAGAACAAGCATGGAAGGAGGATAAACGCAGTTGAAATGAGAGCTTTGAAAATTATATGTGTGGTTAGCTTGAATGATATGATAAGAAACAGTGTGATAAGGGAACATTGTGGAATGAAAGAAGATGTAATAACAAGAGTTGAAAAAGGAATGTTAAGGTGGTTTGGACATGTAGAGAGAATGGATAAAAGTAGAATCACAAAACAGGTGTATGACAGTATTGTGAATGGTAGGGTCGTTGCCGGTAGACCGTGACGAACACACTATGACCAAATATCAGAAGTGTTAAAGAGAGGTCAGGTAAAAAGCATTTCAAATAAATGTGCATATATGAAGAAGTTAATGAAAGTAGGTGAAGCAAAAGTTGTTTGCCAGGATGGTCGCAAGTGGAGATCCATAGTCACTGCCTAACCCGTGGGAAACAGGTGTGATATTATGTATGTATGTATGTATGTAGTTATATAAAATATTGTTTCTTAAAGAATAATAATAATACATAAGTTAATACCAAACAACTGACTTCTTTTCTTCTCAAACTATAGGACATAATTCAAGGTAGCAGAGTTTAAAAAATTATTTGAACGATTAATTGGTTCGAACCATATCTATTAAGTGGTTTTGTGGCATGAAGTTTTCTTATTAATTTATTTTATAGGATAGCCAAGCTAACTACAAAAACAGTAGACTGTATGGAAGTCTAGTGTGAGAGCTTACATACATTTATCATATTAAATAATATACTAGAGTTAGGCGCAGACTAGTTTTCTGTGTTTCGTGTAACTCAGTCTAAAAAATTAAAAAACAAATATTAAACTTAAATTTGTAATTATGATTATGATGCAAGAATTTTGCACATTCATTAATGCATAATATATATGAATAACAAGTACAATAGAAAATACTTCTAGGTACTTTAAGAATACTAGATGAAAGATGATAATATAATTTATATGTAATCCTGATGTTTTTCCATCTGTCTCATTCAATTAGTGTTTAACTTTTAATTTTGCTAAATCAATTACAAGTTCTTATTTCATTGTAAACATGAATGTTGTATAAATCAAATTACATATCAAAGATATAATAAACTAAAATATCTCAATCGTGATCAATATCTACATTAAAGAGAGCAAGATAAATTGTATTCAGAGATAGTACGACAGCATATTTATAACGCCGAATAACTTTCACAATCTACGACTATGCGCGCATTTTTGTGGTCCCGAGGGGAAATGCCCGGTGGAGCTTGCACTAGAAGTTACTGATGCATCTCATAGTCACATACCACTAAGAGAAATTTAATAATCCTTCAGCACAAAATAAATTATCAAACCTCAACCGAAACAACAAATTACTTCGATTTTCTACAGCCATCTTATTACCACCACCAAACTTATTACAATCTTACACCCACACGTTAAAGCATTACCATAAAAGCCTACTCGGTGAATTCGCAGTGAAATGAATTTAACATTAATTATTCTCACATTATCAGCGAGATATAAAACCAAACAAGATTTTTTACAGTTACAAAATTAGGACGAGTTCCAATTCAAAAACGTAAATAACACATTCTTTACCTCCTTATAAATAGGTGATGTATCCTTATGTAGCACGAAATTAATAAACTAACTTTAGCACAATAATTAACAGAACATTTAAGATGGTCTTATTCAATTTATTACACATTTTAACATTGGAGAATGTTGAGTAAGATTCACTAGAAATTGTATAAAATAACAAGCACTAGGCACTGACTAGACGTCCACAGACGTAAAATACAATTTTTTTTAAAATAAAATAAAACGGTTTGTGACTAAACGTCAAAATGCTCAGAAAAATTGACTAACTACAAACGATATGGTAGAGGAAGATTAAAGGTAGAAACAATTATTAAAGCACCCGAGGGGACGTTTCCACAGACGACGCATTCTCAAATCAGAATTTCTGAAGTAAGAGAGTAACGATAATCTATAAACAATAACAATTAACTGCTCATGTTTAAGTTTAAACGAGCGATTTTATAAAAAGGATTGTCTTAAAATTATATTGTACTAAATACTTTACTGTCATTCCGCAAATAATTTTGAAAATCATCAGAATAATTTTCTCGCAAATCTTGGGACAAAGGCATAATATGCAAATTGTTCTTCAGGCTTCTTTACCCACACCGATGTTCTTTTTCTTATTTTGATCACGCTTAGACCACCTAACCTAATTGCTTATGACTGTAATATTAGCTCTAACCTTATTGTTTAATTTTTTGGAACGATATTTATTATTTAATGTAGTCAAGTCATGGTATCGCCGTCTCTTTAAAAGACAGACATGTAAGAAATAATAAGATTTTGGGCAAGTGCAGTGAGTTGTTGTAACAAACTAAATGGCGGCCACCCTGAATAGTGATTGCTATTGTTTAAATAACGGGTGGAGGTCGTTTCAGTTTCCGTGTATGTGTCACATCTGCTTCTGAAGCCAAGGCGAATTCTTAGTAGACGGGGGTTTGGATGAGCCTGTATAATAGTCTACTCTATTTAATTATTGTTATTTGACAAACATTTACACAACAACTGAAGGTAACAAAATTATACTATTATCTTTAGCGGTTTGGTGTGTACGAAATATCCGGGGTTTTTGTTACCTGCAGATTACAACAACAGATAACAAATTGCGTGATATTCGTACACATCAGAACGTGAAAGTTTCCCGTATTGAATCACGCGCAATTAGGCTTTAAACGACACTCTTTCCTTTTTGAATAAAAGTGTTCAAATAATAGCGTGAGAAAAAGTCAACACATATAAAATTGGATAATAATAATTACTCAGAATTGCAAGTCCAAGTTTTCCCGCGTTCAATGGCACACACTCTGCCCGCTAGTTAAGGCAAGTGTCGTGTAAAGATTGCTATTGAAAAACACCTAGGGAGTATACGTGCCATAACAGTTTTCGAACTACTAACCTATGGTATCAAGTGTTGCCCAAAAAAACATACTTCTCGCGAGGCATTGGTTAGCGTTTTTACTTCCCACAATCGTCAACACCTAATCTCAAGCTAGGTGAGTAAGAGCTTCCATTGGGTGTTTATAATACGTTTTTGGCAATAGAAAACGTCACGTCCGGCGTCTGTCGATTCAGATACATACACCTTTGAAATGTAATGTTGGCGTCGAATGCTAAAAATTCTGTGATTAGCTTAATATTGGAGATCACCAAAGGTTATCAACAGTGGGCCAACAACGGATACTAAAGTATTTTGGCCACATAGCCCGCAAGAAGCCAAATAAGATGTAGAGACTTGTGATCACGGGGAATGTTGAAGGCAGGAGACTTTGTGGTTGATCTCCAAATCGGTGGATTGACCTGGTTGTGGCTCAGTAGGACATATCGATAAGTGTCGCCCTCCACCGTAGTCAAAACCGTTCATATTCACTGTCAACAAAGTGTGGTTCTCAGCACTGAGGGAACTACTTATAAGGTCATAGAGAATAATACATTTGATTGGAACTTTACGAATGGGATGATATCGGGTCGCGACCCAACAACACAAGACGCGTGTGAAGTTATTGTATACCAATAGTTTGTTTCCGGTTTTAGTAAAGAAATTACAGAAATCGTATTGTGTTTTAGAGCATAATAATTTTTATGTGCCGTCAAAGTCACTGTCAAAGAATTGATATTATTAGTCTAAATTTGTATAGTGGCGCTGCCACCACGTTATTGTCAAACGGCGGTAAACCGAACTAATTTGTATATACTGAATTGCTGTGCTAGGATATAAATTTATCATTTTAAAATTTCCAAACACAATAGTATTAAATAAATTTTAGTTAAATTCCGTACAATGGACGACGAAGAAGATATTCTGCTAGAGGATAATTATTACCAATTACTAAATGTTTCAAAAACGGTAAATATTACGTCACATGAATGCATTCAACGATTGATCTTTAACATTATCAATATTATATAACGAATAATCTAATCTTGCGAGATGAAATACTGATATACTAACTTTTTTGATCCTTGCATATTATACTTACATCATTATTAGATATTTGAGTGCATTTCTATTTTATAGGTTAAGTACGGTGCAATTATACACATGCATTTTATTGTATTATATTGTTGATAAGTCTTATCAAGTATTTTTTTTGTAGGGACCCAACATAGAAACCCGTATCTATGGTAAAAATTGACCCCTTAATAAATCGCATGTTCATATGTATGTCTTAAGTTATTCTCAACATTTTCTAAAGTCTGTGTAGTTCAACTATACTCAACCTTTAAAATAGATATGTGTCCATTTTGCTATAAAATGTATTTTGCGTGGTTATAAAAAAAAAATAACCACAAAAGCTCTACTTCGCTTCACTCCCATGTTAGCTTTCTAATCTAATAACACCCGACCCAATCTTTAGTAGGGGCCACATAGACATATTAGATGAGATGCAGCGGGCTGCAACATGAATTTAATTAGGTGATTTCTTAGTATTAAAATACACAGTAGATAGACTGCCGGTCCATCTAATGAAAGTGGTTATGTCTGGAGATGTGGAACTCCAGAGGTGTTACCAATCTCAATCTATACATATAATAAAACTGTAAAGTTTTTTTTCATTGTACAGAAATTTGTACAATGAAAAAAAACCGAGTCAGGGGGATGTAAGAAGTGAAATAGAACTAATTTTGATTTTTTTTGTCTGTTTGTACTGGATAATCTCTGAAAGGACTATGCCGATTTAAATTAAATTTCGTATGGTGGCAGCTTATATCCCTGGTCAACATATAGGATACTTTTGATCCAAAAAAATTAAAGAGTTCCCATGAGATAGTTAATAAACCGCACCACGTAGACGAAGTCGCGGGCATCAGCTAGTCCACTATAATATACAAAATGTAGTAATATACCAGGAGAGGTCACTCACAAACACTTGTTGGGGTGCATCCTGCAGGCCACGGCTTGAGTATAGCAGATCTAGATATACCAGGAACATATATTCTGTATGCTGCTAAATAATGGTATAGTAGAAAAAAATTAGAGGTGTATAGTCCTCGCAGCATAAGCTTAGCTTTGCAAATGTGTCAATGTTAGTGGTAGCAGAGCTGAAGTGTGGATAGTGCAGTGTTTTGTATGTACAGAACCGGCGAAAGAATACAATTTCCTGTGGCTGGGTGGCCTGACGTAAGAGGCGACAAACAACCCACAGCCAGGTGGTAGGGCATTTGCTCGGCTGGATGGATACCACCCCTGGTCTAGAGTATGCCGCCATAACAACCTTGGGTTGTGTTCCGGCATTACTGGCCAGGTTCCAGTCTCCCTTTAGAGAGCAGCAGCGCGTTTTACGGCTTTTGTGGTTGAGCAGGTTAAGTCTTAGCCGGCCGAACTCAGTGGAATGGAAAGGCTCAGGGTTTGATTCCTGGCATGATAAATTTCGGAAACAAACTTTCTGCTATTTACTATGGTCTAGGATCCGCCCCAGAGTGATCCTTTGTATATCACCCATAACGCAAGCATAAATAGCTTAGCTTGGGGATATACAATGTGGGAGTTTGTCTGTTGATTATTTATATTAAAAAAAAATTATAATATGTATATTTGTAGAACCTTTAGTGTTGCGAATGTCCATAGGTGATGGTAACCGCTCTCCACCAGTGGGCTATTGGCCTGTCTGGTGAACTCATGCAATAAACAAAACTGCACACCAGAGAGGTGATGCAAAGAGACACCTGTGCCTCAATTCACCTACACTACAGGCCATATCTCACTACACTATCTGTGTGCATTCACACATGTAAAGTTGAGCTTATGCCGCAAGAACTATATCTATGTATTTAATCCAAAATTATAGTAATTAGCACTCTTATTTTTATATATTTTATTTAAATTTAATACAAACTATACATTGATCATAAAATTTTTAGGCATCACCAGAGGAGATAAACAGTGCATATCGTCGCTTCTCACGCATGTTTCACCCTGACAAGCACAGCACAGATCCAAGCAAACAAAAATGGGCTGAACAAATATTCAACAAAGTGAAAGAGGCTTATGAAGTTTTATCAGATTCACATAAGAGAGCTATTTATGATACATTAGGTAAAAGTGTCTTTTCTTTAAATGTGAAAATGTCAAGCATAAGTGCTCAAAACTTCAAAAAGATTGCTTCGGTTTTTGTGGTTAGTCAAATAATAAAAATAAACTCATATCACTTTGGCATATTGTTTATATAATGTTGCATTTTATCCAAATTTCCTTATCTAATAGTTATTAAAAAAATTGCCCTTAATAGTATTTAAAAAAATTATTAGTGCTTTAAATCAATACCAATACTTACAATATAAGTCAGATTCTTGATATTTTATTAATTTGATCATGAGGCCCCTGTGGTTGAGCGGGCTAAGTCTTTTCCGGCTTAAAAACATATTTTCTCCATTATTTACTAAGAGTCTGGGTGTTTGGGATCGGCCCCAGAGTGGTCTGTTGTATATTACCCATAACACAAGTGTAACTCACTTATTTGGAGACATACAGTGTGTGTGTTTGTCTGCCGATTTATTATTATTATTATTAATTTACTATCACAAATTTATTCTTAATAGTTTTGATGTTTGCTTTATGATTTTATCCTGTTATATTTCATGTATAGAATTAATTATACTTTCGTAATTTTTACATAAGTTTTTTGCTCTTATATATTTTATAGGAAAACGTGGATTAGAAGTTGATGGTTGGGAAGTTGTATTCCGGACAAGAACTCCTAAAGAAATCAGAGAAGAGTATGAGAGGTATATACAGTAATACAAATTATTTGTAGTTTTGAATTTAAACTGGTTTTCATGAGATTGTTGAATGACATAAACATACTTTAGAAATTAGAGATGAATATAGGATAATATGTGGCTTTCAAGGTTTCCCAAGGATTAGAGGACTGAAGTTTACTTTAACAAAATAATGAGAAATGTCGTCAAAATTGACTAAAGAGGAATGGAGAGTAAATAAGTATTTTGATTTGGAGACAAAACATATCGGCTAAATGAAATCTTAAAAATATAATCTTTTTCAATTACAGACTTAAACGTGAGAGGGAAGAACGGAGACTGCAGCAAACTGCCAATCCGCGTGGCACAATATCTTTGTCCATCAATGCAACTGACTTATTTATGAAGTATTATGACGAATATGAAATATTGTGAGTTATGCTATTATTATTATGATACACTGGTCCCTCTATAGTCTATTTTGTTACAATACTGAACATTGAAATAAAATATTTGAGAGAGATTTAATCAATATAGCTAATTTTATCTTAAATTATTTTATATATTTTTAAAATGGATCTTAATACTTTTAAAAGCTACCAATATTACTACTGTATGTATAAGTGCTTTAAAGGTATTCATCCTACAACAGTCCTACAGTAACAATTCAGTTTGATTTTAAACACAATTGATAATTCTATGGTAACATTTAAGTAAAATGGCAAATACTATAATAATAAAGTGGGCCGTCTGCCTGTTTGCTGAACACCTGCAATAACAAAAAAATAATTAAAAATGATGTATTTTTTGCTTTGATCCTTTTGCATATTGGAAATTGAAAACACAATATTTTTATTTCCAAACTAAGTTAAAAATGCTCCAGACAATTTTTGTAGCATTCAGATTAGAAGATATATTGAAGTGACCGTGACTGATAATAACGTAGCTCTGAGTTTACCAAGAAATATCTAATTATTATTTAAATTTAAGAATAATTACATTCTGTTTCATTTATCCTATCCTACTAATATTATAAACGCGAAAGCTTATAGGAATATATGGATTTATGTTTGTTACTCTTGCACACATAAACTACTGAATGGATTTTGATGAAACTTTACAATAATATAGCTTACACATCGTGTGAATAATCCAAAGTATATATTTTCAATCACCACGTGGGTGACACCGCGGGGCGCAGCTAGTAGGAAATGAAAACAAATAATAATCAGAACACAAAGAAACATATTATATACCTCTAAATTAAACAAGTTATGCCTGTATTATGGGTGATATACAATGGACTACTCTGGGACCATTCCCTACACGCAGACAATAAATAATAGAAGTAAATAATGGAGAAAAATTGTTTCCTGTAATTTACCATACCAGGAATCTAAACTGGAGCTGCATTGCAGTGAGGTAGGCCGGCAAAGGTTTAGCCCGCTCAGCCGAAGAGGCCGCCATTAGTGATCTTGTAGTGTTAATAATATGCAAATTTTTTAGCCAACAGTACACATTTCACTCATACTGTCAATCTTGTTGTTATAGTACAAGAAGGAATTATATCTATGAGTGAAAAATATAAATTTTGTTGTAAACCATACAAAATTCTGCTTACATTCTTTTTTATTATTTTAAGTACAGTTTAAGTGGTGGCCTCTGTGGTTGAGCGGTCTAAGCCTTTGCCGGCTTACCACACTGCAACGCAAGGGCTCCAGGCTCGATTCCTGGCATGGTAAATTTTGGAAATGAATTTTCTCTGTTATTTACTATGCTCTGGGTGTCTGGGATCGGCCCCGGAGTAACCCATTGTATATTACCCATATCACAAGTGTAACTTGCTTAATTTGGGGATATGCGATATATGTGTTTGTTTGCCAATTATTGTTATCAAGTATTTTTTGTATCATAAAAAAATAATGTTTTAAAAAGTAGTGCAATTTTTTTTATACAAAAATACACAATATTCTTTTATAAAAAATTATCCAAAATACAATGTTTATTAAAAAAATATAAAATCTTGTAGTCCGCCGGCAGCGGGGGCTGGAGTCCAAACTACCGGTGGTTAGGGCTCCAGAGACAGGAATCTTACTCACTATTCGTGCCGTATCCGAGAGTTCTGCCTTCTGTACCTGGCCCTTATTATTATTAAATTTCAGAGAAGATTCAACGATTATACCAAATATTGAAGTGTCAGGGATGACAATTCAACAGTCGATTGATGCACCATTGACCCTTAGAAACACAACTACTTTATCGGGGAACATATCCACACAAAATGGTATAGGTAAGGTATAAGGAATTACTTAAATTGTGTTTGCTGTCTTGCTTGCATATTCAATTGCATCAAAATTAACATTTTCAATTTATAATGGTATATTACCACATTTTTAAAGATATTGATTAACAAAATTTACTTACACACATTTGTATTCCATAAATCTTAACACTAACATTATGAATGTCGCACAAAAGAATTATTTTCGATTTAGACAAGATTTCATACATAGGACGCGTTCCGTCAGTAGCTCACAACGCCCAAAATGCTCCGTCTGCCGTTCCACATGGCGACCACGATCGCCACGGTAAAACGTAACTAGTGACGTCATCATTTTTGACCAAACAGCGCTCACAACGACCCAAGTCAAGAGGTGGGTCGAAGTGGGCGTTGACCGTCTCTCTATAGATTGACATTGAAGAAGGCGCGATTTTCAAATCAAGCAATAACATTTGTGTATTTCGTCGTTTATGACATCAACACTCTATAATCCGTTCCACTAGAGTTTACGATTGTAACGTCCGTAAGCAAGTGGAACGGGAAAAATCGCGGTCTTGAACATGGTCTTTGTGAGCCTCTTGTGGAACCGGAACCTAGCCATAGAATGAATTTTATAAATAAAATATTTATTAAATATAGAAATGTACATATTAATAATATAATAATTACTAGCAAATCCATCTAGGTAGCCCTCCATTTGTACACTTCATTGTCCAACTGATTCTGAGAAGTTGTTGGCAGTTAGGCAATATACTGTTTCAATTCAAGTCAATGATAGGTTTGTTTTCACTACTCAGCTGATGTATTTCTGTCAAGAATTCGATGGCAAATAACTGCTCAATTTATTACTAATAAATCTCGTTATTGAAATTAATTACTGAGAAGTTCCATTACATTGTATTTATATAATCTTTGAACATAATTTCTACATTTGTTAATTATA
This sequence comes from Dendrolimus houi, assembly GCA_039645545.1. Classification (NCBI taxonomy): domain Eukaryota; kingdom Metazoa; phylum Arthropoda; class Insecta; order Lepidoptera; family Lasiocampidae; genus Dendrolimus; species Dendrolimus houi. Next base: position 26,565,651 of record CM077123.1, on the reverse strand, counting down.
ACAATAGTTGTATTGTAAATTTTGTGTTTATTTTTTTATTCATTAGCTCTGCTTGTAATTTTGTTTGTGTGGGACTTGAACTATATCGCACGCTTAAAATTATAGAGACCTAATCAAAACTTTGAATCATTTGATTTAAATATCTATTACATAAAAAATAAGGTACAAAATTGAAGAACTTGATATTTTTAATTAGGTATCTATAATTCTAAGGGTGCGATATATTCTATTCATATATTTTAAATTGTGTAAAAGATACCAACATAAAATGTATACAGGGAAATTAACTTCGAGATGTTTTTGGGTATCTAGTAGTATTTGTATGTTTACAGGACTTCTAAACTTGAAATTTAAATTTCCTTCAAATATATACTAAGTATTAAAAATGATGTTTAATATTAATATTGTTTAATATTATTAGTTTCATATTAACTACCCATCTATAAAAATATATAAAAAGTATTAGTTTATTTATTCATGTGCTGAAAGTGCACTACTACAAATGCAAAAACGCCATAAAGGTAATTTATTCATACAAATTTATTTTCACTGAAATCCATTGAACTATTCCGGATAAATTCAGACCAACTATAGTCGACGCATTTTAAGCTGAGTCGTCGGGCAATAAATGTCACTGACAGTAGGAATGTGCATGCAATGGAACCTGTTATCGATACTTAGCTACCTGCGCACGCGGGGTCGATGCGTCATTCTGACCTTCATGAGCACTCTGACTCCTGATTGGTCGTTACGAGTAAGGGTTGTTGTTTTTCTCTAAAATCATACATTTAACATTGCTGATGTTGAAATTCTTCTCCACAACGCTATTGATAATGTTACTCAAGAAGACTGGGCCAAATGTTTGAGGCATGCCAAGGAGATCTAGGATAAGGACTTAAGGAAAACTATTTTAAGAGATCAAGCACCACCTCTGATAATTAAACTACAGGAAGATGACACAGATGGGGAAGATACGGATGAGGATTTTTGAAGAACTAAGAAATATCCCTAGAAAAGATAAAAACGGCCTTTTTCAAGGCCACATTAAGATCTATACAGTTTCTTTATGATTACGTTGAAACAAACATTTTACCTTACAAATCAAAAACTTTTATTTTCGCGAAAAATTATTCCTATTAATACTTAACATAATTTAGTACCTATCCCGTTATCGATATGCACCTCTACAATTCTTACGCACATCACTACATTTCTCCATAAGACCTGTAAGTGCGAGCAAGATAGACAGATAAATATGATTTCTGACCCGAAGCCTCAGTTCATAATGCGTCGACTATAACAGACAAGGAATCTTTTATAAATAGGTTTTGTATAAAGAGTAGTTTTCTTTTAAATTTTGCTCGTGTATAAATCACTAGTGGTTCCGGCAGACGTTGTCCAGCCCTGAAAAAATAAAAACCTAGAACCCGATTCCAACGCCACTTACCGGGTCTAATTGCGATTGTAAATCATCCTTGGACCCACTCAAACACTAATTTTTTACACCTTGGTTTACATTATTGAAGTTTTAGTAGGGATTCCTAATTTTTTCTAGTAATAAACATAGAAAGAACTTTTTAAATCGGTCCATTCGTTTTTGAGTTTATTCGTTACAAACATACAAAAATACAATATAATACTGTTACGAGTTACGGGACTCGAATTAAAATGCCGTTGGAATTACTATAGAATTGATTAGAACTATACAAATACGTATAATACAGGTACAAATATAACTGGACACAATCAGTAGAAAGGTAATACCCGATTCAATAACACGCGCAAAGTCCGTCACTATATAGCTTATCGAATGTACACATATCTTGTCTCGCTTGTGACCATCGCTAGACTGCCTCACCCCTCCGTTCGGGCATTGTTTTATACTAAACTTTACAATATGTATCGATACAATACTCGACCGCGTAAACAATGATTTCCAAAAATCACACCTGGCTAAAGACTACCATAAAATATTACAATACACAATAGGCTATTATTCTAATTACAAATTTTAAACACAAAGTAAACAAAAGAAGTGCAAATGCCAAAAAGGTAATAAACTGCAGGTGTGAATTGTTCTTTGTCCGTCATAACAATACTTTGTAGTATTAGTATGTAGATATATCGTTATCGTTAATTGGTATATCAATTATAATGTAATCATTTTACAGGTACGGGTGCAGTGAACATAAGCAATAGATATTTAAGTTCTGAGAAGGGTTGGACAGAAGTTGAGTGTGGTATCGGCAACGGACCATTGGTTGGGTTCAAGATATTCCGCTCACTGTCAAGGCTCATGTTTCTGAACTGCGGCACTGTACTGCAATTCACTCCAAGAGGACTGTCTCCAAGTTTTGTATCAAGTATGGAATTTTTATTTAATGAATTGACTTTTTAATTGTTAAATTTTATTCTGGTTTAGAATGAAGCACGCTCTTCTCTCTTCTTCGTATATTCAATTACAAACTTTTTGGTATAATTTACTTTTATGTTCATATTCAGTTTTAGAAAACTAAATAAAGCACTACTATCTCGCACCAATTTGGTAAAATTTTAATTGTGTATGTAGATTGTATTCATAGTAAGATAGATTTAGTAAGATTTGATTTATGCTATACATATTCAGTCTATCAAAATTAGTTAAAAAAATCTTATTTTTCTTTACATAGTATAACATATACACAGTCATTTTTCGCGTATGTCTATACGCAACAGAGTTTTAAGCAGTTTTCACTATCAAAAGTTACAAAAATTTTCACTGAAAGTTTATATTTATAAAAGACCTAATTATGTTTTTATGTAAGCTACTGCTAAAACTCTAAGCTGCCCCTATCTATAAAGAGATATCACTCTATATAAAGGTATCATTTCTAAAACGGTCAAGACAATCAGACACTTGCATAGTACAATACCATATACATTGTAGCACGAGACAAAGTGTAAACAAAGAACAGTGTTTCTCAAATTATTATATTTTTAATTGATTGTAGGGTGGCTACTACTTCTTTTTTGAAGGATTATGGCTTCAAAGCAATTAGCATTAGTTTTGCCATTGTCAGAGAGAGAGAATGATAAAATGTCAGGTGCATATATATATAAAATAAAATAAAGAGAAAAAATTGACCGCTAAATTTAAATTCTGTGATCCTGTGGACAAAACGTACATATAATGTTAAGCTGATTACACTATAAATATATGTTATTTGATGTTAAAAACTTTAATAAAACATTTACGTTTCTTATCAGCTAAGATTGGTTAAAAGAAAGTTCACATTGACAGGGCGGGGAAAGTCATTAGGTAAAATGCTGTAAAAGGGTATATTCATTTTGGCACATTAAAAAAAATATGGTGAACTGAACCTTCACAGACAGAATGGTCGCGTATTCTTATTTTTGCTAAAAATACTGGTGAGCAACAGTGAACAAGTCGGAGACGAATAATAATTGACAGACGGACCTGCTTTGGTAATTTTCTGTGGGAAAAGAACCCAAGGTTTGGCAGGTATTGTCAATTTTAAACTGCTGTAGTATCTGCCAACACTCAGACGATACTGTTGCCAGAGGCTATCCCAAGTGTCAAAAATCTGGGGCCCTGCAAGGGAATGTATGTCACGAGGAAAGCATTTATAGTATTTAGTAGTGCCAGAGCAGATAGCTTCCTTGTCGCAACAATAGACAATCTCGTTACTACTGTTTCCACTATGACCCATGTCTTATTTATTTGTTATATAATAAAAAAAACAAATAACTAAGAACGTAACACAAGGAAAAACTTGACAAAAATAAAAGTAACAAGTGAATGGAACCTGGCAACCGCACTGTCATATCAACAAGCTGACCGATAGTAAAAATGGCGGATATAACTAAACCGATGACAAAACGACACATTAAAATGTGAAATATTTTCTCTAACTGTACTATACAATTCAGTATTATTAAAAAAAAATGTGCTGACTTTGAAAATCACATCCTTTTTAAGTATTTAACAAGTAATATTTCTAATTTATAATTTTAAATAAATGAATAAATTATAAGAGTTATTTATGAAGTTCAAATTCAAAAGAATTAAATAAGTACTGCATACATAGCACTAAAACTAAAAGTAATCTATTAAAACATCTTTTTTATGGTTTGTTTACAACTTCTCACCATTCCCTGTATACGGTATATTTGTTGTGCTGTTTGAAATTACTTTGTAACAAATGTTAAACTTAAAGATTTTTTTTATTTTCCAGCAATGGCTCGTCAATTGGATGCACACTCAGTAGGTTATCTGACATACCGGGCAGGAGGTCAAGGGGGATCATCTATGACTTCCATATATGTGAGGGACTCTGAGAAATACCACACTAACACAGCTATACAAATTGGGAATCCACACTCATTCATATCATTTAATATGATGTGGAAGCTGCCGCAACATGATATGAAACTTCGATTGGCTTTGAAGTAAGATTTTAGATATATTTATGTGCTTTTCAAATTTTTACATCTTTTTTATAAAACAGTAAAAATAATTTACAAAAGGAAATTTATCATTATTATTTAATTATTTTGCAGCTATCAGTTCGTGAATATTATTTTCTATTAATTTAATAATAATAATAATAATAAATCTTTATTGCCAAAAAATCTAATACAATAACTTATGGAAGTCCCTGACTCTCGAGCTAGGCGTAAGCCTGTGTTTCGGGAATCAGTGCCCTCTCACAGTAGTATATAGTTTTAAACACACAACAAATATAAATCGGTAACAGTGTTTTTATGTGTAGTGGGTAAGCGCGTAGATGTGCCTGAGCGCGCGCCCGCGCGCACTTCGTGTGTATGTGTCTGTGTGTGTGTGTGTGTTGTGCATGTGTGTGAATGAGTGTGTGTTGTGTATGTGTGTATGTAATTATGTATGTAATGTACAGTTTCTATTAAAATAAATATATTAAATCAGTGCTTCGGTGGTCGCATAGTCAAGGGTAAGTAGCCAATTAATTATCTACCCTCTCGCATCAAATTGTATCATTTAAATTCTTTATTGAAATAAGGTGCCTTGTTATTTACTTTATTCTATAACTTTACACAAAAATACCATTCTTATTGTTATTTATCAGTCAAGAAATGCATAATTTGGTGTTGGTAGTTCTATATTATATTGAATTAGATTTTCCATTAAAACAGTGACACATAATATTATGAATGCTATGTTTCGTTACTGCCAAACGTTTTGAGCTTTGCGATTGTTAATATTAAAAGCTATGTGAGATGACTAACTACAACTGGTATGTATGTGATTATAATTAATAATATGAAATACTAATCATAGTAACTACTTGTTTTATAACACAACATGTTAAGTTATGAATGACAAAAACATCTGATAGACATAAATATTGAGAACAATTGGACACTGGACCATAAGTTGTATGTTCGTTTCTTATAAGCGATCTCTACATTCTCGCGAGAACCTTGTGAAGGTCAATTCCACATTCTCGTTTATTGCCTTTTTGTTCTAATATATAAAATAATATATTTTCAATTGCATATTATCAACCCATAAATACAACATTCTTGAGCATGAGCCTCGAATGTAGGGAGGACATTCGAAAGTATAATCCGCCGCGCTTATGCAGGATAGATTGGCGGGTTTCACATATTGGTTATATTAATGTTACTGGTGATATCGACATTGACCTATATATTATAGCTATGCAGATAGCTAGCAGCTATATAGGTGTGCAGGTTTCACACAATGTTTTTTTTTTAGTCAGTACAGACATGGTAATTCTAATAATATATGATTGTAATAATATGTGGCTATTGCGAAATTTATATTTGTCATTTAGCAAATAACTAGCTATAGCGAAGTAGTCCATTACTATTGTACAATCAATCATGTTTAATGTCAGACTTATATATACACATAGGTCACTGAAATTATGTTATCACTTTGAGTCTGGCTTTGTTTGAATATTGATATTACTTATTCATAAGCTTATGTGAAATTTTAAGCCACAAATGAACTATTTTTCTACTTTTTAACCGACTTGGACAAAAAGGGGATGTTCTCAATTCGTTTTGTAATTTTTTTTATATGTGTGCAGCAATAACTTTTTTAAATCGATTTTGATTATAGATCTTATGTTGGATTCAGTATAGCTTCAAAGTGGTCCCATATGAATCTCATTGATATTAGATTTTAAGTTTCAAAAATGCATCAGAAAATTCCTTAAAATCAGAAAATATGTAGAGTTTGAGGTATTTTAGCTAAAATGTTTTTTTTGTTTCTGAAATAATTTGAAACATTATTTTTGCATTGGATTAAAAATTTCACTGGTGTTGGATTTGGAATTCCGAAGATATAGCAGGAAATTTGTCATCAAATAGATAGTGTCTGTGACTGAGGTATTGTTATATTTATGATAATACCAAAACAAGTAGGTATCTAATTATGATATATACCATAATATGCATAATTTAAAACTGTAAAGTAAATATTTATGTTTTACTTTGCATTAAATTCAAGATTTTGTAAAAAAACTTTATTCCTTACTTTTAAAGTCGGCTTTTATTTTGATAGAAATTGTTTATAATAGAAAGGCTTGCGTGAAGCAATGTCACGCTAACGGCGTGAGACTATAATTATTATAGCAGTATTTAACCGCATACTTTACATACTTGATGTCCATTTCAGATATGGTACCTTCGGTGCTATCGCAGAATACGGTGCTGAGAAGAAAGTATCACAGAATAGCAGTGTGTCCGCTGCGGTGATGGTGGGTGTGCCAAGTGGAGTGATGGTCAAACTTAAGTGAGCATCTGCATTACTATCTATCTAGTCTGCGGTTCAATCCTCATTTTGAATGTTAATATATAGCAAGAGAAATGTCAATCGCCCAGTAAAATATAGAATAGAATAGAATATTCTTTATTGCACAAAAGAAAATAATACACATGAGTTAACAATTATATAACTATAGTCGACGCATTATGAACTGAGGCTTCGGGTCATAAATCATATTTATCTGCCTGTCTCGCTCGCACTTACAGGTCTTATGGAGGGGTGTAGTGATGTGCGTAAGAATTGTAGAGGTGCATATCGATAACGGGATAGGTACGATCGATATGCTAAATTATGTTAAGTATTAATAGGAATAAGTTTTCGCGAAAATAAAAGTTTTTAATTTGTCAGATAAAATGTTTGTTTCGACGTAATCACAGAGAAACTGTATAGATCGTAATGTGGCCAGAAAAGGGCCGTTTTTATCTTTTCTAGGGATATTTCTTAGTTCTTTAAAAATCCTCATCCGTATCTTCCCCATCTATGTCATCTTCCTGTAGGTTAATTATCAGAGGTGGTGCTTGATCTCTTAAAATAGTTTTCCTTGAGTGTCATAACAAAAAATATTATATTTATAGAAAAACAACAACCCTTACTCGTAACGACCAATCAAGAGTCAGAATGCTAATGAAGGTCACGATGACGTATCGACCCCGCGTGCGCAGGTAGCTAAGTATCGATAACGGATTGCATTGCGTGCACATTCCTACTGTCAGTGACATTTATTACCCAACGATTCAGTTTAAAATGCGTCGACATACAATCGGCGGTCTTACCGCTGACAACGATTTCTTCCAGACAACCTTCTGGAGATAATTTTACATTTCTAATAATGGGTCGGTATTCAGTGCGCATAGTTTAAAATATATACAATCATATATACATATATTAATAGTAAATAAAAATGTACATATTTATATACAAATATATGTAGTGTTACATGCACATACATAAATTACTGTTTGCAAATTTAGATAGTGATCTTTGAAGAGATTATTAAAAGATGCAATTGACTTTGCAGTTCTGATGCTCATTGGTAATGCATTCAACCTTACAGCCTGCACAGTAAAAGATTTCTCTCAAAATTGCGTAGAATGTATATACATGAAACACGTTGTATGTACCTGCCTGCCTATAATATTCGAATATTGCTCTCGATTTCCCTGGGATTCTATCATCCGATCCTGATTTAGTGACAATGGGACCACCTCAAGAGTATAAACATACTCGTGGACGTATTTATAGTTTTATTGTATTCGGAAGAGTAAACACTCTTCCGAATAAAATAATAAATCCGTCCACAATTGACGGAGAATTTGCGTAATAATAACACCCCATGAAGTTCACTCAGCTGGGCTTGAACCTCCCACTCACTATAGAGAAACGGACAGTATACCCGCCATGCTTGTCCAAGGTGGCTTGGCAGGTTCGACACATCGGTTATCTCGATGTGCAGGTTTCATCACGATGTTTTCCTTCACCATTGTTCGCTTACCGTCACTGGAACCGTGTTAGAAATGATGCAGGATTTCGGTCAGATTCGCGCGTCGTGGTTTTGCACAGATATTACACCAGATGTCTGGGACACAATTGGAACTTCCAAGCACTTCTCTTCAAGGCTTAAGGGCGCAATGCAGTAGTTTTCCGACGTTTTTTGGACTACTTGTCGAGGAATGTGGCGTCGCGATGATAGATAGATAGGCAGCCATTGCTAGATTGGCCCAGCCAATAAGACGCGTGCGTGTGCGCAGCGTTCTACACTTAAGACCGACCGAATGAAGGTGTGGAAGAGAAGTAATGGCCAGAAAAGGATGCTTTCCGGGAATATGACAGGATGCCGTAACAGATACAACGTCACATTTTAAAGTTTTCTTCCTTATGTCGTACAACAAAACGGTTAAAAATTCACATCGCTGATTTCTAGATATAAAAAGTGCATTATGTGCTCTACGTTTTCTTTTTTTCAATGTCATTCGCAATTTTCAAAGCATTGTCTGACAGCAAAAACTGTGCATCTCAGAGCTATTGTTAAAATCGCTGTATAGTCGATGGCGGCATCGCACGATGAGCGTCGCGCGATTTATTAGGAGCCACCTGTTGAATCATCGTATGACGAGAACGCATCGTGCGATTTACTAGGAGACGACTGTTGAATCATGGTATGTCGAGAACGCATAGTGCGATTTATTAGGAGACATCTGTTGAATCATCGTATGACGAGAACGCATCGTGCGATTTACTAGGAGACGCCTGCTGAATCATCGTATGACGAGAACGCAAAGTGCGATTTATTAGGAGACACCTGTTGAATCATCGTATGACGAGAACGCATCGTGCGATTTATTAGGAGACACCTGTTGAATCATCGTATGACGGGACCGCATCGTGTAATCGTACGATCCTTGCAAATTAGGACGACGCCTAAGTGCCGTAATCAAGATAATGATGTATCTGTATTCGTCAGAATTTTAGAAATAATAATAGTTGAGTTTGTACTTTCAGATGGACGTGTTCGTCCCAAACAATAGTTGTTCCTATCCACTTGTGCGAGGAAGTGATGCCGTCGCCTGTGTTTTACGCCACCGTTGTGCCTATAGTTTCGTGGTTAATACTTAAGAAGCTAATATTGGACCCTATAGCAAGAGAAAAGCAGGAACGTGAAAGACAGCGTTCTATGGAGGCTAATTATGAAAGGTATGTTTTAATAGTTTCACTTTTAATCGTTATTTTTATTTTGCAAAGTTGGCAAACAGGCAGACCACTTGAAGGATAGTGGTTATCATCACCTATAGACATTTGTAACACCAGTATTATAAGGAGGGATGAGATAGGTTTTTAAATAGGGATTAATATATTTTTTTAAATTAATATTATTTATTTCGAGAGAATTCTATTCATATCCAAGACCCTGAAGAAACAAAAAATTCATACTAAATTTCAACAATATAATTTAAGTTATATTAAAAAAAATCCTATTGTAAATAATTGATTGAAAAGACAATACTAATACATGTATAATTAATTGAAATAATATTGTTATTATATTTTTAATCAATTATTTACAATAGGAAAAATTAAGATTTAAATTTTTTAATTATTATATTGTTAAAATTTATTACGACATTTTTGTTTCTTCGGGGCCTTTGATATGGCTAGAATTCTCTCGATAGCTCTTAGATTTTTTTAAGTAAGTGATGTATTTAAGAAAAAATACCTCATTAATATTACTATGTAATCTAAAAAGACTAGTAAGTAATTTAAATATAATCTAAATTTACAGAAGTATTCATACTAAGAAAGTGTTTGTTAACACTTTACTTATTGTTTCTTTTAAGGCGAAGACACTTTGTTCGTGTGTTCACGTCATGACTAGCACATTGTACACTACCCTTTTTTGTTTATAGCACTTGTTCAAATGCTTTAGTTTTGTGTGAAAGCCCATAGTGATAAATATTCTCCCTCAGGTTACAGGAAATGCAGATGCAAGCAAGAGCAACAGTAGAACTGATGAGAGAAACGTACTCTAGGTGCAGATCGGAAGAAGAAAAGAAGAAAGGATTAGTTATATTGAGAGCTCTATATGGAAAGTTGCCTTCAGGTAAAAAGTCTAATGTATATAACTCCCAAACAAAAACACACGTTTCCTTAAGCCAATATTAGACATCTCATTTCTGTTTTTCATTATGGCTGAATCAACTGAAGTGAGCCATGTAAACTAGAATTATTTAATGTCATTGAAAACCATAGTGTCTTTCAGTTCTGTGTCTTTCAATCAAATTCGTTCAATTAGGTTGATCTATCTAATATCAGTGTTTTGACTTGTTCATATATTTTTTCCCATTGTTTTTGTTAATTATGTTAAAAAAACATAATTACGTCGACACATTTACTGCCCTCAAAATACATTTACGAAGCCTGTATACATTGTTTGAAAGCTAAAAAATGCGCACAATACAACGGAACGTGCGGTAAAACAGGTACTTAGGTGAGACCTAAGTACCTATTTTAGCGCACGCCATGCGTATTCAGGTAAAAACTACGGGGCCGATTTCGATGCGGTTTTCACTAATCGACAGCTAATTCTTAGACTTAATCTCTGCGCTATTTTTTATCCTGGGAATCCCGTGGGATTTTTTTTGTGAATATTTAAAATAGCCAGATTTAAAAAAAATTGAATTCCAATATGATTTTTTCACTGATCGATAGCGAATTTAATGTAAACTATAGTTGTGGTACTTTGTGTCCCGGGAATTTCAAGTCGAGCGTAGACGAAATCGCGGGTATATCTCAGTAAACTAATAAATGCGAAAGCTTGGATGAATGTTTGTTACTCAATGAAACTTGGCACAGAGATACAGTCTGGAATAGTACATAGGCTACTTTTTATCTCGGACAAGTATACGGTTCCAGTGTGACAGATATGTTTTTTCTTTTTCACATAAGGTGTGTGGTACTCCCAGCGGCCGTTCCTCCATTATCTATAAATTTTACATTGACACCAGCGACGCCGCGGGCGTAAGCTAGTTTTGAAATATTTTCATTGATATTGCAGGGCAGTCGACTCATGAGATACCGGAACCGTCTGGTGATGGTACCAGCCCGTCCTCACCGAGCCCTTACAGCGAAGTTATTGACGTCACGATTCCAATTCAGTGCCTTGTCAAAGGCTCTCGTCTAGAACTACTCGAAGCTAGCAAAGTATGTACATGTTTTACTGTTGCACTCGGAAATCGGTTATCAATGTAAGGCTAGCTATATATTAAGTCCATTAATTAGATTGGACCTACAGTTTTACCGTTGGCAGACTCGGTCATCAATATAAAGCTAGGTTCACATTAAGTCCATTAATTAGATTGGACCTACAGTTTTACCGTTGGCAGACTCTGTCTTCCATCTAAAGCTAACTTCACATTAAGTCCATTTATTACGTTGACCTACAGTTTTACCGTTGGCAGACTCGGTCATCAATATAAGGCTAGGTTCACATTAACTCCATCGATTAGATTGGACCTACAGTCTTACTTGTTGGCAGACTGTTGGGTCTTGCTGTTCACATTAAAGTTACCGGTCCGACCTAATATAAAGATCCAGCCGCTGTGGTCATTGTGTTGTTATGAGTTGGTTTTTGTATACAATTGACGACGAGGACATTCTGTGTAGTATGGTATTTAAATAGAAAACAAGATGAAAATATTGGGTGCATACAATTATTGCCGAGATAAATTAAGTTGGAATATTTTAAACGTTATTAAGCGAATTAAGAAGTGTGTATCCCACAGCAAACTTCTTTTTTTAATTTTTGAAGTACAGCCAACAAGTCTTACACTAAATACATACATCTGTTTATATATTACACTATATTCTTAGTCTAAGTGCAGATTTACACTACGTTCCACAAGAGGCTCACAACGACCACATTCACGACCGAAATTTTTCCAGGTCCACTTGCGTGTGCGTGCGCGTATACTTGCGTGCGCGTGTGCGTGTGAGTGATTACTGTAATTAGTCGCCCTAGAGCGCTGCTACGATGTGTAACCGACGAAAGTTGGTGGCAGACTGTCTCGTCATTCCGTCCGCACACTTTTATATTCCAGCGATGACGAAACGAGCCGAGTAGTGTGGTAATTGGTACAAACTACCCTCTAATATTATCAACATGGTTGTCCATGTTATTGACAGTAGTACAATAATTTAATACATATTATTATACATATTTTTATTAATTTGTGAACAGTCTGAACTGCCGGGCTTCTACGATCCGTGTGTGGGTGACACCAAGCATCTCACCATACAATACATGTTTCACAATAACCTGCATTGCTGCACTGTTCCCGACATACAAGCCGTAGTTCTTCCCCGCAACAGTAAGTTAACATTCTTTTCATTTCACTTTATCCAAATTATGGGCTCGGCACAACATGTCTTTTGCTTCCATACTCCTCTTATCTAGCATACATCACTAAGTTAAAAAGTATATACTAAAATTCTTTGTAGTTACAAGTTCTTGTCGATTTTAATAATAAATCGCGTAAGCTTAAATCTCTTATGTACCATATTACTTTACAATGCATCGAGCAACTGAAGTGGTTTACAGGCATCCTCACCATACAGCGTAAAAAAATCCATTTCACATGTAATAAACTCGTAAAAAGTATTGGTTGCTCCTGTAATTTTAGTTCTGGTTATAAAATGAAAAAAATATGAAAATTTTTAGTGTAGTAAAGCTTAGAAAATACTTTGAATAAAAATTGGTTTGAACAGGATCTGCTGAGTAGTTTTTTTTTATTGCACAATTTCAGCAGACAGGCAGCCGGCCCACCTGATGGAAAGCGGTCGGCATCGCCTATGGACATTTGTAAAATGAAAGGTGCTATAAATGCGCTGCCGCTCTCTAAAGGCAGACTGGAACCTGGCCACTAATGCCGGAAACCAACTCAAGGTTTTTATGACGACATACTCCAGAGCAAGGGTGGTAGCCATTCAGACGGGCAAATACAACTTTTACAACAGGCCGCCCCAACGCTGGATGTAGTATTCTTACGGATAACAGTACTTAAAATATGTAAATATATTTTTGAATAAAATATTCGTAGCTCTGGGGATTTCTTTAACATGCCTTAATAGACACGCACTTGGCTGATTTTAATTTTTTTATCAATCTTTCAGAGCATCGGATAAAGAACAGCTCCTGAAAGTTAAAGTCAAAACGCAATTATTAGCGGCGGTGCGAGTTTGTTTTTATACGTTTATTTTCATCGACGCATAGAGAGAGATTGCGAACATAAATTGTCTCGAAGGTTCACAGTACTGAAATGTATAGATTTCTGTATATCTCGTTCGAATGCCAATACAAATTGTGACTGAGACTGATGCTCTTCTTTCAGTACTTTCTGCCGCACGTAGTACACTTATAGGAAGTTTTATGTCTTAGATACATTCGTAATTTGTACATTGCTACTTAACTGACGCGATACACATATTTAGACCTGATTTAACTTTCGAAACTGGCGAGTTTAAGCCCTTATAATCTTGGACAGATGTGAGCTTAAACTACAACTTACTACTTAACTGGGAGATGTCTGTGCAAACAATAATAAACGCTAAATTGCCAACTTTCAAGTAAAGTCATTTCTTAACTAATACACATGTAAATCAGACCTTGACGGAAGTAATGAAACGATAAATTAAATCGCTTATATTTAATGTTCATTATCCGTCTATGCGCGGCAGTTTGTACTAAGGATGGAGAATACTACGAGCGACTCTAACCCCCAGTAACAAATTTACTCTGAAAACGTGCCTAAATTCTGTACATCTAAAGAGAGCTAAAGTTATTCTTACGTTTTGATATAGACAATAATGTCAAAATTGAGTACTTGACAGCCAGTCAACAGACATACTGTTAATCGTCATAAAAAACTTCCAACCTTCTTTGATTATTTATGGATCTACTGCGCCGTGACGTCATAAGTCTAACTATACTCTGATTTTAAATTACCTGGACTAAAATAACAGCTGCGATTGACCTTTTTTATGTTGCAAGCTTGGAGCATAGTATTGTAGTATAGCTCATTTCATAAGTTAGTTATGTGAGCCGTTGATTCGACTTACACAACTCATTTATGAATGAGCCATATTACGACACTCACACATCGCAATTATGAATGAGCCATACTACGATTCTCACACAACTCACTTATGAATGAGCCATACTACGGCACTCACAGAACTCACTTATGAATGAGCCATATTACGACACTCGCACAACTCACTTATGAATGAGCCATATTACGACACTCACACAACTCACTTATGAAAGATGCCATATTACGACACTCGCACAACTCACTTATGAATGAGCGATATTACGACACTCACACAACTCGCCAATGAATGAGCCATACTACAACACTCACACAACTCACTTATGCATGAGCCATCCTACGACACTCACACAACCACTTATGAATGAGCCATCCTACGACATACACTTATGAATAAGCCATACTACAACACTATGCTCTACACGCTTGCAACATAAAAAAGGTCAATCGCAGCTGTTATTTTAGTCTAGGTAATAAAACTCAGAATATAGTCAAATAGCTTATTATTTACTGTTAAAACAGTAATAATAATTATATTATTACTTTCACAAAATTTTGAAGTAAGTAATAGTAGTAAGGTATTTAAACTTACGCTCCGTTTTATGTATATTGTTTTAGAGATTCATTCTACTAACACTTTTTTGCTTAAAACATAATTAAAATTAGATCAAATCACTGAAAAGTAACGTATTAAGATTTTTATTGAAATGTGGACCGGGGTAGTCTAAAAATATATTATAAATAATAATAATAATAATTCATTTATTTCAGAAAATTGCCTATTTCATATTATAAAATTTTATAACATAAAATTATTTCCATGTTATCCAATAATACTATGTTCAATTAAATCTTGACTTTTAGTGCCCTCTACAGATTTAGATACTTTTTCAGAGTTACTTTCTTTACTAAGCTGTTATCAATCCTGGTACTCTTACATTGGTTGTGTCAGTAGTTCTTGCAATTCATAAAGGCGAGCGGGCTTTACAGTACGCGCGAAACTTATATGCACTTCAAGTGAAGTTAGTTCCGTGAGTTCGCCCAAGTCCCGTCAAATGTTAACGTTTATTACACCTTATCGTGTGTTGTGTGAAAGAGGTGCCATGCGAGTTTCGATATCGGCCCAGCGAAAGTGCTACACTCCCCTCTCCGCTCTGTTTCTGAACCTTATAACTGTGTACTGCGCAACGACATGTACGAACTTCACGGATGCATTTATATTTTGCTCATACTATAAAACAGTTTTCGATAGCAACGTATATAATTAAATTTTCAACCTGTAACAGAGAATTATAAAATTTCTTCGAGGCTAACAACGCGTTGGCAGCACCCTTGGTGTTGCAAACGTCCATAAGCGGCGGTGACCACTTTCCATCAGGTGGGCGGCCATTTGCAAGTGTGCCACTTTATAGCAATAAAAAAAACCTAAACAAAATAATAGTTTTTCAAGGAGTTTCTCTGACGCCAACACTCGTGTTTGAAAGTCTACATGCACATTGCGATAGTGTGTGTATCTGACGTAACGGTCAATTGCGAGCGTGCCGACCAAAATCACACGCACACACAGATAATGTTTATCGCAAAACTCGCTTGCCTGCATCAATTGCAAGAAATATAACCGTTTGATTTAAATGTTAATTGATGAAATGTTTCATATAGTGTATGCGATATATTCATTTAAATTTTATTCGCAGCAGTTGACATTTCTTTGGTGGAAAATTATCAATACATGTTGACAATAGGGATGCGCACTCATGATAAATTCTAATATTTTACATACAAAAAACAAGCGTTAAAATAATATATTTTCATCTAACTTTCAAAATATAATTGTATGAGTAGTTTTAATTACTTTTCGGGCAGTAAAATTAATGCAATATTTGACCCCTTTTATCTGTACCTACTTATGACCGACCCATTCTTTTATACAAGTCTACTTCCAGAAGGTTGTCTGGCTGGAATAAGCTATGCAAACGATGGAGAACACGATGAGTTTGTTCGGGATTCACGTAAAAGCTATTGGGCCGATTTCGATGCGGTGTTCGCTGACCGACATCAAATTTTTAGACTTAAAATCTGCGCTACTTTTTATGCTGGGAAACCGGCGCGAAAGTTCCCGGGAGTGGTTTGAGGTTATTCGGGTGCATGAAAATTAGTATATTACGACTCAGTTTTCACTAAAACGTTTCCTTACATTCATTTTTAAATGCTACGTTTACTTTGTGTCCCGGAAATCCCGCGCGAATTTCAAGTCGAGCGTGGACAAAGGCGCGGGCATAGCCTAGTTGTTAATATTCATGTAAACTACTTTATTGTGTGCGTTAAGGAGTGTTCCATTTATGTCATAAGTGGGTACCATCGTAAAAAATCTATGAAGTTGAGAATTTCTTTAAGTTTATACAAAGTCTTTCCGTTGATTTAACTGTCCGCTTTCCAAGACCCTAAACTGTACTTTTTTAAGAGGATACCTCTTCAAACCTTCGCAGGTATTTCGTTTGAGAAAAACAGAATTGGACTGAAACCAATATGTCGTTTTAAAAAACATATTTTTAGACCTAATATTAATAAGTTATTCTTTATTTGTTTCAAGTGTTGACTGGTTTGGTCTAAAAGTATATTTTAAATAATAAAGTTTAAATGTGTTATATGAAAGTTTAGTTAATTTTCCACATCAGAGCGAAAGAGTAGAGTCAGTAGTAGCGTCTTCTACCCTCAAAAATGGTAAGATTAGGGATATTTTTCGGAGTTCAAAATTTCAATGAACGATTTTCATTCATCTAATCGATTTCAGTACTTATGTTTGACTTCTACTATAAGCAAATTATAATAATTTCGTTCTACATGCTTTGATGTATTAATTGTTTTATCTATCTTTTTTTTAATAGTGAAATATTTGTGAGTGGTTGATAAAAAATTTCTATTGTTCCTATTACGTCGGTTGTATGCACGATATTACTACCGGAACGATATAAATTAAGTATATCATAATTATCTATGTACGTAATATAATAATAACAGCCCATACGTCCCACTGCTGGGCTCGGGTCCCCGCTATGCTTTTCCAAAGCGAATTGGTTTAACAATATATGCATATTGTTAACCCAATTCATAGTCTATTACTTACTACTTAAAATATTTTATATTATGCCTTTTTACCTATGCCATATTAAGTAGTAACTAATAGACTACCATTAAATAAAAAGAATTTGTAAAGAAGGCGTAGGCAATCAATAAGTAATAATAATTTGTAACACATTTTTATAGATTTAACATTTATATGTTTCGCGAATTTTCGCTTATAAACACTTATAAAAATAGAGTGGCATGCCACAAGCAGGCCATTAGAATTAACAGAATACCGAAATCGGGTAAACCTACGATTGAGATGTGTCCGGCGATTTGGACAAAGTAGTAATAGTAAAATTGGGCGACGTTATATGTACTGGCTGCACCCATCATGCGTTGCAATGCCACGTAAAGAACAAAATTGTTTGGTTGTATATTCTGTTTTTTTGGGGCCCAGAAACACTCCCAGGTATCCTCAGAACAACCCACCAAAATCCCATCACAATGTGATCAATGGGTTAGGAACACATAGAGGACAAACACTAAAAAAGTTTTACATGTCTACAGGAAAAGACTACAAATGTAGTACAAATAGACATATATGTTTTTATTCGGGACGGCTGTATTGCGGTCCTTGCAAAAGAATTTTTAAAACCAAATTTAGTTTCGCTAGCCACCTGCGCTCGCACAGCCGGACTTGACAAGGTTCGCCGTTGACGGATACGTCAAGGAGGACTGTATATGTTTTGTATCGCAAACATGGATTGCTATATGAAAAGTTGTTTAATTTTTACATATTTCTATAATTAAAAGGTTTATTTTCTATTATTGGATTATTTTTCAACGTCTACCAAACTGAGGTATTCAGTATCCGAACAGTGTACATACATTTTGGTTTAAACGAGAGCAATAAAAAATAATTTACTAAAATACCCACAACATAGTCTTATATAATAAAAAAATACATAAACATATGTATTATGTCGTGGCAGCTATGGTTAGCACACTCGTTTGAATCCTGGCCGGAAAGCATGCACCACTTAGGCAGTTCTCTAATCTAATGTACATATTATTACAATTACCATGTGCTAACTGTGAAGGAAAACATCGTCATGAAACCTGCACATCGAGATAACCGATGTGTCAAGCGTGCCAAGCCGCCTTGTACTAGTATGGCGGGTATACTGTCTGTTCTCATATAATGGCGACGTATATGGGCTGTTATTATTATTATTATTATAGATAGGTGGATAACACATATATAATTCGACTACAAATTGAAAAGGTACAAGGATTGCAACAGAAAACAAGTTTTATTTACTGATATCAATTATGGTTTCTTCCCTATGACGGTCAGCTTGCAAATTCAAAACCAAGCAAATGTTGTTTTTTAAACGAATGTTTGTGCTGTTATTGTCTTAGTATAGGCATTTGTTGATGTATTGTACTTGCCAAAACATGTAAAGATTGTATCAAAATGTGATATCGCTCGCAATAAGCTTCATAAGTATTTTTGAAATGGCATATCATTAAAGATAATGACACTTTTTTTGTGCTGGTGTGTAAAAGTTCTTTGAATGCACTTGCTAAGTTTTAAAATTGCACAGCTATGTAGAACTTAGATATTGTTACTGCCAAGAATAATTTTATAGAGGGTAACTTACTTATTCGTTTCTTCTTAATTGTTAACAGATAACTAGTTGTAATATAACTATAAATTATCCAGTTGTGTATATATATTATGGATTTTAATGTGGTTTTGCTTTGTCTTTATTGTTATAAGTTTATATGTAAAATAGTTTTAGCGCGTCATTTCAGTGTATTGAGCAATAATGTTCTACAATGCCTTACAAAAGATGTACATAAATATATTTACAAAATTTTTGCTTATACATAATTGTTGTTTTAAAATATAGTCTCCTATATCCGAAGGGTTAGGCCGCTATTAGATTATTATTCATATTGTTTTACTACTTTACTTAGTTAATACATGCAATTAATTATAAAATGTCGATTTCTATCTTTAAAGTCATATCTACGTCGGTCAAAATAAAAGTATAATTTCAGGTGTTCGAATTAACTTGTGGCGCATTTTGAGAGACAAATAACATTTTTTTGAAAACATTTGCTCAAACATTCCATTTACGAAGCCTGTATACATTATTATAAAATTAAAAATTACTCACCCAAACATTGGAACGTGCGGGAAATAGGTACTTGGTGTAATATGTGTAAATAATGAAATATATATAATAATAAATTCTACTAAGGAGTTTCGTACGATATTAAATATGCTGATTGAACGAACCTCCTTAGAAGCGTTTTTGATCAATACACTTGTCTCACTTCAATACTATAGAGAAAATGAGACGAAGAATGTAGTTCTAATTGTCATCACGCGCACGTGGCGCCGTTTGCAAATGCGCGCCATTTTCACATTATGAACGTCAAAGGTTGTTGCGACTTTTCGACTGATGTTTATGTTTGTTTCTTGCAAATGTATTGAAAAACGTTGTATGACAGATGTACAAAAATTGCCGCACTAGTATCATAAATAACTAATTCAGCACAAATTTCATATATTTAATTTTTAAATAATTGCAACTTGTTGTTATTAACAGTTGAAAAATAAGACATGTCGGTAGTACAGCTGATTTACGATAAATGTGTTTCTGAATGTGAAAACAGTGGACTGTAATATTCACGCCATATCTTGTGTAATGCTACGAATTATTTTCAACACCTAATACATATAATTCTAATACAAGGATCACAGTTGAAACCCTTCGGAAATAACGGAGTTTAAACGAAAGGAATGTACAAAAATTTATTACTATATAGTAAATAATTCATTGTATTTATAAATAAAACGAGTTTGTGTGTTAAACTCACGTTTTGAACTGAATTATTGAGATATTGATTTCGTAAGCAATAATAAATGTTCGTGTTTGTCATGTACTACCAAATAAAATTGACTGTGTATGATAATCTACGCACGACGGAGGTTTCCGTAGAGGCAAAAACCCACTGTTTTTGCTAAAATGGAACACTAAACGAAGTTTGAAGGCGTGGTATTTTAGTCACTTCATTTCTGATTTTAAGGCAAACAAATGAAAACGCTGGTTTATTTTGACATAAGCTCCATACGAGTAACATCAACTTTGTACCAATATTATATCCAGGGCTCCAAGTCTGTAAGTAACTTTCACAAAAAACCATGCCCATTCGACTGACGATGGTCAAATATCCGTAGCCTCTAGAATTCATATTAGATCATTCTCGGTCCAATCTAAAATCGAATTTACATGCTACATCAGACTGCCAAAAGTCACGATTCCAATTCGATTCGATTGGCAATTTGAGTTACAGACTCGGGAGTCCTTTACGGATAAAAAGTGGGACTAGTAATGACAGCACATCGTTCCTGTACGGTCAGCATCTACGATAGCTGTACTAGTAAATACATTGTTTTTATTATACTTAAAACACTGTTACTTTATTTATATGTTGTATATTAACAAAAAAATATCTTGTTAAAATTTCATATAGAAAATGTATATTTCTTTTCTTATTCATGGAGACAGGATACTATTAAATGAAACAATTTAAGCATGTATCACTTAACAAAAATAAATCAATAAGTGTTGAATTTAACGTTAAATAAATATAACGGAAAGTTCATTGAATCATTGGAACAAACATCAGGTAATAATACATTTCAATTTAAATCTAATTTTTAAACGAACCAACAAGTACACGAGAAGCAGGTAAAGTGCTTCCTTCGTTGAAATATTAATATTTAAATGTTATCATTTCAAGCAGTTATGCCAACTTCTAAAAAACTAATTTTTTTTCCTGTCCTTATGGGCGGTCTTGGACAGTGCGAGCGAGGTCAATCGAAGCAACACCGTGCTAATCCCACTTTAAAAAAAAAGCGAATGAATGGTAAAATACAGTAACCGGCCAAAAGTGAATGAGGGAATGAAAGATTGATGCTCGCCATTCACTCATTCATTTGATATTTTATTAATTGCTCGAAAATTTCTAATATAAAGCTGCTTAACGCTTAAAATGCCCTACATTAAAATTTTGAAAACTTAACATAATTTTAACTACTGCGTGCCTGTTTTTTAAACAGTAGGCGTTAATACGGGTTAAATTTTATTAAACTTTTATGTTAGCGCTATTTGCCCACGGAAGATTCACTTCATTTTATATCGCAAACATCCAATCTCCCGGGATGAAAAGTATGATTGGTCTCCCATACAAAGTTTCATCCTCTATTTCAACCCCTTCTAGTTTTATTTATCAATCCCCCGTCTATCTGAAAACTACAAAAATAACCAAGATGACAAAAATGATCAAAATTAGCAAAATAATCAAAATGATGAAAATGGCAAACCACAAAAACCCTATCCTACTTTCTGGAAGAACTTCTACTTAAATCTATCCCAAAATATATCCCACTAGCTTCTGCCTGCGACTTCGTCCGCGTGGAATAGTTTAAAAAAAAGTAAGTTAATAAAAACCCCGATTTTGAAACATTCTTCATTTGTGCTCCGCTCCTATTGGTCTTAGCTTAATGATATATAAAAGACTATTATAACCTTCCTCAAAAAAAAAAATTGTTTCGGTGTTAGAACACTGAATTTTTCAAATCAGACCAATAGTTCATGAGATTATGCGCGTTCAAGCAAACAAACAAACTCTTTTCAATATATTAGTATAAGATTATCCGGGATAAAAATCCCTTATCCACCACCCTCGGTACGAAAATTACCTACAATATACCGAATTTTAGCCAAATCGGTCCAGTTGTTTTTTTCGTAAAAGCATAACAAACAAAAGAGACAAATATATTTTTATCCTTGAAAATATCCCATTTTTCGGGATAAAAAGTATCCTATGTTCATCTTCGGCATCGAATATATATATATACTGAGTTTCAACGAAATCGGTCCAGCACTTTTTCCGTGAAAGAGCAACAGACAAACAGTTACTTTCGCATATATAATTTATAATATTATATAGAAGAGACAACACGGAAAATATATGAATAAGTAAAATCATGACTAGAATACAGGCATTTTGTTAGTTCAGACCAATAGTTTCGATGTCGCAAAATCTGCAGAAAATCTTAAAACTCACCTGTTATCGGTACAAGTCTGTGACTACTTTTGACATTTTTTATGCTCTAAATCTCATTGATTTATATGCATTACTATCATATGCCAGCGAAACTTTGTTCGCGTTGGCATTACGACGAAGTATTAGTCAATTGCAACGGTGGCATCAAAATAACGTGACTGCAGTGCCATATTTTTCGTTATATTCGTCTATCCCTGGGAACTGCGTTATATTTTATCAGGAGAAAAAGTTATCTTAATCGGTCAGTATTAAAATCCTGTCAATCCTTGCCAAGGGCTGCCTATAAACGATTGCTTCTTAGCTTTAACGCCGCCTGTTCTACGATCTCTTCTCTTTTTCTACTTCTGTTTGTTTATGCTTTAGTGTACAATAAAAAAATATCTATTTTAAATGTTGATCCACCATATATTATTATGTTATCTATGTGTCGAGTTTCATCTAAATCCATTCAGTACTTCTCACGTGATGCTTTAACAGATAGGCAAATAATTTTGAACGAAGTTCCTTATCGCACGTTACTCGGCTGATGAGAAGTGCTAAACGAAATATGTGGACCGTTGTATATTATTGTGGAATTTCGAACTTAAATCCAATGAAAAATAAGATCTAAAATGAAATAATAACCATGGTCTTCCAAACTTCTTTCCAACCAGTAGGATTATTCACAGACGTCGGGAACGCTGTGTCCAAACGGGAAGCTCCCGAACGAATCTATTTGCAATCCGACGGAACGTGTAGTACGCTATTTATAAATCCCGTCGGAAACACATTCTCGAATGTGTTCGTTTCATATTTCGTCGGATTGCAAATGTATTCGTTCGGGAATTCGGACACGAAAACTCTGCCGACGTTTGTGAATAACCTTTATGTTGCATATTCCGAACTGCTGGTCGGATAATTCCCACCTGATGTTTTTCTCGTTTTGAAATTCATCTTACAAACTAACCGTCCATAAATTTATTATATTACGTAGATAAATAAGTCTCAAAATCTCAATGAATTACCTAATGTTCCTGCTTTATCTGGCACTAGCTGACCCGTGCCCACTTCGCTGGGCATCAGAAAAAAGTTAAAAATTACTTATTATTAATCACAATCAAATGTCATGTCAGACAGGAATAATGTAGCTTTCCACTGTAGAAAGAATTTTCAAAATCAGTTTAGTAGATCTAGAGATTACCCCCTCAACGTTACAAACTCACAAACTACCTCTTTATTTTTTGTTGAGTTTGATTATCTACTAAGCGAATTCAAAATATTTCTCCTTCCTTACTGCCCGTGCCGCAGTGACGCCTACATTGTATAAGCCTATCTAGCCGATTAGGGTGCGCGGCGACCACGCAACTGTTTTCTAATACTTACATTTTTAAACTCGTGCTATCAATGGAATATCCGAATTGAATAATTTAAAATGTTATATAAAGGCATTGAAGCAGTCTTGAATATGAAATAATTTATTTTGATAAGGATGAACACCAAGATACAAATAAAGAGCGTTTTCTAGCGGCGGCGTTTTAATAAATTTTTTAAAATAAAAGAACACATTGTGGCATAACTATAATAGTTAGACATATGCTGTCGCGACACTTTTTGTAAATAATTATGTGTACTGCAAAGTCGTGGTACATTATTTTATTCTATCATCAATAGTTTTCGCAGCGCACGCGATTTTAGATATTTTTTTTTACACTTTGGGTTACACTATTGGAGTTTTAGTAAGGATCCTGTTTTTTTTTGAAAATATTATATATTCTATGTTAACCGGGGATAGTGTAGCTTGCCAACAGTGAAAGAATTTTTAAATCGGTTCAGTAGTTTCGGAGATTACCCCCTACAACATCACAAACTCACAAACTTTACCTCTTTATAATATTAGTATAGACAATGTTAGTGACTGTGTCACGTGGATGTAGTATTAACATTGTTATTAATTGTTAATGACGTTAAACATTTACAGATAACGTATGTATATACACTAATGTAGCTAACCTTTAACGACGTTATTGTTAACGCTATAAATAAGAATTATTTCACAGCCACAGTCACTAACATGAACAATATCCCAGACGGTGTAGGGAAATAAGAATATTTCTGTGTCTTACTAACCATTCTTCGTACCCAGAGCTTATAAAATATTATTTTATGATAATGGAAATAATGTCTAAATTTAGTAAGCAATAATAAGATACTTGTACAATGTATAATGAGATAGGAATCTGTTATAAATTCATTCCTTTGACGATTTAAATAAAAGTATGATGGGAAATGTTCGAGAAATTGTTTGATATTTATGCTGCCAACGTCCCAATTATCATCGGAGTGTTAAATCCCGATTGTGTGAGGAGCGATCACTTCGACGCCCAAGGTCCGCTTTCCTACTTTATCTTCTCCACTTCGGGCGAAGATGAAGGGATCATCGGCATCCCTTGTATTATGACCATTGGTACGCATGTCATCCTTCACAACGTCAAGCCAGCATTTCTTGGGTCTTTCCCTTTTGACAGGGACCTGGCGGAGGCGGCATGGCTAGACATCTGTTCCCCAAGTAACTGGTCGGTTTCGTTAATTATGTTGCCAACGTCCCAGTGCCTTTTTTATGTTTGCTTGTAAGTAAACTGGCAAACTGTCCACTTGGCAGTAAGTGGTTACCGTTGACCATGGACATCTGCAACACTAAAGCCAGTTACAGTGCTCCGCATACCGTTATTGCGTGAGTTCCGGCCTAACGGTACATATTAACCAACCGTCAGTTTGTAACTTTCAGTTAGTGTTGGGTAGGACATGATTATAAGACGAGTTTGTAAGAGTAACATGACATTTTGTACTGTACCACTTCAAATGTGGAGAGGAAATCTGTACGGTTTGTACAGCGGCAGTACATTTGAAGCGTAAATTAGTCAGGTGAGGCGGTGAGCGTCATACCCTCATTTGTCCCGCTCAAAACTTCTAGTTCGGAAATGTTCGCTAAGAATCGAATGTGGTCGGCTTCGGTTACTTCAATTTACTAGCAGTCGTACTATGACATGTCATGTTGTCCCTCTGTCATGTGAGTATCCGTAGAGGCGTTATTGTATTGTTGTAGTATAAGCCTTAATCCGTCCTTCCTCTTACGTTTGAAAAGGGAGTAGTAGCGCGACCCTACTGGTACAGTGGATACATGAAATGGACGCGTTTACAAATAGTTGGATTGCTATTTA
Organism: Dendrolimus houi; assembly: GCA_039645545.1. NCBI lineage: Eukaryota > Metazoa > Arthropoda > Insecta > Lepidoptera > Lasiocampidae > Dendrolimus > Dendrolimus houi. Next base: position 26,539,807 of record CM077123.1, on the reverse strand, counting down.
TAAATCTCGTAAGTTTAAGGAACAGAAGATGTAGATATCACGTTCGCCTAATCGTCACCCAAAGAGAATAAATCTTCAATGCGCATTCACTACTTTATACGCATTACTCCGCGAAGATGAAAAACATTTTTTATCAGTACGAAATTGCCTTTTTTTATGAAGATACATGCAGTCCATAGATAATTAGTGCGGTCCGTTCACCCATAGATAATACACTCTGTGCAGCACTGAACGCCTTCACTTGGTACCGTGCGCGTTGGTCGACCGACGGCACGCATGCAGACGCGTGCGACCCACGGCCCTCGTACACGGTGCGTAGCGATAATAATATACGCGTGCGTATAGTCAGTCCAGCACTAAGGATTTATGAATTTTCATATAAATGACACGCACGACTGACGTACGCACCGACGGTCAGTGGAGCACTGTAACCTGTTTACGCCCTAACTGGCCAAAGGCATTGGAGCCAATACCTTTAAGATGATATTAGATTATTCACTTTTATCTTTCAATTTGGATGAGTCACCGGAAGTGATCCATATAAACTTGAACCATTCATTGTAATCGAATACCGTTTTCTCCTTTCAGTTATGTGCGTTTCAGCCGAATTGATGCAATTTGGTTCAACCGTCTAATGTCAGCATTACGGCTATAATTATATTGCTAAGGCTGATATTAGATGGATAAACCAAATTGAATGAATGTGGTTGAAAGCTACAAAACGGAAAATGACGCAACGGTATTCAATGAGTTTGATTCAAGTTTATGTTTATACGGATCGGTTTGGTTAATTCATTCAATTGAAAGACAAACAAAATTCATCTAATATTGGATTAACCTTTCATATGCCTTACTACACATTAAAATTGACATAAGCTCCATACAAGTAACTTCAAATTTCTGCCGATGGTAAGGTATCAGCAAGGCCAAGGTATATGTAACGATGTATACATAATAAGATATCGTCGGCGTCAATGCAGGATCTTGTAACTATATTACATTAAAATAAATTCACCAATTTTTTTTTATTTTATGAAACAAACTCTACGGACTCTTTGATTTAAATTGTATTGAATTTACACGCTTAATTATAATTGTTGCCAATGTGTGTCACAGTTTATTGGGTGTTGTGTTTTTGTTGGGGTGTACCTTAAAATTAGTTATAATATTATTTTATTACTAGGTTGTCGTTACAATGTACTACACTGACGCCGAAGATATCAAAATCGATCGCCATCGTGTATTGACAGTATGATAACTATGAAGCATTGTAGGGGTTTTAGGTTGAGTGCTGAGCTGATGATGGTACACCCCATTGGATGATGTGGCGCTCCACTAGCGAGAAGTCATGGCTCTATCGCCTCAGGAGCTATAGAGGGAAGTACAGAATAAGTCGACAAAGATGTTTTACATTATATATATTTTGCTTGCTTAAGTATATATACAAAAATCTTAACAGCTACGTGATATTCTCCAATTCAAATTTTTATTCAAAATAATTTCCATTTAGGGTGGCGGTCAAGCAATCGGTGGCAGTGGTCGGTGCTGGCCGTTTGCGCGCGGCCTTACCTATAGGGTTATTCATAAACGTCGGCAGTTTCCGCGAACGGGAAGCTCCCGACCGAATCAATTTGCAAGCGGACGGAAATTTGAAACGAACATTCGAGAATGTGATTCCTAGAGGATTTGTTACTAGCGTTTTACGTTCCGCCGCGTCGGATTGCAAATTAATTCGTTCGGGAGGTAGGACACGGAAACTTTCCCTACATTTGTGAATAACTACCCTACTAATGGAAAATATTTGTACGCCTTTTCAACGTACCTATAGCTGTGACAGTTAGTCTAGTAATATGTGAAGAAGAATTGCAGAAAGTACTTTTATTATATAATACTTGTTACAAATGCATCAAATTAAATTAAAAAATTGCTTTCTTTCGTAGAGAATAAATAAAAGTCGTAAGTTATCTAAATTTAAATGTTTATTAACTCCATAAGTGAACATTTTTTGAAGGTAGTACATGCATATAAAAGGTGCGGCTTCATCTGCGATAGAGTTACATATAAGGCCGTTTTACGTAGATATGGCAATGGATATAATGAGTTACTAGAGACGAGATACTATTAATGATGTTAAATGTTGACAAATAACTTATGACTATATACTAATTTGGCTGTGCGTTAACGGCGTTTTAAGTAAGATGCATTCGGCTACAGTTTCAATCTTTAACATTAACGCAGATGCGGCCGCAGTATAATATATTATAAATTTAAATGTTTATTAACTCCATAAGTGAACATTTTTTGAAGGTAGTACATACATATAAAGGGTGCGGCTTCATCTGCGATAGAGTTACATATAAGACCGTTTTACGTAGATATGGCAATGGATATAATGAGTTACTAGAGACGAGATACTATTAATGATGTTAAATGTTGACAAATAACTTATGACTATATACTAATTTGGCTGTGCGTTAACGGCGTTTTAAGTAAGATGCATTCGGCTACAGTTTCAATCTTTAACATTAACGCAGATGCGGCCGCAGTATAATATATTATAAGTTAAAATTTAAATTTAATCCCTATTTTAATTAAACGCTTCGCATCAGGCTCTTTTTCGTTTTGAGTTTAGATAAATAATAACTAATAACACGTGAGGACCAAAAAGTAACATGGTAGAAATAATAAAACTACGTTTTAACGGTTTTAAGCGTTGTAACCGTTAAAACGTAGTTTTATTATGTATGCAAGTCGCGAAAACTTAAGAAAATATTATAGTAGAAATAATCGCCAGAGTTTTAAATTGTTACCAACAAATCGACACCTCCAAGGGATACTACGCAAACTTGATTTTAGTTATTTTCTATCTTAAGAGAAAAGCACTCATTAACGTCTTCTCAGTATGTTTCTAAAATTTCATAAAAAGTGTATTGAGAATCTAAAAAGTTTTTTATTCTTAATATTTTTTTTTTATTTTTGAGAAATATAATATTAAGATATTAATGAGTGCTTTTCCTTTAAAGAAAATACCTAAAATTAAGTTCGCATAGTATTCCTTGGAGGTGGCGAAATAATACTGACTTTAGAGATATGTTTGACAAAATGTCCTGAATCTCATTTAGAAATTAAAAAAATACGAATTTCGGCCACTATTACTAATCGAGACTAACACTTAGAAGCTGTGCGCAGGTTTGCCGATGACCATCCCTCCCGCTTGCAATGACGGTGCATCAAAACCCATGGTTCTTTCTCCGAGATTGGTCTTTTGTGAGAAGTGAGCCTCGAGGTAATCTACATTACTCCAGCTTCAGCTCGGCGGGCAACTACCCGCCGATGACTGGGTTTGAAACCGAGAAATGCCGTTCCCGCTTGACTGTGGCCTCTTATCGGCTTTCTATCACTTCGGTGTGTCCGGTAACTATCACGGACTTTGCGATGGCTATCTGCGACGCCTGTTAGCCTTCTGCGGCTTTGTGGGTCTTTATTCTTCGCGATTTTGGGCTTAATCTTGCGTGCAGGCAAGTGCAACGAGATCTCTCAAGGAGTTGATCTCCACATCCTGGCGTTATTCATGTCTAGTGTACGCAGGTGTATGGAACGACCTCGTGGAAGTGAGTGTGGTCGCCGCGGTCGGTTAGGTAGGCGACGAGCTGACTTCGCGACGGATTCCTCGACACTGGGATCGGATGGTCTATGATTGACTGTCCATTATCAGAGTGTTCGGGTGGTGGGGCTAGGCGGGTGACCCGCGTTCGTCTATTTATAAGTACTATTAGTGCAGCGCCATATCCTCGCTGTCGAGATAGACATGGCAGCTTCTCAAGTAATGAGCAACCTGACGTGGGCTCATGGTCTAGGCGACACAACACAATTGGCCATTTTTATAATAATTAAAAGCTAAAAACAAGCATCTTATGAAACGGGTGGGCGGTTTTTTATATCGACAAACTTAATGCGCACAGTTATTAACCTATTAGTTGGCTTACAGCATTGCATTATTCTTATAGTTTAACCTACCTATAATAATAAGTAATTCCCGGTTACGTTATCAAATCGGTGCATTTAGACTTTTTTAACGAGGGGTAATTCGCTCAAGAACTATCCACCGCGAGGAAAACGCGGTGGAAAGTGTGTAATTCACCATGTTGTGGTAGCATTAGCACCGCAAGCATACCCACTAAAACCCCTCGGTATTTCGTCCTTCACTGGATTTGGCGATGCTCTGCTCAAGCTGGGCACACCTGGAGGGTGTGCAGCGCCATGTCGTCGTTGCCTATCTTCCAGTGATGGAAGCGTCTCATACAATGGGACCCTGACGTTGGCTCACGGTCTAATCGACACAACACAATTTGCCATTTTTATAATAATTAAAAACCTTTTAAAACAATTATCTTAAAAGTAAAATGAAAGATAATAAAACTAAATAATAAATTAAACTAAACACTTAAAAATGAACTAATTTATAAATAAATTAATATAAAGTATGTAACAAATTGCTGCCAGAGGGAAGCGTGCCCAGAAGGTTGGCTGCATTGCCATGTTGTATGGCAATGCTGATAACGAACTAGCCTTCTGATCACTATCAAAGAGTTTCTTACAAATTAAAAAAAAAATACTAGTTAATTTACATTAAACATCTCAGAGCAGAGGTTGGTCTCGTATAATATAATGCCATAAAATGTAAAATACTTCACTGTGAGCAATCTTCTTTTTTGACGAAACCGGCGGCCGACTTGGATCAAACCTAAAACATCACCCATTCCATGTATCAACATTAATTAGCAAAAATTACTTCTATTATATTAATGTACTCAATGATTAAGTAGCAGCGACATTCTAGGGTTGCCAGATGTGTGCGGAAAAAAACAGACAAGTTTTTAATTATTTTTATTAACATATAAATATGCTGAAAACTACCTTTTTAGTTAAGTACTAGATTTGCATTTAATTCTAAATTAAAAACCAAAGAGGTCGCCTACAATTTGTGTCACACGAATTTCATGATTCTTAGACTCCTGATTCGACCTAGTCACAGCTGGTCGCATTCGTGAGGCACCTGGGATCCCTAGTGTGACATCACATATTTTGCAATTTTTCATCAAAAAGTTATTAATTTATTTTCATTACATAATAATTTAAACACTGCTCATACAGATAGAGTTGGAAATATTTGATCTTTTTAAATTAATAATTCAAATGTGTTTTAAAGCTAATTATATTAGATTTTGTACTGTGGCGTCACAAAATTTAGGACCCCTCCCACCCCTTGTCCCACAATGTCACACTTCGTCGCCCCCCTCAGCGCCCCTTAACTTGTGACGTAATTTATATATGGCCCCTTTTCATGCATTTAGTACTAAATAAATAAATAAAAATATAAACAAAAATGAAACAATAAACATGATATAATGTAATAGAAAGTAAGGACTAAGCAAGATAGTATATAAAGACATGTATATTTAGAACATATAAAGATGTAACATAAATTTATAAGTAAACAATATATTAAACAAAGAAAAATAAAAAATCCTGCAACTCCTATCCCAGTGCAATCTAAAATCCACCCAACTTCCAATTCCTACCCCATTTAGGACCTATCCAATTTACCAACATTCCACACAGATCTCTTATCCAGAAAAGTTATTTTACCCCAATAGTATACAATATAAAAGAGTAGTAACATTATTACAAGTCAGAATTCTAAATTTATTAAAGTAAACATAAAGAGTAATTGACTCGGGCAATTCTGTTCGCCCGGGCTAAAGAACGAGATAAAAAAAATATCCCCTGAGATCTGATCTGATCTTTGAATTCAGTGCAACTAGCAGTTATATTAAAGAAAACGCACAATTCACTTTTTGCAGTATTTACGGCGAGATACGAGAGTTCGGCAGATATGAATGAACGAATCTGCTTCAAAACTTTGTGCGGCTTACCAAGATTTTTTAGACCGGACAAACATACAGACAACCGGACATCTGGCAACTCTATTACCGTCCCCTATAGACTTCCAATTCGAAGGCAAAGCCAGGCGAGGCGTGGCCAGCCTTAGGGATGGAATAGGTGGCATGGCATAAAGGGGGTGGAACGAGGGTTCAGACAAAATAAATAAGATAGAGGAGATTGAATAGGAGGATGAGATAGAAAAGCTGGGAGAGGAGGAGGGAAAAGTGGCCGCAATCGGAATTGTAGAGGAGACGCAGAAGATCGACCTTCATCCATCTTATAATCAGATGAGAGATAATTTTTATCCAATTATACTGATTTATAACAATTAAATGTTATATGATATAAAAATGCCGTCTTATTGAAATAATATTTTGTAAAATGAATAATATTTATTGTAAATTTGACATTTCTTCTAATGGTAATTATGGACTTTTTAAAGTAATTAGTTGAGACTTATGTACTACTGTCATTGTGCGAAACTGAATCCTGTCACCGCCCGTTCCCGGTCAGACGGATGTCTTTGTGTAGAGGCCACACAGGTGGCCGGGGATGGAATGATGTCAGCGCGGGAGGATGCATGGTAAGTCAGTTAGCAGCAATAGCAAAAAAAAGCAATATTATAAATGCGAAAGTAACTCTCTGTCTGTCTGTCTGTCTATCTGTCTATACCGTTTTCACGACTACTGGATCGATTTGGCTGAAACTCAGTATATATATATATATATATATATATATATATATATATATATATATATATATATATATATATATATATATATGTATATATATTCGATGCCGAGAATGAACATAAGATACTTTTTATCCCGAAAAATTTGTTTCCGGGATAAAAATATATTTGTCTCTGTTTATGTTTTTATAGAAAAACTACTGGACCGATTTAGTTGAAATTCGGTATATAAGTATATGTAATTTCAATACCGAGGGTGGACAAGGGATACCTTTTATCTTATAGGTAAATATAGGTCTTTTGTGATTTCTCTGAATTGTCCGAATTCTCCGATTTGTCCAATTTGGCCGATTTGTCGGATTAGTCCGATTGGTCCGGTTTGTCCAATTTGGCGGAAATGTCCGAATGGTCTGAGTGGTCCGATTAATCCGAATTGTCCGATTTGTCTGAATTGTTCGAATTCTCCGATTTGTCCAATTTGGCCGATTTTTCTGATATGTCCGATTTGTCAGATTAGTCCGATTTGTGCGATTTGTCCGATTGGTCCTATTTGGCCGAATTGTCCGATTATGTTATTATTGTCACTTTTGTTATTTATGTACTTTTCATAGACGGGGAAAGGGGGGGAGATAGATAAATAAAACTAGGGTGGTTTGAAATATGAAAGTTTGGATGAGATCAATCATTTCTCAAGTTTCTAGATGTACAAAATTTTCCTCTATAAAAAATGCGATAGTAACTCGATATGTCTCTCTGTTAAACCAAAAACTACTAGGAATACTAGATCGTTTATGCTGTAATTTTGTTTAAATGTAGTTTTAATGCCGAAAATGGACATAAATACTTTTCATGCCGGGAGATGGGATAGTTTGCGATGTAAAATGAAATTAATCTTCCGGGTGCAAATAGCACCCACAAAAACATTTAGTACAACCTGTATTAAGGCCTGCTCTTTAAACAAGAGGGTCAAACTCTAGTTATTAATAAGCGTAGATTATCATTAGTCATAAATCGGGTATCCGATAATTAAAATTTAATAATAAATTTCATAAGTAAATTAATCTTTTATTAATATCGCTCCCCTGATCTTGACATCGTATTTATATTCAAACAAAGTTTTTTGTTATTGAATTAATATAAATAAATAAATATAAACACTTGATTGATAGCTTGCCAATCGAAAAGTATTCATTCATTTTTAATTAAACTAATTTTAATCAATATTTTTTTCGTAACCTTCATTCACTCTTTTGATAACTAAACAAATTTAGTTTCAAGTAATAGTTTTTAACATGGAGATTATGCCTCGATAGGCTTATCTACTTATTTCTGTTCATGGCTACCTGGCAAGCAGGTATGAACAGGTATATCAATAAAGGTAACTCCAGGTAAATTAGCTCAGAGACGTTTTTGCGTTTGTAGTAGTATTTGTAATATGTACAGGACTTCTGAGCTTGAAATTTGGTATTAAAAATTAAGTTTAAGATTAATATCGTTTATTATTATTCCATTCATATTAAGTACCTGCCTATAAAAATATATGAAAAGCATTAATTTCTTTATTCGTGTGCTGTCAGTACACTACTACAAACGCAAAAACGTCTCGAAGCTAATTTACCGTTCTGTTAACCAATAAAAATTGGTATCATAAGAAAGATAATTTAATTACAAAAACAATCGTAGAGGCTTGCCTATAAAACCATGGAATATTATTGCCATTCTTTGAAGACTTCAAAAATAGCCATGAACACTTTTCGATTAGCGAGCTATCATAGGCGTGTTTACAAATCAATATCGTCTGATAAAAAATATGTCTCATCTGGTTAGCAGATGGTTGAAGGTTGATCTTCAGCGTCTCTTACATTTATATACCATATTCGCAGGCAGTTTACGATGTCATAGATTTTAAATGGTATCATACATCTTTCTATTTCAAATAGGACGGTATGGCTGACACATTCATAAAACGAAACTAATAGCGTAAACTTTCCTAAGAAACAAAAATTAATTTTAATTGTATAAAAATATATTTAATCCTGTTATCTTCAAATAATAATCTTATACATAGAATCATAATGTTTATTTCTCTATTTACGAAACTTCTCCCATACCGTTGTATTTGAAATAGTCACGTAGTAGTCACGATTTGTAGTTATCCGATGTCAGTTGAGGATAACCCAAAACCTAGTTTTCCAGGTGGATATTTGCCGGTCCAGATGGCTACCACCCCTGGTCTAGAGTATGCCGCCATAACAACCTTGAGTTGTGTTCCGGCATTAGTGGCCAAGTTCCAGTATCCCTTTAAGGGAGCAGCAGCGCATTTATAGCAGTTTTGGTGTTGCAAATGTCCGTAGACGATGGTAACCACTTTAGATCGGGTGGGCCGTCTACCTGTCTGCTGAACTCATGTAATAAAAAAGACAACTTTTATTTATATTAGCAATCCTGCTGTTAAATTTACAAAAACTTACATGAATGGCATTTATACTGTAAATGGCGGAACTGATAACCTCAGAGGTGAATGAGTCGAAGGTACTGAAACATAATTATCAATTTTAGAATAACTCGTAAAACATTTGGGCCTAAAAATAAAATAAGCACAGAAAGTCAGCCGAGTAAGTGTCCATACGCAATGGACCCTGTTTTCTGTACTCTGAAAGTCAGATTTTTGAATCCGCTGGTGGCGCTGTGACCTGTAATGGAGGTTTGTGGCGATTTTGCACAAAGTAGCAGCCCACCTCCACTGCCGGCAACAGTGCCCGGGGGGGCATTGTGATGCAACGCCCTACCTTAAAAATACCAAAAAGTAAAGGGGACAGTGATATACATGGTGATTGATTTGGGAGCCCGTGCTTCGAGGGCAGATCAATTATAATAAAAATTTTACTTCCGCCCTACCTGTAACCAGCCCTACCTCAAATGCGACTCTAGCTACAGCCCTGCTGTATTTACTTCATATCAATTTACACGATGCCACTATGAAGCCAGCATTAGCTTCCTTTGAATTTTATGTCTATAGCTGGATCAATATAAATCAGCTTTTAGATAAATATCAATTAACAAATAGATTTAGTAAATGCTGACTTCTAAAATAATTCTTTTATTTCATACTTCTACTAAATCGATAATCGAGAAAGTGATGTTTTAAAATCTTATTGCTTAATAGTAATCTAAATAGTTTTAGTTTAGTGATGCGTAAGGCGCAAAGCACACGGAAATAGCGTCTAGCACTGGCTTGGCATGGACATTGCAATAGTATGGCGTGGAAATGACATGGCGTAAGGGTGAATTCGTCATTGTCGCCGATTTTTGCGCCCCCAACTAACGTCCTTCAGAAACCCAGACAAAATGCAAACTCACGGCCATCGTGCGCAGGCGTCAAAATGGCGCGCCCCAGAGGCCCCAGATCCACCCAATTCAGCGTGTTCAAAATTGCGCTTTATTCCTAGGAACTTTGGTATTAAATTTGAATACAACGGCAAAATGCCCCTGCCACGTCAGCATCAGACGCCATTTCTGTGTGCTTCACGCCGAATCACGCCTATTGTGATCGACATGTTCATAAGTATAAAAATCTTGAACAATGGGGATGAAAAAAGGATGTGATTTAGCAAATGATTACACTTACAAGTATTCAGTTAGCATAGTTTTCGAAGATAATTTCCACAAAAGCCAAATTAACCATTAGTCCTGTGATGAACCAAAGGCTAGTCAGTACTCAGGCAAGGTAAACCGTCACTGACCACAAACTGAGCTAAAACAAGTGTGAACAATTTTTATATTACTGTCCTCCTAGCATTGATTTTGGCTGCGTTCAGAGTGTCAGCTTTACAGACAAAACTTAGAATTCTTATGCTACAAGAATAATTTATACTATATAATTAATCTGTAAATGGTTCGAGTCTGTATTACATTGCGTTTAAAAATGTGAACAAAATCACGGGGGTTAATTCGGACCAGGAGATTCCGAAAATGCAATTTTTAGAATTTTTGTTCGTCTGTCTGTTAGAGGGCCACGTGAAAACTACTGAAGGGATTTAAATAAAACTCGCTACAGAGCTAGCTTATATATCCCGGGTTGTGGACTTAGGATAGGTACTTTTTATTCCGATAAATAATGATTTTTCATGGAATAAACAGATTATCAAAAAAACATAGCGCGCTGCAATCGCATTTTTTCAATTCACTAATAAATACCTACGTTGTCATAAACCATCTTTCATTCAATGTATTACTTCAAATCAGGTTGGCTGCAATTCACCTCTATGTTTCACTGCGCAGTTATGTAGACTATATACGGACTTAGTTTCTTTGTTATTGTAGTGAACTTAGAAATAAGAAACAGTAAAGCTTTAGGTAAAACCTTACTACGTTTGTAGATACGTAAAATGGTCAAATATATATTTGACTTTTGCAGGTATTCAACGAAGGACATACTAAAAATCAATACCGTGAAATCTGGCAACTTAACCAATGGTTGTCAATTCTGCCATTATACGTTTTCGTTTGCAATATTACTATTACCTCTCACAAAATATCTTTTGGATGGGACATTATATGCTCAAAAAAGTAATTTTGTTACATCAATCAATCAATCAATCCATATCTTTATTTGCAAGAATGTAGTTTATACAGGTGTTATACAATTGTAGATGAACAGTACATTCTACCACATAGTGGTGTACAAAGTGAATTAAAAATTAAGATATAATAAAATAAAAATTATAATTTACGTAAGTATTCTTATTATCTATTCTAATTTAAATATCAATTTTTGGTATTGTATAAGCAATTAATGTCAAGAAAAAAAATAACAAATAGGTCACTAAGATTTTCCATATAGATAATAATATAATATAAAAATAAATAGAGATAATTGTAATTGTAATCTCGTAAACGAAAATCAAAGACCTATAATGGCAAAATTATCAACCGTTGTTTAAGTTGCCATATTTCACGGTACTTAATGTGTATGTAAGTCCTCAAAATGGCCGCCAGCTCCCCCTCCTCTCCCTATGATGCCCCTTAACCCCTTTAGATGACTTTCACGATTAATTAGCACCCTCATTTCCATATTAAAATTAATTTAGAAATATCCTCATCGCCTTCACACATTCACATGGGCTTAACCTATTAAAACTTCTTAGCAGACAAATAGCTATAAACTCATGAAACGATAACAAAGAAAGACGCATATTGTAGGTATATATCTATATATAATAATAAAAATAGATATTTAAAAACTTACCAGAAATTAAATTCACTAGATGAAGATCTCAATGATGCAATTAATCATTATATAAATAATTTTAGACATTGAAGTTAGTCCGTCGACGACGTGCCGCCAACAGGTCCGCTTCAGAAATGAACTGCGAATAAATCAGTACGGGGTGTGTTGGTACTGTCTGGGATGCCCATGGACCGATCGATGCAGCTTTCGACTCAACGCGTCTATTATTATTATTACATCGGCGATAAACGCTAACCGGGCCCTGGATACATAAAAAGGCTTGCACACTAACCACGTCGCAAAGTTGAATTGTTAAATCAGTAATAGAAATATTTAATAACAAAAAACAAAACTACCTAGAAAGTAAAAAAATACACTTATATTAATATTTTCTACATCTTGAAGTCGGTGCATTTTACAGTATTGTTTTTTATGTTTTACTTAACATGGACTACAAGATGTAGAAAATATTTATTTTTGATTACTTTTGAAGCCGGTTTTGTTTCTTGTTACTTTTTAGTTACGGAAATAGCTTTAGAAAAAACAATGAAACACGCTGTACGTACCTATATTCGAGGGCTGCTCTGGATTTTCCTGGGTTTCACTCGTCAGATCCTGACTTGGTGACAATAGGACTTCCTCAGAAGTATACATTTTCGAATAAAAAGAATTTGAAAATCGATCCACAAATGACGGAGAAATCGCGTAACAAAAATACAAAAAAGAAAACAACATACAATCGATTTGAGAACCTCGTCTTTTTAAAGTCGATTAAAAATTAAGATAACAATACCCTGTATTATAGAATAAAAAAGAATTAAAAGATAGTAACACAGAAAACAATAAAAAGAAAATAAAAGAGTATGGCGCATCTAAGAAACAAAAAAAATTGTATATTTCGTAGGTCTTTTTTTTGAAAATTCTTAACGAGCCCAAGTATTTATTCACCGGTAGAAAATTGTCTATAAACACTGGTTGAAAACTAAGATTAAAACTGTTACGGTTAGCAGCAAAACCTCCGTTAGGTTATTTCAGAAAACATCCAGGTACGTGATGTTTCAGAAACAGTGGATCTGAAACATTGTTTTACAGTGCATGCATGTCTTGATTGATAAGGATGTTTTCAACATTATACCTAAATAATTAATGCAGCATTAACTTTCATGAAACAATTATGCTATTAATTACTAATATATTTTCAATTCAGGTTTTCCTTAGTCCAGCTGTATCTTCATTGAAATAATTTAAATTAGATATTTGTGACATTACAATATGATACTTAATACAAGTTATATCAATATATTTAAAAATAATATGCATAATTATAATCTTATTGAATTCTGATTTGAAATAAATATAAATATTATTACGAGGTTGCGGGACTCGAATTAAAATGCCGTTAGAATTATTATAGAGTTTATTAGAACTATACAAACATGTATAACACAGGTACAAATATAACCGAAAACAACAAATCCAAACGTCATGCAGAAGGTCGTAATTCAATAAAACGCGCAAAGTCCGTCAATATTAGATTCCCGAATGTATACACGTCACGCCTTGATTGTAGTTGTAGCTCAATTGAACTCCTGTCTCAATCAGGCCATCGTTTTATACTTCACAAATGCAAATGTGCCCTTCCGGCAACGTCGACCTAATTTCCTAGAATTAGCTTGTATTTATAATCCGCAACACGTGGCTATTGATGCTCTTGAATGAACAAAAGAAGACGATCATAAAAGGATTACAATTAGTTCAAATGCCGACAGGTAATAAAATGTGCTTTTACAGATCTGTACGTGGAATTTGTGTTTGTCGGAGTCTAAGTTGTAACAATATGTAAATTAATATAAATTAGTAATATAATATAGCTCGGTACTTTTTGTTCTTATTTCCCACAATAGTTCTACACTGGCAAGAGCTTGTCCTTGGGTGCATTATTATATGGTGTAGATAGGGATCATCGCCAGTTAGTGTCACGCCACATTTAGATTAAATTTGTCAAAGGGCCTCTACGTGTTGGCCTTCCCATGGCCATTTTTATGGCCCGTGGTCTTTAAAGGCTTACATTATAATATAATATAAATACGCGATTTAGAACTAAGAACACCTAGTTATAAAAAATCTTCTGACCAATCTCCTGAGTATGTTTGGGGTGACGCCTGGACTGAAGAGCCACAATATTTAAAAAAAACTTGTTGAATAACCCCGATCACCGGAGTGTTATACCACTTCAAACCCAATAACTAGTATACACATATAATGGAAGAATAATGATATGTAATATCATTTTAAGAGAACCGGATGTTCACATACATACCTACCCATTCTTTATTATACAGTATGTAATTCTGTAGTTAATGCAATTAGGTACTTAAGTACGCATGAAACAGTCAAAAATCTGTTCTTGATTCGACTACATTTATAAAGTAAATAAAATGTCATAATTTTAGAAATCTTCAGGTGATCAGAAGGCTGGTGCTTACCTCGGGCAACGGACCAGTATGGCGATCCAGCGAGGAAATGCAGCCCGCCTTCTGGGCACCTTACCAATAGAAGACGGTGATCTAGGCTCAGTATTCTACTTATAGTCTTGAGAGACTATGGGTAGAATACAATACAAATAAGTTAAGTTTTCTTTTATTGTAATCGATTATTTATAAATTTCTTCATTATGCTACCATCTATCTATCAAAAAAAAAGTTATTTTAGAAAAGACTCGTGTATCTGATGTGTTTACTGCTTTATATTTTCATAAATGTACATTTGATATAGTACCCCAGATCATGCCAATTTGTAAAGCAACCTTATTCCTCATCTAGAAAATTGAATACTCCTAAGCGCTCTTGTTGAACATACGACTTTTTAAGCATTTGAATCGCACTCACACTGCAAAACATAGAGGAAAAGAGACAGAAACTCAAGTGAATTATACCTAAAATTTAGCTTATTGATTTGCGACTGAAAATTGCGACTGCGTAGTAGGTGAATGTATTTAGGATCCGTAGAAAATGCTCTTTAGCAAAGGGTTCCGTAAATAACGAAACTTCTATGTTTTAGTCATGTCAGTCAGTCCGTCTGTGCTTTTATGTCACAGTGGAAATAGGCTACACTAGGGATGCGGCCACTTTACAATAAATTCTAATATCTTTATCTTTGATTATGTACTTGTCTGCATAATCAAAGATTTTTACATATATTATAAGAGAACATGCGTTAAAAAATATCTTATCGTCTTACTTTTAAAATATCAGTATAGAAATGATTTTCATTACCTTCGAGTCTGATCAGCGAGTCGTGTCACAAGCCACTTATTGAGATTCTTCCTATGGCAACACTCATAGACCAGGCAACGATGACAATAAAAAGGCCAAACAGGGAAAATTAATTCGTGTGGAAGCCAACTTGGGCACAGTTGTAGAGGAACGTGTCCTGAACAAAATACTAAAAGTACTGAATAGTGGCGTTAGTGAAATCTTGAAAAATCACGATGATGAATGAATGAATGAAAACACTTTATTATTCACCAAAAATTAAAACTACGTTCTTAAAACTAAGTACACTAAATGTTGAACAAAGGGCGACCTTATCACTTAAAGCGATCTCTGCCAGGCAACCCCCTAAACTAAGGACAATACTAAGACAATAGTGGCGGTGAAGACAATAAATAATAACAAACATTCGAAGAATAAGTAAGAAAATAAATAACAATATACTTTATATACTGTTACATGCCGTCAAAGATAAACGCACAGCTGCCTGTCGTAAGCGCAGTTTATTGTCGGCCCGGATTTAGGAATTCTTTTGTGTTTTGAATTGTAATTAAGAAAAACATGCTATTGTTATTCTACTTGTTTTATGACCATAATTAGCGTCGAACTAATCCTTATTGTTATTGTTTTCCGTTCGCAGGTGTGCAAATTACTATTTCTCGGAAACTCAGTGCGCGCGGCCAATTTTTTTGTACTGTGTAGTTAGTATAAGACAATGCCCGAATGGAGGGGTGGGGAGTCAAGCGACGAATACGAAACGAGTAAGACGTTTTGTAGTACTCTCGACTAGCGATATAGACGACGGACTTTGCACGTGTCGAATTGCGTTGAATCGTGCAGTGTGAACTGGTTGCATCCAATTTTATTTGCATTTTTTTTATACGTGTTTGTACAGTTCTAATAAATTCTATAGTAGTTCCAACGGCATTTTTAATTCGAGTCCTGTAGCTCGTAACAATACTATACAAAAATAAGATATATCATACGATATATAGAATCAGCACCATGTTTTAGACTTGCGAGGACCAAAGATATTTAATAACCGTGAGTTTAAAAGACAATATGGATTTATTTATTATTATTTTATTTTATAAGGGCTTTGAATCGTTTAGATTATGTCCGCCCCATCGTACCTTTTCTTAAATTGACAATATGAATTTAGCTTGTCTGATGTAAGATGATGTTCTCTAATGACTTTTTATTTTAAGTCAAGCGACTTGCACCCCTAAGAGCCAGTGCCCGGGTGTCACACGCCTCTTGCACTTTTGGGTAAAGACAGCCTTGTCTACTAGTGCTAATGATAGTAATTTATAACGGTCGTCAATGATGGCACGTTCCAATCAAACTGGTAGGATGCGGTATTTGTTACTGGTCAACTAGAACTTGAAACAACCTATTCTTATATGAGAATGATCTTCGCGCCCTTCCTATTCTATGCTTTATTGAAAAATTTATTAGTTCAAGATATTGATAGTTTTATATGGATTCCCAACTTAAAATAAAATTGGTCACCCATTTTCAAAAATTATGAATCATGAATATTTTATCTTATGGTAATCACATGATAATCACATATTTCATTAATAACACTAAAAGTGGCTTATAGTTTATTATACTGATACCATACCGCGACGTGAAATACTTGAGCGCCATCTAGTCGTGCAATCAATAAATTATACATTCATACTAGGAGTGTAATTTACTGATTTATGGCCAGACTACATATATTATACTATTCTTTATTTTTCTTCATGAATAATATGTGCCAGAGGAACATCTTTCACGGTGCCACGACGACGTATTTGTTTAGTGAGTTGCGCCAATAGAACAGGACTGCAGTGCCATATTTTTGGCTATGTTCGTCTATCATATTAAAATGACATCATTTAATCTTACTAATATATAAAGCTGAAGAGTTTGTTTGTTTGCTTGAACGCGCTAATCTCAGGAATTACTGGTCTCATTTGAAAAATTATTTCAGTGTTAGATAGCCCATTTATTGAGGAAGGCTGTAGGCTATATAATATCACGCTAAGGCCAATAGGAGCAGAGTACCAATGAAGAATGTTTCAAAATCGGGGGTGTTTTTTTCTTTTTGAGAGCTTCCGCTACGTGCGCTGCGTAAAGGGTTAAAGTTTAGCAAAAATCATGTGTGACAAAATTGTTCCCCTTTAAAAGTTCTAAAAAAAAGTCCGCGACAGCAATATGTCTATCTTTTAAGCTTGGCTCACTTATAACCTTTTTTATACTAACCAAATTTGTTCTAAAATAATGAATTATTTGCGAAGGTGTTTTTATAAACATGATATTAATCCTTGTCCAAATAAATACGTTATTCCTCACAAGTATTTTATTTAAAACAAAATTGCAATTTACATCATTCGATGTCAATGAATATCTTAGGAGATATTCCAGTTTTAAAATAACATCGCAGCAAAATAATGATTAAGTACTGCGCGCGCATTTGTGATGTGCAAGGCCGGCAGTCATGAGGGGGAAGGGCGGTGGGGCACCTTCTACGTAAACAAAGTCGCGGGTCAAAGTTAGCGTTAGCTCAAAGTAACTATTCCACGCGGACGAAGTCGCGGGCAGAAGCTAGTAGGTAATAAATGTCGGACCGGGATATAAGCCAGTTGTATCTTTACAGACTAATTTCTCAAGTTTATAGATATGAAAAATTATCATCTATAAAAAAATGCGATAGTAACTCGGTCTGTCTGTCTGTTAAGCATTTACGGAAAAACTACTAGGAGTACTGGACAGGTTTTGATGTAATTTTGTTTAGATGTAGTTTTAATACTGAAAATGGGCACAATTACTTCTTATGCCGGGAGATTGGATAGTTTGCGATACAAAATGAAGTGAATTTTCCTTTGGCAAATAGCACTAACATAAAAATGTAACACAATGTAACCTGTATTAACGCCTGCTCTTTATATAAGATATACGCATTCTTCCAAGCTAGTACACATAATAAAACTACGTTTTAACGGTTTAAAGCGCGGTATTTCATTTGATTTTTATTATTCCGATGTTTCGGCCACTTTTCAGTAGTTGTGATCAGAGCGCCTGACAGGAATATAAAAGTAGTTATGCTAAAACTCGTCTTGGTAAGCAAGCTCATATAGAAGATTAGGGGCCATCCATAAATTACGTTACGCGTAAATGGAGGGGGGGGGGGGTCGACGAAGTGTGACAAGGGGTGGGAGGGGTCCGAAATTTCATGACGTCACACTTCAAAATCTAATGTATTTAACCTAATTACGAAATTGCTGTTTTAGTTTAATAATTTCTTGATATAAAGCTGTAAAATATTGTTACGACCTAGGTGCCGACAAAGACAAATTCACACCTGCCTACCTGTAGAAACACATTTTAATACCTTTTCGGCATTTGGACTTCTTTTGTTTACTTAGTGTTTAAAATTAGTGATTAAAAAACAGCCCATTGTGTATTGAAATCTTTTACAGCCTATTGTTGTATTGTGATCACTGCCAGGTGTCTCGGATTTAAAAGTACAAACTGATTCTCAGAAATTCGGTCCACGCGGCCGGGCAGACTTATTGCATCTGTGCAGTATAAAGCAAGGCCCCAATGGAGAGATGAGGCAGTCAAGCGATAACCACAAGCGATAACCACAACCACAAGACTTGTGTACATTCGGTAATCTATTTAGTGACGGACATTGTCCGTGTACTTGAATGACGATAACCTGCATTACGTTTGGACTCGACCGCGTTCGGTTATATTTGTACCAGTGTTATACCTGTTTGTGTGGTTTGGATAAACTCTATAATAATTCCAAGGGCATTTTAATTCGAGTCCTGCAACTCGTAACAATATGTAATGTCATACTTGGAGGAGTCGCACGAATGTGACCAACTGTGACAAGGGCGAGGGAGGGGTCAAAAATCATGAAATTCGTTTGACGTAATTGTCGATGTAATGTCATTGATATTATAACACATGAATTAACATGACAACAAGATTAAGAGGCTTTGTAGACCTGATTCAAATCGGTGTTTCAGAAAATCAACCCCGCACGGCCGATATTTACTTCGCTGAAAAAGCGCGTAATAAAAGTTCGAGCGTGGCGAAATATTGCAACTGAACATACCTACGCGCACCGTGTCCATACCAACATGATTCAATTTATTTCATTCTAAGGCTGCCGAGCAGAGAGCGAGTCAAAATATCCTAAAGTGAGACAGATCGTTTATAAGCTTAATAGGTACTGAAATTTTGACTTTACTTCATAAGCGTTTTTAGCTTAACGGTTCACCGAGCGCAATAGTGACTAAGAGGTACAGGGTTCGAATCCTCTCGGGCTATGTGTTTCTCTTTATTTTTTAATATTTTTTAGACGAGTAAAACTTTATTAAAATGATGTAATTGTATTATGGAACAACAATGAATCCATATATAGGTATATATATATATATATATATTTTCGATGCCGAGAATGAACATAGTATGCATTTTATCCCGGAAAATTTGATAGTTTCCGGGATAAAAATATATTTGTCTTTCTGTTTCTTCTGCTTTTAGGGAAAAAAATATTACGATTTGGCTGAAATTCGGTATATATGTAATTTAATAATGACGGTGAATAAGAGATACTTTTCATTTCGGGTAATGGGATAGATGTATGTAAAGGTTATCTCAGAAAGTAGAACAGGTTTTTTTTTCAGTCATTTCGGTCATTTCATTTTATCATTTAGGCCCGTTCGGCCACATATATTTTCATCCCGGAAACTATCTCATTTTTCGGGATGAAAAATATCTCTTGGCCACCCTCGGTATTAAAATTACATATGTACCCAGTTTCATCCAAATCGGTTCAATAGTCTTTCCATAAAAGGATAAAAAAAGTGGAGCATGATCGGCATATTAGTAGTTACGATGTAGCTGGAGAACTGGGAATTGACCATAAAACGGTTTTGGCGCATTTGAAAAAAGATGGGTACACAAAAAAAGCTCGATATTTGGGTGCCTTATGAGCTCACTGAAAGAAACCTAATGAAACGTGTACTCATTTGTGATTCTTTATTACGACGTAATGAAAACGAACTATTTTTGAAGAAGCTGATAACTGGTGATGAAAAGTGGATCATGTACGACAAGAACGTGCGAAAAAGATCATAGTCAATGGCCGGTCAGGCTTCACAGAATGTGGCGAAACCCGGTTTAACTCGCGACAAGATGATGCTCTGTGTATGGTGGGATTGGAAGGGCATTATTCATTATGAGCTGTTACCGCCAGGCAGAACCATCGATTCTGAACTGTACTGCGAACAACTGATGAGATTAAAGCAAAAAGTTGAGAGAAAGTGAACGGAATTAATCAACAGAAGGGGTGTGGTTTTTCACCATAATAACGCTAGACCTCACACATCTTTAGCCACTCAGCAAAAATTACGAGAGTTGCTGGGAGGTGTTAATGCATCCGCCGTATAGTCCTGAACTTGCACCTTCAGATTTTCACCTGTTTCGGTCTCTGCAGAATTCCTCAGGCAGTGTCACTTTAATATCACGAGAGGTCTGCCAAAACCACTTGTCACAGTTTTTTGATCAGAAGCCCAAAATTTTTTATTGCAATGAGATCACGTCCCTACCTATAAGATGGCAAAAAGTTATCCAACAAAATGGCACCTGCATACTTTAGTCAAATATAAATAAACTTTATAAAAAAAATCTTTTGAATTTTTATATAAAATGCGAAGAAACTTTTTCCTCAATCTAATAGAAAAGTATTTTTATTGCATTTTATAAAATTATTTAAGAAGAGAAAAAGACCATTTTATCAACTTTGATATAAAAATAAAAAACTCTACTACATCAAGTGAAGCTAGTAGGATTCGAACCCACACAGTCTATGATTTAGACTACTCCTCTACCGTATACGCCAAATAAGTATAGCTCGATCGGCTCGAAATTGTGCTTATTATTGCTCCTTCATTTATTTAAAATTTAATTTCGAATAGCACGCTCGAGCAGAGCGACGCGTGCACACAGCACCGAGCCGTCCGGCGTATTGATAGATTCCATACATTGGGACCGGCAAAGGTGATTTTTGAAGTCATTTATAATAAAATAATTAATTACTTGCAAATTCTCTAAGTAACCGAATAAACAAACTATAATAAGTATATTTCTTATATGATATGTTACTGTTATTTATTTTAGCGATGTACGATTAACAGTAATAACATGACACAAGATTGAAGAACACGTTTAGAGGTTACTTTGCAATTATTTTCTATCGAGAAAATTTATCGAGAATGCGTTTTGAGTACATAGTTTCCTCAGAAATATGATCAAGATTGACATATATTTTTTTCACCACAGCAAAGTATGTATAATTACTGTAACAAGGGCTGAGAAATCGATCAAAAAACGCTTTTTGTCTGTTGTAACGCTGTTAACGCTGTTAAATTACCTTAATTAGCAACAACGATCTGACCGATTTCAATTTTTTTTGTTCGCTCCAAAATAGAGGCGGTTCAAAAAAAACAATGATTTTGAATTACACTTGTATTATTTCTTTCGTCATAAAATATACTTAACAAGGTGGTGAACTATCAACCGTTAACCTTACATCATTTTGTCAGTCGATAAAAATAAGGCGGTTTGACGAATATTTGTATGTACTATGTAACACATTTCGTATTGTGATCGAAAATTTTTCATTCATTATCATGGCTAATGTACTTATGAACTTGACCTAGTTGGTCGTAAATATTTTGATGAATATCGCTGCGTTCGTCTATTGACCTTCTTATGCAAATATGCAATTCTGCACATTCTTTGTTGTTGCCATTGGACTTGTATTAATATCATCAACGTGCCTCTTTCAAATATTCAGGGTCCTTGTCGGAATCTAATTTGAAGCAATCGAATCAATAATTTGGAGTGTCTTTATCATGGCTAAAATTCTGCTTCTACCCTTGTCAAATAGAATCATCGTCAGATGCTGTGCTGCAAATAGTATATAATTATTTTTACCTTATATTCTGTCGTTTTTTTTATTGTGAGCTACTATTTTTGGTTGTTGGAATCTTCTGTTCAAAAAGTTGTTTGAAAATGTCTTGATCCCTTGTCGTACAGGTATGATCTTGCCATGTCTTTCTTCTAAATAATTAAATTTTTGCGAAGTATGGTGCTGGAGTATCTTCATATTTTGATTGAAATTTGAATGTGACGACAGGAAGTTGCGATTGAGGCTTTAAAGTATTCTATGATGGCGGTATAGTCGCATCTTGTAGCTTTAAAAATATTCTTCAGAGGGTCCGTTTAGCCCCACGTTGTCGGTCAGCTTATATCTTGTAGGTTGAAAAAGGATGGTCAGCGGCTTTGTAGTGTCCATGTTGTATGCCATTGTGTATTCCTTCTTGAAGGTTATCAGCTAATCTTCAGAGTGGACCGTAATGCCCCATGACAATCGCTTAACCAGTTGTAGTATGCTGAGGTATATTCTTCGTCGGCTATATGCTAACTGACTCTTCGAAGGTTGCTTGATGTTCTTCAGCGGATTCATCACTTGTGAGGGTATATTTATGTGTGTGATGCGTCGATGATGGTTACCCCGTTGGATAGGGTGACGCAACACTAGGAGAGAGTCTATGGCTCTAACGCCATGTGGGAGCTAGGCTCGACCGCTTAAGAGGGGAGTACAAAATAATACGACGAGTGTTGTACTCTAGATGTAATTATTGATTAATTAATTTAATATTAAACTTAAGACTATATATATACAGAAATCTTTACTGCTACGTGATAATATTTGTAACCTATGTAATATTCTGAACATGTTCGTAGATGCATCTCCGAAGGTTTTCTGTTTTCTGTATTGACAGACTTTGGCACGTACATGGACTACTCAGGTATAACCTTGCTAATTATGTAGCAATAAATTATTCCATGTACGTGACGTAAGAGGGGCCTTATGTGAAAATCGATTCCTAAAGACTAAACTCCAATAAAATATCTACAATTTGCAGAAGGAAGTGTAATCACGAAGGATTTAGAAGTTTTCAAAACCTGGAGTCTTTACTCCAACACCACCATGTTACGTTAGTTTTTTGATAGTTAGTTAGTTAGTCTTTGGCAGGCAAACAAGCAGACCGCCCAAATAATGGAAGGTGGTTCCCTCGCCTATGGACTTTGCAATACCAGGGGCGTTGCCAACAAATTGTCGGCTTCTAAGGAATTTTATAATGCCCTTCTTAAACTCCCCTTGTCGTGGCGTAGAGGGATTTCCTCGAAGGGAAGTTCCCTCCGGATCATTGTGGTACGCAGAACAAACATTCTAGAGAGCCGTTGCGTAGTTGACCGTAGGAGCTCAAGGAAATGAGGGTGAACATCCCGTCGATGGCGAGTGGTGCGGTTGTAAAAATGAGGCGTTGATACCAAATCCAACTGTTCCTCGGAACACTCCACGTTTTACAGACGGTAGAATATGCAGAGAGACAAAAGCACTCTTCGAAGGTTAAGCGATTCTAAACCGTCTGTTGGAGGCGAGGGTGTCAGTCTGGTGAGCAAGTGCCCCGGCCCACAGGTGTGCGCAGTACTCCGTATGAGGCTTAATTTGCGCTTTATAAAGCGCAAGTCCTTGCCGCGGGGTGAAGTATTGCTTGGAACGGTTTAGTACACCAAGCTTTAGCCAAGCCAAGTGTCTTTACATAATAGGCCTAAGGCGGCCGCTTTGTCAGACTCGTAATACGGAATTGTACGTATTAGCGTTTAAGGAAAATATTTTAAAGAAACTTTCTACCCGAAATTACTGATGTGTGAAACCTACTAAGTCTCCTTGCGGGGTGTTCTAAGTTAGAGTAATCCGCAACGTAAACCGATATTAGACGATTCATCTTTGTTTTTTAATTAGGATGAATCATTGAAAGTGATCCGTAAAAATAAAAACTTGAATCATTCAACGTCATTGAGTGCCGTCGTGTACTTTCAGTTCTACGCTTTTCAACCAAATCGATTCAATTTGGTTGATCCGTCTAATATTAGCCTAATGTGAAACGATGCTAATCGATACGCCACGACATAACGCTAGGTTGTGTCCTCAGAGCATGGAAGTAAGGCGCTACAACCTACAAGCAGATAATGCTGTTGCCTTAGTAGGTTCACGTTGCAGACGAAGTCTTCAGCACTGGGGCAGCCCGGATGACCACCAGCGTAACACAGACGTAACACCGAGGAGTTTTAATGGGTATCCCCAACTCGGGTGCTAGTACAACGTCGCTCTCCACTGCGTTTCGCCTGTAGTGGAGGGTCCTCAAACGGATTCCCCTCATTAAAAAAATGGATAACCTCAAGCCCCGTGAGCAAGTGAAATTCAGGGACGGATCCAAGACCATCGGATGAGGAAGCGGAGTTGATCCACGCTCATTATTCTATTACCGCGGTGTGCGTTGCGCCCTGCGGCGATAATGTATAACGCCATCTCGGTCAGCGCCTGCTATGGCCCACAGATCATATTTATAATTACAGACCGGAGGCACCTTATTTCGATGCTGACGGATGCTGGAAGGTTTAGTAGTGGGTAGTCTGGAGGTTTGTGCTTGTAACTACTGCTATATATAAATTTCGAACATACTATCGATTATTGTGATAGCCGGCGAAAAAGAAATAGACAGAATAATGAAAAATATATCGCTTATATGGTGGTTGCGCCAAGGAACACCTCCTTTTAAATTCTTCCTCCCCATCCTCGCCATCAAGACAAGAATAAACTTTCAAATAAAGAATGCGCAAATAAGGGACACAAACAATTAAACAATAAATTATAACACCACACAAAGTCACAAACACACAACCAACAACAAAAC
Source organism: Dendrolimus houi (assembly GCA_039645545.1). Classification (NCBI taxonomy): domain Eukaryota; kingdom Metazoa; phylum Arthropoda; class Insecta; order Lepidoptera; family Lasiocampidae; genus Dendrolimus; species Dendrolimus houi. The sequence continues at coordinate 26,514,832 of CM077123.1, read as the reverse complement.
TCACACATACTCACACCAACGCGCACTACCACCGCATTGCATCACTCGCACACTTTACAAACAAACCAAGACATACAAAGAGCCTAAAAATTAATAACCTAGACACAGAAAGGAAAAGCAACACAAATGGCACTAGTTAAGATATATATAGGTATAGACATAAGGCACACACTGCACATGCACTTCCTCACAACACCAGTATGTAACAGATACACTCTACATTAGTATAAGTTCAGTATTAAAAATAGAAAAAAATATTATAACTTATTATTAAGGTACACTACAACATAAAAATCACCAAATTAATGTCACACACAATAACAAAATAAACAATAAGCGTGTATAAACCTAAAAACTTTAATAAAAATTAAGTTGTAAAAAAGGGTACGGAACTCGAGTCCGTAGAGTAAGTAGTTTATAAAATAAAAAAAAATAATAAGGGACATATTGTGTCAGTGCTGCCACCGCAATATATAGTGAAATAATATAGTTGGAACGACACAAAGAAAACCTTATAATTTAATTAAACAACTGTAACTTCGATTAATCATATCCTAGTAAATTGTGTGAACTCCCGGGGGATGAATTCAGTGTGGCGGTGGACTGGCAGCCCCTTGCTTCTGCCACGTCCCTTTGCCTTCCCCCGGCCATCGTATCGCGCCTGCAGAGGGTATATGGAGGTAACCATATACTATACCATCTGACCTTTTGTCTTTCATAAATATCTCGCCTAAATAATTTTATTATTACCAAGTGAATTCAATTTCTCCCTTATTAAAGCAAAGCACGCCCGATTCACTAGATAATTCATTCATTTTGCATTATTACAACGCTTTTGTATGAGAAAACAATAGCCAATAAATCCGCTCATGGCAACAAACAGCAATGAGTATGCGAGTCGAACTACATTCGCAATTAACAGTTGTTTTTATAGACGAAACATATTTTGTGCTACCACCCGTAGCGCCTTTGGCCGGCTTTGAGATGTGCTCCTAGTGGCATTGACCTTCCATTTTGTATCCAGTGAGGACTCAAAAATTCCTTAATACAAATTATCTTATGTTATTACTAGTTCATAACTTTTCTATAAGGTTCATATTTGGGTTACGCAAGTATGACCACGTTTCTGAATTTCGTAAAAAACTCAAGTGGTTGCCAATTCGTTTTCGCCGGGATACTCACATTCTTTCATTGCTTTATAGTATTTTATTCATCCCTACTACTCCACAGTACCTTAAAGAACGCTTCGAATTTATTTCTTGCTCTCACAATTTACGCCCTTCCAGTCAACATAGACTTATTACTCCTATTCATAATACAACGTTTTTCAATAACTCTTTCCTGTCAAGGCTATCCAACTTTGGAATTCATTGCCTGTTGCTGTCAGACAAGCAACATCTTTAATAACATTTAAGAACATGGTCAGGAAATTCTATCTGCAATATAATATAATTAATATTATATTGCATACAACTATATATTTATTATGTTAAATAGTTGCATTTTATCACTATATCTTGAATATGTATATAACTTATGTGTATATTTGTATATATAGTATAGTTATATATTTATTATTAAAATGTAAGTAATCGTACAATAATTATGTATACCACCATCGCCATTCCTAATCAGCAATATTCCTGCCACGGGTTGTCTGGAAGAGATCGCTTTTTAGCGATAAGACCGCCCTTTGTACACAATTAGAATAATACTAGTTCGTAAGTTTTCTGTAATGGTGTACAATAAAGTGTTATCTATCTATCACCACGAAACGAGGCCCTAAGTCGCCCCTAACGAATTTGAACTTATGAGTGAATTTGAGCTTAAGAAAAAAATAGATTCTCTATGGTGCGAAGGGCGTAACTTCAATTTGGTTTATCCAAGCGTTAAATCCCGGTTGCGTTCGGAGCGTTCACTCCGACGCCCAGGGTCCGCTTTCCTACTTTTTCTACTCCACTTCGCGCGGTCTTCAGCAAGCTTAAGTACAGGCCACGCTTCACTGCCATACAAAAGAACAGGTCTAATGACGGATTTATAAACCTGTCCTTTTAATTTAACCCTCATTTTGGGGTCACAAATGACACCAGTCACCTCACGCCTTAGTAAAATAAATAAATGTGTGTGTGTGTGTGTATAATGTGTGCTATTAAACCAGAGTTCCATGGTAGGTGTACCACGGAAGGTAGGTGTACCTTAATACGGGATTAATTTGACCTAGTACCGCACAACACAAAATAAAAATCTAGTCTATAGACATTTTAACAAATTAACAAAAAAAAAAAAATTTAGTTTTTAAAACATTACGGGGCTCAATAGGCCTTATATCGCCACAATTATAGTTTAAGTACAGGATCTAAAACGCTTCGTACTGCAGGAATGGAAAGGACAGACAAAACAGTGCCGCTGTGAACGTGTTAACAGGTATACTAGCAAAATTATGAGCGCATTATTGTCGGTAAGATTTCATTTTCTATACTCGTGCGAGATCATTTTTCGCGTTGTAGCGAAAAATTATTATAAAAAAAGCTATATAAGGGGAGAAATGGAGAGGGTAACTATATTTAATTTTCTATAAAAGGGACTTAATAATGAATAAATACAAACAACCATAAATAATATATTATTGCACTTTTATTAAAGATAAAAAGCACTTATTAAGCCTTATACCTTTATAAAAAGCAGCCCATAAATGTCCAACTGCTGGGCTCGGGCCTCCCACTATAGGGGAACGGACAGTATACCCGCCACGCTTGTCCAAGGCGGCTTGGCGGGTTTGACACATCGGTTATCTCGATGTGCAGGTTGCATCACGATGTTTTCCTTCACCGTTATTAGCACGTGGTAATTGTAACAATATGCACATTAGGTCAGAAAACTGCCTAAGTGGTGCATGCGTTCCGGCCAGGATCGAACCCGCGCTCTTTGAGTTTCGGATGCGTGCGCTAGCCATCACGCTACCACGACTTATACCTTTAGCATATATTAATCCATAAAAACTAAAAAATACATAATGTTTTAAATTACTAGACAAATATATTTATGTTAATTAAGGTAAAAATATACGGTCACAATGGATACAACCTATTGGCATAATGTTGGTGGAAAATCTTCTTAAGCCAATCTCTGTCCACTGCTGGACGTAGGCCCTCCCAAGTATGCGCCACATATCCCGGTCTCACGTCTTCCTCATCCAGCCCCTGCCGGTGACCTTGCGCATGTTGCCGGTCCATCGGGCTGGCGGGCCTCCTATGCTACGTTTACCGAGACGTGGTCCAGACTCCAGGACTCGTTTGATCCATCGGCCGTTGGTTCTACGACAGACGTGACCGGCCCACTGCATAATTTTTTTTTTGATAACGCAGGGAGAATTTATTTGGACACCGTCGTCGGGGAAGGGCCAAATGCAGCGTAGAAGCTGCATCGAGAGTGTGTGGGACTCTCAGCGACCGGTTCTCCACGATAGCTTCAAACAGAAGCAGTCGCGAGAAACCAATCGCCAAACTACCCACTAAATCTAACCCTGCGCCCCTGTATCCGTGCTTTTACGGGGCGTCACGGGATTTAGAACAGAGTTACTGCACCCTGACGATCCTAAGCTCGGCAATACTGGGCCACCCCGGTGGCAGAGTGACCCACTACTTCAATCAGGGAGGGGGGGGGGGGAGTCAGCTGCTACCCCCGTAACAGTGGCCCCCTGTCAACCGTCACGCACATCTCCTCCTGCCATAATTACTGAATTATGGCAGGAGGAGATGCGCGTAGCTGCGTCATCGACCGCCAGTCCGCCTCCTGCAGATGGGGTCCGCATACACGTCCTTCTCCCTAACGCCGGGTCTTTGAGTGCGCCGCACTCGTGACATTACCGGGAGGGTTCCCGTCCTGCGATTTGATGCAGTTACTTACTAAAGCAGCCGTGCCCGGTAAGTATCTGCACCATCGTAAACGTCAAGGTCCCACGTTTCCGTGAGAGCCAAAGAGCTAGGTGGGGTGGATCGCCTCCACCGTCGCAATTCCAGCTTCTGGGGACTCCAGGTTATTCTGCCAAATTCGGATCAGCAACTAGAAACTCGGATGATTAGGGCTCAGGCGACCGAGGCTCTCGCCTGAGCCCTAATCATCCGAGTTTCTGCCGGGCACGGCACCTCTCTTCTCTCCCGAGCATCCTACCGGAAGCGGTACACTGTTGCGAGTACCTCCGTCTGGAGTTCCCAGGGCGGATCACCCGCCAACAAAGTCGCAGCTGTCCACGACACAGTACGCTATCCCCGTATGGACCTCACAGACAGGACCGTCTGAGTCATCCTCAGCAGGGTCCTGCTTTTCCGGTGTAGTGCATAGCTCCATACGGGGGCTCCGTACAGTGCCATACTCCGGAGGATGCCGGCGTACAATTTCCTCACCGCCGCGCCCGGCCCTCCCACCTTTGGAAGAAGCCTGGCCAGGGCGGTAGCGGATTTGATCAACTTCGAGGCCAGCTGGGTGAAGTAGGCCCCGACCGGCCCACTACCACTTCAACTTAAATTAACCCATAAGGAAAATAAATGGTCGTTACGATATAAAGACCCGCGGTGAGTGCTCTTATAGTATTGTTACGAGTCTGGGACTCGAATTAAAATGCCGTTGGAATTACTATAGAATTTATTAGAACTATACAAACTGTAATTGTCGCTTCACTGCCCCACCCCTCCGTTCGGGCATTATTTTATACAATATGTCTCGACCACGTAAACAATGATTTCCACGAATTACACCTGGCTAACGACCATCATGAAGGATTACAATACACAATAGGCGGCTTTTCTAAATACAAATATTAAACACAAAGAAAACAAAAGAAGTCCATCTGCGGGCAGGTCATAAACCGTGCTTTATAGCCGGCGGGTGTGCATTCAATTTTGCCGGCGTACTTCGTGGAATTTTGGCTAAGTTGTAACACTATATTACGAATTAAAAAATTAACTTTACATGCCTAACACAGCATGTGGCGTAGCAGAATATTAATGCTCATTATTATTCCCTTTGCTCATGTTTTTATTGATTTTATATCAGCTTTAGATTATCCTTCTTCCTTACATTACTAACAAGATAGCCTGATACTTTGTTATAAACGTATTCACATTGTAGCAATTTGTTTATGCAATATCATATATGCATGTCATATTTATTTATAAGTCGTGGTAGTATAATGGCTAGCGTACTCGTCGCAAACTAAACACGCAGGTTCGAATCCTGGCCGGGACACATGCACCACTTAGGCAGTTTTCCGACCTAACATACATATTGTTACAATAACCAAGTGCTAAAAACGGTGATAGGAAACATCGCAATGAAACCTGCACATTGAGATAAACGTTGTGTCAAGAATGCGCAGGTATCAGACATAGCATTAAGTTCCAATTTATTTTAATATATCGCCGGAGTCTATTTATCCCGATACTAACAACCTGGTTTTCTTCAAGTATCGTATGAATAGGCAGATACCTTCTAAGTAAGCGTGCTCCACCTTAGACCGTATCTCCGCTCTACATCGGACGAGATCGTGGTCAAACGCGAACCTACAACATTTTTTTTTAAGTTATATTTGTAATGCGAATGTGCGAAAGCGACCGCCTTTGGACCAAACTGTTTCTGTTGTTTGCCTTTTTGGTATTCAACGATCTACATCATTATCCATTTTCGTTAGTGCCTAGGAGAACTCATCCCATCTATGTCAAGGCATCTTCAATGGTGCATATGAAAGCTGATCCACCTTACGCGACTGTTATGGAGTTTATTCGTCGCATCAATAGATGTTATGACTGCCTGAATGTGTTGCGAACACGGTGTATCCGTGATAAGCACACCTATCTCAGCATCTATCTCCACGAGGAGATCCTGAGTGTGCTTGGCTAAGTCGACCAGCACGTACCTCTCACTGCGCAGCGAAAGAAGCTGACGAGCGGTGGACTCCTTCTGCGAGGACATCGTGCCGCAGAAGTTGGCAGCTGAGAAGCTTAAGAAAAAAAAGTGGGCGGACTCAAACAGTAAGAAACAGACTAGCTTGAAAAACTTGGAGGAGGCCTTGTTGTCAGAAACATACTAAAGAAGGGAAATTTAAAATAAAAGGAACATGTATTGCAGGTTTGCAGTACAGTGTTCATTACATAGTTATAAATAATACAAATTCACGTGAACATAAAGGCTTATTTTTATTATACTAATAATTATGTTGTCTATCTATCTGTCATAAAGCGGACATGAAATTTAAAGCGGAATGTTAGCATTTAAAAACTGTAAATGTATAAGTATACACAACCAAAACCGTGGAAGTTCATAATGTTATAAATATATGTCTAATGTTATAAATACGATATAAAAAGGTGATACAATAACACCACGTTTTATTCAAAACAAAAAACTTAACAGAATGCTCGTTACACGACATGTACTTTTAGAATATAGGTAAAAAATCAGTAAAGTGCGTTCAGCAGGTTAGTTTAGCAGCACAATGATGGGTTCCGTGTAGATGACGAGTGTCTTATTATTTTTGTCATTTATTTACGCAACTAAAAATTGTTTCAACCAAAATACCTTATCTTTATAAACTAATTGTCTTCTTCAAACCAAATTTGGTTGAAAATATTTTTTAAACTTTACTGACTAGATTTTTCAACATTTTTCACTATAGTTCAGACGTTATGGGAAGAAGAGATTTCACAAAAAAAACTTCGTAATGGATTTTTTGCACCAATCTGAAGAAACCTGTGCGAATTGAAATAATTTTTTCTTTGTTGAGTTACATATATCTATGGGGAATGGTAACCACCTTTATTGTATAGAGATATGTATTGTGTATGTCTGAAATGGATGAAATTTCAGGAATGAATTCCATTCAGAAAGAAGAAAAAGAAAGAAAGGTAATAATGTTTATTTAGAGTTATTTAGTTATTTTAACAAAAGCCGAAGGTTAGATAACTCTAAACAGGCCCTAACTCAGCAAATTCTGGTTGATAACAAACAACGCTGATCTTCCGTTAGGGCCAACCAGTAACGTCACCTTCATAAAAGAAAAAAAACGAATAAACATTTAAATATTTATGACTTAGAAAATTATAGAGACTAATATTATATCCTCCATCCTTCCTATATTCAGGAATAATAGGAGTAATAAGGATGCCTGAATAAATAAAATATACGGATGAAAAAGGAATGTTCTGGTAGTTTGGGCATGTAGCATAGCATTGGGAATAAAATCCGAATCAAAAACAAGTAGGTATATATCTCATATGACAGCTATGTGACTAGTAGAGTCGAAGCCGGTAGACGACGACGAACTCACCGTGAACAAATAGAAGACTTAGGTGGTAGGGTATTTGCCCGTCTGGATGGCTAGAAGCTCTGGTCTAGAGTATGCCGTCATAACAACTTTGAGTTGTGTTCCGGCATTAGTGGCCAGGTTCCAGTCTCCCTTTAGAGAGCAGCAGCGCATTTGTAGCATCTTTGGTGTTACAAATATCAATAGGTTATTTTGTTGTTGATGAAGCGAAAGATAGTTGATGAAGCGAAAAAGTATTTGTCAAGATCGCAGCAGGCGGAGATACATCGTCTTTGCCTATCCCAATGGGAAACAGGCAAGAAGGCTATTATTTTGCCAAGCTTTTGATGCAAATGGAGATAACACATCAAGACAGACCGTTAGACACAGATATAGATTTTAAACAAGTCCTCATTTTGGCAAAATGTCTACAGAACACTAAATATTGATGTTTGTGAATATCTAAAACGAATTAAAGTTATCAGGAAGTTATCCACTATACAAACAACATCTCATTAAACATGTGTATTATCATTTATAGTTGGTTGTATTTCCTGTTTAAAACATCGTAATGTAGATAAATAATGTTGATGCTACCAGCTTGACTAGTGCCAGCCAACCTCTCTAAGGCCTAAGTCTCATTATATTTGTATATTGTAATTATTTCATCGCTTTTATGCCAACGCCAATAAAAGTTACACATTGCAGAAAGTCGTGCAGAATATTGGGGGTTGGCAGCGTTGTGTGTCTGGTTTTTGTCTACTTAAAATTCAAATTCAAGAGTTTTTATTCAAAATAAGTTCCACTGGAGAACATAAAGCATAAACAAACAGAAGCAGAAAAAGATAAAATATAACGGGCGGTCTTATCGCTAAGAAGCGATCTCTTCCAGGCAAACCTTGGCAGAGATAGACTTTTAATACCGACGCTGATGCAGTTAATAAATAATTATGAATAATAATTAAACATAGCACATATAAGTACAAAAACAAAATAAATAAATATACATATGTATGTATATACACATACATACATATGTATATTAATTTATTTATATAAAATATATATAAGTATATAATATACATCTTGAAGTCCCAAGTAAACTATAAAAATTAATATTTTGCAATATTTTGTTGTTATAACAGTGTATATGGTAATTGTTATGGTTTGCTCGGCACCTACTTCAAGGTGTAGAAAATTTTATATTATTATGTCTCTTAATAAACTAAATAAAATCTTAGTCAAACATCTTTATTAAGTTATTTTATACTTTTTAGTTTTTGAAGTCGGTTTTTTGAACGAAGTATTTTTTATCACGTCTGTTCAATATTTTTACTCTACAATTGCTTAAGTACGATCTTCAAATTTTCATTATAACCCGCTGTTTTGAAGTCTTTTTTTAATGTAGTCTATGTTCACGTTTGATCACAATCTCGCCCTATGTGGAGCGAAGTTGTGGTCTAGGGTGGAGCACGCTTACCTAGAAGGTACCTATTCACACGGGTCTTGAAGACACCCAGGTTATAAGTATCGAGAAAGACAGACTCCGGCAGTGAGTTCCACTCCTTTGCGTTGCGTATGATGAAGCTAGATGCAAAGCGCTTCATTGTTATGGGTGGAATATCCACCATATATCAGTGCCGCATCTGCATCTGGTTGCGCGATGATGGAAGGGAGATGGCGGGATCAGATCGAAGAGCTCAGCTGCTCACTCTCCAAAGTGAATCCGATATAAAACCGATAAGCTGGCAACCCTGCGTCGATGTTCGAGACTTTGAATTATGTCGTCGAAAATCTGATCATTGCCAACCAACCTCCTGGCTCTCCGCTCTATCGACTCTAGTGCTTCGAGTTGATATTTGGCTGAGCCATCCTAAAGGTGAGAGCAGTACTCCATACATGCTCGGAAGCCATCCGAAATACACTCTCAGATAACAGACAATAATTTAAATAAATATAATAAAATACGAATAACACTTGTTGAAATCACGCGTGCAATGATTTTAAACATGTATGTATATTTCATGTATTATAAAATATAGCAACAATGTGCAGTAAAGCATAACTTTCCCACAGTTACAGTATAATTCATTTCTTTTTGTCAGAGGTCACTCTTTTAGAATCTATGAATTAACTTTAAATGCACATAAATGCCATATGATGATATGGGTGAGACACGTGGACGGTCACGTTATTTTACTATGTTGAATGTCAAGTTCAATACGCCTGCTAGATGGGGAGTCCACCGAGGTTAACAACAAATCAAGCTTTTATTTAACCACCATTTATTTTAGATGTACAAAAGGCATTAAGAATAATAAATTTCTAGGTCATAACAACTGGTGTGTTTGCGTACTAATTTATCCTCTAGGAACATTCATGTTCCCGTATAAAAGTAAAGATGAATTATTTGTTTCTTCTTTATGATTTTAGGAAAGGATAAAATATTAATTTAGATGAAATCTCTAAATAAATATAGACGTTATACATACATAAATATACATATTATATTATAATAAAGTAACATAAAAAATACAATTAAATATTATAAATAAACTAACTTATATATTAATTGACATAAACTATGTAACAAATCATTGCCAGTGGGAAGCGTGCCCAGAAGGCTGGCTGCATTACCACGCTGAATGGCAATGCTGATTAGTTACGCAAAATACGAATCAGCCTTCTGATCAGAAGTGGCATCTAAGAGATTATTTACGAATTTCTTTGAAGAAACTCTTTACCGATTGCTGTTGGAGCAGCATTACCAGCCCCTGGCTTAGTCATTGGAAGATGTGACGGTGCTTAATCTTCCATAACATAATATTATACAATAAGTGATATCCCGTCCGGCTTCTTGCCAGCGTCGCACACCAAGCCATTTAGCTCTAGGATGGCCGGTATGCCGACGCTGACAAGAGCTCGACGGATTATGTCATTGAAGCTCGCATAGCGAGATCTTCGGCCAACACTATCTGAACAATATGAAATAGAATACTTTTATCCCGAAAAGCAGGGCAATTTCCCCAGATAGTGATTGGAATTTACGAAACTGGAGCAGTAAATTAATACGGGAATATTTTCACAGCAGTAGAGAAATTCTCATGTGACAAGGTGAGTCTAACATGTTGACGAAGCTCCGTGATAATGATAACTGAGACGGAATCCAAATTAAAATCTATGGATTACACAATATTGGATACAGACCCATGAGAGGATTCCACTTTGTATTCAGAAAGCTTTGAGGGTTTGTGTATCCCTGCGTAAAATATTGTTTTTCTTAACGTTCGCGTTTAACAACTGTCGCCTGATGTTAAGTGATGACGCGATCTAAGATAGACCACGCTTGCCTAGAAGATACTTATTCACTCGAAACTTGAAAACTCCTAGATTGTATTTGTCAGGAAAAACATATTCTGGCAAATTGTTCTATTGTTCGGCAGTGGGTACGGGTGTATTGGTTTCGAGCAGGAAAACGAAAAGCTGGATTTATTATAACCAACATACGTCCCAAAGAACAGAGTGGAGGTTGATCTGTGTGCGTTTCAGGCCTATAATATAATAGCGTGATCTTATCTCAGAGTCCACGATACACTTTAAGACGTTGAGCCAACAAAATCAGTTAATTCAATCTGCTATTTTGATAACAAGGTTGTAAATACAGTTACGCGAGAAGTATTAGTTTCCATATAATGTATGTAATAATATTATATAGTTATTTTTTTTGGAATATTCATATTACGTTAATTATAAATGAAAAGGAGCCATCATACCTAAACTAAACTTAAAAAATACAAATAAATATGTAAATGTACTATAAAGAAACTGAGTAATAAATAATATTATTATTATATAATTTTATTTATTTATATTTTATTTTACTGATTATTTATGTTATTTAATAATATGTAGAGATCTACAATAAAAAATATATACTTAATAGAATCGCTGTAAAATGTGTGTGTGCGTGCGTGCATGTATATGAGGGGTGTTCAATAAATAGTGATAATGCGATACATTCTCCTTGGAAAGAAAAAAAATGAATACTGGCAGTCATAGTCCAGACATTAGATATAATAATAATAAACAAGTAATCAACTCTTTTAAAAAATAGAAATATTTTGATTGCGTCGTTTCGGAATCTTAACAATGGAAAGTATGAAGTTCGCGCGGTAATAAAATATCATATTAATAATTGAAAAATTTTACTACCGAGCTGGTAAATCAAGACTTGAGAGTAACATTGGAGGTTCATGCTCCTCCATCTTTTACGGTTGTGCGTCGGTGTGCTGAGTTCAAGCGAGGAAGAACTTCCATTAACGACGACCTCCGCACGGGACGCCCTACATTGGTAGTGACTGATCAAATGATTAAATAAGTTGAAAACATTGTCTTGGCGAATCGTCGTGTTACCGTTTGTTTTATGGCAGAAGAAATGAAGATTTCTATAGGAATTGTTCATAGTATTATACACAAACATTTGGGTATGAAAAAAGAGTCAGCGCGTTGGTGCCCAGAATGCTTACTGACGCGCAGAATCCAACAAGACCGAGAATTTCATAAAGCTGTTTGGGTTTGTCACAACAAGATTTTTGGCTCGATTCATAACTATGGACGAAACATGACTTCACCATTATAACCCGGAAACGAAAAAACAGTCCATGACATCTCCAACTCCGAAAAAATTTAAGACCATTCTATTCGCCGGTAAGATAACGGGTTGTTTTTTCTGGGACAGCCAAGGGGTGGTAATGATCGAATACCTTAATCATGAAGCCACTATTATGGGGAGTTTTTATGCAGAACGAATAATAAAGTTGCGGGAGGAGGAAATACGCAAGCAATGGCGTGGCAAACTCACTAAAGTTGTTTTGTTTCACCAAGATAACGCCCCCGCGCACAAGTCCAGTTGCGAGTTGCGATGACTGCCATTCAAGAAGCTGGCTTCGAATTGATAGAACATCCTCCATATTCACCGGGCCTAGCTCCTAATGATTTCTACCTATTTCCGCGGTTAAAGGAACATGTCAGGGGCCATAATTTTAAAGACGATGACGCAGTAGTCGCCGCGGTACACGTTTTTTAAAAGGATAAAGAAGATTATTTTAAAAGGGAATTTTAGCTTTAAAAAAGGACATACAAAGTGTTAAACCTGAAAGGTGACTACGTTGAAAAATAAAATAACATTTAATAAAAGAATTGCGTCATACTCATTATTACTTTTTATTGAACACCCCTAGTACGTGCCGTGTGTGCGTAGGATAGGATAAAGAGAATGGGGGATGAGATAGAGGGTTTAGGTAAGAGGAATGAGATAGGATAGGGTACGGAATTAGAAGAGTGGGATGGGATAGGAATAGTAGGATAGGGGGAGGGGGAAGTGCCACTCCCGACCGTGGTTCGTACCATGGTCCGGAGCCGCATCGCATGGGACTGTGAGCACATCATGTTTGCGAAGGAGAAGGCGGAGCGGGAGCGTGAGCGAATGTCCTTACTCCGCTACCGCCAAAGGACGCGCCAACGCCGCAGGGTGGGATTCGACTTTCGGTCGCCGTAAGCGGGCGGCGCGAGTAGGGGCCCTTGGGGTATAGGGGTACTCACTCACCTGCACATGCCGTCGAGATGAGAGCGCGAGTGTGCCGCTCGCACTCATCTTCCCTCCCGTGGGGCGCGTTATAAACCACCCCGCGCCAGGGATTAAAAGTAGTTCCCCGGCAGGGGATGAGGCTTGTTCACACACAAGCCTCATCCACTGCGGGGGATCCACACCCGCCTGCCAGGGCATCGCGGAGTTGGGACCGTCTCCCGTTTTCCCGTAGCCCTGGTATAAGGCGCAGGAGGGAACACCCAGGGCTTTTAGTGGGTATCCCTAACTGGTGAGTGGTAACAGCATGGCACTAGTTCTGACTGGGCATGCCAGTGCCACCCCGACCTGGGGAATCCCACACCTGGGTCGTGGATTATCCCCCAAGCTTCTGTGCTTCTCGCGGCTAATGGTCCTCAATCGGTTTTTCCCCTGGCTAAAAAAACGGGGAAGGAGAAGTGTTCCATCGGACCTCTCACTCATCGCACTAAACACGATCAGCTCAATATCAGGTAATCGTTTCACGCCAATATCTATGAGAGCCTGGTATCACACCGATCTAGTCGGCCTTAAGGGCTGTAATCAAGATAGTGAATCCAGCGTGACTCTATCACGCCAAGATTTTTCGCATATATGCAACCAATATTTAACCCATGGTTACTGATTTTCAAAGACGTACATAAAAATATCAATACAAAATCACACTAGTTAACACTTAATTTTATGTGTTAAACATAATTTAACAACAAGTGAATTACAGCTTCAACAGATGATATATCCATTGTGCTTTTAGCGTATTGTTGTGAAAACTTTGTGTTTATGACTTATAAATCTGGTGTTTTTCTTAACAGTACTTCAACTATTATGCACCTATGCATTACCTTTTTGTGGTTCCACAACTAGACGGTAGAACTCTGAGCTCTGTGAAGTTGATACCTCCAAATGCGGATTTTTCAACAAATAATATGTCATTCGTTTGTCCATCGTTGGTTCATGTTTGCTCAGAAAACAGTTTCGTTTACCCACCCTTAGTTCAAAAGTTATGAAACAAAAACATCGTTTTGTCAAAGTTATTTTTGTTTTACATATATTTTTGTGATGAGTGAAGAATTTTAAGCGTTGATAAGCTCGTTCGTTTGGTTATTCTACGTGCTGGATTGTTCAGCCAAAAGTTTAGTTTGCACACCTTTAGTTCAAAACTTTTGTCTGGAAAATTGAGTTCTTTGGAAATGCAAACGAAATAACTCATTAAAGTTGGAAAAACACCACACCTCGCGAAAATAAACGTATAACAATATTTTTTTTCAAAAAATCAATATTAGAACATACTATTTTTTTTATTGGAAGAACCTCTACTAATGTTACACAAACGAATACTTTTAAGCTTAAAACTATTTGTTTGTTGTTTATTATTCATAACCGTGTTTCATGGACCTCTTTTTTTTTATTAATTTATTCATGACCATAGAATCTATGTCTTTCAGTCGGAAACATGTTTAAAATGAACTTATGCTACGTGTAGCACAGCTGAACTGTAGGTTATCTATCATCTGGTGCCATACAACGGAGTTCTTGTGACAACTCAAAAGGCCACATTTGACTATACAGTTCACATTTCTCACAAAACACATAATTACTACTCAAAAACTATCAATATCCTACAACTATTGTTCATTTTAGAGTAATTTTACACATTTTTAGAAAATAAAACTGCACAGCACGACATCTCCTTTCAGTTCCCGCCAAAAACCCTCATGGACCTCAAATGTTGAATGTTGCCATTTCATAAAAAAAAGTTTGTCTATGAATACAAGCAAATAAAATATCATGTTAAGTAATTAATATTGTTACGAGTTGCAGAACTCGAATTAATATGCCGTTGGAATTATTATAGAGTTTATTAGAACAATACAAACACGTACATATAACACAGGTACAAATATAACCGAATGCAATAAGTCGAAACGTAATACAGGAGATCTTAATTCAAATACACGCGTAAAGTCCGTCACTAAATAGTTTATCGAATGTACACATGACTTGCTTCGCTTGTGGTTATCGTTCGACTGCCTCTTCCCCAGTCGGGCCATTGCTTTATATTGCACAAATGCAAATATGTCTGCCCGGCAAGCGTCGACGCAATTTCTTAGAAATCGTAATCCGCACGCCTAGCTAATGACTGCCATAAAATATTACAATACACATTGGGCTGTTTTATAATCACAAAGTCAACAAAAGAAGTACAAATGCCGAAAAGGTAATAAAATGTGTTTCTACAGGGCTACAGGTGTGAATTTGTCTTTGTGGGCACCTAGGTCGTAACAATATTTTATTCGTTACAGAGGCAGACAAATGTACTGAATCTATATCTCATATTATTATATCTCAGAGATAACATTCTGACTCCGATCTAAAAGTAACAAAAAGGTATCCGTCTGGGACCCAGCAGTCCAATACCTATAGCAAACAGCTATGTTTCAAAATGCTTTACAGCTAGAACCACAAGAAATTCTAAAAATATATTCAACAAAAATTGACTAGGTATGTTTTATTAACTAGGTAAGGTACTTTTCTTCGTTTTAAATGGCTTAGTACGATCTGTGTATCTAGCTCGAATCAAATATTCTTTAATATTAAAGCCAAATCAGAAATTAGACGGGTTCTTTTCTATAGTCATAAAAAAACGATCTTAATGAGTAATAAAAAATGTTTCTTATGTAACTTTTATAACAGCTTTTTCGTTTTTTTTATTTTATTGTGAAAATTGTGAGAGACTTTGGCGGGAACTGAAAGATATTGTGCTGTGCAGTTTTATTTTCCAAAAATGTGTAAAATTACTTTAAAATGAACAATAGTTGTAGGATATTGATAATTATTGAGTAGTAATTATGTGTTTTGTGAGATATGTGAACCGTATAGTCAACTGTGGCCTTTTGAGTAGTCACAAGAACTCCGTTGAATAGCACCAGCTGGTAACCTACAGTTCAGCTGTGCTACACATAGGCTTAAGAAAATGAAGAAACTACATTATAATCTAAGATTTGGCTTACAGGCCTAGCTGCCAAGCCATAAAGCTAAATAAATAGTGAAAATTTCCAAATTTTATTATTTATATTAGTTACACAACAATATTTTATATTTTAAATACAAATTTGTACTTGAAAATACTCCATAATCTAAGAAATACCATTGTTGGATCGATTTACCGAGGCAGGTACACAGCGGTTCAGCACATCATGAAAACAGTACGCTCGCGCCTGTGTGTACGCTCAAGGTCAAAATTATTTATGAGGTCCTGCATACTCTACGGCCATCCGCCAATATTCGAATCTTTTATATATTAATACGTAAGTTTTATCTATGTTCGAATCCACGACTGGCAAATCCAACGATTGTACGAGTAACAAAATTTAATTGTAAAATTACTAAAATATACACATTATTCAGAGCAAAGGTGCTTCGACTTTCTACGCTACAACCATTAAATAATAACACATAAGCAGATAATCAGTTTAAAAATTACATATGAGACCTTGCTTAACAACTAATTCATTCGTTTATTTTTAAAAGTTGACAATGCCTGTAATTTCTATTAAAATTGAAAGACAAATTATCCATCTATTTTCGGCATTATGGCCGGCCACGGAGTTGTCGGTATGATGCTCGAGCTCCATAATGCTATATTGACTGTGGCCAAGTACGTCTTATTTATAGCGTTAAAAATAACACTGTTAACGAATAGCTGAATATACGTCATTAACAACTAACAACAATATCACATCACAAATAGTGCATTAAACCCATCCATCGCTACATCTGCATCAAACTATATAACCTTATCCCAGATGGAGGAGTAGCATCAGCGACAACGCAGTGCGCCACGGCGGGTGGAAAAACAAAAGATGTATGAAGGATGTTACGAGTCGTCGGGAGCAGTGCCAACCGTGGTCCGTGTGGCTCGTCACTAATTTTGAATCTGTGTCCAGATCCTTAGCCAAATTGTTGGTCTTAGACTGACGCTAAAACAAGGAATGTATGTGGCGGCACGAAAAAGCATCTTTTAATAATCAGTTCAGATTTTTAACACATGCACATTTTTTCTTTAAAAACAGTCAACATCCTGCAATTATGTTCACTTTTAGCCGGTATTATACTTTATTATTAAATTACTTTACTTACATTTCTTAAAATGTATTAAATATTTTATTATTATTACTCGGCCAATACAGTTATTTAAAATAAAATGACACAAAAACATCATTCTCCTAGGTCCCGTCAAGAAACTTATACAATATAAATTCTTCATTAGTTGAAATGTTTTTAGCCTATCAAAATTTCGATAAAAAACTTTATTCATAAACGCTTCTCAAATCTTTTTTAACTAACATGCTTCTATTGTATATGATGTTGCCACTTCATAGTGAAATACATTTTTATCACGGATTTGTCACTGGAAAAAAGCAAATAAAAATATATTAACGTCAACATGATGCCCACTCGCACGGGAGGGAGCGTGCAGGAAAGGGGCGAGGGAAATAGACAGCGCGAATATGCCAGTTCAACATAATTAGTGTATTAGTCTATGAAAATTCTTGTACCACATAGAAACTTGAATATTAACGGGAAATTCGCACTGGCTGCATACAAAAATAGAGAAGAAGAATGCAGTTGTGCCAAATGACAAATAATAATCAACTGATCGAAATCCGCCATTTTGTTTACGTTTAAAATGACGGTAAAGTAGGGTCCTAGCTATTTTAAATTTCCGAGGATTTTTAGAGCGTTTTAGTGCTAATATGCGATTATGAATACAGTTTTGATCATAATGAGTTTAACACTTTATTATGCTTTATTTAACGATACTTAGCTTACATTTGTAAAGCGTTTTAACGCTAATATGTGTTTATGAATAATAATAATTTGACGATTTATCTTAAATAAGTCTTCAAACATATTTTAACTTTCTATTAATAAGGCTGTAAGTATAACAATAAAGATTTATGAAATATTTTTTAAAATTATTTAAATAATTTTTGAACAAAGGTGGGCAAACTTTTTCGAAAAATCGCATTTGGATGTTTCAACTTGACAAACATTTTTTTTAAAATTTGAAACGAGAAACTGGCAAATGAAACTTATACTGGGCAAATATGAGCTAACAATTACCAAACGAATTTTATTCGATTGTTATTGTTTGATTAAAAAATCTCAATTGGGGGTGCCAACTTCACAAATATTTTTTATCAATAATTATTAAACCAAGGGTGGTTAAACGAATTTTTTTCCTGAGCAAACATGGACTAACGATGGACAAACGAACGATATATTGTTTATTTAAAAATGCGCAATTGAATATGCTAATTTCGCAAATCTAGAGCTTCGATTTATTTTTGCATGTGGTATTATTAAAAATATCTTCAAATAAAAAAAAAACATAACACTTTAAAATTTTATACTCTCTCTATTAAAGCGAACACATTTTTTTTATTTTTTCAATATTATATGATCTATAAAAAATTCCCAATCATTTACATATTTATCTATTATTTTTCTCTTATATGTTTTGTGTTTGTTAAATCCTTCTTTTTATTAATTAACATTGTTATCGTACCTCTACTTCTTTATTGGAAATTTTGTAAATGTTTTACTGTGGACAAAGGCGTTGGCTTCAATTTTATTACCCGACAAGGATTCGACCGTGCTGGACGGAATAAGCTAATTTATATGGATATATACAACTTCAAATCACTCCCGGGAACAATCTCGCAGGATTTCCGGGAAAAAGTATCACAGATTTTATGTCAGAGAATTTGCTATCGATTAGTGAAAATGCTACATCTGAATCATTTTTTTTCAACTGAGCCTTTTTAAACCGCTCTCAAGGATTTTTATCCGTTCAGGAAAACAAAACAACCCCCAGCCAGGTGGTAGGGCATTTGCCCGTCTGGATGGCTATCCCCCCTGGTATGGAGCATGCCGCCATAACAACCTTGAGTTGTGTTCCGGCATTAGTGGCCAGGTTCCAGCCCCATCTACGAGTCCGCATATTGGTTAGCACCTTTAGTGTTCAGGGGCGGATTTAGAAATTTGCCGCCTGTAGGCTATTAAAATTTTGCTGCCCCTACCGACCTCTACAAATCGATATCCTAGTTCACAATTATATTAATTAGATACATTTTACATCAATTAAATTGTAATTTTATAATTTGTACACTATAGTCTTATTAAACCTACTTTTTTCCGTAATTTGAAGAATGTGTAAGACATAAAAAAATTGGCCCCAAATTTGCCGCCTCTCCAAAACCTGCCGCCCTAGGCACCAGCCTACTCAGCCTATTGGTAAATCCGCCACTGTTAGTGTTGCAACTGTTTATAGGCGACCAACCACCTTCCATCACAGTTGGGCCGGTCAGCCTATCTGCTGTACTACAGCAATAACAAAAAAGAAATTTCCCTTGAGATCCCCGGGATGTAATGTACTGTAGATTTTGAGTCCGGGAATTGGCTTTTGATCAGCAAAAACGCCTCAAAATCCGCTCAGTAGCTTTTACGTGAATCTCGAACAAACAGACAAACACACAAATCTAAAAAACAATAAACTACAGTTTTACCATTTTATAATATTATAGATTTTATTGTAACTTTTTATAAGTTTCCATCTTACATTGTAGCTGTTTGTATTTCTTTTAATAAATAAATTTAAAAAAATACGCGAGCTAATCCACGGGCATAAGCTAATATGTTCACAAATTCTTACCCACTTTCCTATCTAAAAGTTAAGAATCGTTCATTGTGTTATAATAATACAATTTGTATTATTGTAAGAGGTTTTCCTCCATTCACAATTACAGGATAAAGGTGCTACATATTTGCAAGACAATGTTCATGCTTTTTAAACTAACCAGCGGTTGTTTTTCCTGTGGTAAAACAATGATCATAATAAATCATAAGTAGTAATAAAATTATGGGGTATGGCGTACTTGTCCAGATTTGTATGACGAATTACCGATATTAATAAATAAAACTGAAGTAATTGTCTTTAATCTTCATCTATACTGTCTGTAGAGGAGTCGAGTTTGTACATTGAATTTAAAAAGAGGAGAAAATCAGGGCGCTAATTCGGACCGGCAAATAAAAAAAAATACAAGTGCTAGAAGTTTTGTCAAAACACTGAATGGATTTAAATGAAACTCAACACAGTTGGTTTATATCAGGCAACACTTAGGATAGTTTTTATCCTGATAAATGACGTCGTTTCCGTGGGTTAGGCGGATATAATTGAAACTCGACACAGTTGGTTCATATCAGGCAACACTTAGGATAGTTTTTATCCTGATAAATGACGTCGTTTCCGTGGGTTAGGCGGATATAATTGAAACTCGACACAGTTGGTTCATATCAGGCAACACTTAGGATAGTTTTTATCCTGATAAATGACGTGTTTCCGTGGGATAGATGATGGATATAATTGAAAAGTGATGCATGTTCACATTGTTTTGCATCGTTGCCATTCACTAAAAAACGCCGTCATGGCAACGGCAACGAAATTTCGCTGACACAGCTAATTTTAACATAAATGGCAGAGCATTTTCTTAAATTTTCGCGACTAGTACTAGCAACGTCGGTATAAAAATCATATAAAACCGTTAAAACGTAGTTTTATTATAAATGGCAAATTTAAGTGAATACTCCTATTAATACCTCTCAACAATGAATTTGATTAATATATGGTATAATGCCTAAATTAAAATCGTCAATTTTTAGAATTTTTGTTTCTGTGCAAAAATAACATGGCTGCGAGTATAAAGCCTTGTTTTATTTCATAGGCGACTAAAAATACTAAATCTTCACCAATTATTATTACAGCAACTGAAATTATTATGGAAGAGCCTTATCAATTTAAAACACTTTTGTTAACAACCATTTTAGTTAATATCAACAATAATATTTCACGAGGTACACTGTCAAAAGCTTTTTCCAAGTCTATTAGTAATTCAGGAGCTTAAATTTTTCAACAGTGACAAGTATTTCAGTACACTTCTTACGTTCGCATTTCTTGTCATCAAGTTTTATTATTAAATACCACGTCATTGGCTTTCTGTTAATAATTGTAGTAATTATTTACTCAAATGTATTTAGGTTTTCCATAAGTATATATATTTTTTAATGCATGAGTTCAGCAGACAGGTAGACAGCCCACCTGATGGAAAGCGGTTACCATTGCCTATAGACATTTGTAACACCAAAGGTGCTACCAATGTGCTGCCGCTCTCTAAAGGGAGACTTGAACCTGGCCACTAATGCCGGAAGTTTGTTATGGCGGCCTGGTCTCGACCAGGGATGTTAGCTATGGATTGCTTTGTTGCCTGTTACGACAGGCCGCCCGGCCGCATGAAATTGTGTTCTTTTCCGATCCTGCACGGATAATAAATAAAAATGATTGTAAGGAACAGGGTGTTTGCTCAGGTTGTGGGGCGGCGCAGGTTGCGTGGTATTACGACGCAGGCGCAGACGCAGCAGCCGCAGGCATCGCAGCGCCGGCGGGGTGCGCTCGCGCAAATAAAGTGGCCCCCGCACCTCGCGGCCTTCAGTCAAAGCTGAGACCCGCGAACGCCGACACGTTCTCGCGACGCCCACTCTTGCACCGCACACCCGAGCTACAACACGCGATAGTGTTCGCTTGTGAACGAGTTGCGCGCCCTTTCTCTCACGCAGTGTGATCGTGCTTCGGAACGTGAATGCAAAACCGGACCACTCTCTTGACACGAGATACTAGCGAGGAATCCACATCGTCTTGGAGATCTGAAATTTTTCTAGAGGTGAGTAATATGAAATAGAATATTCATTAAAAAACAGGCACAGCGAGTGTTACTGCATATGCGAGTTGTCGACGAAGTGGTAGTTGGTAAATCCTATTTCGATCTTACTTCACAAGGCTCATGCCCCTATGAAACGTACGCGAGCTGCCTACGCCCGCGGTGGCTGTCTGTTGAGTTGTGCGTTGGCGTTCTGCGGATGCGATTCGCGCTCGCCGCGGTTTCACACAATGGATCGCCGTTGCAGGCCGCATTGGTTTGTATTTGTAAATAAGAGCCGTCCATAGCGTCTGCGGCCTGTTACGAAGTGCTGCTGTCATACTTTTTCTAGACTCTAGTAAGTCGACTCTGTCGCGACAGTGTCACAGTGAAAAGTGGCCGTCGATTCGACGCGTTTATCAAGTTCTTTTGTTTGCATATTATCCACTCGTGACTGGTACGAAACACAAAAACCTATTTTAATACCTCTTATGCCATAGCGTGGAATTGTATATTAATAATTTAAAATGTAACTAAATGATACTTTAAATTGCCATTTGCTTGACTACCGTCATTTAAAAGGATATATTTACGTGACGATCTTACTTTTCACTTTTCGATTTCTATACATTTGTACAATAAAAAATTAGTCGTATATTTGTATAAATACAATTAATTAGGTAATAATTAATTGTTACATTGCCGTTGTACATATAAAGTATCGACTTAAAGAAAACATTAACGCGTACTGATACATGCAGCTACGTCAATATTGATAATACTCCAAATTCGACCTATTTGTGGTACTTAATAACGGATTTTTGTCGTAGAATACATTTATTATTGTATATGACATAAAGAAACATAGCTGCATACTAAGAAATAATTAGTGTAACCTTCAAATATTTAGTTACTCATAATTTAGTAATGGCAAGATTGCGATAAAAAGTCAAAAGACAATTAACTAACAAAAGAAAGTAATAAGAACATGTGTTGTACAGTTAATGGTTTGTAACAAAAACTATAAAGAAACACTATTTTTATTCGCCAGTATTTGTTCAATAATCTATACTTACAATGCTGGATATTATTTTAAATTTTATTTCGAGCGTCTAAGTTTGAAATTGATAATAAAAGAAAAAGTAACGCTTTTGAGTTAACGCTAAAAAGACCAACGTCTTTTCTTTCTTTAATTATATGTATTCGACAGTTTATTCAAACCAAATTCCATTGGAAAAAAATATTTAAAAAATTAAGTGTATTTCCTAGTCTATAAAGAGTACTGTTAGTTAATATTATTTTCATAATATTCGGTTTAACACTTATCTACCTCAACAAGTTTTAATGTTTTGTAATAAATAATTTTCCATACAAATACAGTTTACCTGGAACATTTACTACAGCAATAATTTATTAGTCATCGCATGACGCAGTAACGAGAAGAAAACTTATCAAAAACATAACTCAATATAAGATGCATTCCATAAACCTTATTATTTTATATATGACAAGACACTATTATACTATTTAATTATGTTAATAAAAGAGGACACTGCGCCTAACATTATACATACTCTATACATTGTACAAAGCGAACTTTTTAAACCGCGTTTAAAAAGGTAAAAGCCAAGTTTTTGAAGGTCTAATATTAAGGGATAAACAGGCCAGACCACTCCTGGAACGGTACTGCTTGAAAATAGTGAATGACGCTATTAAAAGGAATAAAACAAGATAAATTCAGGTTGATACAACAACATTATATATAGTGGATAAGACACAGAACTGTATAAACATAAGTATACCATACCATATTTACAAGTAGTCTTAAGGAAGTAGATACATACATATAATAAATAAATAATATAAAGTTATACTAAATAAATAACCATTCATATAGTCCTTGACTAAGTCAAGGGAAATAGCAGAGCTGGTAGGATATGGGCATGTTTGTATGGCTACCACTCTTAGTCTAGAGTATGCCATAACAATCTTGAGTTATGTTCCGTCGTTAGTGGCCAAATTCCAGTCCGCTATTGGAGGAGGAGGCTACCCGAGGCTGGCAGCACATTGGTAGTACCTATGGTATTGAAAATGTCCATAGACAACAGTAACCATTTTTTTAAAGGTGAGTCGTCAGCCTATTTTTTTATTATTATTGCATGAGTTCAGTAGACAGGTAGACGCTCTACTTGATGGAAAGCGGTTATGGACATTTTTAACACCAAATGTGCCAACTACCAATGTGCTACCGTTATGTAAAGGGGGATTGGAACCTAGCCACTAATACCGGAACACAAGCCAAGGTTGTTATGGCGGCATACTTTCAACCAGGGGTGCTAACTGTTGGTTGTTTTGTTGCCTTTTACGACAGGCCATCCGACCGCAGGAAATTGTATTCTTTCTTTGTTCCTGCACGGATAGTCCTATCGTATCTGATCTACTCAGAAAAAAGTACCCTACATCTCGAAAACTACTAAACAGAACTCGTTAAATCAAATATTCTTTATGAGTATTTTTAAGTGAATTATATTTTTTCTGCTATAATAATGTAGCATAAAACAACAGTTTATAATAAATAAGACTTTAAAATAACTTATATACTAAAAATAAACTATATATAAAAATAAAATAATACATACAAATAAAAAAACCTAACAATATATACAATAGAGAACTGTAAATTAAACTCGGCCCCGCCCGATCAAACCGCTGTCACGGGGCTATCCCTGGAACCTTATTCAAGTTGGTTTTTTTAAAGAATATACATAGACAATTTTTACAACTTGAAGGGGTAATATAACGCCACTTATTGACTTACATGAAAACGTTATTAAGATACACCGCTATCATTTTTCAAGACGAGACCATTATGTAGAGTAATTTTTTTTCTACCTCGTTTCTTTGTAGTGATTTTACTACACTAATGTATAGTGATAAATAGAACATACCCTTTAACTATATTTTATTTGTGCGTATAAAATATTTTCTGAAAAATTAAGTGTGACGTACAAAGAGAAACGGATGGATATAACGATTGTAAAATTCAATTTTGGCCAGACTGCTACAGCATTGAAAACAACTGTTATAAATAACCGAATAAAAGTATGCAATAAATTAATATAATAATTATTCGTACTTCCGTATTCTAATAGTGTAAATAAAATATTTTAGAGAGTATAATTAAATACTTTTGAATCAGTTAATTATCATATTTTTATTTCTTTTCATATTTTTATTTAACATTTCATGGACAGAAGTAACGTGTATTTATAAAATAAATTCACTTCGTCTATTTATTATAGCTAGTGGTCGCCAGTGCTCGAAATTCGACCATAATAATTAATCTCAAAGATTATACTTCTATAACCACAGATTTCGCCAAAGCTACACTGTTAATTTGACTTGAACAATAAACAAAAGAGTATACATGGTAGTGTGTGTGTAATGTTTTTTTTATTGATTTAATATATTTTTTATGCACAATTAAAAATTTTTTAGCATTCATCGCTTCTCTATCTATATAAACTAAAAGTGTGCGAAATTTCATACTCCTCCGTCCGCGCAATTTTCGTAAAAAGGGGTACAAAGTTTATGCTTCACGTATTAATATATAGATTATATAAAATGTCGCCATAACAACCTTGAGTTGTATTCCGACATTAGAGGCCAGGTTTCAGTTTCCCTTTAAATAGCGGCATCACATTGGTAGAGCCTTTGGTGTTACAAATGTCCATAGGCGATGTTAACCGCTTCCCATCAAGTGGGCCTTCTGCCTGTTTGCTGAATTCATGCAGTATAAAAAGGTGAATCTAAAATAATAATAACCTACAACCAAATCTTCCATATCTTGTCTTAAGAGTTATTTATAACGAGCAAATCGGGGGACCGTAATCAGAAAGTTCGTTTATGAATTTATATGCCAGGGTCGAACTCGGGTCCTCTGCGTTCCCGTGAGTTAAACGAATAAAGGCTAATAAGGCTAAACTCAGCTATAGAAGTTTTAAATGAAAGAATAATAAAAATATTTGAAAAATGAGTGACTAATCGTCGTTCTAGAACACAAGGCTGGTGTCCTTAGCGTACATAGTAGGAATATAGGCCTATGTTATTATTATACGATGTCGTAACTAAGGTGCCGGCGACGTGTTTACGTTCCGTCAGCGATGTCGAAATTGTACCAATGAGAAACTATTTTGTGGAGGCCTTCCTGTACCTGTATCAATCAGATTTCTTCAACATATCAAATAAACGCTATTGATGGTGTATTTTCCATTAAATGTATCAATACTTATTGGATGGCTTAGGTGTTAGAAATTACTATTCCTTGTCCAAATTCACTATTTATTTAATATACATATTACCTAAAATATATGTTATATATACAAATTGAAATTAATCTAGCAATGTGCTAGACGGCTATCAGTTGGGAAAATTCCCAAAATAGTGGCAGCATTGCATCGTTGAATAGCAACACCAGTGCGTTGCCAGAAGTAGTGTCCAGCCTTTTGGTCACGTGAAACATCTGCTACTATGAACATTAAATACAATTTATGTTGTGTTTATAAAAACAGATTATAAATTGTTTACTTATATTAAATATATTGCATTTTACTTGATATATCCCTTGAAATAATAGGAAGATTTAATTGCAAAATAATTTCTTACAAATATTTAAGAGTTTTAATATTGAAGTCAGCGCAAATATAATATTTTGATAATGAAAGTTGACTCCGATGTTCATTCTTAAATATTCCTTCTTTTATTAAAATATGAGACTAATTTCCGATTACTGGTCCAAAGGCAAATTATCGAGTAGTACATATATACGATACACAAAAGACGTAGCAAGAAACTTGGTGTCACAGAATATCTTAAAGTATATATAGCAATTACAACATTTAAACACATTTATAATTTAAAAATACAAGTATTCTCTACGACAAGATGTCGCTAGATGGCTCTAAACCATGATATTCAAATGGCATCACTGAAAAGTTGTGCAATTTATATTTCCATAGAGTGGTAACACTAAATAAAAACTCTTCTAAAAACGCATCGGTGTTGACATTTGTCTAACAATCTAAAAATCTACGTAAATCAAGTTAATCGCCGAAACAAGCCTCCTAAATAATGAATCAAACAAGCATTTCATTTTCATTATGTCTGCGAAAACAATATATATATATATATATATATATATATATATATATATATATATCTATAATAATATTTATACTTCATCATTATCTTAGAGATAAATCCGGTTCGGAGCCCGTGGTCCACATTTCTAAGTTATGTTTCCAATTTACACGGCCTTCGGCTTCATTGAGAGAGTATAGGTATATTTATCATCAAGGTACCATATCTTTGAACTACTTTTTTTAATTTTTTTATTTATTGCTGAAGCACAGCAGATAGGCTGACGGCCCAACTGTGGCTGACAACGCTATCTCCAATTGCAGCAGTTAGCACCACCACTCCGTTCATGTATTTACAGAAAATCTCAACTAAAACTTTCGATCAACGACATATTACTTAAAATATATTTCTCATTAAAAATTCTTCATTGAAAAAAAGTATTTTTTCATTTCAAGTCTGTTTGTACCAGCTAATCTCCGAAACGACTGGACCGATTTAAATACAATTTTGTACGGTGCTAGCTTATATCCCTGGTCAACATATAGGATACGTTTGATCCCGAAAAATTAAAAAGTTCCCGAGGGATAGTTAAAAAACCGCACCACGCGGACAAAGTTACGGGAATCAGCTAGTTTCTAATAAATTCTCAAATTAATTAAAAACTTCTAAAAATATCAGTACCTTTAAAAATAATCGGAGAGATCTTTTCATCCAAAAAGCGTATTTATTATTCAGTAGACGAATACATGCAAGATAAATTGTAATTATTATTATGACATTATCTCTGAAATATCGAGTTTTTATTATGAGTTTACGGATAAATTTTAATAGATCTTTCAGTTAACTCCATAAATCTGAGAGAGATTTTTCATATGGAACGACATGCATGGCAATGCTGATTCGTCGCGCGAACGCATGTGGCGTCCCACACAAGCAGCCGTCCCATCTTTCAAGGAACAAGTGACATTCCGTCCGGCCTCTTGCCATCGTCCCGCACCAGGTCATTTGGCTCTAGGATGGCTGGTACGCTGACGCTGACAAGAGTTCGCGCTTGATGTCATTGAGGCTGGCATGGCGAGATCTGTCTAATTTAGTCATAGATAAATATAAAAATATGTACATATTTATAAGATACCGATTCGGCAGTGAGAATAATGCAATATACCTCTGTTCTTATCAATTTTTTTTGTCCATCCAAAGGTTGTCTGGAAGAAATCGCTAATAGCGATTGTATTGTAAAATTTTATTTCTGGTAACTGTATCTTTTAAAACACAATAAAGCATATTCAATTATTCATTCATAAATATAAAAATAATGGTTGGACTGGAATATATTGATTTATAATAAAAATATATTGGCCAGGTTCTATATTAGAACATTCTCGGCCGTAAATTGAGATTATGTTCAAAAGCGAATATCACCATAAAAAATATTCACAACCCTAAAGCGTCCAAAATAATGACCAATCTATACGTTACAGCCTGGCCACGGACTTGTCACCGTGAGCGACAGCTATGTACAACGCGACGGACGCCGAAAACAAAAGTATTACGATGTATATTAGCTTGCCACGACTCATAGGTCGCGACGATAAACACTTCCTCTCGCTCGTCGCTAAGTCCGAAACCGTGGCCAGACTGTTAGCGCAACGATACTGATACAAGCTAGGCTCAGGGGATAGTCAAGCCACGTGCATTAATTATTTGCAGGTAAATTAAAACAAATCAACGGCAAAACCTGTTCATACAACTGTAATCGATTTCATAGATTACAATCTTAGATGTTTTTATATGCACGGCCAGTTCATATTGTAAATCGTTTGTGAAATAAATGATGAACAAAACATGATGAAAACTACGACCATAACAAACGGCTGTTTCAATTAAACTGGTTATAACTCGTATATTCTAGTAGTCACTTGATTATTGGTGGCGGAAATTAGAATCGAATGCGGTTACATAAGGCAAAGTTAAAACTATGTTTAAATAACACTAAACTTGATTTTGTATTCATATGAGAATGAAAGCTGGCGCCTTACGATAAAACATAGAAGATAACTATCCAAGTACTATGTGTATTTTTATAGAGTAAAATTTTTTATTAGCATGATTGAGATTCCAGCAACATCTCAAGTAATCTAAACGAAGTATTATATAAAGAAAAATAAGTTTAATACAGAGCTAAGAGCTTAAAAAAAAGCAAAATAAATCTACCATCTGGTAGCAATACAACAACAATGAAATGTAGAGGAGATATTTTTACTTGGTTCGAAGTTTTACTATAATGTTACGTAAAACAATCTATATATACATTTAGCAAATTTCGCCCATATAGATCTAATAGTTTTTGAGTTAAATGACTGACATACAAAGATAGACAGACCGATTATGGGATAGATATATCAAACATATACGAGTTCTTTTTTTGCCAGAGTGGCTATACCTTAAAGACATATAAATTCATCTTTATTCTTTATTATACACAAAAAATAGCATTCTAAACTATAAAATAGTGGTGATAACCCATACAAAAGGCGAGTTTAACCCTAAAAGTGTTTTCTTCCAGCGAACCTATGCATTTAGCGAGAAGGGATAATAAACAAGATGCAGGGTTCTATACACTAAAGTTTAATGGTTTAAATGTGGTACTTATACGTAAATGTAAATTTCCATTTTTCAAAATTAGAGCCTATTTACACAATAAAATCTATCTTTACATATAGATATACGTATGTACACACATATATAGGTACATATATGTCCTACATACATCGTCTTAACGTGAATCTAAATCGGGCCCTGGCTTTGCTATAAGCAAATATAAATAGATATAAGCATTGCAGGAAAACCATTTCTTCTAATGAACTCCGCTTTACGTATCAAGGTAATAAGTTTGGCATTATGTCTCAACACGCCTACGCTAATTTCCATGGCGATCGTGACGATGGTTTGGCGTAACATTATTTTAATATTCAATGAAGAACTTGAACGGTGTTAACGGTGTTGTTGGTGTTGCATTATCTTAACCAATATAAAATTTTAATTATTTATACACAGTGTAATTTATACACATTTATTTGGTTAGTGTTTATGATGGACGCAACCAGTTTATATGTAAACTCACATTATTTCAGATCAATCAGAATCTCAGATAATTTCCTCCATATTAGTTCAAACGTTTAGAGGACGTACACAGTTTATAGTTTTGGAAGAGACTATCTAATCATTTATTTTCTTAAAAGAAAAGATAAGAAAAAAGCATTGTTATCTGAATATTTTATCTATCAGTTGTACATGTATATATTATACCTTAATTTCTTCCTGACTACACACTACATAGCGGAATATAGAATATGCCTTACTACTAATTTTTATCAATAGAGGTACAATAATTTTGGAGTAAAATAGCTGTAATATATACATATTTACGGATACATGTCGGACGTGAAAATTTTGTCATAGCTTTATTTTTGTCAATAATCGTAAAAACTAACTATTTTTCCAAAAGTCATTTATTCATTTGTTTACGAGAATTATTATAAATATTATCACAATAATAAATTAATTAAAACATTTTTGACACCAGAACAATCTATTTTTTTCTTCAGCCAGTCCCTGTCCACTGTTGGACAGGGAAATAATTAAATAAATTGAATAAAAAATAATAATAACCAGAACAATATTTTGGGACCTATGCAGGGAGTGGCGAGTCGCGGTCTGCCCATTTTTCCATGTTCCCCGAATATTGCGACGGGCAAACGCCACAGTTCCCATATTCCTAGACCCCTAGTACCACTAGCAGTTCACCCAAATAGACCGGTACCATTCGTTCGCATTCCCTACAATAGCCCTACACTGGCAGGGGCTTGTCTTTGGGTGCAATATTATATGTTGTAGACAGGGATAAGCGCCGGTCAGTGTCACGCCACATTTACATTAAATCTGTCAAGTGGCCTCTACGTGTTGGCCTTCCCATGGCCCCACGCAAGCCCTCCAAAAGCGGACCATTTTTATGGCCCGTGGTCTGCCGAGACATACAATTACCAGAACAATAATAAACCTTAAACAAGGCTAAAATTGTTTTGAGCGGTGAGAGCGGGAAGGCCGGGAGAGCGAGATTACGACGATGGGAAACAACTCAGTGGTGGTTTAGTTGTTAGGTCCGAGCATCTCTCCGAGCGGTGGGTTGTCCACGCGAATTACACCTCGATGAAAATATCATATTGTAATCAGAATCAAAAGATTCTAAAGTCAGTGTCGATTATAATTGTATAGTCTGGAGTCTGGAGGAGATCTCCTCCGCCCATTGTGCTTTAATGTACGTGCAATAAAGTCATTTATTCATTCATTCATTCATTCAAAAAAGCTTTTTTCTTAGGTGTTAGTCTTTTTTAATGACTTTAAGAAAATTATGTAGCAATATACCATTTAATATTAAAAAGAGTAACAAAACCTACTTTGCGACAGTTCGTTAATTCCTACCAAGCGACATAAAGAAATATTTACAAATATGTTTCGCAAAAAGAATTACAGTAAATTTTAATTATTTTAATTAAAAATATTCTAAGAAAAATGTTAAGCAATTACTGCTAATATTAATAATAATTAACATTCTTTAAGACACAATTAAATTAGAACTATTGATTTTTTGTAATACCGGTGTAAAAACATCCTATTCTGTTTATACGTAGCTATTTTCCCAGACATTTTTTTAAATACATTTATTACGTGACTTGTAAACTACAATTTTCAGTTTAACTGCCACTCACAGTCAAGTAATAAGCTATTAACTTTAAGTATTGGCTACTAAGTTTCTTATTTTAAGTTCCTTTTTGTTCTGTGCTTTGTTAGTAAAAAAGTAAAGAGTAAGTAATGAATATAATTTAAAAATCATGAAGTTTATTAGAATTTCTGGCCCTTTATGGTTATGACCAGCTTATCGTTCAATGAATGGCCAGTTCCTATATACTATTAATTCATTTGCCTTACCATCGGTTGAATTTTGACATTATTAGTATGGAGCTTATATTAAATTTTAATTAATAGTAGGGCAATGAACGACCGGTTATAGGAATCGTCCATTATTTTTATTGCATGGG
Organism: Dendrolimus houi; assembly: GCA_039645545.1. NCBI lineage: Eukaryota > Metazoa > Arthropoda > Insecta > Lepidoptera > Lasiocampidae > Dendrolimus > Dendrolimus houi. The sequence goes on along the minus strand of CM077123.1, from coordinate 26,482,918 downwards.
TTCAGCTGACAGGCAGACAGCCCGCCTAATGGAAAGCGGCTACCATCGCCTATGGATATTTGCAACATCAAAGGTGCTACAACACACAACTCAAGGTTGTTATGGCGGCATACTTTAGACCAGGGGTGGTGGCCACCCAGACGGGCAAATACCCTACCGCTTGGCTGTGGATTATTTTCTCGCCTCTTACAACAGGCCGCTCGGCCGCAGGAAATTACATTCTTTCTCTGTTCCTGCTGACTATATAAACGACGGAGAACACGGTGCATTTTTTTAGATTTCTTGTCTGTTTGTCTGTTTGTTCGGCATTGACGTAAAAGCTACTGGGTCAATTTCAATGCGGCTTTCGCTGATCGATAGCAAATTCTTGGACTTAAAATCTGCGCTACTTTTTATCCTGGGAATAGCGCAGTATTTTTTCTGGGAATGATTTAAAATCTCCATATTAAAAAAAATCGCATTCCTTTCATGATTTTTTCACTGGTCGATAGCAAATTTAATGTAATAAAATGTGTGATATTTTTTATCCCGGGAATCCCGCGGGAATTTCAAGTCAAGCGTGGATGAAGTCACGGGCATACCTAGTATTAAAATGTATTGAATCCTGTTACTACTTAATAATAATGTTACACTTAGAGGTAAGATGTTTATTTCTCTATTTACGTAACTCTCCGATACCGTCGTATTTATTGACTGAAGGACCGTGAATTTACATAGTAGATTAATAGATACATTTTAACTATTAATCTACTATGTAAATTTGACGGCCTCTGTGGTTGAGCGGGCTAAGCCGTTGCCGGCCTACCTCACTGCAACGCAGAGGCTCCGGGTTCGATTCCTGGTATAGTAAATTTCGGAAACGTATTTTCTCCGTTATTTACTATGGTCTGGGTGTCTGTGATCGGCCCCAGAGTGGTACGTTGTATATTACCCATAACACAAGCGTAACTTGCTTAATTTGGAGATAGATATACAATATGAGTTATGGCCTGCAAAAAAAAAAAATTGTAACGAAACTCAACTAGTGTGTGTGAATTGCGTTTGTGTGTATGTGAACATGACTTTATTGTGTGTATGTTTGTGTGTATTATTTGGCACATGTCGACAAATCAATTGCGTGGATCGATTTTAATAAGGTCTCATTGATACATTTTTGATTCTTATATGGATGGGGTGACAATAATAGAATTGCATCTTATTGGATGCAATTGATGTGTTGTTCAATGAAATATCATACTAAAAATATGTCAATATTTCCAGAGTTACTCCGGCAGAAACTGGTTACATCTAGCTATAAATTGACACACTTTTTTGTTTGTTCGTCCCCTCTATACGGCCTTGGTTTCGAATTGATTTTCACGGACGATTTACAAATATTTTATGAGAATTTAAATCCTGATGTTTTACTGTGCAGTTTTATATAAGAAAATATATTCACATTATTTATACACACTGAATTTTTCATGTGAGCCTTCAAGGCCAAATCCTAAACTATACGAAATAACGAAAGTCACCCAAAGGAATCTCAATGCCGATTATGACGAGAGCTGAAGTGGTATATTTAGTTTTTTTTTGTAAATCAATTATATTGTCAGGAATGGAACCGGCTAATTTGGAAAAAAAATACAACTGTATTTTTACACCATTTCTTAGTGTAGCTTGGGAGGAGCAATATCTGTCACGGAATGTTAAACGGCAAGCCAAAGTGTTGATTTTGAACAAAATGTCCAATTATTTTCCTAACATAAATTAAACATCAAATTGCGCTGGTCATTTGACAGCATCCAACATAACTATCCTATATCGTACTATTCATTCAGTTGCCTTTCTCTTAGAAGTAATATGACGTTATATATATGGAGCTTCTGTCAAACTTTATAGTAAGGAACATGAGCGTTTAGTAAGTTAAGGAACCAGGCATAAGTCAGCCTAAGGAACTTTTATAGTTACATATTAAAGTAGAAAATGTTGTAAGTAACCAACGAATTCGTGTTATATTTTTAAAATGTTTTTTACATACTATATATTACTAGCTGTACCCGAAAGTGTGGTAACTGATCAATTATCGACCTCCGAGAGTAGAAAATTATTAAAGTACTAATATCGCTATTAAAAAATAGGGGTTGGTGGTAGAAGGGTAAAAATTTAGGGTTCTATGTATTTTTCAATGTTAAATCATAATAAAATATTACTAAGAAATTTTGTAAAAAAAATTAAAATATTTTTTTTATCGGTGGGTCTGTCTCCCTTATCATTTAGGGGTATAACAAATAGATGTTGGCCGATTCTCAAACCTACCCGATATGCACACAAAATTTCATACAAATTGGTTCACCCGTCTCGGAGGAGTTTGGTAACAAACACCGCGACACGAAAATTTTATATATTAGATTATTTTCATGTTAAATTGACATCTTATCGACCATTGAATGGTCTATTTTCCTTTAATCGATTAATATAGGAAGATTTTATATACGATAACCCTTTTATTGTGATCAAATAAGTCATGGTGCAGAGGTCCATAAAATATAACAAGGAAAACCATCAAGGAGTTCCAAAGGTTTTTTTTTACATAAACTAATAACCATTGCATCGCGTATTAATTACTAGTTTACACGCAGTAAGTAAATAGATAATTACACTTTATGTGTATTGCAATTTATAATCAAATCATCGTTATTAAAATGAAAATGAAAACACATATACAATTTATAGTCTTTTTCTTCTTTTAATCAAATTTTCCTTGTATCAGAATATCCCGCTCTTCGATAACTTAAATCTTAAAATGTATTGCATTTAAATTAAAAGTACTTACTTAGTTTTAAAATATTATTCATGCTGTAGAGGACATAAGAATGATATTAAAATATTGCATTATACCTATGTATTATGTTATTAAATACTTTGGAATTTTACTTAAAATTTCCTTGTGGTTAATACTTTGAACCAAAAATACCTTTAAGCCCATAATGACTGGATTAATAAATAAATAAATTTTAAGTTTATTGCAATTAATTACTAAAATCATTAATTAATAAAAATCATTTAAAAATGCTTAAAATGTACTAATGCTTATATGTTTAAACCAGCTACCAGCTGACTGGTTTACATTTATTAAGCACGTAAGCAGATGAGTGAAATTAACTAAATTTTAAGTGCAACTCATTACTAAGATTATCGTGTATTAAGTTATTTAAAATATATTTCAAATTGACTTAATACACGTGAACCAGCCACTAGTCGCGTATTTTATACCATTACTGATGCACGATACGACACTTGAAATTATATTCCGTTCAAATTGATAGTGTTTTTGGCTGCAGTTTGTTCTTTAACATATTTTTAGAGTGAATTTGAAATTTTAATACATACTTGCGTGGCCGCCACATCATGCAGTATGTATGTATGCATGTAAAATATTCATAACAAGGTGTGGCCAAGAAAACATGCTTTAAAAAACTGTGGGATAATAATAAACACTACCTGTGCCCACGATTTTATCGCGGCTGTTTTGTTAAGATATTAAAATTATATTTATAATATTATACAATTCTAAACATGCCGTGTCTGTACATTAAAAGTATTTAAAAAAATACAACTGGAATAGACTATATGAACGATGAAGAATGCGGTGCAATTTTTTTAGATTTCGTGTCTGTTGGTTCGGAGTTCACGTAAAAAAAACTACTGGGTCGATTTCGATGCGGTTTTCACTAATTCTTAGGCTTAAAATCTGCACTTCTTTTTTATCCCAGGAATCCCGCGGGAATTTCGAGTCAAGGGTGGACAAAGTCGTGGGCATATATATATATATGCCCATATATATATATATATATACAGTTAACATTTACACACTCGAAAATTAAAACTAAGATATACCTACACTAATAACATGTACACTTGTACAGCACGAAGAAGTGTAACAGACGTAATAATAAGTATAAAGATAAAACATAAATATAAATTATCCTAGTATTTTATCCAAACCGTATTTCATTAGGAACGTTCCTAAAATCTTAATTGATTAATATTAGTTATATTCTAGCTGCCTATATATAACACCTTAAGATTATAACTAAAATACTGAGCCTGGCTCATCATTATCTATGGGTAAGGTGCTCAGAAGGCTGGCAACGTTGCCTCGCTGAATCGCCACACAGCTCCGTTTTCTAGACACCAGTCAAATGTCATGAAAATCGTACGAGAATTATCTCATTATATGTACCCCCAGTTTAAGCCGTTCCCGTGCAAAACCCAGGGGTATTCCCGGAATATAAATTTGTTCTAATGAATGATTGTTACATGTAGCGACACCAATATATGTGGTGGTGGGTTATGAACCTATTATATTTTCCTTAAAACTATATTAACGTCGTGGTAGCGTAATGGCTAGCGCACGCGTCCCAAACATAAAGGGCGCGGGTTCGATCCTGGCCGGAACGCATGCACCACTTAAGCAGTTTTCTGACCTAATGTCCATATTGTTACAATTACCACGTGCTAATAACGGTGAAGGAAAAGATCGTGATGCAGCCTGCACATCGAGATAACCGATGTGTCAAATCTACCAAGCCGCCTTGGACAAGCGTGGCTGGTATACTGTCTGTTCCCCTATAGTGGGAGTCCCGAGCCCAGTAGTGGGACATTTATGGGCTGCTATTATATAACTATATTAACGACTTACTTAAGATTGAGTATCCATACATACTAACTGGAAAATAAATTCTATTTATTAGATCTGTAATTGTTTTACCACTACCGCGCCAAGTGCTTGTGTAATTAACACTTCGTTGCAAGCAGAAATTAATTGGATTTTGTATGATTTACACCTGCCTGATATAATTGGCTCATAGCCGCATTCAGGATCTTTAATAATTGGTTAAATTTAAGAACAATCAACCCTTATTAGTATATTTATAATAGAAGAATATATATACATTTTAATAATCTAAAATATCAGCAACTTGTGCAAATTATTTTTTAAGGTACTTACTGACATACAAATACATACTTAAAGAAAACGTATATAAGATTATCAATGGCTGCTATATAAGGTTTATGGGCCTCATTCGCTTTTACAATCTTTTATAACGCAGATATAAGTCTTTTGCTTAATTATAATAATTAATTGTCTCGATCAAACTAATCTTAATATTGTGCAAAGTATGAAATTTTTTACAAAAGTAATAATGCTTTGTTTACACGGACAATTGTATGTTTCCGTTTTTTATTTTCTATGGTAATAGTGTTACAACCTAAGCGCCGACAAAGACAAATTCCACGTGCAGATTTGTAGAAGCACATTAAGTACCCGTCGGCATTTGAACTAATAACATTGAAACTATTGTAATTCTTTTATGATCGTGTTCTTTTGTTTACTTATTATTGGCATACGTTTCTAGAGAACAGCCTATTGTTGTATTGTAATCATTAGCCAGGTGTTGCGGATTTTAAAGTACAAGCTGATCCTAGGAAATTCGGTCCACGTGGCCGGGCGGGCATTGCACTTGTACAGGCTAAAACGATGGCCTGATTTAGGGAGGAAGGCAGTCGAGCGAGAACCACGACGTTTGTATAGTTCTAATAAACTCTATAGTAGTTCCAACGGCATTTTAATTCGAGTCTCGCAATTCGTAACAATATTCTCTACTATTATAAACTTCACTCGTAGAATCTACGACCAATTGTATCGGTTGTTAATACATAACTATTTATGATAGGCGTAAATCAACTATAGAAAAAATCACGTTTTTAATTTTGATTAAACAGCATATTATGTGTGTATGCATAAATGTGCGTTAGTAAAATGATTACTTTAAAGTACTCTAAATGATAAAGAATTTTAAAGAAACTACAACTAAAAGTAAATCTTAAAAATATTGCATTTGTAAACAAAAAAAATTGTAGTTGCTAAATATTATTGATTAGAAACTGAGAAAGTTGGCCTCAGACCACTGTCATGCGGGAACGATCCCAAAAGTCCATGAACTGCATATTTTGTCTGATTATAATTGGTTCTAAGTTAGGTAACTATACTATATATGTATAGACATCGACAGTACCAAAGTCTAGCCTTCTTATAATTCTTATACGACGTTTATAGACTCTCTAAAAACAGTTAAAAAGTATTCATGTTCGTATTTAAATACGAACATGAATACTTAAGATATATATTATTATTTATTTACGAATTAAATAATTTTAAAATAAAATTCACTAAATATTCAGGTCTGTTTTAGTATTATTACGCCAAAAGGAAGGTTTGCTTCAGTGCAAAATAAAATATATTTTTATTTTTAAGATATGTCAGCAATGTATGTACGTCTCTATTTCTTCAAACAGATTTTTTCTTTCTTTTCTTTTTTAATATGATTAGGAATGTATTTTAAATTTATTTGCATTAGTCTATAAACCTCCTGTAACTATTATGAATAAAGAGAGTGCGTTACAGATAAATAATAGGCGCGCGATAACATCCTGTCAGAGAGCATGTATAGTTTCAATGTTTATGCTGTATATTGTTACTATAGTCACGCAGCTAACGGCTAAACATAACATGGCAAAACCCAGAATTTTCTTTTTCCTAGGCAATGTTGAAATGTTTTGACTGATGGTAATAACATTGTATGATAGTAATTGTTCCAAACTGTGAATGTTCATATATAGTATATTTACATACATTTCTTTAAGGGTTCAACTTGCAATCACAAACAGACAAATTGTTGCTTATAATTATAATATTTAAAAATATAACAGTAATATTATAAAAATATAATCTTACTGTCCCACTGCTGAACCCGGTTGAATCCATTTTTAAGAGAACGGACGGCTTGCACAAGGCGGATTGGCAGGTTGAAGATATGTCTTCCTTAACCGTTAGCTTATGATCATTGTAATATTATGCATATTAGATAAGAACACTGCCTGAGTATATTGCCTGATTCAATGCCAGTATTTGAACCAGAATCATTGGAATGAGACGCGTATGCCTTAATTATTAAACTACCACAACTTAGTAGATATTGTTAAGTATCAAAGCGGAACTAACTATCCAACGAGCTGTTTGCTCTCGAATGATTTATTATTTATCATTTTAAGTTACAAATCATCTTACTTAGAGTAGATATATGTTTGATTTGGTAATGATCATGATAGAACATTTCTCGTAGATTAAAAATTTGTAAACATAGTTGTGAATTTAAAATTCAATTTTGGTGTATTTCTGTTTATGTATTGAACTAGTCTTGGGATAACATTTACTATCGTTCGCAGAGAACATTAAATTTCAAAAGTAAATAAGAATGCTATTAAATTTATGAACACGAAAGTTTTCGAGCAGTGACTCCTACGTGTCATATTTAAATTCCAAAATTGCCCTTAATAGGAAAACACCAGGTTTAAATTGATTATTTTACTAACATAAAATTTCCTTTTTACTACTAGTAGTCCTAGTACTACTACTAACTAACTAGTACTCCCGGCGACGTTGAGTTTGAGAAAAATGTTTAAAACCCAATTATTTAAGTTAAGTGTATAGTATATATAAGCCTATGTTACTCAAGAATAATGTAACATTCTAAGGGTTAAAGAATTTTTGACATCGGTCCAGTAGTTCTTGAGTTTATTCGTTACAAACATATAAAAATACAAATCTGTCCTCATTATAACATTAGTATAGATTAATAATAATTATTAATAGTTTTATTGTTAATTAACAGCTCTACTGTTAACTAATTAACAGGAATTAATAGCTTTACTGTTAATTAGCAAAGACAGATATATCTAGAGTGATTCTTGTTACTCTATTAGAGTGATGCGATAGTCCAGTTTTTCGGAAAATAAAGACTTTAAAAAAAATCTTTTTAATTATAACTCAGAAAATATTTTAATGACACTACATATTTATTCTAATATCTCGATTAAAGTATATTTAGAACATTATTTTAGGATTTTTTATATGTTTTAACACTTTACCTCGTTAAATAAAGTTTGCGTATTGTGAGAATATCAATGTTCACGTTTAGAGCAGGTTCACATGACAAGCGTTTCCCGCGCGTTTTGATAACGCGCGTTTACAACTACACGCATTTTATTTAGGCCGTACACATGCTAACGGGCGTTTTAATAAAGCGCGCGTTCAACGCTACGCCATACAACGCAGGAATGCGGAATCATTTTGGGAACGCTCCCCACCGAGAGCGATCTGGACTACATCTTTTACTTGTAAATATGTTTATAATAGTATTTAATTTGTAAGTCTTTTTTGTAGTATAATATTTTATTATTTTTAACGTAATACCATTATAATGACTCGATTTACAGATTCATAATGTTTGTCAACCAAGAGTCAATAATCCAATATTAATGAAAATTAGACCACATTTGTTTTAAATATACTAAGTCGAACGAAATAGATAGAATCAATTAAATAGCTTCATAAACAAACAAGTTATATGCGAAAATACATTAGTGAATACCTTCTTTTTTACAAATTCTCAAAAATATATCTATGTCGATTATCATAGACAAAATATGTTTTCTTAATAAACATAAGTAGGTAAGCTAGATGTGTTTAATATGAATTGCCAATGCCGTTTAAGGCAGTATAACAGTTGTACAAAATATGACAGTAGCGTGTTATCGTGCCATCGACAAATATTTAAGTTTTTAATGAGGAAAAAATCGTAGACAATTTCCGGGGCGCGAGAGACGTTACTAAAACAGGTCCTAGAAGCTGTTGGAGAAAACAAGTATACACGTGTATATATGAAAAGGATATGTATTTTAACGTATCTATTCATTTTAGAAGCTATCTCTTCATACTGGGATATGTCCGCGACTTTGTCCACGCTTTACTTGATAATTCTCGACGGATTCCCAGGACTCAAAGTACCGCAGCATTAGAAAAGAATGTAAGCTATCGTTTCAGGGAAAAACCGTATCGGAATAATCTAATATTTATGCATCCGAACAACTTCAAACCACTCCCGGGCAAACTTCCGTGGGATTACAAGTCTAAGAATTAGTTGTCGATCAGTGAAAACCGCATCAAAATCGGCTTAGTTTTTACGTGAATCTTGAACAAACAGACAGGAAATATTAAAAAAATGCATCGTGTTCTCCGTCGTTTATATAGGGTGTTCCAGTACCTTTTTTAAATAACTTCAATTTACAAATACAGCATGTTTAAAATATTATAGATTACTAATAGATTGAGGGTGGGTACAAGCTAGGAGTTAGTTTAATTCGTTTTTAGGGTTTTGTAGACCCTTTGGCAACAATAAGGGTTCCGCCCTTATAAAATCTTCACATCCATCTGTTGTCCGATTGTTTTGTGTCACAATCGTTTTTCTGTTACTCCCATTCTATAAAAACGACGCATTAACTGTACGAGTGGTCAGAAGGCTGGTTTCTACCTCAGACGACGGATCGGAATGGCAAGCCAGCGAGGTAACGTAGTCAGCCTTCTGGGAATCTTACCCATTGCCTTCTTCTACTTCTTCATAGCTCAGTATTTTATATAAGTTGATAGGCGGCGAGATACTATGCCCATGGAGGCACAATGTTTCTATTAACTTTTGATCTGCGAAGTAGAGAATTCTGAAAAAATTAAAAATAAAAATATTAAACTATACCTGATTAGAATGTTGAATTTTTTATGATGCATAATATAAAAATATCAGACGCTTCAACCCAGAGTACAAGTATTATTATCTAGAGCATCGTTAGAGTATATACTCGTTACACCGACAAATGTCTGTTCTTTATCAGAATGATATATCTATTGGCATAGAGTAAAAAATAAGAAGATTTTGAGATCGCAAAGATCCGTTAGTTTGTCACTTACCGCTGTCCTGTATTCGAAAGTAAACATCAATGCCGTTTCATGGTCTTCTAGGTCACTAAACAATTAGATGTCTTAAGGATTGTTAACAAACGTTACACTCAAAATTGGATGTATTTAGAAAATATTTGCATTTTATGCGCGATAATGATTATTATCCCACTTACAAATGACCCAATGTTGCATTCGAACTCCCATTTTAGAAGAGAATGGACAATATAGTCCTTACTCTTGTCAAGGATAAATTGGCGGGCTTGTTACATTGATTAAGAATGTGTGGATTTCATCACGATGTTTTTCATCAGTTTCAAGTACGTAGCAATTGATGCAATATCTACATTCAATCAGAAAAACAGCTATTAGTCGTGTACTCTTCGTGAGACCCAATTCTGCTATTATTATCTCGTCAAAATCACCGGACACTATTTCGGTATTTCGGTGTTCAGTCAATTCCAATGGATTACCTATGGAAAGCCACTACCTTTATAAATATTAACAAGCGAAACTCGCGAAATAAATATGTACCACAATAATATATCTATTTTTTTTTCCACTATTATCCCGTTGGGATGCTATCGAGAGGATTTAGTGGAATACGAATTTTCGACACAACGCAACGTCGATATATTGAAACAGTAGAATTGGGCCTGGCCGGACCTGGATTGGAACCAACGTCATTTTAAAAGCGAATGTAAATTAAACTATATATAAATTTGAACTAATTGTGTTTTAAATATTTCGAGTCCGAGTGCAGTCGATATTGAAATGTCTTTGAGGTACAATAACCCCCAATCGATTTGACAACTATTTCCTAATAAGGTGTCGAGCTGGTTTTAGTTTCATTCTAATTATTTGATAAAAAGAAAGGCCCTACACCGTAATAGATATGCTAATGATATAGAAGTATAAGCATAGACAAAAACTCAAGACATTCTTATCTGAGATACGTTTTACTATTGGTATAATGGTATTAGAGTAAGGTAAATGCCCGACAATCAGTTTTTCCATAAAGTGTGCCGGGGCGAACACCTTTTCAAAAACTATAACTTTATTCACTTTTTAAATAAAATTCTTCTTTCTGTGGTTTTAGACGATACGTGAACGCAAAAATTCACTAAATATTATTATAGTACAATTATCATAATGATTATTTTACCACTTGCCATTTATAGACGGCTAAACCGAGTATCAACTTTACCTTCATTGCATGATCGTACGTTTCTAACAGTAGCTTCAGCATATGTTGATTTTTATGCAATTTCCATTCCTGTGCCTTCTCTGTAACTGTATGTATTCTTGTGTTGCGATATTTTTTTATTATTACAATACTTTATTTATTTATTTGGCACACAAAACAAGAAACAGCTAAAAGTTACATATTTCATATTATGTATCAATTATTATATATACATTGACAAGATATTTAAGGGTTAGTATTATTAGTATGACTTACTATAATGTTAGTTTTACGGTGGTTAGGTAACAAAAATATTATTCAGTTATGTCAGAAATATTGGTGCAAATAATAGCCCGAATTTCACGTTTCCATTTAAAGAAGGAGGAATTTAAAATATCAATGATCTATTTGTACTTGCAATCTCATTATATAACCTGCACATTCTTGGGGCGGGATCATAACAAGATGTGTTATTTTTAAAAACTTGAAAGGAAGAGTCTAGGTGAAGGATTACGAATTTTGTATCTAATGGTAAAATTAATAAAGGAGAGTATGTCTGGACAGTCAATTGAACTATTTAGTAGCTTATATAAATTATTTACAATAATATGTTTATATTATATAAACATATTATTGTAACAATCTAACCTATATCGTATCTGTATTTCAAATGTCATAGAAAAAATATAAGTGGGAAACTGGTCGCAGACCAAAATCGGCAATTAACATCCGAGAAACGCTTATCAGCAGTTCATTAAGTAAATTACATAGACACTTGGGAGATAGATGAGAGTTGTTCAAAATGTCTTCAATAATTAATTGTGTGTACATTTTATTACGTTCCAATTTTCGCTTACCTTACTATTTATGTAAATTTTAAGAGTTGTTATTTGTTTCAATATTTCTCAGTTATATTAATAGGCGTTCGATAGCTGTACTTAAATAACTTTACCACTAGAGGGTAACTGTCCACGTGGCATTGTTCTCATTAACTGCCGCTTCTGGTGGTAACTAGATTGTCCTACATAAACTATAATACGTGACTTTATATAATAGGTATGAATATATTCAAATTAATTTAAACATACTTTTTGTCCCGGAAAATGGGCTAGATCCCGCGAGATATGAATTTGAAAATTACTCTAGCGAAGTCGCGTAAATATCACTTGCTTATTTTATGGTCAGATACGAGTTGATTTTTATATACGCGTTTGTTGGAATGTTTTATATTACTAAGAAATCAGACCGGAATAAACTTTTCCTCTTAAATATTGCTTTAGGATATTTCGTCATACTTAAACACAAATTAATTCAACATATTATACTTATTTATTAGTGTTCGTTAAATATTTATAATGGATTCCAGCACAACATAACTCTTAGTTGACAAGGCGCTTTAGAGGTTTCGACTAAGATTTACGTATATATAAATTACACATATATCAATAAAATTGAGCGTCTATTTGTTGATTTTATAACAAATACCTCATAAATGTATATATTCGATGCTTTATCATAAATTACCGTTTATAGAAATTTTGTGTATTTCTCAATGTTCCAAACGAAAATTAATAAAAATTCTAAGCATTTAAGCAGAAATTTTATTTTCATTTTCGTGTATATCTTTTTCTATATCTTGCAGTATTTTGAAGACGTAAATCGCGCGAACGAAGTGCCTGGCATAGATTGCAGTAAACATAACATATACGCTGTCTGTTATAAATGCTAAGGTTCGTGTGATACGACATATATTCAGAATTTACATAGTTTATAATATTTGCTTATACTTCTTGTTACAAGTCCTTAATGAATGCTGTTGTTCAAATGATATTAATTCGAGTCGTAAAAGATAACATGAACTGTTTACCCAATTATCTAATAATATTGTTGCTAGTGAAAATGAAAGAAATTAAATAATTTTCAACTTTACTTTGCACATATGCCTTGATTAGTGGCCAGTTTCTGTATCTTACTATTCATTCAATGTCTGTAATACCACTGGTAGAAAGGTATTACATGTATGGAGCTTATGTCAAATTTTAATCTAGTATATACCTTTAGGCACGGCTTACCGTATATTCCCCTGAAATGGAAGAGCGTATGTCAGACATAATTCACATTACTAATTCGTACCTATTTCTTCTTAGCAACTAAGGAGCTGATGCTCTTAGCAACTAAGGAGCAAATGTCATGTTAGCGTAATGGCTAGCGCACGTGTCCCAGACTCAAAAGGCGTGTGTTCGAATCATAGCCGAAACGCATGCACCAATAAGTTAGTTTTCTGACCTAATGTGCATATTGCTACCATTACCACGTGCTAACAACCGTGAAGGAAAACATCGTGCAACCTGCACATCGAGATAACCGATGTGTCAAAGCTGCCAAGCTGCCTTGGACAAGCGTGGCGGGTATGCTGTCCATTCCCCTATAATGGTAGGCCCGAGCCCAGCAGTGGGACATCTATGGGCTATTATTATTATTATTTATTATAACTAAGGAGCAAAGTATGAGGAAAAAATTAATAAGCAGTATAAGCCTCCAAACGTGTTTGGAAATAACAACAGTCTCGACTTTTTATTGTATTCATTGTACCCATATTTTTCCTTATATACGATGAAGCTCAGCACAGCGACAAAACTTGAATGCAAGTTTTGGTAGTATATCACGAAGCACGTACGAATGTAATAAATAAAATAAAATGTCTTAGCTACATATATAATAATATTATTAGGAATACAAGTATACGAGGAAAGACAATCGTCTTACGAAAAAGGTATTTCTTAAAAGCACATAAATTCTATATAACTAGATGGCGGCACAGATCATTCCTTTCTCGTTAGTGTTCTTCTATTATACTACAGACAGGTACATATAATTGGTTGTTATGTATTCACCCTATGACGTTACTACTCTTATACAGTTTTATTGTGTTTATGTGGAGGTTCCGCACACCTCCGGGTGATCAGTTGATGATAAAGGAAAATCCAGAGCACGGAAATAATAAACACTTGTTTATTCCCACAGATAGAAGGTTATAAATAATATTAATTAGGTATCAACGGTTAACAAAGTTTTGCTGGGAAGAGAAGTGAAGTTAACGTGTTTTCTTAATGTCATAATGTGACAGGCTTATTCTTTCTCGTGGTTGCTGATGTGACCCGCAACTAGTGTTGTGAACATAATGCCCCCACATCTCATTTCATTCATTTTCTCTACACGACCGAAACACTAACATCTGTTTTAACTTTCTCGATTACATAATTCTTTTACCAATATTTATATACTAGTAAGTACCCTCGACATTTCGTACGTGTTGCCATGGCGACGACGCCGCCCTTTTTGTACTGCCGTTGCGATTCCATAACAAATGGTTTTTGAATTGCAACGGCGGTGTAAAAAAAATACACGACCACAGCGCCATGTTTTTTGAATAAAAAGTATCTTAAGTCTTAACCTGGCATGCAGGCTAGCTATGTTTTAAGTTTCATTTAATTCTGTTCAGTAGTTTTCACATGATGCTCTAACAGTCATACAGACAAAAATATATTTCTTTTTTCAATATCTGCTGATCCGATCTACCGCTCCTGTTTTTTTCTGTTTTAAATACTATGCATAAACTTTACCCTGCACAGCTTAATTATATTATAAATTTATAATTTAGACTTATTATAAATAAATAATAAAAAATCAGCCAATATTTTAGATAAATCTTTAGATTTTTAACATTTTTTTACGAATCGCGAGACTCGAATTAAAATGCCGTTAGGAATTATTATAGAGTTTATTAGAACTATACAAACACGTATAACACAAGTACAAATATAACCGAATGCAATAAGTCCAAACGTAATGCAGCTGATCGTAGTTCAAATACATGCGCAAACTAAATAGATTACCGAATGTGTACACAGGTCTTGCTTCGCTTGTGGTTATCGCTCGACTCATGATCTCTCCATTGGGGCATTGCTTTATACCGCACAGGTGCAATGTGTCTGCCTGACCGTGTGGACCGAATTTCTTAGAAACACACCTGGCTAATGACTACCATAAAATATTACACTACACAATGGGCTGTTTTTCTAATCACGAATTTTAAACACAAAGTAAACAAAAGTCCAAATGCCGAAAAGATAATAAAATGTGCAGGTGTGAATTTGTCTCTTTTGTCGGCGTTTAGATCATAACAATATAATGAGCTTAGATTTCTTTGTGTATCTCTTCACATTGAAAACAGTATTTCTCCAGTTTTCTCCAGACCGTCTTTTGTACTTGTGGCGCGTAAACACTTGAATTTGCTTATCTGCAGAGTAAATATTCACAAGCATGTTGCGATTGTCACGGAGCGAATTAAACATGGCATTTAACATAAAGGTTACCGTTAGTCGTAGGAAAACCAAGATGTTATTAGAATAAGTTAAATACTGTGACTAATTTATATGGTTAGTACTCTTGTCATGGTACCTTTAAATAAGACTAGAATGTAGCGATAATTTTATCTTTTTTTTTATTGCATGAATTCAGCAGACAGGCAGACGGCCCACTTGATGGATAGCGGATACCATCGCCTATGGGTATTTGCAAAACCAAAAGTGCTACAAATGCGATGCTGCTCTCTTAAGGGAGACTGGAAACTGGCCACTAATGCCGGAATACAACTCAAGGTTGTTATGGCGGCATGCTCTAGACCAGGGGTGGTAGCCATCCAGTCGGGCAAATGCCCTACCACATCGCTGTGGGTCGTTTTGTCGCTTCTTACGACAGGCCGCCCGGCCGCAGGAAATTGTATTCTTAATTAATTGTTGTGACATGAAAAATTTTCAGTTGGTGTTAGTGATGATGGGTGGTTTAGGAGGGGGGTATTATTGGCCTGGTTCCAGTCTCCCTTAAGAGAGCAGCAGCGCATTTGTAGCACCTTTGGTGTTGCAAAAGTCCATAGGCGATGGTAACCGCTTTTCATCAAGTGGGCCATTTGCCTGCCTGCCTAACTCAAGCAATAAATAAAAATAAAAAAAAAATAATTAAACAATATATTATAACACCACACAAAGTCACAAACATACAACTAACAACAAAACTCATACACATACTCACACCAACGCGCACTACCACCGCATTGCATTACACGCACACTTCACAAACAAACCAAGACACACAAAGAGCCTAAAAATTAATAACCTAGGCACAGAAAGGAAAAATAACACAAATGGCACTAGTTATAGATATATATAGGTATAGACATAAGGCACACTGCACATACACATCCTTACAACACCAGCATGTAACAAATACACTCTACATTAGTATAAGTTTAGTATTATAAATAGAAAAAAATAATATTATAAGTTATTCTTAAGGTACACTACAACATAAAAATCACTAAATTAATGTCAAACACAGTAACAAAAATAAACAATAAGCGTGTATGAACCCTAAAAACTTTCATAGAAATTAAGTTGTAAAAAAGGGTACGGAACTCGAGACCGTAGCGTTGTAAAAAAATATGTTAAAATGTATTAAAATAAATATTAAAAAGCGGACATTTAAGACTCATACATATCCGTTTATTTGGAATGCTTTTTACCTGACCTTTCTTTGACACGTCTGCTGTTTGATCATGTAGTATACGTCGCTGTCTACCAGCACCAATTCTACCATTCGCACTGATGTCATACACTTGTTTATAATTCAACATTATACGCAATATTAAATCATTTATTGCACGAAATTATGAACCAATGTTACAGAGGTAGTTCATTGTAACCATAGTAGAGTATTGCAATTTGTATATTGTGAGGACCGGATCAATTTATTCTAGAACCAGTTTCTTAATAATTATAGTTATTTATTTATTTTCAAACACGTAGATCCATAAAAACAATTTTAACAATTAATTAATTTCTATTTCTAAGATGTTTAAAAATTCGTTCCAAGTGTCATAGTATTTAATTGACATTATATTTTTTAAGTCCTTTATGAATTTAGCGTCTTCTTCTGTATTGAATTCGGGATATTCAATTGGGCCAAAACTAGGCAGGTTAAGATCAGAACTCGGTAGTATTAGTTTATTTTATAGATTGCTACAATTGCCACGTGCTAACAACGTTGAAGGAAAACATGATGAAAACTGCACATCGCGATAACCGATGTATCAAACCTGTCAAGCCGTGGACAAGCGTGACGGGTATACTGTCCGTTCCCTCTATAGTGGGACGTGGACTGTTATTATGTTATTATTATTTAAGAGTAGCTTCTGCCCGCGAATTCCCTCCCGATTTTAGAACATTCTTCATTGGTCCTCCTCCTATAGCTCCTATTGGTCTAAGCGTGATAATATATAGCCTATTGCCTTCCTCGGCAAATGGGCTATCTAACACTGAAATATTTTTTTAAAATTTGACCAGTAGTTCCTGAGATTAACGCGTTCAAGCAAACAAACAAACTCTTCAACTTTATATATTAGTATAAGATAAGTTTTATTGTCTTTAATAACCAAGGATCAAGGCCATAAGTATACATAATATAATCAAGATGACGGGTTACTTATTTATACTCTGAAGGATTACTTATATAGTATAGACGGCAGTGTGTTCTATTATAGTTTAAATTGTTTCAATAACACTGAATGTAGCGTCCAAGACTCGTATTTGAACCGCATTGATCTAGTTTTTAATCACCTTCTTATCTGTTGATGACTATTAGTAGCGGTTTTTTTACAATCACAATGAGCTGATTTTTTTCTGAACCATTTTAGTAAGCACTGTTATATTTTATCGAAAGTAAATACAGAAGATTTATTATAAGCATTTTTACATTCTTAAACATCTATAAATGTGAAAGTGATTTTTTAAAAGTTTTTATGGTAATTTGTTCTTTCGTCGCGGTGTTATATATAATAGTAGGGGATTTTGGGATTTACTCGAGCGTGACAGAACAACATAACCTTGCACCTTATTATGTACCCCCACCATATATTAACTCTTCATATAGGGTGGGGGTATTTTTTATTTTTCAATTTTTTTTATTAATTAGGGAAATTCTTCCACATAATTGTCAGATTATGGATCAGCACGACAAGGACATAAAGCTGAATTGTCTGTATATTAATCTGACGCGTTCGATTATTTCAATGTTACGCTTTTTTTTTGCATTTTCAAAAATCTGCTATGACTTTTGTTCCCCTCCAAATCGTCAGTCTTTTGAATAGGAGTTCTTTTAGGGTTTACTTAACATTCCTTTTGAATATCTGACGCGCTTAAGTACTTCTGTGCGACTCTTTTTTTTGAAAACCTGTACACACTCCCCCCACCAGTGAAAGGGGCATACATCATATAATCTTTTTTCTTTTTAGTATCTAATCTTAACAATCCAAAAGGTCCCCGCGATGCTCGAGTAATTCCACATTTAGCATCTTGGGCTCTACTACTATAATTAAATAGTGCATGGACTGTAAAAGTAATAGTGTATAAAGTTCCAAAATCATCTTATAACCAAAACATGGTATTCGCAATACAGTGCTTCTCTAGATATATGTATTTAATATATATTCTCTTACGTGATTATACAGTATAATACATGTAAAGTCTATCAAATTTGTGTTTTTAATATTTTATTTATTATTTATACCACCGCTTTAGTATCCTATTTTTCTTAAATTAAGGGGGGTTATCGGGCAGACATCGCTTTAAGCACTAAGCCCTTGTATCAACCAAATTGTTACCGAATTTTTAACAACCTAATATTAAGAACATAAAATCACATTTGTCCAACAATAGATTATAAGTTCACGCGGAATAAATATTCATAGTTCTCACAACACAATCTGCCTTACCGATTATTACAAAATATAGTTTAATATTTGTGCAACAGTTAAAGGGAATGTCCGTGGGAGACATTTAATTCCAAAAAATAGTCGTTGTTAAAAAGGCTATGAAGAAAGCTACCTCTTTTATAACATGTAGAATTTTCATTTATATTAACTTTAATATTACATATTATTCAACTTTATGTTAAGTTGCATTGTCTGTTTTGCTAGATGCAATTTCGTCTCCAAACGTTATATTGTATACAAACAGATTTAATCCATATGTGTAAAAATCATTATTTAACTTAAAACTTTTATATTCAGTTGATATTTATGCTCGAATGAAGAGGTCATGAGAAATGTGTATAATATATACTATTAGGGAGGTTAAGGCGATTTGTATAACATTTATATTAATTAGCCTTCCACGTGTTATTATTTAATATCATCAACACCAAATTTCAACCAACCATATGTCACATATTCCCATTGCGAGCGCGATGCGATGGCCATGAGAAGGCAAAGGTACGTGGAAGCAGAAGCAAGGAAAGAGTAATTTACCTCGGCACCACTCCACCACCACACTGCAATCGTCCCCCGGGGGTTCACTAACTCACTAGGATTTGATTAGGTCTTGTATTGCGCATTCTTCATTTAACAGTTTATTCTTTTCTTGATGGCGAGAATGGGGAGGAAGAATTTATAAGGAAGTGTTGTTCGGCGCAACCACCCATTATTTTTACGACAAGTAACTTTAAAAGATTTAAAAGAGAAGACATCAAAGTAACCTGCTATCACATTTCTAAACTTTTATGACAAAAACAACCTAATAAATTATCAAATAAATTAATAAGCTACTTAATTCATAACAATTGTAAAATTTATTTATTTATTTAAAATAAATAAATTTTACAAAACCAATGAGGTGGTGACGTTTTAAATATAATAATTTATCAGTTGATTTCTCAAGGATCATTGACACTGAAATTACTTAGACTGTTTAATAGTAGTTAGTTAATTAACTTGCGAAACTTGTAAATAAAGTCACTTATCATCGTTTAACTAGATATTGACCAGTTAAGTTAGAACTTGTCTATTAAATAGACGTCTGTCCTACTTAGTAAAGACATTTATAATTAGACGAGCAACACCAAAATATTTCCAATGATTCAACACTTGAATGATAAACAGATATTTTTAGCTTAATAACTAATCCCATTAAGATTGCATTGTTTAACTTAACTTCAAAATCTTCTAGACTATTAATCTGTTTTATATATTCTCCCATTTAGCTAGCGGATAAATAACTATAATTTAATAGCAGCGATTAATGTATCGTGGATTATTTATTGAAATAATTAAAATGATTTTGGAGTTATTTTATGCTATTAGTGTTTTTAATATCCTGTGAAAAGGCGTGTTAATTAAGAAACAAGTTTTAAATGTCTATTTGAATTATTTATGTACGTTTCAAATTTGAGTTTTTAATTGATAAATCTACTAGTACATCAGGTATATACATTGTATCTGACTTTGGACGGTTGTATATATGCGTGTTTCTTATTCACGACTTTGGATTTTGTATGTACGTAATACTGTAAATTTTGATATAATAATTAGGTGTGCTTTCGGTAACGGTGGTGACTAAGGGCCGCTTGAATAAGGTGGCTTAAATTTATTTAAGGAACACAAAACGCATTTAACACCCTTAAATACAATTAGCGTCTTGAACAACGCAAAATTTGCCGCTAAATATGTTTAAAGAACTGTCGTTTTGTGTAAAACATATTTAGGCAGTTTAATATGATTAACTAATTTTTATTTAAAGGCGATCGTTATGCAAGTGGCCCTAAAAAAATGTGTTTACCTCTAAACATATGATTTGGTTCGAAATCACTAAAATAATGTTTTTTTTCTAAATTTAATATAATTACTTTGGTAGTCAAAATCACATCGCAACTTTAAAAACAAGTTTCCTAAGTATGATCTTTTATTACACTCTTGTAATATATTACTTGGAGGTTTCTAATCATGAAATGCTATACATTTAACACATATTTTTTTTGGTATGTCACTAAAATCGAGAGTATTATTTATTTTATTTTCAAAATATATTTATAATATCGTTTAATAACGGACGATAATAGTAGAATATTGAATATTTTCAATCAAGAATTGCGTGCTTGACCTTATGTTGTTTTTGTATAAATCTCAACTTTTGATGTCAGTTAAAGCCCTGCAATTGGCTTGAGATTTTGATTGAGAACTTTTGTTACGTGTGTCCGGCTTTTGCTTGGTACGCATATCTTGAAGAAGATAGGGGCTAGGTAGACAAATTTTAAAATTAGTCACTTCTATGATCAAAGGGCTGGTCTGCATTTAAGGCAGCGTATTAGCTTTACTTTACTTTTTGCTTTACTTTTTATATTTAGATAGGTAGGTCGTACAGTCATCTTCTTTACTCAGCTTAGATGATTATTGTAGTAATACACCCTAATTTATATAACTTAATTACGTTTGTTTTGCTAACCATGTACATGTGTAATGGTAATAAAAATTGAATTAACTTTTACGGTCTAGCTAGAAATATGTGATGAATCTTGCAATATGCAATCTTGTGTTATGTTATTATATTTTTAACATTGCAATTGCACTTCTTGACGATGACTTCTGCAATTAAAAGACAGCTCGTACCCTCTATATTAGTTGTATACGAAGAGATGCTTAGCCTACGTCCACATTGGTATTATTCGGTCAATCATATCATAGATGGATTACATGATCGTGTATTTTAAGTAGAAACGGGCTGTAATGCTGCGTTCACATCTGTTGATGTAAAATATTTCACTTTATGTAGAAGTTCTATATCTTACTATACTTGTATATTCATTTGTCTTACTAATGGTTAAAATTGCACATAAACTTCATAGAAGTAATGTTAATTTTCTACCAATGGTAACACAAAAGAATGGATACTGAGATATGGACACTCAGCTATAGTCGATATGACTCTCATTGCATTACACTGACGCATTAGTTTTGAAGTGAAATTTTGAACAAATTTTCAACGCCTTGCACATATATACATTTCTTCCATACATTAAGATACGCGCATTGCAATGATGATCACGGCGACCAAATTATACAAACGCAGGCTATGTTTTGGTCATTACAAACGATGACGTAAATTATGCTTACATACCAGTTTAGGATCTACATATATTTAAGAAGAGAAAAGCTAAAGTAAACACAAAATAAAAAGAATTACATTTTAGTCGGTGTTGCCATGTATCGACAGTATATGGTTTCCCTGCAACCACCAGGGGCAAGTGCCCATTTCATAACAGCAAAACTACTTATATTCGGCCTTGTCCATACTAGCGATATTGTAACTTGCAGACTAGTGCAACGCAATCGACTTGACCAAAATGCTAAAGTGTTGACGTTCCATTATAAGGATACTCTTGTTGAAATATCACGACACGAGTTAAAAAATGTTTGCTAATTAATGTTTTGAGCTTTGTCAACATCAACGGTCTACGCAGAATTTAATAACTAATTAAATATTTCAATATTTAATAACCGGTGCTTCCGTCGAACGATTGAAGGTCACATAGGTAGTCATCGTCTCTAAAGAAGATGGTCGATGCTACCTTTGTAAACAACTCCTCTCAACTAACCATTATTGAGGTCAACTACTTATAATTGATATTCTAATTAAATCAGAATGCAGCATTTCCTGCTAAACATGTAAAATTTTAATAAATTAAATGTTTATCGCCTACTTAAATCATTAAGAGGGGTTCCCATTGAACAAAACTAAAACGTTAAGTGGAAAGTTTGGGAATTTTTAAGAGCGTCGCATATTGGACGCGATTGTAATACACAATACAGCTTGCATACAAAAGTGGTTCGGATGCGGTGTTTTAAATACATCGAGTATCTATACAAACTTGATTGTTCATTACAATATTTGCACTGACTTTCTCTGTGTTTAAATGTGATAGAAATAAGACTAGCGTATTGACGAAGCAGTGGAGTGCGCCGATCGGTTATTAACTAAGTCATTAAAAATGAAATTTTGTTTTAGTATTTGATGTACATACATTTTGAATGTACAATGCAAATACGTATGTAAGGAGCAGGACCGTTAAGTTGGCATAGATAAAAGCGGACTGACATCGTTTTAGAACGTGGAACGTGTTCAAGCTGCTCTCGCAGTCTCGCTTAGATTGAGATGTCTCTCACGACGTGGACTTACTTCATACATTCCTACTAGGTGTTAGTTGCGACTACGTCTGTATTTATTTTTGGTAGGTACTATATATACTCGTATATGAAGTGCTTCTTAAGTTCATCTAATCTTAATAATCTTAGTTTAGCACAGTCAGGGATGATTTTGCAAAAATAATGAAACATCAAATTTTTACCAGGAGACTAAATATGAATTTGCATATCTCTACTAAATAGGAATTACGCGTTGCCCATAAAAAAATATGTCCCGTCCAGCGGCGTAGCGCGGGTGACGGCCGCACGGGGCGGAAGACAACTTTGCCGCCCTTTTATTTAGGTATTTCAATTTAATGCATAATATACCTATACTATCTATACTTAATATTATAAAGAGGTAAAGTTTGTGTGTTTGTGACTTTGTAGGGGGTACCTACCTAATCTCTGGATCTACTGAACCGATTTCGAAAATTCTTTTTGTGTTGGAAAGCCCACATATTGAGGAATGTTATAGGCTATATAACATCACGCTAGGACCAATAGGAGCGGAGTGGTAATGAAAAATCTGCCGTGTTGAGCCGGGCGAGTAAGTAATGAAAAATTCTGTGCTCTTTTCAATCGGTCCGAATTTGTAGTTGCGCTAAAAATATGAAATGGTTCAAATATGTATATTATTTATTGTGAAATTTTGGCGCCCCCTAAAAAGTGCAGCCCGGGGTGGGCCGCCCTTGCCGCCCCCACTACGCTACGCCACTGATCCCGTCGCTCCTTCAAAATTTCTTTTTGAGACATATTAGCTGACATCTTAATGTAACTCTTAAATTGTATTGTTGTTACCAAACAATAAAATCGATTCAATTGTTTTATCGTGAATAGTAAATAAACAGAATTATTTTCACATTTGTAATATCAATACAGATTAATCTCATAGGTTCCGACGTAATAATATTCTTTTCATTTCTCATATTCTAAAAGTACGATGGGGGTTGCCTAGTCATAGGAATGAAAACAGCACTTTTCATCCCTTGGTAGTTATTCTTCCTGCTATCAATTTTTTTTTGGAAACTATGCGAAGTAGTTGTTTGTTTAACTAAGCAGTTTTTATTTACTTTCCTCATATTTGAAATGAAAAGCAGAATGTCAACCTCGTGTGAAAAGCCTATTTAGACACTCGAAATATTAACACCTTGGCTACGCTCGTGCGCTAAACTATTTCGTGCCTAAATAGGTCACTTTCACCTCTCGTGTAACAATCTACTGTTTTACCTTTAGTGAACCAATGGTAAACTCAAGGCTTTCAATAATTAATCTGTAAGATACTATTTTGAAATATGTAAATACATTTATTTTCATTTTTCTCTGACAACACCTTTAGCGAACAGCGCATGCACGTACGCACACAGACACACATTATATATATATATATAGCTTTGAGTGATCTTTTTTAAATTTCACATTTTTGCAGATAAATAATATTTGAGCATATAACTTTTCTGTGCTGGGCTCGGATTTTCCCATTTCTGTGATAATAGAAGACATATTCATTATGCTTTTCTTTATGAAATTGGCAGGATTCATAGATCAGTTTCCTCGATGAGTAGGTTTTATCACTTATCACCATGGTGTCTTTATTCACGTATAGTAATTCTAACATTATTTCTAACTTACACTATTATAGAATTTACCAAAGTGGTCATACTCTATACCACGAGGCTAGAAAATTGCCAAAGGATGTCAGCAATATGAGACGCAAGTGTTTTAAACACTATGTTTCTGTCTTTTAAATATACATATTAATCATACAATTGTTTTAAGACAAACACTAATTTTGTTATCCTTATCTTTGTGCCAATATTGCGAAATAGTTTATATAATATACAAGGTGTGGTAAAGTGTGAGTAAAGTAATATTTCCTAGTATTATTTATAATAGTATAAAATTGTAAAAGAGTAGTCTTTTGTTTTTAGATTTTTGTGTTTGTTTGTCTGTTTGTTCGGGATTCACGTAGAAACTATTGGGCCGATTTCGATGCAGTGTTCGCTGATCGATAGCAAATTCTGACACTTACAATTTATGATACTTTATATCCCTGGAATCCCACAGAAATGTTCCCGGGAGCGGTTTCCGATGTAATGTTTTCACTGATCTATAGCAAATTCTCTGTCATGAAGTCTGTGATACTTTATATCCCGGCAATCAAGGGGGATTTTTCCCGCGAGTGGAATTCCGGGAATCTTGCATCTCTTGGGCAGTTTCCTAACCTAATGTACATTTTATTACAATCCGTGAATTAATTTGAAAGTTAAAATTTGATAACATTGAAATAATTTATAATATAAAACTGTATAATATGTATATGCTCAATTTCTAAAATAAATGAATTATTACATATTATTATTATTTTACATGTATATTTGTTTTTTATTTTTTACGTTTTTTTAATACATATAGAAAATAGATACATATTAAAAAAATATAAAAAGATGGCGTCAGTCGGCAGCGGGGCCTAGGGTCCAAGCTACCGGTGGTTAAGGCTCCAGGGACAGGAACTTCCTCACAATCCGTGCCATGCTCAGGAGAACCGCCTTCTGCATCTGGCCCTTCACCCATTTACCGAGCGAGAGCATCTCTAGGTGTCGGTCGAGGCTCTTCGCTATTAGACCGTTAACAGACACCACTATTGGTACGATGATCGTTGACTCCATATGCCACATGGCCGTAATCTCGTGCGCGAGGTCAAGGTATTTCGTTAATTTGTCAGTTTCAGCTTTTACGAGATTACAGTCATGTGGAATACTTATATCAACAAGCATCGTGCATCGTACGTCTCGCAGATAGATCTATTATCACAATGTCAGGCTTATTGGCACCGATAGTCCTGTCTGTGATAATAGATCGATCCCAGTAGAGCGTGCTATGACCATTTTCGAGAACTGGCTCAGGGGTATCGTTATAATAATAATCGAAGAGCAAGTTGCTGGTGGATGATTATTATTACAATGTCCATATGTTGACGGTGAATGCATAAACATCACGATGAAACCTGCAAATCGCGAAGACTGATCAGTCAAACCTGTTGCCCTAAAAAATAGAAAGACAACCAACAGTGGAATGTATATGAGCTGATTACCTATTATTACTTGATTTGTCCTGATGATGTCACTATGTCAGCCCAATCTCACCCTAATCATACAATTACACAAAATGTATATTAACATTTTCACCATTTTATATACTTATATTAATAGAGTCGCAGCAAAATGTGGCCGCGACAAAATGATCTGGAATACATCCACGTCCATCAAATTAATTCCCAGAGCATCCACTAGCCCCTTCCTACTGTCTCTGATCCGGACGCATTCCACTAACAAATGCTGTACGTCTTCAACTTTATTGTATTGCAGCCAATTTGGAGTATTGCTCCTTCCCACAAGATGATAGAATTTATTTAGCGGAATGTGACTGCTACTGAACTTTAGACTGTGACTGTACAGTGCTAGTAAAATCTAAAAGGAAGACAAGATACAAATTAATGATTAAAAATGGAGTGAATAATTCAATATTGCATGTGTTATGTTACCACATTTTTACAACTGCTATTAATTCGTGAATTGCATCATTCTGAATTATAAAATCGTAGAACTCAAATTAAAAGTGAGAGGTATTCACATACGTCAACAGAAACAACATTGTAATAAATTTTTGTGCATTCCTATACTTTACGAGGCTATCCACAGTACATTACCATATTTTCTTAATGTCAAACAAACGGGTACCTAATATAAATATTAAATATAAGACTGGAATACCAACACCGCTAATATTATGTATTTGGAAAAACTATATTGTTCAGAAAATCCGCAATAATACAATCTAATAAGCTGACCTAGGCACCTCCTATATACTACGATTTTTGACCCGATAACAATTATTGCGAGGCCATATCTATACTAATATTATAAAGAGGTAAAGTTTGTGACGTTGTAGGGGGTAATCTCCGAAACTATTGAACCGATTTAAAAAAATTCTTTCACTGTTGGCAAGCTTCACTATTCCCGGTTGACATAGGCTATATTATATTTTCAAAAACAGATTAGGGATCCTTACTAAAACTGCAATAGTGTAACCCAAGGTGTAAAAAAAATCTAAAATTGCGTGCGCTGCGAAGACTATTCATGATAGAATAAAATAATGTACTACGTCTTTGCAGGACACATCATTATTTACAAAAAGTGTCGTGACAGCATATGTCTAACTATTATAGTTGTGCCACAATTAGTGTTCTTTTATTTTAAAAATGTAATTAAAATGCCGCCGCTAGAAAAGGCTCTTTATTTGTAACTTGGTATTCATCCTTATCAATAAATTACTTCATATTCAATACTGCTTCAATACCTTTATATAACTTTTTGAATTATTGAATTCAGACATTTCATTCGAAAGATATCACTAGTTTAAACATGTAAGTATTAGAAAAAAGTTGCGTGGTCGCCGCGCACCCTAATCGGCTAGATAAGCTTATGATTATTTGTATCTTGGTATTCATCCTTATCAAAATAAATTACTTCATATTCAAGACTGCTTCAATACCTTTATATAGAATTATTCAATTCGGGCATTCCATTCGAAAGATATCAAAATGTAAGTGTTAGAAAAAAGTTGCGTGGTCGCCGTGCACCCTAATCGGCTAGATAGGCTTATGCAATGTAGGCGTCACTGGGGTACGGGCAGTACGAGGGGAAATATTTTGAATTCGCTTAGTAGGTAATTAAAATCAACAAAAAAATAAGGAGGTAAAGTTTGTGAGTTTGTGACATTGTAGGGGGTAACCTCTGGATCTACTAAACCGATTTTGAAAATTCTTTCACCAGTGGAAAGCTACATTATTCCTGAGTGACATAGGGTATATTTGATTGTGATTTAAGTGGGCACGGGTCAGCTAGTTAAAGTATAAAAGAATAGGACTACAAGGGTCTTGTAATTTTGGTTACCGTAAGGTAAAAAATAAAAGTAAATTACATATACTAAGAATAACATCGTAAATATAATGTTAAAATCCATTTCGCTTATAACGATAGCTTGTGAATATTAGACCTCTAATTTTGGAGGCAATCTTATGCGCGCATGTGACTAGTATCAAAATCAGAGTGGCTAATAACCTGCAGATTCTGAAATTCAACCTTTACAATTTTTGTCTGTCTGTTGTTGTTAAATTATAAAAAAAATATAAATGACGTTGTTTCTGTGGAAGGGGGTTCGAATTTAATTTTATGGGCTGCTGAAGCAATTCTCTAACAAATAAGTTGTTGTGATAGCGTTGCTAACGAAGTACCGCAATTTGTATATAAACTATATAAAGATGGAGAACACGATGCAATATTTTTAGACTTTTTGTCTGTTTGTTCGGGGTTCACGTTAAAACTGCTGGGTCGACTTCGATACGGTTTTCGCTGATGGACATCAAACTCTTAGACTAAAAATCTACGCTACTTTGTATCTTGGGAATCCTAGGGAAATTTTTCTGTGAATAATTTAAAATAGCCATATTAAAAAAATCGAATTCTAATGTGAATTTTTCACTGTGCGATAGCAGATTTTATGCAATAAAATGTCTGATTTTTTATCCCGGGAATCCCGCGGGAATTTTCTTAGGAGCGGTTTGTAATTGTTCGGGTGTATAAAAATTTGCGTATTCTGACACAGTTTTCATAAAACGATAGCTTATATTCTTTTTTGAATGCTGCGATACTTTGTGTCCCAGGAATTTTGCTGGAATTACAAATCAGGCGAGGGCAAAGTCCTGGGCATATCCTAGTATAAATAAAAATGATATGTCGTAAAACAGTTTTAATTCGTACGTGTTGTACACACAAATATGTATAAAGATGTACAATATCTTCAGCAAATGATTTAAATTCAAATTAAAAAGTTTTTATTAAAAATAAGTTTCACTGGAGATTACTTTTTGAATTTCATTTAATTGTACTTCCTAGTCTATGTACACCGCTTTGCAACGTGTTATTGCTGTTAAGGAGAAGAAGCGGCAAGAAACACCCCAGCAAAACGTCTAGCTAAAAAATGATTAATTCAAACTTTTTTTTATAGATTTTATACAGAAATATGTTACACAATTACTTTTCGAAGAATTAATGGAGTTGTAGCATTTTACAACGTCTATCCACCTACTTCCTGTTCTCAAAACTTTGACACCTAAAGTCAAGAGGTTAAATTTAAAATCGTATTTGTAATAACACCGTACGGCTATCTCAGATCACTCGGCGCCAATCAAATGAAGAAACTAACTTTATTTGATGTCTGTTTATTGACCTTAATAAAAAATATAGCCAATGTAATGGCTAAGTTCAAAGCCGATGTTGACTGGTTTGCGATGATTTTAGCTTACACATCGATAACTTTAAGGCCGATTTGATATGCTTTCTGGGAAACGTGTTTCTAGATAGAAACTTTAAAAACTGTAGGCAACAATATTAAACTTTTTCTAAACGGTTATACATAACTTATAAGTCGTGGTAGCTTTATTATTATAGTTATTAACGCTCTCGAATCTCAAACTAGCGTTTCATAAAAGAAATGGGTTCGAATCCTGGCTGGAAACCATGTACCACTTCGCGGTTTCCTGATGTTATGTGTATACTGTTACAATTGCCACATATTGACTGTATAGGAAAATACGGAGAACTGATGTGGTAAACCCGTCAAACCGCCTTTAAAAAGCGTGGCGGGTATACTGTACGTTTTCCTTAAAGCGTTGGGAGGCTAGAGCCCAGCTATGGGACACGATCTGCTGTTATTATAAACATTCATAAGTGAATTCCTTATTGGTATACATCAGATTCCCTAAATATAGATCTCGTGATATATCGTCATATTTGTACATTGTTTTTCTAGTATTATTTAAGGGTCATAGCCGGCACCCAACAATCACCACGCTGCGTAGTCAACAAGTGAACGTTGCGTAATCCATATATTGTTGAGTTGTTTATCAGGTCTATACCTGAAGCACTTCGAGCAGTGCATTGTCATCGAGTGGTTCACTCCCCATCCGCGCGTATCAGCTTGCGACCGCGACCGAAATCCCGGGAAGCCTTAATAAGCTAGGACTTTTACTCAGAAAGATTGCCTAAACTCTGGATGCTGATGGCCAAGATTCGAACCCATATCGTTGGAATGAGAAACGCGGTTGCGTTAATCACTAAACTACCCCGGCTTCTGGTGTGATATAAGAACGCATTAAATCCTATTGTCACTGAGTCGTATCTAATAATACTTTCTGCGTAAGAATCACGTTGCAGCGAGCATAGGTTCGGCATTACACCTTTCGTTATGCTGATAACTTTAATGAGATGAGGCCTTTAGCCAACCGGGACATTGGCAGGCAGTTTACCTTTAAGCGCTTTAGGGTTGTCGCACTTTGCTGCAGTGTATGTACTGTAAATTTATATCTTGTTCCTTTAAATTATTATGAAACAATACAAAATATTTACATAATTTCACAAAGTAGCTCGATAGTGCTGGAAATGTAAAGCATGATATACAAATTCAGCAATAGCTGAATTTGTATATGTGAAATTGAATTAAATGATTATTTAAAAATAAAGACTGACCTGGAGCGATCATAAAATTTACCATTCACGCTTTAGTTTGTTCTGAAAGTGCAATTAGTTGTTTAAGTAGAATATTCTACAACGCATCTTCTTCGTTTTAAGTCATCCTGCTACTTATAATTTAAGACTTTATTTAAATGGGACAGGGGAAAGACCTCCAGACCAGACCAAAGAGATCGGGGAAACATTATTTATTCCGTAGTTATTACACGCGAAACAGCTTTTTTGGGGCTATAAAATATTTTATACGTCTGGTGGGGTCGTCCCATATGTCCGTAGGGAACGAAAAATTCTTTCCGTCGGATGGTCTATTATTCTACCCGCTGTTGTTACTCTAGCAATTAAAAAATACAAAATATATTATTATAATAATAAATAATAACAGCCCATAAGTATCCCATTGCTGTGCTCGGACCTTCCGTCATATATTTATATATTTAGGCATATATTATTATATAGACTTAATTTAATGAAGTGAAAACTTCTTTAGATATTTTGGACACTTTTGGGATGGGGAAAAGCACTGAACACACTCAAATACAAAGTTTTCACTTCTGACGTGCAGTATTATGACTGACAATTTTTTTTACATTAAACAATAAAATCGTTTATTGGGTAAAACATAATTCATAGTATTTAAATGCATTGGATCAACGCATTTCTACTGGCTGAAGTAGAAGTGTATTGGTCGCGAATTGACAAAACTTAGATTCACATTTCAAGATTTCTTATGTCCTCATTGGATTTTATGAGTAAACTAGGATATACCCGCGATTTCGCCTACACTTGATTTGGAATTCCCGTGGGATTCCTAGGACACAAAGTAACGCACCATTTCAAAAAAGAATAAAAGCTATCGTTTTAGTGGAAATTGTGTCGGAATAGGCTAATTTTTATGCAGCCGAACAACTTCAAACCGCTCCCGCAAAAATTTCCGCGGGATTCCCAGGATAAAAAAGTAGCGCAGAGTTTAAGTCTAAGTATTAGCTGTCGATCAGTGAAAACCGCGTCAAAATCGGCCCAGTAATTTTTACGTGAATCTCGGGCAAACAGACAAAACCACAAACAGACAAGAAATCTAAAAAAATTACATCGTAATCTCCATCGTTTATTTAGTCTATTCTAGTTGTTTTTTTATATAGCTTCAATGTACAGACACGGCATGTTTAGAAGTTTATAATATTGTAGATTTAGTCTTTCAATTATGATGACAAAATCACATTGATAATTGAATCGCATCTTTGCAATATAAATGAGAGGAGACAACCCTAATGTACATGCCTGCACGTCCCAGGGCGGTAGTGTAGGTAACTTGATTTTTGGTTCAGATTTTACTGAACCCTAAAATTAACTGTTACTCTTGCTTACCTTGTCTGAGTTTAGTCAATGACAGGTTTTCAGGTGACCGTGTTTACTTTGTCACAACAATGAATTTTTGACCCAATACTTTCGTAACTTTACAATATTTAATTGTTTTTAAATATTAAATAAGATTTTGCGATTTTAGCATGTAATTAAACGTTTTCGTAGCTTTCAATTCGATTTGAATTTTCAATATAGATAAGCTTCTTTTCCGCAGCCAAATAAAACATTGGATGTTTGTCACCTGTGTCTGAAAGCGTTCAATATCCGTGGACTGCTAAGAAAACTACCTGACCTTTATCCATACTAAGTAATATTATAAATGCGAAAATAACTCTGTCTGCCCGTTACTCTTTCACAGAAATTCTACGCTACCGAGTTGATTAAAATTTGATATGTATTATGTATATATATATATATATATATATATATATATAACAGTGCAACATCCGTCCGTCCTAAGGTGCAGTGGAAAACCAGCGTCAGGCACCTGTTGCCTGGCAGATGCTGAACTGTAGCACCCGTTTGGTACCATTGCGAGACTTTTTTGTGTATATCACCGTACTATTCATTATGCGTCTCGTTGTGTGATGTCCAAATAAACGATTTTTCTTTCTTTCTTTTTCTGATATATAGGGTAAACTATACCATTACTGGTACCCCCCCAGTCGTTGATACCATGCCAATTCATTCAACATTTTGATATAATGTACTCGTATTCTATTTTGTAGCCATATACTTATATAATTATATGGTTTTTTTTATTATCATTATATGATTATAAAATAAACAAAATTAATAAGATTCTTAGTGTCTTGAATAAATTAATGCAATGCCAAGCATTCAGTCGTGTTGACAATGGTTAAGTTTATCCTATGTAGTCTCAATACCGATACCGGACATGGGCTGATTTGTATCCTGGGATAGTTTTCTCAAGACGGATCGGAGTTTTACGAGAGCGGATAGCACTTAATCATTATATAGAAAAAGCACAAAAATATATTAGAGAGTAAGCCATAGAAATAAAATAAGCAATAGAGAAAATAGATGTAAAATAACCAAAATAGTAATATAATACACGTGTAAAATAGAGATAATACCCGTCTACTCGTAGTTTGTAAAGATCACAGTAAGTATATTGTATTAGACGTAAGTACTCTTTGAAAAGTTTTTTTAAGAGTAAATAAAGTAAAAAAGAGGACAAAACAAAAAATTAAAAGAGAGAAAAGAATTAGAAAAATAAAAATACAAAAACCCCAAAAAGCATTAAGCCCAAGCAATCCCGTTCGCATTATAAAATAAAGTCGCTTTTCGTGTTTGTCTGTATATTCGTTAATAGCTCCTAAAACACGCAACGGAATTTGAAACTGTTTCCTCCACCAATTAAGATAATTTTTGACTAAAGGTTTATTTTTTATTTTTATTGCGTGACTTCAGCAGACAGACGGCCAACCTGATGCAAAGCGGTTACCATCACCTGTGGACATTTGGTAACACCAAAGGTACTACCAAAGGTGAAGCCGCGCTCTAAATGGAGACTGGAACCTGGCCACTAATGCCGAAACACAACTCAAGGTTGTTTTGGCAGCATACTCCAAACCAGGGGTTGTAGCCATACAGACGGTCAAATACCTCACCTCCTGGCTGTGGGTTGTTTTGTCGCCTCTTACGACAGGCCGCCCGTTCGTAGAAAATTGTATTTTTTCTCCATTCCTGCATGGATAATATCTATATATTATTTATATAAAAAACTAATTAAGTTTTTTATATATTACTAGCTGACCCGGCGAACTCCGTACCGCCATATTTTCTGAATTCTAAAAGACTTTGTTTCATGACATAAAAACAAAATCACCAAAATCGGTCTCGGTGATTAGGAGAATTCTAGAACCCGATCTCAGCGCCACCTACCGGTTCTAATTGTGAATCTAAACCAACCACCCAGCCATT
The DNA here is from genome assembly GCA_039645545.1 of Dendrolimus houi. Taxonomy (NCBI): domain Eukaryota; kingdom Metazoa; phylum Arthropoda; class Insecta; order Lepidoptera; family Lasiocampidae; genus Dendrolimus; species Dendrolimus houi. Next base: position 26,448,929 of record CM077123.1, on the reverse strand, counting down.
CAAACACACAAAACAAATATCATCAAAATCGGTCCAGGAGGATTTAGGAGGAGTTCACTGTCAATACACGTACAGAAGAATTTTATATATATATATATATATAGATATAGCCGCAGGGAAAATTCTTGCAAGAACCAATTAGGATTTACGTTACATTTTAAACTCTTTCGTCCCAATTTTACCCCAACAGCTGGTAATTCGTGTAAGTTCCAATGTAAATATTTGTGATGGAAAATTAACGTTGATACTTAGCAGGTTAATAAGAATTGCGAGATAACTGTGAGCTAATATTTAATATTGATACTTTAAATTTACGTTAGACCACTAATTATTACTGTCACATTGATATTATACATTATGAAGGGCATTGGCCTTCTCACAAGTTTTCCTGTAATGTTGGGTAAGGTTATGGTAGTTTTTCCTCAAATGTTGAACTCGGAAAAAATCATGTTCATCGATTTCTTTAAATGGTTCAAGGATCTTACTATCGAATAGTGATAATAAGACTAATGAACTATGTTTTACTAACTGTTCATTTGCCTTACTCCAGATTAATATTTAACATAAGTTTCATACAAGTAATGTAATTTTCTACCATGATAAGACAACTAAAAAACTAGTAAGATATAGATCATTTATTCGTATATTATCCAAGTGTTCAGTCCCGGTTTCTGACTTTATCTTCTCCATTTCACTGCTCTTTCTTTGGATCGGAACTGAATGTTAAATAGTCTATACAAAAATCTATTATATCGACACCTCCAAGGAATACTACGCCAACTTAATTTTAGGTATTTTCTGTTTTTAAGAGAAAAACACTCATTAATTTCTTAATATAATGTTCTTAAAATTTCATAAAAAAATATTAATTATTAAATTATTAATTAATATTATTATTATTGCTTTTCCCTTAAAAACAGAAAATACCTAAAATTAAGTTGGCGTTGTATTCCTTGGAGGTATCGATCTAAAGTGTGACGCATAGAATATTTATATTAGTAAATTAATTAAGTATGACAAGTCCTATTTTAATTCCCGAGGATTATGTTCTAGAGTAACATTAAGTGCCATACTCAAGAAGCACAAGGAAAGATTTATCTATGTTATAATGATTGCAGATCTTATTCAGAAAGTGTTCCTTATTTTGCGACTTACTGTATTATTTCTAAGCGTTTATTTTACTTCATAATTGTCGTACTATTATTGTTGTGGGTGACGTAATAGTGATGTTCTGTGATTCATGTAACACGCAGACTAATAAAACTGTAGAGGTCGAATTTATGTACAATGAAAAAAAATGCTAAAAGACGAGTCAGGGGGATGTAAAAAGTGAAATAGAATTAATTTAGATTTTTTTTCAAATTTTTTGTTTCTCTGTCTGTCTGTTTGTACCGGCTAATCTCCAAAACGACTGGACCGATTTAAATGAAATTTTGTATGGTAGTAGCTTATATCTCTGGTCAACACACAGGATACTTTTGATCCCGAAAAATTAAAGAATTCCCGTGGGATAGTTAAAAAAACTGCACTACGCGGACGAAGTCGCGGGCATCAGCTAGTTTATAATATTACTCAAATAAAATATCCACAATACCTACCATTTGCTTAACACTACGTCACTATTATAGTTTGTCGATCAGTTCTTAGACAATTCACCAAACTAAAATAAACTTTATGTCATAGAAAATAAGTTGTATATTTGTCTTACAAAACATATGACGATTGTTATATATATAAATAAACGTATATGAATGAAAACTAGACTGCATAGCACGTGCCGTCTGCTTCAAACTATAAACTGAGGCATATACCGAACATAATTTTAAAATTTTCATTCAATATCCTAGAGTTTTTGTTCAAACTAAGTTCCACTGAAGAACGTTTTTTAAAGCTCATAACATATAATAAGACAAGCATTCAGTTTACTTTCTACTCTCTGTACACTAATTCGCGACGTGTTATTATTGTTTAAGGAGTTTCTTCTACACTAGAGTATACACTAAATACAGGCGTCTAGATTGCTGTCCAAATTTCGTCAACACCTTGTCAAAACAAAAAGTTCAGTATCCTCCTTTACTCTTTTCTTGTGAACACTGAGCGTGCATAGGCCGCTTAGCCTCGCGTCTTCCATCCCCTTTAAATTATATATAATAATAATATTATAAATATGTATATATTTTTTTATTTTATATTAGTTAATAGTATAATGTTGCTGAAAGTAATCCTGGCGGGGCCCATGAAGCCTTGGGTACATGGGCGCCATGGTTTTCCTTTAATTAAATTTACCAAGTATGTTAAAGAGATTTCATCCTTGTGATTGACCCTAACGATCGATGCAATAAAATTACATGGTGTAATTTTTACAGATTTTAGTCGGTTCGATTTCCGGGTGAAGTAAGAGAATTTTCGAAAATCTTTAAAAGCAATTCTATTTGTTTTCAAAAATAAAGAAATGTTTCTTTGGAGTAAAATTTGCTATTTCTAGTATTTAGAGTACTTTCCCTCTAGGTGGCATTAAAAAATTCCACCCTGTATTATGTATATTATATTCATTATTTTAAAAAATTATTAATAGTTACTAAACGTATTCAGTTCTGTTAATAAATTTCAAAAACATTTGGAATTCGCAAGACAGTACAGTAGGGAGTAGACTTAATATCTAATTTATATTTACGACCTTCAAAAAATGTTTTCCAGTACAGCTTAGTTTGAATAAAAAGAAATGATTTTGAAAGACATACCTGTTATTACGTAAAAACGTTAATTTTATTAGTATTTCACATGCAGTACAAAATGCTATTTAATTTTGCATTATCGCAAACCTCAGCTGTTATCGGCAACAGGCAATAAGTGTCATGGGTAATGCGAAACAGCTTCAGTGCCACCATGTTCTAAAATAAAACGCATTCTTTCGTTGAATATGCAAATACAGAATAATACTTTTAACTTGATTCAACTGGAATTATAATATACAGGGTTAAACCTTAAGTACACCATAGGGTTGTGTCTTCATTTTGGCCAAAGCGCAAAGTTTCTGAAGTCATCGTGTCTGTTTGTTTGTCTTTGTATGTTGCAGTATTTTTTATTATAAATTGGGTATTTTGACACATCTCACAATCAATTCTAAAACAATGTATGTGTATATAAAAAGTACGCGCGTTTGAACTTTTTTTCTTAGTTTAATGTTCTTTTAGAAATTCATTATAAAATATTTTTAAATTTAAAAAAAAATATATTTCTATATTTTACAACATTAACTTAAAAATAAATCACAAATTAAGCTATATTAAATACTAGAACTAAATAAAAAAGGGTATAATTATAGATAAAATATTGATTCCAAACCACTCGAAATTATTTTAATTAATGTTTAAAACGTAATAAATAAACCATTCGACTCGTTAGAATTATGACTCATAACGCAATAGATCCATACAAGTTTGAGGAGGCTGTGACGCTTTTTGAGCGCAATAGACACCAATGCTGCCGACCCGCCGCAGAACCCGCCGACAAAAGCCGGCGGTCTATCTATACATATAATAAAACTGTACAGGCTGAATTTCTGTACAATGAAAAAAAATGCTAAAAACTGAGTCATGGGGACGTAAGAAGTGAAATAGAACTAAATTAGATTTTTTTTTAATTTTATGTTTCTCTGTCTGTATGTACCGGCTAATCTCCGAAACGACTGGACCGATTTAAATGAAATTTTGTATGGTGGTAGCTTATATCCCCGATCAACATATAGGATACTTTTGATCCCGAAAAATTAAAGAATTCCCGTTGGATAATTAAAAAACCGCACCACGTAGACGAAGTCGCGGACATCAGCTAGTATGAAAATAATCATGTCGGCAACACGCACCCGCGCGTGCTGACCGCCGACATTTTGGCGGCATGTCGGCGGGTGGCTTATGCAAGTGCTCAGTCCCGGCGACATTCAAGCTATAGTGACGTAATGTGTTTTTTGTTCCTCATCTCGAGCCGCCGACAAAGTTTTCCGACTTGCTATGAATGAAGCCGCCAACTAGCCCGCCAACAAATAATTGCCGACATAGGTCGGCGGTTTTGGTGTGTATCGCGTTTTACAATGATAAAATATGTATCTATCAGTATTTTCTTGTTTTCGCAACTAGTACACATACATTAAACTACGTTTTAACGGTTTTAAGCGCGGTATTTTATTTTATTTCTATTTTTATTTCGACATTTTGGCCACTATTCAGTAGCTATGAGTAGGAAGGCAAAGATGTTAAGAATCAATGAGTAATGTTAAAGTTGTTATTTAGTCTACCCCTAACACAATAAAACTACGATTTAACGGTTTTAAGCGGGAAAAAACGATAGGAAGTAGTTTTATTTTGTTTACTAGTATCGAAAACTCAAGGAAATACTAGATACCCCTAATTTGTTAATTTTGATTATTTAATTTTAACAAAAATATTATTTGACTTTGATTTGATAGTTATGTAATTATAAACTTATGTAAAATTGACTCTCTGTTTTTTATGTATGTGTCCGAAGTAATAAGAACTTAGTACCTACATTATTTCTTATATAATAATAACAGCCCATAAAGGTCCCACTGCTGGGCTCGGGCTCCTACTGTAGGGGAACGGATAGTATACCCACCACGCTTGACCAAGGTGGCTTGGCAGTTTGGACACATCGGTTATCTCGATGTGCAGGTTGCCTTATGATGTTTTCCTTCACCGTTGTTAGCACGTGGTATTTGTAGCAATATGCACATTAGGTCAGAACACTGCTTAATTGGTGCATGCGTTCCGGCCAGGATCGAACCCGCGCCTATTGAGTTGGGGACGCGTGCACTAGCCATTAACACTACCACGACTTTACTTCTTACTGAAATATAATGAATCTTAATTAAAAAATAAATGTATGTGTGTGTGTGCAGTTCACACTCAATAGAAGTAAAACAAAGTGTCACAAGGGATGGGAGGGATTCTAAATTTCGTGACGTCACATTTCATATATTATATCGTTATAATATATTTAAATTTTAAAACACGACATTTGAAGTATTAACGAAAAACTTCTAAACATTTCCAACTCTATCTGTATGAGGATAGTGTTTTAATTATTAAATATATTGTGTTGTATCTCATTCTCTCACAGGCTTAGTCCTATAGAATTATGTGTTTATCTCGTTTTAGGGTCAAATCTTTAGTTTTTTAGGATGCAATTCAAACACGGCAGAAGTGAAACTTCAGAAAAGTAGCTTACGAGAGAATGAGGTGTCAGGAATATTAGGATAGTTATAAGGTTTATTGTTTTTATAATATTTTTACAAAGCTCAAAATGCAAATGCAATTTTAATGCAAAATATTACATTTCATATATTACATATTTAAGATATATTATAGCACATATTATTCAGATTCCATGTTTTTTCACTTTGAACAAATGATACGAGAGGCTTATGATAACTAAAATAAGAAACAAATGTTCTGGTTTAATTTGATTGATGAACTTCAAAACTTCTAAATACTTCCAACTCAATCTTAATGAGGATAGCGTTTAAATGATTTAACATTTCTTTTTAGAGCCGCTTTTTTTGTTTAATCGAATTTCAAAATCACAACGTTTCTAAAGAAGTTTAACTTCAATAACAAATCTAGACAAATATCACAAATTAATCTATTATGTTCAGACTGAACTGTAATTGGTCCAACAGCTTAGTAATAAATTATCGTCAGTTGCTACTTTACGGTACGTTATCAGAGACTTCGTAATATGATTTCAGTAAACATTTTTTTGTTATTAAGTAAGCAACTCTCTACGTAACGCTTACACATTTTTACACATAATAACTACTGTTTCCTAAACAGTAGGAATTTTTCCAAATACGTACTATAGTTATAATTTATTTATGTGATCTTAAATTGCGCATTATATATAAATTACAGCTTACACTTTGTTGTTCTTTCTAACGATAATTGAATAATGGGTAATTCATTTTCTAGGTAACGATAAAAGAGCATCCAAGTAATTAAACAAAGGTTCTTCGGTAAATAAATAAAAATCAGCCAATTAACGTCCCACTGCTGGGCTCAGACCTCCCAATTCTGTAGGAGAAGGGACATTATACCCGTTACGTTTGTCCAAGGCGGCTTGGTGGATTTGACACATCGGTGATCTAGATATACAGGTTTAATCACGATGTTCTCTTCCATCGTTAGCACGTGATATTTTATATTAATAAATGTTAAATTAATACCTTTTTATGATGTTACCGTATTAGATTGGTAGATAAATATATCTAGGGATAATTCTTTAATTACAGTTACAAAACAAATGCATAACTATAATAAATACTTCATGGCAATACAATCAGCGGCCTTATCGCTAAAAGCGATATCTTCCAGGCACCTTAGCTTAAAGATTTCCTAAATAATCTGGCGATGTAGGTGGGGCCGATAATAAAATAGAACTGTACATTTTAAATATATAACACTTACACTAATTTACCTTACCCCTTGACTTTGATGACCTAGGCTCAGTATTCTACATATAGTCTTAACAGATTGTACGTAGAATACAATATAAGTTGAGTTTCCTTTACTGTACTACTTTATAGTTATAATGTATATATATTACACTAATTTATAAATTTATTACATACTAACTATGCCCGCGACATCGCCCACGTGATGATATATAGCCTATAACCTTGCTCGATAAATGGGCTATCTAACACTGAAAGAATTTTTCAAATTAGACTAGCAGTTCCCGAGATCAGCGCGTTCAATCAAACAAACAAACTCTTCCGCTTTATATATTAGTATAAGATATAAATCCAGACAGATTTATAGAATATCTATATCTGTAATATACGTATGTATATATAGAATTATCTAATTAAATAGTGACCCGGTAGAGAAAGAAATAAAAAGTAGCACAGATTTTAAGTCTAACAATTAGCTATCGATCAGTGAAAACCGCATCAAAACCAGCGTAGTAGTTGTTAAGTAAAACCGGAACAAAAAGACACGAAAAAAAAAATGCATCGTGTTCTCCATCGTTTATATAATCTATTCCAGTTGTTGTTTTTTATTAGCTTCAATATTACACATAGATTACACCACCCTAATTTAGAGAAAGGGTCCCCGAACACCGCTTAGTGTAACAAACACATAAGGAAACTAACAATAAAATTTCTTATTTGAAGAAAGAGAAAGATGTATTGTTTTTATAAATCTTATGTAAAATAACAGGTAAATGGAGGTTTCGTAACACAAACCCATAACCACAAAGGAAAGCATGTGGTGTCACTGACTTCAGAAGTACAATGAACTAACAAATATGCGGTTTTTAAACTTTAAAAATGTTTAGCAATATTTTTTTATTTCATTATTCTAATATTATAAATGCGAATCTGAGTTTTTTGTGTCGCTTTCACACCTTAACTACGCAACAGATCTTCACGAAATTTTGCATACACATTGCCAAAGGTATAGAGAAGGATCTAGAGTATCTTTCATCCAGAAAAAAGTTCCCGACGGATAGACGAATATAGCCAAAACTATGGCACTTTGGTCGCGTTTTATTGGCGCCACCGTTGTATTGCACTGTCAAGTACGTGTTCATGGTAACTATGATAATACCGTTTTCGTTATATCATGCTATGTGTACCTTGAATTAAAAATTTTGTTTGTCATTTCCAAGGTGTGGGACTCAAAATGGCCGGTTCTCCTACCTGTCTACAAAATTTAAATTAACGTAACCGATGCCACGGGCTAATGCTAGTTTATTATAAAGACCTTTTTGCACATGATGCGTGAGACTATTTAGCGATAAATAATTTAACATTCTTTTTGTCACGTGACTCTCCTCCTCTCTTTCTCCTCTTTAAATGGACATACCACCTTCTAACTCTCAATTTTTCCAACAAATGTATTCGAAGTAAAATTATTTCACTCGAACTACCTTACCTGGAAAGACAATACTTATCGATTGCCTTAATGGTTATTTTATTACATTAATATACCGGAACATATACTTTTTCATTAATACAACTAACATACAAACAAGCTCTTAGTTTTAGTATATATTTAGATAATATTTATCTATATACATATTAACGAGTGAATGAGAATGTCTGTATCCCATTTTAAACGTATTTAGAAGATTGAAATTTGGCACAATTAAAATTTATGTGCAGAATAAGTTCATAAAACTATTATTTTAATATATTTAAAACACATAATATATATATTACATGTTTTAAATATATTAAATTAAATTAAACATTAAAATGTGTAACAAAACTACGTTACAACGGTTTTAAGCGCGGTCATTTATTTGATTTTTATAATTCCGACGTTTCGGCCACTTTTCAGTAGTCGTGATCACGGAAGACAAAGATGTCAAGTGTCCATGAGTATTGTTAAAGTTTTATTTAGCCTACCGCCAACGTGTTCGTTTTAATTATTTAGTTTTAATTTTGTTTATGGTTATTATGGGAGCCTAATCTAATTTACAACCGCTTCGCAATATGTTGTGGCTTGAAGAGAAGAAGCGGTGCAAGAAATTCTTCAGCAAACATGCCAAGCTCTAATAATTTTATATAATATTAAAATGGGTGGAAGGAAAAAAAATAAAAAAAATAAGTAGAGTCAAATTTTGACCACAGATCGACTACTATTTATATTAACACTATCAGAGCAACTCAGTAACTTCCCAGCAAAATATACAAACGTATTCTGAACTTTAATTCGGAACAGTTTATTTATAATAATTATAAGATTCGATCATCAATTACAGTAATAAAATCGAATAAATTATTAAGAATTTATGTATCCTTAAAACGAACAGGTAGACGAGAACGGGTTGAGTTAGATAGCCAATGACGTCAACAGGTTTTGAAAATGTTTGGTTTTTTTATTGACTTTATACTATATAAATATAATATTAATTATATTCTACACGTGAGTTTTGAAAGCAAATTGAGGAGAGAACTAGTAAAAAACTAGGCTGTCTTGAACTTTTGAAGCGGGCACTACAAATGCAACCGGGATTTATCAGTTACATTTAAGCATGCAAATATTTGTATGTCGTCTAATATTTTTAGCTCATACAATATTCAGTTTTAGAACATTATCTAAGTACGCAAGTTATTTCGATTGGAAGTAAACAAACGACTAACTTTATTTGCAAGATCAGGCCCTTTCCTCTGTAATTAAGATGACCCACGGACGTCACTATTCATGGGCACTGTCAATAATTTACGAGATTGTCCTGCGTACATTTTTCCCGTCTCATAATATATTGGGGATATTGATGGGCATAAGATTTTAGTGACAGATATGATTCTAATGAAACTATATTTTAAGGAGTATAAAGCCGGATTCCCAGAGGGACTGAAGCGGTTGTCTTACAAGAATCGCTTAGTGAAATTGACCCGAGTCTAGATATACTGAAATTTTCAATAAATAGTATAAAATTCCATTTTATTTAGATACTTGTCATGTTCATTAAATAAATCCTTTTCAAACCCTCAGATCTTATCCTTTCTTCTATATTACCATTGGTAGAAAATAGAAAGATACAAAATTGTTCACCAAATTGAAAAATAACAATAATTTTACGACGAAACAAAAGGCGGCCTTATCGCTTAAAGCGATTTCTTCCAGACAACCCGACGTAGAGGACACTTTTAACAAATTATGTCTAGATATAATTAAAATTAAAATAAAAAAATATATAAAGGAAGAACAGTATAATGTGGACAGTCAACAGTAAAGTTAAGAGGAATAGAATAATACATAATTTATTATAAACTAGCGGTCCTGGCAGATATTGTCCTGACCTGAAAAAATCTAGAACCCGATTTCAGCGCCACCTACCGGGTCTAATTGTGAATCTAAACCATCCCGGGACCCAGCCACTCAAACACACATAAAATTTCATCAAAATCCTAGAACCCGACTGCAGTATTTTATTTAGATTGACATGTTTATATTTGTAATATCTTCCGAACGAAATGTCCGATTTGAATAATTCAAAAGTAATCTATAGGTATTGTTTCATTGTTATTTTCTAGAAATAAATATAGCCTATATTACTCAGGGGCACTGTAGCATACCTAATGGTGAAAGAATTTTTGAAATAGGACCAATAGTTTTTGAGTTTATACGTTACAAACATACAAGAACACAAAAATACAAATCTTTCCTGTTCATAATATTGGTAAAAATATAGACTAAGGTAATGGTTTTGATTTTTTATATATGGCTATTAATTTAGCTTTTCTGACATCTACGGGCAAAGAGTTCTAAACAGCCTGCACAACGAAGCAGAAATTGACATTACTTGTATGGAGCTTAAGTCATTTTTATACCAATAGTATAACCAATAACCAATTAATGAACTGTGAGATATAGAAACCGGCATTAAGACACAGTGGCTGATGATACCGATTAACACTAAAAAGCCTTGCCACAAGGTTGTTTCGGCGTGATGTGTGTGGAATCTTTAATAGCCTTGCCGACGTAGAAGCACGTTTCGAATAACACCCTCTCACTAAATTCTCGTACGTGCGAAAGAGACAGATACATTGGCAAAATAGTTTTCCTGTTAAAAAACGTTTTACGATTGCATAAAAATATGATGTCGTATTGGTAATGTTTTATTAAGGATATATTTTGATTGTATGTGCGGATGAGGCTATGGTTCTATTATCATTCACCTAATTTATTTTCTCTAATTTTTACTTCCCGTTTAAATATATACTCCTTATAAGTATGTATTGTATGTATTATATTTTAATATATAGAAATATCTCATCTACTATAAATTAGTAATAACTAAAAATGTCTTATAAGTAAGGTTGTATGGAATATATCGATACAAGCGATAAGGTCGCCTATTGTTTTGCCTAAAAATATAGTAACTATTGTATTGTTATTTTGGTGAACAATAAAGAGTTATTTGTCGATCTATATCTATACATATCTATTATCCGTATATCCCCCACTGGGGTAGACAGAGACCATGGATCTCCTCTTGCTAAGATCCCGACATAAATCTTTTGTTTCGTGTACTTTCATTAATCTCCTTATACATACACGTTTATTATAGGTGATTTATACCTGATAATTCTTCTAAACATCTCCGTGATCTTGATTATGTCGCTCAAGATGTCACTAAGATTTATGGGCCGAAAGCTGCTGATTTTGGACAATCGTTTAGTGAAATTGACACGTGTCTAGATATACTGGTAGGAGTAAGTCATAGAATGACTTTCCGCTTTATTTTGATGCATGTCATGTTCGCAACACGAGCCTGCGAAAGCTGACGCTTTAGGCCTTCTGTTCTACATAAATATACTGGTGCTTGAGATGATCATTTGGTAAATTTAAAATAGCGCCAGGCTCCGTAAAGGTTTTTGCATTAGAAAGCACTTTTAATATAGACGGATTTATTTCTAACAAAAACATTGATTTGCCATCTAGTGAATGAAATGTTAAAAATATAATGCAAATTTCGCTTTAAAAATACAACTGCTGGTATTTATTCCGTGATTTACTCCCAATCCGTTACGTTTTCATATGTTTCGACACACCAAATTATGTATATGAAGTACGCATTTCGAAACATTATATATTTACATGTGTTATTTTATTTTTCTTGAACTGAAACCGTTCAAGTTTATGGTGAAAACTTGACGCGTGTTATTTAATTTATATATTTTAGTAAGACTGACAGATCAACAGTCATATAAATTAACCGTATATACATTTATATATGTAATATATTTCTCTGAGAGTTTTTAAATTAAACATCGCATATATTTTGTTAAAGATGAAGGGTCCATTTGTAGGATATGAAAAATAAGTGTCTTCTTAAAAAATCACATCTCTCAACACTCCGTTATTGCATTACGCTAATTTAGGAACCCTGTATACAGTTTAGGCGACGCCTAGCTAAAAATTCCCATTTTTCTGTTGCTTATTAAACCATAAGGATAAGGATACAAAAAGCTTCCCACAATGATTTATAGAACATATATCTCTTACTTCTTCAGCCAATTTATGTCCACTGCTGGAAGTAAGCCTACCCAACTCGGCGCCACATATCCCGGTCTCTCGCCTTTCTCATCCAGCCCCTACCGGCGACCTTACACAGATCGTCGGTCTACCGGAAGGTCTCCTACGCTACTCCTACCGAAACACGGTCTTCGCTCGAGAACATGTTTGCTCTATCACCCTTCACTCCTACGACAGACGTGAACAGCCTACTGCCACTTCAAATTGCTAACTTTTTGGTTGGTCGGTTACTTTTGTTCTCTTACACGTGGGAAAATGTGAAAGGGAAAAGTATGATTGATTTTGTAATAGTAGATGAAAGATTGAGGAAAAGCATTCTGGACACTAGATCATATCGGGGTACAGGAATCAATACAGATCACTTCTTAGTAGTATGCCGAATAAAAGATCTTTTCAAAACTTGGAGGCACCAACATTCCGATAAATCTAAATCTAATATACTAGAAAGAATAAAAGTTGAAAAGTTGCAAGAAGAAGAAATAAAAGAAGAGTATAAAGCAAAATTAGAAGAAAAATTTGTTAGGATGAATGATATGTGCGAGATAGAGGAGTTATGGATGTCCTTTAAAACCGAAGTTGTGAGTGTTGCGATTGATGTGTGTGGTGTAACTAAAAGAAAAACGGGTAAATGCGTGAAGAATATTTGGTGGGATAAGGAAGTACAAAGTGTAGTGAATGATAAAAAGAAAGCATGGAAGGATTGGTTAGCTTTAAGAGCTGACCTAAGACTGAAGAATACAAAAGGAAGATGTAAATTCGGCAAAAATTTTTGTATAAAAGATGAATGAAATAGTTAAAATAACGGTCAAAAATAAAAAGAATGAGCAAAAAGATGATTTGGATGAAAGAATCTCTGAAGATTTCCAGAGTAACATTAAATATTTCTGGAAATCTATAAAAAGAGCTAGAGGAAAGGTAGTACAGTCTGAGCTCAATGTAATTAGAGACAAGAATGGAAATATTGTGAAAGAAGAAAAACACATATTGAATCGCTGGAAAGAATATTTTGAAGGTTTGTTTGAAAAAGATATAGCGGATGTGAACAGTATGACTGATGAAAAGGACAATAGAGAAGACAATAGCGATAGTATAGTTATGGATGAAATTGTGAAAGCATTGAATAGTATGAAACTAGGAAAGGCTGCTGGGTATGATAGGATAACCGTAGAAATGCTAAAGGCTGGACAAGGTCTGATCGCAAGTCTTTTGTACCGCCTTTTAATATATGCTGGAAGAGGGCTGTGTACCAAAAGATTGGTGCAAAGCCGTTATTGTACCACTCTACAAAGGAAAAGGGTCACAACAGGATTGTAAAAATTTTCGAGGCATTAGCCTTCTTAGCGTTGTCGGGAAAATATATGCTAAAGTGTTGATTGAACGGGTATTAAAAGTAACAGAAGAGAAAGTATGGGATGTACAAGCGGGTTTTCGAAAGGGAATGGGATGTGTGGACCAAATCTTTACTTTACGATGTATAAATGAAAAGTTTTTGGCCAAAGGTCAAAACGTGTATTGTGCATTTATAGACTTGGAAAAAGCTTATGATAGAATGATAAGAAGTGAACTGTGGTCGGCGCTAGCTAAGTATGGGATAACAGACAACCTGATACGATCACTGAAGTCCCTCTATAGTGATTCCAGTGCTTGTGTTAGGGTCAACGGCGCCTACACTGAATGGTTTAGCATTGAAAAGGGTGTTAGACAGGGTTGTGTAGCGTCGCCGTGGTTGTTCAACATATTCTTGGACAGTTGCTTGGACAATTTGAAAGAAAGTGAAAGTGGTTTGAGAATGAATGAGTTACTTATCAAATGTCTACTCTACGCCGATGATCAGGTTATACTTGCGTCATCGGAAACGGAGTTACAGGAGATGGTAACAATTATGAACGAGTCTTTTGAGAGAAAGGGTATGAAAATTAATGTGAATAAGACGAAAGTTATGGTGTTTGAAAGAGATGAAAGAATGACAAGTTGTAATATACAGATAGGAAATCAAAAGTTAGAGCAAGTCAGAGAATTTGTTTACTTAGGCTGCATGTTTACCAGAGACGGAAAGCATGAAAGGGATATTGAAAGGAGAGTTATGGCAGGTAATAAGGTGAATGGAGCGCTAAACTCTTTTATGAACAGCCAGAAGGTGTCTGTAAAGGCACGCTTGGCTGTCCATAAAGGTGTTGGTGCCAACCTAATGTATGGCAGTGAAAGTTGGGTATGGCAGAAGAAGCATGAAAGTAGGATAAACGCAGTTGAAATGAGAGCTTTGAGAAGTATATGTGCGGTTAGCTTGAATGATATGATAACGAACAGTGTGATAAGGGAACGTTGTGGATTGAAAGAAGATGTAATAACAAGAGTTGAAAAAGGTATGTTAAGGTGGTTTGGACATGTAGAGAGAATGGATAAAAGTAGAATCACAAAACAGGTGTATGACAGTATTGTGAATGGTAGGGTTGTTGCCGGTAGACCGAGACGAACACACCATGACCAAATATCAGAAGTGTTAAAGAGAGGTCAGGTAAAAAGCATTTCAAATAAACGTGCATGTATGAAGAGGTTAATGAAAGTAGGTGAAGCGAAAGTTGTTTGTCAGGATCGTTGCAAGTGGAGATCCATAGTCTCTGCCTACCCCCATGGGAAACAGGCGTGATATTATGTATGTATGTATGTACAAATATCCTCAATTCTGATTCTATCCATAAGAGAAACATTCAACATAGCTCGTTCCATAGCCCGATGAGCGACTTTAACTCTTCTGTCTGTAATTCTGTCTATAAGAGGAATACCCTACACAGCTTGCTTCTTGGGTATATACAATCATAAATAAATAGTTAACTCTTTATTGTCCACTAAAGCATAGACAAACAAAGGTAGCAAAGGATAGGAGGGCGGTTTTATTGCTAAAAAACGATATCTTCCAGGCAACCCTTGGCAGGGATTGAAATGTTTTTAATACTGACGGTGGTACAGTTAATAAATGCGTAATATGTATTTGTCTGCTGAATTGAAAAAAAAATTCTTAACGATATGTAAACATACATTCAAACTGAAGACAAAATAATGTGTTATTTAATAAATTCTTGCATTTCTCTCTGGTTACGGAGCGATAACGAGCCCCAATCGTTAGTGTCATATCGATTAATTTATACTTTATGTAATTCTCCATTAGTGAGTGATTGGCTGCGAACCTGACCGATACTATGTACATCTATATGCGCAAACGCCACTTGTACCTGATTTATTTCTTCACTCCTACCCTTAAGATAGATGGGGAGTTTCTTGCCACGTCTTTCTCTTAAGGCTCCTGTTGCCGCACAAGGTCGAAGGTGGGATGTAAACGAAACAACTTTTCGTTGGTACTTATTGATCAATATTTTCGAAAAAAATTGTCATACATCTTCACGATAAGAGACGTAATGTGATTTTATCGAAATTTTACTAGTTATTTTAAGTTAAAAATAAAACACCAATTCACCTCCAAATTATTGTGATGAAACCATTTTATACCTTAAATTTTATCAATACAGGATAACAATATATCTACTTCTTTATAAAAAGAGAAATGAATAATTTGGTTTTATTGATTTTTCAAAAATTGCTTTATTTTATTCACAACAAAATAATAAGGCATCCGAATAAAGAACTACGTCTATGGAATCCCCATTTTAGGAACGTTACCGCCTGACGATGTTTTGGGGTCTATTTATTATTTGTATTTTTGAAGTGAAACTTCTTTAAAGTCGTCGTGATTTGAAACTCAATGAAACGAAAAAGCGACACTAAAAAGAGATAAACACATACATCTATATGACTAAGCCTGCGAGAGAATGACATATAATATATTATATTTAATAATTTAAACACTATACTTATATAGATAGAGATGGAAATGTTTGAAGTTTTTCATTAATACTTCGAATGTCATGTTTTAAAACTTAAATATATAATATATGAAATGTGACGTCACAAGATTTAGAATCCCTCCCATTCCTTATCACACTTTGCTTCACTTCTACTACGTGTGATCTTCACACACACACAATTTTTTTAAATACACAACAAAAGCGAGTAGGAATTTTTTAAATTGAAATTAAACTAAATTACAAATTAAACTACACTTGTTATATATAATGATATATCCAAAACAAACTAATTTGCACGTTAAAATAATTGTACGGATCCTTTTTAGAAGTTAATTTATTTAATTATACACATAATACTGTTTTTGTATTATTTAATCAGGAATTGAATATAAATTCATGAAGTTATTAAATACGCCGTTGTAGACCAAATATGTACTTGTTAATAGTTAAATAAGGAGGTCAAAGGCACACTTACGCTGTTTATATAACACCAATATGTATAAGCAAAATTGCTTGAGGTTATATCGAATACATATTGAATAAGAATGTCGCTTAATAAACATTCCACTGCTGGACTTGGGCTATTCTATTTTTGTGAGGACGGTCGATATACCCGCCACGCCTGTCCAAGGTGAACTTTGAAGTAGACCCACATGGTGGAAAGTAATAATAAAATAAAATAATAATCGGCAGACAAACACACATTGTATATCCCCAAACTAAGCAAGTTATGCTTGTGTGATCATTCTGGAGCTGATCCCACACACCCAGACCATAGTACATAACTGAAAGTTCGTTTTTCCAAATTTACCAGAGTTAAAAACCCGGAGCCTCTGTGCTCCAGCGAGTTCGGCCAGCTAAGACATAGCCCGTTCAACCACAGAAGCCGTCGAAAGAGATCTGTAAAGTGCAACACCAATAAACTATTATTATTAAATTAATACTTTTTCTTATAAATAAAACGAAACTTATAAAATAACATAAATCTGTAAGTAAAATATTTATCAATAAGTGTTCTCTTGTTGTGTAGAGACTTATGGTCGGCTTCTATATTTTACCAACCATTCATTTGTCATAATATCGGTTAAAAATTGACATAAGTTAGCCCATATAAGTAATGTAAAAATTCAATCGATACTAGGGCAAGTAAATGAATAGCAAGATATATAGCCATTATATAAATTTATTATTAAGAAATAAAGAAATGCTAAACCTAAAAAATTGAAGATTTCCAAAAAAAGCCAAAATCTCTTTAATTATTGTGTTAAAAATCTTGGTTGGTCATTTTATTTCAAGCTTTATCCAGAATAGTCTTTGAGACGTCTCAATTACAACGAAGATTTTAGGCTTTTAAGAATAGGAGTTTTATTTTAATCTTATGTATAGTTTTCATTTCGGATCCTGCAAGGTTAAGAAGAGATCAAATCAAATCAAATCAAATAATTTATTGCATAAACACATGGTAGTTATACAAAAAAAAGTCTTGTTATTTTATACTGATCACGTGTTTTTTGCCGGTTGGACGTACAATTTTTTTAAAACTTATTATATCGGTACTTACTTTTTTCAATATTTATTTGGTTTTAATTATTATTACTAATATTTCAACCTTATAATTATGTGTAACCTTAAATGATAAATCTCATAATTACGTATAACCTTAGATGAATATAAATTTAAGTATATGTTGATTTGGGCAACGTTCCCAAATGACAGTGATTTAGTGGGACCTATTTATTATTTGGAATATTTTTTCTAATTAAGCTGTAGAATATATTTTTTGTATATTTTAATTTTTTCTATTGTAATGTGAATGGAAATTTTACACGAAGATAAACCATCCAAATATTCAGCAAGTTGAGTATAAATTTAAATAAATAAGAAAAATGAAAGTAAACTATTATATAATCATATATAAGCCGCATTTATTCCTGCGGGATCCTCGGGATAAAAAATACCGCAGATTTTAAGAATTTACTATAGAACAGCGAAAACCGCATCGAAATCGGCCCAGTAGCTTATGTGAATCCTGAACAAACCGACAAGCAGACAAGAAATCTAAGAAAAATTTCATCGTGTTCTCCATGCTTATATAGTGTTGTTTTTTTTAAATAGCTTCTAAGTAAACACGGCATGTCTAGAATTTTATAATATTAAAGATTTTCAAATTTAACTAATATGATTATATTAAAGTGAAAAAAACGTGATCTGGCCTATTCATTTATAGTTGAACTAAATTGTAAAAAAAATGGTATATGTCCGGCAAAAAAGTCCGAGAATCCTATGGATATGACCTGGCCACGCTTAGGACCGGTTATTCCACCTCAAGCCGTTGTTGGCAGGCATATTTTGCGATCGTGCTCTTATGAATATAAAGTAAAAGTCGGCGTACAATCTATTGAATCATTTGTCTTACTATTACTACATATTGGACTAAATTTAACATGAAAAATGTACGTATTTACATACATACATAATATCACGCCTGTGTCCCATGGAGTAGGCAGAGACTATGGATCTCCACTTGCGACGATCCTGACAAACAACTTTCGCTTCATTTACTTTCATTAACCACTTCATAGGTGCACGTTTATTTGAGAAGCTTTTTACCTGACCTCTCTTTAACACTTCTGATATTTGATCATGGTGTTTTCGTCTCGGTCTACCGGCAGCAACACTACCATTTACAATACTGTTATACACCTAAGTGATTCTGTTTTTATCCACATCTCAAAGCTCTCATTTCCTTTATGGACAGCCAAGCGTGCCTGCAGAGACACTCTCTGGCTGTTCATAAACGTATTTACTCAAAAGAAATTTAAGTTATTAAAGGACAAGAAGCAGCGCAACGAACCCACCAGCAACATATATTTACTTCATCACATGTATAATAATTATACATATGGATTAGTTATGAAGTAAACATATGTTTATTGATTTGTGTGGGACAGACTTGTGAAGGAGCACTACTTATATATAACTGTATAACGTGTTTATTGTTTGTTTTGTATGTCTATGTACATAAGGTATATATTTTATAGTTATAATATATGTATAATAATTATTTTATTATTATATTACTATCTATTTCAACTGCACGCCAACGCTATCTATGCAATTAGATCTTGTCCATCCAAAGGTTACGTGGAAGATATTTGATTTTAGCAATAAGGCCGCCCATTGTACTACCTTTTAGTATTTAAGTTTATTATGTATTTTTTCTCTGTAATGTTGGTGTACAATAAAGAGTATTGTTTATTGTATATACATTCGCGGTTTTGTAATGTATTTTGAACTAATACTAAGTTTAACATGTAACGGAAATTTTATTCAAATATAAACCATCCAAATATTCAGCAAGTTGAGTACAAATTGAAATAAATAAGAAAAATAAAAGTAAACAATTATACCTATATACTCATATATAAGCCGCATTCATTCCTGCAGGATTCTCGGGATAAAGAATTTGTATGAATAATTAGTGAGAGAGCTTAGTATTTAATAAATATATTTTTTAAACTTGTTTATAGAATAAACTTTACAAACGCGCATATGTGTATATGTGTTTGTGCGTGCGTAAAACATTCACAAGCATTCCGTTCCTACCAAATTAAGGGTATCCTAGGATCCCCTTAAAAATAAATCTATATTTCAACTTTATTTTATTACTGTTGCTGTGAAAATATATTTAATTGTATAATGAAAAAATTAACTGTTTTGTATTGTAATTAAGAATGGTTTTTTCATAAGAAATTCACATAATTATTTGAATTTAAAATAAAATATGATAAATATCTTTTTTGTAAACAACTACTAGTCTCCACTCAGAGTGCTTAAGTGAAAAATAGTATAATTTACTTCGTGTAATAATTAATAAAAAACAAGTATATGACAGCAAAGTAGGTAGTGTCGATGCTGGTATACCATGATCAAATTCTAACTAATTCGGAGAAATGTCAAGTAAAAAGCATCCCGACTAAACATGTATGTATGAAAAAATTAATGAAAGTAGATTAGAATATACTTTTATTGCATAACACGGAGATACAGTTCAATAAGTTTAAGTATAAAAAACGATAAGCGGTCTTATCACTAAAAGCAATTTCTTCGAGACAACTTTACGATGGATTAAAAAAAAGTTGTAAAACATGTGGTTTTTGCAAATAACTAGTATAGAAAGTCTATATTGTTACAACTTAGGCAAAATTCCACGAAGTACGCCGATAAATGTGAATGCACACCTGCCGGCCATAAAGCATGGCTTATTAACTATCCCGCATTTAGAGTTCTTTTGTTTACTTTGTGTTTAATATTTGTAATTATAAAAGCCGCCTATTGTGTATTGTTATCCTTTATGATGGTCGTTAGCCAGGTGTGGTTCTTGGAAAACTTCAGTCCACGTGGTCGATTGTTGTATTGTACAGTTTATTATAAAACAATACCCGAATTGGGGAGGCAGTCAAGCGACGATTGCGATACGGGCAAGACGTGTGTACATTCGATAAGCTATATAGTGACGGACTTTGCGCGTGTTATTTAATTGTGCATTACATTTGGACTTATTGCGACCGGTTATATTTGTACCTATGTTATACGTGTTTGTATAGTTTTAATAAATTCTATAGTAATTCCAACGGCATTTTAATTCGAGTCCCGCACTCGTAACAATATCTATATAAATTTGAAATAGGAAGTAAAATAAAAATGTACATATACTGAATAATATATTATAAAAATAATACTTGACAAGTATCACGCCACATTTACATTAAATTTGTTAAGGGGCCTCCTGTTGGCCTTCTCATGGCCCCACGCAAGCCCTCCAAAAATTCGGGCCATTTTTATGGCTTGTGGTCTTCAAAGACATACATTATAATTGACTAGCTGTGCCTGCCTGTGACTGTGACAACTGTAATTTATTTTCAAAACCCCCCGATTTTGAAACATTCTTCATTGGTGCTCCGCTCCCATTAGTCTTAGCGTGATGATATATAGCCTATAGCCTTCCTCGATAAATGGGCTATCTAACACTGAAAGAATTTTTGAAATCAGCCCAGTAGTTCCTGAGATAAGCGCGTTCAAGCAAACAAACAAACTCTTTAGCTTTATATATTAGTATATTATGTTATTTAATTATATACTTTAAATTAATTGTAATAATATTTATCGATTTTTACAATATTTATTAATTTTTGGCCTTTCTATGGATACTAAACAAATATTCTTTTGTTAATCGTTTCAACTGTTACGATAATTGCGTAACTATTTACTATCAAACACAATCATTTGAATTTGATTATAAAATTCATTGTACGCAACTGACTGATTATAATGGATTTTCCATGAATAAACCCAAGATAAACTAATTTTCTACTGAGTTTGTTTGAGATGGAATCAAAATGATGTGTAATAGTATGCTTCTTTATTTGTACAAATATTTGTTTAGTGATGTGTTTATAAATGTATTAATTCGAAACGGAAATAAATATTTTCATTAATGACAGAGCAAATGTTTTTATATATAGACTTGGCATATATGAAGTAATTGAGGTATTTAATTGATGTACTGAAAAGGTATATATCAAATTGTATCCTTGACTCATAAAATTGGAAATTATCAGCCATTAGTAGATTAGAGTGGAAGTGTTTAATAAAACAAATAATCCTATAATATAATAGTTTTTAAAATGCGCATATAAACGAGTTTGACGATAGACGTATCATTTTTATCCGTGCAGGAACGGAGAAAGAAAACAATTTCGTGCTGCTGGACGGCCTGTCGTATGAGGCGACAAAACAATTCACAGCCCTGTTGTGAGTATGGGTATTTGCCCGTCTGGATGGCTAACACCCCTGGTCTAGAGTATGCCGCCATAAAAACTTGAGATGTGTTCCAGCATTAGTAGGCAGGTTCCAGTTTCCCTTTAGAGGGCGGTAGCACATTGGTAGCACCTTTAGTGTTACAGATGTTTATAGGGGATGGTAACCGCTTTCCATCAGGTGGGCTGTCTGCCTGTCTGCTGAACTCATGCAATAAAAGAAGATACAACGAGTAAGGGGTACTAGATTATGGTAATAGGAGGGCTTATTATCATAATCTACAACTTTTTTTTAATAACCGGCAGATAAACATATATTACACTCTATATCCTCAGGCTAAGGTAGCTACGCTTGAAATGTGCTTACTATATAACAACTCCAGACACCCACAGCAGAGTAAATTGACAGTGCTATAAAAAACAAACAAAGTAATAAGTGCTATTCTCAGTTGTAAGACCTGTAGAACAGCTAATTCACAATAAAGATTAATTTGATTTACTAAATAATAAAAAGTTTGTTTGGGAAGTTTACCATGCCAGGAATCAACCCCGGAGCCTCCGCGTTGCAGTGAGATAGACCGGTAAAGGCTTAGTTCACTCTACCACAGAAGATGTCGTATTATGGTTATATAGGGCAATACCGAGCAAATGATCGGCTTGAAAAGAACATAGCAGATGATGTAACTGAAATACTATATATGTCAGGTAGAGAGTTACACCTGTAACCCGTCTAATTGTAATAAAATGCAGTCCATTTAAGGTACACAAGAGAGAGGAGAGAGAGAAAGAAATGGAAATTAGAGTACATATATTCTCTTCATTCAATTAAAATAATTTTTGAACAAGGACAGACCGATACCAAATCATTAAATTGG
The DNA here is from genome assembly GCA_039645545.1 of Dendrolimus houi. NCBI lineage: Eukaryota > Metazoa > Arthropoda > Insecta > Lepidoptera > Lasiocampidae > Dendrolimus > Dendrolimus houi. The sequence continues at coordinate 26,426,307 of CM077123.1, read as the reverse complement.
CTTTTCAGTCTTTTGTCGTAAGTTTTAGTATAATTAGCACTGACATTTCTCAGTTTAATTGTTAATAATATTAATGACAATAATGTGCAGTCATTAATAAAAAATTTCGTCTATTTAAGAGGTCTTTGACCCTAATCCGCTGTTTTGTAGCTCGACTATCATTCAAATGTAGTACAGGATGTGAAACAATACAATTATCTTAAACTTTGTAAATATTAAACGGACAAGGGCGTTATCGGAGGACTGGTTACAACACCGTTGTTAATTTCTAAACAAATCGTTCAAACAAAGAACACAGATTGGACGCGTGTACGAATGGCTTGTTGCTATTTACATGAAAACGCGATACATAATATAGGACACCGACATCAATGGAAAAACGGATACCTATTATATTTGCCTTAGTGATCTAAGCCAAGGCTTGTTTTAAACTTCTATCGTGACTCCTCTTACATCTCCAAAACCTCATCAAATTATTAAAAATGCACAATACTGCAAATTTAGATAAGAAAACAATTTTATTAGAAATAGGTATTTAAAGAAACAGTTTTTTTTTACTTAGTTAATTGACAACTCATTTTTGAATCGCTATGAGATATACAATGTGTATATTTGAGTACTTATAAATATTTGCAGTAAGTAAGCTAGCGAATCATGTAAGTACTAACTTGGATCAAGGAAAAAATGTCTATCTATTTTCCTTAACTAAGCTAAAGCTTTTGATACGGTTTCGGTCCCCAAAATTTTTTAAAAATTAGAAGGTCTGGGAATCAGAATTACGCAGCTTCTATTTTTTAAAGATTACCTAAGAGACAGGTTCCAATGTGCACGGGAGGGAAACTACAAAAGTAATAACCTTTCTACAACTTATAGTACAACTTTGCCACAGGGCTGCATTCTCGGACCCACTCTATTTCTTATTTACATCAATGCCCTAACAAATATGACAATTCTAAATTTTGAGATAATTTGCTATGCTGACGATACCGTTCTTATTTTCACTGAGGGCTCTTAGGAAAAAACTTTTGATGCTGCACAAAATGGATTTAAAAGTGTTAGTAAACGGCTGCAAAATAACGTATTGACTCTAAATATAAACAAAACTTAATATTTATGTTTCTCTATGCGTCAACTACATAAGCTGATCCTTGTCTTGAAATTATCCTACATTAATTAATCTGTTTCTGGTAATTCCTGCAACTGTAAGTTATTAAGTAACGCTGTCTATATACAATACCTGCATGTAATAATCTATAGTAATCTTAACTTTAAAGACCAGGTAAATACATTACGTAGCAGTATTCGTACTTTGAACTCTGTCAATCTTTGATATTGTATTGTATTCCAACTTGAGGCGTGTCTTCAAAAACTATCTTAAAAAGCGTGGAGGTTGCTTAACGTGCAATGCACAAAGGTCTGACCTTTCAAGCTATTCTTTATTCAACTCTCGAGTTAAATAGGGTATGTAAAGTCCTTTCCGTCTGTCAACTGTTTATTCTTAGAGTAATTCTAAAACAACACAGAATATTAGTATATGATTTTCAAACCTACTTACAATTTTAACATCTATTCCAGATTTTTCCCCTTCATTCACTTCTTTAAAATTGCTTAAATTTAAAACTTAATTTCCATCCCTTAACGATGTAGTTATTTAAACAAAAAGTTGTCCAGTTCCTTCAAAAACTGTCATATGACGAAACGGAGGATTTGCTAATAGTATCTTTTTAGCCAAAATCAGATAAATTAAATAATTAATTCTGTAATTTTTATAATATGTTTGTAACATCGAGTAAATTAAAACTATTTTATATTAAAATTTATTTTTATATATCGATAATCATTTAACTTCCTCACCACATAGTATGGACACAGACAAAGAGAGCGCCGTCTTAGCACTTATGACATTTTTCATATTGTATACAATAATTTACAATATTTATGAAATATTTTCGAGATAGGCAAGGTATTTGGAAATAATAAGGGGGTGTGCTGCAAGCCGATGGAAAACGATTTATTCTTAGTTTCGATTTCAGATACTAATATTAATGATTACTTAGCCCAACAGTACAAAAATAACAGTACAAAAAGTTACATTAACTATTAATGTAACTTTTTTTACTGTTATTTTTTGTCAACAAAGTTATTGTTACTATATTATTATTTTTGTTTAAGCACACACACGTATATATATGTAAATTCTTTAAAATATTTACTATTTAAGTGTGGTGCGTGGCGGTCTACCGGTATCAAAGTTCTCATACACTTGTAATGACAGTCTCCTCACATGCATTTTGTCTACAAATCCACGTTAACAATAATTTCTCTTATTAGTACATCTTCTTTCAATTCACAAAATTTCCTTATCACACTGTTTAACAACAAATTTGAATGTACCTTAGAGCTTAAGTAAATTTCATCTCTGTTGTATTCTGTGATTGATTGTGTCGCTTTTAATGCAGTTGGCCATTTATGGAAGTTAGCGGTTCGCTGTTTTCTGAGCATGCGCAGTTCTGGGCTGCGTTGGCGCCACGGCTGCAATGATTCCCTCACTCGTACTTGTCCATTACGACAACGGTACTTCAAACAAGTTTGTCTCTTTGACGGATGAACAACTAAGCGATCAACATAATACAGGGAAAAGATAACAAGTTTTGGGCATATAAATCTTTTTGCTGTCAAAATATTTTGATATTTTTATATGGTACAAAAAGTAGCGATATGGATATTTTACTAATTCAGTTGGCATTATTAATTTCGTCAGGACATTAAATGCAGCTTAGACTTTGTTTCACATAAAGAATGTGGATCAAATCTAGATGACCGCACCGCAGTGGGAAGAATACGATCGATATCAATCTGTTTTACAAATTATTTGTAAAAATTACTTTGATAAACCTTGTTTTAGTATAAACTAAATTTAAAAATAAAGACGATTAATAATAATTATGAAGTAAAGATATGTTGCAGGGGAGTTTGTTGCGCCGCTTCTTCTCCTTTAACAGTAACTAAAATTGCTTTGTAGGCGGACTTTAAATAAGTAATCTGTAACATTCCACTTTGAAATAAATACATTCATTTACATTTTCATTCACTTGCTCAAGAAGTGAAAAATGTAAAAAAGCACGACTCGCTTGTGCAGTTATTGTTCTCAATTCTTTCTCTTATTGCCTAATGCACAAAAAGAAGCAGAACAGCCCACTTGATCGGAAGTGGTTACCGTTGCGTGTGGACGTTAGCAATGCCAACACAGGGGCGTCAACGACGTGTTGCTAGCTAGTTGTTTTATGATGTCGTTCTTAAACAATCCCATGGCATAGCGCAAAAAGAAAACATCGGGCGGATATGCCCTTCAGATTATTGTTGTACGCGATATAAAAATTCAGGGGAATTTGCGTTGACGTAAGCTGACCGTTCTTCATTTCTGGACGTACCTCTACTCAAGCTGGCGCCACATATCTTAATCCTATGTTTAGGGGCCAACCGTCGTCCACCCGGGCTGGTGGTGAATGCGCGAGCGAGCCCACAGCCCGGAGGAAGGACGCTCTAGGATCGGACAGGGGTTTTACTGGGTATCCCTAATCGCGGCGTGGCAATAGCATCTCACACGTGAGGTGCTAGTGCCACGCCGACCTGGCGAATCCCACTCACGGGCCGCGCCTTTCCCCTTCGCGCGGCTCACGGTCCTCAAACAGATTTCCCCTGTATAAAAATATAAAAATGCTATTGTTACGAGTTGCGGGACTCGAATTAAAATGCCGTTGGAATTATTATAGAGTTTATTAGAACTATATAAATACGTAAAACACAGTTACAAATATAACCGAACACAACAAATTCAAATGTAATGCAGAAGGTCGTAATTCAATAAAACGCGCAAAGTCCGTCACTATTAGATTCCCGATTGTACACACGTCACGCCTTGATCGTGGTTCTCGCTTAACTGACTCCTCTCTCAATCAGCCCGTCGTTTTATACTTCACAAATGCGAATCTGCCCGACGGCAACGTTCACCCAATTTCGTAGTAATCGTAATCCGCACACCTGGCTAATGATGCCTGCAAGCGGCCATTAACGAGTACAATAGGCTGTTTTCCACAATAATTAGAAACGTATACCAATAAATAAGTGAACAAAAGAAGACGATCATAAAATGATTACAATTAGTTCAAGACAGGTAATAAAATGTGCTTTTACAGATTTGTACGTGGAATTTGTCTTTGTGGGGGCCTAGGTTGTAACACTATTTTTCCTACTCCACCTCTTATGAGTGACTACAGGTACTGACTACTACTACTACTACCCGGCTACAGGCCGTGTAATGATACGTTTTCTGAGATGTGGTTTCCACAACAAGACTCATTTGTTCCATCAACCATCATTACTGCGAGAGATGTGACCGACGGACGCAGTGTTATTAAAAATATAAAAATAAATGAATAAAAAAAACTGACAGCTATAGTGCACATCGGAAGTCACAAGTGAAAAATTCAGTGCTTTTTCCCCTCCCAAGTGCCCAATATGGCTAAAGAAGTTTTCACTTTAAAAATTATTAAAAAACTATTTATATACAACTAATACTGAAATACAACATTATAGTCATGCGAACCTCTGCCATGTTTGTGATCTAAAAATTTGTACTGCAGCGTAGTTTTGATAAATGTAAAAAAAAAATACTCACAATAACATGTTATTAGTTTTAATGCCTTTGTTTTTCTTACCTTATAACAAGCGATTAATAAAACCTCGATGTGTATAAAGCAACTCTTTTATTGATGTTTTTAGAAAAAAACATTTGTTAGATACTTAATACAGTTATAAAATTACGAGAAAATTAAAAACAAATCACATATGTTATTATATCTATAGGTATACCCTATACTAATATTATAAAGAGGTAAAGTTTGTGAGTCTGTGACGTTGTAGGGGGTAATCTCCGAAACTACTGAACCGATTTAAAAAAATCTTTCACTGTTGGCAAACTACGCTATCCCCGGTTGACATAGACTATATTATATTTTCTAAAAAAATTAGAGATCCTTACTAAAACTGCAATAGTGTAATCCAAGGTGTAAAAATAAACCTAAAATCGCGTGCGCTGCGAAAACTGTTGATGATAGAATAAAATAATGTAGTATGACTTTGCAGGACACATCATTATTTACAAAAAGTGTCGCGACAGCATATGTCTAAGTATTATAGTTATGCCACAATAAGTGTTCCTTTATTTTAAAAATCTAATTAAAATGCCGGCGCCAGAAAAGGCTTTATTTGTATCTTGGTATTCATCCTTATCAAAATAAATTACTTCATATTCAAGATTGCTTCAATACCTTTATATAACTTTTTGAATTATTCAATTCGGACATTCCATTCGAAAGATATCACGAGTTTAAAAATATAAGTATTAGAAAAAAGTGTGCGGCGTGGTCGTCGCGCACCCTAATCGGCTAGATAAGCTTATGATTATTTGTATCTTGGTATTCATCCTTATCAAAATAAATTACTTCATATTCAAGATTGCTTCAATACCTTTATATAACTTTTTGAATTATTCAATTCGGACATTCCATTCGAAAGATATCACGAGTTTAAAAATATAAGTATTAGAAAAAAGTGTGCGGCGTGGTCGCCGCGCACCCTAATCGGCTAGATAAGCTTATGATTATTTGTATCTTGGTATTCATCCTTATCAAAATAAATTACTTCATATTCAAGATTGCTTCAATACCTTTATATAACTTTTTGAATTATTCAATTCGGACATTCCATTCGAAAGATATCACGAGTTTAAAAATATAAGTATTAGAAAAAAGTGTGCGGCGTGGTCGTCGCGCACCCTAATCGGCTAGATAGGCTTATGCGATGTAGGCGTCACTGGGGTACGGGCAGTACAGGAGGGGAAATATTTTGAATTCGCTTAGTAGGTAATTAAACTCAACAAAACTATACTAATAAAGGGGTAATATCTGGATCTACTAAACCAATATTGATTTTTTTTAAATTTCTGATGCCCAGCGTAGTTGGCACGGGTCAGCTAGTATTATTAGATAGGTATATGAGAGGTACAAAATATGTTTTCAGTTTTTGTTGGTCCACTGTTATGATAGTGAATAAAAACTTTAAGGTATAGATAGGTTTATATAATTTCAAGATTAGGTTTTCTTATTAGACTTGATGTGTTATGTGTCCTGATTAAAATGACTTCTTTAATATTGTTTGTTTCAACAAAACAATCTCATTGGTTAACAATTTCCTTTAATTTACAATCTGCAACACTCTCACATTGGGACTTACAATTCTATTCACTGTGACTTACAATGTTATGACATTATTATTTTATGTATACTTACAAATATCTAAAAAAGAAATTTAAAAGCTGCCAAGTGAGTGCCAATTTACACACAGTAGAGAGTTTCGAAGTGCGGTTTCACAATAAATAGTTATAAAAAAACCGACATCAAAATAAAACATAAAAGTAACTTTTAAAACAATTTCATACTTATCTGTTCAGTTTAAAATAACTATGAAATTACTGTATATTATGTAATTATTATTAACTAGAGCTTGCCCGCGGTTGAAATAATACAATGAATGACATGTTGTTTCTGACAGCACCATCTATTTTTCTAATCCGTCTATTCTAAGGAAACGACGTAATTTATCGGGATAGAATGTATTACAAGCCAGCTCTATGCCGAGTTTCATTCAAATCCGTTCAGTAATTTTCACATGATGCTCTAACAGATAGACAAACAAACATTCTTGAAATTGTATTTTCGGAATCTGCTTGTCCGAATTAGCATGATTTTTTTAAAATTTTGAAACACATTGTACAAACTCGAACCATTTACAGATTTATTATAGTATATAGATTAATTTATATAATAAACTTGAAGTTGGTGCCAAGCATAATGTAAAACCGTGGCGGCGCCTCTAGTCCAGCAAAATAACACTAAAATATATCCAATGTTTTTGTTATCACAAATACTAGGCGTTAAGAGACCCTAGAGTTTTTATTAGCGGGAAAATAACACGATGGTAAGCTGCGTAAGGAAACGTTTAATAAAAATTAATTAACTGACCATCTATGTAGTATATGAAACATTCTGGCCATAACAAAACCTTCATGTGAATATCGTGATCCCAAACAATGGGTATCGACTATTTCAATAGCCTGTATTGAAATATTGTCATCGAAGATTCGCGGTGTCACATAGGACACGTACATACATACATTCCGCAAACGTACGACTAAACACACTTTGCCGACACGTACATAATTTTTCCCCATATTGCCAATCATAAATCAATCAAGTTATCTCAAGAGCTGCGTTCTGAATATATAATCACGAACCAGTAAAATCCTTCAAGGAAGCTCGAAGGAAAATATGCTGTTAGCAAGTTGCTTTACCAAGAATGCTGAATTTATAGGAATGTCACCCAATCGCGTTAGCGTGTGTGTACGCGACATCGCCACCGCGCCGCCGCCGCACTTTGAACATGAAGGTGAACATAAAAAATATCACTGTTTAGCAGGGCAGTGGTAGTGTGATGGCAGCGTGTCGGCGATGCTATCTATATGAGCGCAGGATCTTGAACCATCGGATTATCTATATACGGAATAAATTGAAAATTGTTACTTACTCTAGTGTAGCCATGTTTTACAGAGACCAGTTAGTTATATCTAATAGCAAACAAATGTCTAGCCACGCCGTTAGGTCCCGCTAGAAATGATATGTCTGCCAATGATCTCACTATGAGGGATGCCCAAGAACGCGAGGAGTAGAGACGAAAAAGTAAAATGGCATACCCGGACTCCTAAGCTAGGGCTCCGAACGCAACCGGGAGTTAACTAGGATAATAATGATAATGGAGAATATATAAAAAAATCAATAACCTTGCACAATGTCTAATATATTGCATATTTAACTGCTCAGCGTGAATAGTAGTTTCTTACAGACTCTTATCGATGTAAACATAGCTTCACCAGCAGCGTGACGAAAGGTATTGTGGTGAAATCTACGATTTTACATATTTATGTGAGCTATATTTTAGCCTTCCATTTATTCAGTATGTTTCCACTACTTAGAAATTATAATTGACGATAGGGATAACATGCCACTTCTATCAATAAAATCATTATACATACAATATTTATTATGCTATATATACAACCCGCACTGCGACTTTGTGGCGAAGCTTTAGGGCCCGCAGGGGGGCTTTGTGGCGAAGCCTTAGGTGAGTAGCAACCCCTTGTATCCGACTCCGCTGGGCCAAGGCAAGCCCCCCCTGTCTTCGTGCTTGCCTTAGTCTGCCGGCACGGAGTGGAGGTTGCTAGGGCTAACACACAAGCTCCAGGGACGGAAGTGATAAACGGCCTAACGTCTGAAGTAGCTTCGGTGAACCTGTAGCCCACCTCTCCACACCCCTTAGTTTCTCACATCCATGTTGCCCCTCGTCAATCTTGTCCAGAATTTTTTTTGGGTCCATGCAGGGAGTGAGGCGAGTCACCCTCGGCCCATTATTCCAAGTTGCCATAACATTGCGACGAGTAGACGCCTTAGTCCCAGATACCTAGTTCCACTAGTTCATTCCAATAGCCCAACAGTTTTTGTTCTCATTTTCGACGAGTCTTATCGGTCAGTGTTCCTACACTGGGCGGGGCTTATCCTTGGGTGCATTTTATATGGTATAGACAGGGGTAATCGACGGTCAGTGTTACGCTACATTTACATTAAATTTATCAAGGGGCCTCTACGTGTTGGTCTTCCCTTGGCCCCACGCAAACCCCCCAAAAGTCCGGATCATTTTTATGGCCCGTGGTCTTGAGAGAATGTTACATACTGCAGGAAGTCAATGATTCTCTGTGTTTTCTATTGATGCTCTGCTTCTTCTTCTGTTCAATGAATTTCTTATCTTTCTGGTGTTATGTTACCAGCCTTAATTTTTATATATTTTCCAATTTTACTGAAATATTACGAAGCACTTTAAAGATAGTATTTTTCTAATTTTAATAATTTTAGAATCAATAAAGTTTTTGAAAAATTGTTATGATCAAACCAAACCTCGATCACACCTCATAATTATGTATAATCATCACTGGGGTCACTTTAAAATTTAATTTCTGCCATTTTCTTACGTATACATAATAATCAAATACAATTACAGCGACGTCATAAGTAGGTTCAAGTAAAATTATTCAAATTACGCATTAATTATATGTTTGAAAAGTAATTAAAATTATATCTAACGTGATAATTTAAAAGTTAAATGATAACATTTTATTTTAACGGCTGTTCTCTTATATGTATTTTTTATAATTTATTATTACATGTGTCCGCATCCCTATTCTTAAATTGCAAAATAATTTAGTGTAATTTATTTAATTATTATTATGGAATAAAAATATAAATGCAATATTTCAATTATATGAGACTTTATTATCTTTTTATTATTAATAATCGAATGCAATAAAAGAAAACTTAATTTATTTGTATTGTATTCTACCCATAGTCCCTCAAGACTATAAGTAGAATACTGAGCCTAGATCACCGTCTTCTATGGGTAAGGTGCCCAGAAGGCTGGCTACGTTTCCTCGCTGGATCGCCATACTGATCCGTTGCCCGAGGTAAGGACCAGCCTTCTGTTCACCTGAAGAGTCAATAAGTCGTTTTGATAGAGACTCATGGCCTCAGGACCCCACGATCCAAGCGTCTCGACAGTAAACGGCACAAACATATAACTCTCACTGAGGGTTGCGTATTTGCGCCGCTTGGATTCAGCTGTTTCCGCTGCCGAACCGGCTGATCTAGACGTGTTTGGTAAATGGGATGCGGCCAACGTGTCTACGCAGGTGGCATCCCACACCAAAGGCTTGCCACTCTGCTGGGGAATTAAACTCATTGCGTCAGGACGCCTACCATCCTCACGTGCAATTCTGTTCGGCTCCAATAAAGCCGGCACGTTAGCGGTAGCAAGCGCCCTCCGTAAGACATCATTCAAGGTGGCGTGGCGTGACCATCTGCCGACATTGCGGCGGCAAGAAAGCCCGTGGTATCCTGGGTTGATTACCTCTGTTCCACAGACGCATGTGTGTGGTGCATATATGCGAGAACCCAAGCGCAGATTTATAGCCAAAGAAAAGGAAATATTATCCATCAATGTACCTATATTTGGGGAGGGGATAGCTTGGAGCCAGAAACCAGACTCTTTACGGGAAACAGCAAGGATGCGGGCACGTCCTGTAGAGTTAGTTGAATTTAAAAGTTCTGTATTTAATCCTCTACAAATAGGTTCATCCCAGCATCGTGGCGAATTCAGGATCGTGGGAATGTCTTCACCAGGACAGACCATTTTTCAGGCGTTTCATATTTCAATCGTTATTTAATTTATACAATGAATATATATTAGCTAGTATGTAAAATAAGGCAGCGGTTGAAGGTACAGTTAATTTTAAAGGGATAATAAAATTCCAAGTCGAGGCAGTGATTAAAAACCGTAGGCCGTTGACTCGCGAATAAGTGGACGATCAGTCGCAGGATGCCGAACGCGTTCATGTGGGCCCTTAGGCGACGGACTATATTTAAAACAGCTGCCTTACAGTACTATCCGTATTATGCATGGCTATATAAGACTTGAATGCTTAGTGTAGGTATCTTATGGTTTCAATCTGTGGAATATAGTTTATTAAAATGTAGTCGAAATTATGCAGCCTCGCCCAGAAATCGTTTCAAATATATAGACTTGATTGGCACGTCACACTGCCGATTATTATAAATCACTTGTTTTTTGCAAATATACTATTTTTTCTTTAGACCCCGAGCTTTACATATATAAATATTCGTGTTTCTAGAATGAGGATATTTGTTATTCCTTTATTTACAATATACCTACATATCTTTTCTGAACTCGCATTTGACAAACAACACTATAGGAAGTATTTGAAAAATTATACATTATATAATGAAAAAATTATAACGATTTATTTATGTATGCTTAACGTTTACAGATATGTTTATTTGTCCTTCCTTTGAGGGTAACCGATTTAAAAGAAGTTTGGTTTACGTGTACTTTCGGTATAAAGGGTTATCTTTAGATACTTACAAACTTATAATGAAAGAAAGAAAAATATTTATTTATAACAAACCAGAACATACCATCTATACATACTTATAATAAAACTGTAGAGGTCGAATTTCTCTACAATGAAAAAAATGCTAAAAACCGAGTCAAGGGGATGTAAGAAGTGAAATAGAACAAATTTAGATTTTTTCAAATTTTTTGTTTCTTTGTTTGTCTGTTTGTACCGGCTAATCTCCGAAACAACTGGACCGATTCAAATGAATTTTGTATGGTGGTAGCCTATATGCCTGATCAACATATAGGATACTTTTGATCCCGAAAAATTAAATAATTCCCGTTGGATAGTTAAAAAACTGCACCACGCGGACGAAGTCGCGGGCATTAGCTACTAAATAATAAAGTATAACTAGGAAATGAAGTTCTAAATCGGCCCTAACTCAGCATGATACTGGTCGAATCAACCAGCGCTGATGTTCCACTAGGGGTTTTACAGTGACTCACGGAAAGACTCAAAATAAAGACAAAAAACAAAGAAAATACGACTAGTACTATTAGAAAACAAAATACTAATGTGAAAATTAATGCTACGAAGCGAATTTAGAAATAAGAACATAATCGTAAAGCTATAACAATATCAACTGCATTATATTTTGTCTGTCAGTCTGTAGGTTTGTGTCAAATATGCTCCAAAGTAGAAACACCTAAACTGAGAATAAACACAGATAGATAGGTCAAGGGGCAGGAATGACTAAAGTAGATCAGGCACTCAAGTATAATAGGATAAAAAGGGATACTTTTATCCTAGAAACGGTACAATTTCCTTGGGATATTATATATAGGTTTTTCAGTCCCATCACCGAAACATCGAAGAGAGCTGTTGCAAAAAATAAATTAACAACTCAATACGCGAATTACAGTTGTTCAAAATACAGACAAGCAAAAAACCTATTAACAACGAACGTTCAAATCAATGTTATGGTGTGTCTTCCTTTGTACGGTATTTTGTAATTAATCCAGCGTGAATTGTTAATCTCTAACAACTTAGTCATGGAAAAGTAATTAAAAGGACATAAAAGTAAAACATTAAAAGGAATGCGCGATAAAGTGATAATGTATATTTATGAAGTAGCGCATGTTACAGTGGCACTTAGTATGCCACTAACTGGTGATTACTATGTATTAACGTAAGTCCAGTTTTCAATAAAGCAGGTGTGATTACAGGAAAGCCATTAGTTATCAAACGACAGATATAAGTTACTCAAATTACAACATCTGTATGTACGATTTAAAATATTTAATACCAAAATAATTCACACTTCTCTAACAATATAATCAACAATCTTAATTATATTATATAATAATTATACGCTTAGGAACGTTCCTAACACTGGTTTGGGAATAATTTTTATCTGTAGCTTTATTCTCAGTATTATTTTTTTCTTAACATAATGTGCTATTAAAAAGAATTTTGTAATACCTAAAAATAAACTATATAAGCAGTACAAAATTAATCTACAAAATCTAGCGCCAGTTTAAAATTGAATTTTATTTATTGAAGTGACACTTCTTTAGAATCGTTGTGATTTGAAAATCGATGAAACGAAAAAATTACACTAAAAACACATAAAATTCAACCTTAATTAATTCTAAATAAAACACATTTCCTTTTACCCGTTAATATTAATTTTCAATTTAAATAAAACTTAAATTATTTCAAATGAATTTTAGCTATATCTGTATATACTTAGGCAGATATTCTTTTACACGTAGATAAAAGGAAATTGTGCGTAACAATGCATTGAATTTTGAAGCTTATGCTAGTGATTTAAAGTGTAATTTATATAGAATTTGTTTGATTACAATAAGTTGACAGATGTAAGCTAAAGAATTATAATTATATTAATAAAAGTTAGAGAAGAATTATCTGTGAGTATATTCTCAGAAGTTTCACTTCTACTGCGTGTGAACTGCACACATACACAAATTTGTTTTTTAATAAAAGAATATTCTTTAAGAAAACGTCGTAAAGTAAACAGATTTTACTAAGAAATATTTTAATCTTAATATATTTTACAATAATTTAGGCATCGCAATTATTAAGTGAGTAAAGGTACGAAGACGCCCAGTGCGCAACAGCTGTTTGTACATTGTGGTTGCACAAAACCATCTAATAAAGAAAGTGTTACGCGCAAACAAAGTATATACTTATACAAATTATTTTGCAATATTTATATGTGAACTAAGACATACCCGCGACTTCGTCATTCATGGGACACAAAGTACCACAGCATTTAAAAAAGGATGTAATAAGCTATGTGAAAACTGTGCCGGAATAAACTAATTTTTATGCGCCCGAAAAACTCCAAACCGCTGCCGGGAAAATTCCTACGGGAATCACGGGATAAAAAAATCTCACATTTTATTACACAAAACTTGCTATCGATCAGTGAAAAACCACATTCTTTTTCAATCTCACACGACTGCATAGCCTTGTGGATATCTAGGATGTTTTACAGTATATAAACATACTAGCTGCGCCCCGCGGTCATACCCGCGTGGTGATGGAAAATCGCTATATTTTGGATAATTCACACTATGTCTTTATAAATTATATATATAGCCTATGTGTTATTCTGATGTGTAAGCTATAATATTGTAAAGTTTCATCAAAATCTATTCAGTAGTGTTTGCGTGAAAGAGTAACAAACATACATTCTTCAAATTTTCGCATTTATAATATTGGTAGGATATATACTGTAAACAAATTTAGACTTCGGTTACATGTATGGTGATCATTCCTATCCTTTTTTTCTCATTTAACTACACTATTGTGCAGCGAATATATACAACATGACTCATCCCGTCACATTTCAGATTATATTTTCTGATTTCGTTTCTAAATGGAATTTTCTGGATTATTTACTATTATATACGAGGTCAGCCAGCTGGACCAATTGTAGATTCATTCGAATACATATTCCCAAGGCTTATGAATAAGGGACAAATAAACATTATAACGGTGACTATCATAAATTTATGTATGAATTTGAGATAAATATCCCATACAAATTTATTAGATATCATGGAAAATTCTGCTCGTATGTACGTCAAGTAATAAACACCTTCATATTTCCATACATTTTTAATACATGTTTCTGGAGTATCGGTCTCATACATATTTCAGTGATTCATCACGAAACGAATATATGAATTGCAAAAAGTTTACTGTATTTTGTAAAATAACACCTTTAAAGGTTTATTTTTAAACATCATACATAATTTATCTCTGTGTGTATATGAGTTTACATATTTATTTTATAAGTTCTGTAGCCTTATGATATCGTCATATCTGATCATGTATTAGTGTACAACTGGAGTACCTCCCATGAACTTGAGTCAATCCCAATAAAACTCAGGCCATCATCATTGGTAGCTCGCGAGCCATAGCTAAAATAGATTTTTCACTGCTTCCCGATGTGATCTTTCATGATACTATCACACACTATCAGTGATCAAGTCAAGGATCTTGGCGTAATAGTGAACAAAGAATTGTGTTGGCAACCCCACATTACTGAATTAATCTCCTGTTAATGGCACCTGCACACTCTTCAACATTTTATTCCAACTTCTTCGCCATGCAGGCTGTCTTACTTTGGAACTCTTTGCCCACTGTCAGAAAAGTTAAATCTATTCCCATATTTGAAAATTCCCTTAGGAATCATTATGTTAGTCTTACGCAATAATGTATGTGATAGTTTACAATACTTTAGACTGCAATCTACTGTTCATGTATGTCATATTTATTTTATTATTTTTCCCCCCTTTTTCTTTGTTGCATAATCTAATATATAAAATTCTCGTGTCACAGTGTTAGTTACCATACTCCTCCGAAACGGCTTGACCGATTTTTATGAAATTTTATATGCATATTCAGTAAGTCTGAGAATCGGCTACTATCTATTTTTCATACCCCTAAGTGATAAGGGTTGTCCACCCCTAACATTTTTTTTAATTTTTTGGTCAAAGTTTTTAATTTTTAATTTTTTTATAATTTTGCATTAAAAAATACATACAACCCTAAATTTTCACCCTTCTATCACCAATCCCTATTTTGTAATAGCGATATAACTACTTTAATAATGTTCTACTCTGTTTGTTCAAGTTAATTCGAGTTTAGATTAACATTTGGTCCCGGAAGGTGGCGCTGTAATCGGGTTCTAGATTTTTATTTTTTAAAGTCAGGACAACGTCTGCCGGGTACAGCTAGTAATTATAGATAATTTAAGAATTTCCTTTGAGTCAGGTTGCCTGGAAGAGATCGCTTTTAGCGATAAGGCCGCCTTTTGTTTTACCAAATAACTATTGTCTTGTTGTGTATTTTTGTTTTAGTGAACAATAAAGTGTTGTCTATGTCTAGTGTGTTTGCTGTACTACAGGAATAAAAAACTTGGAATATTTTCGATTAAATGCTGCTTTGTGATTCCGTGACTAAATGAAGAAAACGGTGGATATTCGTCACCTTCAAGAAACCCTTCAAAGTGGTCCGACAGCATTTGCCTAATTTTTGTTAAAGGAAAAGTATTAAAAAAAATGTAAATCATGTGACTTACAACTTACTCATAACTTAAACAATGAAACCACAGTTATTGACCAAGAGTGTCGGTATGAACAAGACTTACACGTTTTATGACCCGTTACTATATATATCTTACAGATCATTCATTTGCTTACTGTCGGTTATATTTTTTACTGGTAAGAAGTAAGTAAGCTCCACCAGGGGTAAGAACAATTAGCTACTATCTTGAGTCTTATTGAACTAAGCAGGGAGCAAGATTACTAAAGCTTTAGTACAGTTATCTTCTGAATACTTACTTGAGTTATCCACACGAAAAAAAAAATATTTCCAACTTTACTTACTCATAATTAACTAATTAAAGTACTGATAGTTTGATTAATAAAAAGAAACACGAATTACTCTCGCAATAAAGCATTTTATTGCTTCAATGGTGAAAAAAATAAATCAATTATTCACGATGCAAACTTCTCATTCGTTAGCGTGTTAGTGATAGACAGACGTAGTACTTGACTCAATTAGTTAATAAAATAAACTCAATTAGTTAAAACGTATTTATAAAATGGGCCAAGTGCGTGTGGATTTTACACATAAAAGGATTTTTAGCGATGAACTCAAAAATCATTTATAGAACTTTGTTGAAATGAATTTCATTATGGTATTTTTGAGGTTTGCTAACACGATTTCGGAATTTTCAACTTGTAGTTTATAAGTCAGCACTTAGAAGTGCTGACTTTTTACAGCTTTGAAAGTTATTATAGGGAGTAATAGGCCAGCTAGAATCGGCAGACAGGCTTCGACAGCTATTCTGATATAACAGTCCATTGAAGCTCACGCATTAGACAACCACATATTTTGGTTGCGACTGGTACGTGATTGATACGTGAAGCAAAAACTGTACCCCTTTTTACGAAAATTGCGCGGACGGAGGAGTACGAAATTTCGAACACTTATAGATTATATAGAGTCCGAGTGCAGAATGCTAATAATTTTTTAAATAGTGCGTAAAAAGTACATCAATTTTATTTAAAAATAAATCAATAGAAAATATTGCACACACTACCATGTATTTGACACACACACGCATATATACTATTTTGTTTATTGTTCAAGTCAAATTAACAGTGTAACCTTGGCGAAATCTTTGATTATAGAAGTATAGTCTTTGACATTGGTATACGCTTCTTCAATAAGATTCCGAGTGAAATGTTAGATCTGCCTTTCACTAAATTCAAAATCAAATTAAAAAGTATCTTGCTAAAAAAGGGATACTACACTATTGAAGAATACATAAATGATAAAAATTCATTTATATAGCAGCTCGCTCTAACATTTTATACTATATTTTGTTTAACGTTATCTTGCCAAGCTTGTAAGGGATTTATGGAGATATATTGCAGCATAAAGAGTACGTCATGTCATTTTTATAACTTTAATAATATTTTTCTTTCCTCTTATTGTGTCTTGTGGTCTTATTGAATATGCACTGTTTGCTACAACTCCATTAATTCTTCAAAAAGTAATTCTGTAACATACTTCTGTATAAAACTTATTAAAAAAAGACAACTTGAG
The DNA here is from genome assembly GCA_039645545.1 of Dendrolimus houi. NCBI lineage: Eukaryota > Metazoa > Arthropoda > Insecta > Lepidoptera > Lasiocampidae > Dendrolimus > Dendrolimus houi. The sequence goes on along the minus strand of CM077123.1, from coordinate 26,409,080 downwards.
ATATAAATAGAATAAGAAACTTAAAGAAAAACAATATTTAGCTAGACGTCTTGCTGGGGAGTTTCTTGCCGCTTCTTCTCCTTAACAGCAATAACACGTTGCGAAGCGGTGTACATAGAATAGGAAGAAAAATTAAATTTTAACTTATATATATGACCTTTAAAAAGTGTTCTGCAGTGGAACTTATTTTGAATAAAAACTGAATTTGAATTTGAATTAGACATCATCATTAACGTAAACTAAGATAGCACCAATAGTTAAAAGACCAGCGAGCATTCTTCAGAGTAACTTGTTCCTACATCATTAGGATCAATCAATTAAAGATCCTCATTAAGTATTGCGGTCATATTAATCTCACCCACTTATAACTGTCCGTGGGATTTTGAAACAGCCATTCGAAAAGTAGAATAACTTTGACATGCTCAGTACCGTAAGGATTTTAATTTGAGTAATCAATTTTGAATTAATCCTGTTCACATTCAAGTTGTTTCAAATCGCGATTTCCCGTCATCTTGTTGTTCTCGATTCAAACAAAATACGCATATCTAGGCCACAATAACAAATTGAGTAGATTAAATTGAATATATCTCCATAGCTTATGAGTTTTGAAGATGTGTTAGCTCAATGTTCGCAACGTTCGTATGTATAGGCGACGATCCCATACTAACAGGCGGTTTAGATTCGCTCAGCCTTCGGAGAGACTTTGCGTCCCTCTGCGTATTCTACCGCCCGTACAACGGAGAGTGTTCCGAGGAACTGTTTGATCTGGTACCAACGCCTCATTTTTACAACTGCACCGCTCGCCATCAACAGGATGTTCACCCCCATTGTCTGGAGCTCCTACGCTCAACTACGCAATAGTTCTCTAGAACGTTTATTCCACGTACAACAGTGATCTAGAGAGAACTTCCCGCCGAGGTTTTCTTAGATGCCGGGGTATAATGTTCATACCCCTATAAAAAATAGGAGGCTCAGGCCTACCGGTGGACCAATCCATTTTTAAGGGTAAAGGATTGTTTACCCGTGACGTTTGTCCAAATTGAATTAACGTGTTGCACACACGAGTTATCGCGATATGATATGTATAGGCTTGACTACAATTCATTCATCTTCAGTGTTAGTGTAGCTTCACGTGCTAGTTATAACATTAGATCAGAAAAATTGCACAGGTCCACAAAAAAAGTGTCAGATTATGATTTTATGGCGTACTTTCTCCTTCTGAACAGGAATCTGAAGTGAGAATTAGGGTTCAATGAGAAATCAAAAAAATCGATAAAAATCGCGATTTGTTTTTCGGTCGGGCGATCAATTTTTGGGTTTTTCTCGGTTATTTGCTCATTCACTCCCAATCCTGACTTCAGATTCGTGTTCCACGGGAAAAAATAGGCCATAAAATGATAGTCTGACACCCAGTACACACAACTTTTTGTGGAAACCTCCATATCGAGATAACTAATGTGTGAAATCCGCCAATCGCTTTAGACAAGTGTGACAAATACTTTATGTTCGTCTAAAAAGAAGAGGCCCGAACCCAATAGCAGAACGCGTGTAGATTATTATTATTACCTTTTTGCTCGTATGAGTACATATTCATCTAAGTTTTTTAAATACATTAATTCTGCCTTTGCGTAATAAATAATTAAACACTGATACTTTATGATGAATATGAATATTTATGCTAATGATGCTTATAATATATAATGCTTTTAATTATTTCATAATTCAGATTAATTCTATGTGCGTATACTATAAAAAATTTGTTGGGGGTGACGAGTTTGTTGTACAATTAGTTTAAAAATAAAGAAATCGGAACGCTAATTAGGAGCAGTCGATTTCTAAACTCTAACTCATAGACATTTTATCTCTCTGTCCGTTAGAGCATCACGTGAAATCTGTTGAAGGGATTTAAATAATAGTTGTTACAGAGCTAGCTTATATCCTGGATCAACACTTAGGATATTTTTAATCCCGATAAATGACGTCTTTTACGTGTGATATACGAATATAATCAACAAAATAGATGGGTGAGTAAAGACTAGAGCTAGGCTAAGAGGCTTCTCCAATGCTCTCTATTTTCGGCCAGCTTTTTCACTTCCTTATTTTATACGACATGGTTGCGCCCAGGAACACCTCCTTATAAATTCTTCCCCCCCATCCTCGCCATCAAGAAAAGAATAAACTTTTAAATGAAGAATGCGCAAAACAAGACAAACATTCATCTTCGTGTCACTGCTGTCACTGCATTAGTTAGTGATATAAGATAGTTGGAACACGATTCAAAGAAAACATTTTAATTTAATTACTTTAGTTTTCCTAAGCCTAAATCCTAGTGAGTGTGTGAACCCTCGGGGGACGAGTGCAGTGTGGCGGTGGATTGGTGGAGAGGTAAGTCACTCTTCCCTTGCTTCTTCTTCCACGTCCCTTTGCCTTTTCCCGGCCATCGCATCGCGCCCGCACGACACCTATCTATTCCTTTATATGGTCGACAAACGCTCCTATATACGAAAGAAAAAAAAACTTTATTTGAAGAAATAGCGGCGTAATTACATTCCTTATACATTATTATAAACAGAACATATTTTGAGAATTTGTACGCCGCGTTTTCAGCAAACAAGGTTTGCACTCGGCATATTGCTGTGTCGGAATTATTATATACGACACAACGCTGATTTTCAGTGCCAACCTTCCTTTCGACGTAAGACCAAAACGACCCAATTTCGTTAAATAATAAATAATCATAATAATTAATAAAATTAATTCTACTTATGTAATATTTAGAATTAGTCTTATTTGCATTTAAATGCCCAAACAATTTTCCTCTTCGTTTCTCTATGGCTTTTGCAATTGTTAGCTTTTCTTAGTTTTATAATAATTCAAATTAAATCAATAATTTTAGGATATGAATGCATATACTAAAAATATAATTCTCTGGATTTACAATAATATTGTTTTATATTTTACTTTTGTACGTTGCAAAGCAAAATTCTAGCAGTGCTTATTATTAGCCTTATCAATTTATCGTATTTACGTCGCAATAAACGTCAAATAGTTAAAATGCTCATAAATAGAATGCATTGATAAAATAAAAATGCCTTGTGAAATATTGTAGAAATTATTTGTTATTGGTTAAAAGCTTTCAGCTTGAAATGTTTGAAGTATGAAAACTATTCTGCGGGTTGTTGAATTAGAGTTCATTTCAGATCATTGTGCTACAGCAAATAGTATTTGTGATTTTTATCATGACGATGATTATTGCCCGGTTTTTGAGGTTACCAGTTATGAGTTCAATAACAATTGATTCCATAAAGTTATGTAATAGATAAACTTAGGTTAACAGTTAACCTAAAACTAGTACCAACACTCGCCACTAGATAGATCTATTTAAGAAGGAATATCTAATATTTATTTACATAAAAACGTAAACAATAAAATGTCAAACAAAACATATGGAATAGATAAACGCCTAATATTGGTCAGTTAAGTTGAACCTAGTTTAATTTTCGTACGATGGTGTGTTCAGAAATGCAATTTTATAAGTTTTTGAACCGATAGCGCTAACGAACAGATAGACTACAGTTAAAAGTACCTCACAAATCGAACATAAATCTTGAAATATATGTTAATAAAACTGAAGACTGTTTTTGATTTCAAAATAAATGCCAAAATGTAAGTGAACTCTGCTATTTATGCGATATCAAATCAAAAAGGACAGTTTTTAGAATGTTTGTCTGTCAATCTATTCGAAAGTTAGATAGGAAATTTTCTTGCATGTTTCATTTCGATATCCGCTAGGGATTAGAATATAAATAAATCTATCTGGTACATCACGTTAAAAAAAAGTAGTTTTGGTCACAAATAAATGTCCATTACATATTTTAGATATTATGTCATGAGTAGAATATAATACGAATAAGTTAAGTTTTCTTGTATTGTATTGTCCATTTATGTCATTTAAGTGATAATATCTATTCTATTCATAAAATTCGAAAGCCTTTTTTTCAGCGTATTCCAATCATGACAGTTAGAATCCTTCCATCTATAGTATAAATATATATTTTGTATATATGTATATATTCTCTAATTTTATTCCTTAATATTCGTTTTATCTCATTATTTTAGCGGAACGTCGTCGTTGTTGTTGTTTGGTAAAATGGCCTTTTTCTCTCTTTCTTTATCAGATTTTACAATTGAAATGTTTTGAACCTGCCCATGAGTACGGTGAGCCCCGCAGCTTCCAATGTTTGCTACAGCCCGTCAAACATTCTCAATTTTAATTACATTTATTTATAAAGTACGTGAGTCTCGAGTCGTATTTACGCGGATATAGCTAATTAAACCATGAGAATATTCCACGTTGGACCAAAACAGACGGCTGCGGCCATTTTCAAGGTAACCTTAAGAATCAATACAGAATTTTAACCATCTTAAAAATATTTACGGAAAACCTCACTTATAAACTTTGATACTGGCAATATTATAAAGATAATTTCGACAAATAAAAATAATAGTATAATGTCCTTGTTAATACATGTTTTTGTTTTAAAGTTTACTTCGTAAACAGTTTGCACAAATACATAAGTGGGTTATTAAGTAATTTGTTATCATGATAATATTGCTATGAAACCTATTTACTACACCAACTTAGTTATCATAAATTTAAAAAAATAAGAGGAAAGTTTTACTCGGTGTTGAATTTTGTAGCTTAATTTTGTTTAGATTTTTAGGAGTTCATGAAACCGTCACGGTCTGAATATTAACTTAATCGTTTCTCTCTCTTTCTCGCTTTGCTCGAGTACATTTCGAATTAATATCGTGCAAAAAATTTCCTAATTTATCAACAATACATATTTTATGACTACCATTTCTATCGAGATGTAAATTAGATCATCCGTGCAGGAACGGAGAAATTTTCCTGCAGATCTGTGGCCTGTAAGAGGCGACAAAACAACCCATAGCCAAGTGGTAGGGTATTTGCCTGTCTGGATCGCTACCACCCCTGGTCTAAAGTAAGTCGCCATAACAACCTTTTGTTGTGTTCCAGCATTAGTGGCCAGTTTCCAGTCTCCCTTTAGAGAGTGGCAGCGTATTGGTAGCACCTTTGATGTTACGAATGTCCACGAGCGAGGGTAACCGCTTTCCAAAAGATAACCGCTGTCAACCCACGACCGTTCACCGTTCATTCCCAAATCAAATCTTCATTATTCATCTCACTCAACCCCAACCCATTTTTTACATCTCTACATACAACCCCCAACACACACACACACACACACACATATATATATATATACATATATTATTTGTCTTTTTTCAATGTAGTTATTACTAATACAAGGTTTGACAAAGTAATTTATATGAACGATTACTGTAAAAGCTTGGTGGCGATCGCATTATACCCATTCGGTGCGGTCGTCTAAAAGATCTTTCTCCGTATAATTAAGCCTTCTCGCACAAACGTTGCTTTATAATTTTTTTAAATTTGTTTATTGAAATCCTCTTGAACGTTTTCTGGTATTTTGTTAAAGAACGTTATAAATTAATAGAAACCCTTATAAACTTTATGGAGCCTACACGTGGTAGTTTCTAATTTATTTTTGTTCCTAATATTTTTACAATGTACATCACCTGTAAAAGGCTGGCAAAGCATTACTTTTATGCCTAGTGTTGCAAACTACAATACACGACGGTTAACACTTGCCGATACGAGGGTCGTCTGCCTATTTGCCAGCTCGCAATAAAAAAAGTTAGTAACAATACATATACGTCCCACTGCTATTCTCGGGCCTCCCATCATACGAGAACGGACAGTATAACCGCCAAGCTTGTCCAAAGCGTCTTGGCAGATTTCACACATCGGTTATCTCGATGTGCAGGTTTGATCACGATGCTTTCCTTTACCGTTGTTAGCTCGCGGTAATTGTAACAACAACAACAACATGCATTACGCTACCACAACTAAAAAAATAGCAAGTTTCATTATATAAAAGTTTTCAGATATACACATGAGCCTACTATTCGTAGAGGTATATATACACTTTAATTTTCGTATAAGCGTACAAGGTTTATAATGTTGAAAAGACGTGTCGAAGGTCGGGGTCGTCAATTCGGCCTTGTCAGTGATATTAAGTAATAAAACAATTTAGCTGTCGAGCTTACTAATATTACAACGTATAAGTTTTTGGTGTAGAGAAGTCATTGACGGTTCGTATAACTATATATACATATACACAAACATATTCTGATCGTTGAATACTCGTTTAGTTCTAAAACAGGGCTCGTATTTAAATGGCTGTGATTATAATGTTACGAGTTACGGGACTCGAATTAAAATGCCGTTGGAATTATTATAGAGTTTATTAGAACTATACAAACACGTATAACACAGGTACAAATATAACCGAACACAACAAGTCCAAATGTAATGCAGAAGGTCGTAACTCAATAAAACGCGCAAAGTCTGTCACTATTAGATTCCCGATTGTAGTATATACGTCTCGCTTCACTCGTGGATCTCGCTCGACTGCCTCATCTCTCCATCAAGCCATCGTTTTCTACTGCACAAATGCATATTTGCCCGCCCGGAAAGCGTCAACGTAATTTCCTAGAAATCGTAATCCGCACACCTGGCTAATTATGCCTGCAAACGGCCATAAACGAGTACAATAGGCTGTTCTCCAGAGTGAACAATAAATAAGTGGAAAAAAGAAGACGATCACAAAAGGATTACAATTAGTTCAAATGCCGACAGGTAATAAAATATGTTTTTGTAGATATGCAGGTGGATTTTGTTTTTGTCGGAACTTAAGTTGTAACAATAATAATATTACCTTTCCACTAGTGGGCTCGAGTCTCCCATTCTTGATTGTCCAAACGGATTGGCTGTTTCGACACATTAGTTATCTCGATGTATAGGTTTCAACATGGTGTTTCGCTTAATTGGCAGCATGTGGTCATTGTAACAATATACACATTCGTTTTGCGACCAGGCTTAGAACCCACCTAATTTAAGAAACGCGTTTCTTAACCACTAAGCTACTACAACTCAATTTATAAAAAAAAAAATGTAAAGGATGGACAGTTCACATTCAAGTCTGTAAATCCTATCCATATATATATAATTATATAGTACGTATATAATTCGTATAACTTTATTAACGAAAGAATTTATTGAATTGAAATTATTACTTGCACTAACTGAATATATGAGCCAGGTCTAAAGGCGAAAGCTAAATGAATAAATATAAAACTTAACACCACTTCACTGTAATTTCAAACTTAACGTGTACAGAATAGAGTCCACTTTATTTAAGTATCTTTTATTAATTTAAAACATTAGCTCTCAGCTAAGAGTACGGTATGAAATATGCAAAAGTGATATTTTTCTTTTTATTGCTGTTTTGTTGCTGCCGCAGTATAACGCGTTTTGAAGATATTGAGCAAAATATATCTTAATTGTATTCGGCAAAAAAAGATCTGCCCGACGGCGCTGACACGTGATCTCGATTAACGACTTTTTTTTATCTTGCCAAGCTTGTAACGAATTTATGGAGATTATTGCAGCATAAAATTTTAGTACGTCATGTCATTATTATAACCATAACAATATTTTTCTTTCTTTTTATTGTGTCTGCGTCTTATTGAGTATACATTGTTTGCTACAACTCCATTAATTCTTCAAAAGTAATTCAGTAACATACTTCTGTATAAAACTTATTAAAAAAAAGAACTTGAGATATAAATAGAATAAGAAATATAAAGAAAACCAATTTTTAGCTAGACGTGTTGCTGGGGTGTTTCTTGTCGCTTCTTCTCCTAAACAGCAATAACACATTGTGAAGCGGTGTACATAGAAAAGTAAGTAAAATTAAATTTTTACTTATATGTATGACCTTCAAAAAGTGTTCTCCAGTGGAACTTATTTAGAATAAAAACTTTTGAAATTGAATTTAACCGAGTTTCTCGGAATATAATTGGAATATTAGCATCTGGAGATGTGTAGTTCTAGATCGTAATAGTTCCAGGAACACTGTCCACCGTTGGAAAGATTTCGGTCCAATCCGAGGTGTGAAATGAAACAGTCCCGCATGTCCGACCGAGTGAGTCCTCCCGAACCGAGCAAATACGATAATACGAGTATAGTTGGTGCGTTCCGTCTTCTGTTATGCAATTACAATTATAACTAGCAGTAGCCGTCAAACGTTGTCTTACCCTTATAAAATAAAATCTAGAAACCGATAGCAGCGCCATCAACTGGGACCAATCGTGAATCTAAACCATCTCGGGACCCACTTGAACACACACAAAAATAATTCACCTAAATCGGACAAATGAAAATGAGTTTAAATGCAGTCACCATTGCCGAAATCGGCCTCAAAAGATCATAACAAATGAATGATGTTTTTTTAATGATATATTTTTTATTAATGAATCTCATATTTTAATACTTATTATCCTAATCCGGACGTTGACAATTCCAAAATCACAAAAATTATAAAAATTGGTCCAGCCGTTCTTGAGTTATAAATGGTGTAACTAACATGACTTTGTTTTATCTACATAGATTTGCGTTAAGGACGACAATTTATTTATATAATAATATAATATTAGATTTTGGTTTCTCCCTCGCTTATAACCTTGACTCCCGCTAAGTACCCCATTTCGTTTAAAACAAATAATTATCTAAAAGTATGAAGGTAAATCAACTGACGATTTTAGTTTTAAGAGTGCATGTGTTGCCTACTTGGCTATGCATTTCAATTAAACCGAGACACTGTAGGAACCTAGGGACCTATTTAATTATGGATACTGCAAGACATGGACCGAAACCAATCATCTGAACTAGTGGAACTAGTTATAGAAGTAGTGGACAGTTCCGCGAAGATGATTCCCGGGCATGGTTCTGATAGGGAAGTGAATCGTTCCAAGCCGCTCCAGGACATGATTTGCGTATGACTATTGGGCTCATAGTGACACCATAATGTTTGCTTGTGTTTACAATAGATGAAAATCTCTTTAAATAATTAAAATTGTATATTCACATCTATTTTTTTATCTATGGTGAAAAGTTAATAATAAATCAAGGTAGTATATATTAAAAAACTTCAACGAAAGTCATCTGTCCAATTTTTTTAAAATGAGACATCTTTAGAATCGTTGTGATTTGAAACTCTACGAAACGGAAAAGCGACACTAAATAGAGATAAACACATAAATCTATAGGACTAAGTCTGCGAGAGAATGAGATAGAATAGTACATTATATTTAATAATTTAAACACTATGCTCATACAGTAAAGTTGGAAATATTTTGAAGTTTTTTGTTAATACCTCATATTTCGTGTTTGAAAGCTTAAATATATTATACCGATATGAAATGTGACGTCACGAAATTTACAATCTCTCCCACCTCTTGTCACACTTTGTTTCACTTATACTGCGTGCGCGTGTGTGTGCAGTCGCACACACACGCAATTTTTTATGTGGAAACTTGATTGATATATGTATTAATTTTGTGTTTTGTATTTAAGAATATTAATTATTATATGTTTTCCATACAAATTAAATAAATAAATAAATTTCAAAACCTAGCCAGTGCAAAAATTTTAGCAACACAGCACAAATAAATTAAAATTATAAGAAACTATTTACATTACAAAAAGTGAAACTTAAATCGAAATATAATTTATTTTGATATTTTATACATACAGTAAATTACATTATATACAATGTCATACAAAATTACAAATAGTATATAGGTTGCAAATTGTTGTTTGTTGGGAACGAGCCAAAAACGCTAGCCGTATTGCATCGCTGGATGGCAACGCTGATGCGTTGCCTTAAATATATTGCTGTACTTTGGGCATGTGAGATCTCTATCAAACGAGATGTCATGTCTCCATAAAACCGGTAAGCTTCGGGACCCCATGGCTGTAGAGTCTCAACACCGAACGCCACAAATATGTATCCATTGCACTTGTATAATTTTGTTTTATGTGTACGTTTAATCTTAGTTTTTAATTAATTTTAAGGTTTCATTTCCTGTTTTTTGAACATCTAATATATTTAGAAAATAAATTATGTACTCGAGAACACAACATTATTTATTTATAATACAAAATATTTTCCTATCACCTGATATAATTTTTTCATTGAAAATATATATACCTCTATATACATAGAAAATAAATTTGTGATAACAAATATTGTTGACATAGTGCGGTTGTACTACACACTACTACTTGTATGACACATTAACCACATATGAATAAGAATTATCAGTAGGTAAACAAGTACACCCATGACTCAAAGTATAATCAGGCTGTTACCTGTACAGCATTTTAATACTTCTTTCCCTAATAATTTAATTAAAATTCTTATTTTGTATTTTTTAAAATCACATCTGCATTGGTCATTGCACACAACATTGGCATATTGTAAAATGTAATATGCAAAACTGGATGAATAACATAATATGTTTCCCCCTATATATTAAGTAACTCTATGTATAGACTGAATACATATATGTGCTCAATACTTACACGTTACGTCAATACATATGTAAAGATATTCTCACGGCCCCACGTTATTACACGGAAACTGTCTAATTTTCCGGGATAAAAAGTATCCTATGTTTATTCTCGTTATTAAGAGCACACAACTATACCAAATTTCAGATCACTCGATTCATTTTAAACCTGCTTAAATTCTTATATTAGTATGGACAAAACATAAAATATTATCTATATCTGTTAATAAAATTTGGAAAGGGACTTTAATTATAGACTTACATATAATCGAATACAATAAAAGAAAACTTATTTGTATTGTGTTCCACCTATAGTCCCTCGAGACTATAAGTACAATACTGAGTCGAGATCACCGTCTTCTATGGGTAAGGTGCCCAGAAGGCTGGCTACGTTTCCTCGCTGGATCACCATACTGATCCGTTACCCGAGGTAAGCACCAGCCCTCTGATCACCTGAAGAGTCAATGAGTCGTTTTGATAAATTTTGAAAGAGAGAGGCTCAGGGCGTCAGGATCCCACGGTCCAAGTGTCTCGACAGCAAACGGCCCAAACATATAATTCTCACTGACGGTGATTAATAAAATTGAAGTATGATTTCAAAATTCAAAGAGAACCATTATTTAGAAATAATAGAATGCTTAAACGTATATAGAACTTTGGTCTGTCAGTCTGTTTGCAAGTCCCGAATACATTTCAAAACGGCTTAACAGATTTCAATGGTAATTCTAGGTATTAAAACAGCACTTTATGTGAAATTTTCATGTATATTTCATTTTGATATCTTCCAGGATTCAGAAGATATGAGTGAATAAATAAGACAGATAGATAACATGTTATTGTTCACCAAAACAACAAAACAATACAGTAGGTAAATTAAAACAAAAGGGCGGTCTTATTGCTGAAAACGATCTTTTCTATGCAACCTGATTCAAAGGAATAATTATATATTACATAACGCTGAATAAAGAATAAAATACTCAAATAAAATTTAATGATGATTATAAACATCAAATATGAATGAGTTTAAATCCCGTGCAGAGGAGTGGCAGGCACAGCTTGTTAGATATAAAAATCTGTAACTAACAATTCTGAGACTAATTAAAGTCTTATAAAGATCTTATCAGAATGTTGTTTCTTGTCTTATGTTTTCCTAAAGGTCAGTACACGACGCAAGAAAATGTTATAATAACAGGTTTTCGAAACGTTAAAATATTTCATGTAATAGGGGTACGGACACGTGTTACAATAAATTTTAACATTATTTATGTAACATAACTTGAGTTTAAATAACATACTTTAAAACTATTATCATAGAAATAATGTTATAATTTTTTTATTGCATGAGTTCAGCAAACAGACGGCCCTACCTGATAGAATGCGGTTACCATCGCCTGTGGACAATGTGCCGCCGCTCTCTAAAGGGAGACTGGAGCCTGGCCACTAATGCCGGAACACAACTCAATGTTGTTATGGCAGCATACTCTAGACCAGGTAGCCATCCAGACGGGCGAATACCCCACCACCTGGCTGTGGGTTGTTTTGTCGCCTCTTACGACAGGCTACGCCAACGCAGGAATTTGTATTCTTTCTCCGTCCCTGCACGGATTCTTATCGTTTAAATATAATAATTAAAGCCCTGTTTGACTACCTTTACTTATGTCATAAGTTTGTACGATCGTACAAAATTTATGAGGCTACGACGTTTTATATGATAATTAAAAACTATCCGTTGATTTGAATATCTGCTCCCCTATTTCATATACAAAAAATAGTATTTGAATATATGTGGTACAGCAAGTTTTTTCATAAAATATATGGAGATTGTTCTCATAATTCGTCAAGTTCAGTCGATTTAGGATTGACAGTTGAAATTTCATTTCGTACTTTTTATAGTTGACTCTTAACACTGCTTTAAACGTTCCGGTGTGTCTTTAACCACAAGTTGCAAAACAAGTTTTCTTTTTGTATATTTTTTACCTTTACCTTTTTTACGTCATACCGAGTTATTTACCATTCGGTGCCTTGCTTTATAATTGACCGTTCTTCATAGTAAATTAATCCAACAATAATTGTATGAAGCCATATTAATTAACCTTTTTTTTTACAAACTACTGAATTCTCCCCGTATCGACGTCGCATGTCTAACCCTAGAACGTAATTCTACTTTACTTCGTTACTTACATGGAACCTTAATTAGGTTTATATATACATTAGAGGGGTCCAAAAAAGAAAAAAATATACTATCATCTCGAAAGTTACTTTTTTGCATTAAAAATCCTCCTCAATGCGCAGCTCGATATCTCAACTCTACACGACGCGCTACGATTTTTTATTTTTCCATAGATAGAGGACATATATTATTATACATAGAGGAAATATTCTCAAAAAAAAATCTCTGACATGTTTTTCTCGTATGCTTGCAGTTTTTTTATCAAATTATAAACACTCTCTCTCTCTCTCTCTATATATATATATCTATATATATATATATGTATATATATATATGTATGTATATATATATATATATATATATATAATTTATTGAAACTTACCTATACTAATAATATCTATATAAACACAGCTTAATTTACAAAAGATAAAAACTACAAATAGTAAATAGGTCCCAAATCACCGTCAGTTGGAAACGTTCCCAAAACGCTGGCCTTATTACCACGTTGTATGGCAACGCTTGTGCGTTGCCCTAAATACAGACCAGCGTTTTGGTTTCGTGAGACATCTATCAACCGTTTTGATAGGTCTCGATAAAGGCGATGGGCTTCTGGACCCCATGGCCCAGAGTTTCGACACCAAAAGCCACAAATATGTATCCACTACCAACGGATGCATATTTGCGGCGTTTTAGGTCCTCTTGTCGGGCGGCAGCTGCACCAGCTACCACAGCCGTATTGGGAAGATGGGACGCTGCCAAAGTTGGCACGTTGCGTCCCAAACTAATGGTCGTCCCATCTTCCATGGCACCAAAGACATCCCGTCCGGTCTCTTGCCATCATCGCGACACAGTCCATTTGGCTCTAAAATAGCTGGGGTCCCGGTGGTGACAAGAGATATACCTATATATACACACAGATATATATATTTATCTTTCTCTATATATTATGTAACTGACGGTTAAAACCACTTAAAAACCCCTTGCAAGGTATAGGAGAATAGTGAATATATTGACAGATGCGGAAAGCAACTTTGTTTTATACTATTTAACAATAACGATTTTGATATTATGGGCGATAAAATAACCCACAGGTAGTAAGTAGGGTATTTGCCCATCAAATAGAGTATGCCGCCATAACAACCTTGAGTTCTGCTCCGGCATTAGTGGCTAGGTTCCAGGAGGCCTTTCGAGGCGAGCATATTAGTGGCACATTGCAAATCTCCATAGGCGACGGTAGCTACTTTCCATCAGGTAGGCCTGTGTTTCCACTTTTTTTTTCTTCGGACATCCATCATGCACGTTTCATATATAGTTATAAAATATAAGAGTTATATAATAACTATAATTGCACTTAAGCAATGCTAAGCCTCCAACTTAGGCATCATAAGAATTTGCTAGCAATCACCTAAACTTATGAAATAACCATAATATTCATGAATTACGTTATTAGATACATTTATTTTCCATGCCACGTGATTATTATAAATCTTCAAAAACACAGATAAAGAAAAATATTATCTCAATGATCTTATAGTCTATTTAAAATTCATTCGATTTCCTCACGTTTAGATGTTTAGTTGTCATGTGCATATTTGATGTTCGTTACATTATAGAACATGACTTATCTTCAAGACGAATAGTAACAATTACCTTTAATTTATTGAATTCAACAATTTTATAAATTTTATTAAATAGGTGGAGGTAAAAAAGCGGACTTTCATCCAGATACTAATGTTTAATTAAGATACAAAAGTATTATAACATTTTTAATTGATAACGATGGAGAGAATCCATCTGCTCATCCCCTCGGGCGTCAGGAGCCTCTCCGAAGTGTATGTGGGACTCCCAACGCCCGGCTTTGCACACACCGTTCCTGAGGATGGAGTTACCTAGAACCACTTTAAGGCTTTACTCCAGTCAAATGTGGAAACATTCTTGAAACCCGAACAAACGTTGATTCTTTGGGTTGCAGTCAGAGTATTTATTGACTCCATAGTAGCCTTAATGTACCTAAAACATCCTAATAAGATTTTATAATTGTATAACGGCATCATCAACGTGTAATATTTAAACTTTACTGATGATATTCAGTGCATTTCATTTAAATAAACGACGTTTGACATAATAAATGATTTTATTATTTTTATTATAATTCAGGTATATTCATTTGAATATGAAGCTAAATTTCAAATTCACTGTATATATTATAAAATATATACAGTTTATATAACCAAAAGGATGCTATGAATATTAATTTAGTAGTGGATATTGAAAACAAGTATTAATGGCAGTTGATTGCAATCACAAAAAACTGATTGTAAATTATTATTATGAATAAAGTTGGTTTAACCCGAATTTTATGTTCTCAAATACGCCTAATAGTCCAGGATCCACCGTCCATTTTTGGCTGTTGATTATTGTCAAGCTAAATTTCCGTGAGTAGCTTCATTTTGATGAGACGCCCAACCGTTGCTCTTAGAAACATTTTCGACTGTGGTAGCAGGGATAAAATATGTCGATTTGATGATTCTCAAAAATGTATTACTAACTGGTTTTTTTTTTTGTTGAATGTCAAGATAATCAAAAGCTACTCACGGAAAATTAGTTTGATAGTAATCAATAGCAAAAATGGACGGTGGATCCTGGTCTATAATGTTTGCTAGGTATATAAATCAAAAAATCTTATACTACCCAGAACATAAAAAGGCTTAAAACATTACCATATTTGCGAACGCAAACTAACAGATAAAATCTGAAATAAATATGTGTGTTGTTTTGTATATTTTAATTGTTTGGTTTGAAAATCAATGTTTGTATCATAAAAATCGATTGACAATTTAAAAAAAATAGTGTTATAAAACGCTTTTTATCAACAAAATAGATTTTTCCCGCGGTTTCGCTCGCGTTGGTGTAAATTTTGTAGATATAGTGGTGGACCGAGCATTGGGAATCCTACACGCTCTCCTTAGAAATGTCATACTTAGTTTCTAATTCAAAATATCCACATAACACCATCTAGGGAATGTGTAGCTAACCATGAGAGAGAGAAACATTATAATTGCATTGTCACTGTCGTTGCCATGACGATGTTGAATTGCTACTGCTCACACTTATGGGCTGGGGCACCCGCTTACCAGACTGACCCTCTCGACTCCATCCAGCATCGCACCGTTCGTATAGTCGACGATCCCATACTAACAGCGAGTTTAGAATCGCTTAGCCGTCGGAGAGTTTGCGTCCCTCTGCACATTCTACCGCCTGTATAACGGAGAATGTTCTGAGGAACTATTTGAACTGGTGCCAACGCCTCATTTTTACAACCGCACCGCTCCATCAACAGGATGTTCACCCCTATTTCCTTGAGCTTCCACGCTCAACTACGCAACGGTTCTCTATAACGTTTGTTATGCGTACAACAATAATCTGTAGGGAACTTCCCGTAGAGTATTTCACTCTGTGGTACGTACGATATGGGGTTGTTTAAGACGGGCGTTATAAAATTTCTTAGAGACCGGCAACGCGTTGGCAACGTTTCTGGTGTTGCAAACGTCACTAGACGACGGCAACCGCTTCCATCAGGTGGGCTGTCTGCCTGTTTGGCTGCTTCAGGCAATAAAAAGAAAAAAAGTGTGTGTGTGTATGCAGTTCACACGCAGTAGAAGTGAAACAAAGTGTAAAAAGGGGTGGGAGGGATTCTAATTTTCGTAACGTCGCATTTCATATATTATCTTTATACATAAAATTCTTCTGTGCGTGTGTATGTGACTTAACTCCTCCTAAACGGCTGGAGCGACTTCAATGAAATTTTTTGTGTTTGTTCGGGTATATTTGAGAATGGTTTAGATTCACAATTGCACCCGGTAGATGGCGCTGCAATCAGGTTCTAAAATTTATTTCTTCAGGGCAGGACAACGTCTGCCGAGACAGCTAGTATATTAAGCTTTAAGACACGCCATTTGAAGTATTAACGAAAAACTTAAAAACATTTCCAATTCTTATCTGTATGAGCATTGAGCATAGTGTTTAAATGATTAAATATAATGTATTTTATCTCATTCTCTCGCAGGCTTAGTCATATAGATGTATGTGTTTATCTCTTTTTAGTGTCGCTACGCTTCGTTTCATAGAGTTTCAAATCACAACGATTCTAAAGAAGTTTCACTTTTAAAAAGCGGTGGGTTCAATTAAAAGTGATCGGAGTGTCATCTTTCCGGTTCTATTCGTCTATCCTTCGGTAACAGTACTTTTTTCTGGATAAAAAGTACCCTATGCTTTTTCTTATACACCTGTTAACGTGTAGGCCAAATTTCATGACGTTCTATTACGTAGTTTTAGAGCGTGAAAACTTCTCAAACAAGTTCATATTTGCATTTATAATAATATGTTGACGTTATTTATATTAGTATGAATTTAAACGTATCAAAGTAATAAAGTAGGAAAGATTTGCGAGAATTCATGGCAATGCAAAGCTTACCTTAAATAATATCATCTCTGTTACAAGGAACATCTTTAATCAAAACCTGCACGGAGATCTTAATTACTGAACACATGGTCTTTGTTTTTTTTTTTGGTAACAATTAATTTTTAGGATTACGTAGCTGTTTTGGCATAAGGGAATCCTTATAATTTGGTCATGTCCGTCCGTTTGTTGATCTATCTTTGTATATTTATATCATAGTAATATTTCTCACAAACTGCTGGGTCTATATGTATGTGGCCATACGGATAACAGCGAGTTGAAAAATCATTTCACAATGTACAATAGCTATTTTGGCAAAACGGAACGCTTATAGTTTTGTCATGTCCGTCCGTCAGTCGATCTGTCTATGTATATCATATGTTTATTATGTTTAAATAGTTGCATTTTATTACTATATCTTGTATATGTAACTTATGTGTATATATAGTATAGTTATATATTTATTATTAAAATGTAAGTAATCTTACAATAATTATATATACGATCATCGCCACTCCTAATCGGCAATATTCCTGCCACGGCGTGTCTGGAAGAGATCGCTTTTTAGCGATAAGAGCGCCCTTTGTACACAATTTAGAATAATACCAGTTCGTAAGTTTTCTATAATGGTGTACATTAAAATGTTATCTATCTATCTATCACAGTAATGTTTCTCATAAACTACTGGATCTATCTGTATGAAATTGAAAATCGCGAAAAAAGTAAATATTATCTACGGTGGCCGTACGTGTAGTTGCGAGTTGAAAAATCATTTACAGAGTGTACAATACATAGTCGTGAGGGAGGGATATCGTTGTTAGATCTTGAAAAACCATAACGTTAAATGTTCTATAATACATAGCTTTGTTATTAATTCCACATGTAGGGAGAAAATTCGTTTCCAAAGTAGTGAAAACTTTAGGATTATGAAAAGGCAAGTTTGAAAAAAAATCACGCTTGAAAGCTTCAAACTTTTCAAAAAAATTGTTTGAAGAAGATCCGTTAAGTAGTTTTTGAGATATAGTGTATGTTTGATAAAGTATTTTTGTTAGATTATTCCACTATTGTAATAAATTTATGTAAATATATACATATGTATATAATATTAATAGGTGTATTTATATATGTCTATTAAGTATAATTCTTATACTTATATAATATTTTACATACTTATATGTTTATTATTGAATAGAATATAAAGCAACTGCATATCGTATAATATTTATGTATACCACCTTTGATAAATTGAATCTATTTTATTCCTGCCACTGGTGGTCTGGAAGAGATCGCTTCTTAGCGATAAGACCGCCCGTTGTGCATATTTAGAATATTTTTAGGCTATAAGTTTTTCTGTGTTTTCTGTAATGCTGTACAATAAAGTGTTATTTTTTTGTCTCTCTCTCTAAATTTATTTACTAACACAATAATAATAGAGGGTAGCTTGTATAGATTACCCCACCGCTCGGCTCGATCCGTGCTCGCTCGAATATAAAAGCGAGCGGTCAGAACGACGAGACAGCATTCCTATTCTATTAGTCTGGTGCAGAGTTGCTCCGATTTTGTTTCAATGAACATATCGTATAATGTGCGAGAAGTGAGACCTAATTAAATTGGCCAATACTTTTTTAGGTTTCTGTTACTAAATGACGAATATAGCTGACTTTAGTTATCTCTACGTAACCCTTCATAGTTCGTTGACTACCACGCGCTTGCCCGATTTTTTTCTCATTGCGGATCTGGCAAATGACTGTATCAATCAGGAGATCCCGGGCAATTTACACGATGGCGTCATCGTCTTTACAAGCTGGATTATCTTTGTAGAGAATTAACAAAAAAAGTTTGCGACGCGTATGTGTTTTCTTATTGTCACGAGTAAAAAAAGCACAATGGCTTAATGTTTAAGTCATTATTCTTGAAAAATAAACTCGTGGTTCAATAAATTCAGTTCTGTCTAACTGATGATGCTGTTTTAATAAGACTTCATTAATCTTCGTTGTGTATTGCAGTTTTATTCTTGTTAGACATGAGAATAAGGAGGGCTGTGTGTTTTGTATTAAGTATTATGTACTCTTTATGTTGAACGATAGATAGATAATACTATTATAGATGGCAGTTGCGTTTGAATAAACTCTTGATATTTATTATAGACTATTTTAAATTAATTATTTACAAACATTACTGTCCCACTGTTGGGCACGTGTATTCGGTGACGCATTGATTATAACGATGTGCAGGTTTCATCAAGATGTTTTCCTTCACCGTTAACGATGATTGTTTATTCTTGTTATTTCTTGAGAGTAGAATAGTTTCAAATGAATTTGTATCTAAAATTTACATATCCAGGTGGTAGGGTATTTGTCCGTTTGTATAGCTATCACCCTTGGTCTAGCTAGAGTATGCCACCATAGTAACCTTGAGTTGTGTTTCAGCATCAGTGGCCAGGTTCCTGTCTACCATTAGACGGTGGCAGCACATTGGCAGCACCTTTGATCTTACAAATGTCTATAGGCATTGGTAACTGCTTTCAATCAGGCCGTCTGCCTTTTTGTTGAACTCGTGCAATAATAAGAAAGAAGAGTATATGTAAACGAAGTATAATATATGATATATATACATATAATTATGACGTTTTTTTTTTGTTTAATGAATCATTCAGGCTAACGATCCTAGAAAAAAATGTTAACAATTAATTAAACTTTTATAATCTCGTACTAAATCATTTTTTAATTTACTTAGTAATCTATGTATTAATTTGTTTTATGAATCATTAAAACATCTGCACTTACGCGATATGAAATAAACATCGTTATTATACATTGTCATTAAAATAATAAAGCACTTTCATATTAGTATTTAGTTTGTATTATGTATAATAAGTGGACCAAATAAATTGTATTTTATATGTTACAAGTTCACACTATACTCTGCTTTTGTAACTATATCTCTATATATTATATTAGAGGTAATGTTTGTGAGTTAGTTTGTAGGAAGTAATCTCTCACTTTCAATCGATTTGTTATATTTGAAGTACATTCTTTAAATTCAAATCAGCGATACGTTGAAAGACTTTCTTCTCCTTTTCAATTTCATGAAATTAACCAAATTGATATGAAATTCATTAGGACTTCCAATTTATGACTGACTAGCTGTCTTGTGTCCCCTTCGCTGGGGGTCATCAAAAAATTAAAAAATATTGTTAATTACAATCAAATATAGCCTATGTCACACAGGAATAATGTAGCTCGAGCCATTGGTGAAATAGTTCAAAAGATTACTTCCTACACACAAACTCACAAATTTTACCTCTTCATAATATTAGTATAGATTTAAGCTTTAAACAATATGTTTTAAATAACAAAACTTTCATTGAAAATTTACTTGCCATTTTCTAAAAAACAAAAACAGCCTGGCGATTTTCATTTCTCAATATTCTTCTTTCTTGGGTAGAGGCAGCCTTAGTATAAAAAGCGGTAGGAAGAGATAAAGAACAGTTGAAACAAGTCAAACGGTTGTTAAAATATCCACGAAGGAGGTAATATCTGATCAATTATACTCATTGCAGGCCATACACGGCGTGCCTGGCCGTTACAAGGCATTGTCTTTTATGCTATACAAATATTGTAAAATACGTGTACAAGAACACAATGGAACATATGGGATTATTTACACAGGTTATTATTTCGTACAATACAAAGTTAAATGAACATTTTTTTTTTGTTCTCAATTAATTTAAAAACAACGCAAAGTCGGGTGTAGTGTTGAAAAAAATCCCCATTAAAATTGATTGTTTATAATTTAACAATAAAATTTTGTTTACCAAAGCCTGTTTATTTTTAGGTATTTTATTGTACATACATGACTGTTAGAATTGAGCAAGTGCGTAGACTTGTGCACAGAAGGGTTCCATATATTGTTTTCGTAGTTTACTTAAAAAATGTCACTAAAGGATATAGACATGATTTTGAAAATCAAACTAAAGATACCCGTAAGACTATGTTTCTATCATTCATGTATATACAAAAATTGATAAAAATAATTCTTATTACATCTAACACGTTTAAGAAGTAAGCAACGTTGAATGATGTTTATGACGTGTTTATTTGCAAAGTACGAATCAGTACCCTCTGAAAGAAACTTTCGAAAAATATTGCATAAAAGAAATCCTGATTATATTTCCAATCTGCGCGTAAATGGGCCACGGACCACAGGCGCTGGGGGTGGCCATGCGCCAGCGCACGAATAAAACTGGCGGTGGCGTGTGGTTATAAAAAACGTATGAAAAAGCCATGAGCTGCTTGTCGCTGTGATCGGTGGTCGATTTACGCCCAGCCTTAATTCGCAAAGTAATTTTCAAATTGTCACGCACTCTCACATACTTGTGTCTAAGCACACCCACACAAATTGCAATAATCTTTTATCACGTAATATGAAACTATGCATCTATTGTTGTAGTAACGAAACCCGTGGCTATAAAGTGACCTATTATCGGTATATCCGTCACTATCTCACCTTAAAGATATTGCAACTGGAAATTAAATAGGTGTGTGAAAACCTACACAGCTCCCTCACGTTCTGTGAGCAAAACAAATTGTTGTTGCACAACAATGTTCGTGACGAGATGCTAGTAGCACTATTTAAGAACCAATACGGCGAATAATTAAGTAATACTATTTTGTTATTTACCTGATTTAGTAGAATCACTTTTGTTGACATCGAATAAGGCACTGCGTACACTAAGCGCCGTTGCACAAACAAACTTAGCCTTGGGTATAGTCAGAATTTGTTTATGTTTCATGTCAGATTGTTTGGTCTGATAGCTTGATGATTACAAACAACTGCATCGTGCACTGCTGGCGGAATAGGTACCCTAATTTGCTTATGGCGGGTTCCTAATATTTTACCGGTCGTTCATTTACTTTACTATCATTTAAAATTTTTCATAAGCTTTATATAAGTAATATCAAAATTCAACCCATGGTAAGGCACGCGAATGAATAGTAATATGCAGGAACCGGCCATTAAACTAGTAGTATCAACCAACGGTTCTCTAGAACGTTTATTCCGCGTACAAAAATATCTGGAAAGACCTTCATTCTCTGGTTTCCCATAACGCTACGACTTAAGAGCCCGTTCACACATAGTCCCCGTGTATACGATACCCGTTTTAACGGATACGACAAAAAAAATATGCTTTGTTCACACATAGGCACCGTATAACGTTCAACGTATCCCTCATTACTGGATACGATGTTCACAAGCAAATTCGTAGTATGAATGCAAACAATGCGTGCGCGTACAAACTTGTTTGTCTAGCTGCACCGCCCGCCGGCCCCCTCACCTCCGCACGGTTTCTATCCGGTAAAATTGTACGGAAACATGACGGATATGTATTCCGTTCATTTAGTATTCGATGACAAAACGGAATGTCATAATTTACCGGACCGATTTTTTTACTGTATACTGAATACTGTACCATATGTGAAGTCGCTCATACAATTCCATACTCGATCGATGAAAAAAAACGTATCCGATAAAACGGACCAGTAAAACGGAGACCATGTGTGAACAAGCTGTAAGGTTGTATAAAACTTAGAATCGAAGAAGGAATTAATTTAACAAAGTAGAATGCTATAAAGGAAGTTTACCGAGATCCCGAGCAGCTTGGATGGCTCCAATCGAGCTCCGCATTGATTTGGAAAAGACGAAAGTTATGTTTAACAATCACATAATCCAAGACCGGTAAACTTTAGGATGATCCGCTTGAAGTTGTGCAGGAAGGACAATAAGTTTGTCACCGACAGATTAGTGTTATGTATGCACGATTATTTAAAGGTTGGAATCCAGTATTTTTTTTATTTCTGTTGTATTGCAGGAGTTCAGCAGACAGGCAGACGGCCCACTTGATGGAAAGCGGCTACCATCGCCTATGGACATTTGCAACACCAAAGGTGCTACAAATACGCTGCTCCTCTCTTAAGGGAGACTGGTCACTAATGCCGGAACACAACTCAAGGTTGTTATGGCGACATACTTTACACCACGGGTGGTAGCCATCCAGTCGTGCAAATGCCCTACCACCTGGCTCTGGGTTGCTTAGTCGCCGCTTACGACAGGCCACCCGGCCGCAGGAAATTGTTTTCTTTCTCCGTTCCTGCGCGGATAAAAAATGAATTGGCGGTATTCGGTCAACTACGCAGTTGCTGCCTACTTTCAATCCTATGTTTATTTCTCTTTTTCTTTCATTTCTTCTTAATTATTTGGAGTCGGCACAATATGTCTTTTCCTTCCATACTCCACACTACAAATCATCATGTCATACTTCACACAATCCGTCCATCATCTTTTTTCGTCTACCTTACGTCAATCTCTGCATTTGTAAAAATGAGAAAATCTTAAATTATGCATTTATGTTAAATTCCCTTATATTTTTGTAATGTACCAAATTTATATGGGACAAAAACATTATATGCCTCTAATGAACTCCAGCGGGCAACGATTATTGCGTAATAGTGATTCTTAGTTTGACATTTTTTTTTTATTTCCGTCAATTTGAAGTTATATTTGCTTAATGGGCTTATTATCTGCACGCACCTACGTGTTATTATATTATATTAGTTTATATAAAAATAGATTTACAATAACAATCCAAAAAATACATAACACCAATAGAGATTATTAAGCTTACTACTACATATGCTATTTGCTTCTAGAGAAGGCCTGTCGCTTGGGAGCTGGTGCGTTTGTGTGGGTTTGTTTATCTTACACTAACGATCATTGAATTAAAGAAAAGGCTTCGGTCGATTGATGTTTTAAGTCATCATCGCTTACCAACAAACTGTTGGGTCAGAAATTTTAAATTTCCAAAACATGTCGATTTTATGTCATAGGCGTCTTTTTAAAATACGGGCACCTGATACCCATACAAATAAAAAATTGTATGGGTATATATAATTATAATAATAATAATCGGCAGACAAACGCATATTGTATATCCCCAAATTAAACATGTTACGCTTGTGTTACGGGTAATATACAACGGACTACTGGGGGGCCGATCCCAGACACCCAGACCATAGTAAATAACGAAGAAAATACCTTTCCGAAATTTACTATATCAGGAATCGAACCCGAAGCCTCTGCCTTGCAGTGAGGTAGTGAGGTAGACCGGCAAAGCCTTTGCCAGCCTACCTCATAGGGATATTAGGGATACATATAATAGAAACATATACATATTGTTATATATATTGTTATATACATATTGACGGCCTCTGTGGTTGAGCGGGCTAAGCCGTTGCCGGCCTACCTCACTGTAACGCAGAGGTTCCGGGTTCGATTCCTGGTATAGTAAATTTCGGAAACGTATTTTCTTCGTTATTTACTATGGTCTGGGTGTCTGGGATCGGCCCCAGAGTAGTACATTGTATATTACCCATAACACAAGCGTAACTTGCTTAATTTGGGGATATACAATATGTGTGTTTGTCTGCCGATTATTATTATTATTATTATTATTATATATATAATAGACAGATACTAGATACATATAATATAACATACATATAATAAATTAATAATCGTTCATCGTCCTTGACTAAGTCACCAACAACCATCAGGGCTAAGCCCTTTAAAAAAAAACAACATACCCCACGGTTCTTCTAAATTCGATTTTGTGTAATAGACATGTGCCTAGATATACTGGTAGATGCAAGACATGGTGTAGGCCCCACGTTATTTTGACATTTGTCATTTTCGTAATACGAATCTATGATTTCTTTAACCTGACCTTTGCTAGAATCGTCAGCAATGTTTTCGTGGTTTATTCGTGGTTTATTTGTTGTCTGTTTATTAAGTTTATTAACATATGTGTAACTGATTGAGGAAACTTGTGAGTGCTCGACTCGTTGGCTATGCAAGATGAACCTCAGATAGGATCCGTGAGTACTTAGTTCCGCTTCTGCGGAATTGTAGCTATATCTTAACAACGATTTATTATGACGCCTTCCGTCGTAAGTCATGGTTAATTACCTTGAAACGACGCAAATACTTTAAAAAAATAATGTGTAATTTGAATTTTTGACTATTTGGGCTTTAACCATCTTTGACTATGTTCAAATAGGAATGTTACGTAGGATGATTTATCTTGAAATATTAGTTTTACGGATATGACATACATATTGTACCGTTTGCTTTTCATTAGGGTAGGCAGAGACGATGGATTCTTGCTACAATGCTGATAAGTTTCCTATTTCGTCCGTGCAGGAAAGGAGAAAGAATACAATTAGTAGAGAGAGTATGCCGCCATAACAACCTTGAGTTGTTTTCCGGCATTAGTGGTCAGGTTCCAGTCTCTCTTAAGAGAGCAGCAGCGCATTTGTAGCACCTTTGGTGTTGCAAATGTCCATAGGCGATGGTAAACGCTTTCCAACAAGTGGGCCGTGCCTGTCTGCTGACTCCTGCAATAAAAAAAAATAAAAAAACTTTTCGCTTTATCTATTTTCATTAATCTCTTTATACATATACGTTTAAAGAGTAAAAACACAATTCAATATACTATGAATAATTTAAAATACCAAATCGGTCCAGCCGTTTTTTCGTGTTAGGCTTGCCAAAGTACGTCTTTCAATTTTGATTTCTATAGATTTGTTTGTGTGTCTAAACCCATGAAACTTAGTCGCTGAGTGCTGCTATGCTAACACGCTGCTGCGAAAAGCAATGCGACATTTAATGGCTGTGCGATTTTTATAGTTTTTGACGGTACTTATGGATACGTCTCGTTGTAGCCTCCGAGGCCTGGCCTGCCACTCACCTGGACCCCGCCACGCGTCTGCGGGGCTTCACAACTACGACAGTAAGCGACAAACACGTAGTACGTATTATTATTATCACCATCACGTATTAAACTCCCTTTTAGATACATATTTTGTATCCTAATATGCTTCTTAAGTTTACTCGCTTGCCTAGCTTTTCCATCTAAACATTTCTTACGATAAATGTTTTGCGTCTCTTTCTTTATTACAAAAAATACACCTAATACAAACAATGTAAAATGTTAAAAAATCAATCGACTCTGGTCTTCTGCTGTGGCCTGTTAGATTGACGTGTAAGAGCGCAGAGGCACCCAAAGTCCAAAGCAAAGCGAAGCGAATTTGAAGCACTAAATAAATATACTTAAATAATAATTAATTTTCAGGGTTTAAATTAATATAACAAATAAAGTTCAATTAACACCAAAATAATTAAAGTCAAAACTAGGACACAACTATGTTATAACTATAAAGACGAAACCAATACCTAAAAAAGGCTGACTGAGAGTACTTCAGAGGATATGAAAACAAAATTCAAGTTCTGTGTATGAAGTGGCGAACAAAGTTCATATTAAATAACAAGATCATGGGTGGAATGTTCCAAGTGATATTTTTTTACATATTTCGTTATGTTGGTGTTTACAGCATCCAGCATTAATACGAAACTTGTCAATTGCAATAGGGTACATGTTTATTCCCTTCATTTATAAAATAGGTATTTATACTTTAAATTTGTTCAGTTCACTTTTGTCTGTTCATTGTTGCCTGTGGACACCTTCGCTTCGTCAAACCAAATGAGGCGTGAAGCTGAAAATTATCAAGGTTGCTGTCACCTAAAAGAACAAAGTTACGCAAATAGCTATAATAAATACATTATTATATTTCATACAAAGTCACGAGAGAGGTATTCGACTATGTTCTTATTCTTATTTTTACGACTGACAACTCTATTTGTTTGTGTGCTATAGCACTCGTTAGCGGTAATAGATTGTTTTCTTTACATCTATTTTAATGTTATAACAATAACTCTTAAAAAGTTATACTAAGTCATAGTAACTTATGTATGTTGACATGGATGTTTGTTGTTACAAGAATGGATAAGGTGAGAAATGAATAAAGTTGCACCCGTGACTGAAAAATTGTCAGGAAGAAGACTTAGAGGGAAAATTAAAAATGGAAGATTAATGATTACATGGTGTGACAGAGAATATTTGTTTTCTTTTTAATTCCCTCCTCTTCGTGACGAAACACAGGTGGCAGTGTGTTTATTGGGTTGCATTTAAATGTATTTGATGTATGTAGTCTTGAATTGTCTTTACTTCAATTGAAAGATTTATTAAATACAAACAATTTATAATTGGTTATGTAAGTATGGTGACTGGTAATTTAAGTGTTATTGACAAATAATAAATTAAAAGGAATAACTAATAAGAAAAGAAGAAAGAAAGAAAATATTAAACTAAATACTTAAAAATAAATTAAATTATAAATAAATTAATATAAAGTATGTAACAAATCGCTTTCAGAGGGAAGCGTGCCCAGAAGGCTGGCTGCATTGCCACGCTGTATGGCAATGCTGATTCGTTGCGCGAAATATGAACCAGCCTTCTGATCACGGGTGGTATCAAAGATTTTCTTACAAATTTCTTTGAAGAAACTCTTTGCCGATGGGCCCCATGGACCTAAAGTTTCAACTCCAAACGGCACAAATATGTAACCCCTTCCTAGGGTTCCATATTTGCGCCGCTTGAGATCTTCAGCTGTTGAAGCAGCGTTGCCAGCCCCCGACTTAGTCACTGGAAGATGTGACGCCGCCAGAGTGTCAACGCATGTCGCGTCCCGCACAAGCGGCCTTCCCATCCTCCAGGGAATAAGTGACATTCCATCCGGCCTCTTGCAAGTATGGTTATTTGCACAATTTTTGGTGAACCACAGAGTCCAGAGTATTTGACATATGTGCCAGCTTCGTAGTGATGGGACATTCGATTCGATGAATCGATAACACAGTGTTTTTTTTATCTCATTTGTATCTTTTTAATAATATTATTATTTATCTTTTCATTTTTCTGTACAAAAAACTTACATCTATTGCAAAGTTTCGTTCTTATAATTCAAATTTTATTAAAATCGCGTTAAAGAACTTTATTTCTCTTAAAATATTTTTTTATAATTCACTTAAACTATGAGAACATTTATAAATTTTTGAAAATAAATTGTAAGTTATAACGAGATAGAAAGCAAAAACACTAAAATTGCTGGTAGTTTTGATTTATTTATTGGATGTGCAAGTTACAAGTTCCTTCGAACCAACCAAAAGAAACAACGATCTAGGTTTCGTGGAAGTGTCATTGTGTAACTTGTAAGTTTTTATTTATTTATTTTAATAATGTAATTATTTTTACATAAGTAATGACTATAACTCATTACTTATGTTATATAAATATAATTTATTGATATATAAATATAATATACATATTATATTTTAAGTAAATATTTAGTGCTTTATTTAAAATTGGTTAATCTTTGCTACTCTGCTATATATTGCTATATTTGTAAGTGTGAGTAAGATATTTTTAAAGTGAAACTTCTTTAGTATCGTTGTGATTTGAATGAAAAAGCGACACTAAAAGAGATAAACACATAAAATTTAACCGTATTTAATTCGAAATGAAACATATTTCCCTTTACCCATTATATTAATTCTCAATTTAAATAGAACTTAAAAGGTTTTAAATGAATTTTAGCTCTACCTATATATACTTAAGGCAGTATTCTTTTATATGTAGATCTAAGGAAATTGTGCGTAACAGTGCATTGAATTTTGAACTTTATGCTAATGATTTAAACTGTAATTTACATTGAATTATTACGAATAAGGGTCAAAATGCCTAAGAATAAAGACGTCTATAATAGAATAGAAATGCGAAAACTATAATAGAGAATAAGTCTCTAAAGTTTCACTTCTACTGCATGTGGACTGCACCCACACATTTTTTTATTATATAATTTATTTTACTAGTGAAATATGGCAACTTAACCAACGGTTGACAATTTTGCCTTTATAGGTCTTCGACTTTCGTTTACGAGATTACAATTACCCGTAACAAAATTACTTCTTTTAACATATAATGTCCCTCAAAAAGACATTTTGTGAGAAGTAACAGTAATATTGCAAACGAAAACGTATAAGGGCAAAATTGACAACCATTGGTTAAGTGGCCAGATTTCACGATATCTATAATCTCTAAACATATGCTATTTTCTCACTCTATTCTTTTACTAGTTACTTTGTTGTTTATTATATTCTTAACATTTTAAGATATTTATTTATATATTTATATGCAGTATAAATACAAATTGTATTTTATTTATCCTTGTTCTTACTACTATATTTACAATTTTAGTACAGGAGTACGTTTGTTAGAATAGGGGTATGGAAGGAAAGACATATTGTGTTGGCACCAAATGATTAGGAGAAAGTGGAAGAAAAGAGAGCGTGGCTTAGTGGCTAACGTGACGTAGTGAAGCATGAACCCATCAAGCAGGCTTGAGTCTATAATCTGCTGTACCCTTTCCAAGCATTTATAGATGTATGGATGTATGTTTATTACTCTTTCACGCAAAAACTACTGAACGGATTTTGATGAAACTTTACAATAATATAGCTTACACATCAGAATAACACATAGGCTATAATTTATAAAGATATAGTGTGAATTATCCAAAATATAACGATTTTCCACGCGGGTGAAACCGCGGGGCGTAGCTAGTTTATAAATAAGTTTTAATCAATATAACTTATCTATATATTTATAAATTTATTTATTTGTAAATTATCATAGTACTTAATTCGGCAAAAAATAGCACTTGTATTATTATTTTTTTTAATCGATTACTTTCATTTGATTTACGTATAGCATTGATGGTTTAATAGTCGATGTGTTACATAACTCAGAATATCAATATTATTACATCACACACAACAATAAAGTAAGACAATTATGTCATTTATTTCATGTGGGCTTTACTGTCAAGAAATATGTAACTTGATAGACGTCAAAAGTAAAATAAACGCTTGGAAACAGTATAGTAGTAAGACGATAAATAGTAATCGAAAATACCTCGTGACTCAAAAAGTACTTAATGAATATTCTTAAATATATCCTATAAGTATATAATTTTTTCAGGAATGTATTTGAGCCATTAACGCCATTTCTACTTCGTCCCTAGTGTTCCAAATGTATATAGGCGACGGGAACCTCATTATATGGACCGTCTGCCTGTTTACCAGCTTCCAATAATAACAAGGATAGACATGACGGTTTTGTTACGGTTACCGCCCTCAAACCACAACAGACCTTGCACAAAAAACAGGCGCTATGTCGTTAAGTTACGGAAACCGTTCGCTTATAGAAGAAGTTAGGGTTCCATTTTTGTCAAAATGTATAAAAAATTTTGAAGAGTACAATAATAATTTATAAGTTATTAAACAATCTAAATTAGACACGTTGTTAAATCATGCTTTTAGTTTATGTAAATAAGTAAATCGGGCGATATTGTTCACATACTGACTGTGTCAGGACCTTCATGGTTGCTTGGATAATATGAACTGGAATAATTATCAATTATTATCATTTGATTGAAGTTCAAATAAACAGTAGGATTGAGTGAGTCACGTGTATTAATTAGTATGGATTTATTTATTCATTTTTTTGAAGCAGGTAAACAAGGCGGGCCCGGCTAATGGACAGCGTTTACCCTCGCTATTCCATTGTTGGCACTCATCCTCCCAGTGTTTGGCATCCTGTAAATTTATTAAAGGGCCGTAGGAAGGCCAATAGGTAGAGGCCCGTTGATGAATTTAATGTAAATGTGGCGTGACACTAACCGGCGATTATCCCTGTTTACACCATATAATATTGCGCCCAAGGTCAAGCCCCGGCCAGTGTAGGACTATTGTGGGAAATGAGAACAAAAGTACCGGGCTATTGGGGTGAACTAGGGGTCTGGGAATATGAGGACTATGTATGCATTTGCCCGTCGCAATGTTCGGGAAATATTGTTATTATTATTACAATATCATTACAAACGTAATGTCAAACAATTAAACATTCATAGAGTGAATATAACAATATTATTTACCTTCATTTCATTATGAAACATATTTGAGGATTAATTTGTAACACAAGAAACAATAAATTTTTGATTATCAAATAATTCCAGCACTCATTGCGATTATTTCTAAAACAGAAGACATTTTTTTTATTTATTCAATCAATTGCAATTAAGCTATTAATTAGAATCGATTGCTATACTAAAATGGAATTAGCTATGAAGCATCGTTTTTTTTCTCAATCACGTAATTAATTACAGTTTTTTTTCTAAAAATTATCCAGTGTAATTGTTAATTGGATGTTTCGGGTGGTTGTAGAAATTACTAACTTTTAAAATATGTACCATAGTAATTAGTAAATACCTCTTAATCTACTTTTTTATAATACAAATTAGTGTTATCGACACGTGTCTAGATACACTGGTAGTGTAGTAAGATATAGCATAGTCTCTATTTCAATACTTGGCAGTAATTATTCATACATATTACTTTGTTAAACCTTGAATCAGTTCAAAATATGTTTTATAAAAATAAAGATATGTTGCTAAAGAGATTGGTGCTCCGCTTATTTACCTAAAATGGCTTTGGATGCGATGGTAGATTCCATTTTGAAATCAAAACATTCATTTTCGTATTTGTAATAAGAGTTTGTAAAAGCGGCTGCTTTAGGCCTTCAGAGCTGTTAAATAAATGTTAGACATTCGTGTTGTAGCAGTTGCATGGAGCAAGTGGAAATGTACTTGCAATTTATAAACGGCCAAACCGTTACAATCAAGACTGTGAAGTCAGTTGCTTTTTTTTCATTTGTCCCGTCTTGTTATTAATACACGTCGACATACACGGCTGATATATCATTTAATATACTATAATATGACTTTGATTATATGTATTTCTATACGTAATTTAACTAACATTAGAAGGATCAACCAAATTGAATCATGAAAAGCACAAAACTGAAAACACACGATGGTGTTCTATGACAGTGAATGGTTCAAATTGGTCTGAACTGGTATGACGACTTTGGTTAATTCGTCCAAATTGAAAAATAAATGAACTATCAAATATAGACTTAAAAGACTGGAACTGTTGACTGAGAAAGTGAACATTGTTTTCTTCAAAATAATATTAACACTACTACTACATAACACATAATATTAGGTACAATAACTGGACTTGTCGTTCATAGTAACCGAGTCTTCAATTCCTCGTTTCGTTCCCATAAAATATTTTTTAATTTATTTCTTTTTATAACTAACAAAATTTTAAAATGTGGAATAATTATTAGGTATTATTAATATTAATTTATGTTCATTATTATTTTCTATTTAGTTTGGTAAAGGTAACTATATAAACACCTGAATGATTGGTTATACAAATGTTGTTGGTATTTTGATGACAGCTTCAAATCGCGTATAAATGAAAAACAGCTGTACTACCATAATCACAGATCATGACAGGCACTTCAATAAACTATGAGTCATTTTGCGAAATTATTATTTTTAACTCTTTAAAAAATAACTGTAAGTAAATAAAAACTGATTAGAACAACAAACAACTAGTTCTTCAACAAACAACGAAGATATCTAAATCTGATGAACTCATTTAATACGTGACATAATGATACGTCAAGTAATTTAATTTTTCTGTGGCATTCTATCAGCCAGTATTTTTTTGTCATTGATGATAGTAAATATTTAGCTCAAAATTATATAAACTAAATAATATTTTGGTGAAAAGTAAATCATGTTACAAAAATGTGTACAGTTTTTAATTTCAATTTTATGCCGCGATTTAACAGTGGCTGTATAAAAAGTTCCGACACATGGCTCGCATAATTTTTAAATTTTTTGACAGCAGGGATATTCGTTTCTCGCGGACGACAAGTACTGTTTTCATCCCTGTGATCAGCAGATGATTTCAAGCGTACTTTCCAAGTAAGAGAAATGAAAAATTATTATTTAATTTCTATATCCTACACAAAATATAGACTTGTCGTTGCAGAGGAATAACTAAACAATTGATGTTTAAACATTAGTAATTTAGTTTGAGATTTGTGTAAAATAAATTTGTCAAAATGTGACTGTATAAATTTAAAGGACACTGGACAACGATGTTACATACAAATCTAAGTAAACAATAACGTTACGCTCTGGAATCTAACATAGAACTTAAAAATAACAATACGAGAGAGTTCATAAAGGGCGAATTTGCGTCCATAATAGTGAACTACTTTTAGGTAGCTCTACATATTTGCTATACTCGTTTTTATTGCAGAAACAATTTCGGATATACATATTGTTTAGCCAAGGGCTATTTAACCCTTGTTTTTAAATTGGCTTAGCCTTGATAATTTTTAAAAGAAACTGAAGATATTTGCACATTCCCAAGGCACCTGGGAGACCACCATAGATGTCGTGTAAACTTTTATAAACAACATTGTAAATGGCAATAACAAGCTACAAACTCTTTTAAAAACCTGAGATCTGAGCGCAAAAAGCACGTTTCCTTACATTTTAACTCGTTAAAACATAAAAAAATTAACAACAAAGTTCGTGTGTTTTTTGCTCTGTTTTTATATCGATAACTTTATTGCTAGTTCCGCGAAATGTTCACGTTCTAGAGCTAAACGACTTTGTGTCGATCCATATTCATCGATAAATAAATTTATAGTATTATTTTACCAAGTCGATGTTATTCTAAAAAATTGCGTAATGCCGTCTCTGAAAACTTTTTTATTTGAATATGACTTAGGTCAGGTCTTCTTATCTTTACATAGTGTTACAACCTACATGCCGTCAAAAGTAGATTCACACCTGCATACCATAAATGCACACTTTATTACCTTTCCGCATTAGAAAACAGCCCATTGTGTATTGTAATCTTTTATGGCAGTCATTAGCCATGTGTTTCGAACTGCTTCTAAGAAATTCGGTCTACGCTGTCGGGCAGCCATATTGTATCGGTGCAGTATAAAGCAATGGCCCAATGGAGTGATGGGAGTCTAGCGATAACCACGAGCGAAGCAAGACGTGTGTACCACATTCGGTAATCTATTTAGTGACGGGCTTTGCGCGTTTTATGGAATTACGATATCGATACGATTTGGACTGGTTGTGTTCAGTTATATTTGTACCTGTGTTATACGTGTTTGTATAGTTCTAATAAATTCTATAATAATTCCAACGGCATTTTAATTCGAGTCCTGCAACTCGTAACAATAGTATAAAACAAAATTGATTTTTGTGTCTGTATGTATATTAACTATTCCTAAATTAAGCAACGGATTTTAAGCGGTTTTCAGCATCAGTTAGATATTTTTTTATTGGAGGTATATATATAAAAACCTGATTAAGTTTTTATGTCAGTAGAAAAAATAATATGTTGTAACCAAGTCATTAAAGTGCCCCAAAATATTATGTAATGTAATGTATTATGAGTCGTGGTAGCGTAATGGCTAGTGCACGCGTCTCAAACTCAAAGGGCGCGGGTTCGATCCTGGCCGGACCGCATGCACCACTTAGGCAGTTTTCTGACCTAATGTGCATATTGTTACAATTACCACGTGCTAATAACGGTGAAGGAAAACATCGTGATGCAACCTGCACATCGAGATAACAGATGTGTCAAACCTGCCAAGCCGGCTTGGACAAGCGTGGCGGGTATACTGTCCGCTCCCCTATAGTGGGAGGCCCGAGCCCAGCAGTGGGACATTTATGGGCTGCTATTATTATGTAATATAACCTGTGTAAAAGAAACCTTGCTGACTAAATAACCCTGGTCAGTTTTTTTGCAAATGCCTAATTAGCTCCTTTTCAATTTCATGAAATATATAATATACGAATTTATGCAATTCTAGTTTCAAATATAGGTTTTAAATAATAAGACGTCGATTAAAAGAATTAATTGAGATTTTTTATAAAAATAATAATGGGATGATGGTGCCAACTGTGAATGCAGAGTTTGTTTCGAGTTGCGTTTTATACTGAGTGGTTATCATTCCTTAGTAGTGTTCTTCCATGTACAGTCGCGGTATGAAAAGTTTCATCCCCTTAAAATCGAGTTTTGCTTGCACGAGTACAAGAAACAGTACTGCCAACATGTTAATAAATGTTATGTTTATAAAATATAGAAAGGTGAAAGAAGATAAAAGCAACGTTGACAACAAGAGACACAGAGATTTATCATCAGAAACGAAGGGGATATAATCACTACGCTTATCATAAATAATAAAACCAATAAAAAGGTTTTACATCTTTAAACAATCTTCTTAGACAAGATAGAAAATCAAATAACTTTGATCTTAGTCATTTTAAACTTTATTGTCAACCAGTTAAATTTTCTGTGAAACAGTCTGTTGTGTGACTTAATTTGAAAAGGTAACATGTGCTTGCGGAACGTTAAATGAATCAATTTGAAAAATGGTGAACCTTTTCATACCGCGGCTGTACCATCCATCCAGTACGGCAACTTTATGTGTAGTAATGCCGATATTGGACGGATCAACCAAATTGAATTAATTTGGTTGAAACGCACAGATTATCCCTCGTCTCTATCCGTGCAGGAACGGAGAAAGAATACAATTTCTTGCAACAGAGCGGCCTGTCGTAAGAGGCGATAAAACAACCTACAGCCAAGTGATAGGGTATTTACCCGTCTGGATGCCTATCACACCTGGTCTAGAGCATGCCGCCATAATACCTTTGAGTTGTGTTCCGGCATTAGTGGCCAGGTTCCAGTTTCCCTTTAGAGAGCGACAGTACTTGGTAGCACCTTTGGTATTATCTACACATGTCCATAGGCGATGGTAACCGCTCTCCATCGGCCGTCTGCCTATGTGCTGAACTTATACAACAAAAGTTAAAACAAAAAATAATGGCTTAAGTATATAAAAACCTGGCATAAATAGTCAAAGAAATATTGTTTACGCGTTCTAAAACAGAAACCACGACTTCATACTCGACCATCGCATGTGTCTACTCTCAACAATGAGGTTGTTTCAATTGCTGTAATTAAAAAAAAACAATGGTCCAATCCACAGGGTCATATAGCTTACAAATTGATCTGCGCTTGCTTCACGCTTGTATCACAATATGTTGTGATACAAAGGGAATGTTGCATTCAAAAGGTTGACATGAGTACTTCTTTTGAGTAATTTTGGAAAATATCAAATCTAATGATACTATTGACTTGAAAAAAATGTTGTGTTATGAATAGATAACAATTATGATTATATTATATTATTTATAAGAAAATGTGAATTTATTGTTTTAAGCCGCAAACCAAGGATAGAATACCAATAGAACATTTTGTTCCAAAACAAGCCTTGCCCTTGGTTTACCGTTTGACATTCCTATGCAGAAATTGATCCTTACAGGCTGCACTATGATTTGCAGTAATAATACAAGTGTGTTAATTTTTCAATCAATCCCCCCATTCGATTCCTGACAAGAGTAATCGATTTTTCAAGAGTCCAAAGACACCATTTTCCTTTTTGTCAAAATCGGCCTCAAGACTCCTTTGAGTGGTTTCCGATATTGCATATAGTTTACGATTTGGTCCTGAAGGCCCAATTGAAAAATTCACCCTGCATATATAACTTAGTTTATTTTTGAATGAATGAAAACTCTTTGTTGTTCACCATAACTTAAACCTAGACATTTATTTTTAGTACCTATTTAATCGTATTTTCTTAATATTTTTTGAAAGGTGGTTTTTGTTTCATTTTTAATTCTTATATGTTTATTTTATTTAAATTATATTTGCAGTTATAGATTATCTATGAATACTACTAAAAAATAAATAAGAAATTGGCATCTAAAAAAATGCGCATGAGTCTAATTACATTCAAATTTTGATAAACGTTAAATAGGTCGATAGCTATGACATTTTACTGATTTTATAATTTTATTTCTGAACAGTTGTGATATCCAACGTATAGGCTATTGGTAAAGTATTATCACCTCTTTGCACTACACCTGTATATATGTGAAAGTGACTTTATTTCTATGTTTGTTTGTTCTTTCCTTGCAATTGAGAAAGAACAAATTCTTATTCAAGTTGTTATATAAATACTATATATTGTATGGTGTGCATTGGTCTTTGTCGGTCGTAACAATACGTTACGACCGACAAAGACCAATGCACACCTGTAGTTTATTACCTTTACGGAATTTGGACTTCTTTTGTTTACTTTATGTTTAAAATTTGTAATTAGAAAACATCCTATTGTGTATTGTACTCGTTTATGGCCGTTTGCAGGCATATTTAGGCAAGTGTGCAGATTACGAATTCTAAGAAATGCGATCTACGCGGGTGGGCCATATAGTATCGGTGCAGGATATAGCAATGGCCCAATGGGGAGATCGGCAGTCAAGCGATAATCGCCAGCAAGACAAGACGTGTGTACATTCGATAAGCTATATAGTGACGGATTTTGTGCGTGTTATTTAATCGTGTATTACGTTTGTACTAGTTGTGTCCAGTTATATTTGTACCTGTGTTATACGTGTTGGTATAGTTCTCATAAATTCTATAGTAATTCCAAACGGCATTTTAATTCGAGTCCTGTAATTCGTAACAGTATGTTGATCGCAGGACTTTTTTAATAGAATCTTTTATTTCGAACAAGAGAAAGTTGCCAAAGTTTTTAGACCCGATCTGTTAAAATGTAAAATTTTAATAAGTTTCTTAACAATTTTCAATGAGAATGTAAACAATATATACAATAATATACATATCAAATACATAATGAAAATGAAAGTATTTATATCAAAATGGAATCTTATAGATTACTTATTATAAGTCATTAATTACTCTACCAACGCTTCCAATGCAATTTTAGTTACTGTTAAAGGAGAAGAATCATTGCAAAAAAACTCCCCAGCAACATATCTTTACTTCATAATTATTATCATTCGTCTTTTTTTTGTGTAGTTTATACTAATACAAGGTTTAACAAATCAATTTATATCAATGATTACTGAAAGAGTTTGGTGGCGATCGCATTATATCCATTCGGTGCGGTCGTCTAAAAAATCTTTATAAACATTCGAACGCATCTATAAGGAACTAATTAAAGACATTAGTGTTCGTAACAAACAACATGACCCAATGCTCCAAATATTTGAATATATATTCAATAATAATAAGATATACATGAACAAAATAAAAACTAGTTTCTATATGATAATCTTTAGTGTGATGTTACAATGAAGAGTAATGGCTTCATTTTCGACGAGATTTTATCTCAAGCAAAGAACAAATTTTTGTACTGATTTCAAGTAACTAACAGTAAATAAGCCGTGATAGCTTAGTGGTTAACGCTCTTCAGTCACAGACTCGCGTTTACCCTCGTGTCTTATGAGGCTTGGTATACTTGTCGAGAATTGTATTGTATACTATTTAAGCAGTTTCCGAACCTAATTTTTACAATACGTGAGCAGACAGTCAGACGAGGCCGATGATCCGTCTATGCGGCCTTTTTTTGACCAGGGAATTTCGATTGATAGCATGCCCAGTCAGAACTGGTGCCATGCTTTTACCACTCCTCAGTTAGGGATACCCACTAAAACCCCTGGGTGTTCCGTCCTTTGTCTTATGCCATGGCTACGTGTATATGACCTAGCCTCTTCGCAGCCCTGGCAGGCATGGGCCTCGCGAGGCCTCTTCCACTGCCGGGGGAGTTTCCTTTATCTCCCGGCGTCTACCTGCGGCCCTGGCATAACTCCGAAGGGTTTTAGTGGGTATCCCCGACTCGGGCCAGAATTGTACTTCCTCGGGAAATACTAATGCTACCCCAAAGTGGCGGATCCCTCACGCCACACGCGGTGGCATGCCCTCTGTCGAATTTTCCCACGTTAAAAAAAAGTAGCGGGAAATCAAATCAAATTAGATCGTTTTGGGCGTGTTCCTTTAGTAACTCACAAAGCCCAAAATGCTTCGTCTGCCATTCCACGTGGCGACCACGGTCGTCGTGGTGGAAACGTTACCAATGACGTCATTATTTTCGATCACAACGACCCATGTGAAGAGGTGGGTCGAAGTAGGCGTTGGCCGTAGAGTATTAATTCTTTCTATCTATTGACATTAAAAAAGGCGCGATTTTCAAAAAAAACCAATGATGTTTGTGTGTTTCGTCGTTAATGACATCAACGCTCCATAACCCGTTCCACTAGAGTTTCTGATTGTAACGCCCGCAAGCAAGTAAACGGGAAAAATCGCGGTCGCGAACTTTGAAGTTTTGAATCTCTTGTGGAACGTAGCCTTTATAAACTTACCAAACGCCACAGCCTCATAGAGTTTGTAAGAGTGTACCTACCTATGACGTCATAAGTAGGTACAAGTATAAGGAATCAAATACCTACCGCATTAACTATTGTTTGAAAAGTAATTAAATTTATTTCTATCATGTCTCTGTCGGTGCTCTCTGCAACACTTTTCGTGTTGCATATAACCGACTTGCTGAAATCCGGTATTTTGGGGTATGCAGACGACAGCACTGTTGTATAGAGCTATACATTCAACGCGCGAGCCAGTAGCGCCCAGATTCAGTCACTGAGGGAGACAGTGATCACTAGGCTGAACTTGACTTTGTAGGCAGTTTCCGATTAGGGTGAATCCAACCTAGTCAAGTTCAATGCCCCCAAAACCCAGGCGTGTCTCTTTTCTGCCAAAAGGAGTCCTTTCAACTTGAATCCTACTTTCCGGGGTCTATCCATACCGATAGCCGACAGTCTTCAGCTTCTTGGCATCTCCTTAACACAATCTCTAAACTTTGGCTCCTATATAGGGTCTGTTCCTCAGCTGGCTGGCAAAAAGCTAGGGGTTCTATCAAAGGTGAGACAGTACTTCACACCACTTCAGTTGCTGAATCTTTACCAAGCACAAGTACGGTCTTGCATGGAATACTGCTCTCATCTTTGGGATGGCTTAGCTAAATACCAGCTGGAGATACTCGAGTCAATTGAGAAAAGAGGAAACTGATAGGCAATAACCGACTATTCGATGAAAGGCTTCTGAGCCTAAATCATCGACGTAAAGTCGCTAGTTTGTCGGTATTCTATAGGGTACACTTCGGGGAGTGTGCCACGGAATTACATGAATTGGTTCCTCCCTCACCATTTTACTACCGGACAAGCAGACGTACGCGCTCACGCCACCGATATATGGTGGAATTACCAACAAAACGGATGAAGCGCTATACTTCCACTTTTATTATACGCACCGCTGAAGAGTGGAACTCTTTACCGTCGTCTGTTTTTCCTCAAGAATACAATCTAGGTGTCTTCAAGTCTCGCGTGAACAGGTATCTTTTAGGTAAGCGTGCTCCACTTTAGACTGCATTTCCACCTGACAACAGACGCAATGTCAGTCAAACGCGTACCTATTCATTATAAAAAAAAAATGTCTGTCGTTTCGATTTTAAAAGTTAGTTGACAATATGTTATTTTAACGCGTGTTCGTTTATACAATGTGAAAATATTAAAAAAAAGAATAGTAATATAACTCCGCATTATTATTATATAACTCCCTATTATCGAGTGTTCAATATAAAGGAAAAATCGTGATAAAATCTGCATTGCGATAATTGATGTGTCAAACCGTAAGACACAATTAGTCATGAAGAAAAATAGAGAATAGTATATGTAGAAATCCAGCATAAATCGGTAAATTACACTCGTAGTACGAATGTATAATTAGTTTGTCACACAACTAGATGGCGCTCAAGTATTTCATATCGCGGTATGCTATTAATATAATTAAAAATAAGCCTATTTCAGTGTTTGCGAAGGTGTTCTCGGACGATTTCGTTCATGCAATATTGTAAATGGTAAATTAATTTTTGACAATGGGTGACCAATTTTATTTTAAGTTGCGAACCCATATAACACTCTTAATATCTTATATTAATGAATTTTTAAATATAGCATAGAACAGGAAGGGCGCCAAGAACACGTAGAGTAGCGGAGCATTATGAATATAATATATGCAATTGATTTAGTGAAATTTGTACCAATTGAAGTAATTTTTATGCGCCCTAAACACTTTAAAGCACTTCCGAGTATAATCCCGCGGGATTAATTGTAAAAAGTTTCAAAATTTGTTATTTGTATTTCTAGTTGTTTTTATACACATAAACATTTTATAC
Source organism: Dendrolimus houi (assembly GCA_039645545.1). Classification (NCBI taxonomy): domain Eukaryota; kingdom Metazoa; phylum Arthropoda; class Insecta; order Lepidoptera; family Lasiocampidae; genus Dendrolimus; species Dendrolimus houi. The sequence continues at coordinate 26,367,863 of CM077123.1, read as the reverse complement.
TTTAAACAAGAATTTGTCTACGAAAATACTACAAGTAGTTAAAAAAGTCACATAATTATGTAAGTTAACCCTATTCGACAATTAAGTCCATTTATTTTTTAAAGTTGATCATGTCTCATTTCTGTCAAAACTGAAAGACAGAAATGAACCGTCTATTTTCGGCACTAGCCGGTTCATTTCTGTCTTTCAATTTGGATGAATCAACCAAAATGATCCATATAAACATTAACTTTAATCATTCAATTTTATTGAATATCGTGTCCTTTCGGATATGGCCATTTCAACCAAATTGATTCAGTTTGGTTAATCCGTCTATAATCAGCATTATGTTAATACAAACATATTATATTTATAAACACCTAGTGTACCCGGTAGACGTATTTTTGCGCTGAATAAATGAAAAACTAGAATCCTCTACCGGGTCCAATTGTAATTCTAAACCACGCCACTCAAATACACCCAAAAAACCACTAGCAGAAATAGCGTTAACCGAACGAGTATTGAAAAGCTTCCAAAAATTTTAAACAAGACAGAGTGGCATGTCACGGGCACGCCATTGGAATTAATAGAATACCGAAATCAGCCAAAACTACGATCGAGCCGATAGTGTTCGGCGATTTTGAGATATGGTAATAGCAGAATTTGGCCCCAGGAAGGAATTTTAAAACAACTTAAAAAACCCATATTGTAGCATTATTGGCCAACTTTAGCTGGAAGCTCATTCCAAATATAAGCTTTAACATACAAACCAAGTGAAATGAAAATATGTATTAAAAAAAACACATGTTTAATTTGTAGTCTTTTGTTGGGATCCCCTTTTAAGTAAAATTTACTTCTACCAGAAGCTCTCGCTCTTCCATAACTTTAATATTACGTCGCACCAATTGAAATGAACATTTTGATACATAAGTGATTTCTTCTTGAATCTGTACAACAAAGTAAAAAATAAAAATGACTACATTTTGCAAATTTGTTGTTTTTTATGTTTTACTAGGCATCGACTTCAAATTGTTCTAGAAAATATTTATTTTTGCATTTAAGTTACTATTGCATTTGGTTTCGATTTTTGTTATATTTTCTACTTTTAATTACGCAAATACTGAAATAGCTTTAGAAATAAGTTTTTTTTTATACTTTTAGTTGCTGAGGTTTATTTAAACGAAGTTTTTTTATTTGTTGCTTTTTAGTGTCTAGCTATGGATAGGGCGGGCCTACGAAAGGTGCCGCACGCTTTAAAAATATAGGACCCAAGAAATGGGAACGGATTTATTTCTTTGTTTAATAAAAACTGCTGGGCCAAACTATGTTACATTTTTAGGGAACCAAATGGCAAATATTCCGCATCAAACTAAAGAAGAATCACACAAATCGGATTATAAACCTCAGCGTAATCGGTGTACATACATAAAAAAACAATCAAGTTGAGTACCTACCTTTTTCAAGTCGGTTAAAAATAATCACCGACGGAAGTTCAATGAGTCATAATATCACAAGGAAAACTTTGTACAAACTGACAAGTTCGTAATTTTCTTATTAAATCATCAGAGCGAGTGTAATTGAAAATATTAATTAAGGCCGCTATTTGCGTCACTATTCATCATTGGATTACAAGATAACTAATTCATGAAATAGCTGTTTCTCCTTATATGGCGGGCCCAGTAGACGTTGTCCTGCCCCCAAAAAAATAAAATTTAGAAGCCGATTGCAACGCCACATATCGGGTCCAATTGTGTATTTAAACCATTCCGGGACCCATTTGAACACACACAAAACATTTTATCAAAATCGATTCAACCGCTTAGGAGGACATTGTTGACATACACACGAACAAAAGTGATCGTTAGTTATATTAAACGTTATTTATATATATAAGAATATACATTAACTATTTTAAACGGATATATATAAAAATTCCCTGTCACAGTGTTTGACCGCGATAAACTCCGAAACTACTCAACCGTTTTTGATGTTTTTTTTCATTTTGCTAAATTTCTTCCAACTTAGGATCTAGGTTAGGTTTAATTTTAATTTATAATAAAAAAGTATTGCAAATTTTTTATTTTAAACCGAGAGGTCGGTAAGTATGAGTTCTGCTGTCAACTAAGTTATATAAGCCGTTTCTGTGATTAATAGTAAAAATGTATCATAGAAATGTAAGTATGCGCATAACTTGAAACGACTTTACCGATTTTGATGACATATTTGTGTGTATTGGAGTGGGTCTCCGGATGGTTTAGAATCACAATTGGATCCGGTAGGTGGCGCTGGAATCGGGTTCTGGGATCCTCCTAATCTCCTGGACTGATTTGGATGATTTTTTTGTGTATGTTTGAGTGGCCCCCCGAATTTTTGGATTCAAAATTATAACCGGTAGGAGAGAATCGGGTCCTAGATTTTTATTTTTTTAGGGCAGGGCGACATCTACCGGGACCACTACTAAATATAAAGAGAAATGATTTGTATGTTTATAACATAAATTTAACGAATAAACTCAAAAACTTCTGGACTTATTTCGAAAATTTGTTCACCATTTGAATGCTTTTTTTTTTTTTAAGGCGGCGGAAATGCATTTCGCACATACCGGGTCCTTTGCTAGGGATTAGACCGTTGTTGATCATGGAGGCTTTCCACTGAGGCAATCCAAACAATAATCAACCGGCTTGTGTGGAGACTCGACTAATCAATACCCCACTAAAACCACCCTCCTCCCATGTGCCCCGCGCTTATGGCAGGAAAGGCGTGAGATACAGAACGCAGTTACTCCCACACCGATCCTAGCGCACAAGTGCTTGAGAATGCCCCGGGAGAGGCAAACTCACTTCGTCAACAGAGGTGAAGACTCCTCTGCTCCCTAGATGCTAGAGGGCCCCTGCAGCGGTATTTCAGGGAGGGAGGTCATGCGCATACCTGCGCCTCCGGGCTCCCGACTGACGTCGGCGCCCGCGAGACGCATGCGCACTACCATCTCTCTCCCTATCTCGTTCCGCGGCCTCCTTATGAGACACTACCGTCTCGCAGAAATTGGCCGCAGCCATTTGAATGCTACATTATCTTTGAGTAACACGGGCTAATAAAAATTAGGAATCCCAACTAAAACTTCAATAATGCAACCCACCTGTGCGAAGCCGGAACGGTCCGCTAGTACATACGCATATATAAATAAATCAAATGCTGTTCGTTAATCTGCTACAAACTCAAAACGGCTCGACTGATTTTGGCGAAATTTTGTAGGCGTATTTGAGTGGCTTAGATTTACAATTGGATCCGGCAGGGGATTCTAGATTTTTATTTATTCAGGGCAGAAAAACGTCTACCGGGCGCACTAGGTATTTATAAATATAATATGTTTGTATTAAAATAATGCTGATTATAGACGGGTTAACTAAACTGAATCAATTTGGTTGAAAAGGTCAATCTGAAGAGTCACTATATTCAATAAAATTGAATGATTAAGTTAATGTTTCTAAGAATCATGATGGTTGATTCATGCAAATTGAAAGACAGAAATGAACCGTCTAATGCCCAAAATAGACGATTCATTTCTATCTTTCAGTTTTGACAGAAATGAGACATTATCAACTTTGAAAAATAAATGGACTTAATTGTCGAAAAGGGTGACTTTCATTTGTAACTTAACTACTTATCTACTTATTTGTTGTTTGACGGTGTAATTCACTTTATAGAGTATTTTCGTAGACAAATTTTTGTTTAAAGTATAAAATATTTATGTGTATAAATAACAACTAGAAATACAAATAACAAAATTTGGAACTTTTTCCGATTAATCCCTCGGGATTATACCCGGAAGTGCTTTAAAGTGTTTAGGGCGCACAAAAATTACTTTAATTGTTACAATTTTTACTAAAACAATTGCATATATTATTTTCTTAATATTGCGCAACTCTATGTCCTGAGAATCCTTGGTTTTTTCCCAGGAATGGACAAAAGTGATTAGGGTGCATAAAAATTGGCTGATTTCGATGTGATTTTTACTATAATGATAGTACAAGTTCATTTTTAATGCGATGGTGCATTGTGTTCTGGGAATGTCGGACTTTTCCTGAGAATCAATCACATGGCTAAAAGTAACATAACTAAATCAAAAACCCGACTGCAAAAAAGATAATTCAAAAGTAATGCATTATAAGACCGAAACAAGATTGAGAATAGAAATCAAAATTAAAATAAACTATAAACAAAGTAAGCTCTACTTCGGTTTAACAGACTATATTATGAGCTGAAAGCCCAAGTTAAATATCCCCATTAAGTTTAGTAGCGGGTAGGACCCAATTGCAAATTGTAAACCAAAAAAAATGGGTTCGCTACAATTATGCCACGCAAATCTTTTGTTTTTAATATATTTTTCAAATTCAAATTTGGAATCATTCAAAAAGGCCTACAAAATAAGTTTACTGAAAAAAAATGTATTTTTTAATTTAAGTACTTCATACAAAACTAGCGCTTTCTCCGCAGCTACGCTGCGCGAAAAACCCTAAGTAGTAGCTCTGTGTTGCCTAAATAAAAACTTAATTAGGTTTTTACATATAATAATAACAAAGAAATTAAGTCCATATGTTCTAGAGAACTTCCCAGCAAAACATATAGAGATAAGTCGAAGCCAACCTGATTTGAAGTAATACAACGAGACATTATTTATCGGAATATAAAATATCGTACGTGTTGATTCGGGATATAAGCCATCTCTTTGTCGAGTTTCGTCCATATACGTTCCGTAGTTTTCAAAAAAGATGCGATTGCAGCGCCACCTTTTTCGATATTTTCGTTTATCCTGCTGAAGCGACGTCATTTATCGAGATAAAAAATATCCTAAGTTACGCCCCGGGATATGAGCTTGCTCTGTGTCGAGTTTCGTTTAAATCCGTTCTGCAGTTTTCACATGATGCTCCAACAGACAGACGGACAGACTAAAATTCTAAAAATTGCATTTTCGGAACCTCCTGGTTTGAATTCCCCCCCCCCCCCCCTGTTTTTAATTCACATTTTTAAACGCATGGTACAAACTCGAACTATTTAAGATTTATTATAGTATAAACATTCCTAAACGATGTTGATGTGTGTATGTTCCGGGATTTCCAACCTTCGAAACAATGTGATTTTAGGACTTGACAGTTTCTATATTTATTTAGACATCTTTAGTAGAACAGTTGTAGTCTTGTGTGCTTTGAGCAACATTACTTATTCCGGGTATTTACGGGATTCGTATATTTTCATACTAAAAAACCCATTGTCCTGCTGAAAATATTCTCTGATTTTAGGTATTACACAAACTACTGTAATCTTTGTTACCTGTCTAGCGTGGTCAAAGTGGCGTCGTGGTAGCGAACCACTATAAATAATGTAACTCGCATACCATTAACTCAAAAAGAAAAATGTGAAATTGTAATTTTGAAGTGAAACTTCTTTAGAATCGTTGTGATTTCTCGAAACTCGATGAAACGAAAAAGAGACACTAAAAAGAGATAAACACTTAATCTAATCTATAGGACTAAAAGCCTGTGAGAAAATGAGATACGAGTTTTACATTCTTCTTTTCTTTCACCATATCCCAATTATTTGGGGTCGGCACAATATGTCTTTTCCTTTCACACCCCTCTACTCTGACATACGTCTTCTGTTACACCACATGTCATCATATCATCCTTCACACAATCCATCCATCTTTTTTTGGTCTAACTTTACAGTTGTACCCATTTATCTTGAAGTTTAACATTCTTTTTGTTAGGTGACTTTCATCCCTCCTCATTATATGCCCTACCAACTTAATCTTCTTCCTCTCAATTTTTCATTCAGGGGTGCAACTTTGAAAGATCCCCTTATGCACTCATTCTCACCTTATCCATTCTTGTGACACCACACATCCATCTCAACATTCTCATCTCAGCTGACTGAAGACGTTTGTGGTTTATCGCTTTAGTGGCCCAACATTCCGACCTATATAGCATGACTGGTCGTATGACAGATTTATATATTTGTCCTTTTAATTTCAGTGGCAGATACGAGTTTTACATTGTGCAGCACATATTAGAGAGTCAATAAGACAGATGATTAAACATAGGTCCAATTTAGAACCGATGATAATAATATTTTTTAGACTAAAACAGTGAAAAATTGAAAGTGATACTTAAGAAGTTTAGTTTGAATTATAATATGTTGACGGATATAGGCTAAACGAATTATATTTATATTAATAAAAGTTAGAGAAGAATTATCTTTGAGTATGATCTCTAAAGTTTCACTTCTACTGCGTGTGAATTGCACACAAACATATTTTTTTATATCTTACTTATTTTAATAATGTTTTTTAATTATTTATTTGATTTACCATCAATTACTTGCACTAATTCTAAGGATGTACATAGCTTTATGAGGAGAAACATGACACATGCAGTAATTACTTATAGGTAAACACTACATGCAATATGATATTTTGTAGTATGAAACCGTATAACATAGTTAAATAAAAGCAACATTTTAATGCTTTAATTACTATTAAATTTGAAACATATAAATTATTAAAGAATATAAAAGTGAATTAGTAAAGTGAAATGCAATAATCCGACGAAATTTCTTACATGATTTTGTATATAGATAAATTATATCACCATAAAGGTTTATTAGTTTACATAGTCAAGCTATGGGAAAGTTGGCACTTAGAATGGCGCGACGTAAAGGCGGACACAGTGGTGTAATGTGATCGAGGGAATCTACTACGTAAATCGGGAGTCAATCATTCCATTAAGTAGTTTAAATAAAAATTGAATATGTAAAATATCCCTGCGTATGTTGAAAGAAAACATTTTAAAATGCTGCAGCCTATCCTGATATGAGAATAACCTTCCCGCCCGTCTTGTTCTATGCTTTATTGAAGAATTCACAAACTGATTAATATAAGATATTAAGAGTGTTATATGGGTTCGCCACTTAAAACTAAAATTGGTCACCCATTGTCAAAAATTAATTTACCATTAACAATATTGCATGAACGAAATCGTCCAAGACATATTTCCGGAACACTGAAATAGGCTTATATTTTATTATATTAATAGCATATGAAATACTTGAGCGCCATCTAGTTGTGTGACCAACAAATTATACATTCGTACTACGAGTGTAATTTAACGATTTATGCTGGATTTCTACATATATTATACTATTCTCTATTTTTCTTCATGACTAATGTGCCAGAGGAACATCTATCACGGTGCCATGACGACGTGTTTGTTTAGTGAGTTGCGCCAATAGAACAGGACTGCAGCGCCAAATTTTTGGCTATGTTCGTCTATCATATTAAAATGACGTAATTTAATAAGTAATTAATGTCGTCTTGGGATACAAGCCATTTGTATCTTTAACACACAGACTAGCGAACATTTTAAAAGTTGCAATTTCAGAATGTACTGATGCAAATTAGCTCCCTCGCGAAACACGTCCAAACTCGACCCCTTGACAAATTTATTATATTACCAGCGGTCCCTGCAGACGTTGTCCTGCCCTGAAAAAATAAAAATCTGGGCTCCCATTTCAGTGCCACCTACCGTTTCCAATTGTAAATGTGAACTTTCCGAGGACCCACTTAAGCACAGGCAAAAAACTTCATTAAAATCAGTTCAAGGGCTAGGAGGATCCTAGATCCGATTCCAGCGCTGCCTACCGGTTCCCATTGTGAATCTAAACCTTCTAAATCAAACATGTAAACAACCCACTCGAACACAAACAAAAAATTTCATCAAAATCGGTATGGAGATTTCAGAGGAGTTCAGTGGCAAAGAAAAAACAAAACCATAATTTTATATATATATATATATATATATATATATATATATATATACAAAGATAAATAATGTACAAAGAAAGGAATTTGAAAACTTTACTTTTCAACCGACTTCCAAAAGGGGGAGGTTCTCAATTCACAAGTATATTTTTTTCGATTTCTCCGTCAGTTGTAGACAGATTTTCAAAATTTTTATTTAATTTCAAGGAGTATATTTGCGTGGTGGTCTCATAGTCACCAAGTCAGTAAATGATGAGTGGTTTCCAAGAAATCGAGAGAGGCCCTCAAAAATTGTTAACCGACTTCTTTGTTACACGATATCTCGGTGAATTGTCGACCGATTTTCATTTTTTTTCTTTATTCGTAAGTGCATACTCCCGAAGTGGTCCCATGATAAACAAGTCAGGATCTGATGAATGGATTTCAGGGAAATCCTGGGTGATTAAAATTGTTTGATACGCGATTTCTCCGTCAATTGTAGACCGATTTACAATTTTATTTTGTTCAAAAGAGAATACTCCCGAGGTGATCCAATTGTCTCCAAGTCAGGATCTGATTAGTGGATTGCAAAGAAATCAAGAGCAACCCTTGTTCACGAGCGTCTACACCGAAGAGGGAGATAGCGACCTTGTATACGCGTGCCAGCAGTACAATTTCTAAAGCTATTCAAGTATTTGCGTATTTAAAATGTTTCCTAACAAAAACAAAACAGACTTCAATCTAGAAAGCAAAAAATAAATATTTAACCGACTTTTTTCTACAACCTCTACAATTGTAGTCTACAACAACGACTTTATTCAAGTCGGCGCGAAGTAAAACTTAAAAATAACTATATTTTGTACATTTATTGTTTTTGTTTTTAAGTTTTACTTGGCACCGACTTCAAGATGTTGTAGAAAGAAGTCTGTTAAGTATTTGTGAGTAGTCGGTTAAGCAAACTTATGACCTAATGTGCAAATAAGCTCAGAAAACTGTCTAAGTGGTGTATACGTTCCAGCCAGGATTCCAACCCACGCCTTTTGAGTTTAGTGCGCTAGTCATTATGCTACCACGACTTGTACCACCACTTTGACGACTTACCTCTCTGCAACGCAGAGGCTTTGAGTTCGATTCCTATAAACTAAGAAACAAATTTTCTCCCCTATTTACTAAAGTTTGGGTGTCTGGGATCGGCTCCAAAGTAGTCCATTGATATTACCCATAACACAAGCGCAACTTGCTTAATTTGGGAATTTATAATATGTGTGTTTGTCTGCCGATTATTTATTTATTATTATAATTTATTTTCCTGAAAATTGTTCAAAAATAACTAAATTTACAAAGAGATTATTAATTACTTTTTTTTTATTATCAACTCTGCGCACTCGAGTTCCGTACCCTTTTTTACAACTTAATTTCTATGAAAGGTTTTAGAGCTCATACACGCTTATTGTTTATTTTTGTTACTGTGTGTGACATTTTTCTATTAATTACTGTGAAGTAACTCGTAAAATTATTTTAAGCACCTTATTAGGTACTTTTTATGTTTAAAATTAGATACTTTTAATTAAAGAAATTATTTTACTTCACAAAGTGAAGTATTTAACAGTATTAAAGACTTACAATAAGCAAGCGTTCTTAACGCAAACTAGTTTGAATGTAACATTTTCATTGTTGTAACCAGTTTTAACTAGATCTGTTTGGTATCTTCCAACCCAGATTGACTAAAATTATTTACAGTGAGCTATAAATTTAGTTAATTATTATTCATGAATCAAAATATTCACAATGTCAATTTTAAAAATAATATTTGAGAATCCCGTCAATAACAAAAGAATTTTACCAATTTTTACCAAAAAATGAAGTTACAAGGTCCTGCACCGAGACCGACGATATATATTAAACCAATGCATAGACATCTCTGATAATATAACATTCTTAACATCTCGTGTCTGTACATTGAAGCTATTAAAAAAAACAACTGAAATAGACTATATAAACGATGGAGAACACGATGCAATTTAGATTTCTAGTCTGTTTGTTCGGGATTCACGTAAAAACTACTGGGCTGATTTCGATTCGATTTTCGCTGATCGACAGCTAATTCTTAGAATTAAAATCTGCGCTACTTTGCGTCCCGGGAATACTGCGGGAATTTTAAGTCAAGTGTGGATGAAGTCGCGGGCATATCATGGGCCCTTCCCTCAAATGCTATTGGTAGACTATTACCATTTCTATTTTTAACAATTTAAAACCATCGCGTAATAATTTGGTAAGCACCTAATCCACCATACTCACTTTAGACAGTTACAGGTGGCAGCACTGGCCACTAACCCCAGGCAAAAAATGAAAGAAGGAGATGAGGAGATACACACAAACTAATAGAACAGAAAGAGAGATTATGGTGTCTTCTTGGTGTGTGTCTTGTAAAGCAATCAATAATTAAATATCCATAGAATCTATATTCAGTGTTATACTTGTATCTGTATGCTGGGGCTTCACCTGCGTTTGTGTTAAAGATTTGGGCTGTGCCCTAATGCGTCTTATTTAAAGCGTTAAAAATAACGTTGTTAACGTTGTTAGCCACATTCGTTGTCTGACAATATTTAGTGTCATTAATAATATAGCATAAAACTCATCGCCATATCTGCGTGAAACGGCCTATATCTGTAACACTATCGCATGATATTGATGAAGTAATTTACTTTTATGATAATTATGACTGTCCAGGCAAAATGAATAATTATTGGCAATCTGTGAAAGTATGCTAAAGACCAAAGTTAACTCTTTGGTGGTTCTAACTTATTTACAGTCGACGGGTGTTACAAAATTACTGCAATTCTAAAACGAAAGTGTTGAACGAATACAAAGCCTTGGCACGGCTGGCCAACAGACGTAAAATCTTAATTCTTTACTTTAAAACACTTGACAGTTTTCTGGATGACTACACTTTGGGGCCATCCATAAACTACACGGCCATACACCCTCAAAATTTTGAGAGTGTATAGATGAAACTGATCCCATATTTGGTTTCAGCACATCGCAATACATCTATATGTAGACCCATCTATATGGGTCTGGTCAAAAGTTCAGACCACTTTTTATTTTGTGTGGGCCGGTGTTATTGATCTCTTGCTACTTACAACGATCCTGACAAAGTTTCGCTTCATCTTCTTTCATTATCCTTTTCATACATGCACGCTGAGATGTATTATACTGTTACGAGTTGCAGGACTCGAATTAAAATGCCGATGGAATTATTATAGAATTTATTAGAACTATATAAACACGTATAACACAGGTACAAATATAACTGAATACAACCAGTCCAAACGTAATGCATGATTCAATAACACGCGCAAAGTCCGTCACTAAATAGATTACCGAATGTAGTACACGCGTCTTTCTTCGCTTGAGCTTATCGGTCGACTGATGATCTCTCCACTGGGCCATTGCTTTATACTGCACCGATACAATATAGCTGCCCGACCGCGTACACCGAATTTTTAGAATCAGTTCGACACACCTGGCTAATGACTGCCATAAAAGATTACAATACACAATGGGCTGTTTTTCAAATTACAAATTTTAAACACAAAGTAAACAAAAGAAGTCCAAATGCGGAAAGGTAATAAAGCATGTGTTTTATGGTAGGCAGGTGTGCATTCACTTTTGTCGGCGTGTAACAATACTATTATCTGACCTTTTTTAAACTTCTGATTTTGGATCCTGGTGTGTACGTCGCGGTCTACCGGTACCAACTCTACCATTCACAATGCTAGTAGTTAGTTAACTTGTAAATTACATACAGAGATCTACTTAACTAAAGTTAACTAACTCCGTTGGTTCAGCGACCCAAAGTGAGTCTTGGCCTCCGAAACGAGAGCACGCCACTTTCCTCTGTCCTGCGTAGTGTCTTGCCAGTTGTTAGGCTTATAGTGCCGTCAAGTCAGTGTCCACTCTATCCTTTCAGCAATACTTGGAGCGACCAACCGGTCGCCGACCGTCTGGTTGTCCCAAGTATGCTTACTTCACTCCCCGATCCTTCTCCATCCGTTCTACGCGAACGAGCCAGCGGAGACGGTGAGATTTTATCTCCCCAATTATGTTGGGCTCGGCCGTGAGGTCTTCTATTTCGGAGTTGATTCGGATACAGAGACTCTACTTAATCGAGAAATTACTTACTTCACTGTTAATTGACTGCTCAAGCGATGATAAGGGTTTTATCTCCTGTTAAGCAAGTTAACTGGCTTCTTGACAAATATAAATGAAAATAATCCTGCTAGTCAAGTTTTTTTTAATGTGTAAAAGAAATTTATTATAAACTACTTTATTAAAATATTACGATCTAGCCTATAGAGGTTAATAAGTAATTTAATTTACATTTCATATTCTGGAAAGTAAATTATATTATCTAAGAATGTGTCCATCGGCACTTACCACTTAGTTACTGTCTCTTAGAGCGCATTTATGTTCTCGTGTCGTAAATAACAGTTATGACCAGTTTTTATTTCTCTATAAACTACACTAACTGAAACTGCTTGCTTGTTTTGCTATTCAAGTGGCTTTATTTTCTTAATTTATTTTTTGTTCACAGGTGTAACGTTTTAAAACTTTTTAAAACATTTTTTGTCGATCTATAATTTATATAACTTACCAAGGCCAACCGTTCATTTGCCCAACTATCGGTTAAAATTTTACATAAGCTCCATATATTCAATGTAAAATTTCTACCAATAGTAAGGCAGTTGAACGGTCGGTCAAATATAGGAACATAAAGGATCGACAAAAGAGGCAATCGAATGCAGGGCCGTCTTAAGCGTATTGAGCCCCGGGGTGAGAAAATCTGTTTTTGCCAACGTAACTCCCTCCCTGCTTTGGGGGGGAGAAGAGGCAGTCACCAGTCGAAAATACCATTTAATTTTTATATTTCATTTTTAAGGATCTTTAAGCACTTGTCATGTCCGTCCATCATGCATCAGTCTGTACGCCATAGTCATTTTTCTCAAACTACTGGGTTGATATGAATAAAAATTTTCAGGAAGATATAATCTATATATATATATGGCGCTACAAGTTAGTTAAGTGTGGTTATTCAGATCTTGAAAAGTCCTTATGACTTGTTTATTAAGGCCAATCGGCTTGTACCCCTTAGATCCCCGCGGCCGCGTTCCTCGCACCCCTTGCAGCCCCATTAGTAAGTAATAGGAACCTACCATTAATCATCTATAGTGATGTACCAACGAATAGTATTTTAAGCTACATGAGGTTTCAGTTTTACTTTTACCTTTTACTACGTAAACAAGGAGTATAGTTACATATAGTTTATTCTAAAGCAGAGCAACATTTATTTACAATCAATAAAAGCGTGTAAATGAATTGGTAGACGACTGATCAACATTGATTATTCAATACGTGTTTAGGATGCAGATTCATGTGAAAGTGGCGTTAAACAAATTTGCACCTTATTTGTTACAAGTTAAAGTTTTAACAAGCTGAAATAACACTGATTGCCTTTATAAATATGTATTAATGTTAATAACGCTACGTCACCGTGACGTGTAAACTGTTAGAACGTCAACAATATACGATTTGTGTGTGGCTTAAGCTCTCAACAATAAAATGGAGTTCATATTTGCGGTCAGTTTATATTGCTAAAATATAGTAAAAACATTTTTGAAGATATAAATTGATAGACAGGGGTGGTTCGAGACAGTAGGCACGGTAGGCAACTGCCTACCTGAGATTTAGGGCCTGCAAAAATACCCGCACAAATCTCGGCAAAAACGCTTGAACAACTAAAGCAAAAAAAAGAAATCGAAACTTTATTTTTCAATTAATCATTTTTTTATTATTAATGTCTGATGAACTCAGTTATATACACACCAGCCCACTGTGCGCTGAATTCGGATCTGGGGTCGGTTTGGTCCATACGCTCTCGACATTTTCAGACTGTATGGACCAAACTGATCCCAGATTCGGATTCAGCGCATCTAAATACTTAAGAATAGATGGATCCACTTTTTTGTGGGCCAGTGTAATTTTTCTAGTTAATGAAGTTTTTATTTATAAAACTTAGTTTTTATTTAACGTTTAACAATATATTCTAAATATTAAACTACACTAAAATAAAATTAATAAAGAGGGCACAATTATAGATAAAATATTGGTCCCAAACCACTGTCACTTATCGGGAACATTCCCAAAAGGCTGGCGACGTTACCACGTTGAATAGCAATGCTTACCCTTTGAGCAAAATAGACACCAGCCTTTTGGTTGCGTGAGAGGTCTACTAAGCGTTCGGCGACATCTCCATAAAGTTTTAGAGCATTAGGACCCCACGGACCCCCAGTTTCCACCCCCGACACCGCAAATGTGTAACTATTTCCGATGGCGGCGTAATTGCGGCGCTTGAAGTTGTAAGTTTTGGCGCGGGCGGCATTTTGTCCTACGAATTTCAAAAATAACAAGCAAAAGTTAATAAAAATTTTAGTGCAAATAATTATAGTCGTGTGTTCTGAGTCAGATCTTCAAACTATATGATAATGTTCTTTGTACCTTTTTAATGATGTCGACATAGGTAGCGAGATATTAGAATTATAATTGTATCTAACTTTTATACTATAAATTGGAAAATTTTGAATAAATATCAATGTCGTAGAGATTCAAAAATACTGTCAATGAAAATTATATAAAAAAATATATGATGAGCAAGCAATTTTTGATCTTCAGGATATTTTCGTTTAAATGCTTTTTATAGTTCCGTAGCCCAATGAATATAACAGTTGTGGTTCACATCTATGGAACCCTTCGTTGTGTGCGAACTGTCAAACACTTACCCAATTTATATAATAATAATATAATAACAGCCCATAAATATCCCACTGGCTCGGGCCTCCCGTTATGGGGGAACGGACCACGCTTATCCAAAGCGGCATGGCAGATTTGACACATCGGTTATCTCGATGTGCAAGTTGCATCACCGTTGTAAGTACGTGGTAATTGTAACAATATGCACATTACGTCGGAAAACTGCCTAAGTGGTGCATGCGTTCCGGCCAGGATCGAACCCACGCCGTTTGAGTTTGGAACGCGTGCACTAGTCATTACGCTACCACGACTTATTACCCAATTTGTATTACATAATATTACAAGCTAGTGAAATAACAAAAAGTCTTAAGCTGAATTTGGATGGATGAATGATAATAATGATTCAAATTCGAATAAGTTCCACTGGAGAACACTTTTTGAAGGACATACATGTAAGTTAAAATTTAAACTTACTTCCTATTATATGTACACCGCTTCGCAACGTGTTATCGCTGTCTAAAGGAGAAGAAGCGACAAGAAACTCCCCAACAACAAGTCTAACTAATTTTTTTGTCATAATTATTTCTCTTTCTCGGGTTCTTTTTTTAAGTACACAAGAAAATTCATTACAATTATTTTTGGATTTTTATGGATGGAATCGTTTATGTTTTCCGATTCGGATGAAGCAACCAAATTGATCCATCTCAACATAAAGTTGTATGCCGCAATCGGATAAACGAGGCTGACACTCAGTATATTGCTGTGCCGAAAGTTAATTCGACACAGAACTGATTTCCAGTGCCTACCTCTTTCTTAGTCTATAAATAAATAATATCTGATATCTGTGATCTATCTGTATCTACATATATTATAATAAATATTTATATGACCATGAGTAGGTCAAATAAAATGAGACCAATTGATTTTGTTACCGTCTTTTGTACAACTATGACCTGTATTTCCACAAATAAAGATTCATTCGTTCATTCATTTTATATTTGTAAAAGAGGACCTTAATATGGTCATCAAAAGTTTAAAGCAGGCCAAAATATATCACTCGCACACTCCCTTAAAAAACCTATAAAAATAATACAAGATGGATGCAAAATTCCTCTCGTTAAATATTGTCAATAAACAGTTTCTCAATCATTCAAAATGCGAGTGCACGCCAGTGGTTTGACATATTATTGGGAACAAAACGAAAGGCCTTGAAAACGATGTCGCCAGAGACAAGTTTCGAAAGCGATACGCTGAGATATTAGTACTCAACTTGCAATATCACACGCTATTTTACCGATAGGTTTCTTATCTATCCCCTTTTACTTGTATGGGGGACTACAAATACGGCAAAAAATGGATAGTAGTTCGTTAAAATTAAATTAAATTTAAAAATAACAATATAATACAAATTAAAATTAAACAAAAAGAATTATAGTAACGAAAATTACATATATTTTATTTATCAATTACATATTTATAGAATGAGCCCAAGTAGCCATCAGTCGGGAACGCTCCCAAAACGCTGTAAGCATTTTCTCATTGAATGTAGATTGCTGGAATTTTATATTGTACCAAATAAAGACTCTCGCTTGACTTTTATATTATATTCATACTTCAAGATATTGACGTCATAATCACGTCGAAGACGTCATCAAATTTATGTCGTCATAAGTTTCTACACTCGTACAAAACCTATATGGCTCCATCGTTTTGTAAAGTAAAAAGGTTTCGCAGTTCATTTTGTCCTATTACGTGGAAAATAAAAAATTAAATTTATTTCGAATAATATGTTCTCTATATTTTATAAAAAATACTATTAATTACTCAAAAGAGATTTCTCGAATCTTTAACATCATAAAGTGCTAACGTTTTAATTAAATATTTAAATCAATTTTATACGGCACTAATCGATTGTTTTTAATTAAGCCAAAACATTTTATGTAGGTTCTTAGGTATATAAGTTCATTTGCATTATATAAATTAAATGACCTATGGCCTTATCATCTATTCTAACTCTTAATTATCAAGAGTTAGTATTAATAGAATAGACTAAAATTTATATATAAGTGAAGAAACTTATATATAAACTTTAGTGCATTCAATTATTATTAGGGTTCCTTTGTTCACAGATGAAAAGAATCGCTTACGTTCGTTGGCTTACGCTTAGTGTCTACTTTTATGTTATAGCTGTGTATCTGAGGAACTATTAGTAGATTCTGATATAAACAGCAGCTTGAAAGGTTCCTCAAATAAGCACAAAACGGCTCTAGGGATTTCAATGAAAATTTTTGGAATCAAAACCAGAATTTTATCTTAAATTTTCATGTATATCCCATCTCTATATCTAGAAAATTTTAAATAACATGAACATTAAAATTGTTAACTATTACTGCCATCTAAGGGGTATAATGACCATGCCACATTGGACAAAGGCGAATGAAAAACACTATAGCTATTATTCTGGATCCAAGATCTATAATTTATAAACAAATCATTATCATCCGGTCAATAATTCATGCTTTTCCTCCCAACTTCACGCGGTCTTCGGAATTCTTTATATCGAGACCATTGGTATGTATGACATTTTTCAAAGCGTCAACATTTTATAGGCCTTCTTCTTTAATTGGGACTTGACGGAGGTGGCATGGCTAGGTAGCGCGGGTGTGTCTCTGGGGAAGAGTTCCCACTTGCCAATAATGCCGTCGAGAGGGCAGCGCGTCGTGTTCAGCGCTCATCTCTCCTCCCGTGTGGCAGGACATTCAGCCGCCCTACGTTGGACCTGAGAAAATCGACGCCAGGGCGTGCCCTGGCGTCGTGCTCCCTCTAAGCAGGGGATGTGGCCCTTGGGGCCCTCGCCTGCCAGGACACGCGGAATTGGTAGAACCCGCTTTCCCCTAGCCTTGGCATAAGGCGAAGATATGAACACCGAGGAGTTTTAATACGTAATTAATACGTACGGACCACTCTAACATGCCAATCCCACACGCCCCCGACGCGTTTCCCCCGAGGCGGTTAATCGAATTTCCCCTTGCTAAAATTGTGTTTGCAGTTCACGCGTAGTAGAAGTGAAACTTCAGGGAATATCCTCACAGGTAAATCTTCTCTAACTTTTATTAATATACATATAATTCCTCTAGCCTACATCCGTCAACATATTATAACTCAAAAAATTCAATCTAAATTACACTTTGACTCACTAATATAAAGTTCCAAATTCAATGCTCTGTTACGCACAATTTCCTTTGATGTACGTATAAAAGAATATCTGCCTTAAGTATATATATATAAAGCTAAAATTCATTTGAAATTTTATATAAATTGAAAATTAGTACTAAGGGGTAAAGAGAAATGTGTTTTATTTCGAATTAAATAAGGTTGAATTTTATGTGGTTATCTCTTTTTAGTGACACTTCCTTTCACCGATTTTCAAATCACAACGATTTTAAAAGTTTCACTTCAAAAAAGATTTTATTCCGGCACATAATTACCCGGTTGCCGTAAAACGTGGCCATACCAGCTTAGGCGACTGTTTTGTAGTTGTAAACAAATATAATTACAAAATACATATTTCCTCATGACGTTAGAATTCTAATAAACACTCGTGATTTAAAACTAGAAGATTCGAAATACAATATTCATAACTTTCAGGTAGATATGCCAAAGTTTTGAGTATATTCTGTAGATATGTAATCATGAGACTTACTTATAATGTAAGTAAGTGGCTGTGATTCAAGCATTTTATAAGAGGTATATAGGTATTCTAGAATAAACACTAGTTTTAGTTAAAATAGATTTATCTAATTCAATTGTTTATATACCTACTTTCAAAGAATTGACTTTGACAGACACTTCTTATCTCAATGACGTACGTTATTACACCGTGCGGTATACATGAACCCTTTCCCTAAATTAGGGTGATATGGACAATCAATATTTATATAGTTAGGTCACACTCGCCCTCTATACCGGATACTACATACGTTGTAGTGTAATAAGCATTTTAGGCAATAGTTGTGATTCAGTAACGGCATTAAGATTATATAAGTATAATATAATAACAGATCAAAAACCTCATATTACTGGGCTTGTGCCTATAGGGAAATGGATCTATAGGCACAAGCCCATCTATAGGGAAATGGATGAACCCACTACGCTTATTCAGGGCTGCTTGGCGGATTTATTACATCGGTCATCTCGATGTATAGATGTATATTTGTGAAAATATGCTCATTAAAAACTGCCTGGGGGGTGCTTACTGGTTAGGATTTTAACCCGCGTCATTTAAGTTTGGGATGATTGCGCTAAAAACGAAGTTACCACGACTTATGGTCTAAGAGCCCGTGAACGGCAACCTATATGTATTTGACCAGACCTGAGTTTTTGTACATTGAGGCCCTTATTATCTTTATTATCTAACTAATGAAGTTTAGTATATAGAATATAAAAAAAATATTAATTTCTGTAAATACAGTCATAAAGTAAATCGCAAGTAAATTATAGTGATGTAAAACAGCGAACGGAAAACATATACATCTGACCGGATAGTAGCTAAGATTTTATTATTTATTGATGTGTGTACGCAATGTAGACGTCTGCCGTGATCAATATAAGTTTTCAAGACTATAATAAATAAAATACATCAATGGCAGATCTGGTCAATTACTTTCATAAGTATTTTATTTTTGTTTTTTCAAAATTGTCTGCCACAAAGTAAAATGCGCGATAATGGCCTGCCATTCTTATTTTCCGATAATAATAATCGTATATTTCAAATTTTAAAACAGCAAACGTGGTCAAATCTGTTTAAAATTCGTCAAAAATCGATACCTGTCTTACCTGAGCGCTCGTCGCGTCCACCACTTAGAGCTTAGTGAGTCCCCACCTCATGCATGGTAGGTATAGGGGCCTCAATGGACAAAAACTCAGGTCTGGTTAAATACATACAGGTAGCCGTTCACGGGCTCTTAGACCATTATACATAATTGCGTACAAGACACGGAGATTACATATTACTATTATATTTCATACATATACTTTCAGTTACATTATTACCACATATAAAGACGTAGGAACAGACATAATGAACACGTCAAGATGCCATTTTTGTTAAAATAACTAAAAAGTCCTAAAAGGCTTTTAGAATACATTTAAATATTGGTACATCTGTGGGTAGTACTCGAAATTTGAAAGAATATATCTATTATATAATATGTATTAAAAACTTGTGATAATATAACTTATGACCTATTAATTAGAATGAATAAAATGGCTTGCTTGGATTTACGATGATGACGAGGATTTGTCTCGCGCTTAATGCTCGTAAATACAACAGGCCTGGAGTATTTTAAGCTGTACTTTAGTAATGCAATAAAACAAGATATTCAAATCACCTTATTTGCCGTTAGGAGAGCATTAACTAACTCTGAGTGCAGTTGTACGTTCGCGCTTTAGGACATTAAGGAAACAGTTACAATATGCATCTACGGTTGGTTATAATCGTTGAAGGGACGTGACCTTGGGTCACTGCGTAATTACAGTCACTTAATGTTAAGAATTGCAGCCAAGTGGTTCTGAGGAGCTTATTAAGGATTCGCTCCGCTGGATACCACTGGTTACTGCCAGACACAAATAAAACAAACATAACTAACATTTGTTTCGATGGCAATGTATGTTTCGTTCATAAAACAACTTAACTAAACGCAGTGACATGATGACACAACAGTCCATTGAGACACAGATTTTAAAATTAGTTTTATCATGAAATTTAAATGTAGGATAATATACTGTTATTATCTATTAATTATATATTTTTAAATATATATACTATACATATACATATAGCCGGTGCCCGTAGACCGCGACGTACTGACCATGA
Source organism: Dendrolimus houi (assembly GCA_039645545.1). Lineage (NCBI taxonomy): Eukaryota > Metazoa > Arthropoda > Insecta > Lepidoptera > Lasiocampidae > Dendrolimus > Dendrolimus houi. The sequence goes on along the minus strand of CM077123.1, from coordinate 26,347,407 downwards.
TCAAATTGAAGATATTTTGAAAGAAGGTCACGTAAAAAGCACTTTAAATAAGCGTGTATGAAGGAAGAGATTAATGAAAGTTGATGAAGCGAAAAGTGTTTGTCAGAATCGGAGTAGGTGAAGATCCATCCATCCATCGGGTCTGGTACCCCAATGGGAACCAGGCGTGACAACATGTACATATCATTTATGTTTATTAAAAAGTAAGTAGTACGCACTATATGTTACGTAGGGAGACTGGGGCTGGTTGTGACAGGGGTAGGTAGTTACAGTGACAATGGTGGCGAAACAGAGAACGCTATAATGACGTTATAAAGAGATAAATAGTCCCACCACCTTCGGCTAGCACCCCGCGCGAGCCAGTTGCGCTAACGTTTTTGTGTGAAGAGCCCTCGCGTGCTGCCATTAAAATCCTAGGTTAGTAATATTTTTGATTTTTAGTAATATTGGTCTATAACTCATTTTCCATAAAAGCGGAGATGTTTCAGTTGTGATATTTAAGCCTTAATGCTTTCTTTTTGCGATGCATTTACGTTTATACAGTTATATTTATTTACGTTTTTGTTACTTAACATTAAAAGGTCAGTTTTGGTGTTGGGGCTAAAAGTGACATTTGCTCGGGGCAGGTTGTGACTTTCCACTACCTGCCCCGTTGTGCTTCTAACCAACGAATATAATTTGAGCTATATAATTTGTTCTTCTTTTGTAAGATGAGGACGTATAAAAGGAAAACCAAGCGTGGCAAAAAATCTAAACACGATTACAAACAAGCAGCAGCTATTTTGGAGGAAAATAAAACTAAAAAAGTTCGGGGCATCGCAAAAGTCTTTGGATTATGTCATATGTCACTAACAAGATATTTATAGACACGAAAAAAAGTAAAAGAGAAGAGCATACCTATGGAAACTCTCACAGTCTGGTATCAGAAGAATAGACAGGTTTTTAACGATGAAAAAGAGGCTATCTTAGTAAGTTACTGCTCTTATTATTGGACAATCAATTTCTGCGCTTGGATATTGAAGTCTTTGAAAAAACTAAAGAAAATAATTGCGGTATTGTTATCTTTCCCACCAAACTGCTCGCATAAGCTGCAGCCTATGGATGTGAATAACATCCAACAACAACTAAGGAAACAGAAAATCTTGCTGTAAAAAGGAAGGTACATGATACTGACGAAGAAAGCGTAGAAGATGGTTATTTTTGTCTGATATTTGTGAGCTATTTAATCTGAGGAAAGCTGGTGAGGAATGGGTAGAGTGTATTGTTTGCAGAAATGACCAATTTCTGCAAACAATAGACTCTACCCATGTAAAATGTGTTAGAGGCAACATTGCACACTACCTATGTTTGAATTGTGAGAGTGTTTGTTTAAATTACAGTGATTGAACTGCTCTGTTTTCCTTTTAGTATCTGATCAATTTTTGATAAGAAAGGCATAATTTATTTTTGTTCTGGAGGCTTAATATACGTTTTGTTGATTCACACAAAATTTTTGTTTAATAAAGAGGTTTATATAATCTTCTTATACGTTGGAAATTATATACATTTTGTTTTTACGAGCTATAAAACCGAAACAAAACTTTATAATTTTGTTTAAAATTAGAATATTATTATTTTTGTTTTAATGAGGCAAAATACTGCTTTGTAGACATAATAATATGTTATTTACATTAAGAAACGAAACTGATTATAATGATTTTTCCTAGTAAAAAGTCTTTTATAAAGTTTATTTTTTGTTGTAACATTTTGCCCCATATAGTGTAACAACCAACCCCTGCCGTGGGGTTGAAAGTTACACGCCTCTTTTCCCAAAATTTATTAATTTATTTAATTTCTGATAGTCTGGTACATATACAGTATATTAAATTTAAATTCTGAGTAGTTACTTTGTTAAACAAACTTATATGTAAATTAAAAAAATCAAACGAATAAAAAAATATGACCGTTTGTAATAAAAATGTCACAACCAGCCCCAGTCTCCCCTATACCACCATCGCCATTATCATCTTAATTCATTTCTGAGGTTGTCTGGAAGAGATCGATTTTTAACGATACGACCGCCCTTTGTATATAACTTTTTTTTATAATAATAACTAGATATAATTTTATTCTTTAAGTTCATTTTTGTATTGGTGTTAATAAAGTGTTATTTATCTATCTATTGTAAATACGATTTGTTGAAACTACTGAACATATTATAATAATAGCATAAATGTCCCACTGCTGGGCTCGGGCCTCCCACTATAGGGGTTCGGACAGTATACCCGCCACGCTTGTCCAAGGCGGCTTGGCAGGTTTGACACATCGGTTATCTCGATGTGCAGGTTGCATCACGATGTTTTCCTTCACCGTTATTAGCACGTGGTAATTGTAACAATATGCACATTAGGTCAGAAGACTGCCTAAGTGGTGCATGCGTTCCGGCTGGGATCGAACCCACGCCCTTTGAGTTTGGGACGCGTGCGCTAGCCATTACGCTACCACGACTCTACGCTACTGAACATATACGAATGGAACTCGATACGAGTCAATTCTTATATTGATAATTTTTATCCCAATAAATCACGTTGTTTCTATGGAATAGACGAATTAGTAAAAAAGATGGCGCTGCAATCGCGATGTAGACAACCATAGCTGTGATTCAGTAAAAAATACGTTGTCAGGTTGCCCACATGTCATTCATTACGTATTAGGTACTTCAAATCAGGTTGGCTGCGACTTTTCTTTATGTTTTGCTGTGCAGTTGTCTTCACTATATTGACTTAGTTTTTTTGGAATATTAGTGAATTTAACAAGAAACTATAAAGTTTTAGGTCTAAACACACATAAGTTACTTGTCGTTGTTGGCACTCCATTGACCAACGGAAGTACACACACACTAGTCCAGCTGGGCATGAAAACAATACCCTCGCGCCGTTGTGTATGCGCAATATCAAAAATTTACTATGGGAAACGCTCGTACTCTATGGTTTGGATCATAGTCATGGTTTATTTTTCACACCACAATTTTATAAATGCTCTCATGTTCCGGTTTCTAACCAGATCTTTTAGTCCTCTCAATTTACTCAGGTTATTCGTGCTTCTTTATCTTCTTTATATATTATAAAACAAAATCGCTTCCACATCTGTTTGTTTGTATATAATAAACCAAATTAAGTTTTTAATGTAAGTAAAATAAGTATAAAAGTTAGCCTGTAATATTCATAAAGTTTTCTGGAAGAAATTAGGTAATTAGTAATCTCTGGAAGAATTATAGATAAGGCTGTCTCTTATATATACTCTGTTAAACGAAGACATTGTAATACAATGTTTTAGCTGTAAATTATCACTTCTGTGAACTGTATTTATAATTTATTATGCCATAAAGCATATTCATTCATGCTTACTCTTATCCAGTATTGTGTCAAAGCTATATATATTATTACGTCATGCTATATAGAGAGACTATTTCCTAAATTAGGATAGTAAGTGAAGAAGATTTCAGGAAACTTTAGCTAGGCTACGTCCATTACAAATATTTGTGCGATTATATTTTTACTTTCTAGGGAGGGTCCGTCAAACTGGTTTTTTAACCTAATATTGACACCAGGCGTAACTGCATAAAATGTTTGGACTTATTGAGAGCAAACAAATAAATTTATTATCATTATTCTCTGATACCAGGTTCTGGATACAGTGTAGTAGTCTAGTGCTTATTCAGTCATCTAAGTGAGCCCTCCATATAGTACAAGTCGGTACAGAACTAGTTCACGTTAATAGTATTGGGCCATTAAAACTTTTTAATCCTCTATGTTGGTAATCGAATCATTGATCCTAGTAATTCACCCTTCATGAAGTACACAAGTCTGTCGGATAGCTGACTAGCGCACTGAGCGCTGACCTAGTGAACTATTAAACCGACAATGTGAAACGTTTCTTTTATAGACAGGTCTTATATCTTACTTTTCATTCACTTGCCTTAGCATCAGTAAAAATTTCACATTAGATAGTAGGGCAAATGAACGGTCGGTAACATATAGGAACTGAGCCTTAGTAAGTTATAGAAACCGACAATTAGTACAGTGCAGAGAATCGGTTACTAATATTACACCGTTCATGATCTACACAAGACTACAATATATTTTGTATTAAGGGTTTTATGACAGAGAGTATTTTTTTATTGATATAATATAGTAGACAAGTAGACAAATCTTACAAAGACAATACACTGCCACTGCCTGACCTCGAAACACTGTGAGCTCTTTCTGTGTGCACCGGAACAAAAACCAACTTGATTGATATTTCTTTAATTTTTCCTTCCAACCATTTTAATATTATATAAAATTATTAGAGCTAGGCATGTTTACTGAAGAGTTTCTTGCGCCGCTTCTTCTCTTCAAGCCACAACATGTTGCGTAGCGGTGGTAAATTAAATTAGGCTCCCATAGAGTAAATAATAACCATAAACAAAATTATAAAAGTAAATAATTAAACTGAACAAGTTGGCGTTAGGCTAAATAAAACTTTAACAATACTCATTGACACTTGCGATCTTTGTCTTCTATGATCACGACTACTGAAAAGAGGCCGAAACGTCGGAATAATAAAAATCAAATAAATTACCGCGCTTAAAACCGTTAAAACGCAGTTTTGTTAAAAACGATTCAATTATTTTAGTAAGATCGTTTAGTGCTCACAAAACTATATATTTTATTAGCACCAAATACTCGAGTTAACAAATCGACAATCCGACAGCGCTCACTTTCACTAGAGCGCTGCTAGCGTAATAAGCAGTTTTTATGTGTCGCTTTCTTTGCAAATCTTTAACAAATTAGTGTTTCTAATAATTTAAAAAATTTGTAAGCTCTTATTTCCTACTTATTATCTCTCAGGACTTTTTAACGTCTAAACAATGTTGTTATTAAGCCTTATGCATATTTAAATATACATATATTATAATACTAGCTGATGCCCGCCACTTCGCCAGCGTGGTGCGGCTTTATAACTATCCCACGGGAACTCTTTAATTTTTCGGGATCAAAAGTATCCTATATATTGGCCAGGGATATAAGCTACCACCATACAACATTTTATTTAAATCGGTCCAGTCGTCTCGGAGATTAGCCGGTACAAACAGACAGACATACAGACAAACCGACAATCAGAGAAACAAAAAAATTAAAAAAATCTAAATTATTTATATTTCACTTCTTACGTCCCCCCGACTCGGTTTATAGCATATTTTTTAATTGTAGAGAAATTGGACCTCTACAATTTTATTATATGTATATAGATAATGCTCAAAAAGTAATAAGCATGTATATTTGAAAAGATTAATGAAATTAGATGGAGCGAAAGGGGTATGTCAAGATCGTAGCAAGTGGACATACACCGTCTCTGTGTACAAAGTCATTTATTCCATGTAATAAATAAAAACAAAAATGTCTTTAGAAAATAAAGGACTTATAACTTATTCCAAAACATCTTAGCTACCAGTGTCTTCTATTAGGAATCTACTAGAAAAACCTGACCAGTCTCACAGGGAACTGGTATTGAAACAGGGTCCAAGAAAGTATTCGAGCTATAAATAGAATTAGTGAGTCGCACTTAGCACACGCTGCTAAATATTGTATACCTATAGGTCATCTACACCAATAAAATTTCATACCCAATGAAATCTGGCCTGCACTCAGAGATTCTAATTTTATATAGAATTACAATTTAATCATATATTTCCAAATATTAAATGTACATTTATGTGTTAGATAGATAGATGGATAAAACTTTATTGTACGCCATTACAGAAAACTTGCGAACTAGTATTATTCTAATTGTGTACGAGGGGCGGCCTTATCGCTAAAAAGCGATCTCTTCTAGACAACACGTGGCAAGAATATTGCTAATGGTATGGTAGCTTCTCAATATTAATTCCGCTAACGCCATCTCTGCTAACGGTAACACCAACTTTTTCTACTATTATTTCCCCGCGACGATATCGAAAAGATACCGTGGGTTTAGTAGAATATGAATATTTTACACTATCGCAATATAATCGTACTTTGAAAGTCTTGGCGACATCAAGATTTTGAAATAGCATAATTGGGCCACAGGTTTGCTTGCGTCTACGTGGTTAATACCAATATATCCCCTGAAAACTATTCCACCTTTATTCGTATTAATTCGATTATTTAATATTGAGTACTCGTAACTGCGGCGCGATCGGGTTCGTATTCTAAAATCGGCTTCCTTTATCCAACTTCACTCTGAGAGCGCCGGGCTCGATCTGTTTTGTTCGTCTGAGACATATTTACACATACTTTTATTTATTGATAGAGAATACAAGATATATACAGAAGAGCTGACGTTAAGACATAGTAAATTAAAAAAATAATATATTCATTAAATTCAGGGGGTTCCCATTACACTCCAAAACATGCTCATAAAATTTAACGATTCGAAATACTAATATGACGTACGCCGTTATTACTAGGATACCAGTTTTTTTTTCTTTCAAAACGACGACGAAGTCGTACAGGAAAAATGTTGCCCGCATTTCTTGTGTTTCTACACATGATTATCATCAGAGTAACGTAGTAAATGTAAATGAATGATAGGTGACGACGTGTGACGTGTAAATGTTATTATTAAGCCAATATTATACGGTTCATTTTTGTCGTACAATTTGGATAGAACAACCAAAGTGATCCATGTAAACATAGATTTGAATCTTTCAATATCATTAAACACCGTCGTGCCCTTTCCAGTTTTGCGCCTTTCATCTATTTAATATCAGCATTGTTCACAATTAGTATGTGCCAGCGAAACTTCGTTTGCGTTGACATGACGGTGGGGAATTGCAACGACGGCATCAGGAAATGAAACCTCAGCGCCACGCTTTTGGTTATATTCGTCTATCTCATTGAAACGTCATCATATATTGGGATATAAAACTATCTAAAGTGTTGACTCAGGATATAGAAAAGTTCTGTATCGAGTTTTATTATATCCATTCACTACCTTTCACGGAATTATCTGACACAAATTCTAAAGTCATATTTTCAAAATGTGCTGATTCGAATTACCCCTAAATTGTTTTTTTTAATTCGTTGTACAAACTCCTCCGAGTCCCCTAAAAGATTATTATGAATAATATTTTAACCGTCAAATATTCGTAATAGACTGCTAGAAGTATTGGAGGGGACTTCCTACTGAGGGTTTCCCTCTGCGCTATGACATAGGGTTGTCTTTGGGTGTTTTAACATTGCTTCGGGGCACGCAACGCGTTGCCAATGTCTCCGCTGATGCAAACTTCCACAAGCGACAGTAATCACTTTCTATAGGTTGGCCATCTGCTTGTTTATCTATTTTATGTAACAAAAAAAAATATTGCCAAGTCTTCACGTCATATCAGCAATCTTACACAGTACCTAGTTGTATTGTCTTCTACACTAAGTTTGGTTAGACTTCGGGATTCATCTACTCCATCAGATCTTGGTGGTACCAATAATCTAATCACCATAATCACTTAAACTTAGAGCCATAATTATAATAATATGTATTGCCTTCTATACTCCTCTATTGTGATATACGTCCTCTGTGACATCACAAATCGTTCTTTCACCCTTCACATAATTCAGTCATCTTTTATTTTGGTCTACCTTTACATTTGTACTCGTCAATCTTCCAATTTAACGTGACTTTCATCCTTTCTCAAACGTAGAGATATAGTATTGGTATAATATATTTACATACTTTCTGGTATACACGTCATACTTACATTAATAAATCAATTAAAGTATTTATACCTGGAAGAGAAATTTGTATTTGATTTGTAAGTAGTAAACAATCTTTGAATGTTGTCAAACTGGCTATTTAGTTAATACCAATGTTATAATAAAAGCGGTATAATTGCAGTGTAATTAATAAAATGAACAGCCATAAGTTTAATTAGTTGACGGCCTCTGTGGTTGAGCGGGCTAAGCCTTTGCGGGCCTACCTCACTGCAACGCAGAGGCTCCGGGTTCGATTCCTGGTATGGTAAATTTCGGAAATGTATTTTCTCCGTTATTTACTGTCGTCTGGGTGTCTGGGATCGGCCCCAGAGTAGTCCGTTGTATATTACCCATAACACAAGCGTTAGTTGCTTAATTTGGGGATATACAATATGTGTGTTTGTCTGCCGATTATTATTATTATTAATTGAAATTTGACTCCATGTGTACGATGATTATAAACAACTTCTATTTAGGCGTTCAGGTGTTCTCCTAAACACGACTAGAAACTAGCTTGCTTCACAGGTTTTGTTTCAAAACAAAGTTAATAAAATCTTACGTATTTCAATTTATTGGAACATCACAAAAAACTATACATGTGCTGGCAACAACATCACGTTGGCTAGATGTGTTATAATTGTACCCATTATTTAACTTTTTATGAAAATTGTATGTTCTTGTTTTACATTTGAAAATCGATTGCTGTTCGTTAGCCTGGCTAAAATTCAAAAATGGCTTGACCGATTTGATGGATTTATTTTTTGTGCGTGTCCGGGATGATTTAAATTCACAATTAGACAATTAGATCCCGTATATGGCGCTGAAAAGATTTTTATTTTTTTCAAGGCAAAATAACGACCACTGGGCCCGCTAGTCATACCTAAAGATTAATTCGAAATTTGAAAGTTATCGAAGGTTTGACTTGTAATTTTTATATTACGTTAGATTTTAATACAAGAGATTATGAACTAAACTACCTTAAAAATTAAACTACTGTTGCGGCGGCGATGGATTTGGGATAAGCGAACTGCGTCAATTTTATAGAAACAGAAGTGTGGGATAATTTGGATGAAAATGTGAGAATGAGCACGTACCTGATTAATGGGTATGAAATACAGCTGCTCCTCACTTTCACTTCCTCTCCACAAATGCACTTGTATGTTATAAGTTTAGCAGTATGTTAACTTAATTAATATTAAGTTATGTTATTTTACTATATAAAATATTTACATTGCATAGCATTTTTTTATGTGATGACATGACATGAGTGAATTATTGACGTGCGTGCGGAAAATTGAATATGTCGCCAGATTTAAAGGAAGAATTTAAATTTAAAAAAGGAAAGGTTGTATAGGCCGATAAAATATTACTTGGCGGTACTAACTACACTATAAATTAAAATAAAACCTTATAGATTAAAAATTACTATAAACATATTAATTATAGATATAGTAAAATGTAATAAGATTTTAAATTAAAATGCAAATCTCAACCCATCTGTTTTTAAGCTTTCGCACTATAACCACTTAATAGATTTTGTTAAACATTCATATTACGTTTTTAAAGAACAGGGTCATCCTCTTTCTATGAAGTTTTCTGTGTTTTTTGATTCGCTTGGTTTTTTTTTATTGCATGAGTTCAGCAGACAGGCAGACGGCTTACTTGATGTAAAGCGGTTGCCATCGCCTGTGGATATTTGTGACACTAAAAGTGCTAGCAATGTGCTGCCGCTCTCTAAAGGGAGACTGGAACCTGGCCACTAATGTTGGAACTCAACTCAAGTTTGTTATGATGGCATACTTTAGACCAGGGGTGGTATCCGTCCAAGCAAATACCCTAGTTTTTGTTGCCTCTTAAGACAGCGCCCAGCCGCAGGAAATTCCATTCTTTCTCCGTTCCTGCACGGATAAACTTGGTTGTCTGTCGCTCCCGCATCCACATAAAATGAATCAGAACACGTTCTTAAAAATATAGGCGGTCGGTACGTTTTCAGTACCGCGTATACCGAACATACTGATAACGCATCGCTGCCGCACCAAAAAATTGGAAACCGGTCTTAGTATTGTTTTTCCATGGTAAAATATATCATTACCCATGTCATTCGAACTAAATGGATTCCATTAAAAAAAACATACCTCTTAGATACCACGAATTGGCTACCATACATCTCATACTTTTAACAAGGGTAAATCTGTTTGAGGATTATCCACCGCGGGAGAAACGTGACCGGGAGTGTAAGATCCGCCTTTTTTGAGGTAGCACTAGCACCGCAAGCAAGAAATGCTATTGCTACGTCACGGTCGGGCATACCCACTAAAACCCTCTCCGCGTGCCCCTGGTAGGCGAGGGCCCCTAGGGCCATATCTTCTACAGGGGGCAAGCATGACCCCCAGATATCACATATCCCTAATGTATGTAAATATAATAGTTATACAAAAGTAAAGAAGAATGAAAGTAGGATAATCGCAGTTGAAATGAGAGCTTTGAGAAGTATATGTGAAATTGTGTTGAATGATATGATAAAGCACAGTATGATAAGGGAACGTTGTAGATTGAAAGAAGATATAAGAACAAGAGTTAAGAAAGGAATATTAAGGTGGTTTGGCCATGTAGAAAGAATAGATGATAGGAGACGGATAAAACAAGTGTATGACAACTGTGGATGGTAGAGTTGGTGCTGGTATCAAATCGCAGATATCTTAAAGAATGGCCAGGTAAAAAGCACCTATAATAAACGTGTATGTATCAAGAAGTTGCAAAAGATGTATGTCAAGATCGTAGCAAATGAATCTCTGCCTACACATATAGGAAACAGCCGTGATAATATGTAGGTATGTATATAAAAGTATTTCATATTAGAGACTGTATAGTAGAAATAAACAAACATTCAAAATATTGTTGAGCAAGTTGTATTCTGTAAGTCAAGGTGTCAGTTTTCATTCATATACTGGTATTAGTATGGATTAGGTAAGCAATTATTACAACAAACAAAATAGCTGGAAGTCTAAAATTCCAGCAAAAAACAACGCTTTTGATTCTAACTATATTAGCCCTGACCTCATGACAATCAAAGTATTACAATTTAGTCATAGTAAACAATACTATACATATTTTGCTTACTTGTGTTGCAAAATTTTGCAACTGCATAATTTGTTAGAATTTTCCAAGGTCGAGTTCAATAATTTTTGTGTAGGTACTAATTAGGACGTGCCCGTGACTTTGTCCACGTTTGACTTGAAATACCCGCAGGATTCCCGGGACACGGCATTTAAAAATAATGAAAGCTATTGTTAATTCGCAGTAGCTTTTTATCTTTGTTATTAGTTTTTATTCATGGATCTAGGTGGGCAACAAACGAAAAAATATTTGCTTAAAATTTACTAGAGTTGTCTGGCAGAGATCACTTTTTAACAATAAAGCCGCGCCCATACATTCATACTATCAATCTTTTTCTTTTATTTGTTGCTTTACGGTTTTATTCGTATTAATTAGAGTAAGTTTGAAGGATTCTTTGTGATTCTTAAAGAAGCCTTCGAACTTATTTTAACTCAATATGAATAAGACCGTAAGTGTACAATGAAGAATTATTTATCAATTTAGAATATATATACTTAATTTTGAAATATATAACTGTTGCTATGGGATATTACACTTCTGTGGGACAAATACAACCACTTTCGCAGAATCATATCTATTACGAATTTATAAAGTACTAGTGGTCGCCCGTGGTCGAAATTCGACCATAATAATTTCTTGTCAAAACCATACTTCTATAATCACAGATTTCGCCAAGGCTACAGTGTAAAAATAGGTACAAGATTTTTGCTTCACGTATTAACGTATAGATTAAAGTAACACAGACTGCTATACAAATACAGATAACAAATAATCGGCATACAGACACACACACGTCGTATATCCCCAAGCTAAGCAAGTTACTCTTGTGTTATGGGTGATATACAACGGATCCGACACCAAGACCATAGTAAATAACAGAAAATGCGTTTCCGGAATTTGCCATGCCAGGAATAGAACCCAGAGCCAGCGTTCCAGCGAGTTTGGCCGGCTAAGACTTAGCCCACTCAACCACAGACGTCGTCATATATACAGCCCCGGATCTTGAATTTTTCGAGGGGGACAAAAACTGAAATATGCCGCACCTATTCGCCTATATTTTTACCTTAATCATCATCATCATTTCATCCATCAAACGCCCACTGACAGACACGCGTGCGTCTATGGTCTCTAACCTATGCCTACGTGCCCCGTGAAAAGTAATTTACGTGCTTAAAGTACTGGACGTCTCAGTGGTCAAAGTTGCGTTAATGGTGAGTTGTGTATTTGTCTGCGAAGTTTGAATTGCCGCCCTCTGAATTGACTGCCCGGGGGATGGGCCCCGGCTAGATTTTCTTACGACTGGTGTACAGCACACAGGCTGAGACGGCCCAACTGTGATCGAACGTGGTTGCCGTCGCCTATAAACATTTGTAACACTAAACGTGCTATCAATGTGCTGCCGGACTCGTAGATGGGGCTGGAACCTGGCCACTAATGCCGGAACACAACTAAAGGTTGTTTTTTTTTTTATTAACCATCTCTACGGACTCTAGATCCGTAGTACCCTATTTTACAATTTAATTTAGAAATTATACACGCTTATTTGTTATTTTTGTTATTGTGTGTGACAGTTATTGAATGTATGTATGTGTAGTGGTGTACCTTAAGAATAACTTATTATATTACTTTTTTCTAATTTTAATACTAAGTTTATACTAATGTAGAGTGTATCTGTTACATGCTGGTGTTGTGAGGAAGTGCGTGTGCAGTGTATGCCTTATGTCTATACCTATATATATTAACCTAACTCGTGCCATGTGTGTTGTTTTTTTCGTTTCTGTGACTGGCTCAAGGTTGTTATGGCGGCATTCGCTAGACTAGGGGTGGTAGCTATCCAGATGGGTAAATGCTCTACCTTTAGCTCTACCTGGCTATGAGTTGTTTTATCGCCTCTTATGATAGGCCGCCTGACCGCAGGAATTTGAATTCTTTCTCCGTTCCTGCACAGATAAATAGACCCCTATAGATATGGCTCTGCTGTTATAGTACGCCTATTTTTATGTAAACGTACGAACACAATTAGGCTTTGAAAAGACAGCAAACTATAAATTTCGCAATTTGCGGTTTTTGCGCAGAATTTTCCCTTTCAATGTCGTTTTCACTACCATAAATAAATCTATTACATCATGATAATAAAATACGTCTTGTGTCGCACGTTTAATACCAAAATCCACTGGATTACAACTGCGCAACCTACTTAAGTATTCTCTGCTAAATACTGTGTGAAATACCTATTAAGACGTGTTAAGTCTTTGTGGGCTTTGCATATATTTAGAGGCCTTAAACAAATTCAATCTAGTATCAGTATAAACAATATTAGGATTCACAATCGTCTAGTTCAAATCCTTACCTTTTTATTATTTAAAACATATTTTAGAGGTTAAGAGTAAATCCTTACTAAACCAAATTGTCACATTAAAATAACATCTTTTCATCTACATTTTAAAATATTAATTATAATAGGAAAAGTTTTGGTGGAGAGGCAATAAATTATTGAAATAAAATATATGTTTTCTGTATTAATGTATTCTGAATGACTTTTCTCTATTAAGATAATATATAATATCCATATTTAAATTTCGAATCTAATATCTATATTTAAAAATCGAATTTAGACTATAAATAAAACTTTTTTCTTGTGAACAAATTTAAATTACTGATGTAACACGGAGGTTTCATTCTTCAGCGCCAACCTCTACCAACGTTTACGAAAATATAATGTTGCACCATGTCGAGCGCCTCACTATAGTAGTTTAAATATTTTAAGCTACCACATTTAGCTGTAAATAATGTTAGAGATAAATTTGGATTTGTTTAATAAGTAGAAAACGTCTTATATTATCGCAGACATAAGCGAAGTCTATCTAACAGGACGTGAACATTATATCTTCGTAACCGTTGGAAGAGGTTGGCACTGAAGAATGAAACCTCCGTACTACATACACTGTTTAAATAACAAACCATGTGCTATTTGATTCCTTTTATTTATACATACAAATTTGTGAAGTCATAAATTTTGTAAGATGATAAGAAGTAAGTAATTTTATATGACTGGTCTAATCCTCTATTACTCGGATAATATATCCTTCTGCTGATATTATAAAATTTAATAAAACATATTTTTAATAATCGGATTTTCTCAACTATTAGTTACCTGTAATCAACCTAAGTCCGTCAAAAGTTCGTTTAAATAGGTATTTTAACGGCGTCTGTGAGCCAGTGGTCTTACTTAGCCTTTGCCCGCCTAGCTCGATAGAACGAGGCCTCACTTTCAAATACTAGGTAGAAAAATTTTGAAATTGAACTTTCCATTATTTATTATATGGTCTGGTGTGTCTGGGATCGGCCCCAAAATTGTCTGTTGTATTATATACATAAAACAAGTATATCTTAGCTTGAGAACAGCCGTTTTATTGAAGTGAAATGTTTTTAAAGGCACTTAAGGGGTGGGAAAAATCACCGAACCCGCGTGACCGTCACCTCAGATACAAACATATGTACAGATGTGTGTGATATAAATATATGTAGATCTTTTGGGATGTGGAAAAAGCACTGAACTCGCGAGACCGTCACTCTCAGATACATAGTGTGTGTGTGTATTTATACAAAGTACGCTCGCTCAAATTTATACAAAGTTGTCACTTCTGACGTGCAGTCCTACGACTGATAGTTTTTTTTTGTAAAATCTACATATAGTACAGTGTGTAGCGGCTAAGCGCAATAAAGAAAACTAGCATTAATTTCTCAGGAAATATTTAATCTAAAAATTATACATAAAAATAATTGTATCAAAAAGGTTGTACTACACAAATTATTAATATTTAGATGATTGGCAAATTGCTTACACAAGGGGTGTGGCGGATGTAATGTAGGCTTGATTATGCATGAATTTAATACATAACACTTCTGGTCTTATAGGAAAACATTTATTATTCAAGTATGCGACTGTTATAAAAACTCGACAAACGACATTTACCTTTGTCTATATCGAAATGTTTGTTCCAATTTGCCACGATTATTTTTTTTCCACACGAAGTTGTTTATATCAAAAGTTAATAAACAAAATTAGGCAAGTTCGTGGCAATCTATAGATATTTAACACTGACGCGATGCGCATCTGCTGTGCGCCGCGTCAGGCATCTTATAGAGACATTTTAATATTAAGGCTTGTAGCAACGCTATATTCTTATTATATTATTATATTGAATTCTTGACCTACGGAGCCGAGACATGGACACTGACGGCAGGATTGGTCCACAAGTTCCAAGTCGCTCAACGGGCTATGGAGCGAGCTGTTGGGTGTTTCTCTTATGGATAAAATTAGAAATGAGTATATCCGTAAGAGAACCAAGGTAACCGACATAGCTCGCAAAATTAGCAAGTTGAAGTGGCAGTGGGCTGGTCACGTCTGCCGCAGGACCGATGGCCGATGGAGCAGACGAGTCCTGGAGTGGAGACCGCGTCTCGGTAAACGTAGTGTCGGACGCCCTCCAACCCGATGGACCGACGACCTGTGCAAGGTCGCCGGTAGGCGCTGGATGAGGAAACTAGAGGTCAGGGATGAGTGGCGCCGTCTTGGGGAGGTCTACGTCCAGCAGTGGACTGCAAATGGCTGACCACGGATATTGAATTCCATAAACGCGTTCGTTGTTCAGATTGTGATTAACATAAAGTAGTATTTAAAAAATAATAAAACTAAATTATTTATCTCGCTTGTATAAAGATGTAGATCTTTAATGTTACTTGTTTTGATAAAAAGTGGAGAAGTAAAATGATATCATATTAATAATTTGAACGTGATTTGGAAGATTTTTTCTGAACTTAAAATAATTATTAAAATTACGAACAACCACGTTACATATTATTCCGTGAAGATTTACAATACTTTTTTTTGTAAATTATTGATTAGTATATACCAACGAAAAGTTTTTTCGTTTGCATGCCAATTTCGAACTTTTGCGGCAATAAGAGCCTTAAGCATTCGTCGGTTCGGTCACCGCCTTGTACAATGATTATATCGATATTGCAAATATCTATAGAAACTCTTTGATGTTACCCGTGATCAGAAGGCTGGTTGGTATTTTGCGTAACGAATCAGCATTGCCATACAGCGTGGCAATGCAGGCAGCCTTCTGGGCACTCTTCCCCCTGGTAACGATTTGTTACACAGTCTATATTAATTTATTTATAACTTGGTTTACTTTCAGTATTTTAATTATGTTTCTCCATATTGTATATTTTAATTTTAGTGTTTTACATAAGTATGAACAATTATATTACTTATTATTATTGCTCTAATACAAGGATATAAAACTTACGGGTTTGGGACCATATTGTAAGGGAACGTACCCATACTACGTGACCCATTTATGAGCTTCAAAATACCACCCTAGGTCACAGGGGCTGGGGAGGGGCTTAGGTTTTCGTCACGTAGTCAATACCCTGTAGGAAAATTCTCGCGCTTTTTCGAGTTCTATTCAAATATGGTTCGCAGAGTTTAGCGCTTTTTAAACGGCTAATGACCCCAAAATGATTTTTTTAAACTTTCTGTGTCCAAAAATGATTTCAAACCATATTTATGAATTACTACGTGCAAAGTAGTGGAGGAGGGGAGGCTTTGGCATATACTACGGGTAGAAAATGGGTCACGTAGTATGGGTACGCTCCCTAAGTTCTTTTATATAAAAGTACATATTTTTAATTACACAAAAACATTAAATGTAACTAAAATAGATCTCGTCTAAGGTTTGAAATGGGTCCAAAATTACGAATATACAAAGATTGCTTGACATTATTGAGAACAGAAATATATATAAAATTATGAATTGAATTCAACAGCAGCTCGAGCCCTTCCTACTTCATTCATTTACTGCTGGTATTACCCGCATACATATTAAAAACACGCATGCAATTCCACGAATTCCAGTGCAGCTTTAACATGCATGAATATCAAATTAAAATATGCAAAGAAATATTTTAAATGCGATAGGACTAGTAAAAACATTTTGCGTACGCTTAATTCATTTTAATTACATGCAAGATGTACAAGACTTTAATGGCTTGTAGAAATACCGAGACTATTACAATATATACTTTCGTCGTTTCTTATTAAAGCAGTTATTAGACTACGCTGAATTAGGTACCCAATTTTAAAGAGGCTGAGGGGCGTAAGATTTTTTAGACGTACATGCATAATAATAACAGCCCGTAACGTCCAGCTTCTGGTCACAGGCCTTTTTTTTATAGACTGAAGCAGGCAAACAGGCAAACGGCCCACCCGATGGAAAGTGGACCGACCTCTAAGAAATTTTATAAGGCCCTTCTTAAAGAACCCCATGTCATAGCGCAAAGGGAAAACCGCGGCAGGACGTTCCCTTCAGAACATTGTTGTACGTGGAATGTTCTAGAGAACCGTTGCGTAGTTGCGTGGGAGCTCAAGGAAATGGGGGTGAATATCCTGTCGCTGGTATTCCAAGTTTTTGAGGGTTAAAGGTTCCAGTATCGAAACTACCCAGGCCAACGATTACATCGTTATTAAACAGTGGCTTGATACATTTATCATTAAATACTCTTAAGGATATGAACGGCTATGCATTGTTTTCATCCTACAATATTAATTACACACAGGGTCTTTAATTAAGTCTTGGCGCAAATTCATTCTGCGAATATATGACAACACTGATCTTAATCTTTTACAGTCAAACGACTTTATCCTTGTCTGGTATTTATGAAGACATGTATTGCAAAGTTGTATTATTATAGAAGAGAGTAAATTCTTCAACAATATTTCTTCAACGCTTCCGGTCTATTATATTTCTGACCCATACCGAGAGTCACAAAGTTACTAAGATATTTTTATCTCAATAAAAAACAAATAAATATAAATATATGATACTGCGGATTTGATTTCTGAGCTTGATTTTTGACACCACTGTCGATACAACCTGCGCTAGATTTTGTGTCATATTTCTCTCTACATCCCAAGGTTGTCTGGAAGAGATCTCTATCAGCGATAAGGCCGCCATTTGTACCTATTTCCAAGCCTTTTTTGTGTATTGTTATTTGATTGTGCAATGTATACGCAGTATAAAATAAAATTGGTTTCCGCGTCTGTCTGTCAACATATTTTTTTTTTAACCAGGGCTTATCCGATTGAGGACTAAGCCGCGACAGGCACAGAAGCCTGGGGGGATAATTCGCGACCCGTTTGTGGGATTCGCCGGGTCGGGGGTGGCACTAGCATGCCTAGTCAGAACAGAACTGGTGCCATGCTATTGCCACTCCCCAGTTATGTATACCCACTAAAACCCCTGGGTGTTCCGTCCTTCGCCTTATGCCAGGGCTACGGGTATATGACCTAGCCTCTCCGCAGCCCTGGCAGGCGTGGGCCTCGCGAGGCCACTTCCACTGCCGGGGGACTACTTTTATCCCCCGGCATCTTCAAGCTCTCTAGGTGTGGGGCGGTCTGTAACTCGCCCCACGGGAAGAGAGATGAGCGCGTGCGGAACTCGCCGCGCCCCCATCTCGACGACATCTGCAAGTGAGACCTCTATTCCCCAGTCTGTCAACATATTCGCTAACTCCTCCTAAACCACGCAACGAACTTTTTAACCGGTTTCGCTATTAGTTAAGATAATTTTTCACTGAAGGTTTACATACATAAAAAACCTAATTAAGTGTTTATTTAAGTAAAGTATAGCTACTTCCCAGGGAATTGACCCGCGGTGTAGCCGCGATGAAATCTTTAATACAGAATATTCTATATTCATTAACAAGTAGCCATGGTAACGCAAACGAAGTTTCTGAGGCACGGCTAAATAATTCATACAACAAAGTCAATTTAAATGAAATTATAAGTAGGTACGTTCAAATCCTGGGATAGCGTGTCCAAGCACTTCGTTTATAGCAAATATGTTTTGACATCTTGCAAACTCGGGATTAAAGTCTTAGTAAATCCGCATCAATCCGTTTAGAGTCGGATTGATGCGGTGCCAACCAGCACGATGCGGTTCATTAATTGTCGCGTGTTAATTAAAACGCAGCTGATAAACTTGCTTTAGCCTCTTTAAAGTTTTTGCTAATCTCTAGTCCGTCTTATATAGACTTTAAAGTCTCTTCGTTCTTTCTTTTAAAGAGTATTTTCACTGGACCTTTCCACATTTGTGCGATGAAATAAAAAAAATACCATTTTTAGATGTTTTTTCTGTTTCTTAGAACATCATGTGAAACTACTGAACATATTTAAATGAAACTCAACACAGATCTAGCTTATATCTCAGGTCAGCTTAGGATACTTTTTATTCCAATAATTGACGTCATTTCCATGGAATAGATGAATAGATAGATATAAAACTTTATTGTTCACCAAAACACATGTTTACACACGTTATATACTTGGTAAAACAAAAAACGGCCTTATCGCTAAAAAGCGATCTCTTTCAGGCAACCTGATTTACTCAAGGGACATTCTATCTTATCTAATTATTACATGTTAATAAAGACAGATAAAAAATATTAATGACATATAAACAGTAAACCAGCCCATACATTGTTCCGTAAGGTAAATTTTTCCCGAGTGAATTTATAAATATGGCAAAGGATTTAGCTTTTATAAATGTAACGAAAAAGGTGGCGATAAGGTCGCGTTTGTTGCGTGGTCCACTAACGAATACATGGTCGTCGTCGTGGCAACGTGAATACAGTTTCATTGGAGTATATTAGTTTAAAGCGTAATACACACCAAACAAAGCCGCCGATCTATGACGGCAACTTTTTGTCGGCGGGCTAATTGGTGGCTTCACTCATTGCAAGTCTCATTGCGCTCACGCCACCGATATATGGTGGAATTACCAACAAAACGGATGAAGCGCTATACTTCCACTTTTATTATACGCACCGCTGAAGAGTGGAACTCTTTACCGTCGTTCGTTTTCCCTCAAAAATACAATCTAAGTGTCTTCAAGTCTCGCGTGAACAGGTATCTTCTAGCTAAGCGTGCGCCACCTTAGACTGCATTTCCACCTGACATCAGGCGCAATGTCAGTTAAACGCGAACCATTATAAAAAAAAGTCGGAACTCTTCGAGATGGGGACCAATAATACAGCCTGAGTGTCGGCGAGTGTCTTGCGCATACGCAAGCCGCCGACTTGAGTCTTTTCACATAGGCCTCGCCGGGGTGTGTCGGCGGCTTTGCTGTGTATTGCACTTAACATACGCCAGCAAAACCGTATTTGCGTCACTGTACAATGTACTTTGTGTGCGTAACATTAGTCATGGTAGCGTAATGGCTAGCGCACGTGTCCCAAGCTCGAAGGGCAGGGTTTCGAAAATATCGCGGTGAAACCTGCACATCGAGATAACCAATGTGCAGGCAAACCCGTCAAGCCGCCTTGGACAAGCGTGGCGGGTATACTGTCCATTCTCCAATAGCTGAAGGCTCGAGCCCAGAAGTGGGACTTTTATGGACTGGTATTATTATTATATTTATATTATGTTATTTTAGCATAAACCGTTAATGTAATTTTTGATCCAAGACCGTTTGTAGCCACTTATAATTCCATGTTCACAACATCATTTGCTTACGTTTAAAACCACCCGTTATATCCGCGAGACAATGAATACTTAAGGATAACACTAAATTGCCTCTAACATATGCTAACATCACGCGAGGTCAAAAATCTTGGCGACAAACATTTATTGTAAGCACCGGGTTGTGCTGCATGTGCTGCCATCAAACCGAGCCGACAAATAAATGTATTCTATTAGTTTTTTTACCTATACTAACAACTAGTTGTTAGGTTTCTTACACAAATACTAGGACGTACACGAGCGGCGAAGGAAAATTATCATCTATGAACCTTTACATATTTCGGGATAAAGATTATCCAGAATTCTGTAAAATATTTATATAAGTATTTTGTTTTACACAAACCAGTTTATACCTAAGACTACATCTCTTTTTTCTTTCACCATATCCCAATTATTTGGGGTCGGCACAATGTCTTTTCCTTCCACACTGCTCTACTCTGACATACACCTTCTGTCACACCAAATATCATCATATGATCCTTCACACAATCCATCCATCTTTTTTTTGGTCTACCTTTACATTTAATTTTGTACCCATCTATCGTGAAGTTTAACATTCTTTTTGTCACGTGACTTTCACCCCTCCTCATTATATGCCCATATCAACTTAATCTTCTTCCTCTCAATTTTTCAGTCACGGGTGCAACTTTCAAAGATCCCCTTATGTACTCATTTCTCACCTTATCCATTCTTGTAACACCACACATCCATCACAACATTCTCATCTCAGCCGAGTGGAGACATTTGTGGTTTATCGCTTTAGTGGCCCAACATTCGGGCCCGTATAGCATGACTGGTCGTATGACCGATTTATATATTTGACCTTTTAGTTTCAGTGGCATTAGTTTGTCGCACGTCACACTGGTTGCCTGTGTCCACTTTAGCCATGCTACATTTATTCTTCTCCTTACATCCCTCTCCATATCACAATTACTCTGCAGTAGTGAACCAAGGTATCTGAATTCGCGGTTACTTGTTAGTGTGGTTGATTCTAGTTTAAGAGGCACAGCACTAGAGGTCCCGCCAAAATCACAAAACAGGTATTCGGTTCGGTATACCTAAGACTACATATAGGTAAAAAATACATATTTATATGTATATATTGGTGTAGATACAATTAATTAATTAAAGTTCTTTGTCTAAAATCCAGTGTAGCACAAAGAAAATATTCATTATCCAAGACTAATTAATAATAATTGATTCAGCGTTCAACTACACGAGCACAAGTAGGTATTGCAACTCATACGTTGGAATGCAACTCGGCAATTATATTATTTTATACCAATTATTTATGTTGTCGTGGAGATATTGACATATAAATAGCATTAGGCACTTGTGGGTGGTTGAAACTGGTATATACTATGTCTCACAGTGCAGCATTTCGCCCACTACTGCGCAACGAGAGAAGATGACGAGCGATCGTCTTCTTCTATGAAGATGTCATGATGCAGAAGAAGGCAGCCGCGAGACTTAAGGAAGAGAATGAAAATTACGTGGGGAAACCGGGTTGAGGTGGAAAGACCTTCTTGGCGAGGAGGGACGTGGGGTGCACTGTTCCTAGGGGCACCCCATCATGACGGTTTGCGTCGAGATGTCGCGACGAACTGTCCATGACATACCTTATAATGCCTCACAAAGAAACCGAGAGACGCTGGTAGCTTTAGTGGGTAGACTGGTGGCTGACATATCAGAACTTCTTCCTAATGGAACGTATATGCAGAAACGACCTCCGGGAGTCTCACATAAACCTCTTCCGGGACTCAAGGGGTTTCGTAAAAGCATTGCTCCAACGTTATAAAACAATGGTATATATTATGATACACAGGCAAAAGATCTCCTTGATTTTATTATTCTTATTGGAATCAGATGCTTAGCCGCAGATGGCTAGTCAAAGATATCAGAGTTGGTGGGTGGGTGTCGCTATTTCGTGGAAATGGAGGTGTTCGCCCTGGGAGCAATTCTCTTAGGAGGTTCGACATGTCGATATAAAGAAGACCTTGTTGGCTTAAGAATCCTTAACTTGACTGTAGACGGCATCCTGATATATGTAGCCATCACACTGATCCAAGCTGCACGTAGTCCCGCAAGGGCTGGATAAAGCAAACAAAGGACCAGGTTATGTAGTATAATATTGAGGATGCTTACTTGCAGATGTGGATTGATTGCTGAGGCCCGAAATTGGCAAACACGCCTTATTTTTTTTATTATAAATTTCATAAAAATATTATCACTGGAGTACAGCACAGCAGACAGGCTAATGACCCACCTGATATAAAGTGGTTACTGTCGCCTATGGACATTTGGAACACAAAAGTTGCTACACACGTGCTACCGTCCTCGAAGGGGGGACTAGAACTTGGCCATGATCCCGGAACACAGCTCAAGGTGGTCTTGAGCTGTGTTCCGGGATCATGTTATAGTGGTCCATGTTACAGTGGTAAAATGATGGTATATTGTTATAGTGGTATACCTATCTATTTAGACAGGGTTGTAACTATTCAGAAGCGCAAATCCCCCACCATCTGGCTGTGGGTTATTTTGTTGCCTCGTACGGACCACACAACAATTATAACATGGATAATCTGGCGAACATGATTTACCAAATGCAAGGACACATAGTTCCTTTCATGCTTTCTAGTTTTATTCTTTCTCTTTTATGCTTTTGTATATTTGTTATTTTCTTTTTAGTTTCACACATAAATTATTCTACCCCCGTGCCTTTACAGTACGTGAGATAGTTGAAGGTCTTTAGATTAGCATATTCGCAGATAACAATCATTTAACACTGTGTCTCCATAACGAGGAATAAATGACAAAATGATTGTCGCGTGACCAAATTAATTGTGAAGCAAAAACATAGCATTTTTTTTCCTTTTTAAATCAACCCAAGATCTATGGATCTCGTGCCAGAAGCTAGTCGTGAAACATTGATTTATTACAATTATATGACCCTTGGCCTACATAGGGATATAAATTACATTACATTTGTAAATTAAGTATTAAGTTAAATATATAACAGATTTATTCCCTGTACAATAATTATATGAGAGGGAAAATTTTAGGTCGTAGGTAATACATGTGAAAATGCGACGTCTAGCATAAACAACGTTATAAAAGTGGGTAGCGATTATAATAGCCGGCTAATTAGCGGATGTTCACAAAATAGCCACGGCTAAAAGGTCTACAACTGACAAGTTTACATACAGCTTAACCGTCGGCCATCGGCTGTCGGTTGGCGAGTCATTCACCCATTGGCTTAATAGTCATCAGCTGGCTGATGAACTACCACTAGCCGGATGGCTAAGTTTTTGAAAGTTCGGTTGATTACCCAGCGCTACAACGTTAGACGCCACTTTTGATTGTCACTCTGGAAACATCTATCTATACAAAGAAATTTGGAGGAAAAGTCTTTGATGCCACCCATGACCAGCTGGTTGGTTGGCTGGCTGGTTTATTATTCGCATGACGAGTTATTCTTCTGGGAACGTTTTCCTCTGGCAGCGATGTGGTACATAGTTTTTAATTAGCTTATAAGTTTATTTTTAGTATAATTTGATTTCTAATACAATGACATATCCTACCTAGCCTGTTTAAATATTGCAAATAAACAACTACACAGGTTATTGTACAACGCGGGGGTTTAATTCAATGTATTTTCTCACGGAAACATTCAATTTAAACAAAAGTATCTTAATGTAAATTCGTGTATTTATGTTTATTAACTTAGTATATTCCTGTTGTTGTTGGTATATTCTGACGTGTTTAAAATGCTCATTATTAATGATGCGCGTTGTACGATATACTAGTTGGGGTTAGAGGTAGATAGGTGCGCCATTGCTTAACGCAACACGGTTAATCTATGGCAAAATGTTAATAGTGTAAAGTCAAAGCCAGGAATGCAACGTACGCAGATGTCAATAATAATTATTTCGACCAGGAGGGGGGCTTTATGGCGAAATCTTAGGTGAGTAGCGACACCTAGTATCCGACTCCAGGGGGCTAAGGCAAGGCCCCCGCCTCCGTGCTTGCCTTAGCCAGCTAGCACGGAGTGGAGATCGCTAGAGCTAAGACTCACGCTCCAGGGGCATAAGTGATAAATCGCATAACGTCGGAACTAGCTACGGTGAACCTGCAGCCTACCTCTCGACAATCCTTAACCACTCACACCCAATCTGGTATGACATTTTTTGGAGGCCTATGCAGAGAGCGACGAGTCATCGTCTGCCCATTTTGTCCACGTTCCCCGAACATTGCGACGGGCAGACGCCATTGTCCCCATAATCCCAGGTCTCCCCCCCCCCCAGTTCCATTAGCACTTCACGCCAATAGCCCGGTATCCTACACTGACCGGGGCTTGTCTTTGTGTATATTTTTATATAGTTTAGACAGGGCTATTCGGCTGTCAGTATCTAGGACATATCTTATTATTTTGTATATGCATCAGAATTAATTAATATATGTATACATATTAATTTTACTTATAATTATATATTAATTAATACTACATATTGTCACGCCTGTTTCCCATTGGGGTAGGCGGAGACGATGGATCTCCACCTGCTACGATTCTGACAAACACTTTTCGCTTCATCAACTTTCATTAATCTTTTCATACATATACGCTTATTTAAACTACTTTTTGTCTGACCTTTCTTCAAAATATCTTCAATTTAATCACGGTGAGTACGTCTCGGTCTACCGGCACTGACTCTACCAGTCACATTGCTGTCATATACTTGTTTTGTGATTCTACTTTCATTCATTCTCTCTACATGCTCAAACCACCTTAAAATTCCTTTTTCAACTCTTGTCACTACATCTTCTTTCAATCCACAACGCTCCCTTATCACACTGTTTCTTATCATATCACTTACATTAACCTTACATATACTTCTCAAAGCTCTCATTTCAACTGCATTTATCCTACTTTCATGCTTCTTCTGCCATACCCAACTTTCACTGCCGTACGCTAGCGTTGGTACTAATATCCCTAATACTATGTATTTTGGTATTATATGAAAGGACAGATTTATAATAATATAGTTGCGTTAATCGCACACATCAGGTATACTTGCACACTTGAGTCAGCCTACGTCCATAACTGATTGACTATGATAAAAGAAATAATAGGATAAATATTACTTCTGAAAATTATACAATATTATAAGATAACGAACATAAGGCTTATATTGTCGAAACCGCGTAGAAAGTATTAGTAAACTATATATCAACGTTTAAAACAAATGCGAAACCACGTCGGAGTCCAACTCGCGCATGAAGGGGTGTTGCATAAAAGTTAATGCAAATAGTAAGTTTTTTTTCTCTTTAAATGACCAAATAATTTATTAGATAACTACTAGACCCGACAGACGTTCACATGCTCTGAAAAATATCAATCTAGAACTTGATTCCAGGGCCATCTACCGGTCCAATTGTGAATCTAAACCAACCCACCCACTCAAATACACAAAAAATTCAACAAAATCAGTCCAACCGTTTAGGAGGAGTTCAATGTACACACGAACAGAAGAATTTTTATGTATAAAGAAGATTATAAATTGTCAATAAGTAACTAAATATTAATAAAATTAACTTTAAACCATTTCTATATAAAAAAAAACCTTAATTTTAAATTGAATAATTTGTCTTTAGTCTCCGTTTTTATGTTAAATATATAGATAGTTATGTAACGATCGAATTATATAACACAAATTTTCATAAATACAAATTATTGAGAAACTGAGTATTAGAGATAAAAAAATGTGTGCGTGTGTGTGTGTGTGTGTGTGTGTGTGTGTGTGTGTGTGTGTATATGTGTAGTTCATACGCAGTAGAAGTGAAACAAAGTGTAACAGAGGGTAAGAGAGGTTCAAAATTTAGTGACGTCACATTTCATATATTTTATCGTTATAATATATTTAAGCTTCAAAACATTTCCAACTCTATCTGCATGAGCAGGTTTAAATGATTAAATATAATGTATTCTATCTCATTCTCTCGCAGGCTTAGTCCTGTAGATTTATGTATTTATCTCTATTTTGTGTCGCTTTTTCGTTTCATCGAGTTTCAAATCACAAAGATTCTAAAGAAGTTTCACTTTAAAAAATTGTCATCAAACACTTTGTAGTTGTTGTTCACATCTAACGAGTGTTGCATTTACGATTGTGATGACCGCAACAGGCTATTGTATTCTAACCTTGGTCGCCAATTTATGCAGCATCCTACAACTAACGCACTATAATAAGGCTATATTTCCGGAGAATAATATGAGCATTTAGTTGTAGGTATAATAATTCCCTCATCATCTGCCTAATGGCAGTAAATATTCGTCGAACATATTAAGTTAATTTGTTGATGTTACACATCTATGAATTATCGTCTACATTATTTGTGGTTTATAAACGACTCTATTAATACACTTTACTATTAATGATATGATATGAAATTCCATAACGGCCTTTCATTCTAATCAGTTGTCACTACAATCATCTTCTCAAATAACCTTTCATTCTAATCAGTTATCACTACAATCATATTCTCGAATAATTATTACAATGCTAGGCCATAAATTCCTAATATTGGGCTTGGCCACATCGATTATCTCGCTGTGCAGGTTGCATCACGATGTTTTCCTTCACCGTTATTAGCACGTGGTAATTGTAACAATATGCACGTAAAATCAGAAAACTGACTAAGTGGTGCATGCGTTCCGGCCAGGATCGAACCCGCGCCCTTTGAGTTTGAGACGCGTGCGCTAGCCATTACGCTACCACGACTTCTACTACTACGACTACACGACCATTGTAGTAGGGTCGTAACTCTTAATATGTTCAAAATAAACGCTTTAGAAAAATTAAAATTTCCTATTATGGCTATCGAACTATCTATGCTTATATTCAAGCCAACTGCGCTGTGAATACGTAAATAATAAATATGAACCACATGTAATGAAGCAACTAGATTAAAAGGCATGTTTCTATGACGTAAACTATCAGCAGGGAGTGTATAAGACGTGTGGCCTAGTAGGTTTTATTTTTGCAAAATTCGTGCTCGATGTCTGAGATAAGAAACGATTAAGATCGTTCACATCTCGGTAATTGACTTTAAAATTCATACAAAGCCCTTGTATATTATAGCCACGTTTTTACCTCAACGATTGCTCGAAATATAAATAAGTATATTTGCAAAGTCCTCGTGTAATAACTAATGTTGGTGATTTCAAGGAATTTTTTTGCATAAGTTGAAAAGTTGTCAGTAAGTAAATTCTATTGAGCTTGATGGTAACGGACGATGGAACAAAAAAAAATAATAACATCCACTTTAAATAAGACAATTATGCAAATATAGTGTCTGCTGCATTTGTTAAGGTTACTTATTTCAAGACTTCTACAAGGCTTTATTTAAATTAGAAAGAGGTCGGTCACATCTTGGAAGAAGAACACCAAAAATTACAACACGCAATTAAAAAATGTCTCAAAACCACAATAAAAAACATCTAAGTCGTACAATGCTAATTTAGGCGGATCAACCAAACTGAATTCGATGGAAAGACACAAAACTGAATACGATAATAATGACTGAAAAATATTTAAATGATAAATCTGCTTTTAAACAGCAGCTTGCTCCAGCCCTTTATACTATCTTCTGTATGAAGTTTTATTTTGCCAAACATGTAAGGAATTTATAGAGACGTGTTGCAGTATGAATCTTAAGTATTTCTTGTCACAACGACGGTAATAATATTTTTTCTTATTATGTCTTTGTCCTATTGTCACGACGCCATTAATTATTCGAAAAGTTTGTCGAAAATTGTATATTTTTTTGCATTCTTTAATAAAACGAGCCTGAGATACAGAAATATGAAGAAAATAATTTCTAACTAGACAGGTTGCTGGGAAGCTTTTTGCTGCTTCTTCTTCTTCAACAAAGATAACACGTTACAAAGCGGTATAGACTTATACTAAGCCCGACTAGATAGCTTCCACCCCTGGTCCAGAGTATGCCGCCATAACAACTTTGAGTTGTGTTCCGGCATCAGTGGTCAGGTTGAAGTTATCCCTTCGAGGCTAGCGGCACATTGGCGGGGCACCTCTGGTGTTTGCTAATGTTCATAGGCGACGGTAACCATGTTGCATTACAGCCTGTCTGCTGTGCTTCAGTAATAATTAAAAATTAGATTTTGTACGAGCGTTGCAAATTATGACTTAATATCTATAACGAGTCAAATAGCGTATTATTTATAATTTAAACAGTGATTAAATTTATTTATCTATTGCCTTTTTCCTGCACCACCTACATCGCCTGATTCAAATTTATTTGATTTAGGTTGCCTGGAAGAGATCGCTTTGAGCGATAAGGCCGCCTATTGTATTGCCTAGAAGATATTGTAAATATGGTCTGTTTTTGTTATTGCTTATTTTGGTCTGCAATAAAGTGTTATCTCTCTCTCTCTAAAATTATTTCTATAATGAAATTTTAAAGTTATGATGACGACATGATTGGACGCATGCTCTTTTATACATGCATTGTTTCAGAATTTATTGTTATATGTGTCACCTAACCTACTCAGTTATAGAAGCAACAGATCTAAGCGTGTATTTAAAATCTAACCTCAAACTTGTATGTATAAACTAACATATTGGCTAAACGAATTTAATTATTTCTATTCGAATAATTATATTCCGAAATATACTCTTATGCAAAATTGGTATACAAAAGCGTTAATAAGTTCTAAAAATGTATGGTTTCATGTGACCGGCAATTGGCCCAGGGGCCTTGAATTGCGCATTATGTGACAATGACGGGGTTAGAAATGGCGGAAATGGAAAATGAACGCGTCATACTTAAACGTGGGAACCGTATCCGTACTAAATTAATCGTTTGAGATCAATTTCCGGCGTAATAATTCGGACCGAATCAGCTAGTTTTTCATTGGAGTACAGCTGACAGGCTGAGGGTTAACCCCATGGAAAGTAGCATGAAAGATCATGCTACTGAAGTCTCTAAAATAAAGACAGGTTCGGATTTTCCCCAAATAGTTTTCACCCTAATATGTTTAGGTATTCCCCAAAACGTTACAATCGCGAATGTTTTTCTCTAAAATGTTTTTATTTGGGTTGTCTGCGATTAACAGAACTTTTTCATTCATTACAACCTCATTTTATTACTACATAATATTATTATAAATCACACATGTCACTCACCTTACATACGTCTAACATAAATAACCTAAATATTACGCCTAAATAATATCTACAAATTAAGTACATTAAAAGATGTAAAAACACAAAATATAGATATTGAAATCGCAACAGACTTTAAATTTAATATATTATCAGCCTAAACTTTGGCACAGAGTGTCATCAGATTAACGGAAATTAAGTTTAGGGGTATACATACGCCTTATATATAGACACTAGACCTGTTATTTGGGCTAGGAAACATGTTTTAGGGACCACCAACAAGTTTTGAATGAATAATGGGAAAAACAAAAATACGTTCGATAAACAAGGTTATGTCACTTTTGTTGAAAAATGTTTAATTTGTGTTTAGGAATACACTTACACCTGATATATAAACACTAAAACTGTTTTAAATTAGTAAACAAGTTATGAATTAGTTATTATAATTTTAAAGTTCATAATAATAAATCATAGTACTGTCATTTTTATTTACTTTACGACGATAATAGGCATAAGAAAGAAAAAATGTTAACAATTCGATATGTCAATAATATCGACTTTTAAATACGAAAATTGAAATTTTTAGCTTATATATTGCGAGTTTGAATTACTAGTATGTTTTTAAACGAATTCTTTTTATTAAAAAAATCGATGTATAATTTGCTGTACTCTATTTGCCGCCTTTTTTATTCCATTTCTCTTTTAGTTATGTGAATGTACTTTGTGTTTTGTTATGGATTGTTCGACAACTTGCCCTGTTTCGGTTATATTGATTATTTTCACGTTGATTGGCTTTCTCACTGGACTTCGATTGCATTGCTTAACTTATCTGAATTTTTGGGTGTGATATAGATAAAAGAGGAGTTAAATTAATGGTGATTTGAGTTACTAAAACGGTGAGTTAGTTAGGTTGGGTTAGTCTTTAGACCAAAGCGCACGAGCCGAGTGAGCGAAGCGAGCGTGTCACGGTAGCGGCTGGAGAGTGCCAGAACCGATTGGTCACCATTTATTCATTGATAACTATTTAAATGATGGTTATAAATCGGTTGTGACATTTGCTGACCGCTGTCATAGCACATTCGCTTTGCTCGCTCGGCTTGTGGGCTTCATTCTGCGTTTTTAGACTGTTTTAAATGTTTTTTTTACATTGACCACTACCTTTCTTCTGCATTTCTCGTCTGTAGACATAAGAAATAAGTACACCATTTTGAAATAATTAGTAATGTTATGTTTACAAAAAAATCATATCTCAAAAACTACATTTCTCCTACACATGGGGGTTCCAGAAGGGAGAAGTACTTCTCCCCCCTTCCCCCTCCGCCCTTCCCCCGCCGCCCCTTCCACTACTTAAAATTCAGTGATCACTATTGTAAAGTTTAACCTATTATCAAAACATGAGTAATTTTTGCATTTTCTTGTCATTGTTTCCTAGAAATATCCTGGTTTTTGTGTTAATTGCTGGTATAGGCGTGATTAACATAATAATGGATTAGTAACTAGAACGTGTATTTTTCTTAATAATTTTTACCCGAGAAAATACAAATTATGACAAAAATATCTATCATATTAAAAATATCAGTCTATAGAATTACGAGGCTGCAACAAGATAAGAAAAAAATTACCCAAACCGTACATGGTTCTAGGCCAGGATTTGAACCTAAGTCCTTGGAACAAAACGCGAATGACTTAGCCTCCGAGTTACTACGACTTTAAATTATATGAATGGTTCTAATTAAGTGAGGCTCGTCGGGTAATGAGTAGCATTTAATCACTCGCTATCAGTAGTTAATAATGGTACCTTGTAGCCATTGTTCTGTCTTATATAAGTTCCCATAACGATCACAGCTGCGTTTTACTTTGCCATCTTGATTCTACCGTGGGGGTTTTCCATGGCAATGCGTATAGTAATTTTTTAACTTTGAAAATAGACACAAACTACTTTAAAAATACATAAGTAATAACATCGCGACGTACCGCTAGTTCATATATTTAAAAAAAAAAAAAAAAAAAAAACTTCGTACATTAAACCCAATAAGCCGTGATAACGCACACGCGTCCAGTCAAACGGCGCGAGTTCGTTCATGGCCAGAAGGCATGCATCACTTAGGCATTTTCTGACCTAATGTGCATATTGTTACAATTACCACGCGCTAACAACGGCGAAGGAAAACATCGTGATGCAACCTTCACATCGAGATAGCCGATGTGTCAAACCTGCCAGACTGCCCAAGACAAACGTGGCGGGTATTATTGCCCATTCCCCTATAATGGGAGGCCCGAGCCGAGCAGTGGGATATTTATGGGCTGTTATTAATATCATTATGAATTCAATAATATAATTATTATTTTTAATTAAATATACTCGGTATAGTTTGCCGTGATTTCGCTTCAAGTTCAATCCGAAGTTCAGCGTTACTCTATTATAAAAGATCAACAATTTTCCTGAGCTTGATATTATAAGTATATTGTCTCGTCTTGTTTTACTTACGTATGTTCGTCTTAAAATATACCAACTTTCTTTCTTTCATACAGTAATGTACTATCAGTTTCTTACCAATAGTAAGGTAACGGAGTTGATAGTGAAATATAGAAATCCAGCATTAGTATGCTTAACTTTCCCACTTATGTCTTACCAGAAAATGTTATCAAATATATCAAACATATCATAATATGGACTATATAAACAATATTTTTCTGTAACTCAAGTATAATGCAAGAGGCGAGTGAATCCTGAATTTTGTAAACGCATTGGTGAAACTTAATTACTTCCCATTTTATTTAAAAAACTTGTCGTACTCGTAAGCAGGTGCGATAAATTAATATATATATATATATATATATACATCATATTTATTTGAATTTCAAAACCTTTATCTGGGAATGTGACATGCGTAGTATAGACTATTTTAGTTTATTTTTTATATGTAGTTCAGTACAAAAATAACGTACCATATTAATAAAATTTGTATATAAGCTTTAAAAAACATGAATTAATATTTTTTTTCAAGTGATATAATTTATTTACTCACAATAAGTTATGTAGACATCGAAACTAAAATACACTATGTAGGAGATCACTGCCAACGGGCAGCGTAACCAGGCTGGCTGCATTGCCGCGCTGTATGGAAATACTTATTTGTTGTGCGAAATATGAGCCAGCCTTCTGATCACGGGTTAGTGTCAAAGAGTTTCTTACATATGTCTTTAAAGAAACTCTTTGCCGACGGACCCCACGGACCTACTGTTTCAACCCCAAACGGCACAAATATGTAACCTTTTCCTAAGGCCCCATATTTGCGCCGTTTGACGTCTTCGGCTGAAGCGGCGGCGTTGACAGCCCCTGACTCGGTCATTGGAAGATGTGATGGGGCCAGTGTGTCAACGAAGGTCGCATCCCACACCAGCGACCGCCCCATCTTCCAAGGGACGAGGAACACTCCGTCCGGTCTCTTGCCATCGTCACGCTAACAAGAGCTCGGCGGATGATGTCGTTGAGGCTGGCATGACGAGATCTTCTTCCTGCGCTTTTTAAACATGACAACCCGTGGTGTCTTAATCGGTCTACGATAACTCCACATTGACAGTGATGTGGTGCGCAACATGGTGCCCCCGGGAGTAAACTCGCGGCTAATCGGAATGTTGTATTGATAATTATAATAATTTTATACCGAAACAACTAAGTAAAACCAAGGATGTGATACAGTAGTTTTGTTTATTTTTATGAATATGTAACTATCGCGATAAACAAATTTAGTGCCTACTTTAATGCAAGGTCAAAAGTAACATTAACATTGATTTACAGATGTCTAGTTTGATTATATTATACGGTAAAATAACATTCCAAAAGACTGCCAAATTTTTCTTTGCAGCTTAGCAGTAATTTCCAGAAATTGACGAATTAAAATATAGAAATATTATTATTTACCTATTAAATTTGAACAGGTGACTTTATTTTAATAAAACTGCTCTTATATATGCACATACGATTATTTAAAATTAAATAACAAATTGAAAGTAAAAAAACTTTATACAGAAGTACAGATACAAAATTGATCCCAGATACCTATCGGCGGGGAGCATTCCCAGAATGCTGGTCGCCTCTCCTCGTTAGCTAGCAACTGTTCTACGATGCTTTAAATACCGGGCAGCTCTTTGATCACAACAAACGCATTGAAAGATCTCGATAATTATCCGTATGATATAAAGATATTGCTAGTTTTTCACTTCTTCTAAAAATTACCTCCTCTGATGTTGATTGTCCAGATCTTCTAATTAAGGCCCACTTTAATATTCCAGCGAAGTCTATATGATTTAATCAACCCATAAATGTATCTTTAAGTTTTAGTGCGAGCAAGTAATTATGTAAATAATGTAGGTAAATACGACGACATCGAATCATTTGTAATCAGTATTTCAGGAGCCAAACGGTGTATAAGCCTTAAATTTTTCAACAGTGACTAAGCATCGCGGTGCCTTTTTTACATCTGCATGTTACTTTTAACCAATACCTTATTCTTTAAAACGCTATAACAATATCCTGTTTACACGATACACACTGTTTTCTTACATTAGTCAATTAGTTCAAACTAGTTTTGTAGCATTTTTATTTAAATTAAAAATGCTTACGTCTTACTCGTAAAATGTATATCTTAAACTCTCTCCCTCTTTTAATCTTATATGGGTTGTTATAAATATATATAAATGATAACTGCTTTACAATACCTATAGTATATATCAGAGCGTATGAAATGTCAAGCAAACTAGCATTCAAATTAATTTTATTGCTAATCTAGCAATCTGAAAAATAAGAATACAATCATATGCGAATCTCGTATAATTTACAATTATAAATAAACTAACCATCACGTCTTTATGATACACGGAACGTGCTGAGAAGTCACGATAACTATTGTTGTTTTATCTTTCGTACTTTGGTACGAGCGTACACATTTATTATTATGGCATGGCTACATATCGAGCCTTTATCGCCATTTTACCGTAAGCGACATTTAGACCTTATTATATTTTTTGTTTGCAAAATCTATTTTAAACTATAATTTTGTTTTAAGATATTCAAGTTTAGTTAGATTGATTACTGAATCAAAAACTCAAACAATAAATCGTTATTGTACACCAATACAAAAAAGAACTTACAGACTAAAACTATGTATATGTATGTAGTGTATTATGCACAAAGGGCGGTCTTATCGCTAAAAAGCGATCTCTTCCGGACAACCCCAGGAATGAATTGAGATTATAATGACGATGGTGGTATACATAATACATAGTACAATCTCTTACATTCTAGTAATAAATATATAAATGCAGTATATATAGATGTTCTCTATATTAAATAGATATATACTTAATATATATAACATACAAATACATATATAAATGAACAGAAAAACTGTCAGTTTAAGAATCAAATAATATTTTAAAATACTTTTTGCAACAAAAAAGGCGATAAAGATTCTATATATACATCGTGAAAACGCAAAATTTTGTTTCTTCGCGACATTATATGTAGCTCTTTTTTATTACTTCAAGAGAGCAAACAGATCTGATGGTATGTGGTTACCGTCGTCTATGGACTTTTGAAACGCCAGGGTAATATCAACGCGTTGCCAGTCTGTAGGATTAGATAGGTGGAAGGGGAAATAAAGTATAGCAATCCTGGAGATGGGATGCTTTAAGATGGGGAACTGTGCCTCTGGAACTCTCACTTGTCGACGAAAAACGATTAGATGAAGACTATGCATTTCACGCCGATATTCTGCGAGAGCGTGGTATCAGATCTTATGACACTGTGAACAAAAACTTACTGGAAGCTTTAAATATCAAATCATTGAAATTTTATTTTTATTTATTTATTATTAAAAGGTATCCGACAGTATACCCGTACATTTAAGGCATAAAAAAACATAACAATAAATATAAACCAAAACTGGATACTACTAAACTAGAAAAGTAAACAGAACCAAATATTAAGTTACACTACACTAATATTATTTATTCAATCTATCTAATACTATGAAACTTCTGACGGAAAAACTAAGCACAACTAAATGATTAAGTTTAAATACAAACATTACATTCCTTTTAGATCTTATTAATAAGTTTACTAACTACTGATGACTTAAATACTTGTTTCGAAGTATTAAAAATGTCTATGTCACTAAAATATTTGTTTTAGGTATTTGTACAACGACGCAGATATTAATTTTGTCCGCAGTTCGTTTTAGAAACAGGGGTAGCAAACAGTTTGAATGGGGAAGGATTACGAGGGTACCGCTGAGGTACGTTGATATTTAAAGACTTATTATATATTTTATTATTTATTTCCAATAGTTAATTGTACACACCATAATATGCTTAGAGATTTTTAGACTGTAACCTAAAGAGTCATGTTTATAAATTGCACCAAAATGAAAAAAAAAATGGTAGAAAAATGATCAAAAAGTTGACAGATAATTTTTCGAATATAACTCTTGGTACCACAGCTCGTGTGGTAGCACATTTTCAATACTTTCAATGGAGTGTACATATCCAAGACGTATCAATCAGATATATGCGTCGTGTCGTGTTAAGGCGTATTCCACTCATGTACCCAACCAAATCAGCAACAGCCGTTCAATGTTCCATTGTGCAATTTAATGACTTCGCCGCGGTAGGTAGGGTTGTTAGAGGTATATGGAAAAATAATCGGCAGCTTGAGACTTCGTCGGAATTTGTCCTAACAATGTTATGAAGTGAAACTTCTTTAGAATCGTTTCGTTATGATTTGAAACTCGATGAAACGAAAACGCGACACTAAAAAGAGATAAACCTATAAATCCGTAGGACTAATCCTGCGAGAGAATGAGATAAAATACATTATATTTAATAACTTAAACACTATGACCATACAAATAGAGTTGGAAATGTTTATATATATATTACATAATATTTGAAATATGACGTCACGAAATTTAGAATCCTTCTCATCCCTTGTCACACTTTGTTTTATTTCTACTGCGTGTGAACTGCACACACACACACATTTTTTGTAGCAAAAACTCACTTAAGAGATAACTTAATACTAAAAGGAGTATATTTTATTGTACAACATCTGGAAGGTGTAAAGTAAAAAAATCTAGTAAAAAAACCTTACTTCTAAATAACTAAAAGTCTGAATATAAATATTTTCTACAGCTTTGTAAAGTCGTTTCCAACTAAAACACAAAAATTGCTATATTCTCAAACAAATTGTTGTTATAACAATGTGTACAGCAATTATTATTATTTCTCTTGGCAGCAACTGCAAGATGTAGTAGTAAATATTTAATTATTTGCCTTTTAGTTACTTCTGAAGTTGGTGTTTTTTTTGTTAGATTTTCGATAACGAGAATTAATTATAAACTTTTTTTATCCGGTATATGTAAATATGAGCATTGTCACAATAGTTGTAAGAAAACTGTAAAAAGTTCCTTGTTTTAGTGTCGACATATTTAGAACAACACCAAGTGCTAAATACGCTGAAATAGACATGTAGACATATAGTTGGACTATTTTCATGGACATGAAAATAGTCCAACTATATGTCTACATGTTTTCAATTAAAATTATAACGTACTGTCTACATATACTCTGAACACTCGTCTTATTCCTAAAGTTTAATTCAATAGCAAGCTACCAAGCCTCAATTATCTGTATCTGTTATCTTATTATCTGTGTGTGTCTTATAGTCTGGCAGCCCTAGACTTCAAAAACATCATTATTATTTATGATGTACTAACCCAAGACTCGAAGTAAAAATGAAACTCCACAAGAAACCAATTTATTATTATATTTGACAGTCTGGGGGATGTCTCACGTGACCAAAAGACAGGTTTATACCTCGGGCAACGCATTAGCGTTGCCATTCAGCGAGGCAATGTGGCCAGTGTTTTGGGAACGTTTCCGACTGACAGCGGTCTGGTACTAGATTTTATAGCTTAATTTTAATTTGCATATATAGTTTAATTTATTTTTAATTAGGTATTAATCTTGTTCAAAGAAACTACATATTATACTGTACAATAAAAGAAAATTTAACATATAAAATTTATTATTGAAATATTTAAGAATAAAAAATAATTCAAGTCAGAACATTTTATATTTATCTAATTATAAGCAACAAATCGTTTTGCCAACTTTATAATAACCGAGTCTCGTGAAATAATGTTCTATAATAAATTAATAATACTTACTTTTGATAATGTGCATGTATTTGTTTAATGTATTAAGATATTACACTGTATTTAGGACGCTTTACCCAAAACAGAGTGAAGACAGGGTGGTGTAACAAGAAAAAAAAGATGCAGTGCTTAAATAGGCCACGCACACCCTTTGCATCGAATTCCTGAATAAATGTAGTGTAAGAAGTTGATATAACATTTGAAACTACAATTCGATTTGAGTCGTACAGACATAGAGTACATTAATATAATAGGAGAGTAAAGTTGACGGAGTCATACTAAGAGCCTTGCCAAACAGCAAAGGTGTCCTGGCTTTTTAAACAAATATATATATAATAGGAGACGTATAGACATTGAGGCGACGTGGCACCAAGCTCACCAGCGTTGGAGCCGAGTTACTATAAACAATTATTCCTAATACCTATATATTCAATTTACAAACATTATTGAATGCTTCGATTTTTCATGGTATACGACTTTGTGAGGCCGAATAAACAATAGCATTTCACTCACAAAACACAACGCCGCTGACCATTGTACCTTGAGCGCGGATCAAATCGACATATAAAACAAAACTTCCTCCACTTCGTATAGTAAGTTCTATGAACACGCTGGCACGGCCTGAATTTCAATCTTTGTATCGTCATCGCCTTCCACATTCATTCATAAGTATTGTTACGTGCGAGCGCAGGTACGCAGTTAGGATTGGAGAAAACACCAGTTTTTTTCTAACTAAACGCTTTTACTATCTTCACAGCCGTATTATGCGATTCTCTCTTACAGGGTTGCCCCTTCACGCACAACTAACGACATACCCCCCCAACGATGAGATGGTGTTTACTCACCATACCGTCGCCGATATTGCGTAAGGCGACTTCTGTTACTGCGGTGCTCACCTCCGAATTTACCGCGCGTAGCTCACTTTTGGATCTCCTCTTAAACTGCACTAAACTCCTACTTCACTGAAGTGTCCACACTAAACTCTTCACTAAATTCTCTACTAACTCGTCACTGTCTACCACTAAACGTCTCTTCCAACTTTCTAAACTCGTCACTGCCTTCTATTAAACTTCTCTTCCACCGCTCTCGTATCTCACTTGTAAAATAAATAATAATAAATAAATCGGCAGAAAAACACACACTGTATATCCCCAAATTAAGCAAGTTACGCTTGTGTTATGGGTAATATACAACGGACCATTCTGGGGCCGATCCCATACACCCAGACCATAGTAAATAACGGAGAAAATACATTTCTGAAATTTACTATACCAGGAATCGAACCCGAAGCCTCTGCGTTGCAGTGAGGTAAGCCGGCAAAGGTTTAGCCCGCTCAACGACAGAGGCCGTCTTTGTAGTTTCGCTGTCTACAACTGAACTCTCCGGTAGGCACGTCTTCTTATATATATGCCTAGAAGAATCTTCTGGAACTTCTACGATTTTCTTATCATTACTCTTTTAATTACTATCTATTCCTTTCTAAGCATCTATCTCTGTCTTTTTCTTCCTGAACCTTCAATTCTATTATAGAATTTCGATGTTCGTTTCGTTATTCTTTTGCTGATCTTCTATTCCTTTCTAAAATGTATCTGTCCTTGTTTTTTCTTTCAGAATCTTCTACATTTTTCGAATTGAATGAATTCGAATTCATGTTATTTGAATGAGAAGTTGCTTTAATTATCAAACTATGTATTCACAATATCGTTATGTGTAAAAACACGAAGTTGTAACAAAATATGTATTATTAATTTGAACAGTTGCTTAACTGGGTTCAAAACACAAGAATATCAATCAGCCTCGCGTTAAACAAATATGCAACATGAATTTTTAAAATCTGCAAACATTGTCTGCATACCAATATTTTTTTATATTTTGACTAAAGTATTCCACACCACTTTGCATGTATAAACTTCGTATCCGTTTTCCTATAATATTATCTCTTTTTCTGGGATTAAAAGTATAAGTACAGAATGTATTTACCCCCGTTTTTAAAGGCATATGCATAAATTTATTATACTGACTCATTTTTCAGGAATGCAATGTATCTATGGCCCATGCCCGATCCTATGGCCATCCTTGTAATCGAAAGCAGATAAATAAAAATATGTATCTTTTTCTGATGATGATGTAAGGCCTTCAAGAATCCATGATATTTGTGCTTTATAAATACAAGAATTAAGATGTAGATAAACTAATCTCTACACTGATGTAATTGTCACGCATACAATTCTGATTATAGGCAGGCAGTCAATATTTTAAATAAAATTAAAATAAGTATATCCATATATGAAAACTGAATTGTATAAATCTTCATGATAGGCACCTTTTCAAGAAAAAATGTAAACAACTGTCTTGTTAAAGTATGATCGAAGCCTCTTTAACGTTTACCATTGTTATTGTTGCAGGGCAAAAAGAGATAGCACGGCATGACGGCTACACACGGCGGTGGACGTGAAGATGATCGTTCGGACAAAGATTCCGTGTACACAATCAAAACTGGCTTCAAAAACGAATGTTACCAACACGACCGAGATGCTAACGATGACATCGTGAAACCCCCTCCATTGCCCACTGAAGAAGATAGTTACCCATCCGGAAAAGTAAAGTTATCACGGAATGAAAAATGGAGAATATTAAAGAATGTGGCAGCAGTCAGTTGCGCGTTCATGGTGCAGTTCACAGCATTTCAGGGAACTGCGAACCTTCAATCGTCCATCAATGCAGCAGATGGGCTTGGGACAGTCTCTCTCAGCTCGATATACGCCGCCTTAGTGGTGTCCTGTATATTTGTACCTACATTTCTAATTAAAAGGCTAACGGTCAAATGGACACTGTGTCTATCCATGTTGTGCTACGCGCCATATATCGCTGCGCAGTTCTATCCAGCGTTCTATACATTAGTTCCTGCAGGAGTGATAGTGGGCCTCGGGGCAGCGCCTATGTGGACTTCCAAGGCTACCTACCTCACGCAAGCTGGTAGCGTTTACGCAAAGCTCACTGACCAAGCTGTAGATGGAATAATAGTGCGATTCTTTGGATTCTTCTTCCTTGCTTGGCAAACCGCTGAGCTCTGGGGCAATTTGATATCAAGTTTAGGTAAGTTCCATTTGATAACTAAGTTAATCGCTGTAGTCTCCGTGATATGATAAGTTCCTGAATGTTTGATATGATATTGTTTTGTGAAAACCCATAACATTGGCCCTCAGTAGAGTTATGACTGGACCCGGCCGGTTTCGCCTGCAATATTTTAGAAGAGAGCATCGACTGTTGTACTCTCTTCTTTTGAATAATCCCACTCTCTTACTTATAATTATAATCTTCCTCAGAAAAATGACAATCTATCAGACCCATTCCAATATTTATTATCGTTTTGATAATCTAGGTGAATGCCATTGTCCTGGAAAATAGATTCAAAAGACGGCGAGTGGACAGCCTCAATCATATATAGAATTTTGTTGTAGTTCTTGAGTGTGCTCAAACTACTCCTTAGATTTATTATTAGAATAATATATATTATGCCTCAGTTTAATCTTACTGGGACCAATCGACTTTGTAGGTCGTAAAAAGTATCATAACAGAACTTCATCCGGCAGTGTTTTCTTCGGGAGTGCACAGCGGCAATGCGACGACAGAGAACACGAGCAAGACTTATCTGACATGCGGAGCGAACTTTTGCATGATCGGGGGAGGACATCACGACAACCACAACTTGCACCGGCCACCCAACAGTGAAATATATGAGATCAGCGCCATATACCTGGCGTGCGTTGTCATTGCTGTGGTGATGGTAGCGCTCCTTGTTGATCCGTTATCAAGGTATAACTTCCACTTAGTCCTTTATCCTAGATTATATTATATATACCACTATTTGTCCGCGAGTGTGTTCGCGGACATATGGCAAAAAACGTACTTAATACTTGTTTAATTTTGGACTGTATTATCAAATCTCATAAAAATTTCCGGATTCTGTCCAGGACAAAAGTGTAGGTAGGCACGTTTAAATTAGATCATTAGTAGTCGAACAGTAAAATATGCTCTGAAATTGGTTTTAATAATGGAAGACTACTAATTTTTATATACCGTTTTAGCGTCGTCGTATTTATTTTGCAAAATGTACATTGACACTTATTATTCAACTGAAAAGTATTTTCGATTCTTAAGATTTTTGTTTAGTTTTAAGATATTTTAGATTATTGGCAGTCAACAACCTTACTAAACACAAGCTTGGGAATAAACTCCATGCCATATTTTCTCATTGCCACAATGTGGGCTTATTCTCAATGAGATGAAGAAATAATTATTTCTATTGGAGATGCAGGTGTTCTTGAAACTATAACTTCATATGACCAAAGCCCGGATTTTGTGTTATTATTTATTATTTTATCATTGGTAGAAAATTGATATTACTTCTATGGAGTTTATGGCAAACTTTAACCAGTATCAAGGCAAGTGAATGGTAGTAAGATATATGATGGAGCAGCTATCCGTTTACCTACCATAAAACAGTCTTTGAACTTGATTTTCAATTTAGCTCAAAAATAAACATAACCAACAGTACAGCTAATGTTCTCGTATCACAATTTCATTGTAATACGTAATTTCCCACATTCTATAGGACTGAAATTAAATTGCTTGAACCACTCATATGATAGAGTGAAATAACTGAAATCGAAACGGAAGCACATTATAACTCATAATTCACGCTATTGTCTGCGGTTATTCGCTGCTATACCTCGTTTCCTATACTCAATTTGTTTGTATTGTCAGCGAGTTTTTGCTATGATTTTATTACACTTGTTACTTTTATTGATATTTTGTAGGCACCAGAATGTAGGTCAAAATTTTTATAAATTAATTCATGTATTTCTTGTAACAGTAATTATTGCCTCCTTATAGTCGATTCTAAATTACATATGCCTGGTTTATTTTGTTTTACACAATAAACTCAAATTCGAAAGTGCTAATTCGAAGTAAGTTACATTAAGAACATTCTTTGAAGGTCATAATATGAGACTCCATCCCTTTCTACGTATATACGTTAGCAACGTTTTATCGTTGTTTTGGGAGGAGATTTTTTTTATTTTTATTTTTATTTTATCCAAAAAAATAGTTATACGGATTTCTTCTTGTTTCCTACATTTTAACATATATGAGTTTTTAATACTACTTAGTCTACCATCGGTTAATATTATACATGTCTTATTGGTTTTATAATTTTCGACAGATGGCGTTAGGAATACAATAAAATTCTAATGAAGAAAATTTGCTATATCTTCATTTTTTTAATGTGTATAAAATAATATTTATATGATAGATAACACATCTAAAAATAAATTGATATTACTATGTGAAAGCCCAAATCTGAAGTGTGATAGTTTCTCAGTAAAGTGGACCACAAAAATGCATCGATTGTGGGAAAGTGTTAGGGCTCGCTTCGCTCATTTCTGATTAAAATTAAATTAAACCTGTAAAAAAAACTTGAGAAACCGATATTCTTTATTCGCTTTCTTACGTTTTATTATTAAAAATTAATCACGATTATAGTTATGTAAGATTTAGGAGCTTTTTAGAGTTACATTTTTATTGGCAATCGTGTTTTCCAGCATTCGTCTACCATGCACCTAAGCAAAATAGATATTTTGCTTATTCTAATTAGATCACTTATTATCGTAGTTCTTAGTCCTTAGTAGTGATTTTTGAGTGTTTCAAATATTTAGCCATTGAATAATTCTCATAAAATTTATCTAATTGTTTTCTAACTTAACTGAATATTAATTTTCTTAACAGATACGGCGAGAAACAAAGAAATGCTGAACAGAAAGAGATTGCCGGGATCCAACTTTTATCAGCGACAGCATACCAGCTCAAAAAACCCAATCAACAACTCCTTATTCCAATCACGCTTTGGATTGGAATGGAACAAGCATTCATTGGAGCTGACTACACTCAGGTATACAAAAAAATCCAATCGCAACATTTTTTACGTCATAGGTTTGCTGTGCCGTTATAATATAAATTAAATTCTATACAAACGGAACGGTGAGGTTAAAATTGACTTTTTAGTATTCCGTAAGTATATGAGCAAAGCGTGGAACCCCTATATTTCATCATATCTGTGCAACCGTCCGTCTGTGTTTCTATTCTTGTTTGTCAGTAATTTTCTCTGGGACTAATTTTTACTTTACTCTTGTATCGATGAAATTTTAAAAAGAGGTGCAGTTTATATGGCGTTATACAGCGTGTAGTAAAAGCAAAAAACAACTAAAATTAAAAGCGGCTGTCATACATAAAATCTAGGATTTGACTTATATAAATACTAGAGTTTATTTATCCGTGCAAGAACGGAGAAAGAATACCATTTCCTGCGGCAAACAACCCACAGCCAGGTGGTAGGGCATTTGCCCGACTGGATGGCTACCACCCCTGGTCTAAAGTATGTCGCCATAGCAACCTTGAGTTGTGTTCCGGCATTAGTGACCAGGTTCCAGTCTCCCCTAAGAGAGCAGCAGCGCATTTGTAGTACCTTTGGTGTTGCCAATGTCCATAGGCGATGGTAACCGCTTTCCATCAAGTGGACCGTCTGCCTGTCTGCTGAACTACTGCAATATAAAAAAATAAAAATCTAGGAATGGATTTCTAAACTATCCAGGGACCCACTTAAACACACAAAAATCGTAAAAATCAGTTCAGGAGATTAGGAGGATCCTAGAACTCGATCCCAGCGCCAGCTACCGGTTC
This sequence comes from Dendrolimus houi, assembly GCA_039645545.1. Taxonomy (NCBI): domain Eukaryota; kingdom Metazoa; phylum Arthropoda; class Insecta; order Lepidoptera; family Lasiocampidae; genus Dendrolimus; species Dendrolimus houi. The sequence continues at coordinate 26,302,811 of CM077123.1, read as the reverse complement.
TAATGTGAATCTAAATAATGTGGAGACCCACACAAATACACAAAAAATTTAATCGAAATCGGTAAAGTCGTTCTTAAGTTATGCGCGTTCATACATTACTACGATTCATCTTTATTTATATCGAAGATTTAATCGTGTGCGTTGTCGTCAGTCAAATCTTGAAAAGCCATGACGATGTATTAAACAACTTTTTAAAATTTTAGTAGATGAAGAGATTAGCATCTAAAGTAATTTTAACTGTCCCCCAACTAGCTATGGAACTTTGAAGTTTATTTTATTACCAAAGTACAGCAGACAAGCTAACCTGGTGGAGAGGGGTTACTGTCGCAGGGGCTAGAACTTAATCATTAATCCCGGAACCATAACTCAAGGAATAGGATGGTAGCCATGGTAGATTAGTAAATACCCTATTTATTTTCTGTGAACTATTTTGTCGCCGCTTACCATAGGCCGACCTGCTGACTTTAAAAGAAAATTATGTGTGAAATTGTTGTTTGAGTAGTTTTTGAGGAATGTAAATTCGACTAAATCATTTTCTAAGGTTTCGTAGCCAAATGACGATAACAGTCCACTTTCTTGAACTCTACGGGACACTTCGTCACACGCGGTCTCTCAAACACTTACCTAATTTATTCTTTGCAGGCTTACGTCTCGTGCGCTCTGGGAATCCGCTCAATCGGTTACGTTATGATCTGCTTCGGAGTTGTGAACGCGCTCTGCTCATTGGTGTTCGGTTCGGCCATGAAGTACATTGGCAGGTTCCCCATTCTTGTGATGGGAATGGCCCTACATTTAGGGTTGATTGTCTGGCTATTGATCTGGAAGCCGAGCCCCGACTCACCGACAACTTTCTTCATCATCTCTGGATTGTGGGGAGTAGGTGACGCTGTATGGCAGACGCAAGTTAATGGTAAGTGCTTGTCAAATCAAAAGCTACATCGACGCCCTTCGCTAATAATCCGGTAACGTGCTATTACGGTGTTTTTCTGCATCCAGAGGGTGTAACAACTTGTAATGTTTTTCCGAATTATCTTACTGATATTTCCGAAGATGTAAAATCTTTTGTCATATATTATAAGACTTTCGAACGTATGTCATAGTTACCTTTGAGGTTCATTTGTAAAGAGGCCTTTATTGGTAGGTGTAATTATTAGTAATAATATAAAAAGATCCCAAAAAATAATTAGCATTCATTTAAGATATATCTGTCGAGATCTAATGTTTATGGAGTTCTTCCTAAAAAATAGTTTTTATTTCTTCTGCCCAATTTCAATTTTCCTCTTACCGGATTATTTGCGGGGGGCATCGACATATTCATATTGTTTGTTTTTAAATGAATGCAGGAAATAATTATGGTCATTAAAATTTCAACCGATGGTAGTGAAAGTTAATGAATAGTGAAATATAGAGCCAGCCATTAATCGACTATCAGAAGTAATTATTTCTACGAGCAGAGCTCACGTATAAAGCCAGTAAAACTAATAAAAATATTAGTTTAAAATTACTGGACTAAGGTCATCAATTGATGTCCTCGATTAGACAAGATGCCACCCGATTACATTGAGATGGTTATTATTTTACTCTATGTTAATGTAATTACAAGCGGAAGAAGATTCAAGAGCATTTTGTTAAACCTAGACGAATTTAATATTTAATGGATTAATTTAACATTTTTGGGGGTTTTTATATAAAAATGGTGTCAAATAAAATAATTTAAATATATATATTTGCGTTTATTAGAAATATATTACATTTACATATTAGCGTTTGTCAGCGCCTTCGTTTACATTGATCCAAATTACAGGATTGAAAAATACGAAGTTGCCACCAAACTTGTTACAAATTTCCAAAGCAATTTTTGTTTTTTTTTTATATATTCACAGAAGAAGAATACTAAGATATGACAAGCGCCCAGTAAAAAGGTAGTCCGCTTTGTTTCTATAGAAAACTAGGATATGCCCGCGACTTCATTCATGCTTGAAAATTCCCGCGGGATTCCCAAGACACAAAGTACCGCAAATATCGTTTAATGAAAACGATGTCGGAATAAGCTAATTTCTATGCATCCAGATAACTACAAGCCGCTCCCGGGAAAATTCCCGTAGGATTCCCGGGATAAAAGTGTCACATATTTTACGCAAAATTTGCTATTGATCAGCGAAAAAATCGTATTTGAATTTGAATTTTTTTTCAATCTGGCTATTTTAAATAATTCCCAGAAAATTTCCCGCGGTATTCCCAGGATCAAAAGTAGCGCAGATTTAAACTCTAATAATTTTCTATCGATCAATGAAAACCGCATCGTAATCGGCGCAGCAGTTTTTACGTGAATCCCGAACAAACAGACAAGAAATCTAAAAAAAAATGCATCGTGTTCTCCGTCGTTTATATAGTGTATTCCAGTTGTTTTTTTTTAATAGCTTCAATGTACAGACTCGACATGTTTAGAATTTTATAATATTATACATAATAATTAAAACTTTCAATGTGATCAAAGGGCTGGTTCCTATCTCGGAAAACGGACCAGAGGCTCTTAGGCTCTTAAACCGCCTGTGGTCGACCACATCGACCAAAAAGACTAAAATGGCATATCAGAAAATAAATATCTATCCTACTTTCTGGGATAATCTTTACATAAATCTATCCCCAAACTTATCCCATTATCCGGAATAAAAAGTATCCCTTGTCCACCCTTGGTATTAAAATTACATATATACCGAATTTCAGCCAAATCAGTCCAGTAGTTTTTCCGTTAAATCATAACAAACAGGGAAACAAATACATGTTTATCCCGGAAACTATCCCATTTTTCGGGATAAAAAGTATCCTATGTTCATCCTCGGCATCGAAAATATATATATATATACTCAGTTTCAGCCAAATCGGTCCAGTAGTTTTTCCGTACAAACGGAACAGACAGACAGAGTTACTTTCGCATTTATAAGGATAAAAAAACAGAAGCAAAATTTCTACAACGAACACGAACGAGGAAAGACGTTTTGAAAGAAAGCCCATAGTATTCTGCCCTACTAATTGCACTTGCAGTAATCGAAAAACTCCTATAGAGCAGTTTTTAATATTTATTTTGAAACCAGAGACACTGCATTTTTTTTCATATCCATAGATTTGTTTTGTATCCGTCTTTTTCCTAGAATGAACGGGTTCAGAAAAATCACGTGTAAATTATGTTTGCACGTTGTTATCAACGTTCCTTCTAATCATAAGTAATAATGATTACCCATAATACGGCATTCTCTGCTATTACCGGCTAATGATTCGATAATTAACTTATTGCAAACCTTGTGTGCGTTATACAGAAATAAATGTCATCTATTTATATAAATGTCTATATTTATTAAGGATCTACATTTGTAGATATAAGTTGACAGTATCTATTTACCCAAAATTCGTGTTACACAAATCTCAAAAATAATATTAGGAATGTTTCACAAAAACTATTCAAATATTACTATGCGTATGTAACCTCTATACATTAAGGTATTATACAAAGGTATTATATATAAACAGAGATGAAAAGAGTATTTAAAGCTCAAAAAAGCGCATTACGTCTTTATTTAAACTTTGACAAACAGACTCTTGTTAATCTGTTTTTATCAAATACATAAATTCTTACAGCACCATGCTTATATATTTTCGAAATTGTGATGTTTCTTATAAACAACTAGAGTTTTCTCCGCAGCTACACTGCGGGTCAGACCCTAGTGCGTGCCTCTAGTTTTAAGAACAAGCTTTAATACAGCTTACAATGTTTTAAATTTTTATGTTAGTGCTATTTGCCCCCGGAAGATTGACTTCATTTTATATCGCAAACTATCCCACCTCGCGGGACGAAAAGCATCTATTAACACTACATATGTACAAAATTACAGCAAAACTGACCCAGTACTCCAGCAGTTTTTTTTTTTATTAAAGGAATTCCGCAGACAGGCATACGGCCCACTTGATGGAAAGTGGTTACCATCGTCTATGGACATTTGCAACACCGTTTTTCCGTGAAAGCTTAACAGATAGACAGACCGAGTTACTCTCGAATTTTTTTATAGATGAATAATTTTTATTGTTTTATTTTGTAGATACAAACAAAAATTACCAAAATGACGAAAACAAAAAAAAATGCCAAAATGGCCAAAATGACCAAAATAGCCAAAATGACAAAAAAATACCAAAATGACCAAAATAGCCAAAATGACAAAAAAATACCAAAATGACCAAAATAGCCAAAATGACTAAAATGACCAATATGACATCACAAAAAACAAAACTTGTACTACTTTTGGGATAACATTTACATAAATCTGTCCCATAATCCATCCCTTTTCCAGGATAAAAAATATCCTATACCCATCTTAGATATTGAACTTATATTATATATACCGAGTTTCAGCCAAATCGGTCCAATATTTTTTTCCGTAAATGCAATCTAACCTCTATTAACGCCTGCTTTTTAAACAAGAGGTAAGCACATGTATTTTGTATCTTCCTACCCTTTTTTTTTGTTAACTTAGGGGGAATGTCTTTTCTTGTGTGACACACACACAGGTCTTGGATAAAGAGAAAGACCAAAAGCGCCGCCTAGTGCCGTGCGCTTCGTGCGCGTGTGGGAGTCTTGCACCAAACAGCAAACAGGATCTCCTCCATTAGGCCGATGAAACTACCCACTAAACCTACTTTGGTCCCTAAGAAAGCATATATCTAGAATGTCAATAATGTCTTTTTCAACACCCTAGTGCGCCGATTTGGTACTAAACCCCGGAAAGCAGGGTCGTACCACTTCGTACAGTAGAGGTGATTTCACCGATACCCCCATAAGTAGAGGCCCCTTTACCACGGATAATGGGAAACGGGGTACAAGCCGTTGTTTTTGAACCAATTAAATAGACGACAGTCAAAAACTGTCTGCACCGTCCTCTCCCACGCTCTCTGGCGACCCCCTTCTCCAAATCATTAAAATTACTCAAAAAAAGGCGTCCCCAGCCATTGAAAATCGCTGTGAATTGCTCCCGAACGAGTCTACCGGCCCTAACTTTGCCTGGAGTAGCCTGCGCAGTGCCCTCCACGAGCTTAGAAAACGCAAGTGGAAGGCACTGCACTCCAGACGACACAAAGGCGATAGAACGCGCTAATGAACATATAATTCAGACACTCGCCGAAACCCAACCATAACCAACGCATTCCATGCTTTTCCAAATCTTGTTCTCAAATGATGTTAGATTGCATTAAATATGTTAGTATTTTTTTCGTGTTTATATAGAGCCAGTGACAATAACCCAAGTGTTTAGAGACCCGGGCAATCATATTATGTTCGCCTGGGGCTGATATAGTTAATTGTAAGAAACATTTTAAGGATTTAATTAGTATTAAATTTGAAACATATAAATTATATTGATGTGATATTCTATGCTTTATTTATGAATTTATTAATGTAAGATATTGATAGTTTTATAATTATATGGGTTCCCAATTTCAAAAAAAACTGGTCACCCGTTTTCAAAAATTATCAATATTATCGAAAAGCAATAAAATGATATACCACAGTTACCATTGAGAGTACTAAAATAGCCTGTAGTTTATTATACTGTCCGAGACCATACCGCGATGTGAAACACCCGAGTCGCCATCTAGTCGTGCAACCAATAAACTATAAATTCGTACTACGAGTGTGATATATTTTATTATTACGAGCTTACAAGTTTATTTACGAGTGTGATATATTATATATTTATTTCTACAACAAACCGTATCCTAAGTTATGCCCCGTGATATAAGTTAGCTCCGTTATGAATTTCATTTAAATCAGTTCAGTAGTTTTTACGTGATGGTCTAACAGACAGATAGACAGACAAAAATTCTAAAAATTGCATTTTCGGAATCTCCTGATCCGAATTATCCCCCCTGATTGTTTCCACATTTTTAAACGCATTATACTACAAACTACAAACTCGAACCATTTACAGATTTATTACAGTAATATATATATTTATTATAGTATAGATTCTTTATTTTTCTTCATGTCTAATATGTGCCAGAGGAACATCCTTCGCGTTGCCATGACGACGTGTGCGTGTGTGTTTTTTTTTATTGCTGAAGCACAGCAGGCAGGCTAACGGCCCAACTGTCATGGAAAGTGGTTACCGTCGCCTATGGACATTAGCAATACCAGAGGTCCTTCCAATGTGCTGTCGGCCTTCAAGGAGAAACTGGAACCTGCCCACTAATCCCGGAACACAAAGTTGTTATGGCGGCATACTCTAGACCAGGGGTGGTAGCCACCTAGACGGGTAAATACCACCTGGCTGTGGGTTATTTTGTCGCCTCTTACGACAGGCCTACCATGAATATGAATTAGTATTCTTTTTCCGTTCTTAAGAATTCTTCCGTTCTAAGGCCCTTGTTGGTAATGGTAATGAACATTAATCGGTGATATTGTAAACATGATTGAATGATCTAGCTTGAGATTTAAGAAAACGTAGCGCGGACAATAATGTCGCCCAGGAGAGTCACCCGGCTTTAAGTATATTGATGAAATAAAATTATGTATGTAACCATTAGAGAATGTTAAAACATCTAGATTTTTTTTCCTCTAGACTAACTATGACCTAAACTCTAGAATATAAGACATATCGTTAATAAAATCCTTATTCAAGTAAAATGTTGACATTTCAGGTTTATACGGAGTGCTGTTCCGACGCAATAAGGAAGCTGCTTTCTCGAACTTCAGATTGTGGGAAAGTGCCGGTTTCGTAGTAGCATACGCCTACTCCACACACCTTTGCGCCAGGATGAAGCTTTACGTCATGATGGTGGTGCTGCTGGTTGGATTTGCAGGATACATTGTAGTTGAAATATTGCACAAGAGAAAGGTAAGTCTTTGTTCGAAACTTAATTCTATCCACGCAAACAGTGTTTTCCTCGCGGCAAGGACTTGTGCTTAGCAAAGCGTAAATCAGGCTGCATATTTACTACCCCGTATGCGACACCTGTCTGAGCTAACATTTATAAACCGGGCACTCACTTACCCGGATTTTTTTTTAACACGTATAGGTTCGCGTTTGACCATTATCTCGCTCGATTTGAGCGGAGATATGGTCTAAGATCGAGCACGCTTACCTAGAAGGTACCTATTCACACACACGAGACTTGAAGATACCCAGGTTGTAGGCTTCGGGAAAAGTTTTGGCTGCCTTTAAAGAAGGGCAAAGTAGGTTTTAAAAAGAGCGTTATAAAACTTATTAGAGGTCAGCATCGTATTTCCAATGCTTCTAGTGCTGTAAACATTCATAGCAGACGGTAACCGCTTTCCATGTGGTGGACGGTCTGCTTGTTTGTCAGTTTTAAGCAATAAAATAAACTTATCTATATTATATACTTATCTACATATATATATATATATATATATATATATATATATATATATATATATATATATATATATATATATATATATATATATATAGGTTAAGTCCCGGCTTGGAATCGCCAACGGTTCTCTAGAACGTTTATTTCGCGTACAAAGGCGATCTGAAGGAAACTTCTTGCCTAGATTTTTCCTGGTAGGTAAAAAAGTCTTAAGGTGACAGTAACAACTTTCCATCAAGTGGGCCGTCTACATAGTTGTCTGCTTTACAAAACTGTGTCTAAAATACTAAAACAGCAGGTTGCCTACCTTCGTCGAAACTTTATATACTACATATTTTAGTGCTCTGAGAAAACTGCTTCATTCCAACGCTTGCATACGTATTCCATGAAGGAGTCAGCGTCCTGTAGAGTGACCGACTTCCAAATGTTGAGGAAATGTAAATGAACTCCCAATCGCCAGGGATTTCATCGCCATAGCTACACAATTAGATAATCAAAGTGTTTTCTTTCACTTTCGGCTACGCCTTATATTTAGATCATTATTCTTCGTCCGGAAGATTGCAGCTACTTTATCACTAGGAGCAACTTTTTGTGTACGAGAGAAATAGATATATCAGCCACCTTTGCTTTGACTTTAACAGGAGAGTAACTAACGTTATATCAGCCGTATAAATGATTGAAACACCGCACCCAAAAATACCCTGTAGCAAATGGTAATGGGTTTCAAAATCTCTCGTCTCTAATAAGGGGTCTCTCTTAATAATGAATAGAAAATCATGAAAATTAAAATGGTTTTCAGCTTTATTAAAGCTTAAAAGACGGACGGGCAAATACCCGTCCAACTCGCAAAATCATATAATTTAACACTAATAAATTTCCTTGCAGACACGCCGCCTCAAAGCTATAGCCGAAGACCCAGCGATCGCTGCCGAAGCATCCAAGCAACCCCCAGAAGAAGATGACGAGAAGGACGAAATTGATGACGAGATAATCATCACGCACCTGTAAACAGAGTCCGATCCAGAGACCCTCGTAGGCCAGGCAGACTTCAACGCCCTACCGACCCAGCGGTTCACCGGTCAGTTAGGCGAATCAAGCGCAATGTTGCATGTAATACAAAAAATGCCATAGTTATTTGTTTTTGTTATATAGATACAAAATTATGATCGGAGTATTGACTTCATCAGTGTAATATCTAATGTAGCTAAGTATTATTTATGTATTCAATATTTAATGAAGCAGATTTCACAAAAGGAAGCAATTTTAATTAGTCTTAACAAGTACAAAAAACAATCTACTGCCGATGCTTTCAGATGTCCCCATTTTATTTTATATGGACTGTCTTTACCCAGAGGTGCAAGGGGTGCGTGATACCCGAGCGTAGAGACTTAGGGGACGCAAACCTATATATACCTTATATACTTATCATGCGTAATCTACTAATTTTGAAAATTACTTATCATCATCTCATCTCCATCACTGAAAACATAATGAATGAATCGCCTATTGAACTTTACTTACTATATCTTTTTATTCATTTTGTTTTTTGTTACTGGAGTTGATCAGGTTGATTTTCGCACCCCAGCGCCCAATATGGTTAAGACGACCCTGTTTATAATAATCAATGAAGATTGGTAGGTTATAAATTTTAATGTTCAAATATTACTACGTCGGCATGTATTATAATCAACAACCGTTTCTGAAATCATATAATTAACTGTCCATATTAACTGGTAAATGGTAGTATGAATAATGGCTGTAAGCATATCTTAATAACGGTTCATTTGTCTACTGGTTAAAATTTGTCATAAGCTCGATACCAGTAATATCAAATTTTTGCCCACGGTAAGGTTAGTGAGTAATAAGATATAGGAAGCACCTAAGAATGTGCAATCTAATCTTCTTTACGGAACTAACTGAGTATCGGCGGTTATGGATAGATTTATATTGATTTATTGATTCAAGACATTCAAGAAGAAAATTGGGACTTACAGTCGTACAGTAACAAACTACACTCTAAAAAGCCCCAAAGTCCTATATTTCTAGAAGGTGCTAAAGTCACTTCTGTTGCGTTTTCATAAAGCAAAACACCAGTAGACTTTTAATTAACATCTTAACATGTAATGCCGATATTTGAAGGCTCAATCAAATTGAATCAATGTGTTCAAAGGCACAGAGCTGAAAGATACGACTGTATTAAATGACATTAAATGATTCAAGTTTATATGTATCACTTTGGTTGATTCATCCAAATTGAAAGACATAAATGAACCTGATGTTGGCTTTACACATACTATTTTAGATCATCTAATTAACAATTTAAAGTTTTAATAAGTTTTCTTTTTCAATTTAATTTTAGTTTTGACTGATTTGGTACACATAACATGTTTCCAATGATGTATAATGGAAAGTCTAACGTTATTGCTTAATATAAAAACGCAAGAGAACATTGTCTTTTGGCACCCTCTAAAAATAAATAAGCAGGGAATAAATACACACATTGTAGGTATATACTTAAGCTAATCAGTTAGGCTTGTGTTTTGGGTAATACAAATAATATGGGTAATATATATTTCAAACTACAGTAAATAACAGAAATTTCATTTACGAGCTTTTATTACTAAGACAGGAATTAAACTTCTCCGATAGTAAACTAGGTCGGCAAAGGCTTAGCCCACTTAACCATAAACGCCGTCAAAAGTAGAATTATGGCGCTTTTTGGGAGACACGTTTTATTTAGCGATTATTATCAACCTGCTTATTCTTCATCCATAGCATAGTATGATGACCGTGATCAAATGCGTCTTGTTTATATCGTTAAAAATCACACCATTAATGATTACCTACATTATGTACGTTATCTAACAATATCGCATCACAAATAACGCATTAAACCCATCGCTACTTCTGCGTGAAATGGTCACACTACGAATAATAACACTGACATTATCCCAGATAGAGCTGTAACATAAGGTTGAAACGGCAACACGAATGACATTGAAATTATTATAAATTAATTATTTTACTGGCAGTCTATTGTTTTTTTGTGTTTCATAGGCTGTTATAATATACAATAAATTAATCAAATTTTAATTAATCTCAAACATCATGCTTGTACTTGTTTTCATTATTTTCATTTTTGTGACTGACTACTGTCTTAGCCCGTATTTTTTAAAAATCTAATTACAGAAATAGCACATTTTAGAGCAGACGCGAATTTATTAATTCACTTAAAGGACATAAGGTTTACCTTACGTACAGTGAATCATTGGACAAGGTTTTATGTTTGGATTTCACATTAAAACTTCACTCGTTTTAACTGTAATAGGGTTTTTGTCGCCTATCAAATATAAAGTTTCTATAACAATTTCTAATATATCCTTTACTGTTTTTACTTCAACGCCTTCTGAATACTTTGTCTAGTTTGTTTTCCATAAACGTACTAACCAGTTCGTGGGTGAAAATCTTTCTTTATTTACAGGATAATAACATAATAATGACATTAGAGTAATATATATTAAAATACTAAATGCTCCTTCAAAGTTATATGAAATAGTGAAAAATTATAAAAGAATTCCCAGAGTCGTTTTTGACTGAAGTTAACTGCATTCAAAATTTTTAATCTTTCAAAAATCATTAAGATTAAGACAATGACTTTGTAATAGGTTTTCAATTATATATTGCACTATCGGATAGTGGTACTAAAAAAATGGGCTAAGTGCGACATCTACGATCTACAAAAGTTCCCGCAGAGGTGATAAAATCCAATGTTTTCGTCATTTCACTATGGAATCGAAAAGAAACTATTAAACGAAAATGAAACCAATTGTCATTTGAAATTATTTATGAAGATCCACGAACTCAAGTTTATTTACAATATTTCACTTTAAAGTTCATAAGTTAGGGAAGGCATAATTTTGCGACTTTAAATACGAATATTATGCCACATTTGTGACATACTAGTGGTCCCAGCAGACGTTGTCCTGCCCTGAAAAAATAAAAATCTAGAACTCGATTCTAGTACCACCTACCGGCTCTAACTGTGAATCTAAACCACCCCGGAACCCACTCAAACACACATAAAATTACATCATAATCCTAGAACCCGATTCCAGCGCCAAGTATTTTGTCTAGGTTGATTAGTTACATTATTTAAGTTTTAGTAGGGATCCCTAATTTATATTTTGAATTGTGAAAGAATTTTTGAAATAGGCCTAGTAGTTTTTGAGTTTATTCGTTACAAACATACAAAAATACAAATATTTCCTCTTTATAACGTTAGTATAGGTTGACAATTTAAATAAGTCATTAAGGAATATTTCTACGATTTTTTTAGATCTGATTATCTATTCCACGCAGCTATGTACACTGAAATTATATGGTGTAAGGCCCGAGCCATTTTTATTTTAAACTGAGAACAGACTTAACAGGTTTCTTTAATTCAACCAATTTTATTTATTAATATACTTTCAGGTCATATACACGTGTCTTATAGAATATTTTAATGAACGTGACAATTTCTATTAATAATTAATTTATATATAAATTGACTTTTGTCTATTATAATATCGGCATTTTATCCGATTTTTACAAAATAACTATTATTTACATGAAATTATTATTATTTATATTTATTAACTATGTGGCGGTAGCTCATTGTCTTAGATCGAGGACTTTTTAGTGTTTTGTGAATTTATTATTTTAATCATTTTTTTTTATTATTGCGACTATAGATTCGATAGTGGTAACAAATTTATTATTATTTAAGATACTTAGATCAAATAAATTAATATAATAATTATTATATTTAAAAAGCTTATAAATACGTAGGTAAATAAGTAAGGTCAGCATTGAAACTCTAGGAGATGATAGTTATTGGTATATTAGTCTCGTGATGACATCTTATTAAGATTCATGTCTGAAAATAACTAAATTCTGACTATAGTTGTTGTATAAGCTATGATATAACTCAAAAATGCATAAGTGCAAATATATTTTAAATTATAATTATGCAGCTAAAATACAGTTTTCGCTATTAGCCAACCCTATACTAAACAATGGAATAATAACACATACAACCGCTCAAATGCAATGAATTATAGATATCACAGTGAAAAGAGATTACTTGATTACATTGATAATAATATGAAGGTTTGCTTTATCAATACAGAGGTACCTGTTCCGAGGAAATTAGGAGAAATATACAATATTTGTGTATTTCTTATCTTACCTAAACTTAAGTGTTCTGTCTTTGTAATAATACATTTTAAGCTACAATACAATGAGCACAACTTCATTTATAACAAACGAATTATTATATTAATGTAGATTAATTACATGTACATTTTTGGGTTATATTTTGCTTATAGATTTATAAAAACATGGCTGCCTGCCTGTGTGTTATTTTATTCTTTATATAATGTATTTAAAATCAAATTTTAAATCATGATTACTGCAAACACTTTATTTTAGTACAAATCAAATGATGTTATTTTTTTTAAATGAATTGCGTACACGGGGCAGGCAAACAAAACCACGTGATAATTAAAATTAATTTTAATTTTATAAATATAGGAATAATGTTAATGTACATTTTAATTCAATTAGTTTTAGCACTATAAGGCTAATCCAATTGCTATTTTACTAAGGTAATCATTATTGTTTGGTAAATGATATTTTTTGAGTAATAAGTTAATGTAAAGAAATTGTGATGAAAATAAACGTAGAAATTGTTATGCGTTTGTTTTATTTTTAATTATAAATTAACAAACCTCATTCATACACGTATATTCCCATACTAAGCAAGAAGTTGACTGCAGAAACCAGCTCAAAGCCGTGGCATACCAGCATATCAGTATACTGAGTAGGCTGGAGACAATTTAGGTGTCATTTTAAGACCAAATTGTTTTTATGTCTTAGAAAAATTAAACAGTCCCTATTTATAACTTAATTGTTATTAAAACCACACTGATCGACTTATAGAGGATCTTGGTGAAGTAAGCTCTTGTATAGGAATACATGTTGAAAGAAACAAGGAGGAAGGCATTATTTATTTAGATCAGAAAAAATATATAGAAGATGTTTTGTCAAGATATTGAATGTTCTCGACTGTAAACCTGTAAAAAACCCTATAGATATGAATGCAAAAATAACACGTTCTAAAGAAAAATCAATTTTACAGGATATCCCATATCAAGAAGTGATTTGCTATCTGCTTTATATTTCACAAGTGACAAGACTAGATATAAGTTTTGTAATTAACATGTTAGCAAATATGATAATAAACCAGAAATGCAGCACTGGCTTAAACTTAAGATAGTGATGAGGTACTTGAAGGGAACCTTGGATTTTAAGCTCAGTTATAAGAGAAATTCAGATACACTGACATATGGGTATTGTGATACAGACTACGCAAGCTCTGAAGATGATAGACGCTCATATACTGGTTACACGTTTCTTTTTCAGGCAGGATCTGTCAGTTGGAATTCAAAGCGGTAGCCTACAGTGGCTTTATCAACAACAGAGGCTGAATACATGTCTCTATCATCACGTATACAAGAGGCATTATGGCTGAAACAATTTTAAGAAGAGTTTTGGCTACAGTTGAAGATGGAGTTGTTTAAATCTTTCAGGTTCTGACACTTATCGCTCTAGGACCAAACATATTGATGTACGACAACAATTTGTACGAGATAAGATAATCGGTGTAGCCAATGAAGTTCGCTATGTATAAACTAATTATATGGTAGCAAATGGTCTCAAAAAAGCCACATCCTGTGCCAAGCTGAAATACTGCTCTTCGAAGATGGGTTTGGTGTCTAAGGGAGGATGATGGAATTATAGACACGAAACTTTTACCTCCCTTTGTTCACCACGCCATCACCCCTTCCATTCATTCATCCGCGGCCTAAAACGTGTACTACCAATTGTAACATTATAATTAATTATTTAAAGTAATTAAAAGATATTTCTGAATAAATCTTTTTATTTCCATACACACAAACAATTCAACATGCAATAATAATATCTTTCACAGCTTAGATATCTTTCTCTACAATTTGTGTAGCCGTGTTTGGCTGCAGCACAACCTGACATATCGATTCCCTAGATTACAATCATACTAATTTCGAGAATAGTGTAATTAGGACTATAGAGCACTAATCATAAAGTAACAATTTTATCGACAAAAAATTGTAATTAATGTGATTGTGAACTAGGTTATCGAAATGTAGAAAGAAGGTCGGTAGAGGGGGCAAAATGAGAAATAACATACTGGCGGCAAATGTGTAAGTCACTGGATCAAAGTAAAGTTTATTTATCCTGCCGGGAAGCGGATGCGAGACCTATGTGTTCCTATGTGAATCGGCGGGTCGACGGTTAGCCCATAAACCACAGAGGCAGTCAATCATATTTATAAAGAATTGTAGCGTATCTTCGACAGGGCTTTCGGTAGAAGCCTGTAGAAGACGCTGGCGAATTATGCGGGTGGAAATAAGACACCAGTCGCTCTTGCGGTTCACGTCGTTTAATTGGAATGTTACTTAAGGGGGACCTTTAGAACGGGTGAAATCAGTCATAATAATAAATAAAATAATTTGATCATTTATTAATTTTAACATCTTTTTACATGTGTTTTTTATTACAAAATGGCGGTTCTGCAGAATATTTCTTCAAGCGTCTGCTGAGATGCATCGAAAACTGCTGCAGCTGTCAAAATTTTTCTATTTATCTGAAATAAAAAAGTTTTTTTCGATTACTGATATATTAAAGGCAAGGATAAACCTATAAAATAATATAAAAGTTAAAAATTTAATTAAATTAAATTTTAATTTTAATTTTAAATTTAAAAATTCGTTTCTAAAGGAGGCTGTGAAGCAGCCGTACATTCTTTGCGATCATTCATAAACAATAAATGCGGAGAAGTTATTTTAAAAGTAGATGTAAAGAATGCCTTTAACTCTGTCGACAGGTCCGTCATGTTAAACGAAGTAATATCTAATATTCCAGAAATATCAAATTATCTTTGTGAAAACTATTCAAAACCCACAAATCTTATGTATAAAAGCAACCTTATTCTATCATCTGTGTGCTGTCAACAGGGTGACCCGCTAGGACCGACCATCTTCACCTTGGCGATCCATCCGGTCATCGAATCCCTCAAGTCGAAATTCAATGTGTGGTACCTAAGACGATGAAACTTTAGGCGGCGATGCAGAAACTGTACTCCAAGACTTATTTAGTCTGATTTCAAAATTGAATTTAATAGGATTACAGTAAAATTTCTCAAAATGCGAAATTTTCTTGTCCGATAATCTGTCTAAAAACGAAAGCGACAATATTAGCAATATGTTCAATGTCATCGCACCCGGTATTAAGGTCCTGGAGAAGGATTCTCTTCGCCTGCTTGGAGTCCCTATTCTAGATGAGGCCATTCCAAATTATCTGTCTGAGCAATCGGCCAAATTTGATGTATCATGCTCTAAACTTTTCGATATTCACTCTCAAATTGCATATCTCATTATACGACATTGTCTGTTTGTACCAAAATTAACATATGTCTTACGATGCGCCCCGGTTTGGAAATTTTCTAATCTTATAAAATCACTAGATGACCGCATTAAAGATGTACTTACAAAAATTTTAAATTCTGAACTTTCAGACAGCTGCTGGATCCAAGCTTCCCTACCCATTAGATATGGAGGTTTAGGCATCCGCAAAATCTCTAGCGTTGCTCTACCGGCTTTTCTTTCATCCGCATATAGCACTAGCCTATTATTTAAAAAAATTATGCAACACTGGAATAATGCCAATACATCATTCTTAAATGAAGCTCTAAACGCCTGGAAGATGGTCTGTCCTGGTGAAGACATTCCCACGATCCCGAATTCGCAACGATACTGGGATGAACCTATTTGTAGAGGATTAAATACAAAACTTTTAAATTCCACTAACTCTACAGGACGTGCTCGCATCCTTGCCGTTTCCCGCAAACAGTCTGGTTTCTGGCTCCAAGCTATCCCCTCCCCAAACATAGGTACATTAATGGATAATACTTCCTTTTCTTTGGCTATAAATCTGCGCTTGGGTTCACGCATATGTGCACCACACACGTGCGTCTATGGAACAGAGATAATCGGCCCGCGATACCATGGTCTTTCTTGCCACCGCAGTGCCAGCAGATGGTCACGCCACGCTGCCTTGAATAATGTCTTACGGAGGGCGCTTGCCACCGCTAACGTGCCGGCTTTATTAGAGCCGAACGGTATTGCACGTGACGATGGTAGGCGTCCCGACGGAATGACTCTAATTCCCTGGCAACGTGGCAAGCCTTTGGTGTGGAATGCGACTTGCGTAGACACGTTGGCCGCATCCCATTTACCAAACACGTCTAGATCAGCCGGTACAGAGGCGGAAACAGCCGAATCACTCAAACGGCACAAGTATGCAACCTTCAGTGAGAGTTATATATTTGTGCCGTTTGCTATCGAGACGCTTGGACAGTGGGGTCCTGAGGCCATGAGCCTCTACCAAAAATTATTGAAACGACTCATTGACTCTTCAGGTGATCAGAGGGCTGGTGCTTACCTCGGCCAACGGATCAGTATGGCGATCCAGCGAGGAAACGTAGCCAGCCTTCTGGGCACCTTACCCATAGAAGACGGTGATCTGGGCTCAGTATTCTACTTATAGTATTGAGGGACTATGAGTAGAATATAATACGAATAAGTTAAGTTTTCTTGCATTGTATTGTCCATTGATATATGTAATATATATTAGACAATAAAAAAAAAATTAAAAAAAAATAAAAAATTAAAATTGATATCGGCTGTTTAATCAAAGGTCCAGATTTTTGGCTATTTTTCAATAGTTTTGACCCGCAAAAACCTGAATTAATGTCGGTATGTGGACTCTGACGTTTTTGATAATAACTCCATTTATATTCAATATTTCGATTTTTCCTTTTAACAGCATATTTTATACAAACGAAAATGAAAAAAATATTTTTTTTGGAAATTCTTAATGTATCGCCTCCCTTAATAAAGCTCATTGGCTACCTTAGCTACTACTTTACAATCTCGAATCTACAATTAACATTTCGCTGATTCTATACACACACACAGACTTATTTTCGCGGATCACTAACTATTGATATGAACAAATACACGAAAAAACTAATATTTTGCGGAAACTTCAGACGATCTCTGCAGGCTGGACCCAACCCTTCTGAGAAGATGAGACACATATCTAAAAACCGATAAATTGTTTCCTCGCTAAATCTTAAGACAAAACTGCTGATAAATTACGAAACAATTTCTAAAATATGTACAATGGCAATGGCAGATGTCAGGATTAGCTTTCTTTGACTCATATGTTATCACAAAGGATGTTATTTTAAACTAATATCGAAATTCTTAAAAATATAAAACAATGAAGGATATTATGGGGTACGTCAGAAATTATTCCATATCCCAGCATGTTTTTGGGATTGGCATCATGGCATGACAGTGCCAAAATACCTATTGCCACACGACATTCATTTTTGCAATATAACTAGAATAAAAAAAATTAAAAAAGTATATATATAAAATTTTGAAGTGGCAAGTATAAGACAAAGATATACATATATTGAAATATATAAATAAATAAATAATCATAGTAATAATGTAGAATTAGGTACGTAAATATGGGAGAGATGAAGATGTTATGATTGACTTTAGAGCCCGAGGTAATAATCCTTCACGAGTCTGTTGAACGCCTGAAGAGACTGGGCACGCCTGATTTTCACAGGTAGCGCATTCCTCAGACACACTGCATGAACTGTGAAAGATTTGTTGTAAAATTGCGAGTGATTTACAGGTGTTTCCAGACGTATGTTTTCCGGTGATCTAAGGTGACGAGTGTGGCTAAGATGTAGATATTTAAAACACTCCTTGAGATAAGGAGGAGCTTTTGGATTAAATAGTACATTATATACAAGGGACAGAATATGAGCATTCCGACGAAGACGGACAGGGAGCCACTTGAGTTTAACACGAAATTCTGAGACATAATCATATTTACGCAAACCAAATATGAATCGGATACAAAAGTTATAGAGTCGATCAAGCTTATTAAGTTGGCTTTCGGTGAGGTCAAGATAGCTGACATCGGCGTAATCTAAGATGGGGAGTAGGAGGGCTTGTACAAGTTCAATTTTAGTGGTGTGAGGTAAGAAGTTTCGCAACCTCCTTAGTGAGGCCGCTGACGCAAACAACTTTCCACTGACCTCTTTTAGTTGGGGACCCCAGGATAGAAAGTTGTCAATGTAAATTCCCAGGTCCTTCACTTTTTCGCAGAAAGGAATGGTAACACCGTCAAAAAGAACCTGGGGTAAAGTAGGAAGCTCAACTTCAGAAATCATCCTGGAGCTACCCACAACAACGGTCTGATGGATGGATTTACAGTCAATCCAAATGCCTTACTCCAAATCTAATATATGCCGTAAGTCTTCGTTTGTAAGGTCAACAGCTTCACCTACGTTGTCAATCGAAGCATGAATTTAAATTTGAAGGTCATCTGCATAAAGGTGGTAGGAGCTTTGAAGATTATGAGGGATAGAATTGATAAAAAGGCGAAGAGCAATGGAAATAAGACAGACAGGGTGGCCCCTGTGGTACACCAGCAGAAGTTTTGCACCAAGTGGAGAATGCATCCTCAGCGCGTATACGTTACTGGCGACCAAACAGGTAATTGCGGAACCACTCAACTGCCGTTGCAGATATGTTAAGAGTACTTAATAATGCAAGTAGTATATCAAAGTCTACGGTGTTGAATGCATTACTGAAATCTAGTAAAAGTCAGTACTGTAACTTTACCTAGCTCCATAGCTTGTCTGATATCATCGGTAACTTTAACTAAAGCAGTAGTAGTACTATGCCCCAGTCGAAAACCAGATTGGAGAGGATTAAAAATAGAATGAGTGTTAAGGAATTTAGAAAGGTGGCTATTAATTAGACGTTCGGGGACTTTGGAGAGGAACGGTAGGATGGATATGGGACGGTACTCAGAATACGAAGCAGGATTTCTGGTTTTTGGAACTGGTATAATTGCGGCTTCTTTCCAAGAATTAGGGAAGCAGCCCCAGGATAAGGAATGATTAAAAATGTGTGTTAGAATAGGAAGGATTATATCAAGGATGGGAAGGATCATATTACGGCTTATGCTGTCACTACCAACTGCTTTAGATATTATGGCTAAAACACTCTTCTTAACATCGCAATCGAAAAGTTGAGGAAAAACAAATTGGGGATAGTCAGGGCATCACACACATCTGCACACAGTGCATGTGCATTGTGTGCCTTATGTTTATACCTATATATTGTTACGTACGAGCGGGATTCGCACTTAGGATTGGAAGAAAACACCAGTTTTTAACTAAACGCTTTTCTTAACTTACACAGCCGTACGTGATACTTCTCCACAGGGTCGCCCCTACACGCACAAATAACGACGCACTGTCACGACGATAAGTTGTCTCAGTCACAATACCGTCGCCGATATTGCGTAGACACACCTTCTGCTGCTGCGGTGTTCACCACAGAATTTACCGCGCGTAGCTCGCCTCTGGACCCCCTTTTAAATTACACGGAACTCCTCCTTCACTAAACTGTCCACTACACTTTTTACTAAATTCACCACTAAACTCGTCACTGTCTTCTATTAAACTCTTCTTCCAACTCTTTCGTATCGCACTTATCGCTTCAGTGTCTTGAACTGAACTCGGCTCTAAATTGCCCGGTAGGCGCGCCTTACGCTGCTTATATACCCGGAAGAATCTTCTGGAACCCATAATTTCGTTATTCTTTTATTTACTATCTGTCCCTTCTTAAACATCTATCTATCTCTGTCTTTTCCTTCCCGAACCTTCTATTCGGGAACTTTCGTTTACACATCTATCCCTTTCTAACATCTATCTATCTCTGTCTTTTCCTTCCCGAACTTTCTATTCTAGAACTTTCGTTTATCGTCTATCCCTTTCCAACATGTATCTGT
This sequence comes from Dendrolimus houi, assembly GCA_039645545.1. Lineage (NCBI taxonomy): Eukaryota > Metazoa > Arthropoda > Insecta > Lepidoptera > Lasiocampidae > Dendrolimus > Dendrolimus houi. Next base: position 26,282,402 of record CM077123.1, on the reverse strand, counting down.
CCTTGTCTTTTCTTTTCAGAATATTCTACCTTTTTCTAAAAATCTTGAGACCGGCTTACGCTGGCAGAAAGTTCTACCCTCGGTCGCCACAATATAGTATTTTAACTAGTGCCATGTGTGTTGTTTTTTCTTTTCTGTGTCTGGTTTATAAATTTTTAGGCTCTTTATGTGTCTTGATTTGTTTGTGAAGTGTGTGTGTGTAATGCAATGCGGTGGTAGTGCGCGTTGGTGTGAGTATGTGTATAAGTTTTGTTGTTAGTTGTGTATTTGTGACTTTGTGTGGTGTTATAATTTATTTTCTCTATTATAGATCAGCTGCTTTGCTTATTTGTATGACACGACTCCCCCTTTTTTCTAAATTCATTCCATGTATGCCGACCTTTACCTACCTTCTTGCTTCCACATTAGATTAAGAAGGTGTCGTATCGTAACAAATGGCCAAACGTCTTTCCCCTTCCTTCATTAAGTCATTCTAATATTGTGCACTTCTCTTTTACCGTATGCAATGCTTCTTCATTGGTGTTCTTTCCTTATTCTCCCCTTGCGCCAACAACACCACATTCAAACGCTTCTAAGCTAAAGTGATATAATTGAACAACATTCTGATAAAATTAATGCAAGTACAACTGGAAAAAAGAAAGAAAATCTTATTTAGAATTTGCAACGCAACATATAACACAAAAAATACATAAAAGCATATAACGTAAAATGTATTTAAATATAAAGAACAAACAAAAGTTCTAAATGGGTCCTAATTAAACAAAGGGCTGGTTTAGTCAGTCAGCGCTGGTCTTCCGCTACGCTATTAGAGTTAAGGCCGTCGGATGAGGGATCTGTGTTGCTCCGCGCTCTCTATTCTGTCACCGTGGGGTGCTTTGCGCCCTGCTTCGATACTGAACGAGGCTGTCTCGCTCGGCGCCTCCCAGGACAAATACGGAATAGTCAATTGTCATTTCCCGCGCTCCTGGTTATAGGTAAATGGAAGGAAAAGGAAACTGATAGACGGATAACGGTTATTCGATAGGGCTTCATAGCCTAGATCATCGACACAGAGTCGCTAGTTTGTCGGTATTCTATACATATCGGCGAGTGTGCCACGGAATTGAACGAATTAATTCTCCCCTCACTTTTTTGCCATCCGACAAGCAGACGTATGAGCTCACGACGCCGATATGTGGTGGAAATACCAACTAAGCGGACGAAATGCTATGCTTCTATTTTTATCATACTTACATAGTGGAACTCTAGTCTATTTTTCCTGAAACATATAATTTAGTGATCTTAATTTGCGTGAAGAGGTACTTTCCACGTAAACGTGCCCCATCTTAGACTACATTTCAAGCTGGCACCAGGTGCAATGTCGGTCAAACGCGAACTTATACAATATAAAACAACCACGAGGAGTTTTAGTGGGTATTCCGGCAATGGTGACCTATATACACCAGCGTAGGACGAAACCAAGACCTCACACGCTCACACTATGACCCCTAAACAGTGATAAATTTGTAATTGGATATGTCCTCGTCAGAAAAAGGCCCATTAGAGTGACATACACGGACACAGAGGCACATTAGCTAGGAAGGGAATAGGAAGTATTAAAAAGAATAAAAAATAATAATGTGTGGCAGTTCAGACGCAGTAGAAGTGAAATTTCAGAGAATGTGCTCACAGATAATTTCCCTAGCCTACATCCATCAACATATCATAATTCAAAATAAACTTCTTAAGTATCACTTTAAATTTTTCACTGTTTTTATAAAAAAATATTTATATCAGTTTCATTTCGTTTTATATGTTTAATAATCATTCTTATTGACTCTCTAATCTGTGCTGCACAATGTAAACTCGTATCTCATTCTATCGCAGTCTTAGTCCTGTAGACTTATGTGTTTATCTCTTTCTAATGTCGCTTTTTCATTTCATCGAGTTTCAAATCACAACAATTCTAAAGAAGTTTCACTTCAAAAAGGTTGACCAAGATTCGTTAAGTTATGAGATATGGAGTAATTCTGATAAATCGCGTCTTCAGGTTTCGATAGTCAAGCAGTAGAAACAGTAGAGAAAATTTGTGGCTTCTCCGGGACATTCCACTATTACGTTATTTGATAGGTACGTATTAGGGCGATATTTGAACATTACTGACATATTTGACAATCGAATTCTCAAAGGGAGTTCCCCTATTGATCTTTTAGTGACTTATCACGAAGTGTTAAACGCTCGTAAAATATTAATAATTCTGTCATATTGGCTGATAGCTGGATTAAAAATTAAAGTGATAAGATTGTTTTGTATTTTCAACTTTCTTTTGATTTTACATAAAGTATTAATCCATTATTTTAAAATTTACGTAGAGGAGTGTTCCGTAGATCTATTCAGAATGGTTTCTTCATCTCCTTTCTACCACCGAATCGCTCATCATAGGCTGAGTGTTCAATCTCATTTCCTTAAACCTTGTCATGTACGCAACGTTTCTCTTGCGCACTTTTGAGATTTGAAATGAGGAGAATAATGTCCAGCAGAGGTTTTACCTGACCAGGACTTTGTTTTAAAGGAGTCATTAAATTTCCTCGAGATCAGCAGCACGTTGGTAGCACATCTGGTGTCTTAAATGTCCATACGTGACATGACCCATCAAGTGGGATACCAGTAGGGTTCACAACCGTACTATATAGTATAGTACTGTATTTTAGCCAATTTTACTATGCTATACTACTATACTGTAGAAAAATAATGTAGTACGAAATATACTATATTTTCATTTTCAATTGTCGCGCTGTTTATTAAGATTCTGATGATTATTTTAAAAATCAGAGATCATTACATGTAAAATTCAATAATGTAACAAATTAAATATAATATAATATAACTAATAATTATTATATAAGTATATTAATACGTGAAGCAAAAACTTTGTACCCTTTTTTACGAAAATTGCGCGGACGGAGCAGTATGAAATTTCGTACACTTTTAGTTTATATAGAGAAGAAGCGACGAATGCGAATATTTTTTTTATAATTATGCATAAAATATGCATTAAATTATTAAAAAAGCTTTAAACACACTACCATGACCATTTGACACACACACGCATATAAACTCTTTTGTTTATTGTTAAAGTCAAATTAATAGTGTAGCCTTGGCGAAATTCGTGATTATAGAAGTATGTATATTATACAAAGTCTTTGACAACAGAACCTTAATAATGTCAAACTAATTATTTAAATTAATTATGGTCGAATTTCGACCACTGGGCGATCACTAGTAAATATACACTAGTCAAAAATAAATAAATGTGTATAGTATATTCCCCAAAATTTCCCAAAATCTTTTTCAATTTTTACGGTTACAAAAAATAAATGCTGTAACCTTGTTAACATATAAGCACGACTGTCGGAGTTTTTGGCGGGAAATGAAAGGGGACGTTGTGCTGTGCAGTTTTATTTTCTAATAATGTGTAAATTTACTCTAAAATGAACAATAGTTGTAGGATATTAATAGTTTTTGAGTAGTAATTATGTGTTTTGTGAGAAATGTGAACTGTATAGCCAAATGTGGCCTTTCGAGTTTTCACAAGAACTCCATTGGATGGCGTCGATTATAGCCTACAATACAATTGCGCCTGGCTTAAAGGCCTAGTTGCCAAACCATAAACTTAAAAAAAGCACGACTGTCATGAAATGCTACGACTCACTTTTGGAGGCGCGGGTCCCTACGCTCTGCCGTGGCGAGAACGACAAGAGAGCGACGGGGGCGAGGCGAGTGACGATCCCTGCACATGTTGATGCTTATTGAAATAAGGCTAAGTTACAATACTATATTTTCTTTAAAACAGGTGACAACCCTAAATGTCAGCCTGTCTTTTTTTTGTATTGCGAAGCTGGAAAACAGACAAACGGCCCAGTTCATGAAAAGTGCTTACCGTGGCCTATAGGCGTTTGCAACACCAATGGGGAACCAACGCGTTGCTAACCTTTAGGCTGGGATAAAGAGGATGGAATAGGGCGATGAGATAGATTAGTCAGTAGACTGATCCCTCTATCTCATCGCCTTATCTATGTCTATTAGTATTTTGTGTAAAGTAAAAAACCGGTTATATGTTTGCACATTATTTTGCAGGGACAAGTTACAAAATTCATCTAATTTTTCAGCATCAATAAAAGCAATTCACTGAACAAAGCTACTAAGATGTTTGTATTAATATTTTTCAATGTTAATCGTTTTTTTTTTTAATAACGCATGGGGAATGATTTTGGACACCTTCCTCGGGCCTTTCGGGGGAAGGGCCAGATTGAGGCATAAGGGCATAAGGCCTACATCGAGGGTGTGTGGGACTCTCAGCGACCGGTTCTCCGCGCTCGCTTCTAAAGCGAAGCTGTCGCGAGAATCGACCACCCGAAATACCCACTAAATCTAAACTTGCGCCCCATTTATAGCGCTTTTACGGAGCGTCACGGTGCAGTTACTCTGTACGAGATCCCGTGAGACAGAGAAACTGCACCGTGACGCTCCTACGCTTTGTAACTCGGCCACCTCGGGGAGCAGAGTGACCCACTTCGTACAGCAGCGGGGGGAAGTCCGCTGTCACCCCCGTGACAGCGGCCCCCTGAGACGGTAACTAAGGGAGAAGGAGATACGCGTAGTTATGCCTACAACCTCCGGTCCGCTTTCTGCGGACGGGGTCCGCGTATACGTCCTCCTGCCTCGCTCTTTCAGCGGCCTCCTTCTGCGATATGACGGATTCGCAGAAGGGGGAATCCGCAAGCCAGGAATGTTGACCCTGGAGCATCGCTTCAACCATACTACAAAGCGAGTTCACAGGGCCAACGAAGTTCTCTATGAGGGCTGTCTGGGGCCCCCAGGCTGCTGCACACCACGAGCATATGAAACGACGTGTCTCGGAGTGCGCCGTACTCGTGGCAAGACGGGGAAAGTTCCCGCCCTACGATTTGATGCAGATACTTACCAAAGCAGCTGTGCCCGGTAAGTATCTGCACCATCCTGAACGTCAGGGTCCTGCGTTTTCGCGAGACCCAACGAGCCAGGTGGGGGGCGAACTGCCTCTACAGTCTGGATTCCGGCTTTTGGGGACCCCAGGTCCCTCTGCCAAGAGTGTATCAGGGCCTCGGTTGCCTGGACCCTGATTATTCTAATTTCTGACGGCCACGGCACTTGTTCTCTCGCTCGCGTATCCTGCCGGGAACGGTACACTGCCGCGAGCACTTCCGCCTGGAGATTCCAGGGCAAATCACCCGCCAGCTGTGTCGCCGCCGTCCACGACATAGTACGGTACCCCCGGATGGACCTCACCGACAGGATCTACTGAGCTCGTCTCAGGAGGGTCCTTTTTTGCCGGTGAAGTGCATGGATTCATACGGGGGCCTCGTACAGTGCTATACTCTGGATGATGCCGGCGTACAATTTCCTTATCGCCACGTCCGGCCCTCCCACGTTCGGTAGAAGCCTGGCCAGAGCAGCAGCGGATTTAATTAACCTCGGGGTGAGCTGGATGAAGGGAGACCAGAAATTCCAATTACCGTCTAATACAGGCCCTAGATATTTCATCTGGGCCTTGACCGCTACCGCAACACCAATGTTGATCTAACCGTGCTATTCGCGAGTATTGCCATCATTAGTTGTACCTAAATTCGGAAGAACAACGTCAACCAAAAATGACATTTTGGCTCTCATTTCAGACTGTGCCCTCTTTTATTGTTCCGCCACAATTTTAGTTTCCAACGAATTTTTAGTTTTCGAAAGAACCATCACGGACAGGATCGGATTATATAATAGGCGTACTATACAAATTTAATAACATTGAGTAATCAAAGTCGATTATAGATTTTTGACATTGGGTGGACCCCCAATTCTACATAATATAACTTTCATAGATAAAATGAAAATTTGCACATTAAAGGTGGCACATAGCACCTCGATAAAGTAATAACAACCCTAACCTGTTAACACGCCTAAAGTGTGTCTCAATAATTATATGGACTGAGTCGACTGAGCAATACCATCCAACCCCAAATCTTTCTCGTCCTATATAAAGAGTTACAAATATTAGTAGTTACCCTAATATTATGCATATTGATAATTTAACAACTGAAATAGGGAAAGAAGTCAGCAATTTTTTGCAAAACACTTACAGTTTACTTTTCAGGAACCAGGTACTGAGGATACTGACCCTAATAATGAGATAGATTTGGGCCTTGATGCTTTAGTTAATACAATAGACATGCAGCCTGATAAGGTTCTATGTTTACTAAAATCACTTGATCTAAAATGTGCTTGAATGTTATTGTCGCGATTTGCATTCTTTTTAGACGATCTCTGATGGAAGGCGAAGTCCCTAAAATCTGAAAATTTGCTTTTGTTACCCCTATATTCAAGAAGGGCGAGAAATCTAATATCGCGAATTATAGGCCAATATCTAAACTTTACCATTTCTCTAAAATATTAGAAAATTTAATATATTCGACCGTATATACAGGTCTGGTTAGTGGTCTTGGTGTAAAACAAGATGGTTTTTGCAAAATCGTTCGACCACTTCCAACTTATTGTTATTATTATTTTATGAATATATCACAGAATTTATGGATAAAGGAGCGCAAGTCGAAATCGTTTACATAAATATAGCAAATGTTTTGATCGCATAGACCACCGGATTCTCTTGCGCAAACTTAGGTACTTCGGAATTCACGGCGATCTTTGCGGTTAGTTTTCCTCTTATGTGCGAAATCGTACTCAAACAGCAATGCATCGGTTCGGAAATTAATACCTTCAGGGATGCCACAAGGATATATTCTTGGTCTTGCTCTTTAACATTTTTATTGCTGATGTAAAATTTTGTTCAGAAATTCTATAATTATGTTGTGTACGTCGACGATATGCAAATATTAAGACCAGTACGTAATAATGTAGACACTCTTGTACTTCAAGAAGATCTAAATAAATTCACGGAATAATGATATCTTTAACAGACTACAACTTAATGTATCATTTTTCAGAGCAAGAAACTGTGTTGTTAACACTGATTATACTTTCTATAGTAATATAATAAGTATGATGACTGTCATCAGAAACGGTGCCTTGCACGACAGCAAACCGATTTTTGATAACCAGATAACAAACAGGGCATCTAAATCTTAGGAATTCATAATGAGAGCAACAGCATGTCATTGATCTTCAAAAGTCATCTTGAATACTCATCTCAAGTTTGGGATTTGAAATATAGCATATATATAAATAGAGTAGAACGAATCCAAAAAAAAGTTTTTAAATTATCTTGAGTACCGTGCACAACAATCATCTAACAACTACTACGATCGCTGTAAAAACTACTTCTTGGCTCTACATGTCAGGCGTAATTAATATAGGTGATATTTGTTTTTTGATTTGGCTGGAGGTGATTTCGAGTGTCCAGATCTGATCTCGAAAATATCATTACGGAATAATCAAGTTGACCTTAGGCAGTGAGGACTACTCTACATACAGATCGTAAACACTAACTACAAGACAAAACGCGTTTATCATACGAAGCTTAAAATATTTTAATGAAATGGCAGTAAATTTAAATCTATATTGCACCAACTTAAATTCTGTTAAGCGCACACTGGCTCAAGAATTTTTGAAAACACTATCAGCCGAATTCTTATTATATTTTATGTTATATCCCTCGATACCATGTATGTGTATTTTATTTTATTAAGAGGTGGAGGCTTGTTATCATAATTTTTTTTAAATATTGTTACTGTACTACCGTATTAGACTGCTAATTGGTATCGGTGCAGGAGCGGCACATACCGAGCGAATCCGGAAATGCTCATAGAAATAGGCGCTCAGTAAACTCTCTGTACTGCGTATGTCGAGCATGCCGATTCCACCTCACTGCTGCAGTCTGCTGCACCGACAAATCAAAAAGTACCTTTAATTTTAATGTTAGAAGCAAAATACCAGAGTATATTATGTTCCATGACGTGTCTCTTCATTACTTATTTAAATGGGTTTCGCTCATATTAGCAAAACAATATAAACATTTAACTAACACAGGCGTGTGACATCAAACAGTGAAATCTTAAGATAGAACTAATATATGCTCAAGGCCTCATAACAAGCCTGGGACCTTGAGCCTCTACAATAGTAATAAGCTTTTGAAATTCCTAATTCCTCATTTGAACACTCTTCAAGCGTTTATGGGGATGATACCTACCTACTTCATGTAACTGATTCATCTTTTAGGTATTTTGCCTATAGAAAATGGCGGTTTGAATTCAGTATATAAAAATAGATCAAAATAAAACAAAAGATTAAGACAGACAAATAAAGAATTTTTAGTCAGACGTCTTGCTGGGGGGGTTAATGCTTCTTCTTCTGAAAACAGCAAGAACATGTTGAGAAGCATACACTCACTTAAAATAAGAAGTGGATTTAATTTTTACTCATACGAGTATGTATGACTTTCAAAGAATGTACTCCAACGGAATTGTGTTTGAATAAAAAGTTTTGAATTTGAATATTCTAATTATAATCTTAAGGGATTCTAGACAAAATATATAGGGAGCTAATATTAGTCCTCAGTAGTAAGAGGCCTAGTTTTTATTAGGCCCAATTTATATTGAAGTCCGGGACATGGTTCGGAGCCAAGCTGGATGGGACGCCGTCTCCTCCTTTTGCGAGCGCTTAAATTTCGCCAAGGAGGAGGTGAAGCTGGGGCGTGAGCATACCATCTTGCTCCGCTCACCCTAAAGCAGTATGCGCCGGCGCCGGTCGGAGGGCGTCCATTGACCTTCGGCCACTGTAAACTTCCTCTAGGGAACGATTTCTACCCGCCACTAGTACCGTCGAGGTAAAGGACCGTCGTGTTCCACGTGTGTTCAGCTTTTCCCGAGAGGGCGAATCATATACCATCCCACGCGAGAATTGACAGGCGAAGATGCCAGGGGCTTTCTTCCTCCCGGTAGTGAATGAAGCTCAAAAGGGTCCCCGTGTGCCGGAAACACGCTGTTTGTCCTGCTTCCGTTTTCTCGTAGCCCTGGTATAAAGCAAAGGATGAAATACTGAGGGGTTTTTGTGGGTATCTTGTACTTGAGTGGTCATAGAATTTCTTCTGAGGTGTTATTACCACCTTACGCGTACCTTACTTTATGCGGCGGGTAGTCTTCAAGTGAATTTCACCTCGTTAAAAAAGATACAATTTATATTGTATTTGATCATAAATTACTTCTATTATTGTAGAGGTTGTTTTATGTTTTGTGATGCGTCGATGATGGTTACCCCGTGGAAGGGCCTACGTGACGTCACAATTACAAATTCATTGTCAGATATCACAATATTCTGTGGTTTTAGCACAGAAACCAGTTCCTTTATATCCTTAAGTTCTTGTAAATTTTCATATTATACATTCACTTCGATGTATTTTATATATACAACATGACTAATTTAAGGATAATAGTATGCAAGCTTTCTTCATTGTATTCTTATTGTGTATCATAAAAGATTTATGATGTATAAAATTCTGTTATCCCAAGCAGTTGAAGATTTTAGCTCTTCTACGCTGCATTCAATAGGGCAAAGTTCAGCAATATGAGCGGTTTGAAGATATGTATGGAAAGTACATTAGTCATAGTAACGGCATGGAAGAGGAATATTGGAAATAATAGAGGCCTAGTCACCGGGGGGCGTTGGAGAGGAAAGTTGAGGATCGTTATATATATCGCAAAAGTAGGGGGAGGATTAGAAGTGCCCTACGAGTGCCTGACGATGTTTTATTTACATTCGTATAGATTCGCGTTTGACCAGTCTCAGATGATGTTGAGTGATGACGTCGCCCAGGATGGAGTACCCTAAGCCGAAGATACTTATTCACTCCAGACTTAAAAACTCCTAGATTATTTATACAGAAAAAATAGACTTCAGCAAACCATTCCACTGTTCGACAATAGGTTTGTACCAGAAAAGTAGAAGCGATGCGCTTCATCCTGACTGATATTTCGAGCAAGTAACGATGGCTCAAATCGATGAATCTGGTTGCTTCATTATAAGACGGACGTTACGAACTCCGTTGTATTCTTATTCTTAATTTATTTTGCCTATAAGAGAATGACATTTTTGTTAATCCTAGATTTGTATAGTTACCAAATATGTTTTTTCAACATCGTTGTCCAGCGTATTATTTCAATATTCTATCTAAATTCATACAGTCCCAAACAAATGGGATGGGGGAACTAACACGTATAGTTCTAATAAACACCCGCCAAAGTGTATCTGGTTGAAAACAAAAATTGTCCATATTGGTTGAAATAGTCCAGCAACCTTGCGTCTGCTCAAGAGACTGAAATCGAGTTTTAAGAAAACGGTCCTAGCCGATCTTCTAGCTCTTTTCTCAATTGACACCAACGTCTTCAATATGTATATATATATATATATAATAGGGTGGGCCAAAAAGGTTCTTTTTTTCATAGTTTACTGAACAATGGGTTGCTAGACACCTTTAGAGAATTCTCACCAAAAATGAGCTCTTAATTTCAATAGGAAGGTCCTCCGCATTACAGATTTCGATTTTTTCCTTAGTCCAATAGAAAAAAATCATATCTATATTAGTAATTCATTTAGCAGCAAAATTCAATGTATTTTTTGTAGGAAGTTGAACGCTCTGCAAAACAGGTGTCTTACAATTTATCGTAAATGTCACCATTTAACAAATATTTAAGATTAAAGTTTGATTATTTTCAGACAAATTTCTTTTTTGCTTATGAATTTTTTAACTCATGAACAAATAAAGTTTATAAAATGGACATGTATATTTTTGTAAGAAATTGAACGCCTCCCTAATATATATCTACGAGTATAGTTTATATGTTTAAAAATATTTTATCACTTCGCTACCACATAACAGCAAATATCTTTTAGAAAGTGAAACTTTCTATCACAACCTGTCACGTACAAAGTTTCGTAAATTTTTCATTCTTATAGCATTATATGTAGAAAGTACCTAAATAGTATAAATACACATTTATTTATTTTTTTAAACTTTAAATTGCGCCTGTTATAAACATATTAAATTTAGGATATGTAACCATTTGTAAATTGCTCGTAGAATAGAGGTATTATATCTGTAATAATTTAACAAAAAATCTCCTAGCAAAAACAATGACTATAATATAAAACGTCATTATGTTTTGAGTCAAACTTAAGCGTTGTATCAACCGCATACGACCAAAGGTCAAAATCAAATCGTCGCGCTGTCTCGTATATATATAAAAAGTGACATTGGTCAATTCACTGCCCTTCAGAAATAATAACCTGTGTTCATCATTAAATATACTTAAAGAATTAGAATCGTCTCTTTGCTTCAATGATGTGTTATCTTAAAAATTGAAATTTTACAGAAGAGTTTTTGAAGTGTAACATATTTAGAATCGTTGTGATTTGAAACTCGGTGAAACGGAAAAGCGATACTAAATGGAGATAAAATCATAAATCTATAGGACTAAGCCTGCGAGAGAATGAGATAGAATACATTATATTTAATCATTTAAACACTATGCTCATACAGGTAGAGTTGAAAATGTTTTACAGTTTTTCGTTAATACTTCAAATTTCGTATTTTAAATCTTAAATATACTATAACGATATAGTATATGAAAAGTGACGTTACGAAATTAAGAATCCCTCCCACACCTTGTCGCACTTTGTTTCACTTCTACTGCGTGTGAACAGCAAACACACACAAATTTTTAACTTTAAAAAAGTAATATTTCGACACGAATAACTTTTTTACTGTCAATATAATATAATCTATTATATTATAAACGAAAACATGTTTTTGAAAAAAGCAATCGGAAAAGGTGATTTTAATAATTAAATAATATAGGGATGAGTTGTCGAACTTATCACGTTATTGAAGCAAAGAGGCAATTTGGAAATAACTACTGTGGCTACTCATAAAGTGCATCTTATCACCCAGCTTCATTATTATCAGCTAAACGATACATAAACATTTTTTTCATGCTAGTAAAGGTCTATCAGACGTATTTCCCCAGTCCCCACATCCAATCGTGAGTTCTTGTATCCCTGACGTAATTACCGGTCGAGCACGACGGACATCTTGTTTTGTTAATTAAAAGTTTAAAATCTGTAGTTAAGCGGTCCTAGCACTGTTTTGGCAAAACGATAGCGATCATTTGCGAGACTTTAGATAAACATATCATTCTGTTCGTCTAAAATTACAGAATGATTAATATTATTTGCGAATTGTTGAAATGTTGAGTTAGTCGCGCTGAGGAGCACGTAGTGAGCTGTCGTCTGCGTTTAGACAATCGCCTCAGTGCGTCATCTGCCTTAGTGTACGCTCGCGGGTTTCCCTACCAGTCAGTGTCAGTGATGTGGAGCGAAAGCGACGGAGAACGGGAGCTGCAAGAGCACGAAGTAGGCATGGGGCGCACCAGCGCCGGTTCCGAACTGGTGATGATGGACAACCGGGCGACGCCGTCTTCCTCTTGGGCTGCACCCGGCGTTGCCAATCTCAACGTCACCAGATTCTCGAAAGTCCACATTGGAAACAAATTCGTCACCCAAAACGTGCACAACAGTGAGGTGGTCAAAGGTGAGATATTGAAATTCCTCATAAATTTCCTAAGTTAATTGTTTATTTGTTTGTATGTTTAAATGTTTACATTAAACCAGTTGTCTGGAACGTTGCGATATATGTTATCAGAGCTTGCGCATCATATAAATGAGTATCATAATTATGCATTGGTGATATGAATTTCAACTTTATATCATTGTCAGTAAATATAAGCTACGTCTACTTAGAACTGCGAACGTTTTAAAGATTTCTTTCCTCAATGCATTTAGATCCTTTGTTGTTACATGTGCATGGATATTCTTGCCATTCTTTAAACACAGGCCATGAACTACGTAAATGCGTCATATGTCCTACCTCCCCTTTGATTATATAATTATGATGTTCCTTCTGCCACACTCAGAGTTGCATAATGGTTCGTTAATGTCAAATAACAATTATATTTTTCTTGTTATATTTATTGTATTAAACTGTGTGTTTAATGTCAATAAGTATTATGAAATTAAATTGCACGATTAATTATCTTTTAAGCTTTGTGAGTGCGCTAGTAAGTATATAAACATTACAACCGAGCCAATTATATGATAGACTGTTCAAATATGTTTTTTAGAAACACATCTTTGGTTGATAGATATAATTATTATGATTACTGAGTCACCTTGGAATTTTTTTAGAATTCTTTTGTGTATTTTTGTGGTCTGTAATACAGGCTTTGAAAGCCACAAAAACTTGAATGAATGTGTCTATTTATTTATTAACTAACTTTAACCTGTTCTTATATTTAAACACATGTCAGCACTCAGAGACAGTTATTGATTCATATCATTCATTTATTTATTTAAAACTATATATCGCGTGAATTGTTCATCAGGTAAAAATAGATTGTTATTATTGCATAACATAATAAAAAATATCAGTCGTTTTTAAATTTAATCATCCCTTAAACTCTCTGAGTGTGGTAAAACGTCACAAAGAAAATAATATAATTTTGCTTGCGTTACAATAGAGGAGTTTTCATTCAAATCAACTCAAATACTTCTTTCTTATCGTCTTACAGAAAGTCGAAGCCGCCTAGATTTTGTGTTAGCGTTGCAAATTATGGCGTTATTTCTACAACGAGTCATTAGTCTATAAATTATTGTTTAAACAGTAATTAAAATTATGGCCTTTGTACGCATCTGACATTGTCGCAGAATTTATTGTGAAATATGTCAATTACATTACCCCATTACAACTTATGTTTCCAAATGCTCGAGTGTAACCGCTTTCTCTCTAGATAGTGTTATATTTATGTATGCAACGAGTAGGTCAAAATGTTTAATTACTTTATTTATTATAATTATATACAACATTTTACGACTGATTTGTTTCAAACAGTATTGTCATTAGCTACACCTGGTCACACTGCTTTGGCTCGGTTTTATATTTATTTTGAAGAAGTCAATACATATACTACTTTTCGTATTTTATTCATATCACATTAGATCAAATGATGTTAAGTACTTAGGCGTGATCATAGACCAAAGATTAAATTGGCATCTACAAATTGACACGGTTAGCCAGAGATTACGGAAACTGACATGGTTCTTCAAAACGCTAAGGCTTGTTGTCTCAGCCACATTACTTAATAAAATTTAGTAGCGCTAGTGCAATCAATCTTAATATACTGTATTACTATATGGGGAGATGCTGCCAAGAGTAAATTTATTGAGCTAGAAAGATCTCAACGTTCATGGCTAAAGATCGTGTGCTTTAAACCATATAGATTCTCTACTGAGGAAATTTTCTCTACGTGTCAACTTCTGACAGTAAGAAAACTATATGTATTGAATGTTATCCTAAAAACTCATAAAAAAAAATTCATTGTATGAAAGCGTTGACAAAGGAAGAGGGAAGGAAATCTATAAAAACCACTAGGGTTAATACTTCATTTGTTAATCATCAGTATAAAATGCATTCCATACATATATTTAATCAAACTAATCAAGTATTACAATTTAGTAATATGAAATATTATGATTGTAAGAAAATTGTTACAAAATGGTTATTGTTGAAATCAAACAAAGAATGTGAAGAATTTTTAGTGTATATTACATAGTATTCATAGTTTGTAAACATAAACACAAACACTTAAGTCTCATACATCTAAACACACACGCACATACACACACTCATACACGCAGTTATAGCTACACAACACATAAAAATTATTTGTATAAGGATTATTGTAATGTATGTAAAGTTATCGCTTAATCTTTAAGTTAATTGAGAGCGGGTCCTTCTGACACGAGTATAACAGAAGGTCCCAACTCCAAAAAACTCTTGTATGTACTTTTGGAACAAAATAAACAATTATTATATTATACATATAATAAAAATTACATAAAACACTCATCTATTAAAATGAAAAGTTATGTAAAAAGCGTAAGACGTACAATCGACATTCTGACTGCTTCTTCTCCTTAAAGAATAAAATCAAGTAAGGAAGTAATCTTAAAACGATAGGAACAATATTGATCGGGGAGCATGCACCACACGGCTTTCTGTATATTATGCTTATTTTCTATTATGTCCACTTCTAGGGCTAGCAATTAGAAGAGTGTCAACACGAAGAAACGTAACCGAATAATGTGTTCTAATATTATTTACCGTGGTAGCTTACTGATTAGCGCTCGCGTCCCAAACTCAAAAGACGCGGGTTCAAATCCAGGCCGGTAAGTATGCACCACTATCCGTGCAGGAACGGAGAAAGAATACAATTTCCTGTGGCCGGGTGGCCAGTTGTAAGAGGCGACAAAACAATGTAATTCTTAAATTATGTACGGTCTTCAAAAAATGTTCATAGCATGAATAAAAACTTTTGATAAAGAATTATATTTTTAAACACATTCAAGCATATTTAATTCTTAAAACGCATTATACAGATAATTCAAATCATTTACAGGGTTATTATTGATAGATAGAGATAAACAAAACGTTATTGTACACTAAAGGCTCCAGGTTCAATTACCGGCATGGTAAATTTCGGAAACGGATTTCCTGTTAATTGCTATGGTCTGGGCGTCTCGGATCGACCCCAAAGTGGTCCATTGTATATTACCTATAACACAAGCGTAAAATGTCTAGATGTCGCTCGAGGCTCTTCGCTACTAAACCATTAGCGGACACCTATCGGTACGATGATCGTTGACTCCATATGCCACATGTCAGTAATCTGGTTATCATTATTATTATAATGTATGTCTTTGAAAAAATGGCCCGCACTTTTGGAGAGCTTGCGTGGGGCCATGGGAAGGCCAGCACGTAGATGCCCCTTGACAAATTTAATCTAAATGTGGCGTGACACTGACCGGCGATTATCCTTGTCTACACCATATAATAATGCATCCAAGTACAAGCCCTGGCCAGTGTAGGACTATTGTGGGAAATGAGAACGAAAAGAAAAATTAGACAATTAATTAGAAAAATACAAGAGATAGTACAACGGGCGGCCTTATCGCTAAAAAGTCATCTCTTCCAGGCAACCCTTGGCAGGGATTCCCGCAATACATATAAGTACAAAAACAACACAAACATCTATACATATGTATATACACACACATATACATACACGTATATATACATATGACAATACAAACATATACATACATATAATATATACACAATAGCGAACTAATGCTTCTAACCTGATTTTTAAAACACAGTAAGGATTTGGCTTGTCTTATAGCAATAGGTAGCCCATTCCAAAGATGCACAGCCTGAACGGTAAAAGAGTTATTGTAAAAACAAGTTGTATGTATGTATGTACAGGTGTGTTTATTCTGTATTTAGTAACGTATATATATACACATATACATACATACTAATATATATACATATATATATATATATATATATATATACATATATATATATATATATATATATATATATATATATATATTAGTATGTATGTATATGTGTAAGTATGTACTAATTTCACTTATCAATTAATCTATAGGTACATTTATTACACGTTTACACGAAATTTTGCTCGTTCTATCAGATTGAATATTTTTAAATAACTTTTTGTTTGCTTGTATAATTATTATTTTAATATACGCTATTAGTTTTTTCAATAAATACAAACATATTTTTTGAGTTTTACTGACAGAAACATACAGAAATCGAATTTTATATATGAATATGGTCATTATACAAACACATGTCTTTATTGTAGGTAGGTACGCAAAGAACAGTCAGTATCTTATCAAAGTTATTGCAATATTAACTCGAGTTATCTTTACAAGAATTTAATCGATATACATGTATGTTATGCTTTATATAACATAAAAATGTAATAGCCTAAAAATAATGTAATTATATATATAATTATATAAATCGGAGGTAAGTACCTTCGTAGCTAACGTGGGCTCATATACTGGTGGGGAGTATGCACTACACGGCTTTCTGTATCTTATGCTTATTTTATATTATGCCCACTTCTAGGGCTAGCTAGTAGGAAAGTGGCAGCACGAGAAAACGCAACGTAATAATGTGTTCTAATTTTATTTACCTTGGTAGCTTACTGGTTAGCGCTCGCGTCCCAAAATCATAGGACGCGGGTTCAAATCCTGGCCGGTAAGCATGCACCGATATCCGTGCAGAAACGGAGAAATAATACAATTTCCTGCGCCAGGGTGGCCTGTTGTAAGAGGCGACAAAACAGCCCACAGCCAGTTGGTAATATTTGCCCGTCTGGATGGCTACCACCCCTGGTCAAGAGTACGTCGCTATATCAACCTTGAGTTTTGTTCCGGCATTAGTAGCCAGGTTCCAGAGTCCCTTTAGAGAGCGGCAGCACATTGTTGGCACCTTTGATGTTACAAATATCCATAGGCAATGGTAACCGCTTTCCATCAGGCCGTCTGTCTGTCTACTGAACTCATGCAATAAAAAACCGCTTAGGTACTTTTCTGACCTAGAGTACAATGTGGATATTGCTACAATTACCACGTGTTAAAGGTGAAGGAAAATATCGTGATGAAAACTGCACATCGAGATGACCGAGGAGTCAAACCCTCCAATCGGCCTTAGACAAGCGTGGCGGATATATTATAACAAACAATATATGAAATAGGAGGCCATAGCCTAGCATATATATATGGCGCTGTTATTATATTATTTGAACATTTTATACTCGTGCTCCCCACTTCCCTAGCCACTTTCCTGCTGGCTGTCGTGAAAGTAGGCATATTATAAACAAGGGGGTATTATCCGTTCGTTTGACTCTGTATAAATACATAGGTATACATACATACATATGGCTGACTGTACATAAAATAAAATTTAAGCCTATATTAGACAGTTCATTTATCTTATATAAACAAAAATATATAAACAAAATATAAACAAAAAGTTGAAACATTCAATGTCGTCGGATACCATCGTGTATTTGTGTTTCTAAACTGTCTCTTTTTGATACTTTAAACATACAATATGAACTTAAAAATAAACTACAAAGTATACTATATATACTATCGGTCTCCGCAAACCTTATCTTGCCTTAAAAAAATAAAAATCTAGAACCCGCCAGCGCCACCTACGGGGTCTAATTGAGAATCTAAACCACCCCGGGACCCACTCAAATACACATAAAATTTCATCAAAATCGTAGAACTCGTTTCCAGCGCCAAGTATTTTGTTTAGATTGATGGGTTACATTTTCAAGTTTTAGTAATCCCTAATTTTTATGTCCCAAACCAAATAGTATCAATTTGAATGATTCGCCCTATTTCATTCAGCATATTTTAAAAGGGATAGAATAAAACATTAGAAATTAAAGAAACATATATTCATGAATATGTATGTTATTAAATGAAATTAAATTTAGGTATTTACAAATAAAAAATTTTGAAATTAAATACTATTATAAACATATTTACAAGTACAAAATGTAGTCCAGATCGCTGTTGGTGGGGAGCGTTCCCAAAATGCTGGCCGCATTCCCACGTTGTATGGCAACGCTTATCAGCTGCCCTAAATATAGGCCAGCCATTTGGTCACGCGAGACTTCTTTCAATCGCCTTGAAAGGTCTCGATAAAGTTGATTAAGTTAATTAAAGAAATTAAAGAGATTAGAATATTGATGTGTTATTTTACTAAGCATAATATTTGACATTATCAGAGCACTAAAACTGTATACTACTTACAGAAGAAACCCTAGCAATACAATGAACAAAATACAAATTAAAAATTACGTAACAAAAAATTTATGTTTGGACAGCCTCAGTACTGATTAAAATTTGACGTATGTGTTTATTTTCTACCAATAGTAAGGTATAAGAATGGATAGTGAATTATAGCAAACCAAATATGCACTGTTTTACAGTTATACGCTTAAGGAAAAACATTAAAAAGAAACCTGCATTTGGTGACTACCGTTGTGTGAAATAAAGGCGGCCATACACGCTACGGTCCAGCGAACAGTGTACAAGTTCAGCAGTGCAGGTCAACCGGTTTGATAGCGTCTTCAGAGATCCGTATTGCGAATATGACAAGTACCAAAACAAATTGGAACTTTATATTATGCCTCATACCTACCAGTATACCTAGACACCACGTGTCAATTTCACTAAGCGATTCACCAAAAATACCCTGTTAAAGTGCCTGCGCAAATCTAATAAATTAAAAATAAAATCCGATTGCCACCCACCAATGATGCAGGAAAATCACCCTAAACATAAACTTGTAGATCGTCCTAGTATTTTTTATTTAAACTTATCAATCATAAATTGAAAGATATTGATGACATGCAAGTGGTCGAAGTGCTTAAGTTCTAATGAGCATTTTTATTGTGTCCAAAATGTCATCCCACGTAGGTTAGTTTCATCCTATTAAAGGTTATTAATATAATATACGATTCTTAAATTACGAACTAAAATGTTCCTTCAATCATTACGTGTAATATTTCCTGTTTATGAATGATGAACCAAACTATGTTTGTAATATAATATACATATATGTATAGATAAAAATTCTGCCAATACGACCATTTCGCAGAATAGTGATTAGAAACTACGATAAAAACCAGCTCACAATTATTTTCCTTTATCACCCTCACACCTGCGTCTTATACTTATACGCTTCTGTGGTTGAGTGGTCTCTTTGTCTATCTAGCTCACTAAAACGCAGGAGTCCCGGGTTCGATCCCTGACATGGCAAATATTGTGCGCAGCTCGTCGCACATATACTAGATATTTGTTTGCACGCTGATGGTGGTGGGCCTAGGATACCCAGGACGATGTAGTAGTGGAAGTTAAAACACTGTTAGTTGGTGAAAACTTGTAATAAAATCACTTTTTATACGAAGGCGTCTGCCTTCGGCTACAACCCAACCGGAAGAACAAAAATGCAACTACAATGTTGCAAGTTTAAAAATAAAAATTATTCTATGTTGGTGTTGCCAACAAATATCCTAAACGAACTATTCGTTATTTATATGTATTGGGTGTCTATCGACTCTAGCGACATCTATAGGTACTGATATTTTAAATGCGAAAGTTTTGATGGATGTTTGTTGTACCATCGTGCCAGCACGACTGAATGGACCTGAGGCCTTACTCTCTGTTAAAATAAGGTCGTTTAACTTGGCACTGGCACCTCAGAAGTTGTTGGAATCAACCTCTTTAGTTGATTCACCTTTTTATATTTTAACACTGTCAACCTTCTTGGTTTTTTTTCTTTTTACGCACTCTATATTCATCCTTGCTTTGTACCGTATCGTTATGTAATAAATGTTAATATTATAAGAAAATTATCGTATTACTTCACGTCCAAGTTAAAGTATATACAGTCTACGTGCTCTCCACATTTTGGTCCTTCGAGCCGGATATGAACCAGCGACCTATGGATAATGTGGATTGGCATGCTTCACCATCGTTAGAAGTCATTCGTGATTGGCTACAATTTTCAAATAGTTTAGCAGGAATGAAGCCGATATATTTAAATAGGAATATTTCAATTCAGTCCGATGTTATTGCTGTTCAGTTGATTGGCTTTGCTGATGCTTCATCTTCAATTGGCTATGGCTGCTGTATATACTTAAGAGTCGTTGAAACAACTGGTAATGCTAAAGTATTTTTACTTTGTTCGAAGTCTCGTATAAATCCTCGTGCTAAGCCTTTGACGATTCCGAGGCTAGAATTGAATGCAGCATTATTATTGGCTAAATTAATTAATAAAGTATATTCTACAATTAAGATGAAAATAAAAATAAATAACGTATATTTGTTTAGTGATTCAACTATTGTTCTTACTTGGATTGCGACCGATTTAAATAGACTTCAAGCTTATGTTTCTAATAGAGTTAGAATGATAAATGAAATAGCCGGTAAGTGGAAATGGTTGTATGTCCAATCACAGGATAATCCTGCAGATCTTATTACTCGTGGTGTAGAGCCGCAAGCGCTGTTCGATTGCACCCTTTGGTGGAGGGGTCCAGTGTTTCTCCAAGACAGGGAATATAATTTTGAAAGTGCTAGCTCTCCCTTAGCTGAAAGTCTTTTACTTGAAGTAGAAGCATCTCCATCATCATCTGACTTAATGACACTTCTTGTTACTAAACATAATGAACTTTTGCAAGACATTATAGATAGGTATTCAGACATAAACAAAATCACTAGGGTATTAGCCTACATTCTTAGATACCGAGATAATTTACGAAATAAAGTGAAGAATAGAAATGCTGAAAAGGAATTTACAGCACTTTCTGCGAAAGAAATATCAGAAGCGCTACTAGTTATTATAAAGCATGATCAAAGTATGTATTACTTTAATGAAATTCACTTATTAAGGCTTCAAAAAAGCTTAACTGGCGCATTAAAACCATTGCATCCTTTTTTAGATAATAATGATATTTTGAGAGTTGGTGGCAGGCTTTTAAACTCTAATATAAGTTACTCACAAAAGCATCCTATAATTTTAGCCAAAGGATCTAAAGTCACAGAATTAATAATTCGCAATGAACATGCTAGATTATTGCATGCTGGTCCTAGGCTGATGTTATCAAACCTTAATCAAAACTATTGGCTTTTGAATGGTATTAGGGAAATAAAGAAGGTCACTCACAAATGTCTCACATGTTTTAGAATGAAAGGGGTTGCGGCAAAGGCGTTAATGGGTTCACTACCACGCGATAGGGTTGTTCAAGCCCATCGAGCTTTTCAAAGGGTGGGCATTGATTTCGCGGGGCCAGTTAATGTCAAGCTATCTCGTATTAGGAGATCAGTTGTAGGGAAAGGTTACATATGCGTTTTCGTTTGCTTCAGCACAAAAGCTGTCCACCTCGAACTAGCATCGGACCTCAGCACAGCAAGCTTTCTTGGATGTTTTAAGAGGTTTATATCTCGAAGGGGTCTACCAAGTGACTGCTATTGTGACAATGCTAGTACCTTTCGCTGTGCAAATTCTCAGTTAACTGAATTATATAAACTTTTTGAGTCACAGAATCATCAGTCTCAAGTAAATAATTATGCAATACAAAACCAAATAAGTTTCCATTTTATTCCAAGTTATTCACCTGTGTTTGGTGGCCTTTGGGAGGCTGCTGTAAAAAGCACTAAGTTCCATTTAAAGCGTACTATTCAAAGGTGTTTACTTACATATGAAGAATTGAATACAGTATTAGTGCAAATAGAATCTGTCCTAAATTCAAGACCTCTATTACCAGTGACTTCAAATACAGATGATTTCACTTACTTAACGCCAGGGCATTTTTTAATAGGTACATCGTTAACGACCTATCCCGAGCGTGATTTAACTGATATTACAGTTAGTAAATTACGTATGTGGAATATGTGCACTCAAATAGTGCAATCATTTTGGAAGCTTTGGTACAGACACTATTTAAACGTTTTATAGTCTAGACCAAAGTGGCAGATTACTCAAAGCAATATCAAAGTAGGTACTCTAGTACTTTTAATTGAAAATAATACTCCGCCTATGACTTGGCCCATGGCTCGGGTCACAAAGATTTTCCCTGGAAAAGACAATCAGGTTAGAGCCTTTGAAGTTATTACACCTAATCGGAAATGTCATATTAGATCTATAACTAAAATATGTGTTCTGCCTTTAGAATAGATATCTTTTCTTTTAAGTTTTGATTGTTGAACAGGAAGTTCATAATATTCTTTTGTTTAGTTTCCTATTGATAAGTTATAAGAAGTAATAAATACTCATTTATATTGCTCTTGACATATTTAGGATTGTAACGTTTTCATATATTTTCAATATGCTGTAGGTCACAAATATTTTATTGTTTATTTTATTATTCAAATTATATTAATTGTTCTTTGAGGCCCCCAGCATGTTGGAATCAACCTCTTTAGTTGATTCACCTTTTTATATTTTAACACTGTCAACCTTCTTGGTTTTTTTTCTTTTTACGCACTCTATATTCATCCTTGCTTTGTACCGTATCGTTATGTAATAAATGTTAATATTATAAGAAAATTATCGTATTACTTCACGTCCAAGTTAAAGTATATACAGTCTACGTGCTCTCCACAGAAGTCATGTTATATTTCAATTTTTTTTGACACCATGTATTGATATATTCTTATGTCTCAATTTCAATCGTATCACTAACACATTATAGTATATTAATATCCTAATTTATCTACACTCTCAAACGCTTTACGTCGTTCGATTTCATCCGATCGGCTCTAAAGAATCAATGAAATTTTAGATAGAAGAGAGGAAAAACAAAGATTTCTTTAAAACTAGAACAATGTAATCTATATAACACAAAAATAAACAGAACATATAATGGAAAATGTACTTAAATATAAAATAGAAACATGTTTGAGAGTAAGCCCTGTGGATGAAATTTGACACAAAGATACATAAATACCTAAATATATAGTAGCATCTCGATATCTCGAATGTCAAAGGAAATGCCAAAAACTTCGACTTAACAAGAAGTTCGAGATTGGAGTATTTGATGGCTAAAATTTCGAATTAAGAAGGCGCGATTTTAGAGTATATTTTTCTATGTTATTTCTCTGTTGCTGGTTGGCGGCCAAATAAGTACTGATCGAAAAACAAATTTAGGTTTGTTCATTACCTTATGATACACAGCTGTGTGACTTAGAAAGTTTAATGAATAAATTCATTCATTGCACATGTACTAGGCAGAAACAATAGAATAAACGCACAGTACATTCCTTTTTTATTGCTTCGAGTTCGGGGATTTCTAAGTTAGACTAACTTCGACTTACAGAGTCTGATTTTTGAAATTCGAGTTTTCGAGTATAAATATGTACTAAAATACTTCCTAGGGAAATAACATTTTGTTCGAGTTACAAAGTCTAAATAATTCGAGATGCCGAGTATTTGGAGGTTTGGTGGAAGGGAACGGCATTACTATTCGACTTCTGAGGATTTCGACTTAACAAGATTCGAGTTATAGAGATTCCACTGTAACATAGTCTGGAAAAACACATAGACTACTTTTTATCCCCAAAAAGTGTACGGTTTTCGTGGGATAACTGTATTTATAAAATGGTCATTAATGTAAGCGAAGCTTTGGGCAAAAGTCTGTTCTAATAACCCATAACACGAACGTTGGTTAATTTAGGACGGATTTTTCAATCACCATATAAAAGTTATTTTATACTCAGAATAAAACACAACATGGGAAAATTAAAAATGACAGTTGCATGAATAATACAGTTGAATTGATTCATTTTTGAATTTAGTCAGGTTCTAATTTGTTCGATTGATAACTTTTATATGGATGTTTGAAAAATCGTCCCTTAAACTATTAGGTCTACATTCTTTATAATACTGATATTAGACTGATTAACCAAAATGAATCAATTTGTTTGAAAGGCATAGTACTGAAAGTATGAATGTATGAATGAAAACACTTACTCACCAAAATTAAAACTACGTTCATACGTACATGACGGTATGACATTGAATCGTTCAAATTTATGTTTACAGTGTATATGGATTACTTTGGTTAATAATAAAAGTAATAATAATCCCGCAGGGGGGCTTTGTGGCGAAGCCTTAGGTGAGTAGCGACACCTCGTACCTGACCCCGGGGGCCAAGGCAAGGCCCCCGCCTCCGTGCTTGCCTTAGCCAGCCGGCACGGAGTGGAGATCGCTAGAGCTAAGACTCAAGCTCCAGGGGTGGAAGTGATAAATGGCCTAACGTCGGAAGTAGCTTCGGTGAACCTGCAGCCCACCTCTCGACACCCCTTAGCCACTCACACCCATGTTGCCCCTGTCTTCTATGGCATTTTTTGGGGCCCATGCAGGGAGTGGCGAGTCACCGTCTACCCATTTTTCCATGTTCCCCGAACATTGCGACAGGCAGACGCCATAGTCCCAGACCCCTAGTACCACTAGCACTTCACTCCAATAGCCCGGTACTTTTTGTTCTCATATCTCACAATAGTCCTACACTGGCCGGGGCTTGTCCTTGGGTGCATTTTTATATGGTGCAAACAGGGACAATCGCCGGTCAGCGTCACGATACATTTAGATTAAATTTGTCAAGGGGCCTCTACGTGTTGGCCTTCCCATGGCCCCACGTAAGCCCTCCAAAAGTCTCTGCCATTTTTATGACCCGTGGTCTTCAAGGACATACAAAGTAATAACAGCCCATAAATGGCCCAATGCTGGGTTCGGGCCTATCATAGGGGAACAGTATACCCGCAATGCTTATACAAGGCGGATTGGCGGGTAAGCTATCACTTAGGTTAATTCATCCAATCTGAAAGACTGAGCCGTGTAATATCGAAATAAATGAAACTGTTTTGTTTCATTCTAAAATCGCGCGATAGTGAGTTATCACCATTGACTGTGTAAATAGAACGTCATTGTCGGTTTTCCTTATTATTTTCTGAGTAATTTCTAAGCCTTGCTTAACCAATTTGTAGTCCGTTGCACTCAATTAATAATTAAATTACTTTACTCGCTATGTCCTGTGACAGGACTCGGGCTTTATCTTCTCTCCGTTTGAACTTGAGATTTTTGTTTATTTAGCGTTACCCTCAATTTTAAATATTTACATACATATAATATATATTATCACGCCTGTTTTCAATTGGGTAGACAGGAGATCTCCGCTTGCGACGATCCTGACAGACAACTTTCACTTCATCTACTTTCAGTAAACTCTTCATACACACACGTTTATTTGGGGTACTTTTTACCTGACCTATCTTTAATACTTCTATTTTAAATATTTACAATATATACAGTATACACATACACATTAAAAAATAACTTAATATATAGATTAATTTATTTAAAAAAATCGTATGTGTGTATGTGTGCAGTTCATAAGCAGTACACGTAAAACTTCAGAGAATATACTCACAGATAATTCTTCTATAACTTTTATTAATATAAATAGAATCCCTTTAGCCTACACCTATCATATTATAATTCAAAATACATTTCTTAAGTATCACTTTCAATTTTTCACTGTTTTAGTCTAAAAATATTGTTGTCATTTTTATTTCGGTCCAAATTGAACCTATGTTTAATCATCGTTCATATTGACTCTCTAATCTATGCTGCACAATGTAAAATTCTATCTCATTCTTACCCAGGCTTAGTCCTATGGATTTATATGTTCATCTCTTTTTAGTGTCGCTTTTTCGTTTCATCGAGTTTCAAATCAGAACGATTCTAAAGAAGCTTCATTTCAAAAATTGTGTGTGTGTGCAGTTCACACGTAGTAGAAGTGAAACAAAGTTTGACAAGGGGTGGGAGGGATTCTAAATTTCGTGACATCATATTTCATATATTATATCCTTATAATATATTGTTACGAGTGCGGGACTCGAATTAAAATGCCGCTGGAATTACTATAGGAATTATTTGAAGTATACACGTATAACACAGGTACAAATATAACCGGACGCAATAAGTTCACATGTAATGCACAGTTAAATAACACACGCAAAGTCAGTCACTGTATAGCTAATCGAATGTATACACGTCTTGCTCGTATCGTAATCGTCGTTTGACTGCTGATCTCTCTGTTCGGGCATCCATTTATACTCAGCTTACAATATGTCACGATTGTGTAAACAATGGTTTCTTAGAATCACACCCGACCATTGCCTACCAGAGAGGATTACAATACACAATAGGCGGCTTTTCTAATTACAAATATTAAACACAAAGAAAACAAAAGAAGGTCAAATGCAGGCAGGTAATAAAACTTGGGCTTTATGGGTGGCAGGTACATTCACATATGTCGGCGTGCTTCGTGGAATTTTGGCAAGTTGTAACAATATTTAAGCTTGAAAATATGAAATTTGAAGTATTAACGGAAAACTCCAAAACATGGCCACCTCTATCTGCATGAGCATAGTGTCTAAGTTATTAAATATAATGTAATCTATCTATTCTCTCGCAGGCTTAGTCCTTTAGTAGATTTATGTGTTTATCTCTTTTTATTGATATTGATTGATTGTCCCTTTTTTGTTTCATCGAGTATCAAATCACAACGATTCTAAACAAGTTTCACTTCAAAAAATTGCATTTTTTTAGAGATAACGATCGCAGCGCATGCATTCTGAATTTAATGATCGAATGATCTGCTCGAATGATTCGATCATTTAGTATGGTTGCATCGTATGTTAGAAATACCACCAAAAATAATTACTCATCTTTGACATGTTGAGTGCCGGCCACAATGAATACTAATTAATAGGAAGGAAATAAATAAAGAAATATTTTTTTGTTATTTTTGAAGTCAAACTTCTTTAGAATCGCTGTGACTTCTCAAACTTGATGAAACGAGAAAACGACACTAAAATGAGATAAACACATAAATCTATAGGACTAAGCCTGAGAGAGAATGAGATACGAGTTTTATATTGTGCAGCACAGATTAGAGAGTCAATAAGACCGATGATTAACCATAAGTCCAATTTGGACCGAAATAAAATTGATAATAATATTTTATAGGCTAGAAACAGTGAAAATTTAAAAGTGATACTTAACAGGTTTATTTTGAATTTTAATATGTTCATGGATGTAGGCTAAAGGAATTATATTTATATTACTAAAGGTTAGAGAAGATATCTGTGAGTATATTCTCTGAAGTTTTAATTCTGCTACGTTCAATGCACACACACACGCAATTTTATGTATGTTTTTGTGTTTTGTGAATCAAGTTTGTTTGTATTTGTGTAAAATTTATTGTGAATGAGTTATGTGTTTTTTCCTATTTATGTATAGCGTCGTTTTTTAAGTTAATAAATCTTTTTGTTTCTTTCTTTTATATACTACAAAGTTAAATGACATAGACACGAGTTTTAGTTATCTTAAGATATGTTTACTACAATTTTCTGGAAAGCGCCATTTGGAAGTACATAAAAAAATAAGTATTTATTAAATGTATGGTGGCCAGCACTACTCTAAATCACGGATCTACTACACCATCGTATAGTACGCTATATAGAATATATTTTCATGTCTAAGAAGACGGATACGCTGTCATAGATTCTTAGGCCTAGATTTTAAAATGATGAGAATTGTTTTAATATTTATTTTTGTTATGTTGATATTTTATAAGGGTTTAGTTATTTTGAATTAATTAACCATATGGAGTGCTTTTATATTATTTTTACGAGCTACAGGACTCGAATTAAAAATGCCGTTGGAACTACTATAGAATTTATTAGAACTGTACAAACACGTATAAAATAAATACAAATAAGACTGGATGCAACCAGTTCACAGTGCACGATTCAATGCAATTCGACACGCATAAAGTCCGTCGTCTATATCGCTAATCGAGAGTACTACAAACGTCTTACTCGTCTCGTAGTCGTCGCTTGACTGCCCGCCCCTCCATTCGGGTATTGTCTTATACTCACTACACAGTACAAAGAAATTGGCCGCGCGCACCGAGTTCCGAGAAATAGTAATTTGCATACCTGCGAACGGCCACAAAGTCGAAAACAATAACAATAAGGATTAGTTCGACGCTAATGATGGTTATAAAACAAGTAGAAAAACAATAGCATGTTTTTCCTAATTACAAATTCAAAACACAACATAATTCCTAAATCGTTGGAAGACAATGACCTGCGCTTACGACAGGCAGCTGTGCGCTTATCATTGACGACATGTAACATTATTATTAATTTTTGAAATTTATTTATGTAGATAAATTATGGTATTACATAACTTTTTTAATAGTAACTTTATTTTTAAGACTTCTCGTCTTCCAGGTAGAATTTAGGGCTAATATTTCCCATTTTACAAGGGAAAAAATACAAGATTTTTTTTTACACAAAAGTAGTTCTCCTTTCATCTACATAGACCTAATAATTTCTGAGAAAAGTGACTATAACATATAAAGAAAGAAATGGCCACAGACGCCAAAAAAAACCTACTCAATATCGTTAGGCAGAAAAAGCCAAAGACGTCCACAATATGTTTAAATAAAACGCGACATAACACAAGCGTATTATTCTATTTATGTAATCGAAGATTTTAAACTTAAACATATTTGTTTAAACAATATTAAATGTAGAATGGTATGCCTAAAGTAATTATCTGAGAGAAGTGGGTGTTTGTATTTGAACCCAGTCTGACCAAAGCAAACTATAAAATACCTAAAACAAAATGTCGAATAACCTTGCGGATGGATGGACCGGTTTGGATATTATCTTTGTGATCCTGAACGTGTTCTCTTAAGGGGCGTTCAGACGGCGCCAAACCAGGCCTACGAATGGGCTTAATTTGCCTTTTTTAAACCGATTTCCAAAAGGAGGAGGTTTACCTGTAAGTATGTTTTTTTTATCGAGTGGAAATCTGAATGAGGACCAGCCTCTGCAGGGGAAAGTTGGCGGGGGCGTGTGAGATGCGCCACGTGTTATGGTGGCATTAGCTTAGCACCCCCGAAAAAGTACTATACCCTCCTGATTCAAGGATACTCACTAAAATACCTGGGTTTTAAAAGATTTGCCTCCGTGCAGGAACGGTGAAAGAATACCAATTCCTGCGGCCGGGCCGCCTGTTGCAAGAGGCGACAAAACAACCCACAGCCAAGGTGGTAGGGTATTTGCCCGACTGGATGGATGGCTACCACCCCTGATCTAGAGTATGCCGCCATAACAACTTTGAGTTGTGTTCCGGCTAGATCAGTGGCTAGATTTCTCCTTCAAGGCCGTCAGTACATTGGCAGCACCTCTGATATTACTAATGTCCGTAGGCAACGGTAACCACTTTCCATGATAGTCTGGTTGTCTGCTGAGCTTCAGCAATAAATTAAAAAAAAAGGTTTTTTAAAGCAATTCACGTTTTTTGTAATATTGTGTTTTGGGAATCCCGGATTTTCGCTGAGAATCGATCACAGGGCTAAAAATAACACGATAGTGACCTTTTTACTCTTATTACATAGCATAGTTTGGTACAACATAATAAAATTCATATCTGACTATTCCGGGACCTTTATATTTTCCGGGATTTTCAACCCTCGATACCGTGTGATTTTAGAACTTGTTTGTATCTACAGTTTCTATATTTATAAGACATATTTAGTATAAAAGTTGTAGTTGTGTGTATGTCTTTAGTAACATTACTTATTACGAGTTTTTACGAAAATTTCCGGGATTAATGTATTTTCATAATACAAAACTCATTATCCTGCTGGAAATACCCTTTGATTTTAAATATGTGTAATAAGAAGTGTAACATTTGTTACCTGTCTAACGTGGACGAAGTTGTGGGGTAATAAAACTAACATAACAATTCATAACATACAAACAATTCTAAAAGAAGAATCACAGGGGTAATCAGGACAGGATAATTTATTTTTGTTCATGTACATTATATTAGCAGGGCGTTCCTTTAGTAGCTCACAACGCCCAAAATGCTCAGTTAGCCGTTCCACAAGGCGACCGCGGTCAGGTTTACGATTGTAACGCCGACAAGCAAGTGGAACGGGAAAAATCGCGTTCATGAACGTGGTCGTTGTGAGTCCCTAATGGAACGTAGCCCAGCAGATTTCAAAATCTTAATTTGTTGTGTCAATCTGGGTTTAAATAGTTATTTATTCAATTATTAATGTTTAACTTAATTTAACATAATATGTTTAATGGATTATCCAATTTCTAACGAAAATTAGACATCCACATTTCCAAAAATTCGATTCAAATGAATACATTAAAACGACGTAAATAACACTATATATGAAGTAACTTAATATAAAATACTGAAATAGCCTACTTTAATACACCTTCGGAAACCATACCGTGATGTAAATTATTAGAGTCGCCATCTAGTTACGCAACCTATAAATTATAAATTCGTACTACGAGTGTAATAAACATACTGTATTATGCCAGGTTTCTACATATATTATATTATTATTGGACTTGACTTTTTTGACTAACATGTGCCAGGAAAACTTCCTTCCCGTTGCCATGACGACGAGTTTGTTAGCGATTTACGCTACTAAAACAAGATTGCAGTGCCTTATTTTTGGTTATGTTTGTCTCTCCTATGGAAAAGACGTAATATATCGGGGTAAAGGTATCCTAAGTATTGATCCAGGAGTTATGCTAACTCTGTTTCGAGTATTATTTTATTACGTTTAGTAGTTTTTAAACACATATATTATACAAGTGGCAATGCTATAGTAAAGCTTGAGCGAATCGAAGAACAATTTTCTATAGAAAAAGGATTTGGATATGGCGACACTGTATGTCCCAAATTATTTATAGTGCTATTAGAATACATATTCAAACATTGACATTGGGATAGATGTGGTATAAGAATAGACGGTGAACATCTTTCACACTTAATATTTGATGACAATATTATATATATACCCGGGGCGCAGCTGCCTTGTAAATTCTAGTATATACTTATATATATATATTAGAGTTTACAACGCGTAAACGCGTATCGCATGGAAAAAATATTGGTCACCAAAGAAATATTCAAAGGTAATTTTCCATACGATATTAAACCGTCTCCATATATCTGCTCAAGATATATGTAGCAATTTGATATTACATGTACGGAGCTTATTACCCATGGTATGTGTAAATTAATGGTTATTTTGGAGCCACAAATGTCCACAAAAGTATTTTGAAGTCCTTGATAATAATATGTCAAAAACAAACCACATCTTGAACTAAATCTATTTTTTTAATCGCAAAATTATTCGCAAATGTTAATTGCAAAACCGATAACCTAAAAAGTAATCAACGTTTATTGATAAAACAGGATGCGATAAGATTTGTGTAGATATTAACAAAGTATGAAGAAATTTTCCCTTTGTTTTGACTAAAGCAACGGTTTATATGACTAATTATTGGTAATTACATTACACAACATTTACAATACATTCAACTTTAATATGAACTTCTAAATAGTTTCGTATCATAATTATGAAATAAATAACACAATCTGCTAAAATAGACATATGTACTTACACGTGTCACAATAAATTCAAACATTAATGTATGTAATACATATACATTTATCTATAAACATTTATATATTTTTGTAGATATGTATGTTTATTAAGTATATATCTATTTAATGTATAAAACATCTGTATATACTGCTTTTATATAATTATTACTAGAATGTAAGAAATTGTACTATGTATTATATAGAACCACCATCGTCATTATAATCTCAATTCATTTCTGGGGTTATCAAGAAGAGATCGTTTTTTAGATATAAGACCACCCTTTGTGCATAGTTTTAGTCTGTAAGTTCTTTTCTTGTATTGGTGTACAATACATATAAGACAGGAACAGGAATTAAAATAACATTATTACGTTACTTTTAAATTATTATTGTGATGGATCCGAACAAGCCAAACATATTTTTAATTAAATGGGGGTAAATAAAATAAAATGCCACTTTTCTTGATTCGATCAAACTCTATTTAACAGCTCCTTTTATATACAACTAGCTGACCCGTGCCCACTTCGCTCGGCATCAGAAAACAATTTAAAAACTTTTATTATTAATCACAATCAAATATAAGAGAGCAGCAGCGCATTTGTAGCAAGAGAGCAGCAGCGCATTTGTAGCAAGGACCTTTGGTGTTGCAAATGTCCATAGGCGATGTTAACCGTTTTCCATGAAGTGGGTCGTCTGCCTGTCTACTACTACTACTGCAATAAAAAAATACCCTATGTCACTTAGGAGTAATGTAGCTTTCCACTGGTGAAAGAATTTTCAATATCGATTTAGTAGATCCAGAAATTACCCCCTAAACTCACAAACTCACAAACTTTACCTCTTTATTTTTTGTTGAGTTTAATTACCTACTAAGCGAATTCAAAATATTTCCCCTCCCGTACTGCCCGTACCCCAGTGACGCCTACATCGCATAAGTCTATCTAGCCGATTACCCGCGAGGCGACCACGCAACTTTTTTCTAATACTTACATTTTTAAACTAGTGATATCTTTCGATTAGAATGTCCGAATTGAACAATTCAAAAAGTTTTTATGTAAAGGTATTGAAGCAGTCTTATATATGAATTTATTTTGATAAAGATGAATACCAAGATACAAATAAAGAGCCTTTCCTAGCGGCGGCATTTAAATTATTCTTTTAAAATAAAAGAACACTTATTGTGGCATAACTATAATAGTTAGACATATGCTGTCCCGGAATTTTATGTAAATAATTATGTGTTTTGCAAAGTCGTAGTACATTATTTTATTCTATCATCCATAGTTTTCGCAGCGCACGCGATTTCAGGTATTTTTCTTACACCTTGGGTTACATTATTGGAGTTTTAGTAAGGATCCCTAATTTTGTTGAAAATATAATATAGTTTATGTCACACGGGGATAGTGTAGCTTGCCAACAGTGAAATAAATTTTTAAATCAGTTCAGTAGTTTCGGAGATTACCCCCTACAACTTCACAAACTCACAAACTTTACCTCTTTATAATATTAGTATAGATAAATTACCCGAAATAAAAACATTGAAAAGTAAAACAAATTATGATTTTAAAAGTGTTGCCAGGTACGTATATTGAAATGGCTTAAATTACGGTAATGAAGAAACTTTTCTAAAAATAGACATATAATATTATATAAGATATCCATAAAACTTCATATGACAGGCAAACACACACACACCCTCAGAAATACACACCTACACTCACACGAACTTTTTTGGAAGTTCTCTCTCTTTTCTTTCACCATCTCCCAATTATTTGGGGTCGGCACAATATGTCTTTTCCCTCCACACTCCTCTATTCAAAAGATCCCCTTATGATATACATATATAACCTTTTTAGATCTTGTGTTATAATATATGTATATAAGTTACATATTTATATAATATTAATTTATGTTAGAATCTAATATTAGATTTATTTAATGCTATTATAGTAGGTATTATTATACATTATAGTAGGGGAGCCCAAGATGCTAAACACATTTAGTTAGAGTTACTCGAGCGTCGCGGGGACCTTTTGGATTGTGAAGATTAGATGCTAAAAAGAAAAAAGGTTATATGATGTATGCCCTTTCACTGGTGCGGAGAGCGTGTACAGGTTTTCAAAAAACAAAAGAGTCGCACAGAAATACTCAAGGGCGTCAGATATTCAAAAGGGATGCTAAGTAAACCCTAAAGGAACTCCTATTCAAAAGACTGACGATTTGGACACGACCAAAAGTTATGGCTGATTCTTGAAAATGCAAAAAAAAACGTAACATTGAAATACTTGAGCGCGTCAGATTAATATATTGACAGTTCAGCTTGATGTCCTTTTCGTGCTGACCCATAATCTGACAATTATGTGGAGGAATTTCCTTGATCTGACGGTTTGAATAAAAATACCCCCCACCCTATATTAAGGGTTAATATATGGTGGGGGTATATAATAGGGTGCAAGGTTTTTCCCCTTATATTTTTATGCCACGCTCGAGTAAATCCCAAAATCCCCGCTTGGCCGCCCCTACTTAAGGGAGAGGATACTAGCCCGTATACTACAATGCAAACTAGTTTAGGGACCAGGAGAAATAATATTTACTGTCTATTCAATGTATAAATTTGAAATAAATAAATGAATGAATAGATTCTATTTTAATTATAATATACGTAAAAATCAAAGGGTTAGTGTTATCGCATAAAAACAAATCCACAACAATCATAATAGATGGGGATTGCCTGGAAGAGATTGTTTTAAGCGATAAGGCAGCCCTTTGTTCAACATTTATTGTACATACCTAGTTTTTAAGAACGTGATTTTAATTTTTGGTGAACAATAAAGTGTGTTAATTTTGAATACTGTTTAAACTTTTACTTGTAAAAACTTATGACGTCATAAATATGTACGCTCGCTCAAAATATATGAGGCTGCGACTTTTTGTAAGTTGACCAAAAGTATCTGCCGAAGAGTGGAATCATTTGCCGGAGTCCGTTTTTCCTGACAAATACAATCTTGAAATCGTTAAGTCACGAGTGAATTGGTATTTTCTAAGCGTGCTCCATCCTAGACCGCGTCATCACTCAACATCAAGTGAGACGGTGGTCAAACGCAAACCTATATATACATCCATAAACAAAATTTCCATTGGTTTACCTGACTCGGTCAATATTATAAATAGTTCTATGACAAAAATGGATAAATAAATACATTAACTTAGTAAGTATTAGTATAGTAGAGAGGTCTTCAAACATTCCAGCCTTTTTTTAAATTCATTTCAGCACTCGTAATCCCTTTCGTGTGTTAAGCAAGGGAATATTAATGATCTAGATCACTCCTACATACATTTGTAACATAATATATTGCTACAACTCGAGCCTCGACAAGAACAAAATCCACCTACATATCTGAAACAAAGCACATTTATTACCCGTCGGCATTTGAACTAATTGTAATTCTTTTATTATTGTCTTCTTTTATTTCTATTATTGTGTTCCAAAGGTCAAAACCGTTTTTTTACTTAAATCTTACTAGAAAGAAAGTAAGGAGGAAGAAAATAATGTTAATTTAGATATATTTAAAAGAGAGAGTTTTATTACTATTATATAGGTAATATTTTTTATAAATTATTACAACGTTTAATTGGGATTCATTCAAATTTTTTGTACCTTGTTATGTTTAAGTTAAATTTTCGGTGTATTATACTGGTCATTAAGCTTTACTAAGTAAACAAATCCAAGTTATTCTTTAATTATTTAAAAATCATGCCATATTTTTAACCAACTTATTACAGCAACAATAACAACTATAGGCCATTTTCGGTAGCAAGACGGATTGTTGACACTGACGGGCCGTAGTTTAGAGACCCCTGGAATAGAATAAGAGTAGAAATAACATAACTGTAATAACAAAAAAAATACAAAACACGAAACCGACTTCCAAATAACTGAAAAGCATAAAAAAAATAATTTCTCCAACATCTTGAAGTCGATGTGAAGTAAAACATAAAAATATTATATTTTGCAATTTTTTTGTTTTTAAGTCTCACTTGGCACCGACTTCAGGATATTTTAGAAAATATTTTTTTTATTTTTATTACCTACTATTGAAGTAAGTGTTGTTTAATTTTTTAAATATCTACTCTTTACTTACGCAAATATTTAAATGGCTATAACACGTTGTACGTGCCTATAATATTCGAGGGTTGCTTTCATTTTCCGTGGAATCCACTCATCAGATCCTGAGTTGATGACAATAGGACGACTTCAGAAGTTAACTCTTTCGAATATAAAGAATCGGCCACAATTGACGGAGAAATTGCATAACAAACATACAAAAAAAACTTACGGTTGATTTGTGAACCACCACCTTTTTGAAGTCGATTAACAAGTTCCTAAATAACAAGAGTTTAACTTGTTGCAAGAAATTATTATTTATTATATATAAACTATAAGCGAATACAATAAAAGAAAACTTAACTTATTTGTATTGTATTCTATCCATAGACTATAAGTGAATACTAGATCACCGTCTTCTATGGGTAAGGTGCCCAGAAGGCTGGTTACGTTTTCCTCTGGAAACGGATCACCACACTGATCCGTTTCCAGAGGTAAGCACCCGCCTTCTGATCACCTGAAGAGTCTGTTCACGCCATGCCACAGACGGTGGCAGCAAAGGTCCCCGTTACGGCCGATTTCTCTTTTAAGAACAATAGAAGAGTGGGGAAGGATCGGCCGCCATTCGAATACGGCGTGGGCACGCCACCCCATTCCTTCATTCCTTATTTCTCCGTTGTACAATCAACATCTACACACGCCAAAGCCAAGTCGCGCTATTTTGTATATTTTATAACAAACTAATTGTAATTATATAAATTAAATATTGTAAACATTTAAAACTGTGTTTATATGTACCGCCCGTACAAGTCAATGAGTCGTTTTGATAAATTTTGGTAAAGGCTCATGGCCTCAGAACCCCACGGTCCAAGCAGCTCGACAGATAGTTTAATAAAAACAACATCATATCACAAGTTGTTTTAGTCTTGTAAATTAATAAGACAATTTCACAAGTTGCTTAACCTTTGCTATATACAGTGTAAACTCCATATAACGTCACTCGATTTAACGACAAACTCCCTTAAACGTCGAAACCACTTGGCTTTGGTTGGTTAAGCTTGTGTTCCATACAATGATACACTCTATATAGCATTACATCCACTCTCAATAACTACAACAATTAAGTATTAAGTAATAAAAAGTACCTTTTAAGTTGCCAAAATTAGTAAAAACTGCGCAGCTGTGTACGTTCTTTTTTCGCTTTATTATTATATCCAGTAATAACTCGACTGTCGCTATCATGCTTACCTAATTTATAAGAAATTCCGAAATTTCTAAGTAATTCCTTTATCACTAAGATGCTTCAATATCGCAAGTTATTAATAAAATAAGTTAAAAATACAACAAAATTACTGGTGCAGCAAAAGACGTCAGACAAAAATAACAAACTTTTCCCCATTTAACGACAACTCTCTATAACGCCATAAAATTCACAGTCCCTTCAGTGTCGTTGTATAGAGTTTACACTGTATATGTTATACCTATTGCAAACAAAGGTGCTTGTCCAAAAACAAGCTCACATAGTTACATATTATCAGAAATTAATTTAGCCACGCTGGTGTTATCAACAAAAAAACAACTTGCATCGAGTTATTTTGGCGAAATTAATCTTTATATGACAGGATAAAATATCGATGCATTAAGATAATGATGATAAATGATATCCTATATTTTTAAATGCTTGTGTCCACCTACGAGTTTGTTCTATAGATAGTATTGAAATACCTTCTCCCTTTTAGGGTTCAGTTACCATTTTGGCATCAGTCCATCCGTCTTCCTGAATATCTTTGTGTATCATGCAAGGCTTCGAAACCAGTAAAACCAAACCGATACGAAAGCGAACCTGTTACAGCTTAAGTATATATGAATGTTTCTTTTCGGTTTTATTCTCACTTAATTTATTTATTAAAAAAACCATATTACAATAATACAAACAACAAAAAAATGCGAACTATCACGTTAAATTACGAACAAACGAGCGAATTAAATTTGTCTATAAGTGCAACAAATATATACATAAGTTAATAAGTGAAATAAGTATATACTTACACAGATACATACATATACACATACATACATAATAACAGAGACATATCCATACAGAGATATCTAAATAAAATACATTGATAGATACATGTAAAAATATACATAATATAAGACAACATTTAAATATAAAAAATATTAATATTAATTAAACATACTACTTACATATATTTTTATTTTTTATATCATGTGGTAGCTGCTCCATTAATTGATTTTAAGATTAAACATTTGAATACAGGCTTAGAGTAACGAAACAAGTCAATATTACTAAAGGTGTTGTAAGTCTTAGCAATTCGAGTAAATATGCTATTGCTGGCATAATTCGTTTCATGAGAAGGAAGACAGTAGAGCGTGTGCGCCGAGTTGGCGTGTTAAATCTTCTTTAAGCTCAAACAAACGGTTTTCGGCAAATACAATTCGTCAAAAAGCTTTTGTAAGGTAAACCGGTTTATGCCGGAGACTTTTAAAGCGCAAACATGTGGTATAACAAGTTGTCAGTAGCACTATGGACGGTAGACGTAAGGAGAACCATCTCTTTATATGAAGAAGTGTCCATCGAAATGCATAAAATTAGGGTGGCGCCAAGTGCACGAAATTAAATCACTCTTCACGTTTTCACATAACAATTATTTGAGGTTATATTTACTAAATTATTTAATACTACGTAAATAGTTGACGTTATATAACAGTGTACTGTCACCAACTACTCTAGTCGCCGAAGATATTAAATTTTTTAACTCGGCATACTTCAATTCGTCTCCGACAGCTACATTCACACCACACACACCCTTTGGCTACATCAGCGCCATTGTGGACGGTTTTTCAACTGTTTTTTAAGGCGGAGAAATGCATTTCGCTCACTACCGGGTCCTTTGCTAGGGACCAAAGCGATGGAGGTAAAGCCACGAATAGCCACCAGAGTCAATCGCCGGCTTGTATGGAGACTCGAACACTCAATACTCCACTAAAACCACCCACCGCCGCATGTACCCCACGCTTATGGCAGGAAGAGCGTGAGACTTAGAATGAAGTTACGCCCACGCTGATCCTAACGCATCAGTGCTTGAGAATGCCCCAGGAAAGGCAAGCTCACTTCGTCAACAGGGGGATGACTCCTCCGCTCCCTAGATGCTGGAGGGCCCCTGCAGCGGTATTACGGGAGGAGATCTTGTGCATATCTGCGCGTCCGGGACCCTGATTGACGTCGGTACCCGCGACACGCATACGCACCTCTCCCTCTTTCTCGTTCCTCAACTTCCTTTTGAGACATGATAGTCTCGCAGAAATTAGCCGCACCCACCGAATAATCGTCGCTATGCAGCATGGCTTGCCCCAAACTACCCAGCGAACCGGTCAGACCTACGAGGGTCTCAAGTTCAAATATCTGCGGTGCCAAGCTGCGCACTCGACCAGCGTATAAAACGCAGTATCTAATGCGCCACATTGGCGACATTGAGGTAAATGGGCTATCTAATACTGAAAGAATTTTTCAAATCAGACCAGTAGTTCCTGAGATTAGCGCGTTCAATCAAACAAACAAACAAACTCTTCAATTTTATTTATTAGTATAAGATTAGTAATCTTTTTCAACAGCACGCCAACACTAAAGACCTACTCTCAAACGTCTTTCATTGTTCCTTTTCGATTTATTTATTTATTTTTATTATTATTTTTATTTATTTACTTAACAAAGATCACTTGGCTTTTTCACAATACATACATAAGAGGACCCAAAATTGATCCTTGAGGTACTGCTCTACTTATCAGCAACGTTTGCGAAGTAGAAGCTGAACCATTACTATGATCAAGTCTTACGAATTGATAACGGTTACTTAAAAGCTAGTGAACCAGCGTAACGCATTACCGTCGATACCATAATATTTTAATTTTGGAAGTTGTAATTTAATGTATATACAGTCGAAGGCGCGGGAGAAATCGAGAAATATATACCATAACAAGATTAACTAAATGATGATTTATGATTTGATTTATCTATGATATATATTAGGTATTAATATTTGACGGCGACGTTGTCTATATTGATTGAAGAGCAAAAATAAAAGTCGGTATCGATATTCTAGTTCCAACTAAATATTAAAAGATTAAATAGATATTAATTGAGTAAATTGATTATATAAATTGAGATAGTTACCTATTATCTATAAAATTTATAAAAAAGCGCTAGAAAAGAACTTATAATAAATACAACATTTAACATACGACATAACTTACATAGTCAGGATAGATCGGGCACTTTCTCTCCCTCACTAATTGCCGACTTCTTAGACCTTGTGTGTTTCATGTCAGCAGCAGAAAAGTTAAAACGTAGGTTTATTACGATACATGCTTTTCCGGCCAGATTCGAACACGCTTTCATTGAATTTAGGATACGATTGCGTTAACCATTAAGTTATCACGGTATCTATGGGACATCCTAAATATAATAACGTATTTGATAAGTATTGTACAAAATTGAAATAGATTTCGGACTATAAAATATAGCCAACACGCGACCTTGAATGTATGAATGCAGAGGCGGGGATTTTTTCCAAGCAGTGCTTGACGTGTCATAACAGTCAAACAATCAAAGGTGATATGTTTTTTATATCGCTAATTCTTTAATGACCTTCCAAGAGGTTTCACTAAAGCATATTTAATTATAAATCTCATAAAATTTACCTGCACAGTTGGATAATCGTCTGTGAATCTTTCTCTTGGCATAGTATAAAACCAAGCCACAAACCACGCAACGAATATATATACAGTCTACTCTCGATAATTTGACACTCGATAATTTGAATTTTGTTTTCGGTCCCTTGAAAAATACTCGATAAATTGAATAAAATCAATGTTAATTGGTCCCTTCGGTAACTTGAAGTTGAAGGAATATTATCTTGCTCGCAAACATGCGATAATTTGAAGTCTGGGCTTTCCTACTCTCTATAATTTGAAGTGTTTATGATGCACATACCTGTCGTTAGTTTACATACATGTACAGACCTGTCAATTGTTTACATTAATGAGATATGAGTAAGTTCGCATTCCAGTCTTCTTTCAAACGTTAATGAGTAATATTTGATTTGTGCTATTAAAATGAATCCAAGAAAGAACAAATGTCTTTCCATAAGTTCCAAAGTAAACGCTTGTTTTACTTTTTTTGAACTCTTGACAGTTTGAAATTTATCTCTGATCCCTTGAGTTTCAAAATATCAAGAGTCGACTGTGTATATATATATATATATATATATATATATATATATATATGTGTGTGTGTGTGTGTGTGTGTATACTTAGTCTGGCCATAAATACTGTTACAATTAAAAAGAAACAAAATATTACATTTGAATTTGGAATCTGCCATTTTTATATGATTGTTCATTGTGTTTTCT
The DNA here is from genome assembly GCA_039645545.1 of Dendrolimus houi. Taxonomy (NCBI): domain Eukaryota; kingdom Metazoa; phylum Arthropoda; class Insecta; order Lepidoptera; family Lasiocampidae; genus Dendrolimus; species Dendrolimus houi. Next base: position 26,240,836 of record CM077123.1, on the reverse strand, counting down.
CATTTTGGTGCCAATACATTGTACACCATTTTGCGATATTAAAATGGAGTGGGGCGATAAAGAGAACCGAATCGCTGTGATTGCATAACACAAAGTAGGTATGGAGCCAAATGCAATTTTTAAAACTCTCCATACGCTTGGTATTAGTCAAATGTTTGTGTACCGGGCTATTAATAGGTACAATTAGACCTCCTCTTTTTGTGACAGAAAAAGATCTGGCCGTCCACGTAGTGTTCGTACGAAAAAGGTGGTCAAAGCAGTAAGGAAAAGAATTCGAAGAAATCCTGTCCGAAAGCAAAATATTTTATCTCGGGATTTGAAGATATCACCTAGAACCATGTCATGTATTTTAAAAGATGACTTACGACTTGTAGCCTATATCTTGTCTGGTCATTTCTTAACTTATAATTAAAAAAAGAATAGGGTGGTAAAATAGAAATAACTACTGAAGCGGTACGCAAAGGGAGGAAAATTTTTGAAGATTTTTCCCATGAAAAGAGTGCGTGCTTCTATTGATAACTGGCCTCAACGTTTAAAGGACTGTATTGCAGCCAATGGAGACTACTTCGAATAAGCTTTTTATTTCTTAAAATGGTTTATATTTATGTATTAACTAACACACTATAAAACTTATAAATTTTTTGAAAAATAATCTTTGTTGCAATATTTATGGCATATATACTAGCTTTTGCCCGCGGCTGCGCTCGCGATATATAAAACACCTAATTCAGTTTCTATGTAAGTAAAATAGAGCTTCTTATCCAGGGTTTGACTACCGGCGAATCAAACTCTAGTTCATACTATTTATTATTTATATATTAATACGTGAAGCAAAAAAATTTTACCCTTTTTACGAAAATTGCGCGGACCGAGGAGTATGAAATTTCACACATTTTTAGTTTATATAGAGAAGAAGCGACGAATGCTAATATTTTTTTAATTATGCAAAAAACCACAATATATCAATAAAAAAACATTACACACACTACCATGTGTTTGACACACACACGCATTCTTTTGTTTATTGTTCAAGTCAAATTAACAGTGTAGCCTTGACGAAATCTGTGATTATAGAAGTATTTCACATTAATCATTATGATAGAATTTCAACCACTGGTGACCACTAGTACTGCTTATTATCTACTACTATTAGCTCACGCGTCCCAAACTCAAAGGGTGCGGGTTCGAATCCTGGCCAGTTTTCTGACCTAATGTGCACAGTTTTACAATTACCACGTGCTAACAACGGTGAAGGAAAACATCATGAAGAAACCTGCACATCGAGATAACCTGTCGAACCTGCCGGGTATACTGTCCGCTCCCCCCGTATAGTGGGAGGCCCGAGCCCAGCAGTGGGACATTTATGAGCTGTTATTATTTTATAATCCGTCCAACGATTTATTTTACTTTTCGCATGTCGATCATTGATCAATTAGTAATGACGATTAAGTATTACCGATTCGATTTTACGTAAACATCGAGTTATTTTTTGACTGATAATCAATATAATGCACCTACATCATTTGCTAAAAATAAGTTATTTCGCAGGGATGGGAAACTCGTTTAACATTCGGTTTGAACGAATTTCAGCGGCTTGAGACGAAGTTCGGCATTCAGCCGAAATGTGGTTTAAATTCCGAACATTGGGCGCCAGTAAAAAGTAAAATACCTACTTGCAATATTTTGGCGGAAATTAATAGCAATCATATCTATCATAACCGAAAAATCAAATTAGGCCTTTATATACTCGTGATCATTTGTTTTAATTAGGAAATGTGTAAACCTTAACTTGCAATGTGATAAAATTTAAATTAAATTAGTTCTACTTCTTCTTAATTGAAGACTCTTGGAAATCTTTGCCTAATTAAATAGATCATTCAATCAATCAATCAATCAATAACTCTTTACTGTACACCAATACAAAAAGAACTTACAGACAAAAACTATGTCTCATTATGCACAAAAGGGCGGTCTTATCGCTAAGACGCGATCTCTTCCAGACAACCCCAGGAATTAATTGAGATTATAATGTCGATGGTGGTATACATAATACATAGTACAATTTCTTACATTCTAGTAATACATATATAAATGCAGCATATACAGCTGTTCTATATATTAAATAGATATATACTTAATATACATAACATACAAATACATATTTACGAAAATATATAAATGTTTATAGATAAATATATAAGTATATACATTTAAATATCATCATATTCCAAGGATAGGTAATACTTTCTGATCATCGTTTTGGTAGCGATAGACATCAAATTAAAACAAATATTAAATAAACGTAGTATTCTTCTAGTAAACATCATTAAGTATTGTATCTGGTTAATTATAATGCGTAACTTGAATTTAAAACAAACACTTCTAACCGACTTACAACTTTAATTTTAATTGAAATCACTTTTTTACAAACTAAAAGAGTTTAGAATTAGAAATGGTGTTTGTTTTCCAGTTAGAGGCTTAAAAATCTATTATTTTATCCATCTACTCGTATCTAAAATTTACTAGAGCCAGATTATGCGGTAAAATGGCAAATATTCGGCGTTATCAAGTCACGACGTGTCACTCTCGAGAAAGCGCGGCGAAATTAAACCGAAGTTCGACCGAATTTTATATTTTAACCGAATGTTCGGCCGAAGTTCGTATTTGGTTCGAACCACATTCAGCCCGTCTCTAGTATTTCGTAATCAACAAACCATAAAATCCAAATATTTATACTTAAAAGTGAAATAAAAGCAAAATTACGACTTTTAAGTATAAATAAATGCCGTGCTATTTACTTTTAATGAAAATATTTTTACTTCAAAACGATTAAATTTAGATATGATGGCGATAGTTTCTAGTCTATGCATTAGGTGACTCACAGAATAGCTCTATAACGTCGCCGGGAACAATAATGTATGACAATATAGTGACACATGAAATTTACTGTCCAAAAATGACAACAATGGCAAAAATGACAAAATAATAAAAATGTCAATAATTACCAAAATGATACAAATGACAAAAATTACATAAATGACAAAATGACACAAATGACAACAATGACGCAAATGACAAAAAAGTCTATGCATTAGGTGACTCACGGGATAGCTCTATAACGTCGCCAGGAACAATAATGTATGACAATATAGTGACACATGAAATTTACTGTCCAAAAATGACAACAATGGCAAAAATGACAAAATAATAAAATGACAATAATTACCAAAATGATACAAATGACAAAAATTACATAAATGACAAAATGACACAAATGACAAAATGACACAAATGACAACAATGACACAAATGACAACAATGACACAAATGACAACAATGACACAAATGACAACAATGACACAAATGACAAAAATGACCGAAATGACAAAAAAGTCTATGCATTAGGTGACTCACAGAATAGCTCTATAACGTCGCCGGGAACAATAATGTATGACAATATAGTGACACGTGAAATTTATTGTCCAAAAATGCTCAGCTTGATGGACGTACAAATGTTAAAAGTTAAAAAGAAACACTTGGATGGGGTTCAATGGTCGATATGCGACTGCAATTTATTAAATTATTTTATTTGCAGTTTTTACTTATAGTTTATTATTTTGTATGTATAGTTATATTTATAGAATAGTTTAATTTTAGTTTAGTTTTTTAATTACGTTCTTGTGGAAATAACTTTTGATTTTATTTGTTACTCAGACATTTTATCCATGCAGGAACGAAGAAAGAATACAATTTCCTGCATTGGGGTGGTATATCGTAAGAGGCGACAAAACAACCCATAGCCAGGTGGTAGGGTATTTGCCCGTATCGATGGCTACCAGCCCTGGTCTAGAATATGCCATCATAACAACTTTGAGTTGTGTTCCGGCCAGGTTCCAGTTTCCCTTAAGAGAGCAGTAGCGCATTTGTGGCATCTTTAGTGTTGCAAATGTCCGTAGGCGATGGTAACCGCTTTCCATCAGGTAGACTGCCTGTCTGCCTGTCTGCTGAACTCATGCAGTAAAAACTAGCTAAAAAATACTGTGCAAGTTACCTATATTATTTAATTTAATCAAATCATGCCAAGAATATAATTCACAAAAGTCTATATAATGTGATTTTAAAATAAATGCTAAACTCCAAATGAAAACTGCTACTTATACGATGCGTAATTGTTAGGCTCGATCCACACTGTGATGCCGTTCATAGTTCAATCTCGATCCGGACTCGGTCCGTTGCCGATCCATCCCACTGCTGGGCTCAGGTCTTCCATTTATAGGGAAACGGGTAGTATACCCACCATGCCTGTCCAAAGTGGATTGGAGGGTTTAATACATTTTATCAGTTACCTCGATGTGCAGGTTTCATTATAATGTTTTTCTTCACCTTTTGCACAAGATAACCATAAGAATGTGCACATTAGGTCAGAAAACTGCCGAAGTGGTGCATGCTTTCAAGTCAGAATCCTAACTCGCGTCATTTGAATTTGGAACACGAGTGCACTAAGAAATAGTCTACCATAGCACACTGTATTAATAATGTAAGCCCCCTTACACATCACGTGTTTATCAGGCGCCGTCGACGCGCGTCGCATACAACTATAACGCGCTTTTAATCAGATACTTGCCGACAGTATTAAGGCATCAATCGAGGCAACGCGCACGCACGTTTCCAGCGCGATACACGCACGTGTGTGACTCGTTCGCGCGCGTGCTAGGCGCGTTGTACTTTGCAAGGCGAGTTGCTCACGTGCGTCTGTAGCACGTTTCTCGTGAATTTGCAGCGATGGAATCGCAAGTAATCAGCCTTTTTCAAGTTTCGCCAAAGTCAAGACAACCGCGCGTTGATGGCGCCTTAAAAAACCTGGTGTGTAAGAAATAAATAATAACAGCCCATAACGTTCCACTGCAGGACTCCCTAGCTGCCTTCCTATTTTAAAAGGGGAGGAGGGAGGACAGTATATCCACCATGTTTGTTCACGGCGGATTGGTAGGTTTCCCGTATCGTTGATCTTGATGTGCAGGTTTTATCACGATGTTTTCCGTCACCGATAAATATGCACATTATGTCAAAAAATGCGTTAGGGATGCATTCTTGTCGACCGGGATTTGAACTCTCGCCACCTATGTTTGAAAGGCAAGTTTTTTGAAACTCCAAATCTAAAGCCTTGACCACTAAGCTGCCATCAAGTAAAAAATATTGTTATTTACTAGATAATAACATTTTCCTAACCAGTAACTCTATTGTTCGAATTCGAACTCGCATCTTTTTAAAACCAGAGTTTGAGACTAGAAAGCGTTATCCACTAAGCTGTCACGGTTTCTATAATAAAGTAATATTAATATTAAAATATTGTTGTACATTCGTTAGATATTAATATTATTCTATTTTACTAGTTAGGAAATTATTAATATCTAGCGCTATGTGTATGTGACTTTATTAGACGAATGTGCTGATATGTATATCCGTAAGACAATAAAATGTTACTTAAAGTATTATAATATTTTCTGACTAATATATTTATATTAACAAATATCGGTATATTAACCTATCTTTACATATGGTTAGCCAATTTCTAATTGAAATCAGCCTTCCACATTTCAAAAATTTTTTGGAAATCATTCATACTAGTCATTTGACTTATTCTTCAAACAGAGGAAATGCTGGAATATTCTTGTTTAATACACTATCGTAAACCATACCGTGATGTAAATTGTTAGAGTCGCCATCTAGTTGTGCAACCAATAAATTATAAATTCGTACTCCGAGTAAATAATATACTGATTTACGTCAGGCTTCTACGTATATTATGTTCTTTATTTTTTTTTCACAACTGTTACTATGTGACTTACAGTGTAAGTCCAATGCGAACAAAATGTGACCGCAAACACTAAACCAAGTATTAATTACAATAAAATTAGATCAAAATTCTGTATAAGTTCTGAAGTCACTGCACTGAGTATTTTTCCATATTTTATATTAATCGGATTTTTTTTACAAACTTTTATTTAACTTGCAATGGATGTAAGTAATGTAAGTTCGGGTGGAATCTTGCATTTAATGAAGTTACATTTGACCAACTTCCCGGTTTCCGATTGAGCTGAAATTTTATATGCATGTGTATATCGCGTGACAATGCAATAATATGGTACCATGGAGCTGATCTGATGATGGAGTCGGAAGGTGGCCGTAGAAACTCCTGTACTAAAAAAGATATACCCGTCGTGTTTGGGCTCATTTTACTTGTCTTGGCTAGCACACTGCTGCTACATGACATCCAGGTTCTCAAAAGCTTGTATTTAAAAACCTTTTAAAAATAGTTTATTATCCATATACGCTTTCGTCTACTACACACCCACTACTCGGTTATACCAGTGTAGTGCAATGACTCGTATCTCTCCTAGACACCCACTCACCGTTCTTTATAATATGACTTCGTATCACAAAACAAAAGTTGTATATCAAACTATGATATGACCGCGACTTCGTCCACGTTTGACTTGAAATTCCCGCGGGATTCTCGAAACACAGCATTTAAAAAAGAATGTAAACTATCGTTTTGAAAACTGTTTCGATGTAAGCTAATTTTTATACACCCGAGCTACTACAAATCGCTCCCGGGAAAATTACCGCGGGATTTCCAGGATGAAAAAATAAGACCGATCAGTGAAAAAATAGCATTGGAATTCGATTATTTTTCAGCTTGGCCATTTTAAATCATTCCCAGATTTTTTTCCGCGGGATTCCCAGGATAAAAAGTAGCGCAAATTTTAGGTCAAAGAATTTGCTGTCGATCAGCGAAAACCGAATCGAAATCAGCCCAGTAGTTTATATGTAAATCCCGAAGAAACAAACAAATAGACAAGAAGTCTAAACAAAAATGCATCGTGTTCTCCATCGTTCATATAGTCTTTCCAGGTTTTTTTTAAATAGCTTCCATGTACAGACACAGCATTTTTAGAATTTTATAATGATATAGATAATATTTTAAGTTTTTTTTTTGTTAGCCATTTTTTAGTATCTATAAATGCGACTGGAACTTCATTTGATTACGGCGTAACGAGAAACTCGTAACGAATGTTACATTATACTAAGAAAAATAGGAATCTATAGCTTTCCGAGATTCGTATCACGAATATGATACATATCAAAATAAAGTGGAGATTTATGATATATCTTCCACATGCGTACCGCCTACCAATATACCAATAATCTAAACATGTGCCATTTCGTTACCTGATTCCCCAAAATCGGCCGCCTTAGATCCTCCTGTAATCAAATTCCCATATCCATATTCCAAATCAGCACTAGTTAGCAAGCTTGTTTTATTGCCGACTTTAAGAGAACCTTATCAAATTAAGTTAAACAAATTTCTTGTTTTTGAAATTGTTTAACTTATTAAATTTGTATGGTCTTATAAGGGTAAAATGTGTACTAATAAAAAACATAAACAGGCGATATACGTGTGAGCATGTACACGTACTTATGGCTCGACTAACATTTTTGTTCGTGTATCACAACTTTCGTTGGGGAAAAAATCATTTGCATGATTCCTCGCACTTCTTTCGCCTGTTTTATATATACTGTGGGGGTTTATTTTTATGTGTGTGGTGCGTCGATGATGTTACCCCCTTGGATGATGGTGACGCACCACTGGCTCCATCGCCACGGAACTAGGCTCAACTGCTGGAGGGGAGTACAAAACAAGACGACGCGTGTTGTACTCTCTATGTAATTATTGCTCAATATATGTATACTTTTGTCTTATTTCTGTCTATTTTACTTACCAATTCAAAATTATATATATATATATATATATATATATATATATATATATATATATATATATATATATATATATACATATCTTAATATATATAAATTACGTGTCACGTTGTTTGTCCGCGATAGACTCCTAAACTACTTAACCGATTTTAATCAAATTTGCACACCGTGTGCAGTTTGATCCAACTTGAAAGATAGGATAGGTTTCATTTTAATTTATAATATTTTTTTATTTTACTGAGCCACAGCAACGCGTGGCCGGGTCAGCTAGTATATATATAAATAATATCACTAAAGGCAATTTCATTCAGTCAACCTTAATATGGATGAATATAACTAGAATAAAAAAGTATATACTTTTTATTCTGGGTATATTCCAAAACCCAGATGCTACCCATTTTTTTCTAATCCATCCTAAGGTTGACTGGATGAAATTGCTTTTAGTGATATGACCGCCTATTGTCTTCTGTACATAAACTTCTTGAATTGTATCTGAATGTTATGCAATAAAATATATTCTATTCTATATAATATAACAAAATATTTTCTATATAAAATATAATTAAAGTCAGTCCAAATTATATGATATTTATTTTTGGACAACATAAAAGCACGATTCAGTAGGTTTTTGATTTAGAATTTGTTCTAATATAATCTAGCCGCAAATCAGACAAGCATGTTTATTTATTTTAAAATTAGAAATTATCATTTCCACTTTATAAAATATAGGTCTATAATATGTAACAAACTCGCAAAATATTATCAAAGCACAATACGTTCATAGCTACTAGAGCTCATATTATTATTAAATATGCATAATTCAATATAATTGCTTTTTCCTTGTTGAGAAGTTAACAATGACTCCAGATACAACCCTGCACTAACAACAATTGTTGTACATACTCCTATATTTTTCTACATTTCTGGTATTGGTATAATATCGTTTGTTGAATAATCGTTAATAATTTTCAGGCCGAATCTTGGGCCTGGAGCTGGTGTCGCCAATAAACTCCCGCAGACTTCGCTGTAGCATCGCTGTCTTCGTGTGTTGGGCGTTCGTTGTCGCCTCAGGCCTCGCCTTCTACCTCTTCTATTTTGCCTTTGCCCAGCCGCCAATACGCCTCGATACTGGTAATTAAACCGATGTTCCTCTCCGCCTTTAGCAGGCTATTCACATCTATCACCGACTTAATCAATACTACATTCAAATTTTCTATTCACTTCAAGTGACTTTCTTTCTACAATGGAATACAATATAGTAAATAAATGTTCCAAATTGCATTACCTAATGGTGAATCACGCTCTTATTGTGTTCCATACTAGTGGATGATTACCATGATGCTGTACTCGTTTGCTTCTGATGTTTTCCTTCACGTTTTGTAGAAAGTCTAAATTCGATGTCATGTTTTGAATTATGATAATATGCATACCTTGCATTTTATAATATCCATGCGTCTTTTCCATTTTTGGCTAGGTCTAAACTACACGTGGTTCCTGCGACGGCCAGACTGGCAATCGATGCCAGAATACTCGCGGGAAGGTCTTAAATTACCTGTGAAGTATGTTATCGTCGGACACAGTGGAGAGCACTATTGTAAAGAAAGGTATACATGTATAAAAGTAGTGTTGGACATTCAACGGGACCACTTACGTCGAGCTTGGGACGATATCGGCCCCAATTATCTAATTGGCGGCAACGGCCTAGTATTTGAAGGAAGAGGGGCAAATATTTTTGGCGCAATGGTGATACCATATAACCGCAGATGCATCTCAGTGATGTTTATCGGTAACTATGGACAAGATCCAACTGTAAAAGAGCAGTTCGACCATTTAAGAATACTTTTAAAGCAATTAGTGAAACTACATGTACTTGTACCGGATTATATCATATATGGACATTGCCAGGTGGCAACTTCAAAGATTAGTCCCGGTCGACACGTCATGGAAGGTCTAAGAAATTTCACACATTGGAATAATAAGGATGAGGACGGCTGTATAAACTGAAAGACGTGTGGGTCTACCTGACCCTAGTGTATTAACAACTGCTTTAAGCTGCTCCTATTTCAGGTGCAGCATTTGGGTGTGGTGACGTCAAAATGTCAAGATTTACTAGTATATTCAATTTAGTCAGATTTTACATTGTTAAATCTTTTTCGAGTTTCACATACTTTGTCAAGTAATAGTAGCACCTCACCTGTTAGTGTGTGTCGTAGTAACAAAATACGTTCAATTCATTAGACGAGAATGTGGTTAAACATTCCTGACGTATATCCCAACAAACTTGGCAGTATTTGTGAGATGTTTAGGTATATATTATTAGAGGTTTAACATTTGTGTGGCATAATAGATAACAGTTAACTAAAGAAATGCTAAACGATTTTGATTTTCTTTTTGCTGTACTAATTTTCAATATAACTACATATTAGAGACCATAAATAAGAAGACAAAAAAGCACCCAAATAACTATTGTCTTCGACTTTTGTAAATCAAATTTCACATGAGTATCTTTATCTTAGAACGGTAATAATGAAATTTTTTTTAACAGGAACATTAATCGTCCAGTAAAAACTTCAGCGTATAAAGCTCTTAAATCCTATTCACCTATTTATATTAAAATAATTTGTTCTAATAAAAATAAAATCTAAAACATTCCAAAAGGCATGGCTTCCTTTAACTTTAGATTAATTGTGCACAAACTATCACATAAAAGACATCATCGTACGTTCAGAGTTATATTAACTAAATATTCGCCAAATCAAATTATAACTAATTCATTATAAAATCCATAAAATAGGAATAAAAAAACTACTTTCACATTCATACATTAATTAGTATTATTCCTGTCTACAGTATAATAAATTATTTTGCACTACCTATATATAGTATATTCAGTTTTCAAACGTGAAGAATATGATCTCATAATATTATTAATATAATCAGATTGATTTTTTTTTTACCGTCAGTCCAGGCTCCGCGATATGAGAACGGACGGTATACCATCATATTAGAAAGTAGGTTGACGATTTCACATGTTGCAGGGTCTCCTTCAATAATTTCCTTTTTAGCAGGTGACGTGGTTATTATACGTACACGTAACCTTGAGAAATATCAGGCAGGGCTTGGAAACCATAAAAAAACCAACTAATTACAGCCAAGTATACAGAAACTTTTCTTTTCAGTTTTGCTTTCAGTTCAATCGCAACGGACAAGTGGAAAAACGAATCGCAACAAAAATTTTGACTTGAATTGTTACGGGCAGATTGTTAGTGTACTTGTCCAATTTGAAAAACCAAATTTTTTTTTTTGCGGTTCGTTTTTCCACTTGTCCGTTGAAGTTTCACTTCTACTATGTGTCCCGGCACATATTGCGATTTGTTTTAAGTTTTACTGCAATTTAGGATTTGGTTAGGTTAAGTACATTTTAATGAATGCATTTTTTATTTTAACATATTTTATTTTACCAAACAAAAAAACTGATTTCGAACCGGAACCAAGAAAACATCCATAATCTACTTTAAAATTATGCCGCCTCTCACCACGCGATATACCTTCCACGCCCTCCACGCAGCCGTAACGCTTTTTCGTGACAGAAAAAATCCTAACCCCCGTCTATATAAAAGTTTCACTTCAAAAAGGATCGCCGAAAGAAGTTATTGGCACGTTGGTAGGACACCGATCTACAGATTGCAGTGATCTAAGATCAATTTCAATCTTGGATTAGAGATAGGTTATTAATTTCGGCCGTTAATCACATTTGGCGCTGATTTGAAAATTAGCCTCCCCCCTCCCTCTCCTACTTTCCAGTAACAAAAATAAAATTGGTAAAAATGTATAGTGAGCAAATTTCAATAGGCGATTCATTATGTTTGCAGTGATCAAGTGGAGATGATGTATAAGGGCGTCGACTTATGCCCCTTAGGTCTGCGCATGGGTGCCATGCACCCCTTGCACCTGGGTAAAGACGACCCCTACACCCTATTTTTTTATTGAATTACTAACTTATAAATATATCATCCGGTCCGGTTTTAAGTATATTATCCGGTCTCTATTCAGAATACACACGAATATATTGGCTACTTGCAGTCTCTGAATTAAGATTCTCAGGAAATAATACCTGGCTGGTTTTATTTTCTACATAATAATGTTGAGAAAATAAAATCAGCCAACGTTCGTGACAAAAATAGCAGAGGAGACGAACTGTTTCTGCCACCTGACTACGGCACCTATAAGTTTCTTCTCATCAGTTATTAAGTTAAATAACAATCGTATATTCTTATACATCTTCCTTTTTCTTTATAATATACTAGGCTATGGCCGCGACTTCATCCACGCTGTACTTGAAATTCCTGCGGAAGTCCCGAAGCACAAACTACCGTAGCATTTAAAAAAGGAACTAACCTATCGTTTTAGTGAAAACTATGTCAGAATAGGCTAGTTTTTATGCACCTCAATAACTACAAACCGCTCCCGGAAAAATTTCCACAGAATTGCCGGGATAAAAAATATCACACTTTTATTACGTACAATTTGAAGAAATCGCATTGAAATTCGATTTTTTTTCAAGTTGGCCGTTTTAAATCTTTCCCAGAAAAACTCCCGCGGGTTTCCCGGGATAAAAAGTAGCGCATATTCTAAGTCTAAAAATTTGCTGTCTATCAGCCAAAACCGTGTTGCAATTGGCCGAGTAGTTTTTACGTGAATCCCGAACAAACAGGCATAAAATCTAAAATAAATTGCATCGTTTTTATAGTCTATTCCAATTGTTTTTTTTTTAAATAGCTTCACTGTACAACCACGGCATGTTTAGAGTTTTATAATATCATATAGATTTTGTTCTGTAATATTATAACTTTAGATTTGGCTTGAGTTGTCTAAGACACTAAACATCATTAAATAGTGTAGTAATTCCTTGCAAAAATCTTATTTGTAATGTACGAAATGATCTTCTGAAATAAAACAATGTTTAGATTAAACCATTACATACTTCACGTCGACTTTATCATATAAAGGATCAGATTCAAATTTAAAAGTAATTCTCAAACTAAATTATACTACTACTAACTAAATTATAAAAAATGTACTTTATCATGTTACAAAAATACATCATGTTACATACAATGTTACACTTTATAATTGATACTTTACAATATCGTACAGGTGACACAAAAAAATGAGAAAGAACTTAAAAATCTGCTTTAGTAATTTATAACGTTAGTAAAATAATTATATAAAATGTTATTTATTTTAAGTATTTATATATTTTTATTTTTATTCAGTTTTGTTTTTTTTGTGTCACCCTACCTTATAGGTGCATCGTAGTCGAAAAAGGCTTTTTGTTTTGACCGGATAATATTATAAACATCTACAATGCATATTGAGCGCTTTATGGATGATTTACAACGAACCAGCCATAAATGTTCTCAAAGTTACATATTATATATTCATCTATACCTCGCCCAGACCCCCTAGACATGTGGCATAAGCGCTAAACGACTAGAATAGAAAACGAATAACATATCGTTACGCTAAGTATTATGATATTCCCACACATTTTCCTTCTATTCGTTTAGCGCTTATACCACTTGTCTATGGTGTTGATCTTGTACGAAGGACGGCTCGCGCCCGCGCGTTCCAAAATGATCATCTTTCTATACAGTACTCCACTCATCTATAAGTGTAATAAGCAAATTAAAAATATATTATACTATACAACTTTAATTCCTTGTATAAGACTTTCCCGTGCATTCTTCTTTTATATGTTTATTTGTAGAATTTTAAATTAAAAAAAAATTGTTATTAAACTATTAATTATAAACATATCATTATTCAATTTTGGAACGAAGTTCCTTATCGCACGTTACACACTGAGCGGATGGGAGCGAGATCGAAAAAAGTGTAATAAGAGTTTTTTCCGACACTTCTTGTTTTATTATACAATTTCAAACTTTAATACAATGAAATAAGACCTAAGTAATATCCATTAGTGTAATATACGCTGTTTTTGATACAATTTGTTTGTTTATGATTTCCATACATAGTTTTTTGATAAAATTTGATTCCTTCGGTGGTTTTCGATATTTTTCGATGCTTATTAACACTTTTTGAGTCGTTTTGAAAAATTTTAAGACATTTTAAGAGAACTTCGTTCCAACCAAGTGTCCTAAAGACACTTCCATTAGTTTTATTATTAAAATTAAATAATGAATCCCAAAGGCATTGAAGCCATTACCAACAAGAATAGAATAGAATAGAAATAATGAAACAACAATCTATTGAATCATTTGAATCAGTATTTTTAATTTGGTTCGTAACAAACTATTAAGTGAATTATTCATATATTGTCGAAATAAAGTATTAAACTGGTGTGGAAAATTAAAGCCTGAATAAAATTCATACTCAAACTGATGCCAGAAATTATAATCAGTATGTTTATATTAAAGCGTCGTTTGATCTTGTAACACCTGTACATTTGAAAGTAGGGCTTAATTTAGATTGCATGGCTGATTGAGGAACGACTATGGTCCTAGATTAGAATGAGAATTGTGATTATTATATGTATTATGTAAACACAGAATATTAAGCAAAAAATCTTCTCTATATTCACTATAAATAGATAGTATATATTAGCACGATAGAAGTATAGAAGTGTAATATTTCTACTATTATTCATAAAACGTCGAAAATCATACTCCATACGCCTTACACCCACCCGCGTTATACGTTAATACAAAAATTTTACTAAAACTCTAGCAAATATTTTATTGTGATCCTGGCAATACAAGACAATAGGTTACTAAGATAGTCATTCTTATTAAATGTACTTCTTTCGTGCTAATAGATCTATATAAAACTTTTGCACTGAAATAAGGCATCCTGTATTCATCTCTGAGATGATGATTGATGAGAAATGATATAGGTCTTGCCCCTAAGATGTACTCTTTACGGGACAACCCCCACGTCGAACTTTGCTAGCTATGGCACTTTTTTCCAGTATAACAAAGTGTTTAAATACTAAATATCTGTTAAGATGAAACAAACCAATAAGAAACTCCCTTCTTCATTTAAGTGCATATTTTACTCTGTTTTCAGTAGTGTTGTGATGCTTCCATATGTGAATGGCAAAGGAAAAGCAAATTAGTATTTTTTAAATAGTGTTGTGAATAACATTTATATAATATATGAATAGATACACAATGAAACGATGAGTGTTAAATATTCATCTAATAGAAGCTTAAGATATTATTAATTATTATTATTCAATTGTAAAAAATAGTTTTTAAGTAATAAATATTAAGTGATATTGACTGACATTTTGTTATATTATAGTAATATATGATTTTAATGTGATATTCGGTACTTTTATTTGTAAAACAATTTATAGTACAAAAACAATTGGTACAATAAAATAAAACGAAAAATAGATCTAAATCTAATAAATAAATCAGACACTTTGGTGGAATTCCTGCTGGATTTCTATATCTCGCTTAACCGACCATTGGTAGATAATGGACAATACTTATATAGAGTTATCAAATTTTAACCAACAGTAACACAAGAATTGAGAGCCGGCATTAGTATTTATACAGGAATGCCAAAACTCAGCCGAAAACAATGCTATCAACTCATAAAAAGAAGCCTTGAAACTCGAAATGGCGCTTGAATAGGAAAAACATGTTGGGCATACCTCAGTCATCGCATTTACAAACGTCATTTTTCTACATTTGTCTCCTTTTCTATCGCACCTCCACTAATCATCATAGTAACCTTTATACAAAGTATTTAAAAAGAGAGAAAGAGAGAGATAACACTTTACTGTACACCATTTTTTTAGATACGCCATTCTGTCAACTTTAAATATAAGTGACGTGTCATCAGTAAACTACACTACCTCACACATATCATTAATAAAATATGGCAAATCATTAAAATATATCAAAAATAAGAAGGGATCTAGAATAGAGCCCTGGGGCACACCCATAGGTATACCAGTCTCACGAGATTTGACATTTATAATTTCAACGCTTTGGGATCTATTGCTATCTTAATAATTTTGATTACATATATATTGCATCTTTATAATAAGTTTTCTCGTAAAAATTGTCACAACTCTCCTCGGTCTCCCTTACTTAATAAAAAATACCGCATATCTCAAAACCTTAACTGATACGCTTCAAACTAATTTTCGTTGGAAGTATTTTCGAAGTTCTAGAGCTTCCTTTCTTGTTTATCAAAATAGTCTTCTTTATAATTCAAAAGTTGGGGAGAGGGGTTTCGAGTTTAGAAACAAATACCTATATCGCAACCCACAGATCCTTGGTCGCAAACTATTAACTTAAGTTTCGGCAATTGCTTGGCACTCCACGCTCTAGAAGGGTTTTGTAGCGGTGAGATTTTGTTTGAAATGTTTTGACGCTCAACACCCTCGATTTTTTTAGAATTTTCCATTTTATAGGTTAAAATTTAGAGAGCGCAGGAGGAGTCGCAGTTTTCACGACTGTGAAAGCTAATATATCACAACATATTGATTAATTTAAAAAGTAATCAAGGACCATATTTTTAAACATGTGAAACGTTTTTCAACCCTAGTAACATATATGGCGGCCATACTTTATCTTCGAACAATAGTTACATGATACTAATTTTTTTGGAAAAATATTTGTGTAGAAAGACTCAACAGCTTAGTAATATGTGACGTTTGTTCTTGGATACACAAACCATGTGTATAAAATCGTTAAATCGTGAATTTAAAAAAAAACAGAAATGTAGCCTACATTGAGGAACGTAACTCCAGTATGTGATCCACTTTAACGAATTAAATCCTCAATACTCTGCAAAAAGATGACATTTTATAACCAATGATACATATATTAATTGACAATTAACGATGTAAACGACCGATAATAAAGCAAAACAAATTGAATTCTGCGAACTATTATTAAAATTTAGGTATTTTCAGTAATTACTTCTTATCAAGCCTTTAACAATTAGTTTATATCACGATATCGGGCCCTTCCTTGTTAAAGAATAATAACCCTCGAAAGCCTGAACTACAACATTCTATCTTTGCTGCTTCACCAAAGCATACGTAAGTATTCCAAACTCTTAAAGCTTCACAAATAATTTTTACTGATCACAGTTTTCTTACTGTTTCATATTGACTGCTCCATATTATTAATTTTCACTTTATTTATGTATTCATTTAATCTCAAAAATTTTACATTTTTTTAAAAAATATATAGACATTTTTTTATAAAAAAATAGATAGAATTATTCTTTTATAAAAATACATCAAAAATAAATACATATTCAATAAAAAAAATATAAAATCTTGTAGCTCACCGCCAGCGGGGCCTGAGGTCCAAACTACCGGTGGTTAGGGCTCCAGAGACAGGAACCTCCTCACAATTCGTGCCGTGTCCAAGAGTGCTGCCTTCTGTATCTGGCCCTTCACCCAGCTTCCTAGCGAAAGTCTCTCTAGATGACGGTCGAGGCTTTTCGCTATAAGACCATTGACGGTGACAACTATCGGCACAATGCTCGTTGACTCCAGACGCCACATAGCGGTAACCTCGTGAGCAAGATCTAAGTATTTACTTAGTTTTTCTTTTTCTTTCTTCACGAGGTTATCGTCATGCGGGATACTGATGTCAACGAGTATTGCTCGTCGTGCAGATCGATCTATTATCACGATATCTTATTGGCTACAATAGTCCTGTCCGTGATAACTGATCGATCCCAGTAGAGCGTGGCACGACTGTTTTCAAGAACTGGCTCCGGCGAGTACTGGTAATAAGGCACCTCCGTTTCCACAAGACCGTATCGAAGGGCAAGTTGCTGGTGGATAATCCTGGCTACGAGGTTATGTCTGTGCAAGTACTCGCCGTTAGTAAGATGTGAACAGCCGGAAACAATATGCCTGAGGGATTCACCTGGGCGATGACATGCCCGACAGATGTCTAAGGTGCCATCCTTCAGGATATATTTCCGGTAGTTATTTGTCTTAATAACTTCGTCCATAATTGCAAAGACAAAACCTTCGGTTTCTCCAAAGAGGTTACCGAACCGTAGCCAGTTTACCGACGCTGACAGGTCTACGTCGGGCCCTGTTAAGGCCCGATAAAACCTGCCATGCAGCTCCTTGCTCTTCCATACATTGATGCGGTCGGAGGAGCTCAGTACTGCCAGGTTGCACCAATTCTCTTTAGCCAACGAGAGCGTGGTAAGACCCTTGTCTACTGCCACAACATCTTTATGCAAGCCCACGTTCATCTTAAGGAAATATGCCCTGAGATTGTTCACCTCACGATTGTGCAGATCCTTGGCATTTAGAAAGCCTCGACCCCCACATCTTCGCGAGATGTGATTGTACATTACTGATGAACGTGGGTGATGCATACGATGTTTTGTCAGTAGGCAACGGACTCTTGGATCTAGGCCGTCCAGCTCCGTTTGAGTCCACCTAAGTATGCCAAAGGAGTACGCCAACACGGGCATAACCCAGCTGTTGAAGGCTCTGACTTTATTTCCACCTGAGAGAAGGCTGATTAAAACCTTCCTCAGGCGGTAAAAGAATCGGTCCTTCACCGTCTGTTTAACGTCCGCGACGGCTATACCTAAGGACTCTGACATACCCAGGTACTTGTACGTCTCGGTCTCGGAGAGGGATTTGAGAGACATGTTCTCTGAAAGTTGCAAATTCGGTGAATTCACAACTTTCCCTCGCCGCACATGCATGACCGCACACTTTTCTATCCCGAATTCCATATTAATTGACTTACTGAAGCGTTCTGTTGTCTTCAGTAATTCAATCAAGTCTGGCTCGTTGGATGCGAAAAGTTTGAGGTCATCCATATACAACAAGTGTGACATGATCGCACCCCTCTTCGAAACCGATAGCCTAGCTTTGAAGACTCTAGCAAATTGCTAAGAGGGTTCAATGCTAGACAAAACCACAAGGGACTCAAGCTGTCACCCTGGAATATTCCACGCTTTATATTTATCGCGTCCTCCGGCAAAGAAAACCTCTCCCGGAAGCCTAAGGTATGTGACCCATTGCCCCATACATGCCTGAAGAAAGGCTCTTAGAGTTGCATCGACTTTATACAACTCTAAGACTCTCATCAACCATGTATGCGGCACTGAGTCATACGCCTTTTTGTAGTCGATCCAGGCGACGGAGAGATTTCTTCTGTTCCGTCGGGCTTGTTGGCTAACAGTTGTGTCAATGAGAAGCAATTCCTTCGTACCGCGCGACCCAGCCTTACATCCATTTTGGGTGACTGCCAAAATGTTATTATTATAAAAATAATTTGATATTTTTTTTTCCAAAATGGACGTAAGGAGCTTGTAGATGGTGGGTAAGCATGTGATTGGTCTATAATTTTTGGGTTCAGTGGTACAGCCAGATTTGAAGAATAAATGGGTGACGCCTGTCGTCATAAAGGTTGGAAGCGAACCACGATCAACAGCTTCTTGGAATTGATTAGCCAAGCAACCATGCGAGCTTTTGAACCACTTGATCCAAAAGTTATGCAATCCGTCCGGTCCTGGACTTTTCCAGTTATGTGCCGAACGAATTGCATTACCAACATCAAGTGGTTCAATGGTAATAGGTTCCATATCTGGCACCTGTTCGCATGATTGCTTGACCACCTCAATCCAGTCACCTTCCGTGTAATTGACAGGCACTGACCAGATACTGCGCCAGAAAGAAGCCATGGCATCAGTATTTAGCATTTGCCTGTCAGCGACACTATCGCTAGATTTCTCCCAACCTCTATAAACCCTTTTCTTTTCACTTTGGAAGGTCCGATTCAAGAAATATCTATCCGCTCGCTCTTTATATCGGCGGATTCTATTTGCCCATGCATAGACTTTTTGCTTCCAGAAGTCTATACGTTCCGTGGCTCTGGCCATATATTCAGTGGGACTGACGTTTGTACCAGTAAATGCCTGAGCCACGAAGCGCATAACTCGGGGCCGGCAATTGCCAGCCCGGAAGCAGATTAATTTGGCTATGAGAACTCTCGCCCTGCCGATACGCCGCTCAATCCGTATTTGCCAGGCAGGTTTGCCGCTTGTAGGTCGGGTAGCCTGTGTATTTGGAAACTTTACACCAGCCACCCGACATACAGCTATGGCCCCGCAATATAGGATCGAGTGCGTATCGGCAAGGTCCGTGCTAGACCTAAAATAAGGCGCTATCAAACAATCCAGAGCTCCCATAAGCAACAAATTATTTCTATGCAGGGGCAATTTCGGAACGCGTGGTCTATTTAAGACAGGCTGATCTCGGAATTCTTGAATCGAATGTTCCAAAGTCCTTCTCAACTGCTCATTAATCTGGATACTTACATTACCTACCGCTAGGCCATCTGACACGTCGTCCATGGTAAAGTTCACCGGCCTCTGCGAGTCCGCAGGTGGTGCCGATGACGTAGGCTGCGGCGTGTCAGTACTTTCGCGGTTGATCCGTACAGCATTGCGTAGACGATCAAGTGTCGACTCGTCCAGCAGGTGTAATCGCTGGATAGCGCGCACTTGATCCGATAGTCGTTGCGCCGTCACGGCGGATGTTGGTTGAAGGGTCTGAAACAAAGACAGCAAACGGCCACGATACGAAGTAAGGTTAGTTCCTCGCTCTGTCGCCTCATAGTACGCGCGCATGACGCACTCATTCAACTCTTGAGTCCATCTCATGCGGCGCACTGCACCACCGGTAGCGAGGGCGCGCGCGCGGATACGTCCCGCAGGCCCCAAGCGTGCCGACGGTGGCCGCCCACGGCCCCGCACAGGTCTTAGCGGCGGGGCGGGCGGCGCTGGCTCCTCCTCGTCTTCGCTCGATATCCCAGTGGTCGTTGCCGTCACGATGTCTTCATACGACGCTGATGACCGAGACGTAGAACCCGGCGAGGCGGGCGCAGCTGATAGTGGGTGTGCGCATCTTTGTCGTGCTGCAATTTCGTTTGTCTCCTTATTGTTTAGTGTTATCCACAATTTTGTACTTTTCTAAATAATTTGTATAGAATTTTTCATTTTCGTCCGGATGATTGACAGTACACATGTCATAAAGTAATAAATTTCTTTCTGTTGAATATTAATAGAAGGAGATTTCTTGTAAATAATCTTCAAATACTGGTAAACTGTTTTTGTGAATTTGGAAGACTATTTTATCACGTAGAATCACTGTTTTATTTAAATTTATTACAAAAAATACGGGACAGACGATTAGGTGACAGCAGCAATTTTTTTTTTCTTTTTTTTTATTATTATTTCACTTTATTATTATTATTGTTTTATTGCTGGAGTACAGCAGACATGCTGATGGCCCAACTGTGGTGCAAAGTGGTTACCGTCGCCTATGAACATTTGCAACACTAAAGGTGCTACCAATATGCTACCAGACTCGTAGATGGGACTGGAACCTGGTCACTAATGCCGGAACACAACTCAAGGTTGTTATAGCGGCATGCTGCAGACCAAGAGTGGTTACAACCCAGACGGGTAAATGCCTTACCAATTGGCTATGGGTTGTTTTGTAGCCTCTTACGATAGGCCGCCCGGCCACAGGAATTAGTATTCTTTCTCCGTTCCTGCACGGATAAAAATTTAGGCTCAGGTTCCATCTGAGATAATGTTATAGCTATTGACAGTAGCCAAATGCTTCTTATTTATAGCGTTAAAAACGTTAACGTCTTTCATAAATAACAAGAATATCACATCACAAATAACGCATTAAGCCCACCGCTACATCGGCGTGAAACGGTCAATAACTAACATTATCCCAGATGAAACAGTAGCATTACCCTCACTGTTTTAGATGACCATATGAATTGAATTAGTTATTGAATTAAAAAGCGCTTATATGTTTACAATTTTCTATATCTCAATTTAATTACTTATTGCGGTCTGTTGCGAATTCAGTTTTTTACTTTTATTTGTTTTAAGAAAGCTTGCCAAACAGTAAATAGCTTTCACCTACATTCTAGTCCATTGATGTATCAGAGTTAGTGAGGTACCCATCTTTTAAAGTCCCCTAATTAAAGGGAATTGTATTAATCATCAGGGTCATAGGAAGCATCGTCAACGGTAAAGTCTCTTGCATTCAGTGATATGGTTCCTATACATATGGCGGCCTTTGTGGTTGAGCGGGCTAATCCTTTGCCGGTCTACCTCACTGCAACGCAGAGGCTCGAGGTTTGATTCCTGGTATACTAAATTTCGGAAACGTATTTTCTCCTTTATTTACTATGGTCTGGGTGTCTGAGATCGGTCCCAGAGTAGTCCGTTGTATATTTCCCATAAAAACAAGTGTAACTTGCTTAATATGGGGATATACAATATGAGTTTGTCTGCCAATTTCTAAATTTCTTTCTAAACATATTATCTTACTATCCTTTCTCTTACCACATAGTTGATAGGAATTTGACATTACCTGTATGGTTTATACCAATATTTAACTAATAGTAAACCAAATGAATGGATAGTAAGATGTGGAAACCCAGCATGAGTTGGTAGTTGCGAACATGTTATCGGGATTCCAATACTAACATACTGCTATCAGCGAGCAACATGTGGAATGTATTTGGTTTCACCTCTTTAATTAAAATAGCAGTGATCACCATTTAAGTAATTATTTATGTATTTTAATATTTATTTTTCAGAGCTATCTTTTCCTGTATATATTTGGAATCACATTAAGAACACCACCAGAGCTGAGAGGTTAATTTGCGCTTCATCAATGGTTGCTCTCGTCGTCTGCATCGTGCTTATCCTGACTTTTACGCTCAGAGGTAGCGTGTTAAGCGACGACGGTGACGTTGGTAATTATCACAATTTCAATCAATTACCTATATAAATAAAAATTAATCGTAGAAATGTATGTACGCACATAACTTGAGAACGACTTTACCGATTTGATGATTTTTTTTATGTCTGTTTGAGTATCCCGGATGGTTTAGATTCATATTTGGAACCGGTAGGAGGCCCTAGAATCGGGTCGTAAATTTTTATTTTTGCAGGGCAAGACAACGTCTCCTGGGACCGCTAGTAATAAATAAAACATGACCACTCTACATCTTAAGTACAGATAAATATGCTGAGCTCGACGTGAGGCATGATGTAGACCAGCGACACTCAACCTTTTTCTTATAAGGGCCACATAGATGTATTAGATAAGTTTTTTATTACTATAATATAATAGAGGTTTGCGACCCACCTAATGGAAAGTGGTCACCGTTATCTGTGTACTATGGCAATACCAGAGGTGTTACCAATGTAATGGTACAAATGTTACTATGTAAGACGGGCCAGTTACAAGAGCTCGGAGGGCCGCGGGTTGAGTATAGTTGATGTAGAGATGAGTATATCTGACACAGATACTTACCGGGCACGGTTGCTTCGATAAGTATCTTTGTCAGATTGCGGGCTGCCTTGCCTTCACCCCAATGCCGCTAGTGTGGCGCGCTGGACACGGCGTTACACACGCTAGTCGAGTGCGCCGCATGGGCACCTCAGAGGTTTGAACTCGAGACACTTGTAGGACCGATCGAGTCGCTGGGCGATCTGGTGCAAGCCATGCTGCACAGCGACGATTGGTGGGTGGGTGCGGCCAATTTCTGCAAGACGGTAGTGTCTCATAAGGAGGCCGCGGAATGAGATAGGGAGAGAGATGGTAGTGCGCATGCGTCTCGCGGGCGCCGACGTCAGTCGGGAGCCCAAAGGCGCAGGTATGCGCATGACCTCCCTCCCTGAAATACCGCTGCAGGGGCCCTCTAGCATCTAGGGAGCAGAGGAGTCTTCACCCCTGTTGACGAAGTGAGTTTGCCTCTCCCGGGGCATTCTCAAGCACTTGTGCACTAGGATCGGTGTGGGCGTAACTACGTTCTATATCTCACGCCTTTCTTACCATAAGCGCGGGGCACATGGGAGGAGGGTGGTTTTAGTGGGGTATTGATTAGTCGAGTCTCCACACAAGCCGGTTGATTATTGTTTGGATTGCCTCAGGAAAGCCTCCATGATCAACAACGGTCTAATCCCTAGCAAAGGACCCGGTATGTGCGAAAGGAATTTCCCCCGCCTTAAAAAAAAAAAGATGAGTATATCTGGGCATCCTTAGGAGTATGGCCCTCTTACGGTGCACCCGTATGGTCCGTTGCACTTCACCGCCACAATAGGACTCTGTTGTGCCGCGCACAACGGGTCCTGGCATTGAGAACCATCCGAGAATACCGTAAAGTTTCGTGGACGGCGTCGACACTCTTGGCAGGCGATCCACCCTGGCCTCTCCAGGCGGACGTACTTGCCAAAGTTTGGCGGTCCCGACAGGATGCCCTCGCCCGTGGCCTGGTTTATTGCCAGGCCGAACTTCAGGCGATCAGGACGCGGGAAACCGCGTCCATAATCCAAACTTGGTCGAGAGAGTTGGAAACTCCTGTGGCAGGCATTGAAATAGTGGAGGTGATGCGCCCGCACCTGTTGCGATGGCTTTCGCGGAAACGCAGGTCCCTGACCTTCAGGACAACGCAGATACTTACCGGGCATGGGTGCTTCGATAAGTATCTGAATCAGATTGTGGGTGGTCTGCTTTCCCCTCAATATCGCCAGTGTGGCGCATAAGACACTAGGATGCGCTAGGATCAGCGTGGGCGTAACTACGTTATAAGTCTCATGCTCTTCCTGCCATAATCGCGGGGTACATGGGAGGAGGGTGGTTTTAGTGGAGTTATTGCCCATGGGTGACCTCTTCACATAGAGGGAGGTACCTTGCCTAGTCTCCACACATGCCGTCGATTGACTCTGGTGGCTGCGCTATCTTCAGTACCTTACCTCTCATCTTTTTGGTCTAATCCCTAGCAAATGACCAGGTAATGTGCGAAATGCATATTACCGCCTCAAAAAAAAAAGAGATGAGTATACCTTACCAAGTCTCGTATATTTTGGTGCCCCGCTTTCCTCTTGTAGCTCCCACCGGCGACCCTGCTTAGGTCATCGATTCACTTGACTAACGTAGTAGAGCCATGCTGGCATAATTGACGTGACAGCTCACTGGGCCTTAAGCCAATCTTCTTTCATACGATGAGAGAGTTCCAATAGCTACTTCTCCCTCCGCCTATCCCTTCACCCTATTCAATTTGTCTATCCCATTCCGACTACCTTATTCCTCCTGTTTTATCCTTCTGTCCTATCCCCTACATCCCCACCCTGCTATTCTATCCCCTCTGTCCTCTCCTAAAGATCGGCAAAACGAACTGGTCAATTGTAACCTTGATACTTAAAGACTTCCAACGTGTTTCATAGCCCGTTTAGCGACTTACAGTTTGTAAAGCATCCCCAGCCATGTAATCTACATGTTACAACTACACGTCGTAACTTGTGAGTACACTCTTCAAGAGTGATTGAGCAGTGCGTCTTAGCTGACAATGGTCAGCTAGCCGCAAATAAAAACTAAATTCATACGATTCAGTTTCAAGCCCTGTAATGTGTGTTTACCTACTCTTTAATTTAATTATTTTTAAAGCTCTTTGTGAAATTATATTTATTACAAGGTCAAGAATTTAAACAACCAAATTATCTTCTTAAGGACAATAATAATTACCGATCGCAAATACAAAGATCTAGAAAAAAAAATACAAGGCCACAATCATATCAATAAAAATTTCAGTACTAAAAGTATTTTGAAAGAAAGAAAAACGTTTATTTGTCAAAGGCGACATACATAAAATATATATTAATTTAATGAAGCAAAACACGATATTTATGATCTGGTCACGACTCTGTCACTAAATACAAAAGTATTAAGCCTTACACATACTTGGAGGCAAACGGAGCAACTTATTACGGAACATATCCCTCTTCAACTACGTGGAATGTCGCGAAATATTTTGCATGCACTCGCTTTCGAAGCGGGTCCAAGCAACATGCTCCGAGTCACATAAATTGTTGCCAGACATGTTACTGGACACTGACAAACGTTGCAGCGTCATATAGATGTTGTGCGCCATGTTGGGGGACATTTTATCCTTTCGTGTACTTGAGGCTTTAGAGCGTACGAGTATGAAGGATGGTACAAGTCATCGAGTTCAGCACGAATCTCCATCGCGTCGCTGGTCGCTATTCGCATCGCCTTGGGTTGTATATTCAAGGTACAATAAAACTTTTTAGGAACACTATCTATCGGAACTTATTCCCTTGATAACTAATGCCACATATGCCAGATAAAGCACTAAGCTGACACATACATACATATAAGTCACTAATCATATTTTTACTAATACTCATTTTTAACAGCACCACACGAATGGAACATAACAAGAAACATGTGGTTAGCAGCTTGGGCCAACAATACTCAAACCACGGTGCCCTTTGAACCTTTAAGACTTGTCATCATCCAACATACCGTGAGTCCAGAATGTAATAAGTTCATCAACTGCGCTGCAGAGCTACGTAATCTTCAGTCCTACTTCCTCAACAACTTGGGCTATGATATACCGTGAGTATTGTCCAAAAATTATTAAACACTTAATTATTTTTATGCTTCCTAATAAACAAACACTAAGCTCATTTTTTATAACAGCTATACAATGTTTATAGTCTCGTTAAAAAAAATATTAAACAAAACGTTGTTCCTAACCGCAATCTGTATGCGATAACGATTAACACTTCTTTTTTATTTTCGGTAACGAGCCTATATAATAGACTTTTACCTATGAAATTGCCGTTTTGCAGTACTGGCCATTTCAAATAAAAAAGTATTGTTTGGCTAAGGATTTTATTTTCAAATTAATTTTGTTTATTGTTTAGCGTTATGTTATCATCGCATTTGAATCTTTTCTTCATCATGGATACGTTAAAAATTCAAGTAATTGTGGAATGAGTACCGTCGTGGTAGCAACGCAACATAAGCTTCACGCAATATCATCGACGTTTACGGAGTGTACACTACAAACGAGCGCACCACTTATTGGTTTGCCCACTTCCGTTCTCAAAACTTTGACCTCAAAAATGAACCTCGTGATCGTTCGAAAACTTTGGTTGACAATGACGAATTAGAGGCGAGTGTGGAAGCTGATGATGCTGAATCTATGGCTGAATTAGCAGCAGCTTTCGACGTTAACGTCAAAACAATATTGGACTGTTTGACAATCGCAAGCGCTTAGAAAGTGCGTTGTATCTTGGTGCAATATGTAAATAATGCCCTAAACGAAAACTTACCCTTAGGAAAGTGATGGTTACTGTTTGGTGGTCCAGCGCCAGTGTGATTCATCACAGCATGTTATAAACCGGAGTGAGTATTACTGCAGATGTGCACTATAAAGAACTGAACACAATGATGGAGGAGCTCGCATGTCTCTAATCAGCTTTGGTCAATCTCTCGTCTCCGCTGCTCCTGGACGACAACGCGCGACCTCATACTGCTGTGCAGACGGTCTCTAAATTACAAGAGCTAAGGTTGCAAGCCATCATCCGCCGTACTCACTAGATCTTGCGCCTACAGATTTCTACTTTTTCCATAATTTGGATAACTTCTTGGCGGGGAAAAAATTAAATACCCGAGAGGCAGTACAAAATGCCTTTGAAGAATTAGTTGCCTCCCGTCCAGCTGATTTCTTCAAGTAAGGCATCAGTAAACTGCCACTGCGTTGGCAAAGTTACAGGCATCAATTGTCCGTGTGATTACTTTGATTAATAAAAATAAAAATATAGAAAATAAATTACGTTAACTATAGAAGAATACAATGTAACTAGTAAATATAATAAACATATATGTAATATAATACAACACTTGTATAAGGCTATATGTTAATATATATTGCATGTAATGTCTTCCGAACATTTTTTTTAAATGTTGATAAAGATTTGCTTGCTTGACAACCCCAGGTAGGATATTTTGAAGTTGAATAGGCTTAACAGGGAAAGAAATATTGTAAAAACTATTATGAATAAGAGGGTTAGTTAATTCTATAATAATAAAAAGCTACGAAAGGTTTTCGAATTGTATTTGTATACTAGCTGTACCCGGCAGACGTGGTCCTGCCCTTATACAATAGAAATCTAGAGCCCGATTGCAGCGCCATATACCGATCCACTTGTGAATCTAATTCTAAAACATCCCGATACCCATTCAAAGACATACAAAAAAAATCATCAAAATCGGTGCAGCGGCATAGGGGCAGTTTAGTGAATATACACACGTACAGAAAAATTATATATATAAAGATCATAACCTATCGGGTCCATTTCTGAATCTAAACCACCCCAAGACCCACTTACACGCACAAAAATAATTGCACCTAAATCTTAGAACCCGATTGCAGCGCCACTTACCTAGTTCAATTGTGAATCTAAATCATCCCGGGACCCACTGAAACACACACAAAAAATGTCGTCAATTTCCTGGAACCCGATTGCAACGCCACTTACCGGGACCTAGAGGCATACAAACAGAAAATGGCGCCTAAGGCACGCATCATAGTTGATAAATTATCATCAAATCTTCCTCGCTCATTCGCGAAGCTCGGGAATCTCGAACGTGCTTGTTGGATATGAAATCACGAAGTAGATGTAACAATACGTAACAGTTTATTGTAGTACATTCTAATTTTTAAATTTAATAATTGGCCATATTGCGCAGTCCCCTTGCAGTAGGCGCCCCGCGCCCGGGGCTAGTGCTCTGCTTGCCCCACCCTAGCTAAGCCTCTGCCGGGACTAATGGTTAATATAAACCATTCTCGAATCCACTTTAACAATCGCAAAAAATTGCATCAAAATCGGTCCAATCCTTTAGGAAGAGATCAGTGAAATACACACGAACGAATTTTATCTATAAAGATAGATTTTTGGACCAGAAACCCTCGCGAGCATCCTCAGAACATCCTACCATAGTTACATCAGCATCTGATCAATGGTTTACGAACGCATATTGAACACACATACTAACATTGATTTTTATTTATATAGATTTTTTGAGCCAAAATCCTTTTCGGGCGTCCTCAGAACATCATACTAAAGTTTCATCACCATCTGATACATGGTTTAGGTACGCATAATGGACAAACATACAAACATTGATTTTTATTTATAAGATTTTATGATTTCACAGCTTTTATTTGTATTTTAGCTTTATAGAGAAATATAGGTATTTTATGTTAGAGTTTTATATATATATATATATATATATATATATATATATATATATATATATATATATATAAGTTTTATCTGTGGTTGGAGGTATCTCTTCTATTATATTAATATACTCTGTGGAGGCATGTAAGGCTAGTGACTTGTGTGAATTATAACCACATAATATTATGATGTAATAAGGTTTTATGAAATGAAGAAATTGCGTTAATCGCAAACGCATCTTCGTCTGAGTCTTCTGTATTACATATATATATTTATGCTAATCGTTAAGAATAAATATTTCTTCAATTTCAATATACCATTCAATTTTATAAGATTAGTGGGCTATTGAATCTTCTAACGAATCTATATGGAGATCCAGTAAGGTAACGTAGCCAACCTTACTCACCGAAGAAACTGGCCTAGGCTTATTATTCTACCTAACATTATAGGGAAATATAATATCAATCAGATAAAGTTTTGATGAATTAGATTATAACAATTTGTAAATTATAGGTATAAAGAGTTGTTTTCTGTTATCAGGTATAATTTCATGGTTGGCAATGAAGGCAGAATATACGAGGGAAGGGGCTTAGGCATGGTGGGAGCACACACCTACGGCTACAATAGCTGCACGATCGGCATTGGTTTCGTGGGTAAGTATAACGACAATAATTTATTTTTCTGAGTTGTATAGTCCCCGGCACGATTCTCGAGAGCTGACATTGGCTTGCGCACAAGTGAAATTTGGTATATTTTATCGAAGTAAAGTGACACCTATTATAAAGAACCTCGATATAACGATTTGATTGAATTAACAAGTTTTAAGAAATCCTTAGAACCGGGCGTAATACAAAATAAACCTTTACATTACGAATAAAAAAAACCTCTTTATAATGAATTTTCAATAATTGCAAAAAATTAATAGGAAGTACCATTAACCTCTGTATAACGATTTTGGTCAATCTACATTTGCATAAAGTATCCTAACAAGAATTCCTGTCTCGACAGGTTCAAACATATTCATTTACCATAAGACGATCCAAGAATTTAAAGTTTCATATAACTTAATGTTTAGTAGTAAGGTAAATAAATATTAAAGTGCGTTCATTACAATGCCTTTTGCTTTTTTATTTTAAGTTTACTTGCCTAACTAAAACGAATTGGTCTAACAGCAAAGTAAAATCTATATAACAGACCTCATTGTAAAAATTTATATAAAGAATATTTTCTAATCTCCTTCAAATTTTTTATATCAAGTTTACACTGTATGTAATGTATATTTCTGCTAAAGGGGCAACAACATAATATTATAGATATGTCGATAAACCGCATCATCGGCTACGCTCAATGCGCAAAGCGATCGCTACTATTCCGCCGATCGCTCTAGATCCGGGTCGGGAACTATATCTTATATATACATATATGTTATAGTTCCCGTTCTTAATATTTATAAATTATTGCCAGTTAAACAGTTCGGGTTTACCAAAGGTCGATCTACTACTGATGCAGAGGTTGAACTCCTAAATCACATTTATGATACTCGGGAAAGGTTAAAGAAAACCATTGGTGTATTCTGTGACTTTTCCAAGGCATTTGATTGCGTGGAACACGTAACCCTCCTAAAAAAGCTCAATTATTATGGAATTCATTGCGATTATCTTAAGCTATTATCGTCTTACCTAAATAACAGATGCCAAAGCGTAGAAATTAACAATGTCAAATCTCGTACGACTGGTATATCTATGGGTGTGCCCTAGGGCTCTATTCCAGGTCCCTTCTTATTTTTTATATATATATTAATGATTTGCCATATTTTATCACTGATATATGTAATGAGGTAGTGTAGTTTGCCGATGACAGGTCAGTTATATTTAAAGTTGACAGAAATAAATAGAACTTTAACGACGTAAACAACCCCTTGACTCAAATATTTAAATGGTTTATCGTAAATAATTTATTACTTAATCCAAACAAAACTAAATGTGTTAAGTTTGTTATGTCCAATATAAAAGAATACGATGTTAACACTACTCTTAACGTCACGATAATTAACGTAGTAGATTCAAATTCTTAGGCATTAACCTAGATCAGAAGCTCCAGTGAGGCACTCGTATATCTAGTCTGTCAGGAAAACTTAGTTTTGCTGCATATGCAGTCAGAAGAGTTAGGCAGTTCACTTACGAAGAGACTGCTAGACTAGTTTAATTTAGTTATTTTTATAGTATCATGTCCTATGGTATTTTACTTTTGGACAAGGCTGCTGACTTAGAGATTATATTTGTTTTACAAAAAAGAGCCGTGAGGTCAATTCACAATCTTGGCCTTCGGGATTCTCTTAGAGAACGCTTTAAGGAAATCGCTATTATGACGTTCACCTGCCAATATACGAATATAAATTATATTTAATAATATAATTTATATTCGTAATAATTTGAGTGCCTATAAACAATATAAGGATATTCACAATTTCGACACCAGGCAGTAGTAGTAGTAATAGACTGATATTGCCATCTTTTAGATTGCAAAAAGTATTGTCTTATTTCTGGGGGGTTGGTATACGCTTCCTCAATAAGATTCGGAATGAAAGGTTAGATCTGCCTTTTACTAAATTTAAAACCAAATTAAAAAGTATGTGGGGTGGCTGGGTGGTGCGACGTTGGTAGCGTAACCTTCCAACACCGAATGACACTCGCAAAAAAGGAGTTGATATTTTATTAGTAGAATATCAAGCTGGTATTAAATAAATGGATTATATTATATTATAACAAACACACAACAAAAATATATTCCGATTCGCATAACGATATGTACGCGTAGGGTGGAGGAGCGAGATGGAATGCTCCTCGGTCTCAAAGGAAGATCTTCCAACGAGGCTATTGTTGTTCCTTGCAGGCACACCTGTTAATCTGTTATTGTTGAAAATTTGTATATATTGTTTGTACGTTTCGGGAAACGTTTGCGACCTCAATTATTGCACAGCGCCATCTATTGGCTTATAAGTGTAAAATTTATTTTAAAAAAGAGTTTGAGGTAAATAACTAAGAAATACAATTTGTAGCTAAACGTGTTGTTGGGAAGTTTCTTGCCGCTTCTTCTTAAACAGCAATAACACGTTGCGAAGCGGCGTACATAGACTAGGACATAAAATAAAATTTTAACTTGTACGTATGACCTTTAAAAAGTATTCTCGAGTGGGAACGTATTTTGAATAAAAACTTTTGAATTCGAATTTGAATATAGGACACTTATATTCACAAAAAAATCCGAGGGATAGAATAAATAAAATCAAATCGATGGCGCTGGAGTCGCGTTTTTACGACGTCACCAATTCACTAACATAGGCAACCTGTTATTCCATTGCAAATTTTCACTTCTTTAAATCTTACAATCCACCTAGAGTGGACACACCTCAGTCATACGCACTCGCGATTATGATAATCGCGATCAAATAACTGGCTATTCATGAAGACCGACATATCGCAACTGGTATTATCAGTTCGCACCTACGCAATCACTACTCAAGCTTTATGTTATTGTCTGAAGTCGTCGTCAGCCATTCGCAGTCCACTACTGGACGTAGGCCTTCCCAAATCGACGCCACTCATCCCTGTCTTCTGATTTCCTCATCCAGCCCGTTGGACCGACGACCTTGCACAGCTCGTCGGTCCCACGGGCTAGAGAGCTTCCGACACTACGTTTACCGAGACGCGATCGCCACTCCGGGACTCGTCTGCTCCATCGGCCATCGGTCCTGCGGCAAACGTGACCGGTCCACTTACACTTCAAGTTGCTAATTTTGCGAGCTATGTCTGTTACCTTGGTTCTCTAACGGATATTGTCATTTCTAATTTTATCCATAAGAGAAACACCCAACATAGCTCGCTCCATAGCCCCTTGAGCGACTTGGAACTTGTGGACCAATCCTGCCGTCAGTATCCATGTCTCGGCCCCGTAGGTCAGAACAGATTGTCTGAAGACAGTTACAATATTTATTTTGCTGCGTCATGTCGCTACTGTACTTAACAATTTCATTCTATACTTAAATTTGTATAAACAACACTTTTCTTCATATATCAACTATCCGGATCTT
The DNA here is from genome assembly GCA_039645545.1 of Dendrolimus houi. Taxonomy (NCBI): domain Eukaryota; kingdom Metazoa; phylum Arthropoda; class Insecta; order Lepidoptera; family Lasiocampidae; genus Dendrolimus; species Dendrolimus houi. The sequence goes on along the minus strand of CM077123.1, from coordinate 26,207,838 downwards.
CGAATATCTGACTGCTTTACGACAATAATTGTCCAGTTAATTGAGTCTCCACTATACTAGCATCAAAAAAATGTCATTTATCTTTATCTCACAAAGACAGGAATTAAATTTCCTCGGGGCTAGTACATTGTTATGTGAGTAATGTTCATGTTTATGAGTAGCCAATCATAAATTAAGTGGGGACAAACAGATAATGTCATAATGGCAGGAATTATCTTATCACCTCGAACGCACGGTTTTATGTTGTATGCCGTCGCTTTTATTTAATAAAATTGCCTGATAAATAATGCTATGTTAAAGTCTAACTCACATTGGATTTAGTCGTACTTCTCTCTCTCTCTCTCTTCTTTCACCTTCTTCCCTATTTTTTGGGGTCGTCACAATATGTCTTTTCCTTTCATACTCCTTTATTTTAACACACGCTCGCTTTCACACCACAAATCAGCGTGTCCTTCACACAATTCATCCATCCTTTTTTTTAGTCTACCATTGCATTTTTAGCAGTCGATATTCTAGTTTGACATTCTTTTTGTCACGTGACTTTCATTCCTCCTCGTTACATGACCATGCCACCTTAGACTTCTTCCTCTCAATTTTTCAGTCACGGGTCCAACTTTCAAAGATCCCCTTATGTATTCATTTCTCACCTTATCCATTCTTGTAACACCACACATCCATCTCAACATCTCAGCTGAGTGGAGAAGTTTGTGGTTTATTACTTTAGTGATCCAACATTTGAACGGTATAATATGATCGGTGGTGTGCATGTAGTGTATTAACTATGGTGGCATTCATTTGTCGTATGTCACACCGGTTACCTGTCTACACCTAACCCACGCTGGATTAAATCGTATTAATTATAATTAACTTTTTTACAAATCTGGCGCTAACGCGCTGTATGTATGGCTCAGTGGTTTTTTTATGTTTATAACTCTATCTGTTCATTTGCCTTCAAATAAATATGTCTCTTTCTTTTTCATTGTATTTAAGAGGACACCCCCCATGCTCAATTTTGACCATATTACATTATAAGCGCGTGTACCAGGAGTCTTTCTTCTGCTGCTAGAATAACAACAATAATAATAATAAATAAATAATAATAACAAAATAGCTAGAGTTTCAATTAATATATTTTACTCGAGATCCCGGCGACGCTGTCCTGTCCTGAAAAAATAAAAATCTAGGAGTCGGTCCCAGCGCCACCTACCGGTTCCAATCGTGAATCTAAATAATCCGGGGATCCACTCAAACACAAGCAAAAAAATTCATCATAATCGGTAAAGTCGTTCTCAAGTTATGCGCGTACATACATTCCTACGATACATTTTATTTGTATAGAAGATTACAAAAAGTTTTAAACCATCTCGGTAATAAAACAAACATTAAAAAATAAGTCAATGTGTATTACTCAGTTTTATTAAATTCATAATTGGACTTTTATATAAAAAAATTAAGAAAAAAGATTTTATTTGAAGAAATAGCGGCGTAATTTTATTACTTACATATTATGGTTTTAAAGTAGCATATTTTGAGAATTTCTACGCCGTATTTTCACCAAACAAGGTTTGCACTCAGTTTATTGCTGTGCTGGAATTATATCAAATACAACGCTGATTTTCAATGCAAACCTGCCTTTCCCGTGATACCAAAATGGCAGAATTTTTTGTTAAACTAGTTTTACTTAGTTATACTTACGTAGTTAGTTATACTTTTGTTACTTTAAAATTAAAACGAATAAGTAACTATATAATTGCTTAAATCTATTGTATTTGTTGCCCGGTGTGTTTACTCTGCGTAACAACGTGTATCAAAGAGTACAATTTCATAATCTGATAACCATGAATTGTTTATCCGTGCAGGAACGGACAAAGAATACAGTTTCCTGCGGCCGGGCGGTCTGTCGTAAGAGGCAACAAAACAACCCACAGTCAGGTGGTATTTGCCCGACTGGATGGCTACCACCCCGGGTCTAGAGTATGCCGAAATAAACAACCTTGAGTTGTATTCCAGTATTAGTGATCAGGTTCCAGTTTCCCCCTTAAGAGAGCAGCAGCGCATTTGTAAGCACCTTTGGTGTTGCAAATGTCTATAGGCGATGGTAACCGTTTTCCATCGAGTGGGCCGTCTGCTGGTCTGCTGAACTGGTACAATATAAAAAACATAGACAACGTATTCTTGGCTAAAAGTCTAGCAACGTTTTTCTGTATGAAAATTCCTATTTAATATTATAAATGCGAAAGTAACTCTGTCTGTTCCCTTTTTCGGGAGAAACTACTGGACCGATTTGGCTGAAACTCAGTATATATATATATATATATATTCGATACCGAGGATGAACATAGGATACATTTTATCCCGAAAAATGGGATAGTTTCCAGGATAAAAATATATTTGTCTGTCTGTTTGTTATGTTATGCTAGGCGCATAATCTTGGGGAACACTGTCGTGCCGGTTGGTGACCGGATGTGGCCAGGCAGCTTTCTCCACGGAGGATCGGGGGCGCTTCCGTGCCCCACATCAGCTTTTCATACAACCTGGGCATTTGGGGGACAATGGCATGCATCACATTTTTTCTCCCCTTCTTTGCAGACACATTAGCACTTCCTTAGACTTCCTTTTTTATAATTTTTATTAATCTTCATGAGCCGAACAATAAGAAATAAGGTTACCACAGCGGGTTTTGACTACACAATTAAAGTGGACTTTTGCAACATAAGAGGTAGCCACGCCAATATCAATGCCGTCCATCACCACCTCGAGACGACAAAGCCGGCCTTATTATTTTTGACGGAGACACAGATTTCTTCTCCGGTCGACACACCATACCTTTACTACCCCGGCTACAATCTGGAACACTTGTTTCTGTCAAAAGCCGGGGTCTGTGTTTACGTCCGGGAAGATATCTGCTGTCGCCGCCTCCACGGCCTTGAAGATAGGGACCTTTCCATCTTGTGGGTACGCGTAGATTTTGGTGGTTGCACTCGGATCTATGGATGATTATACCGGTCCCATGGTAGGGAATACGCAAAGACTGAAACAGCCCGCTTTTTTGAACACGTTCATGAGGTGACCGACAGAGTTTTCGGGCTATCCTTCAGCCGAGGTAGTCATACTCGGGGACGTTAATGCTCATCACGCTGAGTGGTTGGGTTCCCCGAGAACTCATCTGCCAGGGACTACTGCTTATGATTTTACTCTCACCCATGGATTCACTCAGGTGATCACGGAGTTTACCCGAATACCGGATAGAGTGCATCATGAGCCTTCTTTGCTGGATCATCAGGATCCAAGTTCCTCTGACCTGAAAAAGAGATACAATGCCGCCTCCAGGTCCCTCAAAAAGCAGCTCGCGAAAGCAAAATTTGATCGCATCGGCAGAATTGGTAAGCGTCTCTCTAGCTACTCTTCTGGGACTAGAGCTTTTTGGGCCCTCACCAAAGCTGTCGAGGGAAACTTCTGTCGGGCGTCTCTTCCAGCTCTACGCACAATGGACGACTGTGTGGCACACGCCGCCAAAGATAAAGCCGATCTTCTGGGAGAAATCTTTGCAGTCAATTCGACTCTTGACGACGGGGGAGTAACTCCACCTACAATCCCAGAGTGTGACTCTAGAATGCCGCAGGTACGCTTTACTCAAAAAGCAGTCCATTGTGCTCTCCACTCCCTCGACGTCAAGAAGTCTTCTGGCCCTGATGGCATTCCTGCTATTGTGCTGCAGATGTGTTCAGCTGAGCTGCCCCCAGTCCTTGCTCGACTTTTCACTTTCTCTTACCAGAAGGGTGGTGTCCCCGCTTCGTGGAACACTGCCCGTGTGCACCCTGTCCCCAAAAAAAGGGACCGTACAGACCCGTCAAATGATAGGCCTATAGCAATAACCTCTTTGCTCTCAAAGGTGATGGAGCGTATTATCAACGCGCAGCTTCTGGGCTACCTCGAAGATTCCCAGCTACTAAATGAACGGCAATACGGCTTCCGCCACGGTCGTTCAGCTGGGGATCTCTTGATTTACCTAACCCACCGTTGGGCTGAAGCCATTGAGAGCAAAGGGGAGCACTGGCAGTTAGCCTAGATATTGCTAAGGCCTTCAACCGGATCTGGCACAGGGCTCTTCTATCGAAGCTGCCATCGTATGGGATACCTGAGGGTCCTTGCACCTAGCTATCCAGCTTTCTTGATGGGCGCAGCATTCAAGTCGTTGTCGACGGTTGCTGCTCAACTATCAAGCCCATCAACGCTGGTGTGCTCCAGGGCTGTATGCTATCGCCAACGTTGTTCATCTTACATATCAATGATATGTTGTCTATTCGCAACTTTCATTGCTATGCGGATGACGGCACTGGCGATGTGCAGTACTCTGGTCGTGCAAATGTCCCTCGATCATTTGTGGAGGAAAGTCGGGTTAGACTTGTGTCTGAAGTAGAGCATTCCTTAGAGAGAGTCTCTGAATGGGCGAGACAAAACCTTGTCCATTTCAACCCCAAGAAGACACAGGTCTGCGTATTCTCTGCCAAAAAAACTCTATTCGAGCAAGCGCTTCAGTTCTAAGGAACTCCCCTTACCGCCTCCAAAAGTATTGGGATCCTCGGTGTTGACATCGCGAACGATGTACAGTTCAGGGGCCACCTTGAAGGCAAGGCAAAACTTGCCTCCAAGAAGCTGGAAGGGCTAAACCGGTCCAAGCAGTACTTCACACCGTGGCAACGCCTTGTGCTTTATAAAGCCCAGGTGAGGCCGCATATGGAGTACTGCTCACACCTTTGGGCTGGAGCACCTACCTACCAACTTAATCCCCTGGACAGTTCCGCCGTTCGCGTTGTTGATGATCCCATACGCACAGACGGTCTAGATACGCTTGGGCTTAGGAGAGACTTTGCTTCTCTCTGCGTATTCTACCGACTGTATAACGGGGAGGAGTTCCGAAGAACTGTTTAGAATAGTGCCTTCGTCCTCTTTCTACTATTGCACCACTCGCCATCGATTGGGAGTTCACCCCCTCACTCAGTTCCTTGAACCGCTTCGCTCATGTACGCAACGGTTCTGTAGAATGTTTCTCTTGCGTACCGTGGGGATTTGGAATGAGCTCCCAGCCAAGGTTTTCCCACAGCGCTACGATATGGAGTTTTTCAAAAAGGGTGTCATAAATTTTCTTCGAGGCTGGCGGCGCGTTGGTGACATCTCTGATGTTGCAAACGTCCATAGGCGACGGTAACTGCTGCTGTACTCCAGCTGTAAAAAGCTTTTACGGAATAACTACTGGACCGATTTGGCTGAAATTCGGTATAAATGTAATTTTAATACCGAGGGTGGACAAAGGATACTTTTCATTCCGGATAATGGGATAAGTTTGGGGATAGATTTATATAAAGATTATCACAGAAAGTAGGATAGGTTTTTATTTTATGATAATGCCATTTTCGTCATTTTGGTTAATTTGGCCATTTTGGACGATTGGGTTGATTTGGTCGATTTGGCCGATTTGGTGGATGTGGTCGATGTGGTCGATTTGGTCGATGCGGTCGATGTGGCCGATTTGGTCGATTTGGTCATTAAAATTTGGTTTACATATGTACCTAGTTTTAAGACCGAAAATTGGCATAGATACTTTTCATCCGGGAGATAGGATAGTTTCCGATATAAAATGAAGTGAATCTTCCGGGGCAAATAGCAGTAACATAAAAATTTAATACAATGTAACCTGTTTTGTAACCTCTTTAAACAAGAGGCACGCACTAAAGGTTGACCCGCGGCACAGCCGCCGGGTAAATTCTAGTTCAAGATAAATAAGACTCGTAGCGACCTCTAAAAGTATAGGATATAGAAGATTGTTCGAATTACATTTTTATTGGCAGTCATAGCCAGACGGTGGTATAACACCAATCGACTCGGCCCTAAGAGCTATAATCAAAATAATAATTACAATAAAAATGTTCCATACTACTTTTGATAAATATACTTTTATCTGTCCCTATACAGGTGATTATCGAGAAGGAATGACTCAGGTGACACCACTTCAAGTTGAAAATGTCCAACGATTGCTGGCTGTAGCTGTTGAGAGGGGCCTACTCCATCCGAACTACCACGTGGTCGGCGCCAGGGACCTAAGAAGTACTCAAAGCCCCGGTTTGAATTTATACAATGAGATCCAAACATGGGATCATTATGACCACAATGAGCTTTACCGTGATAAAAATTGTAGCCAAATACATGCTATGTTTGAAGCGTAATTTTAAGAAAAATTTACAATTTTAAATATAGTTTATAATATAGTTTTATTCTTATCAATTCATAATTATAGCGCTAGTCTGTTTAACGTTGGTAATTAATTTGTTTTTGATTAGTTATTTAGAAATATAATATTGAAAGTACCTACTTAATAAAATATATGAAAAGTTGCATATAAGAACGTAGCACCTTTTTTAAAATTTTATTTTGTATATTATTACTTCAAATGATATATCGATTTGCAATTTGACCCAGAGATAGAAATAAACAATAAATTTTTCAATCTCCAACTAGTTTCACAAATCGGATTCCTTTAGAACGTCGAAATTCATAGACAAAGACATTCTTATTTAATTTTCTGCGTTGATGAAAAGCCAATGAGCTAAGAAAGGAGGCCAAGACAATAGGCAACGGATTTGTGCAATGTGAAGACAATAAAAACAATTTCAAATATTTTTATACGAGAAAATTTTGAATCTATTGAAGCCAAAGCAAAAACTGCCGAAAAAAGCAAAATATCATTGCATTTTTATTGGTAGTCATAGGTAGAGCGAGAGAGTCAAGATAAGTGTGCCATAAATATTTCCACCTGCCAAGAGGAGGTGGTGATAAAATGTTCTTTTTTCGAGGTGAATCCGTTTGCGGACACCACACTGTTCGGTGACATACAGAGGAGACTCCCTGCCTACTTTGCTAGAATATCCACTAAACACTCCGGTCTTCCTCCTACTGTCATAAGCCGAGACCTCAGGAAATAGGCGAAACTAATGGCCCTGACTGATGATAGTATATCCCTCGCACGAACACATATACATACATACATACATACACTACTTAACAGGCGTGAAACACCTTATTTATATGCAAATGCATATACATGCCTCTCGACGAACTTGCAACCTGAGAGAGTTGTAGATGGGTGCAAAGAACCAAATACTAACTTGCTGACGGCAGTGACTTAGCGTTTGGTCCTTTGATTTTAAAACTACAGAGCAGGAGCATCTGCCCCATTAACCCCCCTTCCCTAAATAACGTTTATGGTCTAAATGATTTCATAAGACAATAAACAGCAACAACGACGTCTTTTCTAAACCGTTACTTAATCTGGGCTCAATACAAGTATTATTTGAACCTAATCAACGTTGTCTTGCGATAAAGATAATCGTTGATAAATACCAGTTAGCCTTCTACTTTAAATGAATAATTGATAGCGCTGCGTTTGATAGTTCATGCTGCGAACCAAATACTTTATCGATAAGGGACATCTTCAAATCAACTTGATAGGTACTATATTCTACGCGCAAGGCTTATCACCGCCTGAGGTAAAACGACGAGAAGGGGCGAACTCGCAAGGAATAGCGGTGGTTACCCATCCAAATTTCCAAAAACTTTGCTATTCAGCTATCTGTTTATTAGCCGGTTAAAAAACCAACTGATGGCTTTTTGACCAATGGGTGTATGACTCGCCAACTAGCAACCAACGGCTGACTGTTAAACCGTCAAATTGGCTGTTTTTGGTTTTATACTACCACCATTAGCCAGTTGGCGAAGTGCCAGACAATATAGCCGTGGCTATTTTGCGAACACCCTACAATTAGCTGGCTTTTAACATAGCTACCCACCTCTAGCAAAGAACAAGACCCATATGACATGTTTAGCAATGAAATACACCTCTACATAAGACCCATAGTTTTGAAAGTTATATGTAGTATATAAATCATGGGACAAGATTTCAAAGGCAATTAACTGATTGCTCCTATCGCAATATTTTGGTGCAATTTTTTTTCCTCTTATCAAACTCCAAAATACCATCATGTTAATAGATTTCTTTTCCGCAAATCTTTAAGTAATATCCCATGAATGTGACGAAAGATTCTAGCAAGATATATTTATTTTCATAGTATAGAGAAACGGGAAATGGTCAGAATTATTACTTGCAGATTTTTTTTACTCGGTTTGTTACGAAATTGCAACAGAATACATGAAAATAGAGAAACCACAAACTGAAATGACTTTATTACTGAAATCACAATAATTTGACATATCCTTTTGATGATTAGAAATGTTTTCGGAGGAATTAAATCAGCTATTGTCACAATAATTAAATATATACGTATATATACGTTTCGTATGCAAAGAAAAAAAAACGCTTAATTTAAAACATCAATTTTAACACTATATTTATATTCAGAAGTGTCGAAATTATAAATAAAATCACAATAGTCAGGAGTTGATTTCTTTTTTGCTGACCAGATACTCTTAATTAATACTCTTTCCGCGCCAATATTACATCTTTCTTTTTTACATATTATCCCTTTGTATCCCTCTCATACCGAAGGAGCTGGCTATCTCTTGCGCGTGGATTATAAATTTTGGATACTTCAGAAGCGTGTTTGATGATGTTTCTTATGTTTAGCTTAAGAGCATTTATTTAGGAGTGTGGAGAGTATTCTTTTATAACGCGTGCTACCATTGGTACTATAGCCAAGTATGACAAACGTTTCGTTGACCGTTATGATTGTGGAATGACATTACAGATGGCAATCTCTCAGTATATACGCATCTATAAAAAGCTAGATGGCCCCAAAGAATCAGCTATGCATAATAAAACTACGTTTTAACGGTTTTAAGCGCGGTAATTTATTTGATTTTTATTATTCCAACGTTTCGGCCACTTTTCAGTAACTGTGGTCACGGAAGACAATGATGTCAAGTATTAATGAGTATTTTTAAAGTTTTATTTAGCCTACCACCAACTCCATTTTAATTATTTAGTTTTAATTTTTGTAAATGGTTATTATTTACTCTATGGGAGCTTAATCTAATTCACCACCGTTTCGCGACATGTTGTGACTTGAAGAGAAGAAGCGTCGCAAGAAACTCTTCAGCAACATGCTTAGCTCTAATAATTTTATATAATAATAGAGGTTACCCGGCGGCTACGCCGCGTGAAAGACGCTGACGAAGAGTGTTTTATATACATAAACCTTCAATACTTCAAATTCTTGTTCAATTAATTACAATTAAAAAGAAACCACGGACTACTAAAGAAACTTGGTCAATATAGTGTAGACAATTGTACAGCAAAACAAAGGAAAGTCGCAACCAACCTAATTTGAAGTACCTAATACGTAATGAATGACACGTGGGCAACCTGAAAACGTATTTCTTATTGAATTACAGCGATGATTGTTTAGATCGCAATTGTAGCGCCATCTATTTTGCTAATCCGTCTATTTTAAAGAAACGACATCATTTGTCAGGATAAAATGTATCCTAAGTGTTAATTCGGGTTATAAGCCAGCACTATGTCGAGTTTCAATCATATACGTTCAGTAGTTTGCAAAAACGATGCAATCGCAGCGCCATCTTTTTCACTATTTTTGTTTATTCCACGGAAACGACGTCATTTATGGGGATAAAAAATATCCTAAGTTACGCCCCGGGATATAAAATAACTCTATGTGGAGTTTCATTTAATTCCGTTCAGTAGTTTTCACCTGATGCTCTGACAGACAGACAGACAAAAATTCTAAAAATTGTATTTTCGGGATCTTCTGTTCCGAATTATCCCCCTTGAACCTTTAAATGGTTTGTACAAAATCGAACCATTTACAGATTGATTATATAGTATAGATTAAAATGGAAACTAAATAATTAATAGGAACAAGTTGGCGGTAGTCTAAATAAAACTTTAACAATACTCATTAACACTTTACACCTTTGTCTTCCGTGATCGTGATCACGGCTACTGAAAAGTGGCCGAAACGTCAGAATAATAAAAATCATGAAATGCGTGTGACTTAATCTGTAGATGACTCTTTTTGTAGCGTTCAGAAACTTCCCTAGAATTATGTTCTCCTATTGGACGATTGTAATGTTTAGTGTTCTTCTTAACCATAGGTTATAATGAAATCATTGTCACGACGGCGTCGCCTAACCATTATGAGCTTAAAATTTTAAGTAAACTTTTATATTGATTTCATTTCAACGTAAATTTAAATTGCAAATTTTTATATATAACTCAATTAATTTTAGAAAAACTTATATTTGTAAAAAATTTACTTATACCAATACTATTGTTTAAATTTATTCTAAAATGACTGTCTTAATTGATTGGTTGATCAAAACTTCCTAACTTACTATTCAAAACATATATTTTAGCTCTAACTTTAAGTTTTATGTTTAAGAAATACACTTAGAAATAGATTCTAAAATAAGAACTATGTAAATCTAATATGGGGTGTTATTTCGTAATACGATGTCTATCGAAGCGTAATTTCTACCACACCTTGATAATAAATACACCTTGATCTTTTATGTTTTTTGGCCTCTATTTTTTTAGAGTTTCTAAATTTTTTACCTGTTTCCTAGTATCTGTCCACAATCGCTACAAAAGGAGATATACGCTACTTCTGATTTGTGCGTGAAGTCCCATAAGCACAGTGAGGATGCAAAATAGTCATCTGTGGAGGTTTATGTACAGCTGTTTTTCTTTAGCTATCTCTGTAACTTTAGTGTGTAAGACTACAGCTGTTAGCCCCCCAAATAAAATAAAAATTAATTTTAAATAAAATATTGGAGGTACAGACATGTATGAGGGCAACAGTGATGCTTAGTATAACCGTTAAGGGCCACTTATACGTAGAGAGTTTATTGCATGTTTTGGGGTGAAAAATCGTACACTGTTTTCATAGGCGATACTCTTTAGGCAATAATCACATTGACATATTTACATTTAACAAACAAAACAAAAACTCGCATACGGGTATGTCGTATGATAATCGTAAGGTAATTATCACCAAGAGTTTTGTTTACACTGCGACACAATCACATTGAGATATTTGTCTAAAATTTCTCGACTTGTTTATACTAGAAATCGTATGACATCTTTTCAAGTTCATGCGAGTATCGTACAATAAAGCAGTTTGAGCCGATTTGAATGCAAGGCTTGTTTTTCGAGTTTGGTGATTAGCACGATATTTTGTATTTTGTTTACACATAGACGTTAATATTCAACGACCAGGCGATTATCGCCCTTCCACATACGATATCATATGTTTAGTTTATATGAAAATATTTTTTTTCTTGTGTTCGACAATCGTACCATCGAGGCAAGGAACTCTCTCCGTGTGAATGACCTTTAAATGTGCTATTAATAATAATAATTTATCAGGGTATTACAACAGAAATATTTTTCATGCCTTTTACTCTCAAGTATTGGTTAAAAGAACCACCATGTATTAATTTGTAATTTTACTAATAAAAAAATAGGTTTTTTTTAAACCCGAAAAATGTTTAAGATAAAAAGCTAAAAATTTTGGTGAATTATTTTTATTTGATAATAAAACGATCCCCATAGTAGAAATAGAAAACGTCGCGGGGCAGATTTCTCTTAAAAACCCGGCTTCGGCTTCTTTAAGGTTCAAAAATTATCAATATTTATTTAATACCAAAATACAAAATCGCCAATTTTTCGATATTTTGAATTTATTACTTGTTTAATTTTTCTACAGGGGTGACGCTATAGATAATATATAGCAGGGTCAACAAGTCGACTGCTGAGGGGACATGAAAGTAACGAGTCCCGCTAGGCGTAGATATCGGCTGTAAGGTCGACTTCTTTGATATGAAGATTTCGTGTTAATCCATAAAGTCACGGGACCCCTTTCCGCCTCCGCTGTGAGGTATCCACAGTCGCTCGAAGCCGATGGGAGTTTTACGTATATAATAATAGTTGTGCTTATTCCAATTTAATTAAAACTTGGCCAAAACTAAATAGGTAATAACTTCAATGTTTATATAGCCTACAAAATGCTATGTAATTGAACTTGGAATTTTGTTAAGGTTTTTAATTATGCAATTAAACTGCTCATATTTCATGTGGAAATCTGAAAGCGCGCTTTGGATTACATCGTATTAACAACCCTTTACTAAAAGCTGAATTACACAGTATAACCAACTTGATTCACAGAAATGAAAGGAAACGACATTGATAAAGATATTCACGAATCTTGAATATGAATCACTTTGGTTGCTTCATCCAAATTAAATGACAAGTGAAGCGTGTAATAGCTTGAGTTCAGCGTCAGAGATTATGAGACAGTACGGTGACGGGAGTAGTATAATATTTGCGTTTTCATTAGACAATAAATTCATGACAGTTATTAATAACTAATATATATATATAGGCAACATTTATCATCTTGTAATGAGTAATAAGATTCAATTAGTTACAAACAGCTTTTTGGTCTGTTTGTTTGTCTCCGGAAATTCCAGTCAATATTGTAAAATATTTTTGTCTTATATAACCTCATTACTACCATTTGACTTTATTAAAGACCCAGTAGTAAGGAGTAATTTAACTCGAGAAAAACTGCGGGGTAACTCTAGTCTTTACTGTTCTATTTGTGTACATACATTAACCCAGAGCACTTTTTAATTAAGCTGACATAGTGCTGTCTATGAGTCGGGCTTGTGAAAAAATAACAAGTCTAATATTTTTATCAGTAGAATGGAAGGTGGTGTAAAATGAATCTAATGGAAACACGAATCTGATTAGTATACACAGACCCGTCTCCGTCCAAGTCTTTAGAAGCGCTTTTATTTTAAGCAATTATTAATAATTAGTTGTAATCGTCAAATAGTTCGCATTACTTTTTCAGTCTCACTTCACTTACATATTAGTGCTGTGTCAAAATAATAAGGCAGAGTCCAAAAATATGGCGACATAGATTGATTTTGTTGATTAAAATAGAATAGATTGGAGCAACTTAAAAAATAATAGGATTATTGCATAGACTGCCACATATATATAATTTAAAGATAGAAAGGATGTTGTGTTCTTTATATGAACGACAGTTTGTCCTTTACAGGCAGTTTATAATGTTGCCTGGCCATTATATAATATTATTATTATCGTGTCATTAAATTGTTCAATGGTATTTATTACGAAAATAGTACGAAAAATCACATTACTAAAAGGATTTACATAGATATAAAAATTAGTTTTTTGAACTCTATATTCGTATATTCGTCACCTATTAATTAAAAGCATCATTATAAATTTTTCCTTTATCTTCGTCACGCTGCGTCACACATTCTGGGACCCTTTCTATAAATGTCACGTCACAAAGTCTATAACTCCCTATTTTTTAGCTCCGGTACCGCAACTGCGAATTTGTGTTTGCTTTGCCCCTACTCATAGATTGTCGCACCAAGCGATACCCCGTGTGTTCGAACGTAATTTATCAACGGTTTATTATGATTTTTGGAAACGTGCCTCGCGATACGGCTACGTCAACTAATTTTTACGTATTGCAGAATTATTGAAGAAAAGATGGTTCTTCCAAATTATATAAATACATTGCCGAATCTTTAAGGGGATATCACACATAGACAGTTAGACAGATGGACGGACATGACGAAAATATAAGGGTAAATTTTCGCTATACAGCTGCGGAATATTAAAAATAACCTACTAGACAATATTTATTATTTGATTATTCCTGGACATATGCAAAAAGATGATATCAATGAAGAAAATTTTACTCGTATAATTTCTAATGTTCAAGTCGTACTATGAATACATACATAATGTAAGACACGATTTAAGTATACAATTATCGAATAAGTTATTTCACATTCATCCTTATACCTGTTGCATTAGATTAGGGTCATCATTAAAATTGAGACTCGGCTAATAGGGGTAATTACCATACCATACATACCAATGTTGGCAGCAAATATATATTACATAGCTACAAAATGATCATAATAATCTTATTGTATGGATACAAAATAAAAATAAAACTATTAAGATTTCTTAATGTTATGAATAAATTAAGGATGAAAAAATAATTTACAATGTTATAAGTTACCCTACATACTATTCTATGATGGTCCAAACAAATGTAATGTGAGCTATTACTATCGATGAGGTTTAAAGTAGAAATCCTCATATTCTAAGGTTTTGCCACCAGTGAATGACTGAATGAATGAAAATACTTTATTGTTCACCAAAAAATAAAACTACGTTCTTAAAACTAGGTACAGTAAATGTTGAACAAGGGGCGGCCTTATCGCTTAAAGCGGTCTCTTCCAGGCAACCCCCAGTGGTGTTAAACAAAATCATTTTCTACAAAAGATCGAGAGCCTAAAGCGGCCGCTTTTGGAGAATCGTTTAGTGAAATTGACACTTGTCTAGATGGATATAGTGGCTAGTGTAATACATAATTATAGCAAAGGTGCTCTTACACAAGCAACTAAAATTGCAAAATCCCGAGCAATATCTAGCAAGCTGTTGCTGAGATACGGCCACACAATACTATGCAATATGGAGCAACTTAAAAAATTAGGCCTATTCCTCTCGCGAAAACGAGACGTAGTTATACGTACGAAAGAGATAGAAACAAAATTGACTTAAAATTTCCAAACCGATCAGATATTCGGCAACGCATATGGCGACGTTGAGAAATTTGGAATATATGGAGCAATTAGAAGTAATATTCCCGAAACAATTGCCGTATTTTACTGCAATTTCTCCACTTAAATGCTTCCGATTAATCCATTACTGTGGCCAAGCAATGATTGTTCCAAAAAAGTGCCCGTATAACAGCACCTTTACATACATAAAGTTCCACTTTATTTTGATACATTTGATATTTGTAATACGAATCTGCAAAAACGGCCGATTTCATTTCCCAGCTGTCTGTACTTTTACCAGATATATTTTCATCACAGATAATTACTGTATGATGGACACCACTGTTTCATAAGTGCTGGATAGGATAAGTGTCAAAGTAAAAAATTGTCAAAACAAGTTAGGCCAACATTATTTACATGAATATCAAATTTTCATAGTACTACTCATATTATGGCAATGTACTAACTAGTCGTGTGTCCATTACTATGCAAGAATAACTCTTGTTTAACGTCCATGATATCAAACAGCTGTTTTTGTGAAAAATCTTTAGAGTGTAAGACTGTACACCATTTATTATATTGCATTATAGCCGCTCTTAGTTACCAATGGCTTCACAATAAACATAATAGAAGACAACCTTACAAAAATAAGTGGCATAGTGTATAATAGTATACTTACATAACGAAGCAGAAGCTTTGCATGCAATCGGTAAACGTATCAAATATGAACACGCGTTAATTTTGTGTCGAAAATGTTAATTCTGTGCCTGAGAAGAATTTTACAGTAACTCTAAATTATAAATTTTACAGAAAAGCCGATTTTAAGTAACTTTCTTAGAAGATATACCCAGTAAGGGAAAGTATCCATATTACGGGACCCGTTGAGGGGGAGGGGTTCTTTAAAATACCAAGCTTGGTCACAGGGGTTAGGTGCGCTTAGATTTTCGTCACGTAGTCAACATCCTCTAGGGAAATCTCACGAGCTATATTGAAATATGGCGCGCAGCGTTTAGCGCTTATCAGACTCGCAGGTGGCAACGCTGACGTATCCTTGGCGTCACGCTGCAAGCGCAGTTTTAATAAATACAAATATAAGCCGAAAAATTTTATATTGCCAAAAAAATTATTTAAAATCATATTCATGAATTACTTCGTGAATACTAGAGGGGAGTGTGAGGTCTTGGCATATACTGCGGGTGGTCACCGCCCCTGCCGTCTATAGTAAAAATCGGGTCAAATAGTATGGGTACGTACCCTAACATATTTAACTCGTAACACGCAAACAGCCACCCATGATACATTTGGCGCCACCAGTGCGTTCTTGTTTTTATAGAAAATGTATAATATTCAAAATTTCAAAAGTGTAGTCTTGGATTTTATATTTTTTTGTGTTTGCCCATTTGTTCAGGATTCACGCAAAAACTATTGGGCCGATTTCGATCCGGTTTTCGTTGACCGACAGCAAATTCCTGGGCTTAAAATCTGCGATATTTTTGATCCCGGAAATCCCACGGGAATTTTCTTAGGAGTGGTCTAAAATAACCAGCTCGAAAAAAACTGATTCCAATGCAATATTTTTACTGATTCACATTCTCTGTGTAAAACAACTTTGATCTTTGATAACCCATCCAACGTGGACGAAGTCGCGGGCGAACCCTAGTCTTAACTAAAACTTTAAATTAACATCTTATTATGTAAAACATATTTTTTTAACTGAAATCAGTCAGATAGTAAAGTCACACATTTTAAAGTAACAGTAAGTCGTTCAAGATTTTAAGTTCTTTTATGGCTCTGAGATAAAACGCTTCTCAAACACAGAATATACTGATGTAAGATATCCAAACAGACAGAGTACTTTTCCGTAGGATCAAAAAGGTTCGTTATATGAGCATACTTAACACATAAATTTGGCAAGATTTTATCATATAACATAAGTTCTGGGTCAATTTCGCGTCTTGGTTGATTAAAAACAGCATATTTGACATCGAATACAATGTACAACATGTAATTAAAAGAAAAGCAATACAACAATTTTATTGTTACTTTATTATTTTGAAAAATTAAATAAAACTACATAAATTCAATTAAACGTTGTATTCTGGTATATTTTTTTTAATTATAGATATATAGACACCAATTCGATTGTAAAACACAAAAAAAAATTTAATAATTGAAGACATGAGTTGATGAAGGGGACATGACCATAAAGGTTTAATTATCAATTTGTCTTCGTAAATAACTCCTTCATCGCTTGTTGTTTCTAAAATTAATCTGTAGAAGAGTCGGTTCTAAATGATATTAGACTTTAAAACATTAAGGTCTAACATCATTTAAAACCGCATTACACCTTCGTTCTATGTAAAAAAAATCTTAGAAGATCATCCACGCATATCTTCACAGTATTACAGATAATCAAAATGCTTCCATGATAACAAGTGTATGTGTACGTCTGGGTAAGTGTATAATAGTGTTAGTGTTAGCTGGTGCTGTTATATCCTTGGTATTAGCGAGTGATCACATAACACTTTGTCAAAAATAATTGACAAATGCCATAAAGAATTAATTTTAACCGCGGGGGTCATGTGAGCACACGCTTATACCCATCTGTACCTTGTATTACATTAAATAATTGCTTATCGTTAAAATACACATAATCTAAGTATTTTAGGAGCTTTTATCTAGAAACTTCTTTCTAGACAAATTAAAACACAAACATTTTAGACTTTAAAAGTGAATTGTGTGATCTCCAAGAACGATAACCTTTGCCGTCACGGTAATTACTACGATGATTGTTTGTTTTGTATCTTTTATAATAAACAATAAAAAATATACAGTTTTATTATTTAAAGTATTAATACACTGACAGAAATATTAACTGCGTTAGAGTACGGGTGATCTTACGGGTTGGACTCTTACTTTACTTTTAATTTATCCCAATCATTTGGGATTGGGGCAATATGTATTTTTACTCCATACTCTTATATTTTAGCACATGTCCTCTGTCAAACCAGAAATCATCATGTCATCCTTCACACAATCAATCTATCTCTTCTATAGTCTACACCGGTATCTATCGTTCTTCCAGCGTAACATTATTTCTGTCATGACTTTCATCCTTCCTCATTGCATGGTCATATCACCTTAGTCTTTTCCTCTCAGTCTCAAATTTTTAACCATCTTACGGCGTAGACTATCAGCTGAAATTATTATTATTATTAATAATAATTAATCTTTATTAGCCTTTAGCGTTTAACAATTTAACAAAACAAGAGACACTACAGAAAGATAATTAGGAAACAGTAAATATGTGTTAGTTTAAAATACGGCTATGGAATTTAAAACAAGTAGGTATACCTTCGACTCTCAAACTAGGAACAAGCCCTGTTTTGAGTCAATCAAAGGTACCCCTCACCTATATGGTTAAACAACATAATAATTATAGCTCTTAAACATGTAATTGTATATGCTTACGTGCGTGTGTATGTGTGTGGCTGTGAGTGTGTGAATGCGTACAGTGATGTGTTTATGAAATAAAGTGATTGAATATGTATCATGAGTGCAGAATTAACGAAAATTATATAAAGTATAAAACAGAATGTATAGTAATAAACAGTAATAAATATTAGTTTACAAGTGCTTCAGATGCATCATAATCCAAGGATTTATAGCCAATTTATAACTTTATGCTTGGTTTCTCGTCTAGTTAAAGGATATATTTTTTAGACCTTATTCGCTCTATTATACAGGCGGCTTCTGAATAAATATGAGCGTTTCCAGGCCAGGATAGTTCTTGTGCGGACAATATGGGTGACCTTGTCGTATCTCCTTTTCCGAGAAGAAAGGGTAGAATCAAACTCTAGTTCAGTATGTGTTTTGAGAATAAGCTGTAAAATGAAAAGTTTCCTAACAGATAACACTGACACATCTTTATATAACTGTTTTGTTTTTCGCCAAAACTTTAAGCACTGCTCTTTGTGATGTTTCTAATTTTAGTAGTATAGTCTTAGACGCTCCAGCCCATGCTAAGTTACAATAGACGAGCAATGATTCACACATTATTAGATGCGGTGAACCGACAGAGCATCCAAAACGTACATAATTAGCCAATCAATGTTTTATTTGAGACGCCATCTAATGTTGGTTAGGAAGTGCAACTAAGAAGCAAGATGTAACTTCTGAACAGACGATTCTACTGAATGGCTCTCTTACATATCATAGATACATACATATTGTCACACCTGTTCCCCATTGCGGTAGGCAAAGACGATGGATCTCCACTTGCTAGGACCTTAGCAAACAATTTTCGATTCATTTACTTTCATTTATCTCTTCATAGACGCACGTTTATTTAAGATGTTTTTGACTTGAACTTTCTTCAAAATATCTTCATTATGGTGAGTACATCGCGGTTTGCCGGCACTGACTCTACCAGTCACATTGCTGTCATATACTTGTTTTGTGATTTTGTTTTCATTAATTCTCTCTAATATTTACGTGAATAGCAACTCTATTACAGATAGCTTTTTAGGGTTGGTTATCAAGAGTACGTAACACATATGTTAACCCTAATCACAGGTTTCACCAGTGCCACGCCATATTATCTATATCCCGCACTATTTAAGTAAAGTACCGGAGCATAATTTCTGAATAAATATAATACGTCCCTTATAATTCATTTTTTTATTATTATTACATTTAGGGCATGTTATTTTATGAAATAAATTAGAGGCCTAAATGTCCTAGTGCTGATCAAGGGCCATAATTAAAAAAAAAATGTGTCTTGTTTATCAGTAAAGCACTTCGTTGCAGAAGCAAAATTATATTCTTGAATAGAGAACGTTGCTCTATATTGAAAATTCGATTTAATGATTTAAAATTTTATTATTTTTCTTATTAAGCATTAGCATAGATAAATAATATGCTATCAAAAATATCTAGATAACAGGCTGCATAAAAAAAGTCTTTTCAAAAAACATCCTGAAAATACTATTCAAGATATTGAAAAAATAATACCGTAATAATAGCAGCTCTTAATTTCAACACTAAGAGGTGCCTCATAGCGATTTTCCATTT
Organism: Dendrolimus houi; assembly: GCA_039645545.1. Classification (NCBI taxonomy): domain Eukaryota; kingdom Metazoa; phylum Arthropoda; class Insecta; order Lepidoptera; family Lasiocampidae; genus Dendrolimus; species Dendrolimus houi. Next base: position 26,188,119 of record CM077123.1, on the reverse strand, counting down.
CCCTTTTGATTAACATGGGAAAAAATTGTTTTCAAACTTTGGAATTTCGCAACTCATAAACACATTGTCATAAAATATAACCAAAATATATATTTGTAGGGAATTGAACGCTCTACAAAAAAGTCATTATGATTTTTTGATCAATCTACTTCTATAAAAGTTATTCAAGGGCAAAGTTGATCTTCTATGAAAAATACTATTTAATTTTTTTAAATAATTACATTAAATGTTGATAAAAAAAGGTGGCACTGTAACTAGACTTCAAACAAAATTTCCAATGAGAACTCGATTTTTAAGATTTGGCATGAAACCAAAAACTTTCCAATTTTTGAAAATCATTGTTTTTATAGCAGATAATTGAATTTTTTTGCCGACACACCAAATTTCGCCGCCCTGGGCACTAGCCCCTAGCCTCCTAGTAAATAGTATAGTGTAAATCCATCACTCGGTTTCACTCTCAGAACAATACATAAACTTTACTAATTGTTCTGAAATTTCACTGTACTTCCTGCAGCCTAAAAACAATGAAGAAGCAAATAAGCTCACGTCCACACTCGCATTCCTTTTAAATAGCTCGCATTGTTTTAGAAAAGTAGTTGTGTCATATTAGTTTCTATAATTCAAAAGGACAATAAGCCCGTAAATGTTCCACTGCTGGACTCCAGCATCTCCATATAAAACTGGGACAGTCTACTCGCCACGCCTGTCTAAAGCGGATTGTCTTTACATTATCTCGATGTGCAGTTTTCACCAAGATATTTTCATCACTATTAGAACTTGGACAAGTATACTCGCCAGCGGATTATCAGATTGCACATATCGATTACTTCGATTTTTTTTCCAGTTTTCATCACGTTCGTCGTTTCGCACTTTAATTCGGTAGAAATAAAATACAAAACCATTTGCACATTAGGTTAGAAAACTGCATGAGCGATGCGTGCTTCCCAACCAGTTGGAATCCACGTCATTTGAAACACTGCGTTAGCCACAAGTCACAAAGGCTATAATAGCAAAAGGATAAAATTAGATGATTATAGTGAGTTAATAAATAATAAATCTTGGCGTGGTATAATCACATCGTTTATTAATATGTTTAGTTTATTGCAAAACTATTCAAAGAGGTGGCTTGGCATGAAAACACGACGGGTCTTATCCTTGTGTTTCGGTAGGATAAATACCTATAGCCTGTTACTAAAAGCGCCAAAGTACTTTTCATAAGTAATTTTTAATATCAGATTATTAAACATAATAATAAATTAATTTGTGCTAAAATCAAATATCAGTAATAGAATTTTGCCATATATAATAACATGCAAATAATAACTACAAATACTTGTACATTGTTCTAGTGTTCATTATCAAAAAATAATATTTTAGCCAATGGCTGTTTTAGCGTCAGGCCACAGATAAAATAAGGGCTGTAACTCCAAGTCATCTCCAAGCCGGCAAGATATTACAGTACGAGCAAAACTTAATGCGTATTTGAAGTTCGTACAGGTCATTGCGTAGAACACAATTAAACGGTTCACAGACAGAGCTGAGGCGATTGTTGCGCTCTCGCTCGGTCGTTATCGGGTCTCGCATGCCATCTCTTTCGCACAAAACACCGTAAAGTATAATAAACGTTAACATTTGACTGAACCTACGCAAACTCACGGAACTAACTTCACTAGAAACGCAATTAAGTTTTACGCGCATTGTACTTCGTTATGGAACGGGCGTAACTTCGAACCTGTACATTTATGTGATGTTACATTAAAATCCCGGTTTTAGCATGGTAGAATACTAGGAAAGACGAACGCAGAGCCAGTAAATGTTATATTACACAGTGTACCATAAGTCTTTAATTTTCTTGCCTTTTGATATAGAAAAATACCGCTAGACCTTCAACCCATCCTTTTTATTTAAAACATATTTTTAGACCCAATTAGTAACGTCACATTATAAACTTATTAAAATAACATTTTGACTGAAACGATTTAAGAATATGTTTTCGATACTGTTATTAGTTGATACTGTAATAATAGTGCTTTCTTATATCAAAATGCAATAGATGAAAAACTTAACGCGCCCTTTGAAGATATACAATATGGGGGCACTTGGACAGTTAATTGCTTGTCTTCTCTTTTCTCTTACAGATGGTTTCACTAAAGCTGATGTTACACGGTTCACTTCTGTCTTTCAATTTCTACCAATCAAAGTCATTCGTCTAAATATAAAATTCGAATAATTGAATTTCGTTGTTTTCTTTTATTGCTTCGTCTCAGTCGAATAATCAATTCAGTTGAACCGTGTAACTCAGGTTTAATACATCTTGCCGACTGGCCAAAGGGCGTTTCACACGGGCCCGGAACATCCACAATGCGATCACTTACAACCGTGGCACCAAAGATATTGCCATAATAGCTTTCGCATTAAAATACACGTATTAGACACTAATTTAGAATAGCCCAATCACATATTATAATGGATTCGTTCCCGTCAAATATATCGATAGAATCGCATAACTATATATTAATATTATATAATTTAAATATCAGCTGTTTATTGCTTGAGGTGTCTATGGCCGTGGCTAGACAATCCCCGAAATATATAGCCGATGTTTGTACACAACTAAAATAAAAATAAACACATGATCATTCCAAGTTCATAGTTCTGAAGGGCTTAAATAATATAACATTTGTCGTTTGGTATCTTTTACTTTTTCTGATGCAGAGGTTCTTTTAGGCACTGTTTATTTTTCATAATTTATTTTTTAAATATATAACTGGTTCGCCAAATTCAACGCCACACTCAGACAAGTGCATAACAGTGAACTTCAAGCACTTATCTCATTTTACGCAAGTCTGGAGTGAACTCATTATTTTTATATAATTATGCATCAGTTACCTCCAACACAAGAGCGCATGATTTTAAGACTAGTAAAATAATACCTAGACCCAGATTGATTCGGGGCTTAGCTTCGTACACTACAACATCAATTATCCAGTTTACTATTACTATTAAATATTTATAAGAGAGTACATTAAAATTATAGAAAAACAAAAATAATAATGTAGACCCATTTAAAGCGTAAACCAATACGTTTGTTCAAAATGTCCGTTTTTATGTTCTTTGGATACATTTAGGAGAACTTTAAATCTAACATATAACTCAGATGAACATTTTAAAGCCGAATGGCTCGTTATTATTATTTACTAATACTGAGTTCCTACATCTTACTATCAATTTATTTGCCTTACCACTGATTATAATTTTACATAACCTCCATACAAGTAATGTAAATTTTCTACCAGTAGTAAGGCAAATTAAAATATAGTAACATAGCGATACTCGGCCCTATGTAACAATACCACACACACTTGAATCTTCAACTTTACAAAACTACGCCTTATTTAATTCCGGCATTTGCATCTTCAATCAGAAACCTTATATAAAAAGACGTGGATACGAATATTGGTCCTGTATTAATTTCCCATAAATGAACACGTGGGTGCATTATATATTGCTTCTTTCGTATTCCAAGTCTCATATCAGTCTAAAATTTCATTTAATATCAAGTGCATTAACATGGTATTGCAGTTGATTATTTGATATGTGACACGTGATATTGTCATACATAAAAGCAAATTCAAATTAGCAGCCGGTTCCCGTATCTTACTACCCAACCAACCCATCCATTTGCCTTACTACTGGTAAAAATTTGACATACATTGGGCAAAAAATTAATGTCAATTCGAAGATAAAGATCGGGTAGTAATATACAGGCATTAAGATTAAATATTACAGATAACAGCAGAGTGTAGGAGAAAATAAATATTGTACAAAAACCCTTGAGCTAAAGGAAGTTATCTATAAGACTCTGGACTGGAATGAAAGGGGCATCAACATTAATGGTTAGCATATCTCTCAGGTCAGTTTCGCTAAGGATTCTGTAACTTTAGCGACAATTTCGAGCGAGGTCATCACTGTTGAACAGCTAAAATAAGTCCTCTCAATGGGTGGGTCTCGGCATGAACATGAGCATGAATTAGCTCAGTCATGTTCAAGAATCATATCAAACCAACACCGGTATTCGTCAGTGGCACGCGTTTTGGAATTTTACAAAAAATACATCTATCATGACAGATTACCTAAGTGGGCAAGCATTATTTCGAAAAGAGTCGGTACAAGGATTCTGTTAGCAAACAACCTTCAGGAAGTTCCATAGGGTTTTCACATAGTTTTGATGCAAGTATACCGTTGATTGAAGAAAAATGAAGTGGAAATTTAACAGGTGCAGACAATGCGTTATCGTGATAATTCATAAACTTGTCTAGCTTGGGACTAAAATGGTATATATTATATATATATATATATTTTAGCATAAAATACTTGGCGATGTACAATCTATTTGTAAAAATTGAAACTATGTCCATTCCACTTTTAATAATCTATTTATAAAAATACCACTTTAAAATTCAATGTGTTTCACTGTTCTCTAAATATTTTGAAATTGTAACATAATTATATCAATTTAATTCCACGCAAGCCTAGACTATGTATGACGATCGACGCTAGCCTATAACTCCAGTGGCAGCCATATTGAATACGTTCACCACAAACAAATACTATTTTTTGCTTTAATGTGTTTCTGGAGCAACTGAATCGGAAATACGTCATCATTAATTTTGAGTATAAACGCTACAGTAAATAATATTTACTGCAATGCGTGTAAGATATAATCAGCATCACAAAAACGGTTTTGAAAAAACAAAAAAAACAAAGTGTAAACGAGAAACGCGTGTTTAATTTTAAATGTCATACTTACACGAATAGTCATTACGACCAACAAATAATTAAAGCAAGAGATCCCACCTTACCATTTGACAACATTGAAATAATTTATAATATAAAACTGTATAATATGGAAATGCTCTATTTCTGAAATAAATGAATTATTATTATTATATTACGCACTTAACATTTTCTGCACACAAGAGACTATAATCGAGTCAATTCATTGAGACCAAAGGATAAATCCTGATTAATATCATATACTATTGTTGTAAAATATGATGGAAACTGGACGTAGATACAACGGACGAATGGTTTATAAATAATGCAATGATATATCGACGCTGAAAAAACGACACCGTGTAATGACAGTGAGTTAAAAAAAGGAGATGAATACGCTTTGATACATTCTTGACCCCAGAGTGTAAAAAAGTGGTTTATAATTTCCTTTTATTATGTTGATATTTTTTCATAGATGCAACGGGTTTAGTTATTTTGAATAAATTAAATGTGTGATGTAGGTAAGTATTTTGATATTATTAATTGTTGAAATTCATTCACATAAATTGATTATGGTATTCGGTGATTTTATTTGAAGATTTCTCGTCTTCTAGATAGAATTTAGAGCTGATATTTTCCATTTTGTAATAGAAAAATATAACGCTTTTTTTGAGCCATATCTCAACTCATTACATTTCTTTGTCCCAAAAGTCCCCGTCTCCTTTGTACAGTAGTAAGTAGGAACCAGTTTGCGAATGTTATTTTTTCAAACTATTAGTAACAGAAAGCAGATACTCATGTTACTATTGTTATAAATCATAGTTTTCCGTCATTATTTTAAAATTAATAAACCGGCATACAAACACAAACACACATATTATGTATTGTCAAATCAAGTTACGCGATTCCATACACCCAGGCCCGAATTAGTAACGGACAGTTCGTATACAAAGTTTAGTCTGTCGAAACCTTAGCATCCATAAACTAGACTGGTCAATGCTTAGACCACGACAACAGAGCAAAATATATTTTAATTATTATCTAAAATTACTAAAATGTGCCTAATTTATTGTTACAACCTATTAAAACATTTTTATGGAATTTCTTTTGACAGAAACCAGTTTCAATTACTATATTACAAATTCGCGGAATGCAAACGAAGACTCCAGGGAAAAAGACAAACTTGTTTGTTTCGAAACTAATGTCATTTTGCATGGAATTGCATTTCCGTTACTATACGATAATAAGCCGAACAGGGTAAAACACGGAACTAAGAGTTGTTGACGTTAAAAAAATCGTGTGCAGAGTAAAAGTAGCAGAGCATACTTAAAAATTCCAGGGAAGAAACAGGTTTGCAGTGACATAATATGTCACATTTCCCTGTTAAATCTGACTTAAGATTTTAGGGACGGGCCGAATGTAGTTTGAACCGAATACGAACTTTCGGCTAAAGCAAAAAATTCGGCCGAACTTCGATTTAATTTCGCCGCGCTTTCGTGAGAGCGATACGTCGTGACCTGATAACGCCGAAACTTTGGCATTTTTACACAATAAACTACCTGTAATCAATTTTAATTACGTGTAGTAGTACGAGTATTTCATTAGTAAGAGTATTTCATTTTTGTTTTACTTTGTTATCTATTCAATTATGCAAAGATTTATAAGACTTCAATTAAGAAGAATTGTAATTTAATTTCATGTAATTTTTATCACATTGCAGTTAAGGTTGGTTCCTAATTAAAATAAATGAGTATATAAAGGCCTAATTTTATTTTACGGTTACGCTAAATATAATTTATATTACCTTTAATCAAAATAGTGCAAGTAGGCATTTTCCTTTTTTCTTGCACCGAATTTTCGGCATTTAAACCAAATTTCAGTCGAATGGCGAAGTTCGGCTCAAACCGCCGATATTTAACCAAACCGAATGTAAAACGAATTTCGGCCCATCCCTAATAGTTTTTAATATTTTTATGCTTGAAACATTTTTGTTTTATTGTAAAACTTATGGGTTTTCGAAGCACAAAGTTTCAAACTCAAAAACTCGATATCTCAAAATAAATATTGCTTGACCAGTTCGTCTTATTCCCCGGGTCTTCAAACCATAACCATGGCGCGAAAGCGACAACTGCCAAATTCAAATGGCTACTAGTAGAACCATAAATAATAAATACATCGCAAGACTACAATGTGTAAGAGAGCATAGTCTTGGGGCCTTAAGGCGGCCACTTCTTGAGACTCGTATCATGCGATTGACACGTGTCTAGTTATACTGGTACCTGTAGGACATTACATAAAGGTACAAAGTTATTTTGATCCGGTAATACGAATCTGCGAAATATGTACGTGGGAGGTAAATATGGAAAGTTGAGAACTGAGATAAGAGGAAACTTGGGGAGGCCTACGTCCAGCAGCTGTATAAAAACCATTATAAATTTACATACCAACAACTCAGCTGTGCCATTTCAAATACCCAGAATCGGACATTTTTTTTAAATATATTGTACATTGTTTCGTCTCGCTAAGCACTGACTTTGCTAAGTTTGTCAAAAGATTTAAAAACCACGTTAAATAAAGTTGTCGTTAAAGAGCGCGACGTCTCTTTTAGATTCATTGTCGAATTGATTGCGAGCCATTTACTAGGTTTTTCAATTTCACAGCCGAACTACAGAAGGTTACTTACAAGAAAGGTATTCTGCGGTAGATACTGAACAACCACTTGGAATATTTGCAATATATTATCCAATAATATAGGTGTACGATAAAAATCCTTAATAAGAATAAATAAATTAATCTTTGAGATTATTGTCTTTTAAATTTTCCACATTATTATATGTAACCATTAATATCGATTAAATTTTTTAAAATTATTATTACACTTTAATCTGTAACGTAGAATGAATAAAAGATAGTATTTAAAAAGCTACACAACTAAAATTCATGATTAAAACAGTTTACAGTGATAATAAACACTAATTCATTTAGTACTAACGACTAAAATAAATACATAATCACTTTAAAAAGAGACGAAGTCATATAAGCCGTCTGAAGGTGCTACAGCCACGAACAAATCACAATACACATTGCAACATACTTCCAATCAAATAATACAATACCAATATTTATTACTTTCTTAAATAATTTTTATTCAGTCTTTGGTTTTTATTTCCATTGCATTGCGTATTTGTATCAAATTAAACGCGTAACGGCCGGTCCCAACGCCTTGCCGACCGTTCATTGCCTTACTATCGGTTAAAATTTTACATAAGCTTCATACGTGTTATTGTCAAAATTCAACCGATGTTAAGGCGAGTGAATGAATAACAGTAAGATATAGGAACCGGCCGTAATTCATACAATTCCATGCTCTTTGCAAAGTGCGGAGAGTGACTTCTGTGGCAGCTGTGATTGAGACGTACCAATAGTGACGTTTGGCTATTGCCAACCACGCAAAAATAGAAACTGAGCAACAACTGTTCTATTCATATAAAAGAGTACATTATACACGAGTGCGAATGCAACAAAAAATGTTTCATGTTTCTATTATTTCTGACGAATCACAAGTATGAATGATCCTATCATATCCATAAATTTTATAGCTTTATTTTCTGCTCTGTAAATATCATTCACGCTGCCTCAATACTCATGTCATTGTGACAATTACTGTCACAGGAATCGAAGAATATTTTTTTAAGTATAATAGTCACTTTCACGTTCAGGTGTATGGAGTTATTTCTATATATCTCAGATCATGAAAGAAGAATACTCAGCACGACAATTTCCCAGTAAAAATGTCACTTTGAAACATCTTTTAAAACTTTCTCTAAACATCTTGACATTAGAAAGAGCCACATAACCTTCAACCAACATTTCATTATTCAAAACATATTTTTAGACCAATAAATGTATTGAAAGTCTTGAGTTTCTATTAAATGTCACATTTGAACTCAATCAATGTTAGATATTAGCGACATCTAGTAAAGAAACATTTTGAAACAGCGAAATGTCATTATGACCGCGTTCCGCTAATAGCTCACAACGCACAAAATGCTCCATCTGCCATTCCACATGGCGACCACGGTCGTTATGGTCGTGGCTTAAACGTCACTAATAACGTCATCATTTTTGATCACACAGCGCTCACTACGACGCACGTCAAGGAGTGGGTCGAAGTAGGCGTTGTTACCACAGAGCATTAATTCTCTCTATCAAATGACATCGAAAAGGGCGCGATTTTCAAATCAACCAATGACATTTGTGTATTTCGTCGTTGATGACATCAATGCTCCATAATCCATTCCACTAGAGTTTATGACTTTAACGTCCGCAAGCAAATAGAACGGGAGAAATTGCGGTCGAGAACGTGAGCGTTGTGAGCGTCTTGTAGAACGTAGCCTAATAGTATGCCTATTCTACCTTAACACCTTACGTTTTGTTAACAGCGTACGACACATACCAAATGAAGGCCGCGCCGTCTAGTTACCGGGAATCATATAATACTAATAGACTAGGATCGCCCTATGAGGACTATATTATTCAACTTTCAAACAATTAAAATCTTTATTGCACATGAAATTTGTATAAATCACAGAATTTTCCGCATAGAGATCTGATCTACTTAAACATAACAAACAAACCCGCCCGCGCCGGTTAGGCATGTTTAAGGGAGGGAGGGCTAAATCCACAAAGGACATTGACAACTCATTAATCATATACTCGCACCTGATCACACAATATGAACTTTTACACACAAATATACACTAATTAAAATATATTTACAGACGACTTTTGATCGATAAAATGAAATGTTTAATATAAGAGACTTTAAAAAAAAAAAGGCGTGAGCTATATCCGCACGCGAACTTCATACGCTATGTGTCGTCGGCCAACGCAATACGTCGCTAATAAACTTGGCAAACCGTCATACAGTTTGTCTACATTTTATGCTGACACCTGTAACACGTCGCACGCTTAATGAAACGAAGAAATATCTCAAAATTTGGTTTTCTTGGGAATGAGCCTTTAAAGTACTGGCCTATTATGAGCTCTTCTTTATTTGTTAATATGTAAAAATGTAGATGTACACAGACTAGGAAGTAAAAATAATTTTTTAACTTATATGTATGGCCTTCAAAAAGTGTTCTCCGGTGGAACTTATTTTGAATAAAAACTTTTGAATTTGAATTTGATAATATATTATAAATGATTTCAAGTTGTTGGAATGGTCTTTAACTTTAGCTGAATGTGTGAAGTGAAATAAATTAATTTTTTTCGTTGATAATGAGTAAAAAAGTAATTTGAAAGAGAAAGAGTCGTACTAATTCGTACTTATTTCATTTTATGTTTAAAAACTGGACAAATCTTAAGACGATTAGGACTAAATTGCACTAAGGTGAAATACACCAGCGACCCGAGGATTCTTAAATTCACTTTACAAATAAGACAATATAAGAAATGACCTGTTATTTATAAAGCGATTTAATGGGGTCCATTTCACTTTTTAAAACATAATGTTTGCTTCACTCGCCGCACTAGTTAATAGAAAAAAACAACGCTTCATTTCGTCAACCAACGGTCAAATTACGCGGCAGTTGGAATGAATTTATTATTTATGACAAGCTCTTACGTTCTATAAATTAATCTCCAAACTCACGATTTTTGAGTTATTTCTTTGTTTTTATTAAATGTGCGACATGTACGTTGCGTTATGTTGAAAATCAGCGCCAATCCAACAGGCGCAAAGATAAAACGACAGCAGCATGTCCATGGGTAAAAATTTAGATATAAGCAGCGCTGTGCACGAATTTTTGCGGTCTTCCAATTTTCAAATTAAATTAAACAATGAGAGAAACTAGAACAATGTCGGATTAATTAAAGATGTTTAAAAAAATCAATATTTTCTATTTTACACGCATACAGTAATATTATTATTATCATTATATAGCTAAAAAATAATACAATAAATATATATTGATGTATTTTAATTTTTTAAATAATAGGGCGCTAATAATGGTACAGTTTCCCGTATATGAAATTATTAGAAAAACCGAAGCGACCTTTTCTCCGATATATCGCCGACAATGATATTTTAAAATCAACACAGTAACAGCTCTAATACATACGATTGGCTCAATCGCAGAGATCAACAGAAAAAATAGACATACAAATTTCGGGAATGATACAAACGGAATTTTGAACAACGTGGATAATGCAAAAAAGAACCTCTCTTAATCTAAAAAAAAAAATCAAACATCTAAAATAAGCATTTAAACTCGGCTGAGTACCGTGATATGTTCTTCGCTTAACGACCCAAGTAAGCGTTTAGCATAATTATGGTTTGTAGTGGCTGACAATAATTCAGTTTTTTCTTTAACCAATAAAGTTCACCTAGAAACACGAAATAACAAAACAATTTTCTAAATGCTGCTAAAAAAAAGGAATCAGTCTCTCATTATTACAATTAAACAATTTGAATCGAAAAAACCAACCATTTTTGGGTGTTACTTATACACTTTCTTATCCGTTCAGGGTTTAATGTTCAACTCGGCTAACAGATCTGAAAACAAATTCAAAAAATTTATTAACTGTATAAAACTGATGTATTGGATCAGTGGTTCTCAACCTTTTTACCTCAGCGACGCACCAAACATACTTTTTGCAAATTCGCGACACCCTTATATACTTAAATGCAAAATTTTTGATAGTTGAAGTGAAGGAGGCATAGGTACATTTTCTTAAAATATAATAATAATAAATCGTCAGACAAACACAGACACTGTATATACCCAAATTAAGCAAGTTACGCTCGTGTTATGGGTAATATACAACGAACCACTCTGGGGCCGATCCCAGACACCCAGACCATAGTAAATAACGGAGAAAATACGTTTCCGAAATTTACTATACCAGGAATCGAACCCGGAGCCTCGGCGTTGCAGTGAGGTAAGCCGGCAAAGGCTTAGCCCGCTCAACCACAGAGGCCGTCAAAATAAATATCATTAATCAATCTATTGGGGACGTATTTTCTATTGCATAAAAATATTACATACAAAAATAAATAAAACTACGTCCTAACGATTTTAAGCGCGGTAATTTATTTGATTTTTGTTATTCCGACGTTTCGGCCATTTTTCAGTAGCCGTAATCACGGAAGATAAAGGTGTCAAGTGTCAATGAATATATTCATTGACAAAACTTAAACTTAAACAAAACTTAAACAATATATATTGTTTAAGTTTTAATTAGCCTATCGCCTTTTTTCTTCTCTTCAAGCCACAATAAGTTGCGAAGCGGTGGTAAATTAGATTAGGCCCCGATAGAGTAAAATTATAAAAATTAAAACTAAATTATTAAAATGAAAGTTGGCGGTAGACGAAATAAAACTTTAACAATACTCATCGAATGACCTCTGTCTTCCGTGATCACGGTTACTGAAAACTGGCCGAAACGTTGGAATAATAAAAATCAAATAAATTACCGCACTTAAAAGCGCGAAAACGTAGTTTTATTATGTATAATACAAGTCGCGGAATTATACAAAAACAGGGTAAAAAATAGAAACTTAAATTTGTGTGTGATTTAATCTTGGTAACTTTTACAAAGTTTAACTCAAATAAATGTAATAACCCCAGAGACGCAATTCCTTCTGAACATCTTAGATAAAAATGTCGTATTTGTAAATCTCGCGACACACTTAAGAGTTGCTTGTGACAAATCAATATGTCGCGACACAGTGGTTGATAACCGCTGTTTTAGATTATGTAAATTAAAGTAAATGAAAATGTTTCATGTAATACGTCTCACTATTAAGATATTATATTGACAAAAGAACAAGAGAATACATTTAAATGAAAAAAAAAATATTATGTCCCAAGGTTTGGACGATAACAGTCTGGTTTTATTATTTACTAGCTGATGCCCGCGACTTCGTCCGCGTGGTGCGGTTTTTTAACTATCCCCACAGGAACTCTTTAATTTTTCGGGATCAAAGGTATCCTATATGTTGACCAGGGATATAAGCTACCACCATGCAAAATTTCATTTAAATCGGTCCAGTCGTTTCGGAGATTAGCCGATACAAACAGAAAAACAAAAAATTTGAAAAGATCTAAATTAGTTCTATTTCACTTCTTACATCCTCCTGACTCGGTTTTTAGCTTTTTTTTCATTGTACTGAAATTTCACCTCTACAATTTTATTACATGTATAGATAGAAAATTAAACACATTAGTTTCTTTTACTTTAAATCTAGACGATTAACATTTTCATATTACTTTAATTGGATCAATATTCTAATGTACAGCTTATGTACATTACAACGCACAATTGCAAATATTATGTACAATTGTTACCTATAATTTTACAAATAAAGATTGACTTGATCACTTGGCTTATATATTGGCATTATACGTTACATTAGACACATTGACGTTTGACATTACTTTAAATATATAATATATGTCTTTAAAGACCACGGGCCATAAAAATGTCCCGGACCATGCACCCAAGGACAAGCCCCGGCCAGTGTAGGACTATTTTGGGAAATGAGAACAAAAAGTACCGAGCTATTGGGGTGAACTGCTAGTGGTATTAGGGATCTACAAATATGGGGACTATGGCGTTTGTTGGCACGTCGCAATGTTCAGGGAACATGGAAAAATGGGCAGACGGCGACTGGCCACTTCCTGCATGAGTCTCAAAAAATGCCATAGAAAACGGGGGTAGCATGAATGTGAGTGGCTAAGGGGTATAGAGAGGTGGGCTGCATTAAGGGTACCTTCTTCACCAACCAAGCACTTGGGCACACCCGTTTTAAATTCAAGGGACTTATTGTGACGTGATTATATACAAAAAGTCGTTGCAACCGAGGTAGTTCTAAAGGAAATCCACTGTATTTGTTAGGTGTAAATTTCTTGCGTGGTATGATCGATTACCTGCGATGGGGCGCCGCGGGCGGAATCCGCGGCTGCCGTCCGGTCCGCGCGGCGGGCGCACGACGAAAACGCGCGGCCCGCTCGACGCATCGCTCGAGTTTCCGCGCACGAGCGCCAACAGCCGATCCGGGCGCTCTGTGCGCGGCTTCGCGCCAGGCTTCGGCTTACTCCTACACAATTATTAAAATCAGATAGATAATATAACAATACAAACATTTTATTAACCTATCTTCCTTATATAAGTATGGTAATATAAAACAAAGTCACTTGCCGCGTCTGTTTATCTATACCTATATATCCGCTAACGCCTCCAAAACCACGCCACAGATTTTTAAGCGGTTTTCGCCATCACTTAGCTAATTTTTAATTATGGTATATATGTATACTAGCTTTCGCCCGCGGCTGTACTGGCGTGTATAAAACCTAATTAAGGTTTAATATAAGCATATAATAAAAGCAAAGTAAAATTTCTACTACTACTTAATTAGCTCACTGACCCAAAGTGAGACTTTGCCTTCAAAACGAGAACACGGCATTTTTCCTATCCACCGCATTTACTAATTAGGTTTTTGAAAAAAAAAAGTAGATATTTATTTATTTATTTATTAACTTACAAACATCGCTATCATTACAGTTGTCACCAATACGATAGCGTGGTACACATAATACATTATAGATATATATATATATACATACTAGCTGTACCCGGCAGACGTTGTACTGCCTTTAAAAAATCTGTCTAGAACCCGATTACAGCGTCATCTACCGCGACCAATAATCTAAACTCGAATCAACTTGAACAAACAGAGTAGAAAATTATTAAAGTACTTATATCGCTATTAAAAAATAGGGGTTGGTGATAGAAGGGTGAAAATTTAGAGTTGTATGTATTTTTTAATGCAACATTATAAAAATTAAAAAAAAAATGTCCAAAAAATTAAAAATAAAATGTTAGGGGTGGACAACCCTTAGCACTTAGGGGTATGAAAAATAGATAGTAGCCGATTCTCAGACCTACTGAATATGCATATTTCATAAAAATCGGTCAAACCGTTTCGGAGGAGTATGGTAACTAACACTGTGACACGAGAATTTTATATATTAGATTCAGTCGTCATAACATATAATATAATACGCAGTTCTTGTGAATTCAGTCACAGTGCAGATAAAAATGTCAATTTCTTGACATATTTTGTTCAATGTTCGCAAGGCCTGTGACATCGGCACCTTATTAAGTAAGTTGGTCCTGCCGTATGGGACTACGAACATTGGTGGCTGCCTACGTCTCGATTACGATTAAATAATATTCCTCTTAACAATTTAAATAAGTAGGACACCAATGCAAACTTTAGTCTGGATGCCAAATTATTATACCCAACCATGCCTAAGACAAACAAGGTGGGGTACATCAAAGGATAAAATGGGTAAACACCATAAAGTCTTAGGTATAAAAATCTAGTAAATTTTTTTGCATGCGCTCCAACATGAGACTATATTTAGTTTCATGTGGAGCCCAGATGATTGGGTTGCTTTCTAAGTGGCTTCTTACTAAAGCGTTAAATAATGTTTTAACGACATAAATACTATTAATACCTTCTACTCGACGTAATACAAACCCTAAATTTCGATAAGCTTTCTTACAAATGTTAATTATGTGATGGCGAAAAGTTAGCTGTGTATTAAGAGATACTCCAAGATCCCGCACCGTTTCAACTCTTTTGATTGCTCCGTTAGCCAAGAAATAGTTGTAATGGAGAAGCCGCTTGTTTCTGCTAAAGGAAATGAGAGAGCCATTTGTTGTGTTAAAAATAAATAAAAAAATAGAAAGATCCCCCCTATAATGGGCGGCCCAAGCCCAGCAGTGGGACATTTATTGGCTGATATTATATTTATATAAATAGAAAGATCATAATAAGTTTCATAACAAAACTATTATTTAAAACAAAAATATTTGCTGTAATTAAAAAGTTATATCTAATTAAAAATATTCTTTTGAAACCAGTACCGAAACACGCCAACGACAGTTTCCGAACAATCCCGAGCACATGTGACGTCACAGTTGTTAATTTCTACCCATCGTAACATACAGCTGACACTACTATCACGAGAGTCCTTTAAAAGTGCTTTAACCTCACAAACATGGCGACCGATCGTGGCGCGTTGATTCCCGTGATTTTAGTTTAGTTTATACTTAACCAAACCGTGTGCCTTATTTATTTAACCAGCAAACTTTCACACAAGTTTTACATTGCATTAATTTCTTATCAGGCGCGCTTCGGCGTCTCGGTTACAAAATATTGTTTTTTTTTCTACTTACATAAAAACTTAATTAGATTTTTTATATATATGAACATTCCGTGATAAATTATCTAACAAGTGGTGAAAGCCGCTTCAAAATCCGTTGCGCGGTTTAGAATTCAGCGGATATACTACAGACAGACAGACGCCAAACGCGACTATTTTTATAAGACTTAAAAAAATAAGTATTTCGCATCGATTATTAATATAAAATTATATTTTTTTATCAAAAGCCCCATTGTTATCGGCCCAAAGCTCACACAGGTCAGCCTCCACTCAGTCTTTCTAGAGGTATTTTGGGCGGCCAACTGACCGACTGTCATCAATTTGCATTCCTCACGCTGCGATCCTCTCCTCTCCTTTTATGTCTCCCATTATGTTGGGGTCGGTCACGAGATTCTCAATAATCAAGAAAGAGAGGATGGTAGCTGGAGGGTCTGAACTAACCTCAAGATTGAAAATTAAGTTCTAGTGGATTATTATTACCCGAGGATGGTTTCTGGCGGACCGAGGACTATGCAACATGGCTGCGGCAACCAGAATATTAAGCAACTTGGCTACGGCAACCAGAATATTGAGCAACAAGGCTGATGCAACCAGAATATTGAGCAACCAACCATAAAAACCAATACTGTTTTGTCTGAAATAGGTATCAGCCCTTCGCTCACGTAAAGATTTCATTAAGCGTTTTGAGAGCTCCTTTTAGCGGCCGTAAGCCTCAAAATCTATATATCAACAAACGCGCAATTCATTGAGTCAATTTTACAACAGCCAATTTTGGCGGCCGTCTATTTTAGCGTTTTAATGGCTGCTCTAGACAAATTTTTGACTGCCCAGTGCATGAGCTCAAATGACTCATCATACACCAAAATGGTTGCCGCAACCTTATTTCCTGAACCAAGTTGCCTAGTTTAGCGATCTATTTTAAATCACATTTAAAAAAATGCTAAGCTATGAGGAAAAAAATAGAGCCAGCTTAGGCTCTATGGCGAGTTTCATTTAGATATGTTCAGTGATTTTCACATAATGCTCTAACAGACAGACAAAAACATTTTTGAAATCTGCTGATCTGAATTCCACCCAAATATTTTCTCTTTTTGAATTAATTGTACAAACCTGACACCCCCTCCACAAGATTTACTATAGTATAGATTACACATTTCGAAATCCTATCAATCGAAATCTTTCAGAGCTACACTTGATGACAGTTATTTCTAGTACCCTTCTCTCATGGTAATAGTCTCTCATAAAATGAGCATTAGTTTAGAAAACCTACCAGATTTAGGGTTTGTTTATACGTAGCCATCGCTGGCTGCCAGTCTCACTGACAGCCAACACTGGCTTGGTATTGGCCTTGTATAAACAGTTTTTTAAGCCAAGCCAGCGCTGGCGATAATTTAGCAGCCGTCTATTTTTCAAGCCATTGACCTGCTTAACCCCCGCGCCAGCGTTGCGTACACGTGGAGACGCATCACGCGAGTCGGTCGGTCAGGAACAAACGGGTTTGCCGCGAATTCATTATTAAACAACACGAGCCAAGCCAGCGGTGGCTTGTCTGTGGGACTGGCGCCAGTACACTGGCTTCATATAAATCATACTTTATACAAACCCGGCAAAGAAACGACCAACACAATTAATGTGTACCTATTGTTAGCGGGGTATTTATACAGCAAAACACATAGACCTTGCAATATTGTTTAATTCTACGTCTGAACGAAGAATGTCCGGTTCACAGCGTTGTTTACTAAAAACACTTTTGGTTCTTACAATGTCGGTCTTAAATTATTCCAAAACATCAATAACAACCTTATACAGTGCAACCTTAATATAAAAAATTTGAAGGAGATTAGAAAATTCGTTATACCAATAAATTTGTTATACAGAGGTTAGTTTGGTTTAAGATTAGTTTTAACAAGGTTAAGAGATACTTAAAATAAAAAGTAAAACACATTGTAATGAACGCACTTTAATATTTATTTATCTTACAACACTAAACATTAGTTTATTATGAGTTTAAATTCCTGGATTGTCTTACGGCAAACAAATATGTTAGAAACCTGTCGAAACAATTCTTGTTACATGGATTAGTAGAATACTTCATGCAAAGGTTATAGGTTAAAAAATTGTTATACAGAGGTTAATTATACTCTCAATTTATGTTTTGCAATTATGGAAAATTCGTTATAAAGAGGTTAATACAAAACTATTTGTAATGTAATAGTAGTTGTCCCACGAGAGATGAAAGTGACCTCTCTAGGCACGACTTGGTTTGGCGCACGAGCGTAGCGAGGGCGCTAATAGTTCGCGTACCTAAACAGGTCTTTCACCCGAGGTTAAAACTCTGCTTTTCATTTCGAATATGAGGAAAGTAATTAAGAACTGATTAGTTAAACAAACAACTACCTTTCTAATGAAATCAGGCGTTAAATCCATACCTAAATCTGATGAACTTATTTAATATGTCACGTAACTTTCTTTTTTTCGTGGCATTCTATCAGCCAATATTTTTTGTCATTGACGATAGTAAATATTTAGCTCTTTATATAAATTAAATAATAATTTAGCCAAAAGTAATTTATAATCGTAAAATGAGGTTACAAAATTGTTGATATTTTTTTATTAGAATTTATGCCGCGGTTTAACAGTAGCTGTAAAAAAAAAGTTTAGTAAGGGTCGCATGTGTTATCTGTAGCTCCCATATTTTTTAAATTTTTGTCTGCAGGGAAAATCAGCAGGAACGAAAAGTATTATTTTCATCCCTGTGATCAGGTAACTTCAAACTTATTTTCCGAGTATGAGAAATGAAAAGGTATATTTTGTATTAACTCTTACGGTCGGTTCTTGGAATTTTCTAAGAATTACTTAAATCGAGAAAATCTTTATATTGAGTAATAAGGTTTCACTGTACTGTACTGTACTAAGTTTAATTTCTAATCACTTCGATAAGAATTCCATAAAATACTCTGTAAAGCTCATGACAATAGTTCAAAGATTTTCTGTTAGGCGGCGCCACCAGGCAGCAGGTGGTTACAAAAATACCTTAAATATATCAAAAAATAACGACACTAGAATTTAATTGATGGAGCTACTAAAGTCCGGCCGCGTTATAAAGCCACTTTTGAAGTTTCATATAAATATTAGTGCCAGTGCAAAAATAATTTCTATACTTTACCGAATAAGGTTATTCAATAATTCGCTTTTTCCGATAAATATTTTATTAACGTTCTTTTTACATGACAAATTTGATATATCCGAGGACTTATATTAAATTAATACACCATAACTAGCTTATTGCAATCATAACATATGACAACGCTATGTTTGTCAACACTTTATTTTCTTAAATGTTAGTGACGTAACCAGGAGGTTGATGTATAATCGAAAAGTTTAAACATAAATCGTAAGTTATGAAAAATTTCTACAATATCAAGGCAAGAGAAGTCTAAGTGTGTATAGTATTACACAACTAATAATTCCTGCTGATGTACAGTCAGCGTCTTATAGAAAGGAGCGGCCAAGGTGGTCAAATAGATAAGCACATCGAAAGTGATCATTAGTATCGATACAACCAAGGTAGTCTAATAGTTCGTATCAGCCTTCTTATCCAAAAACATCGGTACACCAAGAACGCCAAATACATGAGTGCACTCAAGTCATCCATATTATGTTAACAGCCTCCTCGCCAGATGTATCTAAGCAGACAGGTAGCCAAAACATAGTAACAATCTAGAAAAATGAACTGTATTCTAAATGTGATTAGAGTCAAATCGAGTTGATTGCATATTAAATCTAAATTCAAATAGTATTATTACGGTTATAAAAATCGTTTTCATTTTTATGGCGTAACTAGTATTTGCCCTCGACTTCATTTTCATTACTTAGATGGCAAAGATTAAAGTTATTTTATCAATATTTATTCATGGATTTTTAATATGACAATACATGATTCCTGGATATATCTATAAAACCCGGACATTAGTAATGTTACGAAAGACTTATTCCACTACAGATGTCTCACTAAGGATTTCTAATAAATACAGACAGTGTCTTGTTATTTGCGAACATTGCGTCAAAGTTGATCTAGTGGTTTGGAAGTGGAAGGAAATACCGGGAAATTTCACGACTCCCAATATAGTCATGTATAAAAATGTCATAAAGGTTCAAACTATGCTATAATAAGAGTAACACGGCCAGTTTTCATACTATTTTTAGGTGTATAAATCCCTAGAAAATTTTGAAACGTTCCGTCCTAAAGTATGGGAGTAAAAAACACGAAAAAGTGAATCCGGTTTCCGGAAAAACTACACTAGAATTCCCATGATATTAGCTTTTTCAGCATTTAAGTCAAAAATGTCTGTATAATAGTGAAAACCTCATAGAAATTAACATATATTTATAGAAAAAACCTTATTTTTGTTAATTTTCCATCAATAAAACAATTTGATCCTAAATGGTTTACTTTAATAGCTTCAATGTACAGACAAGGCTATTTTACAATATTAACTTAATTTTAACATTTCATTTGACGTAATCCACTGTATGTATATGTGAGTATATTTTCTATGTATATGTGAGTTTATGGAAATATCTACTAGTTTCAAAACAAAATAAATTTAAAATTCGAGATAAAACTTATTTTATTACCACTGAATAATTGATGTTTTTTAGATATTGTTTTAATGTCAAATACGTATATGAATTCTCGTGATCTATACTCAGCAAAAAAAATCCGAGATGCCTAGGATATATATAATATCCCCAGTACTAATTGACAAAAGCGTAAGCTAACGTTCTGGGGAAATCGTATCGGAATCAGCCAATTTTTATGCATTCTAACCACTTTAAACCACTCCCGTGAAATTTTCCGCGGGATTCCCGTGACATAAAGTATCGAAGCGTTCGGAAATTCAAATTCAAAAATTTTTTAAAAATAAATACATAGCTTAGCAACCTGTTATTGCTGTTAAGAAGAAGAAGCGGCAAAAACTCTCAACAACACGACTAGCTCAAAATTGTTTTTATTTATATTTCTTATTCTATTTATATCTCAAGTTTTTTTTTATAACTTTTATACAGAAGTATGTTACAGAATTACTACAGGAAAAGAACGCAAACCATTGTTTTAGTGTCAATTGAATCTGAATCAACTAATTGTTATGCAAATAAATAATTTATATTATTCCTGGGAAAAATCCCGCGGGATACCCAGATTAAAAATACCGCAGTATTTGAAAAAGAAGGCACAGTATGTTTTAGTATAAGTCGTATCCAAATCAGCTAATTTATATAAATTAGCTGATTTGGATACGACTTATACTAACTAAACCACTCTTGTGAAAATTTTAAGTATTCCGGTATTAAAAAAACTGTATCGTGGGATAAAAAGTATATCAGAAAATTCGCTATCGATGAGTAAAAACATCGCATCGAAATCAGAAAGCTTCTTTTATTCTGGCCTTTTTAAACCGTTCCCGGGAAAATTCCCGCGGGATTCCAGTATAAAAGGTAGCACAGAATTTAAGTCTGAGAATTTGCTCTCGATCAGCGAAAATCGAATCGAAATCGGCTGAGTAGTTTCTACGTAAATCCCGAACAAACAGACAAATCGACTAACAGACAAGAAATCTAAAAAAACCATCGTGTTCTCCATCGTTTATATAGTCTACTCCGAATTGTTTTTTTTTGAGACATGACATATTTAGCATATTATAATATTATAGACTATTGTCTTCCCACAAAACTTCCTTCGCATTTCCATGATGGTGATGCATTTGATAGTGAATTGCATGGATGAAAAATTAACTTACGGTCTTCTTCATAAAGAGTTAAAATAAGTTTAAACACTTCTTTATTTTATTGTTTATTTGTTTGCTTGGTTGTTAAAGCAGCATTCGAACTTACTCTAACTCTCTTTGAATAAGACCGTTAGTATTTAGTAAAAACGATACATACAGTGTTATCAAGTATTAAATAATGTAAACAAAAGTATGAAAAACCTGAATAAATTAAGAGGACTGAAATATTTGGTTAGAAACAGGAACTTAAGACCATTTATAAAATTAATAGGTCACTAATGTATCTTATGCTTTTAGCCTGTTCCATCTGAAATAATATTATAGTTAGCTACTGTGGCCAAATGCCTCTTAGTTATAAAGTTAAAATTAACGCCGTTAATTAATTGCTACATTAGTGTATATATGTCACCGTTAAATTGTACACACCGTTAGATTATAATCTATCTCGGGAGATTGTAAACTATTGAAACATTGTGAACCGTAACAAATTGCTTACAATTTAACGCATTATTTTCCGATAGATTATCATCTATCGACGTGAAATCGTTTTATGTCCATAAAGTTAATAATAAAACACAGCAGGGTGTCAGTCATAAAAACTAAAGATTCGATCTCTGCCCTTTTGGGTTAGAAGTTTTAACGATGTTTGTAAGTAGTAAACAAATGATGCTTAATTGGAAAAAAGTGGTGTTTCTTTCCAATTCCAGTGCTTACCCTCGATCAAACGTAATAAATATTATTATGCTCACATCATCCTCCTCGTCAATCACACTGCTGTGATCAGGAGTTTTTTTTAAAGTTTTGATTCAAACGCCTTCAGCATTGATTTCGTTAATTTCAGATTGGAAAAGTAAGGTGCTTTTCATTTAATGCAAATTTGGCAATAAGTAATTCAATTTGAAATACATAATTCGAAATACAATTAATTTTGATTCAGTATGCAATCAACTCGATTTGACTCTAATCACATTTAGAATACAGTTCATTTTTCTAGATTGTTACTATGTTTTGGCTACCTGTCTGCTTAGATACATCTGGCGAGGAGGCTGTTAACATAATATGGATGACTTGAGTGCACTCATGTATTTGGCGTTCTTGGTGTACTGATGTTTTTGGATAAAAAGGCTGATACGAACTATTAGACTACCTTGGTTGTATCGATACTAATGATCACTTTCGATGTGCTTATCTATTTGACCACCTTGGCCGCTCCTTTCTATAAGACGCTGACTGTACCTGCGCAACCAGTTTTAATACACGCGACTCTATACGAAATCATGTAATCGGGACAGAGCTATGTATGCATAATAGGGGTGTGCGAATAATTCGAACTTAGGAATTATTCGTTCCGAATCGAATATTCATATTCGATTCGGAACTGAATCGAATAATTGGAGTTATTCGATTCGTATTTCGAATCGAACATTATAATATTCGATTCGATATTCGCACACCCCTAATGCATAGTAAGCAACATTCTGCCTTTTGTCCTTGCGAATAGAGTTCAATATAGATTATTTACATGTCAGAAATCGATTGGAATTGCAATTTTGTGTAATACTGTATACCATTGATTCACACGACACTACAGGGATTTAACACTACATATATGGCAATCTCACCCGATTTTGACGACATTGCAAGCGGACGACTTGCCGTTCCTCGAGTTAGTGAGCATTACGAACTCGACCATATCGCCCGGCTGCAGGTCGGACGTGTTACCGCGCACCTCGGACATGTGGAAGAACAGACGCCGGCTGTCCTCGCCTTCCATTGACAAAAAGCCGAAACCACCTGAAATTCATCCATAATTAAAAGAAAACTACGGACAAAACTCTGTTTTCTCCAATATATGTGATACCTATAACCGTAATTTCAACTATATTGATCCTCTTTTGGGAACAAAGACTATATTCTTGAGAAAGATATTACAGAGTCTGCTAGATAAAGGCTTATGATATCTGTGTACCTATAACATATATAATTTTTTATTAATAAACTAATTCATCTATATATGTAATTGTGTATTCTATCACGAATATATAATATTATATTGTTTAGCTTTTTATATAAGTATTATTGTATTATCTATTACACATTAAATTTATATGATTAGTTTTTACGCATGTCGTGGTCTCCAGTAATTGAAGGAGCACATTGATTAAAAATTTAAAGTTATGTATATTTTACAAATGTGTGTATTCTCTGTTGGAGATTCTAATAAAATAAAATAAAATAAATAAATAAAATTAACAAATACATAACAACTCGAAACTTTAGCTTTCTAAAGCAAAAGTTTTGATTTATTTATTTTTATTGCATGAATTCAGAAGACAGACAGACAACCTACATGATGGAAACACCAAAGTTGCTACAAATGCGCTGTTGCTCTCTAAAGGGAGACTGGAACCTGGCCATAAATGTCGGAACACAACTCAAGGTTGTTATGGCGGCATGCTGCAGACCAAGAGTGGTAGCCATCCAGACAGGCAAATACCCTACCACCTAGCTGTGGGTTATTTAGTTACTTCTTACGAGGACACCCGTCCGCAGGAAGTTGTATTCTTTCTGCGTTCCTGCCCGGCTAATATATTTTCTTCAACATCTTGAAGTCGGTGCAATTTGTAATTTTATTGCTTGGCCTATCTATATATATTAACGCCATTAACGAGTAGCCACATTAGTATATGTATATACAATATTATACATACGTTATCATCAATATATAACGTCATTAAAAATTAAAAACAATATCGCATCACAAATAACGCCTTAAACCATCTACATGAAATGACCTATAATCATAACATTATCCCAGATGAAGCAGGTAAGGTAAGAATTAAGTCGTATCGAAATAACACAATATGGAGTTAGGAAATTAGATTTCGTATTTTTTTAAACAAACACGAAACGGACATCAATCAATAAAGCAAATAAATTTTTTTTTCATCATCTCGATGTCGATGCATTTTGCAATTTTATAGTTGTTCTTTTATGTTTTACTAGCTGTACCCAGCAGACGTTATCTTGCCCTTAAAAAATAAAAATCTAGAAACTGATTGCAGCGCCATCAACTGGGACCAATTGTTAATCTAAACCATTCTCGAAACTACTTTAAAAAAATACAAAAAAATTCATCAAAATCGATCCCGCCGTTAAAGAGGTGTTCAGCTGCGCCACCTACCGGGCGCCACACTTGAACACACACAAAAATAATTCACCTAAATCAGACAAATGAAAATGAGTTTAAATGCAGTCACCATTGCCGAAATCGGCCTCAAAAGATCATAACAAATTAATGGCTAGACTGATGTTTTTTTAATGATATATTTTTTATTGATGAATATCATATTTTGACTCATTATCCTATTCCGGACGAAGACAATTCCAAAAACACAAAAATCATAATAATAGGTCGAGCCATTTTTGAGTTATAAATGGAGTAACTAACACGACTTTATTTTATATATATATATTTGGCATTGATTTCAAAATGTTTAAGATTTATTTTTACTGTTTAGTTTGAATACGGTTTGGTTTATTAGGAAAAAATTAATTTCTTCTACTTTTTAATTGCTTCCATAACTTTAGAAATAATATTTTAAGCGCCTGTAGAAATTCTATTGCTGCCACTAGTATCGTACGGCGCTCTTCAACAAAAGTTGCTCTTGATTTCCCTGCGATCCACTCCTCAGATCCTGACTTGGTGACGAGACGACCAACTCAGAAGTAAACTAAAGAAAAAAAGACTTGAAAATCGGTCCACAATTGACGGAGAAATCGCGTAACAAACGGAAAAAACAAAATACAGTAGAATTGACAACCTCCTCCTTCTCCTCTTAAATTATTTTCAGTATTTATTTCATTTTTCCTGTACCACTTACATCGCCTGATTCACTTTGATTTAGGTGACCTGGAAGAGATCGCTTTGAGCGATAAGGCCGCCTATTGTATTGCCTAGAAAATATTGTAAATATGGACTCTTTTTGTAATTGTATACTTTGGTGTGCAATCAAGTGTTATCTCTCACTGTCCTCCTTTTGGTAGTCGGTTATAAGTCGTTCTATACATCAGGAAGTGTTCTAAAAGTTATTTGATTTGGTGCCTTCGCCACCATTATACCATCGTACCACTCGCCGACGATTGGGAGTTCATAGACATTTCGTCGACACCTGGAAGTTGTCCACTATGCGTTGTACACACTCCTTCATACCTCACGTGAGCAAGTTATGGATGGAATTCCCTCTTGCGGTTTTCCCAGGGCCCTACATTATGGGTCTCGTCAAAAAGGGCCTAAAAAGTTATTTAAAGTATTGTTACGACCTAGTCGCTGACAAAGACAAATATTCACATCTGCATAGCTGTAGAAACACATTTTATTACCTTTCGGCATTTGGACTTCTTTTGTTTACTTTGTGTTTAAAATTTGTCATTAGAAAACAGTCCATTGTGTATTGTAATCTTTTATGGCAGTCATTAGCCAGGTGCGCGGATTACGATTCCTAGGAAATTGCGTCGACGCTTGCCGGTCAGACATATTTGCATTTGTGCAGTATAAATCACAGGCCCGGTGGAAGAGGCAGTCGAGCGATAACCACGAGCGAAGCAAGACTTGTGTACATTCGGTAATCTATTTAGTGACGGACTTTGCGCGTGTTATTGAATTACGATCTACTGCATTACGATTGGACTTGTTACGTTCTGTTATATTTGTACCTGTGTTATACGTGTTTGTATAGTTCTAATAAACTCTATAATAATTCCAACGCCATTTTAATTCGAGTCTCGCGATTAGTAACAGTATCAACGTGGTATGTAACACATAGGCATTCTAGATGTTGCAGATATCCATGGGCGACGGTAACCACTTGCTATCAAGTGGACCCGGTTTGCCACTTTGCCTTCGAGCAAATATAAAATTTAAAAAAACTAGTATTCACCACGACTTCGCTTCAATTTAATAATATCGCGGAGTAGAATTTGACTAATAAAAGTACCGACTCAAATTATTCACAACTCTTTATATGGCTTTTTTTCATTTTTTTATTTCAGGAGTTTTGCAGACTGGCAGACGGCCCAACTGGTGGAAAGCGGTTACCCTCATATATGGACATCTGTAGCACCAATGTAACGCCACTCTCTGAAGGGAGACTGGAACCTAGCCACTAATGCTGGAACACAATAGGAATGGTAGCCTATCCGACGGGCAAACACCTGGCAGTGGGCTGTTCTGTCTTTGTTGTGCAATTCTCTGTTCCTGCACGGACAGTGCAGGCTATTATACTTTTTCAACTTGTCCCCGATACAAGACGGTATTCCCACCCTCCATACGAGCTACACAGCTGAATAAACGTTACACAAGTAAAACGGAGTTTAATGAATAAAATATAACTATAGGACTATAGAACACAATCCAAGAGTCACCTTTGATAGCATCCACGGTGGCACGTCGTTTCCTCCTTATAGGCACAATGTTGGTGGCTCTGCCTTCAGTATCCGCTTGAAAAGTGACCGGATCACCCACTTGCAAGATCTCCCTTTTGGATGCCAAACCCATTATTCCAAATTCATAGTTTGTACCCCCTTCTACTTGTATCATGCCTGAAAACACGTAAAAACCATTGTCGTTAATACATATAGTCATGACCATGATTTTATCCTAATTATGTATATTATAACATTCTAAACATGCCGTGTCTACATTGAAGCTATTTAAAAAAAAACAACTGGAATAGACTATACAAACAACGGAGAACGCAATGTTATTTTTTGTCTGTTGTTTTGTCTTTTTGTTCGGGATTCACGTAGAAACTACAGAGCCGATTTCGATGCGGTTTTCGAAGACTTAAAATCGGCGCTACTTTTTATCCTGAGAATCCCGCAGCTCCTCTTTACTTGGCAACATAGTATCCTTTCTCTACATTTCCTCTCACAGAGACCTGGGGTACAATTCTGCTATTTCAATATCTTAGCGTTGCATAGGTGTTCGAAGTACGAGTCTATTATATATAATTGCGCCACGGGTCAACGTCTGATGCATGTCTCTTATTTAAAGAGCAAGCGGTACAGGTTACATTGTATTAAATTTTTATGTATTTGCCCCTGGAAGATTCACTTCCTTTTATATCGCAAACTATCTGTAAACGACATAAATGACAAAACTTGACAAAAATGACAAAATAGATAACATGGACCAAGTGGACCCAGTGGACCAAATGGACCAAGTGGACAAAATCACAAAACCTATCCTAGTTTCCGGGATAACCTTTACATAAATCTATCCCAAAATGTATCCCATTATCAGGGATACCCTTGGTCGTCACCCTCTGTATTAAAATTATATATGTACAGAGTTTCAGCCAAATCGGTCCAATAGTCTTTCCATAAAAGATAACAGATAGAGAGACAAATACATTTTTATCCCGGAAAGTATCCCATTTTTCGGGATAAAAAGTATCCTGTGTTAATTCTCGACATCGAGAGTATATATATACCGAGTTTCAGCCAAATCGGTCCAGTAGTTTTTTCGTGAAAACAGAACGGACAGACAGACACGAGTTACTTTCGCATTTATAATATTAATAAGGATAAGGATAACGGCTCACAAACTCCCACTGTTTGGCTTAGGCCTCCCAGTATAAGGAAACGGACAGTATACCCGCCGGGCTTGTCCAAGACGGCTTGGCAGGTTTGACACATCGGTTATCTCGATGCAGGTTTCAGCACGATGTTTTCCTTCGCCGTTGTTAGCACGAAACCTGCCTAAGAGGTGCAGGCGTTCCGACTAAGGTCGAACCTGCGCCCTTTGAGTTTGGGAAGTGTGCGCTAACCATTACGCTACCACGGCTATATATATTTTATGGTGATTCAAAAAAACTAAACTAAAAAATCTAAGTTTTTTTTGAGAAAACAGTGTAATTGATATTGAATTTGACTTTGACCTCAATTAATTTTTGACCGAATAGACTTATCAATAAATGACCTCATACCTATTTTGTAGAGCGTTTAATTCTCAATAAAAATAGTTCAAGGCCTTTACAGTACAATATGTCGTTCATTTGAGACTAGGTTGCTACGCCGCAGGTCAACCTCTAGTACACGCATCTTGTGTAAAGAGCAGGCGTTAATACAGGTTACATTGTACAAAATTATTATGTTATTGCTACTTGCACCCGGAAAATTAATTCAATTTGATATCGCAAAGTATCCCATCTCCCGGCATGAAACATATCTATGTCCATTTTCGGTATTGAAACTATATTTAAACAAAATTACAGCAAATCGATCCAGTACTCCTAGCAGTTCTTCCATGAAAGCTTAACAGAAAGTCATATCGAGTTAGTATCTATTATACACGATAAAGATCTACTCGAGAAATGATTGTGGCCTCATCCATACTTCCATCCTCTATTTCTAACCGTCCTAGTTTTATTTACCCCCCCCCCCCCCCCCCGTATATGAAACTACACAAATAAATAATATAAGTGACAATAACAACAAAACAAATAACCAAAAGGACAAAAATTAAAAAAAATACAAAAACGACAATGGTAAGTCACACAAAAACCTATCCTACTTTTTGGAATAACCTTTACATAAATCTGTCCTATTATCCGGGATAAAAAGTATCGCTTGTCCACTCTCGGTATTAAAATTACATATATACCGATTTTTAGCCAAATCGGTCCAGTAGTTTTTCCGTAAAAGCATAACAAACAGAGAGACAAATATATTATTACGAGTTACAGGACTCGAATTAAAATGCCGTTGGAATTACTATAGAATTTATTAGAACTATACAAACACGTATAACACAGGTACAAATATAACTGAACACAATCAGTCCCAACGTAATGCGCGATTCAATAACACGCGCAAAGTCCGTCACTATATAGATTATCGAATGTACACACGTCTTGACTCGCTAGTGGTTATCGCTTGACTGCCGATCTCTCCATTACGGCATTGCTTTATACGGCACAGATGCAATATGTCTACCTGGCAAGCATCGACGCAATTTCTTAGAAATCTTAACCTGCACACCTGCCCAATTATGCCTGTAAACGGCCATAAACGAGTACAATAGGCTGCTGTCCACAATAACTAATAAATAAGTAAACAAAAGAAGTCCAAATGCGGAAAGATAATAAAGTGTGCTTTTATTTATGGTATGCATGTGTAAATCTGCTTTTGTCGGCACTAGGTCGTAACAATATTTTTATCCCAGAAACTATCCCATTTTTCGGGATAAAAAGTATCCTATGTTCATTCTCGACATCTTATATATATATATATATATGTATATATATATATATATATATATATATATATATATATATATACGTATATATACATATATATATATATATATATATATATATATATATATATACATATATATATATTAGGTTGGGGAAAAGTTTCTTCGCATTTTATATAAAAATTCAAAAGGTTTTTTATGTTTATTTATATTTAACTAAAGTATGTAGGTGCCATTTTGTTGGATAACTTTTTGCCATCTTGTAGGTAGGGACGTGATCCCATTGCTATAAAAATTTTGGGGCTTCTGATCAACAAACTGCGACAAGTGGTTTTGGCAGTTTTCTCGTGATGTTAACCTGACACTGCCTAAGGAATTCTGCAGAGACCGAAGCAGGTGAAAATATGAAGGTGCAAGGTCACGACTATACGGCGGATGCATTAACACCTCCCAGCCAAAATCTCGTAATTTTTGCTGAGTGGCTAAAGATGTGTGAGGTCTAGCGTTATCGTCGTGAAAAACCACACCCCTTCTGTTGATTAATTCCGGCCGCTTTCTCTCAACTTTTTGCTTTAATGTCATCAGTTGTTCGCAGTACAGTTCAGAATCGATGGTCCTGCCTGGCGGTAACAGCTCATAATGAATAATGCCCTTCCAATCCCACCATACACACAGCATCACCTTGTTGCGAGTTAACCCGGGTTTCGCCACAGTCTGTGAAGTCTGACCGGCCTTTGACCACGATCTTTTTCGCACGTTCTTGTCGTACGAGATCCACTTTTCATCACCAGTTATCAGCTTCTTCAAAAATGATTCGATTTTATTACGTCGTAATAAAGAATCACAAATGAGTACACCGTTCATTAGGTTTCTTTCAGTGGGCTCATGAGGCACCCAATATATCGAGCTTTTTTGTATACCCAGCTTTTTTCAAATGCGCCAAAACCGTTTTGTGGTCAATTCCCAGTTCTCTAGCTACATCGTAACTACTAATATGCCGATCTTGCTCCAGTTTTTCAAAAATGGCATAAATTTTGTCCGTAACAGGGCGACCAGAGCGACATGCATCTTTGACATAAAAATTTCCGGGTTGAAAACGCTTAAACCAAAGTTGCACTACTCTCACAGATACTGCATTAGGTCCATAAACATCACAAATTTTTTTCGCAGTTTGTCTTGCATTTTTACCTTTTTTGTAGTAAAATTTTAAAATGTATCGAATTTCTTCATTAGATTCACTCATTTTAACAATAAGAAAAACAAATGAAAATCACATATTTTCATAATTTGAATTTGGAATTGTCTTCTTTAAAATTAAAACTTTTTAATGATACCAAAACCAGCCAGATACAAATGGTATAGCCTAAGAGATCTTATTACAAGTTCATACATACTATATGCGAAAAGACTTTTTCCCCAACCTATTATATACTGAGTTTCAGCCATTTCGGTACAGTAGTTTTTCCGTGAAAACGGAACAAACAGACAGACAGACAGACAGATAGAGTTACTTTCGCATTTATAATATTAATAGGGATATTGCCGCGATATAATAATGAAGAAAATTCGTTTCCGAAATTTACCATACCAGAAATCCGAACCAGACGATTTTGACGAGATAGTTGTAATGGAACACTTACAAGCCAACAGATGGCGTTGTACAATAATTGACATCGCAAACGATTCCCGAAACGTACAAAGAATATATACAAAATTCCACCAATAATAGATATTAAATGGGCCTAGGCCTGCGAGGGACAACAAAGCCTCGCTGGAAGATCTTCCTCTGAGACGGAGGTAGAGTTGGGTAGGACATGATTTTAAAATGAGTTTGTCAGAGTAACATGACATTTGTACTGAACAGTACAATGTACCACTTCAAATGAGGCGAGGACATATGTACGGTTTGCACCGCGGCAGTACATTTGAAGCGGTGAGCGTCATTCCCTCATTTGTCCCTAGAAAACTTCTAGTTCGGAAATGTTCGATAAGAATAGGATGTGCTCGGCCTCATCACCTTTTTCCTAGCAGTCATACATGTCATGTCGTCCCTCTTTGTCATGTGAATATCCGTAGAGGCGTTTTTGTACTATTGTAGCGTAAACCTCTTTCCGTCCTTCCTCTTACATTTGAGGCACGAGTAGTACACCAAGTAGTAGCGCGACAAATTACTTTTGTAGATTTTGTACCATATCAGTACAAATGGATTTTGTACAGGACAAATCCCACGCAACTCTAGAGACGGAGGAGTATTCCATCTCGCTCCTCCACATAATCGGAACATCCCTAAATGGTAATTACAGAATTGGACCGCAGAGGTGATTCTGTGATCAATATCGAAGTGTTGTATAATTACCGGAATATTGCGCCTGGTCTGGATTGAGGGCTCGCAGAGTCCTGGTGACTGTCCCGTTGAGGGTCGCCTCGAGCGGCTTCGCGACAGGGATCGTGCCGCGGGGCAGCGCGCGCACGAACTCTGCGCTAGCGCACCCCCCGCCCGAGCTCGTCATGCGGCCTAGCGTATACTCCACCTCGGACCCGAGCTCCAGCGACTCCGGGCTGCCGTCCAAATAGCTGCCCAACATATAACTATTAATATACAAAACATCATAATCACACCACAAAAACAGAAATAAAAAAATATCTGATGAAATAGCAACAACATACTCATTGCTGATATGTATCTTTTTTGAAATAAAACTTCTGTATAGACGGGGTTATTAGGATTATTTCTGTCACGAAAAAGCGTTACAGCCACGTGGAGAGGCGGCATAATTTTAGAGTAGACTATGGATGTTCTTTGGTTCCGGAACGAATAGTTTTTTTTGTTTGATTACATAAAATATTGTTACAACTTAGGCTTCGACAAAGACTAATTCCATGTACAATCTGTAAAAGCACACTTTATTACTTGTCGGCATTTGAACTAATTGTAATTCTTTTATGATCGTCTTCTTTTTGTTTACTTATTTATTGGCATACGTTTCTAGTATTGTGGAGAACAGCCTATTGTTCTATTGTACTCGTTTACAGCCGATTGCACGCATCATTAGCCAGGTCTTGCGGATTAAGTACAAGCTGATTCTAGGAAATTATGTCGACGATACGATACGGGCACATTTGCATTTGTGCAGTATAAAACGATGGTCTGATTGAGAAAGGGAGTCAGTTGAGCTACAACTACGATACGTGACGTGTATACATTCGGGAATCTAATAGTGACGGACTTTGCGCGTTTATTTGAATTGCGACCTTCTGCATTATGTTTGGATTTGTTGTGTTCCGTTATATTTGTACCTGTGTTATACGTGTTTGTATAGTTCTAATAAACTCTATAATAATTCTAACGGCATTTTAATTAGAGTCCCGCTAACTCATAACAATATGTTTAAATAAAAAATGCATTCATGAAAATGTACGTAACCTAATCAAATCATAATTTGCAGTAAACCTGCGAAATATCGAAATGTGTGCAGGGACACATAGTAGAAGTGAAACTTCAACGAACAAGTGGAAAAACGAATCTCAACGTACAAGTGGCAAAACGAATTGCAACAAAATTTTGACGTGGAAGTTTTACAGGTAGATTGTATGTACTTGTCTAATTTGAAAATCTGCCCCTAAAACTTCAAGGTAAATTTTTGTTGCAATTCGTTTTGCCACTTGCCCGTTGTTTTATTGCATGAGTTCAGCAGACTGGCAGAAGGCCCACCTAATGGTAAGCGATTACGATCTCCTATAGACATTTGCAACACGAAAGGCGTTACAAATGCGCTGCTGCTCTCTTAAGGGAGACTGGAACCTGACCACTAATGCCGGAACACAAGTCAAGGTTTATGTGACGGCATATTCTAGACCAGGGGTGGTACCCATCCAGCCGGGCAGATCGGATCTAATCCATACAAATCTTTACATAGAATATAACAAAGTCGCTTTCCGTGTCTGTCTATCTTTATGTCCGCTAACTCCTCCGAAGCCAGGCAATGGATTATTAAGCCGTTTTCACCATCAGTCAGTACATTCAAATAAGGTATATAAAATATATGTATACTAGAGTTTAACCCACGGCTGCGCCGCGGGTAAACCTCAGTGCCTGCCTCTTGTTTAAAGAGCAGGCGTTAATACAGGTTACATTGTACTAAAGGTTTATGCGAGTGCTATTTGTACCCGGAAGATTAATGTCATTTTATATCGAAAACTATCCCATCTCCCGGCAAGGCCAAAAAGGACAAAAAGGCCACAAAGGACAAAAAGGCCAAAAAAGGCCTAAAAGGTCAAACAGACAAAAAGGCCAAAAAGACAAAAGGGCCAAAAAAGGCCAATAAGGCCCAAAAGGCCTAAAAGGTCAAAAAGGTCAAAAAGGTCAAAAAGGTCAAAAAGGACAAAAAGGATAAAGATAACCCAAATGACGAAAATGGCAAATCACAAAAAACCTATTTTACTTTTTGGGATAACCTTTACATATATTTATCCCAAAATCTATCCCATTATCCGGGATAAAAAGTATACCTTTTCCACCCTCTGGGTATTAAAATTACATATATACCGATTTTCAACCAAATCGGTCCAGTACTTTTACCGTTTTTTTTTTTTTTTATTGGACTTGACTTTATGTTGTTGGTCCGAAGACCTCACAACTTTACCGGGGTTTTCGGGGCGAGTGCCTTTGCGAAGCGAAGGCGCTCGAGCCCGGGAGGCAACTTGCTCGAGGGGGCTCCCTAGGGAGTTTCATCTCGGCTGGACTGTTGCCATGAGAGGGGGATGAATCTAATGATGCCCACCATAGGGCGACACAATGCACTAATTGAGAGCGGGCGACGGGTAATATAAAGCCCGAGAGGAAGGATCCCGGCGGACCGGGATCGGCGGTTCGCGGTGGCCTATACTATCTTACTGCCGTTTCGCAACGTGTTATGGCTGGGAGAGAAGAAACGGCGAAAGAAACTTCCCAGCAACACGCCTAGTCTATGGGGGGCTGTGTCTCCTGGCGTCCCTCGCAGGGACGTGGAGAGATCGTGATTGGCGGCGTCGACGCCGCCGTCTGTGTCTGTCTGTCGGTGCCTGCCAGCCTGCCGTCCTAACCGCGGGCGGGCTGATTCGAGCCAGCCGTTTTGTGATATCGTCGACCTTGTCCATGAGGTTGTTACGCGGTCGTCGCACGAGAGCCTTTCGTCGAGGCTTATAATCGGACGCGGACACGACGAGGGGATTTCGATGGTGCGGCGCTAGATCGAAATACTTACGCGAGAGCGACGTAATGTAGTTTTTGATGGAGGGAAGCTCCAGATCGCGGTGGATGTCGACGTTACGCATATAGAGGGGAGCACCGACGGCTCTGCGCATGAATTTATTCTCAACGATTTGCAGTTTCTTTAAAAGGGCAGGCTTGGCATGGCCGAATACCACACTCGCGTATGTCATGATCGGGCGGATCTTTTACCGTAAAAGCATAACAAACAAACAGATAAATATATTTTTATCCCGAAAACTATCCAATTTTTCGAGATAAAAAGTATCCTATGTTCATTCTCGGCATCGAAAATATAAATATACTGAGTTTCAGCCAAATTGGTGCAGTAGTTTTTCCGTGAAAACGGAATAGACAGATAGACAGACAGACAGTTACTTTCGCATTTATAATATTAATAGGTATATATATATATATGAGTATGCGTGTGTGTGTGTGTGGGTGTGTGCGTGCGTGCGTGAATGCGTGCGTGTGCGTATGGGTGTGGGTGTGTGTGTGTGTGTGTGTGGGTGTGGGTGTGGGGGTGTGTGTGTGGGTGTGGGGGTGTGTGTGTGGGTGTGGGGGTGTGTATGTGTGTGTGGGTGTGGGTATAGGTGTGGGTGTGTGTACTAGCTTTTGCATGCGGGTTCGCTCGTTATGCATAAAAAACTGATTAAGTTTTAATGTAAGTAAAATATAATTACTTACTAGAGTTTGACTCACAGCATAACAACGAGGTAAACTCTAGTATTA
Organism: Dendrolimus houi; assembly: GCA_039645545.1. Taxonomy (NCBI): domain Eukaryota; kingdom Metazoa; phylum Arthropoda; class Insecta; order Lepidoptera; family Lasiocampidae; genus Dendrolimus; species Dendrolimus houi. Next base: position 26,152,077 of record CM077123.1, on the reverse strand, counting down.
TATAAATTATTAGGTTTGGTTTTTATTTGCGTCTATAACCTTAGAAATTGTTTTCAATTAACATGAGATTTAGCATATAGATCGTCCCACGTTTATGGGACACAGAAGAAAAAGTACTTATAATATTATACATCGATTTCTTTGCTAATGGAAAGATTACATTATTTTTCTGCGAAGGTTTCCTAAGATGAGCTTGAGTGTTAAGTAATTGTCTATATCTACCCACCCACAACAAAGACTTGTTGTATATTTGGAAGGTCAATTTAGTATTTATAATGAAAACTAATAAATTGTCTATGATTAATGAAAATTTTAATAGTAATTTGTTGGAAATATCATCAAATTGGCCTCAGATCACAAATTTTTTTTAATCGTCCAATCTCACATGTTTTTGATAGACCTACGCGTATAGCTGGAAATTCAGCTACATGAGAGAATATATTTTGTAGTTATAAAATACATTTTTTTTATCTCAGAAGTTCAGCAGACAGGCAGACGGCCCACTTGATGGAAAGCGGTTACCATCGCCAATGGACATTTGCAACACCAAAGGTGCTACAAATGCGGTGCTGCTCTCTTAAGGGAGACTGGATCCTGGTCACTAATGCCGGAACACAACTCAATGTTGTTATGGTGGCATACTCTAGACCAGGGGTGGTAGCCATCCAGCCGAGCAAATACAGTCGCCTTTTACGACAGGCCGCCCGGCCGCAGGAAATTGTATCCTTTCTCCGTTCCTGCACGGATAGAATTTATTGATAAATTTAAAAATCAGTCACAGATGTACTAAGTCGGATTACTAGTTTTAACCAACCAATACGGTTGAACTAATCAGCGTTCTGCTAAACTAGGACCAGTTCAGGACTCCATTTGTTTATATTTTTATTACCTATAAGTGCATTTTAAATTGCATGTTGTGTTCCAAATATTATTTTCTTTCTTTCTTCTATCACATGAATGAGACCAATATATTATTATTCCAGAAAATCGAACAGATTCAATTGGATAACAACTCAAACTTTCCTGAAATGTTATGGTATATAATATTATATATCTTTTTCCTAATGCCAAAAGAAAGTTGAACTAAAAAAATGTTACATATTATTCGCTACCGCTGCAGAATTGCTATAACATGTTGCAAAGCACACACTAAATTATTTGCTATAAATAAAACAACAATATAGATGAATTCATCTATATAGTTGTTAAATAATAACACTCGCTTTGCTGTAAATTTTGCATACAATTAACATTCGCAATTCACAAAAAAACCCAATAACAAGAAAAGCAAAACAAAATACGATTAAGCTTTATGTTTTCAGAAAAAAAGAAATAATTTCGCCAATGAAACAAAATCAATGTAATTAAAGTATGCAAATAAGAGTATAAAATATGACAGCTTATATGTACGAAAACAAATATGCTTGAGCCCAAAATCTTTTTTTACGGAGTGGAGCAAACTTGAAACACTACACTTTGAAAATCAAAATTTGGTTTTAAATCAGTTTTGTTTTTACAACCCCTATAATATGTGTAGCACATATATAAATTTTCAGCGCAGTTAAGGTCATATTATGAATTAAAATGTTGACTAACATTGTGAGACATGTTATGTATAGAACGAACTCTTAATGAGGGATGCCGATGACCTTAGTATATAATATATCACTAAAATATTTCACAAAAAGAAAGTGCTACCTAATTTATTTTTAATATTATCATAGTGAATATAGAATCGGAATATTATAAAAGTCGAATTCCTCTTGCAGTTACCAAAAAAACTGACCAATTATACTGATAACCTTTGTTCAAATTCGCCTATTTTTTAAATCCACTAGATTTATCAAAAATTCAATTTATAAATAGAAAACATTGTAATGTAAAATACATGAAACAAATTATCAGGTTAATGAAACGGGGCAGCCATCCTGCGTATCTTATAGTCTATCGTAACAGTTACATATTACAGAAAAAGTGTTGGTTTTTTTTTCAAATAAAATTATTTTAAATAAGCACGTACCTAAAATGAAAGAAAACTTCCTTGGTGTGATCCGCCGTTTCGATAAATCCGAACCCATCTTTCAAGGCGGCTACGAAGCCTTGCATGACTACCGTCCGGCTGCTGCCCGCGCCGTTACCCGAGCTGCCATTTGTAAGGCTGTGCTGGACTTGAACTGCCATTGCGTAATACTCTTTGTTCCTCTTTGTCTGAAAAGTCAATTTAAAAAAAAATGAGAAAAAAATATACTTATTTCTAAACGCGTCACCAAAATGTATCACCTCTTTGCTTCGGTAATGTGTTATCGTAAAAATTGAAATTTTAAAATGAGATTGGCGCTCGATATTTTAATGTGCCGATTATATTTAACAAGTGGTTCCTTTATGGTGCTCCCTCACCGCGAGCGTTCGGCTGTAAAGTTACAAATCCGAACATTACATCAGTGAATGAGGAAAATCGAGCATTACAGTGCGCAACCTGTAATGAATCTGTAATAATTAGATACAACTTGTAATACGTTACATTATGGACTACTACGATTGCTTCATGTGACATTATGGCATCAACTGAATGCTCAAAATCTAATCATAAATATTACATTAAAGGCGAATGCTCTTTAGTCAGGAACGCAGTATTGTAACGTAATGCTCAAAATCGATTCATAAATGTTACAAAATGAATACATACACATAAACACGCCTGTTTCCGATATAGATACCATCTTTGTTTCAGTTTAATTATATGAAATTTTACTATACTTACACGCTTGTTTGATAGTATTTTTTTTAAACATTTGTTATATTTCTAACTATAGTGTAGTGTACATTAGGATTAAACTGTAGTAGGCAGACTGCGGATCTGCATTTGCAACGATCATGCCATACATCGTTAGCTCATCTACTTTTATGAATCTATAATAATATAAAGTTCTAAATATGCCGTGTCTGTACACTGAATCTATTATTTAAAAAATCAAATGGCCAGATTTCAAAAGAAATCGAATTCCAATGTGATTTCTTCACTGATCGATAGCAAATTTTATGTAATAAAATGTGTGATATTTTCTATCTCGCTAAATTTCCCGCCAGCGGTTTGTAGTTGTTCTGGTGGGTAAAAATTAGCTTATGCCAATAGTTTTCACTGAAACGGTATCTTACATTATTTTTAAAATACCGCTATTTTGGGTCCCGCGAATCCCGCGGGAATTTCAAGTCCAATACTAGTCTTTTATTAAAAAAAATAGTAGGTGGTAGAGCATTTGCCCGACCGGATGCCTACCACCCCTGGTCTAGAGTATGCCGCAATAACAACCTTGAGTTGTGTTCCGGCATTAGCGGCCAGGTTCCAGTCTCCTTCAAGAGAGCAGCAGCGCATTTGTAGTACCTTTGGTGTTACAAATGTCCATAGGCGATGGTAACCGCTTTCCATCAAGTGGGCCGTCTGTCTGTTTGCTGAACTCGTGCAATTTAAAAAAAAGATTAAAAAATATTGTTGAAAAGGAAGACAAACACAGAGGGCACTGTTTTAAAAACGCACCTGATAGAGATCGAAAGTGACGACATCACCAACACGTGGCAGCATTTTCGCCTCGCAATTTTTAGCGGCGAATGGCACCGGCTTTTTTACTTGAGTAATTTGACAATTGATCAAACCGTTGATATCTTGTTGCTGAAATGAACAGAACAATATTAAATACCATTTGCAACTAAATTATATAAACACACACATTGCATATCCCCAAGCTAAGCAAATTAATAAGAGCAATTCCGTAACACTTGCGTCTAAGTGCATCAACTCTGCGGCGATGATCTAAACTCTGAAGCCATTTATGGCCTAGAGGCTTCCTAGATTATTTATTTTAGAAAATATTTTAATAGTGCATAATTGAAATTGTATATTTGGTAAGCAATAAAGTGTTATCTATTCTATTCTGTATATAAGTAATACTAGCTGTTGCCCGCGACGTCGTCGTCCGCGTAGAATTTGTTTTCAAAACCCCCCGATTTTGAAACATTCTTCATTGGTGCTCTGCTCCTATTGGTCTTAGCGTGATGATATATAGCCTATAGCCTTCTTCGATAAATGGGCTATCTAACACTGAAAGAATTTTTCAAATCAGACCAGTACTTCCTGAGATTAGCGGGTTCAATCAAACAAACAAACTCTTCGGCTTTATATATTAGTATAAGATAATTACGTCGCTACATGTTCAAATAGGTTTTTTCTTTCTTTCTTCTTTGCTGTTTCTATATCATCGAAGTTAATGATATTTTTCTTGTGCTGGGGTGTAAAATTGTAAAATTACTCGGTGCATTGTTAGGAGAATTGCATAGCTGAACTCTACCATGTCAGTTTGAAGCAGTTTATATGTTCGTGAATAAATATAAGCAGCAACAACTCACAGGGCCGGCCGACGTCGACGACGACTGGGTCTGGGCCTCCTTGGCGATGACCCCACGGACCCCTTGCTCCACTAACACCTCAAATTGCACGGAACCCGGGGCCAAGTGCTGGATGCGAGTCGCCGTTTGACGGGCGTTCATGTTAGAGAACGTTATTGGATCAACAGTAAACTCGACCTGAAAACATCAATATTATATATCGAGGGCTTCATAACAAATGGGCGTACAGACAAAAGTGCAGTTTTACACAAGGGACAAAATTGGGAATAAAACAAAACTCTAGTTCGTTCGCGTTAAGAATGCAGTGAGTCATCGGTGCAACTGCGGGGTAAAGGTGTATTCACAGTGGTGTTAAAATTCAAACAAATTATATTTTTAAAGATTAAGTTTAATGAATTAAAAAAATACACTTAATAGTTAAAAATCCAAATGAAGTCATTAATACATCACTAGTATCCGAGGAAAAATCATAACACTATGCATTAAAAAGGACAACATTAGAGAAATACTTTAAAAGAAAGGCCTACAAATTTACCAGTTACTAGGTTTTTGAATGGAACAGCCGAGGCGTGGTGTTACAACAATGAAGTAGGAGAGAAACAAATACGCAAGAGAGTCTTTGAAGTCTTCAAATAAATTTGTATTTTTTTTTATATAGAACCTTGTCGGGATCAGAATTACTTTTTGCGAAACCTGTATGAATAACATATGGCAAAAGGCGTAATCAATAATAATATGCACTTGTGCAAAGGTATATTACAATTTCTGCGGTAATAATAACTAACCTCGTCACCAACACTGAGCTTCTGGCCGAGGCGCATAACTTCTGTGAAGAGGAAGAACATAACTTGATCGATGTCGGCGCAGCGGACGAAGCCAAAACCATCCCGCAGTGAGCACACCTTGCCCCTTTCCCTCCTGTAATCGGACAAAATGAAATTATAAATCTATAGTAGTTCATTTTTATTATTACAATCTTTGTACTATACATTCTTCATGATTATTTGTCTTCTTGTGTTTAGCACGGCTCGCATGCCATACGTGATTCAGGAGGTGGGCACTGAAAATCAGCGTTGTGTCGGACTAGGTTTCGGCACAGCGAAATGCCTAGTGCCAACCTCATAATTACATCTACACTCTGTTATGTTACTATTTTGTGTTGTGTGTCGCTATTAAAAATAAATATTTCTTTCTTTCTTTCTTTATTTATACCTCTTTTTAAGTGTGTTGAGTGCAAGGTGTGCGAGATTTGTCATAGTTTAAGTTTATATAGATGAGGAATATATCGAGCCCTTACCACCATTTTATCGTAAGCGACATTTGGACTTAAGTATATTTTTTTAATGCAAAGCTATCATTTTGTCTTAAAACAAAACAATGCACTTAGATCCAAATGTCGCTTACGACAAAATAGCGGTAAAGGCTCGATATGTCTCTATGCATTTTTTTTATATGTAAATTACATAAAACAACTTTGCTTTTATATAGACAATCTTACACGTAAGTATTCGAATCTGTTGTCAAATGGTCTCATCGAATAGAAATACTGACCAAAAATCTTTATAGTACATCAAATATCTTAAATTAAAATTAATTGTTTTGCGGTTTAATTTCGACTAGTATTCATAAGTCCTAGGAATCTAACTTTGAATGTTGTTACTATATATATATATATATATATATATATATATATATATATATATATATATATATATATATATATATATATATAACTTTTATTGTTCACCACATACACATAAAATAAACATTTACAGTAGTCTCATAAAACTATAAAGGCAGGAATAATGGGCGGCCTTATCGCTTCAGACCGACCTTTTCTAGACGTCCCCGGCTATGGGTATTATGAAGGGAATCGCAAGTGTATGACGGTGGTGTGCAAAATAAATATTACACAATACATAATATATATCTAACATAAATTTAAAAATAATAATTTTATTTTAGATGTATATAAATAACACATATAAATATAATAATAATAATCGGCAGACACGCAATGAATATCCCCAAAGCTAAGCAAGTTACGCTTGTGTTATGGATAATATACAACAGACCACTCTGGGGCCGATCTCAGGCACCCAGACCATAGTAAATAACAGAAGATTCGTTTCCGAAATTTACCATGCCAGGAATCGAACCCGGAGCCCCTGCGTTCCAGCGAGTTTGGCTTGGTATGGTATATAACATACTCCTATTATATAGCTATACTAAAATATGCCCGTGATTTCGTCCACGCTTGACTTGAAATTTCCGCGGGATTCCCGGGGCACAGAGTATCGTAGTATTTAGAAAATAATGTAAGCTATTAAAAACTGTGTCCGAATAAGCTAATTTTTATGCACCCGAACAACTTCAAATCGAAAAATTTGTTATCGATCAGTGGAAAATCGCATTGCCAATTCGAATTTGTTTTGAATCTGGCCATTTTAAATAATTCCCAGAAAAATGCTCGGGATAAAAAGTAGCGCAGATTTTAAATCTAAGAATTTGCTGTCGATCAGCGAAAACCGCATCGAAATCGGCCCGGTAGTTTTTACGTGAATCCCGAACAAACAAACAGTAAATCTAAACAAAAAATGCATCGTGTTCTCCATCGTTTAGTCTATTCCGGTTGGGTTTTTTTTTTAAATAGCTTCGATATACAGACACGGCTTGTTTAGAATTTTATAATATTATAAGTCGTGGTAGCGTAGTGGCTAGCGCACACGTCCCAATACAAAAAGGGCGCGGGTTCGATCCTGGTCGGAACGCATACACCACTTAGGCAGTTTTCTGACCTAATGTGCATATTGTTACAACAACCACATGCTAATAACGGCGAAGGAAAACATCGTGATGCAACATGCATGTCGAGATAACCGATATTTTAAAACTGCCAAGACGCCTTGGACATGCGTGGCGGGTATACTGTCCGTTCCCCTATAGTGAGAGGCCTGAGCCCAGCAGTGGGACATTTATGGGCTGTAATTATTATAGACATACCGTTCGCCGGACACAAAAAACGATTCGTCCAGCAGCGTGATGTTGGTCGCGCGCTTAAGTTGGTCCCTCCTGTCGATGGCCACTTGGAACTGGACCCAGTCGCCGTGGCGCAGCGTAAACTCACCGATTTGATCTTTATCACCGAATGGCACCTAAAAACAGAAAAGATTTCTTTCTTACTTTTCTTTCTAATCATTAATTAGGGGCCATCCACAAATGACATCCACGTTAAGGGGATAGAAGGGGTCGACGAAGTGTGACATAGTATGACAGGGGTGCGAAGGGCCTAAATTTCGTGAAGTCGCATTTCAAAATCTAATATATTTAAGTTAAATTATACAACTGCTGTTTTAGTTTAATAATTTCTTGATGTAAAATTGCACTATATGTGATGTCACACTAGGGAGGGAGGAGTCTCACGAATGTGACCAGCTGTGACAAGAAGGGGGGGAGGGGACAAACAATCACGAAATTCTTGTGACGTAATTTGTGGATGGCCTCTTAGGACTCTTTAGTAGTCGTTTTGGTAAAAACGGAATCCTACGTAATCCCAATGACAGATTGTCCATCCGTCTGTGTATGTCACATGGCCGGTTTCTATACCGTTCATTTGCCTTACTATCGGTTAAAATACGACCCAAGATCCACATGTCAAAATTCAACTGATGGTGAGGCAAGTGAATGAATAGTGAGATAGCGAAACCGGCCAACAGTCACTTTTTACATAGATGAATTTCACTGGAACGTATATATTGTATAAAAATCTATACAAATAAAAAATAATAAAAGCAATAAATAAGCGAGATCATGGCTCCCATTTCTAAAAAATTTCTTAAGTTGTCGCCGACCAGTACACATAATAAAACTATGTTTTAAATATTATTAATAACTCAGCAAATATTAATGTATCGTATGATAATAAAATCGTGCAAGACTCAGATAAATTTATGGCCTGGAAATTGACAATAAATTAAATAGGAAAATTCATATTGATAAATTAAGCAAGAATATTAGTAGATCATCATATACTTTATATAAATTATTATCAACGGTTGACAAGAAAGCTCTACTAACCGCTTACTTTGGTGTTGTCGAATCAATTCTGAGATATGGGATACTTTTTTGGGATAATTCAACTGGTGCAAAAACGATGCATTCGTTCGATGTTCCGACTACAAACTATTCAAGGCTGCAAACCGTTCTTTATAAAACACAAATTGCTAACAGTACCGTCACTATACACCCTCGAAGTAGCCATGTTTGTTAGATATAATAAGGATTTATTCCTATGTATCTCAGATGGTCTACCACGTAACAGACGGGATAAAGATAGGCTTTGCTCGCATCCTTGCAAAACAGCTCTATTGCAAAAAAGCAACGTATGCATGGCACTAAAAATTTACAATGATTCCACAAAATGTAAAATCGTTAAATACAAATTCTTTTAAATTCCATCTAAAAAAGTTACTTGCTAATAAATGCTATAAATGACTAATGCTATTACACTATAAACTACAAATCAAACTAACAATGATAATAATCATATGACCAACTACTGTTTATTATAAATTTATTTATTTTGACTGTTATAATTATCTGGCTATGGGACTGTGTACGCTATTTACTTTAGTTTTTAATTGAGATTTTGACGTATTATAATATTTTAGTTAATTGTATAAATAATGTACTATTGTAATTAATTGTACGAGCTAAATCTGCACGCCAATCTGGCAAAAACATGTGTACTTAAATATAACTACTGTAACACCTTTTAAACCATGTTTTTGTATGTACGACAATGTGATAAAATTATAGTAATAGTTATATATATATAATATATAATATGTCGCAGATTGCGATATAATTGTAAAAATTTCGTAAAGTAATATCTGATATGGGAGAGGTCGGTATGGCCGTGATAGGTAATATGAAGGTATTTAATAAATTGAAACTATGTATTTGCCGTGCTAAGAACATACTGTGACTTTAAATTGAGGGTACTTATGTTTTTCTTAAAATACCTGCACTTGATTTTATTAAGTAGTGTTTTAGCTTAATAAAACCTGTGTTGTATTTATATGGTGAGGTATATATTGTTGAGTACTTTATAAATGTTTTAAGGACTTTTTAATAACCCTTGTAACAAGTTTCAGTTTACAAGATTGCTAAAAGGTAAACACTGTGTTGTTGGTTCGACAATATAAAAGGGGGTGAAATCGCCTAATAGGGGGGACATTCAACATTCCACAATGTCGACTGAACAGAGCGAAAGCTGTGTTGGACAAGGTGCACATATGTTGTGGTCGATAATTACCTAATAATTGCAGTATTCTTTGAGGGCAAATTGCTGTTCGAAACCTGACAACCGTGGATGGACCTCTTGGAGTTGTCCTAATATTTCTGTATATTATTTTGCAATATGTAATATTAAATTTACATGCATGTCTCATTTCTAGACCATGCAAGGTTCAGAAGATATGAATATAAATTCAAAGAGCCGAGCGGGCGAAGTGGTGAGCGCAGACATTTTGTAAATAAAACCTAAGCATAGGATGGTATCAATATTATTATATTTTTAAAGCTCTACAGTCTACAGAGTTCGCGCAACTAGCCGATGTCAAATATACATGCACATTCATGTTTTTTAAATGTCGCAGACATTTGACTGACGCCAAACAGGCAGGTTCGTGTGGCATCTCGAAAGGACACATGAAACAATGAGATGTTTAAAAAAAATAGAGTTCTTCGTTAATGACCATCAATATATTACAACTATGCCAGGTGGTAGGGGATTTGCCCAACTGGACGGCTACTACCCCTGGTCTAGAGTATGCCGCGACAACAAGCTTGTGTTGTTCCGGCATTAATGGCCAGGTTCCAGTCCCCCTTTAGAGAGCGGCAGCACATTAATAGCACCTTTGGTGTTCCAAATGTCCATAGGCGACGGTAACCGCTTTCCATCAGCTGGACTGTCTGCCTGTTTGCTAAACTCTTGCAATAAAAAAACTATAGTTCACTTTTGGACAACATTGTACATTGCTTGAAAAAATAACTGCACAGCAAAATATCAACCTTCAAGCTCCGCTAAAAACTGTCCAGAAAACGTGACTACTGTCAGAAAATGTAAATTTTATACTAATAAAAAAGTCTTTGTATATGATTTTAAAATAAAGGCCAACTTAAACTGCTGTAAATACGATGTCTATATTTTGTAATTAATCGTTTATGGATTCTTTATTTTTCTACATGTTTCAAAATTTATCTCGAATAAGTTCTTAAATGATTGAACAGACTAGAATGTTTTTTACAGATCAAAACAAAACTGTCTTATAAATTTAAATGTATGTTCCATTGCGTCATCTTGGCAGCATTAAAAAAATATGAATATATTTTTAATGAATATAAAACCCAAGCTGAGATCGAATGCAGACGCGGACAAGGCTAGTATAACAAAACAATTGTCAGCAGGAACGCTTTTATCGACCTTCGCCCGCAGCAGACAGAAAACCGCAACAACGGGGCCCGTAGGTATGCCGTCGGTCTCGTTGGGAAACAATATTGTTCATCGGCAACGTTATTCCCCCGGTAAATTGGGGTGTCTGCCCGCAAACACGGGTCCTGAAACGCCCGATAATCGAAAACCTAATTGTGTTATTGATACGAGTCTGGATGTAGCGGTGGATGCAAGACATGACATAAAGGTTCCAGGTTATTTGGACACCTGTTTGCTATATCCATAATAGGAATCTGAAATAGCGGCCATAGGCCTATCAAATGCAGTTGACTCCACATTATACCAGATCGTGACGTCGCCCGAGTTACTGACGCCTTACTCTCAAACGCCTATCGTCTTCCATTTTTAAATTTTAGAAAGAAGTAAAAAAAAGCATTTCCTTAAAAGTACAACAGCAAAGTATCTATAACACAAAAGTAAATGCGGCATACAATGCAAAATACATAAAAATAATCAAGCAAAACAACTTCTAAATCGAAAACGAACGAAGTGTTTGAGAATAAATCCTGCATACAGCGAACTTTGCTCAGGAAATTAGAGGACACGGGGTAATTTTAGTGTATATTGAACAATCACCAAAAGTCCCAACATTGCTCCACCATTTGTCTCCTGGGAGCATTATAAATTATTTTGTTTCCAAATACGAAAAATTTGACCGATAAAAAATAAAACCGTTGTGATCAAATACTTTACCAAACGACAAGAAATCGCCGTGACCCAGTCTGATATTAATTGTTAGGGGCGTAAATAAATTCCATGTAAACTTCGACACAAAAAGGATTTTACATATAAAAATTATCAAAGGTTTTATCAACATCTAGCCGTGTTTGCCACTTCGCACGAAACGATGACTCTATTATATCTATATCTTTTTAACCTTTCCTAACTCGTTTATAAATAGCATTCATTACTAAATATTTAGACTTTTCTCCTATACACGGTAACCCCATATAGTATTTGGGAAAACAAACAGTATATACCCTGCGAAACTAGTTAAAACCGAATAGAGGAGCGGACAGTCAAAACCACTGACTTACTTTTTATTACTTTACATCGCAGCCTCATAGGTTTCGGTTAGAGCGTACCTACTTATGATGTCATAAATAGTTACAAATAAAAGGAATCAAAAAACATTAATAATTGTTTGAATTGTAATTAAAATTATTTCTGTTGATGATAATTAAAAGTTAGATGATGATATATTAACGACTGTTCTTTTATATGTAAAAATCTCTCTTTTCTTTCACCTTCTGCCAATTATTTGCATATGTCTTTTTCTTCCATACTCCTCTATTCTGGCATCGTTGTGACGTTTTGTCTTGTTGTTTTTGACTTTCATTCCTCCTCCTCCATCCTCATTACATGCCCATACCACCTTAATCTTCTTCCTCTCAGTTTTTCAGTCACGGGTGCAAATTTCAAAGCTCCCCCTTATGTACTCATTTCTCACCTTATCCATCCTTGCAACACCACACATCGATGAAAACATTGTCATCTCAGCTGAGTGGAGTTACTTTTATATGTAAAACTAGGACATGCCAATGACTTCGTCCACGCATCACTTAAAATTCCGCGGGATCCCCGGGACACAAAGTATCGCAGATTTAAAAAAAAAAAACATAATATAAGGTATCGTTTTAGTAAAAACTGTGCCGGAATAAGCTAATTTTTACGCACCCGACCAACGAAAACCGCATCAAAATCGGCCTGGCCCGATTTACGTGAATCTTGAACAAACAGACAAAACGACAAACAGACAAGAAATCTAAAAAAAATTGCATCGTGTTATCCTACGTTTATCTATATAAACGATCGATAACACGATACGATTTTTTTCCTCTATTCCATTTTTTTTAATAGCTTCAATGTACAGACACGGTATGTCTAAAATTTTATAATACATATATGTACAATATTAGAATTTATTCTAACGCGTCACGCATCCCCTCGCTCCCATATTGACGTAACACAAACGCAAGTTAGACGTATCGGTGCAAGATCCCTCAGGATATATTTCATCATTGTCAATTCCAAGAAGACAAACACCTACGCTGATGCTTATGACGCTTTTATGGAAATCAACTACACTGTAACGAACAGAGATGTCTATTTATATCGCCTCCAACAAGTCCCGGTACCAATGGTAACATTAAGAAATGCTTACTTGACGTCAAGAAAGATAACATATCACACTGTTATGAAATTGTATGATCAGCCGTTTTACTTTGTTTTATATAATTTTAAAGCCTTTAACGCACTATGCAAGTACGATATTTATCTGCGTATAAAAACATAATTAGCTGAAAGTACCACACACTACGCAGATACAATAATATACGCAATGATACATTCCCTCGAAATTCTTCAAACTAGGCCAATTTGTTCATAGACGGTGTTACATGAGGTGGCGTATATCGTTTCTGGATTTGATTGACAGCTCATCAAAAGATTCAGATTTTGAATTTGATTGGACTAAAGGGCGATGAATTTGAATAGAGCGACATAAAAAGCTCAAAACGTAACGAAGTGAATTTAACCAATTTACAATGTATTTTCGAATCCCAAAGACAATATTTATGGCGATAAAAGAAGATATTTAAAAAAATATACTAATGAATTTAAACCGAAGAACGACTTTCTGTTTACTTAATGTAAGTAATTTACATTTATAATTTACTAGCTGTTACCCACTACGTACACGTAGATAAGACGTATCCTGTGGCATTGTTCATCATCTGTGCCGCTTCGAACCAAGGTACCATGTAAATTACCCTCCCCCCTTATTTCACCTTGTCTCAGTTTGATAGTGCTAGGCGCGCAAGCACCTGTATTCATCTGCAGGTAAAATCACATGCTACAGTAGCATCTCGATATCTCGAATGTCAAGGGAAATGCAAAAACCTCGAATTATTCGAGTCTTCTACTCAACAAGAGGTTCGAGCTAAAATTTCGAATTAAGAAGGCGCGATTTTAGAGTATATTTTTCTATGTTGTTTCTCTGTTGCTGGTTAGCGGCCAAATAAATACTGATCGAAAAACAAATTTAGGTTTGTTCATTACCTTATGGTACACAGCTGTGTGACTTAGAAAGTTTAATGAATAAATTCATTCATTGCACATGTACTAGGCAGAAACAATAGAATAAACGCACAGTACATTCCTTTTTTATTGCTTCGAGTTCGGGGAATTCTAAGTTAGACTAGACTAACTTCGACTTACAGAGTCTGATTTTTGAAATTCGAGTTTTCGAGTATAAATATGTACTAAAATACTTCCTAGGGAAATAACATTTTGTTCGAGTTACAAAGTCTAAATAATTCGAGATACCGAGTATTTGGAGGTTTGGTGGAAGGGAACGGCATTTCTATTCGACTTCTGAGGATTTCGACTTAACAAGATTCGAGTTATAGAGATTCCACTGTATTTTTATCTGCAGATGTTGTCTGCAGATATATAAATGAATGAAAACTCTTTATTGTTCACTATAACTTAAACCTAGACATTTAATATGAATACATTTCCATCAGAACGATGGGCGGCCTTATCGCTTATAGCGATCTCTTCCAGGCGACCCCGCGTCAAAGGAAACATTACAAGAAAAATTAAATAACAAATATAAATGGCGGTTTAACTAAATTAAAACTAATTCAATCGTAATTTATAATAATAATAATAATATAATAATAAATCGGCAGACAAACACACACTGTATATCCCCAAATTAAGCAAGTTACGCTTGTGTTATGGGTAATATACAACGGACCACTCTGGGGCCAATCCCAGACACCCATACGATAGAAATAACGGAGAAAATACGTTTCCGAAATTTACTATACCAGGAATCGAACCCGGAGCCTCTGCGTTGCAGTGAGGTAAGCCGGCAAAGGCTTGGCCCGCTCAACCACAGAGGCCGTCAAATTAAATATAATTAAAGAAAAAACGAATTAAATAGATTATAATAACATAAATTACATATGCCTATATATATATTTGTATAAGTAGATAATATTTCCACCATGTTACGATGTCGGTCGGTACCTACAGATGCTTTATACGATAAATTAGCTGCGCTGTGTGTGTTAGTTCATTGAATTACATAAAGCGATAATGAAAGATATGCGCTCAGATACAGATATCTTACCGTATGTGCGTAGTGTATTAAAGGGTTAATTCAAATTATTGGAGAGTCGTCGATTTGCCTACAGTCGAGGCAACCCGTTCAGGATTAAACCTTAAACCACAAAAAGCGTGTTTCACTTGCAAACGGACCCCACACACCATCATCCTAACAATATGTTTAATAAAAAAAGATGAAGACAAAATATTACAATTTAATTAAAAGCCTCTGCTATACCTGGGATAATGTTAGTGTTAGTGACTGTGTCACGCAGATGTTGCCAAGGGTTTAATGCGCTATTTGAGATGCAACATTGATTATGAAGTTGTATGTATGCATATACAGTTACTAATAATGTAGCTAAATCATTGATGGCGTTATTTTTTAACGCAAAAAAAAAAGAACAAATTTGGCCACAGTCACTAAAACTAACTCAGGTGAAGCAAGGCCATGACGAAGTGAATGTTTATTACTAAACTCTTAGAATTCATGTTAATTAAAAAGAGAAGAGCGACCGTGCATTTCTCTCATTTCTATTATAAATGCAAGGCTGTGGAATCCCAGAATTTGTTTACGCAATAAACATGGATTTCAAAAACATGGTCTCCAAATTACTTAGGTTTTGACTGCTGCGATATGTGCCAACGGTGTCAGAATAAACGATGCGAGAACACGGGAAGTGGAGAAGAAATGGTAAGCAAACAGACCCCGAATTTCGGAGCGAACGCTGTGAGCGCAACTGAAATCTGAGATAGAGTATAATGATGATGAGTTTACATCACGTGATTATTATAATAGGTTGGGGAAAAAGTCTTTTCGCATATAGTATGTATGAACTTGTAATAAGATCTCTTAGGCTATACCATTTGTATCTGGCTGGTTTTGGTATCATTAAAAAGTTTTAATTTTAAAGAACACAATTCCAAATTCAAATTAGGAAAATGTGTGATTTTCATTTGTTTTTCTTATTGTTAAAATTAGTGAATCTAATGAAGAAATTCGATACATTTTAAAATTTTACTACTAAAAAGGTAAAATTGCAACACAAACCGTGAAAAAAAATTTGTGATGTTTATGGACCGGACCTAATGCAGTATCTGTGAGAGTAGCGTAAATTTGGTTTAAGCGTTTTCAATCCGGAAATTTTGAGGTCAAAGTTGCACGTCGCTCTGGTCGCCCTGTTACGGACAAAATTGATGCCATTTTTGAAAAAGTGGAGCAAGATCGGCATATTAGTAGTTACGATGTAGCTGGAGAACTGGGCATTGACCACAAAACGGTTTTGGCGCATTTGTAAAAAGCTGGGTACACAAAAAAGCTCGATATTTGGGTGCCCCATGAGCTCACTGAAAGAAACCTAATGAACCGTGTACTCATTTGTGATTCTTTATTACGACGTAATGAAACCGAATCATTTTTGAAGAAGCTGATAACTGGTGATGAAAAGTGGATCTCGTACGACAAGAACGTGCGAAAAAGATCGTGGTCAAAGGCCGGTTAGGCTTCACAGACTATGGCGAAACCCGGGTTAACTCGCAACAATGTGATGCTGTGTGTATGGTGGGATTGGTAGGGCATTATTCATTATGACCTGTTACCGCCAGGCAGGACCATCGATTCTGAACTGTACTGCGAACAACTGATGAGATTAAAGCAAAAAGTTGAGAGAAAGCGGCCGGAATTAATCAACAGAAGGGGTGTGGTTTTTCACCACGATAACGCTAGACCTCACACATCTTTAGCCACTCAGCAAAAATTACGAGATTTTGGCTGGGAGGTGTTAATGCATCCGCCGTATAGTCGTGACCTTGCACCTTCATATTTTCACCTGCTTCGGTCTCTGCAGAATTCCTTAGGCAGTGTCAGGTTAACATCACGAGAGGACTGCCAAAACCACTTGTCGCAGTTTTTTGATCAGAAGCCCCAAAATTTTTATAGCAATGGGATCACGTCCCTACCTACAAGATGGCAAAAAGTTATCCAACAAAAGGGCATCTACATACTTTATTCAAATGCAAAAAAACTTTATAAAAAAACCTTTTGAATTTTTATATAAAATGCGAAGAAACTTTTTCCCCAACCTAATATAAGTAGCATGTGCCAGCGAATGTTCGCGTTGTCACGACGGGCGACGCCGTGTTTGTCAGTGATTTGCAATGCGTCGCAGCCACACCAACGAAGCGTGACCACAGCGGCTTCCTTTTTGGCTATATATTATTTTATATTGAATAGGTTCTCGTTTGAAATTCAGTCTACGATAGTTCACGCTTACCTAGAAGATAACTGTTCACGCGAGACTTATAGATTGTATTCAGGAAAAACGGACGACAGTAGAGATATCCACTCTTCGGCGGTACGTATGATAAAAGTGGAAGCATAGCGTTCCGTCCGCTTTGTTGGTGTTTCCACCATATATCGGTGGCATGAGCTCGTACGTATGCTTGTCCGGTGGTAAAAAGGTGAGGCATGAATTAATTCGTACGATTCCGTGGCACACTCGCCGAAGTGTATACATAAACTAGTGACTTACGCGTTGATGATCTAGGCTCTGAAGCCTCTCGTCGAATGGTCCGTTATTGGCTATCGGCTTCTTAGCTCTTTTCTCTTATTCTATCCCACGAAAACAACATTATGTATCGGGTTAAATAGTATCCTAAGCGTTACTCCCGGATTAAGCTCTAGCTCTGTGTCTTGTTTTATTTAAATCCCTTCAGTAGTTTTCAAGTGTTACTCCATCAGAGACAAAAAATCTAAAAAATTACCTTCGGGATCCACTGGTCCGAATAAGCTTCCCTGATATTTTTCTCCTTTTAAAATTAACTATACAAACACAGCTCCTCTACAAATTTATTTATAATATTATCAAATACTAAACATGCTGTGTCTGTACATTGAAGTTTTGAAAAAATATCTACGGAATAGACTATACATATATATAAACGATGCAATTATTTTTTGATTTCTTGTCTGGTTGTCTGTTTGTTGAGGATTCACATAAAAACTACTGGGCCGATTTAAATGCGGTTTTCGCTAATCGACATCTAATTTTTAGACTTAAAATGTGCGCTACTTTTCATCCCAGGAAATCCATGGAAATTTTTCTGGTAATGATTTAAAAAGCCCAGATTTAAAAAATTCTACTTCCAACGTGATTTTTTCAGTGACCTATAGCAAATTTATGTGATATTTTTTTATCCCGGGAATTCCGCGAGTATTTTCCCGGGAGCGGTTTGAAGTTTTTTTTTTAAGTAAGTAAAAATAATTTATTCAGGAAAAACATGTAAAAGTAAACACTACGCGCATGCTCTCTGTCACGTTTCCAACTAATATCATTGATCTCGAGATGTGGGTGTCTACTGTCTCGGTCTCTAAGATACCATGGCTTTACACTCACCGGCACAATTAAGCGGCATTAACCGCCCCCATTTCTTAGAAGTGCTGCTTATAAGTTTTCTTTGTCGACAACGAATACTTTCGGGACCCTGTACCATTGGTTCAGTGGGTGTTTTAAATTAATAAATGAAATAATCAATACTTTGAACCTGACTCTGACTTAAGTTTTGCTGATCAATAGCCGGTTCTGATATCAAACCTTACACTATCGATTAAAATTTGACATAAGCTCCATATGAGTAATGTCAAAATTGAACGGATGATAAGGCAAGTGAATGAATAGTAAGATATAGGAACCGGCCTTAACGCGTAATTTGAAATTGTTACAGTTCGCTTTGTGAGACAAAACATTAACATCAAGAAACTATCAGGGAAGCAGCTTCTCGGACTAGAAGATTCCGAAAATACAATTTCTAGAAATTATGCCTGTCTTTTCTTTCTTAAATTTTCGCGACTGGTATACATAATAAAACTACGTTTTAACGGTTTTAAGCGCGGTAATTTATTAGATTTTTATTATTCCGACTTTTCAGTAGCCGTGATCACGAAAGACAAAGATGTCAACAAGTGTCAATGAGTATTGTTAAAGTTTTATTTAGCCTACCGCCAACTTGTACAAAACAAATAAATTACCGCGCTTAAAACCGTTAAAACGTAGTTTAATTTTATGCCTGTCTGTTATAGTATAGCCATGAAAGATGCAACTTCTAGTCGTTTTATGCATGTTAGATAGCATGAAGTAGGCAGATAACTTGCTAAACCCGCGGGTTAAATTCTTATCATGCTTTGGACAGACATTTTTCTCACTTAAGTAATAAGTTGTCAATTAAGTAGATGTTTCTTCAAACAATGATAAGGAGTTTCCGCAAAACTTACTACCAATGCAAATGTACATACGTCTTTACGTTCTCTTAATAAACAAAACATCACAAAGGAAATACCCACGCTTTCACCAGAATTGACTTCGATACAATCTATTTGCTTCAATAACTTGTGTTATCTGGAAATTGAAGTGTAGTAGATTTATTTATTGATATCCGAAAACTAATTTTATCCAAACGAATATACTTATCTGTTAATCAATAATGTGTTTTAAAAGACACCAAAGTCATTCCTTTCGATGCAATTATTTTTGGAGGCTCTCTTACTGAAGCAAAGAGACGATGTATAGGAATGTATAGAGACGAATTTGTATGCAATTAATTTCTATCCGTGCAGTAACGGAGAAAGAATACAATTTCCTGCGACCGGGCAACCTGTCGTAAGAGGCGACAAAACAATTCACAGCCAGGTTGTAGGTGTTTACCCGACTGGATGGCTACCACCGTTGGTCTCGCGTATGCCGCCATAAGCACTTTGAGTTGTATTCCGGGGGCATGTGGCCAGGTTCGCACGCGGAGTTGGCGGTGCTTCCGCATATCGGTAGCCTCGGCGTAAGACGATGGAAGAAACACCGAGGGTTTTAATGAGTATCCCTAATCGCGATAGTAACGTTGCACGTGCACCATTAAAAAAAAACATATAGACATAGCCAATGACTCTAGCAATGTCTAGCAAAATACGTCACTGTCAAGAGTTTAAAAAAGTTGTGAGGGTGGTTAAGTTTGGCTCTCGCACGAAATTCAAGTATCAGCTGTTTATAATTTCTTTTATAAATATTATTTTATACATTTCAAAACATCCTTTAACTTTATTAAATTAACTACGGGTTCCCCCGCTGGGGACCAAGGCTACCCTTACTTTGCTTTAGTGAACCTGCCAACATATTGCAGACGCGGACAACTATCGGTCTAGCTAATACTAGAGTAATTGAACTACTCGACTTGAAGAGCTTCCAAGGCTTCGACAGGCCAGTGTACCATTTTTGTGCATTGAAGTCCACCGGTTGTCACGGAACAGATTTAATACATTATATACTACATAATTATTTTCTATAATTTATTGACCCACCTAAACTTATTCCGTGGCCAAGAAGGAGCTGACACTTCTCCCTACACACAGTAGAAATAGCACTTCTTGCTTGCGGTGCTAGTGCTACCCCAACGTGGCAAATCCCACACTCTCCCACCGCGTTTCCCCCGCGATGGATAGTCTTTAAACGAATTTCCCCTCGTCAAATAAAAACCTATTGTAAGGGGCGACAAAACAACCCACAGCCGGGTGGTAGGTATTTACCCGACTGGATGGCTACCACCGCTCCTGGTCTAGAGTTTGACGCCGTAACAACCTTGAGTTGTGCTCCGGCATTAGTGGCCAGGTCCCAAACCCTTTAGATAGCGGCAGCACATTGGTAGCACCTTTGGTGTTACAAATGTCCATAGGCGATGGTAACCGCTTTCCATCGGGTGGGCCGTCAGCTTGTCTGCTGAACTCATGCAATAAAAGAAACAAATTTAAAAAAAAAGAAATTTAATTACAATTTTATTCTTAAGATTTGACGTAAGTAAAACTGTAAATTTATACGCTCAAAAATGTGGTAATCCTCGAGCAGGAATACGACTCTATTTAGGCAGCCCCTTAAGTTTATTAATAAAAATATAAATCGTGTTCAAACAACCGCTTTAAAGCTAGAAGCCGCTTTTCAATTTCCTATTTTTATTACAGATTGAACGCGCGGAAACTTCTTAACACTATTACATAACGGCAATGTTTACAATTTCTGTAATGCCCGTGCTCCATCTGCGATAGTTAAAAAAAAAGATAAAAAGAAAAAATAGAGCAGGCAAAGGAGACTTACTTAAAGAGTTAAAAAAAAATACAACAGCTACATTAATGTACATATATGAATTATATGTCAATATTTAATGTCATGAACAACATCGCGTGTCAAATAACGCATCAGACCCTTGGCTACATCTGCATGACACAGTCAGTAACATTATCCCAGGTGTAGCATGACAACTTTAAGGGAGTCTCTAAGACCGCGTTAACAAAGTCATTTACTGTACATTAAGCATCTGCCTTGTATTGATATTTGTTATTATTCTCTCTTTTCTTTCACCAATTATTATAAGGTCGGCATAATATATCTTTCTCCTTCCATGCTCCTCTATCTGTGTAAATATATATATACTTAGTCTAGCTATAAATACTGTTACAAATAAAAAGAAACAAATTATTACATTTGAATTTGGAATCTCATTTTTATATGATTGTTCATTGTGTTTCTCATTTTGGCGCCAATACAACATTTTACGTTATTAAAATGGAGTGGGGCGATAAAGAGAACCGAATTGCATTACACAAAGTAGGTATAGAGCCAAATGCAGTTTTTAAAACTCTCCATACGCTTGGTATTAGTCAAATGTTTGTGAACCGGGCTATTAATAGATACAATGAGACCTCCTCTGTTTGTGACAGAAAAAGATCTGGCCGTCCACGTATGGTTCGTACGAAAAAGGCGGTCAAAGCAGCAAGGGAAGAATTCGAAGAAATCCTGTCCGAAAGCAAAAGATTGGGAGATGAAGATATCACCTAGAACCATGTCGCGTATTTTAAAAGATGACTTAGGACTTGCAGCCTATAAGAGACGCACTAGTCATTTCTTAACTCATAATTTAAAAATGAATAGGGTGGTAAAATCGAAACAACTACTGAAGCGGTACGCAAAGGGAGGTCACCGAAAATTTTTGTTTACAGATGAGAAAATGTTTACAATTGAGCAACATTTTAACAACCAAAATGACCGTATTTATGCTCAAAGCTCTAAGGAAGCTTCTCAATTAGTCGACAGAGTGTAACGTGGGCATTATACGTCTTCAGTGATGGTTTGGTGGGGTGTTAGCTATGAAGGAGTGACTGAGCCATAGTTTTGTGAAAAAGGTATCAAAACATCGGCATAAGTGTATCAAGATACCATTCTTGAGAAGGTAGTTAAGCCCCTTAACAACGCCATGTTCAATAACCAAGAATGGTCCTTCCAGCAAGACTCGGCGCCGGGTCATAAAGCTTGGTCCACGTAGTCTTGGTTGGAAACGAACGTTTCGGACTTCATCAGAGCTGAAGACTGGCTGTCGTCTAGTCCCGATTTTAGTCCGCTAAATTATGATTTATGGTCAGTTTTAGAGAGTACAGCTTGCTCTAAACGCCATGATAATTTGGAGTTCTTAAAACAATCCATACGATTGGCAGTGAAGAATTTTCCCATGGAAAGAGTGCGTGCTTCTATTGATAACTGGCCTCAACGTTTAAAGGACTGTATTGCAGCAAATGGAGACCACTTCGAATAAGCTTTATATAGTTTAAATTGTTTTATATTTATGTATTAGACTAACACACTGTAAAACTTATAA
Organism: Dendrolimus houi; assembly: GCA_039645545.1. Taxonomy (NCBI): domain Eukaryota; kingdom Metazoa; phylum Arthropoda; class Insecta; order Lepidoptera; family Lasiocampidae; genus Dendrolimus; species Dendrolimus houi. Next base: position 26,129,357 of record CM077123.1, on the reverse strand, counting down.
ATGTTATTTGCAATAGAAAAAAAAATCTTTCTACAATATTTATGGCAAGACTAAGTACATGTGGATTTTGTAATGGCTCTGAGCCTCAAATACTTAGTTTCAAAATTTAACTTTAAATTGAGATAATAAATACAGAAGTAAACAAACGTAAACAACTCGTAACTGAAACCTGCAAACATATCACGAAATCCCCTAAAGCCAGCGATTGTTTGTCAAACTTACAACCGTCTAGCAAGTGGCAACCAAGTAACAAGTTATTATGTACTGTATTTGTAATCGATATAGCATTAACTGTACACGTGCGTCCCTGTGGGAGGGATACTGGAAATACGCAATATTAAAAAGCAATTCGAAATGGTAGGTCGCAATAAGTCACATTATTCAGCACTATCATTTTCCACGTGGTCTTGTTCAATTAACTAGGAGATCCGCAATCCGTTAAAGTATCCAATGTTCATCCGTGGCTGAAAACTCTTAAATAATAATAATACCTATATTACTATTGAGCCGTTAAATAGGCCACATTTGTCATCTATCAAACGGATTTTAGTAGATTCGGGACTGATTCATCTGAGGCTGAAAATTATAGATAATAAACAATATACCTATACTAATATTGAACCGTTTTAATAGGCCACGTTTGGGATCTAACAAACGGATTTTAGCAGATTCGCGACTGATTCTTCCGTGCCTGAAAAGTATATAGATAATAATATACCTATACTAATATTGAAGCGTTTTAATAGGCCACATTTGGCATGTAACAAACGGATTTTAGTATATTCGCGACTGATTCATCCGTGGCTGAAAATTATAGATAATGATATACCTATACTAATATTGAACCATTTTAATAGGCCACGTTTGGCATCTAACAAACGGATTTTAGCAGACTCACGACTGATTCATCCGTGCCTGAAAAGTATAGATACTAATATACCTATACTAATATTGAAGCGTTTTAATAGGCCACATTTGGCATCTAACAAACGGATTTTAGTAAATTCGCGACTGATTCATCCGTGGCTGAAACGTATAGATAATATTCCTATACTAATATTGAACCGTTTCAATAGGTCACATTTGACATCTATCAAACGGATTTTAGCAGATTCGCGACTGATTCTTCCATGGCTGAAACGTATAGATAATAATATACCTATACCAATATTGAACCGTTTTAATTGGCCACATTTGGCATCTAACAAACGGATTTTAGCAAATTCGCGACTGATTCATCCGTGGCTGAAAACTATAGTACTAATATACCTATACTAATATTGAACCGTTTTGATAGGCCACATTTGGCATCTATCAAACAGATATCAGTAGATTCACGACTGATTCATTCGTGGCTGAAAACTTTAGATAATAATACACCTATACTACTATTGAGCCCTTATAATAGACCATGTTTGGCATCTGTCAAACTGATTTTAGTAATTACAATACAAATTTACAATCATAGATTAAAAAATCGATTTAAAGGATTTAAGAAAGTATGTTCTGGCAATTTATTTATATTTTCCTAAATGTGATGCTTTTAAATACATCTACAGGCAGATGTAAAACGGTTCATAAAACCGAATTTAAAGTATCTACAGGCCACATTTAAGACGCGTTAGTAGTTTTTAAGCAAATTCTACTACAATTTAGTGTTTTGAATATATTTTGATGTTTACTCTTTTTACTCGCGTCTAAAATTCGCAATTGGTTGTATTTAGTTAGGTAAAAGTACTATTTTCTACGAAACCTCATACTTACGCGATTCTGTACCACGGAAATAATTAAAGAGACGAAACGAAACACCTGTATCAAGCGAGGACGCGTCCCGTTCTTATATACTACTCTTTAGTGTTAAAAGCTCGGATACTCACAAATCTGTCAACATTTCAATGAAGTATAATAGAAATAGGTGTTTAGTGCCATTAACCAGTAAGTTTCTTTTACCAACAATTACGAAAACTGAGATTAAATTGCACCAAATCGGCTACATAACGTGCAATTAGGAAAAATCTAAAGAGCGTCTAATAATACGCGCAGGAACTGTATTTGTAATTTCAAAATATATGCCAAAGTTTAGGTAAAAGAAAAAGATTTATTTAGAACTACAATAAAACTCAAACTAAATAAAATCAAAAGTAAATGTAGTCCTAAATTGGTCTTAGCTCAGCGCTGATCTTTCGCTAGGGCCATTAGTGACATACACAGGCAAATAAGATAAAGATATGAAGTGAACATACAACAATAAAAAATATAGAAAAAAAACCACAATAAAGTTAACTAAATATTAAAAGACTAAATAAATACATATTACTTATATAAATTGAGAGTTACTTATTATCTATAAAATTTAAAAAGAGCGATAGGATAGAACTTAAATAATTACATTTCACACGACATGATTCACACAGTCGGGATAGATCAGGCACACCCCCCCACATGCGCACCATCATAAAGCACTGGTATCATGAACAAGATCGACTTGGCGCACTTGATGGTCATATAAGAACTTTTTCAGTTTGAGTCCAAATCCATGAATACTTTTTATATTTTTAGGTTTATTTAGGTTAAAACTAAGGTAGATTTTGTACGTGGTAGAGCCGTGTTAGAATCCTGATCTTAATTACAGCTCTTAGGGCCGGTGCGATCAGCGTGATACCACACTCTCACTGAATACAGACGTGAAACGACTAGTCTTGAACTCGTCGTGTTTCATGCGGTTAGTTTTTTTTAATTGCTGAAACACAGCAGACAGGCTAACAACTATTATAGAAAGTGATTACCGTCGCGTATGGATATTAGCAAAACGAGAGGTGCTGCCGGCCTCGCAGGGAAAACTGGAACCTGGCCACTGAAGCCGGAACACAACTCAAAGTTGTTATAGTGGCATACTCTGGATAAGGGGTGGTGGCCATCCAGTCGGACATATGGCTGTGGGTTGTATTGTCACCTCTTAAGACAGGCCGCCTCAACACTGGAATTAGTATTATTTTTCCGTTCCTGCACGGAGAGTGGCAATTCTGCTGGCCCACATCCCCTCTCCTAATCCAATTTTCCTTATCCCACCCTCATTCCAATATCATATCCCATCCTCTCCGTCACATGCCCCCTCTTTGATCGTTCTATCTCACGCCCCATTCCATGCAAACGTCTATAGAGAACGGTAACCACTTTTGATGACCTGGACTGTCAGCCAGCATCGAAATATTTTAGCTTGTTTGATCTTCTGAAAGTTGTATGTTTAATAGACTTAAAAACGGCTCAAAGGATTTAATTGTTTACTTTACGTATTAAAGATAACTGGTGGTCGCCCGTGGTCGAAATTCGACCATAATAATGAATGTCAAAGACTATACTTCTATAATCACAGATTTTGCCAAGGCTACACTGTTCATTTGACGTGAACAATAAACAAAAAAGTATATATGCGTGCGTGTGTCAAATACATGATAATGTGTGTAATGCTTTTTTTATTGATTTAATGTATTTATTATGTGTAATTTTTTTTAAATATTAGCATTCGTCGCTTCTTCTCTGTATAAACTATAAGTGTGCGTAATTTCAAACGCCTCCGTCCGCGCAATTTTCGTAAAAAGGGGTACAAAGATTTTGCTTCACGTATTAATATATAGATTAAACTAATGTGCATATTTAGACCATAAGATTTAAGTAATAATTGACAGTTGTATAATAATTAAATAATAATATTACTGATGTTTTTATTTAGATCTGTTAATCTTTGCTCACTTTAAAGGGTTCTATTCAATTAAATACGTATTGTTAATTGAAGGTGCTTTTACTGTTTGTGACACGAGTTTAATTATTATCACAGCACAGATTAAATTAACATCAAACAATTACTAATACATTATAATAATAATGTTGTGTTAATTTACAATAGCATGCCATACCTTAAAAGGGTTAATATATTATTAACATCATATTTGTGTACTTATATTAAGATTTTTTATATATATATATATATATATATATATATATATATATATATATACATTAGAGATGTGCCGACTAGTCGGCAGTCGGCACTATTCGGCAAAGAGCGCCGACTATCCGGCTTCTTACTTTGCTAATACTTTGTAATCAATCCATACACGAGACTTTCTTTTTGTCATGATAAAATTTTAATTGAGCTCTTTCACTTTAATGACCAATAACAATATTTATCTTTAAACTAAATTTTTTTTTTTTTTTTACATAAAAATCAAGAAATAATGCGAAATAAACAAAACAGTTCCGACACGCTCGCATGCGGCGGTTGGGACTTGTGCACGAATCAACTATAAACGAAGCGTCACGGAAATCCCCGAAACCGTGATCGGTTTGGCCGACTAGTCGTAGTCGGCCTCTTTACAGCCGACTAATCAGCTAGTCGGCTAGTCAGCCAGTCATAATCGGCACATCTCTATAACATATACAAATTGTTTAATTTCAATATTTTGCAGTCGTAGTAGCGTAATGGCTAGCGCACGCGTCCCCATACACAATGGGCGCAGGTTCGATCCTGGCCGGAACGCATGCACCACATAGGCAGTTTTCCGACCTAACTTGACCTGCATAATGTCACAATTACCACGTGCTAACAACGGTGAAGGAGAACATCGTGATGAAACCTGCACATTGAGATAACCGATGTGTCAAACCTGCGAAGCCACCATGGACAAGCGTAGCGGGAACGCTGTCCGTTCCCCCTATAGTGGGAGGCACGAGCTCAGCAGTGGGACGTTTAGGGGCTGTCATTATTATATAATACTAGAGTGTACCCCACGGCGCAGCCGCGGGTCAACCTCTGGTGCATGCTTCTTATTGAAAGAGGTTACATCACAGGTTACATTGTATTAAATTTTTATGTTAGTGCTATTTGCCCCGAGAGATTCATTTCATTTTATATTGCAAACTACCCCATCCCCGGATGAAAAGTATCTATGCCTATTTTCTATGTATTAAAACTACATATGTACACCAAAAAGACCAAATCGACCATATCGATCAAATCGACCAAATCGACGAAATCGACCACCAATTTACGAAATCGACCAGTTCAACCAATTTGACGAAATCGACCAGTTCAACCAAATCAACGTAATCGACCAGTTCGACCAAATCGACGATACCGACCAGTTCCACCAATTTGATGAAATCGACCAGTTCGACCAAATCGACCAATTTGACGAAATCGACCAATTCCACGAATCGACCAATTCAACCAAATCGACCAATTCGACGAAATCGACTAGTTCTATCAAATCGACGACGTCGACCAATTCGACGAAATCGACCAGTTCGACCAAAAAGACGAAATCAACCAGTTCGACCAAATCAGGCAAATCTACCAATTCGGCCAAATCGGCCACATCGACCAAAAAACCTATCCTATTTTCTGGGATAACGTTTACATAAATCTATCCCATTATCCGGGATGGAAAGTATCCCTTGTCGACCGATTTTCAGCCAAATCGGTCCAGTAGTTTTTCCTTAAAAGCATAACAAACAAACAGACAAATATATTTTTATCCCGAAAACCACCCCATTTTTTGAGATAAAAAATATCCTATGTTCATTCGCGGCATCGAAAATATATATACCGAGTTTCATCTAAATCGGTCCAGTAGGTATTCCGTGAAAACGGAACAGACAGACAGAGAGAGTTACTTTCGTATTTATAATATTAATAGGGATTTTGCAGGGTCAGCACGATATGAACACAAAGTTCGAACGAGCTGACAAATACAGCTTAATTGAAATACGCTTATATTCTGCATCAACAGTTTGCTGTCAAAACCCCGCAAATGCAATCAACTGCCGGTACACTCGTGCAAATTAAGCGGGCGTCCGCACAAACTCTATAATCAAATATAGTTCGTACGCTTGCCGTTGACAAGCATAGTCTATGAAATTAATGTTCGACGATAATCGAAGATATGTAGAATAACTAGCAAATGTGAATATTTATATATCTAAGCTAGTATGTGTAGAAACTGATTTGGTATCTCTTGTTCATAACCTTGAAGGAACCTATAGCATCTTTGGTAAAAAAAAATATATTTGCAATCAATATTCTACAGTAGTTAGTACTGTAGGGCTGTAGGGAACAAAATAAAAGTCACAGACGGCCTCAACATGTAATTGAAGGGACACCTGGTTGGAACGAAGTTTCGCAAACCATTGAAGACCATCAAAGAAATTGTATAGTAATAACAATTACAAGATCTATTTTCAAAACAACTTTATATCTATTACAGCAGTGTTATTGCATTCAAGTTCGAAATTGTATAATAATATACAGTGGTCAGCATTTTTTCGTCTAGCCCCCATCCGCCGAGTAAAGCGCGATAAAGAACTTCGTTCCAATAAAGTAAGAGAATTTAGTTATATTGTATTCTACCTACATATATCCCGTTAAGTCTGTAAGTAGAGTATTGAGACTAGGTCATCGAAGTCAATGGGTAAATTTACCAGAAGGCTGGCTACGTTACTATTCGTTGTCCGAGGTGGATTTGAAGAATCGCTTATTGAAATTGACACGTGCCTAAATATCGTAGTCGTTATAAGACAGCATGAGTTCCACTTTATTTCGATACTTGTCATGTTCTTCATATGAATCTGCGAAAGCAACTGCTTTAGGCCCACTCTTATCATCAACTGAAGAGTCGATCAGGCTTTGTGAAATTAGCCCCTCTGATCAACTGAAGAGCCGATCAGGCACTATGAAAGCTCTAATATTGATTAAGTGTGAAAAAGTGTCAAATAAACATAAATGGCGCCACATATTTTGAAAATAAAAACATAAACCTATTCGGTCTCGCATACATACTCGAGTGTCACCCGATCCTCTAACTATCGGATATTTATGAGCTGATATTATTATCGTTCCCAGTAATTATCTTAGTTCCTAATACAAGTATGTACGCTTATCACAGCAACCTAGAAAATATACCTACTATTTAATATTATTGATTTAGGTGTAAGTTCTTGATCGTAATTCCTTATGGCGGAAATATACTGTTAACGGCCGTCAGGCGTGTTAAGTCAAATCAAACATACTATCTTCTATGACCAGAATCACATAATAAAACACCAGACGCGAGGTAACGCTCTCAAACCCGACGCCATCCCCTAAATACCGATCAGCGTGGAGACGATAGTGGAAGTAAACCACCGAACTACCACCCAATCCGTCTCGCGAAGTGTATTTAAAGGCAACTGTTGATGACACGCGTCAGTTGTTCGAAGGTCATAGGAGTAATTTGGAAATAAAAAATTCACATCAAAATGACCGAGAACAACTAATTGAGCTTTCCAAGCGTTTGTGATGGGAATGGATTAACTGAATATATTGATAATAATACAACAACCCATATAGTTGTTTTCATATATATCACGTACCTAAAAAGTGTAGTTATTTTGTTTTTATTGAGTTATTTAAGTAAAAGTATAATTATGTATGCTTGTAGCAAAATCGCTTTATCCGATCATATTCGATTAGATGAATCTATACACGTTATGCGCAATACATACAAGCATGTTACAATATAGACAAGCATGAGTTATATTTTTTATTTAAATCATAAAGTTAACAAAATATTTATACTGTTTAGTCTATGTAGGTATATATTAGGTTGGGGAAAAAGTTTCTTCGCATTTTATATAAAAATTCAAAACTTTTTTTATAAAGATTATTTACATTTGACTAAAGTATGTAGGTGCCATTTTGTTGGATAACTTTTTGCCATCTTGTAGGTAGGGACGTGATCTCATTGCTATAAAAATTTTGGGGCTTCTGATCAAAAAACTGCGACAAGTGGTTTTGGCAGTCCTCTCGTGATGTTAACTGCCTGCCACTGACACTGCCTAAGGAATTCTGCAGAGACCGAAACAGGTGAAAATCTGAAGGTACAAGGCCAGGACTATATGGCGGATGCATTAACACCGCCCAGCCAAACTCTCGTAATTTTTGCTGAGTGGCTAAAGATGTGTGAAGTCTAGCGTTATCATGGTAAAAAACCACACCCCTTCTGTTGATTAATTCCGGCCGCTTTCTCTCAACTTTTTGCTTTAATCTCATCAGTTGTTCGCAGTACAGTTCAGAATCGATGGTCCTACCTGGCGGTAACAGCTCATAATGAATAATGCCCTTCCAATCCCACCATACACACAGCATCACCTTGTTGCGAGTTAACCCGGGTTTCGCCACAGTCTGTGAAGCCTGACCGGCCTTTGACCACGATCTTTTTCGCACGTTCTTGTCGTACGTGATCCACTCTTCATCACCAGTTATCAGCTTCTTCAAAAATGGTTCGGTTTCATTACGTCGTAATAAAGAATCACAAATGAGTACACGGTTCATTAGGTTTCTTTCGGTGAGCTCATTAGGCACCCAAATATCGAGCTTTTTTGTGTACCCAGCTTTTTTCAAATGCGCCAAAACCGTTTTGTGGTCAATTCCCAGTTCTCCAGCTACATCGTAACTACTAATATGCCGATCTTGCTCCACTTTTTCAAAAATGGCATCAATTTTGTCCGTAAGAGGGCGACAAGAGCGACGTGCATCTTTGATATAAAAATTTCCGGATTGAAAACGCTTAAACCAAATTTGCGCTATACTCACAGATACTGCATAAGATCCATAAACATCACAATTTTTTTCGCGTCTTGTGTTGCATTTTTACCTTTCTTCTAGTAAAATTTTAAAATGTATCGAATTTCTTCATTAAATTCACCCATTTTAACAATAAGAAAAACAAATGAAAATCACACATTTTCATAATTTTAATTTGGAATTGTCTTCTTTAAAATTCAAACTTTTTAATGATACCAAAACCAGCCAGATACAAATGGTATAGCCAAAGAGATCTTATTACAAGTTCATACATACTATATGCGAAAAGACTTTTTCCCCAACCTATTGTTATTATTTACAAATTAAATCGTTTTAAATTAAATTCATAAAATATTCGGATCGTATTAGTATTGCACCAAAAGGAAGGTTTGCATTGAAAATCAGCGTTGTGTCGGATATTATACCGGCACAGCAATAAGCCGAGTGCAAATCTTGTTTGCTGAAAATGCGGCGTACAAATTCTCAAAATATGTTTTTATTTTTCAGATACATGTCAGCAATGTAAGTACGTCGCTATTTATTCAATTTCTTTTTCTTTCTTTCAAAACCTCTTCAGCAGACTTAATAGTATAGAAGCCCATTCTTTCTCTGTTGCAGATACCGAATCTGACTACAGAAATTGCTATGGTGCCGGCCGTGACGTTGGGTATTGTTAAGTACTCGGGTCGAAAAGTCGCGTAGGAATTACGTTCCCGCCATTATGCATTTAATAATGTAATAAAAATAGATGATGTTTTGCTTAGTACACAGTATCATGTGATATATGTGTGCAAATTCCATAATAATTAAGTAATTTAACTCTTCTTACATAGTTGTAAGAAAACAATGAATGCATTAAAAAAATGTTTACAATCACATTACAATACAATATACGGCTTCTTCTTCGAGTTGTTTAACTGTCCTATCAAAATTGACCTTTACGTTACGTAGCATTTTACTTATCTTAAGATAAATTTAAGCACTTTCCTACATCATTTCAAACATCAGAAAATGTATGCCAAATACAACGAGATCGATACACGTGCCAACAAAGTATTTAATTCAATTGATTTGAGAACCTAAATTATGTATTGAAAAATATTGAGTTATTTCAACTAGAACGTAAACAACAACGAATGTATGGGGGAAAGGTAATCATTTGCAATTTACTTTCTTTATATTCCTGGCAAAGCGCTTGTAATTGTAATTAGTGGAAAAGCTTTCTCTGAACAAGGTTTCTAATTTCATATTGAAAATAAGTCATACTATGAGTAACAAAATAAAACATAGATAGAGATATTAATTAGAGGTATGAAGATTTCTAGTATAAGACGGTAGAATAAAATAAGACAGAAAAATAGAATAGAATATTCTTTATTGCACACAAGAAAAAAATATACATGAGGCATTTATCTAATACAATCAGCGGTCTTATCGCTAACAGCGGTTTCGTCCAGACAACCTTCTGGAGATAATTCATTCATATTTCTAATAATGGGTCGGTATTCAGTGCGCTTAGTTTAAAATATATACAATCATATATTTATATATATATATATTAATAGTAAATAAAAATACACATACATATTTATATACAAATATATGTAGTGTCACATACACATACATAAATTACTGTTTACAAATTTAGATAGTGATCTTTGAGGAGTTTATTAAAAGATGTAAGTGACTTTGCACTTCTAATGCTCATTATTAATGCATTCCACAACCTTACAGCGAGCACAGTAAAATGTTTCTGACAAAATTGCGTAGAATGTATTGGCGTCATTAATTGCAGATTCATGAAAGAACTCAAAGCATTCCTTCATATAGGAGGGCGTTTTCGGGCTAAAGATTACATTATACAAAAGGGATAAGATATGAGCATTCCGACGAAATATAATACATATTAAAATAAAAAATAAATGTTTGAATGTTTGTTCTCTATGCGTTCCTAAGCCATTGATCAGATTGTGATGAAACTTTGCTAGGGTATTCTGAGGACGCCTGCGAGAGTTTCCAGGTCTAGAAATCGAATATACAACCAATATTTTTTTTTTACTTTACGTGACATTGCAACGCATGCCGAATGCAGCTAATGTGTTAGAAATGTAGGCGAAAAATAGGAATGATAGCGATCTACGTTGAATATAAATAGCATGGATAATGCTAAAGTAGATATAAATACATACATATTACTAACAACCCATAAACGTTCCACAGCTGGGTGTTAGCTTACCATTTTTAAGTATACCTGCCCAGGTATGTCTAAAACGGATTGGCAGATTTCATACACTTGTATTCTCAACGTCCAGGTTCCATCAGGATGTTTTCCTTCACCGTCAGCACATCGTTATTGGGTAGATAATTAGTATTAATTATGTTACAATAAATACCATTTTTTTATCATAGTATAGGTTCGCGATTGACACCAATAACATCGTTATTTAAATAATAGGAAACAGACGTTGAAATACCATCTCATCATATTCCTTTTAAAATTTTATGATAGTAATAAATACTCAAGAATTAAAAAAGACAATAATCATTGCGCTATTTGACTCCTGTTACTATATAAAATTATGACCAATGATTTTTACACTCGAACAAAATCTATGTGGCTGGGAGACGCGGTTTTGTAAAATGATAAAAAAACGTCTCAATTGATTTTACTGCCATCTACGCTGTTGTAGTAATATCCAGATTAGGGCGGAAAACCTGTACAAACTGTGCATGCGTTCCAAAACTCTTTTCGAAACCGCTTCATATGAAAACGCGGGTAAGTTAGTCACTAAGCTACCACGACTTACAAAGGATAGATATACACAGTACGCGCAAAACTGAAATGCGTACAAAGAGAAGCTATCTTCGTGAGTTTGCTCGTTCTATTCAAATGTTGGCATTTGTTACATTTGACAGTGTAGCGCGAAAGAGATGGCATGCGATTCCGAATAGCCCGAGACGAACGAGAGCGCAACATTCCTCTCGGCTCTGTACCTAGCCTAGGAACCTCGTGAACCTTATTATAATTGTGCCCTACACAATTACTTGCACCAACTTCATGGACGTAATTAAGTTTTGTTTGTAATATTATGATAGTTTTTTTTATATCACCTCAAGCCCTATGTCTATTTGGAGTTATAATGATAAATATATTTTTTTATGTGAAACTCCTAACGAGTTTCAAGTTTTAAAGACTGATTGAATTAGGATGGTATGGGAGAAATTATTTTAATAGAGACATAATTATTTAATAAAGATTGTCATTTTAAATAATAGACACATAAAGATTGTGACTCTAAAGATTATTATTATTAAAGAGTAACAGGATTAAATATATTTTTATGTAATTAATAAATAATATATTTTGTAGGAAAGTTTTATGTTTAACGTTTTATGAATGTGTCATCCATACCGTCCTATTTGAAGTAGACTAAATACATTTTTTGTTATTTAATTTAAATTTTTGTTAGTTCATTCTTTAGCTTATGCTTTTTTAATTTAATAATTTATTTACTTCCCATAAAAAGAAAAAAGAAAAATTTGAGAAACTTAATAAAATGGGAAAGACAGGAGCGCAAACTAGGTAAAAACTGTATGATGGTACCCCTGCCCCTCGCCTCCCATAAATTCTATTTCTATAATATCCTAAATACATACCTCGACTTCAGAGTGATCAGAGGCTCTGTATCTGATCCTTCCAGGGAGTGGGTCGTTCTGAGGTGTGCGAAGTGTTTGACCGCGGTCAAGTGGCTTAAGCACTTGACCACGCATGATTTCCGGACAAACATCCTCAAAGACAACAGATCCACTCGGCAGCTTCGTAATGTTACACGCCACTTCTTTACCCTGCATCACCAAAAATACAGAAAATTATGTTACATTTGACCAGGTGTCAATGAAATTTTTTATTTCACGCTAACTGTGCCCAACAGTTCTTTCGCGCTGCATCGGATACTTGACATTTGGGGCATTTCACGTGAAACCGACCACTAAGAAAAGTTCAAGTTACCGATTTTAGTTATATTGGAGCATGTTATACCTGCACATACCCTCAACACAGATACATAATATTTTTACAGTGGAAAGCCTGGATCATAGGATATAGATCTTTGAAGACCACTTTATTTTTTATCAAAATGTTCTTTTTTCCATACATTAATAAAACATTAGATTGCGCCCGTCATTTGACCGCACCTTATTTTAATGCAATCAATGTTTACCCATTGACTGATTTGATTGTTCGGCGTAAAATTACGTGCTTTTCGAATGATAATTTATAGATGCGTATGAAAAATAGAATAATATTCATCATTTCCATATTGCATAAAATTGTTTACTTAATGTTTGAAAAATGGTATATTTAGTTCAAAAACAACCCTTTCCATTGATTTGCTGTTTAACATTCCGTCACAGAAATTAAATTGAAGCCTACGTTATGATTTGGTATAATTTTTTGTACTAATTTTATTTATTTATTATTAATTTTAATAATAAAAAGTACATAACTAATCGTAAACGCGTTATTCTTTATCGCTATAAGTAATTCGCGTTTTGGTAACAGTCGTTATACTGTTTCCAAGCGTTTATTTTATTTTGACGATTGCACGTATATCAAGTAACATATTTATTGACAGTAATACCCACAGGAAACAATTCACATAATTGTCGTACTTTACTGTGAGTGACGTAATAGTGATGTTCTGTGAGTCATGTAACGAACAGACTATTAAACCGTCGACACTATACGTAAACAAATGGAAAGCAATCGATTTAAAATAAAAAAAGTTCTACTTTAAAGTAATTGATTAAAACTTATTTATAAATGTAGTCAATTTTTATAATAAATCGAGTTTGTAACGCATTAGGACATCACTAATTATTGGTGCGTCATCGAGCTGTCAAAAGTAAAATAAATGCTTGGAAAGGGTATATAAGGGTATAAGCACTTAAACTAGCACTATATATAGTAGGCACATGTCGGCCAAATACGCCGATTTGGGCACCTCGGAGCCTGTTGTGGACGATATGTAAAATATTATGGTTGCTGCCTAGAAATATTCTGTCAGAACAAAGTTCCTTAACGCCTGTTACACGCTCTGAGCTTCGATGGGCGCGAGACCGAAAAAAGTGTAACAAGACTTTTTTCCGACACTTCTTGTTTTATTGTACAATTTCAAACTTTAAATCAATGAAATAAGATCTAAAATAGATAAATAGATAATGATGGAAAGCGATTACCATCGCCTATGGACATTTGAACACCAAAGGTGCTACAAATGCGCTGCTGCTCTCTTAAGGGAGACTGTAACCTGGTCACTAATGCCTGAACACAACTCAAAGTTGTTATGGCAGCATACTCTAGACCAGGGGTGGTAGCCATCCGGTCGGGCAAATGCCCTACCATCTGGCTGTATTTACCTTGTACCTTGTATGTACCTTGATGTATTTGTATACATAGTTTTTTGATAAGATTTGTTTGTTTTCTTCGATGGTTATCGAAAATTATCGATGCTTATTAACACTTTTGGAGACGCTTCAAGAATTTTTAGAACATTTTAGGAAAGTTTCGTTCCAAGGTGTCCCAAAGACACCTACCTCATTATTTTCTGTGCGATTTATTGGTATAAACAATACAATGTATAACTAAGACATGGTATTGCTTCCATTAATTTTTACTCAAAAAAAATAGAGTTTGAGGTAGAAAATTACAATGAATAAGAAAATAGGTTTAAACTATTACAGAGCCCATAAATTTTCTATAGCGGTTAGATGTTCAGAGATATCAACTACATTACATCCGCGTCGTACGATGCGAGGTTACGTACGCGACGCCGATTAATGGCGGATTCCTATATCTTACCGACCGTTCATTTGCCTTACTATCGGTTAAAATTTAATGTAAGCTCCATACATCTAATGTCAAAATTCAACCGATGGTAGGGCAACTGAATGAATAGTAAGATATAGGAACCGGCCATTGGTGATCACTAACACTAACGCAAGTGAAACAGGGGCAATACACAAATGACGACAAACGAGTCAAAGAAAGTTATTTATAAATAACTAGGATATGCCCGCGACTTTGTCCACGCTTGACTTGCAATTCCCGCGGGATTCCCGGGACACAAAATATCGTAGCAATTAAAAAAAGAATGTGAGTTATCGTTTTAGTGGAATAAGTTAATTGTTATGAATTCGAACAACTTCAAACCACTCACGGGATAATTCCCGCGAGGTCCCCGGGATAAAAAAAATGTCACACATTACATTAAATTTGCTATCAATCAGTAAAAAAAACACCTTGGAAGTCCATTTTTTTTAATCCGGCCTATTTAAATCAACCCAGAAAAATTCCCGCGGCATTCCCTCGATAAAATGTAGCGCAGAGTATAAGTCTAAGAATTAGCTATCGATCAGCGAAAACCACATCGAAATCGGCCCGGTAGTTTTTACGTGAACCCCAAACAACATGACAAGAAGTCTAAAAAAATATTGCATCGTGTTCACCATCGTTTATAGTCTATTCCAGTTGTTTCTTTATTAAACAGTTTCAATATACAGACACGGCATGTGTAGAATTTTATAATGTTATAGATTAATAATCATTATGTACTTACATTTCTAGTTTGTATATTAAATTCGACATCATCACCTAATACCAATTCTTCTTTAATTTTCGCTTCGGAGTAATGAAAAAATATCTCCTTGACAACATCGGCTCTTTCGATAAAACCAAAATTCTCCTTCATTGAACACACCACGCCGTGATACTTCACTGGGTGGACGGGATTCTCGAAGCGCACATGACACGCGCCCAAAGTGCCCCTGCAACATTGTTTCTATATAATAACCAAGGACTATAAAATTAATAAGCAACAAGCACCCGTATGCAAGTTACTCTGTTAATTAAAGATTAATATGAAGTCTTATAAAGTCCAACTTTGGAAACGAGTGAGGTTTTCGGTTACTCAATTTCATGCTGCCGGGTCGATAAGGCCGCGCGGTGTTTTTTTTTTTAATCGCTTTCTCTGCAATTGTACAAGTCAGAGCGTTTTTATTTCTATTATTTTTTTATATATTTTATACCTTCTGCGGAAATAATTTTGGGTGTCGTTATTTTCTTTTCTGTTTTTGAGCAAAACTTATCAACTATTACCATTTTGAACACATTTAATTTCAATTTTGAAAATGTACAAAATATATAATTTTGAAATAGAGTTTTAATTACATTTAATATTTACATTCCTGGGCCGCGTGATATTTTCATGTATAATATGTATTAAAGGGGAATACATCTGATTTTCCAGATTTTTCGGCTAGTAAACTCCAGAAATAAAGAGGAAGACAATCTTTTTAATGCACATTTTTAATTATAAATCGAAAAACAAACTAGATAGATGGATTTAAAGATTTATCGTATGGCAGGATAGAATAGAGTGAGGCATAACTATACTCATAATAAAAAATAGATCAAAAACAGAAATTGTAAAGTATAAATATATAAATACGACAGGCGTTATGCCTAAAACACTGCTGAGCTCAGACCTCTAAGTAAAATGGAAGAATATTTTTGAAGTGCGCGCTCCTTCATTTGATACCTCTCGCTCGACATAAATCTTCAATATTAAGAAAAATGTTAACCTAATTAATCACTAGGTTTTAGTAGACACACCAGAATCCTTCCTACTGGAGTGACACATGTCAAATCTCAGCATTAGCAGTCCTTAAGGCTGTGAGTAACAAACAATAAGAGTTCTTCTTTGTATTTAGGTAACACTAAAAATATGAAATGTAATCTTCAAGCTAAAAGCCTATACTATATATAGAATATCCGCTTTGTGTTTGCGATGTGTTTATGAAGTCTGACAAGATTACAATATAATAGATGCCGCCGCCCCAGGTGTATCTAGTTGTGGCTATACAAATACTGTGTTACCCTTAAATTCAATACATTATATCCTTTGTAGTTTTCGAAGTAACACGGCCATGCGATTGATAAATATTCTAAAGGAGTGGTTTCTATAAGACCCCTAAACCGGGCCTAAATGTTAATATGTCATTTGGATTACACTTGAATTTTATTTTGATATTTCGTCAGATAATAATGTGATGTAATACTTGCAACAACTCAAAAGGGTTTATGGTAGTAAAAGAACAGCAACTGGTCACCATACTTTATAATTAGAGAACCTTACGGGTCGAACATATTACATACACTCAGTGACTAAACTCAACAAGCATTCTTAGAACACCTCGACATCCCTCCAATTTTACAGTATATGAAACTTAGCATGCTGGCACAACCGATAGCGGATTTAAGTCATTGATAAACTATTTTAATCAAAGGACAAGAATTTAATACATTATTGTTTAGATATTTCAGATAATATTTTATATAAGATATTTTATAAAATATTATGATTAAAGTTTTATATGCAATAAAATAAGTCGAACACAGTATAAATCTATCGCGTCTACCAACATGAAAATAAAATGTAGTGAATACAGTCTATATACAATTGAGAGGTTTGAATTATAATCTGTACACAATTATCACATTATACAAAGGATAAATATTATAACAAAATTATAGACAACTACTCTATACAAATCAGGCGCTAATCACCGAATAAATAAAAATATAACATTATGATTCAATTAAGGAAATGGCCGATTGTAGCGTTCAGAAATAAGAGGGTACATAACAAAATCAATTATTAACTATAAAAAGAAACACGACGAGACCAACTGTGCTACTGAATAACTCTAATAGTAAGTACGTCGCTATTTCTCTAAATAGTATTTTCCTTTCTTCTATGTCTAACCGCTGTATGCCTCCTGATCCTGACAAGGACTTGAACAAGAGACCTAAATGTATTATCATTAGCATTGGTATAAAATTAACATTACTTGTACGGAGTCCGATCAATTTTAATAATAGTTTTAGAGCGTAGATATAAGGAGAACTACCGCTGTATTAAAAAATATCAATTTCCATCAAAAAGCATAAAATTAGTGGCGTTGGTACTACTGTTTAACTACTACTACTACTACTACTGTTTGTGCGTTGAAGTCGTGGTAGCGTAATGGCTAGCGCACGCGTTCCAAACTCAAAGGGCGCGGGTTCGATCCTGGCCGGAACGCATGCACTACAGATGAGCAATCCACCCACCCGGGTTTAAACCCAGGTGGGTTTAAACCGGGTGTTTTGGGATAAACACCCGATTTTCGGCCAAATTTCGGGTGTAAATGATTTTATATATAACTGACATTTAGTTTTTAATTATTATTCTTTTATTGAATTATACATAATTAGGTGAAATTAAATGATGCAAGAAAAATCTTTTTTCTGATACTAATCAAAAACAAATACTTAACAATCAATCACTATCGGATTCTCCATTATCATTGTTACAAAATGTAAAGACTGTCTGGCTTCCCCTGACGTTGAAGGAAATGAAAAGACAAAAGAAATGAGCTCTTCGGAAAATTAGTGGCGGAGGAATTGAAGTATATCAAGCCATGTGTGCGCACCAAATGCTATGAACAAATCTTAAAGTATTTACAGGAAGCTAAGGGTTATCATGTAAATCAACTTACAAATGAAGAATATGACAACTAACACGCTTACGCTCGACTCTTCAACCCTAATTACCCACTACAACATAAAATAAGCTATTCAAAAGTTGAAATAATATAAAATGTGATTTTTGAAATTTCGTTTTTATCTCGTACCATTTTATTTTACCCTCCATGATCTAACTAATGTTGCCTACAAAGAAATGAAATTAATGAAAATCACTTTAAAAACATATTTTTTAACATCACTAATTTAATTTCATCAAATCAAATAGACACCCAATTTTCTGGGTGTTTATGGGTGCTTGCGGGTGTTTATCGGGTTTTTATCAAAGCACCGGGTTTAAACCCGGTGGATTGCACATCTAACATAATGTGCATATTGTTACAATTACCACGTGCTAACAACGGTGAAGGAAAACATCTTGATGCAACCTCCACATCGAGATAACCGATGTATCAAACCTGCCAAGCCGCCTTGGACAAGCATGGCGGGTATACTGTCCGTTCCCCCCATAATGGGACGCCCGAGCCCAGCAGTGTGACATTTATTGGCTGATATTCTTATTTATATATTATAATGAAACTAGAGTGTAAATAACACAGCACATTTCACTCAATCTCTTCCAGGTCTTAGCAGTTATAAACCGAGAGAACTTCGATGAAGCAGATGAACATTGTCTATGCCTACACTAGCGCCAGATTAATCAATTATATAAATATTTATCTATGCTCACCGCTGAACTCTTTCAGTTCAAGCCCCATATAAGATTGTCCTTTATCCTCCATAAGAACAGTAAGACAAATGAACTGATACTATGGTATTAGCTACCACAACTCACTAACCTTTGATTTGTTGCAATTTGAAAGCTGACAGCGTCGCCCGTATGCAGCGTAACGTTACCCTCGACATCGTCTTTAGTATAAGGCAAGAAGAAACATTCACCGCGGTTCTCGTAGGAGATTCGTCCAGTGTTGTCGCCGGAACCTTCTCCCTTTAACTCCGTCGTGACAGTGCCAGTCACCCTCGCTTCACTAAGAACCTATATTAAGCAAAAATGTAATCAGGGTAATAACATATAAATCGAAAAAGCTCATTTGTATTGTTACCGAGTGCGGGACTCGAATTAAAATTCCGTTGGAATTACTATAGGATTTATTTGAACTATACAAACACGTATAACACAGGTAAAAATATAACCGTACGCAATAAGTCCACATGTAATGCATAATTAAATAACACGCGCAAAGTCCGTCACTATATAGCTAATCGAATGTACACACGTCTTGCTCGTATCGTATTCGTCGCTTGACTGCCTCACCCTTCCGTTCGGGCATTGTTTTATACTAACTATACGATACAACAATCGACCGCGTGGACTGGATCTTCCAAGAACTACACTTGGCTAACGACCATCATAAAGGATTACAATACACAATAGACGGCTTCTCTAATTACGAATTTTAAACACAAAGTAAACAAAAGAAGTCCAAATGCGGGCAGGTAATAAAACTCTAATAAACTGTGCTTTATGGCCGGCAGGTGTGCACTCACATTTGTCGGCGTGTTCGTGGAATTTTGGCTAAGTTGTAACAGTATGTAACATTTCGATGTTTCTGCAGAGACGGAGAAAGAATATAAATTTCTACGGCCGGGTAGTCTGTCGTAGGAGGCAAAAAAACAACCCACGGCCGAGTGTAGGGTATTTGTCCGTCTCGATACCTACGATACCTGACCTAGGGCATGTTGTCATAACAACATTGAATTGTGTTCTTCAGATTCCAGTCCTCCTTTCGAGGTTGATAACAACTCTGGTGTTGCAGGCGATGGTAACCATTTTCCAATTAGTGGGTCATCAGCGTCTGCTGTACTCCAAAAAAAAAAACTAGGTCAATATATAATCGTTTCACTGCCAGGTTCGAGATTCCGTATTATCAAAGAAAGAGGAACTGACAGTATACTCCCTCCCTCCCACGCTTGTCCAAGGGGAATTGGCGGAATTGAAATATTAATTATCTAAATTAGAGATATCACGAATAGTGGTCTCGCCGAATACCAAACATACAGCCACGTTCTCGGGCGAAGCGTCGATTATTCGGCTACCAAATGTTCGGCGTGAGATACGTGCAATTCGCGCGTAGCAGGTTAGTATTGAAGCAATAATTTACGAAGTATTTTCTAACGTCGTCGTCGCGATTGATAGGTACACATAATTAAAACAATGTTTTAACGGTTTAAATGATTTTTATTTAAATCTAACATTTTTTTATTTTTTTTATTGCAGGAGTTCAGCAGACAGGCAGACGGCCCACTTGATGGAAAGCGGTTACCATCGCCTATGGACATTTGCAACACCAAAGGTGATACAAATGCGCTGCTGCTCTCTTAAGGGAGACTGGAACCTGGTCATTAATGCCGGAACACAACTCAAGGTTGTTATGGCGACATATTTTAGACCAGGGGTGGTAGCCATCCGGTCGGGCAAATGCCCTACCACCTGGCTGTGGGTTGTTTTGTCGCCTCTTACGACAGGCCGCCCGGCCGCAGGAAATCATATTTTTTGTCCGTTCATGGACGGATAACATTTGAAAAATTGAGTAAATCGCAACATTAAAATAAAAAAAAATAATTAAAATCGCATTAACACTGTTAAAACGTAGTCTAACTATCGTTTTTTTATGGAAATATATACAAGTTTGAGCAATATGTGCGTTTTCGCGATTTCGTATTCGGCCGAATACCAAATACTTAAAAAAGTGGCCCTAATATTTGTGACATCTCTAATATAAATGTTCAAGTTGCATCACGTTTTCCTTAAAAGTTATATAAATAAATCATTCAAAACTGAATTGTAGAGAGAAAAGTGCTACAAAGAAATCTAGTATTAGTTTTTTTATACTCAATTTTACTTAATGGCATTTATATAAAAAATTACACGAGTAAATATCAATTGTAAATGTCTAGAGGCTTTAGAAACCATCAAAACCTAAGTAAAAAATACACGAACAGTGACGATTGTAAACGTCTAGAGGATTTAACAACAATCAAAAGCTTACCACTTCTGGTGCTATCTTAGTGACGGTGGATGCGATAGGTTTCCCAGTACGCCTGTCATACGTCATTTCGAACTCGACAGGGTCACCTATTTTCAAATGCTCCGTGTTGCCGCTAAATTGACTGAAATGAAAGAACAGCCGAGCCTGCCTCTCACAACACTGTATAAATCCGTACGAGTGGAGTAATTTTTCAATTATCCCTGTCTCTCTAATAGGTGGGTGATTCATTGAATCGTACTGCGACGTACTGTTTGTCGATCCAGAGGAGTATACATTGTCGCCCATTGGGCAACCGTCTATGTTATATCCCATTGAGAACCGATTACCACCGCCGCCGGCCTTTGATGCACTGTTGAAGTTGTCTCTCGGTGAACTCGGGTACTCACTGCTGTATGTACCTATGGACAACGGAAATCAACTCGTTATTGACAAGGGGCCGCATATGTGGCAGTCTCATTCATGGGGGGCATCTCTCAAAAAAGCAATATTAAAAATCTTATATCTAAATCACTGAAGCGGCGTAGGTACGTAACTCTCAGATAGACCACCTGCTATAAAACCTCAGTAACCAGTCTGCTGTATCATGGCTTATTAACGCTAAAATAGACTGGCTGCTAATATTGGCTACTCAATATGTTGATTGCCACGGCCTGGCTTTATAAGTGAGTTACTTGTTTGTAGGGCTATCTTAAGCGTAGTAGGCGCCGGGATGCGAAAATCAGCTTACGCCCAAACAATTATACAAAATAGCATTTAATTCTTATGTTCCATTTTTAAGGGTGCTTAACCATTTTGGCAAAAACGGGATCCTTATGCATTCGTCAAGTCCGCCCGTCCGACTATTTTTGTAGGTCGCAGTCCTTTTTCTCAAAAACCACTTGGTTTATATTGATGAAATTTGACAGGAAGATGTACTATATGGCATTACGTTGGTTTGGTACATTTAAATGAATTGATTTTTGTTTAATGTAACACATAGCCCTGTGGAGTGTCGTTAGTCAGATCTTGAATAACCATGATAATGTTCTTTAATGACTCGTTTATTGAAGTCAATCGACTTGCGCCCCCTAGGTCCCTTTGCCGGGGCGCCTCGCAACCATTGCACCCCCGGGTGACGCATAGGCCGTGAGGTATTATGGTCATAACCCGCTACAAAGAGCTCTCAAACGCCTAATCGACTTTTTAAATGATCAGAAGAAGGAATTACTTCAAACATTGGATCAGTATCGGTAAATCGAGGTAATATACCCAGCCTTTCGAGCACCTCATTCATAGACGACGATGAGCTAAGCTGAATATTCTACTTATAGTCTTAAGGAGTTATAGGTAAAATACACTATAACTATCATAATTAATGTTTTCTTTATTGTATTAAATTACGATTAAATGTTAGCAGAAAAAATCTTATTCCGTTCAATTTTGAATACAAACTCAAACATTATGTATTCATTGCAGTAATTATTACGGCAGTAAAGACGTGTATATATAATATAAACAATATTCAGGGAAACATTTATACGCGTACTTATTGAATGTTCTACAGTCTACACGATAACAATCTATATGCTGACTGTGCAGGTTTGGTTTCCGGTAATTTATTAATTAGTATAATAATAATTATACTTAATTTGTTTTATATTTAATAACAAAATATAGTTAATTCACTTGTCTGTCTAAAGCGAATTGATGAGTTTCAATTATTTCGATGTATAGTCTTCACGACATTTGATTAGGAAAATGATCTGAAGCCTTTGCAGTAGTGAACCAAGATATCTGAATTCGGGGTTACATGGCAGTGTGGCTGATTGTAGTTCAAGAGGCACAGCACTAGAGGTCCCGCCGAAATCGCAAAACAGGTATTCGGCTTTGGTTCTGCTGATTTTCAACCCAACGACTAGCGTTTGCCGCCACCTGTAGTTTGTTTTGAAGTGCTACCCCGTCTTCATCTACCAGGACAATATCATTTACGAAGAGCATACACGAAGACGAAGACATTTGTCTTCAAGCATTGCGGAATGGTCGACGAGAAGACTTGACGAAGCTTACAGAATGCTGCCTAGCCCAGCTGAATCCTCCCTATAGGCTTCCCCCTCAAAGTTTTGCCTGCCTACCCGTATTTTCTGTCCAAGATAGACAGACATATTCCTGTACAACTTCCAGAGGGGCGCCATTGACGGTTACCGGTCTCGGCATGACCTCCCCCCAGTCCTGCCTTACGGGGCCGAGATATTGACACTGACGGCAGGATTGGTCCACAAGTTCCAAGTCGCTCAACGGGCTATGTTGGGTGTTTCACTTATGGATAAAATTAGAAATGAGGATATCTGAAGTGGCAAGTTGAAGTGGCAGTGGGTCGGTCACATCTGCCACAGGACCGATGGCCGATGGAGCAGACGAGTCCTGGAGTGGAGACCGCGTCTCAGTAAACGTAATGACGGACGCTCCAGCCCGATGGACCGACGATCTGTGCAAGGTCGCCGGTAGGCGCTGGATGAAGAAGTCAGAAGACAGGGATGAGTGGTGCCGACTTGGGGAGGCCAACGTCCAGCAGTGGACTGCGAATGGCTGACGACAACCAAACACTACGCAGATACAATAATATACGAAATGATACATTCCTTCGAAATTCTGCAAACTAACTAGACCACTTTATTCGTGAGGATTGTTTATACAGAGTATTACAATGAGTTGGGGTGGATTCTGGTGGTGGTGCTTCTGGATTTAATGGACAGCTATCAGTAGAGGGCTCTGATTTTGAATACGATGCGCGTGTTGCATTAGCATTGACTAAAAGGCGACGATTTCGGATAGACAAACTTATAAAGCTTAAAAACCAGAAAACAAATTTTCAACGTATTTTCGAAACTCAAGTGCAGGCAACATTTGACTTTGTTTTGATTCATAATTTCAAGCGCAAACTCGGCCGGCGCGTAACCACCTGTATTCATCTCCAGGTAAAATCCTATGCCATATTTATATCTGCAGATATATTTGTACAAGCAGATAATATCGTCACTATCTTACGATATCTGCGGTGTGCGTGCTAGTTCATTTAATAACATAGAGAGCGATATTGAAAGTCATGCGCTTCAGATACGGAAATCTTACCGTCTTTGCGTAGTGTGTTACGCGCTCAATGCCCGGCCAGATTTTGATGTCACGTTGGAATATGTTGTGACTATATTAGCTACAGCAAGTTAAGAGTATTTTATACTTCTAAAAAATATTTTTTATTTTATAAACAAACTAGACTTTTCCCTGCGGATAAGTCGCGGGTCAAATCCTGGTGGATAACTCTATTTTACTTACATAAAAACTTAATTCCTTTATACATCGCGAGCGAAGCTACGGACATAAGGTAGTATATAATGTATAAACCTTCCTTCAAAAATTACCTAACTGATAGTGATAACCGCTCAAAAATTCATCGCGCAGTTTAGGAGCAGTTACCGGATATACAGACAGATGAAACAATACAAACGCTATGGCACACACAATATTATTGCGAATGCTAGGTTGCATTAATATGGAACAATTTAATAACACCGCATACTAATAACAATAAGTAAATTAATGCCAATAATACTAATTACGAATGTTTTTTATTTCTTTGTACTGTCACTGTCCATCCATATAAATAGATTTACATCATAAAAAAGCCTTCATGAACAATCTATAAAAAAAATCAGAACAGGCTGTTAGCAACATTTTTTTATTGCAAGAGTTCAGCAGACAGGCGGACGGCCCGCTTGATGTAAAGCGGTTACCATCGCCTATGAACATTTGCAAAGGTGCTACAAATGCGCCGCTGCTCTCTTAAGGGAGACTGGAACCTGGTCACTAATGCCGGAACACAATTAAGGGTTGTTATGGCGACATACTCTAGACCAGGGGTGGTAGCCATCCAGCCGAGCAAATACAGTCGCCTTTTACGACAGGCCGCCCGGCCGCAGGAAATTATATTATTTCTCCGTCCCTGCACGGATACATACCTACATACAATACATACAGTGAACAACATATTATGGTAATAATATACAAAAATCTTCTTGAAACTTTTTATCGGGTATAAATCGAAAAACAGACGTAAGTGTTCATGGACAGACAGACAAATTGAATAAATCACATAAATTGACTTAAAATAATGTGAATTTTAACATAAATACTGCGCAAGCTGTGGTCACGTTTCTGTAATAGTTGTAGGTTTAATGTTGAATTTTTGATCGTGATTTATATAAAATATAGCTTCACTGCGAAAAACGGTAAAAGTAGCCATTCTGAAATATTTTGTATTCTATATTCATCCAGACTATGGAAATAACATAGAAACCGATATCATCAAAATCAATTCAATTCACAGGCATTGACGGAAAAACAAACATCTAAACTGGCTCTTTCACTTTTATATACACTAATGGACTAAAATCTAAAAAGTAAAAAATAAATATTTTCTACAACATCTGATATGTTACCGAAATTTTGTAATTTTGTTGTTATTTTTTTATATTTTACTTGGTACTGTCTCATTCAAATACAAAAATCATAAAAAAAAAAACGAAAAAATATTTGTCGTAGCTTTAAATGCTGGTCGCGCTAAAAATGTGAAAAAGTCGAGATATTTTTTCAATTTTTTAGACATGAGCATTTAAGAGAAAAAAAACTGATCCTTTAATTATTTCGAAAAATTCCATCAAATAGAACAAAAAAAACCGGCTGGATTGATCGAATCGAAACTTTATAGGGTTTTGTGTGAGTATATCGAGTTGTAAAGGCACGCTTAACACTAGTCGTTTTTCGCGTTATTTTCCAAAAAAAAAACAACAAAAGCCCATTTTTGCGATTTTTCAAAATAACGTTGAAAATGTTTTTTTTTTAAAAACCGATTGTCGAACCTTGTTCAAACAAATTAAAGCTAGATAAACAACCTATCCGTTTCATACAGTGGTTTAGTTCGTAGAATTTTCTCTAAATCCGCGCACCAAAAAGAAACCTCAATTTTTTTTGCTCTTTACGGTATTCAATTAGGATTGAGCGAAACTTGTTGCTTGATTTTTTTCTATTACTTAATTTATTTATTTATTTGAAACTTATACATTGATCAGACAGTTTTTATTTTTATTCTATTAGCCCCTGATATATATAGCCCCAATGTATTATAGGGACAATTGTCCTCTCCCTTAATGTAAATACAATAATATCAAACCCATTTAACACAACATTTAGCGAAATTTCTAAGAGTTTGTGTGTGTGTGTGTGTTGTGAGGGTGTGTGTGTGGCTATGTGTATGAAGTTTTGTGAATATCTTTTATAAATACTTTCCGTGTAATAACTATTGGTAAAAAAAATATTAAAATGAACAAACCATAATGAATAATTTCGAATATAACAGCAAGTAAAATGTTTACCAATACTTTAAATATCGCTTATTATTTTGTACAAAAATAAATTTACAAAGTGTTTTATATTATATTATTTTTATTTATATTGTTTTCTTAACACAATAAACTTTACAAGGAGTAGACAATTTATTAACACAAAGTAGACAATTTGTGGGTTTATTTATTAACAATAAATTAACTTGGAAAACACAAATGTCGGGCAATTTTTTACGTATAAATTTAATAGTTTTCCTAGGCTCTTTATAAAGTCTCAAAATTTGTTAAACGAGATATACTCTACTGATCGCTTACCACGGCTATGTTGAATCTATTCTGAAATATGGTAAGTTATATTTTTGGGGTAACTCCACACGCAAAAAACATGTTTTTTTAATAGCAAAAAAATGTATACATTGCGTCTGTGACTTGGCCCGATAGTTGCAAGACTTATTTCCAATCATTGAAAATTTTAACCTTGCCTTGTGTATACAGAATGAATTTTTCAAGTGGGCCTTCAGGACTGAGTCCTAAAATATACAAAATAGCGAAAAACATTCAAACGAGTCTCGCGGCCCGTTCTGACGAAAACTAAAAAGGTATCATTAGATTTTTGATAAATTAATTTCTCCTGTCAGGAATCGAATCGTCTGATTTTGAAAAAAAATCAATACACGTTCTGTATTATTATACCAAATCATAGTGTAGCTTGTAAGGATCAAATGTCAAACAGGAAACTAACTTTTATCCGTGCAGGAACGCAGAAAGAATGTAATTTTCTGCAGCCAGGCGGCCTGACGTAAAAGACGACAAAACAACCCACAGCCCCAGGTGGTAGGGTATTTGCCCGTCTGGATGTTTACCACCCCTGGTCTAGAGCTTGCCGCCATAATAACCTTCAGTTGTGTTCCGGCATTAATGGCCAGGTTCCAGTCTCTCTTTAGAGAGCGGCAGCACATTGATAGTACCTCTGGCGTTACAAATGTCCATAGGATATTTTAAACGTTTCTATCTGCTTGTCTGCTGAACTCACGCAATAATAAAATGAAACAATAAGGGAAAGGATGGATATTTAAATGAATCGCGGTTTGTATTTTCAAATATTGATAGACTGCGCTTTAACTTATCAAATTTCCGAAGCAATCAAATCATCATTTTGTTAACACAAAACCTCATATTTAAGGACATTTTAAAACATGAAAATGAACTGACATTGTAAATTTGAAAACAATGGACTAAACTGATTATTATTTTGTTGTACCTAGGTGCACTATGATTACTACGTCACTGTCCTTGAGATCCGAGGATAGAAATCAGTATCAATCCAACCAATGTTTACCCATTGATTTATTTCATTGATTAGGCCAAAATAATGCGTGTTCGAATTAATCTTAATTTATAGGTAACTAATTTCCATATTTAATAAAATTAGGGGTGGTCAAATGACCGGCGTAATTTAATGTGTAATTAATCCAAGAGCAATAATAGAACATTTTTTTTTAAATCAACCCTTTTCCTTAGTATGCCGTTTAACATTCCTTAACGAAAGTTAATCCTCACAAGTTACACTCTGATTTAGTACAATAATACAGTATACAATCTTTGTAATACAACATCTATATGTATTTTAAAAAAGCCTGAGATATACAAATAATTACGATAAAAAAAATAGTTTTTAATAGTGTTACGACCTGAACGCCGACAAAAGACAAATTCACACCTGCATACCTGTAGATATTTTATTACCTTTTCGGCATTTGGACTTCTTTTTGGACTTTGTGTTTAAAATTTGTGATAAAAAAACCAGCCCATTGTGTATCGTAATCTTTTATGGTATTCATTAGCCAGGTGTGATTCTAAGAAATTCGGTCCACGCGGTCAGGCAGACATATTGCATCTGTGCAGTATAAAGCAAGGCCCCAATGGAGGGATCGGCAGTCGAGCGATAACCACAAGCGAAGCAAGCCTTGTGTACATTCGGTAATCTATTTAGTGATGGACTTTGCGTGTGTATTTGAATTACGATCTCCTGCATTACGTTTGGACTTATTGCGTTCGGTTATATTTGTACCTGTGTTATACGTGTTCTTGTGGTTCTAATAAACTCTATAATAATTCCAACGGCATTTTAATTCGAGTCCTGCAACTCGTAACAATATTTTAGAGATGTTTCTAAGGAGTTTCTTGCCGCTTCTTCTCCTTTAAACAGTGATAACATGTTACGAAGCGGTCTACATAGAATAGGAAGTAGATTTAAATTTAGACATATATTAATGACCTTCAAAAAATGTTACTAAAAAAGTAAAAAAAAGTAAAGTAAAAAAGTGTAACTTATTTTGTATAAAAACTTTTGAATTTGAACAAGTATTTTCTTTTTCAGGATTAGCCGATTCGATTCCTAACTAAGACAATTGATTTTTCAAAAATCTAATTATACCACTTTCGGTCACAACATCGACCCCGGGACTGTTTCGAGTGTTTTCCGCTATTCCGTATAGTTTAGGCTTTAGTCCTGAAGGCCCACTTGAAAAATTGACGTGGATATGAGATTGTACTGTTCGTTAAAACAAATCCCCATCTATTTAATATAAAAACATCACGACATGAAAATTTGAGAAAAAGAATCAAATTCACTGTGTTAATATATAATAGGTTGGGGAAAAAGTGTTTTCGCAAATAGTATGTATGAACTTGTAATAATATCTCTTTGGCTATACCATTTGTATCTGACTGGTTTTGGTATCATTAAAAAGTTTTAATTTTAAAGAAGACAATTCCAAATTCAAATTAGGAAAATGTGTGATTTTCATTTGTTTTTCTTATTGTTAAAATGAGTTAATCTAATGAAGAAATTCGATACATTTTAAAATTTTATTACAAAAAAGGTTAAAATGCAACACAAGCCGCGTAAAAAAATTGTGATATTTATGGACCTAATGCAGTATCTGTGAGCGTAGCGCAAATTTAGTTTAAGCGCTTTCAGTCCGGAAATTTTGATATCAAAGATGCACGTCGCTCTGGTCGCCCTGTTACGGACAAAATTGATGCACTTTTTGAAAAAGTGGAGCAAGATTGACATATTAGTAGTTACGATGTAGCTAGAGAACTGGGAATTGACCACAAAACGGTTGTGGCGCATTTGAAAAAAGCTGGGTACACAAAAAAGCTCGATATTTGAGTGCCTCATGAGCTCACTGAAAGAAACCTAATGAACCGTGTACTCATTTGTGATTCTTTATTACGACGTAATGAAACCGAACCATTTTTGAAGAAGCTGATAACTGGTGATGAAAAGTGGATCTCGTACGACAAGAACGTGCGAAAAAGATCGTGGTCAAAGGCCGGTCAGGCTTCACAGACTGTGGCGAAACCCGGGTTAACTCGCAACAAGGTGATGCTGTGTGTATGATGGGATGGGAAGGGCATTATTCATTATGAGATGTTACCGCCAGGTAGGACCATCGATTCTGAACTGTACTGCGAACAACTGATGAGATTAAAGCAAAAAGTTGAAAGAAAGCGGCCGGAATTAATCAACAGAAGGGGTGTGGTTTTTCACCATGACAACGCTAGACCTCACACATCTTTAGCCACTCAGCAAAAACTACGAGAGTTTGGCTGGGAGGTGTTAATGCATCCGCCGTATAGTCCTGACCTTGCACCTTCAGATTTTCACCTGTTTTGGTCTTTGCAGAATTCCTTAGGCAGTGTCAGGTTAACATCACGAGAGGACTGCCAAAACCACTTGTAGCAGTTTTTTGATCAGAAGCCCCAAAATTCTTATAGCAATGGGATCACGTCCCTACCTACAAGATGGTAAAAAGTTATCCAACAAAATGGCACCTACATACTTTAGTCAAATGTAAATAAACTTTATAAAAAAACCTTTTGAATTTTTATATAAAATACGAACAAACTTTTTCCCCAACCTAATATAATACAGAATTATTCGAGAAATGCGTTTATGAAAATGTTCCTTCAGTATTTAATAAAAATTAACACTAAATACAATTAAAATAAGACTAAAAGGAATCACTAACAGACGAATTGTATTACTCCAAAAACTTACTTGAAGATTTTGAAATGTCAGTAAATAATTAATCGACATACACAGATCGAAATAATATATAATATTGTTAATAATAAAAATAATGAATATTATTCACATTATGAATTATATTATAATACGTACATAAATAAATTAGAACTGTTAAAACGATAGCTTGCACGTCATTAAAACTATGATAAAATGTAATGGACTGTATATTTTTCTAAATTATGCAAGAATAAATATTTCACTTCATTTTTATGAGACTGGTGTCTATAAACTCACTCACTATAAATCTATACCAACTGCATTTAAAAACTTTTCAGATGAAGCAAAAAGTGTATAACTGAATATAGACTGTTTGCCGCTGAAAACAATGCAAATATATAATACTTGTTTAAAAGAATTAATATTTATCTATAATAATTATATTGCACTCACTTTGATAAAAGGAATAATGTCCTAACATTTTTATTACTGAACGCGACCTCACTGATTGGCAACAAATTCAGGAATGAGCCCGTCTCAGCCCACAAGTGTTTTAACAACAGAGACTACACCGAACCCTGTCCCCCTTCCTAGGCAGCTAAAGCTAGGCACTAGTTAGTATGACGTAAAACTGGCCATCTTAATGAATTTGATATCCTAGAATTTTATTGTTTATTTAAAACCTAGTATCATCTATAATATAATAAAGTTCAAAACATGCTGTGTCTGTACATTGAAGCTATTAAAAAAACAACTGGAATAGACTATATAAAGGATGGAGAACAAGATGCGATTTTTTTACATTGCCTGTCTGTTTGTTCGGGAGTCATGTAAAAACTACTGGGGTCGACTTCGAGGCGGTTTTCACTGACAGACAGCAAATTGGTAGACTTAAAACCTGCGCTACTTTTTATCTTGTGCAACCCGCGGGCAATATTTTGAGAATGAATTAAATTGGTAAGATTAAAAAAATCTAATTCCAATGCGATTTTCTCACTGATCGATAGCTAATTTTATGTAATAAAATGTATGATATTTTCTGTTCCGGGAATGGCGCTGGAATTTTTGAATTGAACTCGTTCAGGTGCATAAAAATTAGCTATTTCGACACAGTTTTCACTACAATGATAGCTTACATTAATTTTTCAATGCTGCGGTAGTTTGTATCCCGGGAATCCCGCGGGAATTTCAAGTCAAGCATGAGCGAAGTCGCGAGTATATCCTAGTATTATAATATGAATAATTTGTATTTATTTAATTATCTATTGTAACTTGACTATACCTTTTGAATTTGGATTGTATTTATATCTTATATAAAGTATGTTAATTTTAATTTATACTTTATACTAGCTTTTACCGGCGGCTTCGTTCGCTGTAATGTTATCCCACAGGGACCGTACATTTTCCGGGATAAAAAGTAGCTTAGTGCTATTACAGACTTTAAATCTATCTCTGTGCCAAATTTCATCCCTATCTGTTTAAGCATACTGACTTGATTTACTAACAAACATCCATCCAAACTTTCCCATTTACAGTGGTGGTCATATAATCAAGAACGCTGATTCAAAGTGAAGATATTTTGCAAACTAAGACGCAAAACTAATTGCATGCTATGTTTTTATTTCTCTCGATATCGTAAAACTTTTCCATAATACCGCTGTATTCATTGATATGATTAACTAAAAATAAATAGACAATCTTTTTACACTACTTCTAAACATAGTATTCCTATTTACTGGCTGGTCACGTAATTAAGAACGCTAAATAGTTTATACCTTTATTCAAATTTAAATAGAGAAGACTCAGTCGATTTGTTACTGTTTGTGTAATTTTGGCGCCATTTAGTGCTGTAATAGATTAAAAGTGATTGCTTCTTATGAAAAAACAATGGGAAAAAATAAAAGTTGTGATAAATCTACAAGGGAAGTAATAATAAAACTTCGCCGGAAGAATTGGTCTTATAAAAAGATAGCCGACCATCTGCAATGTTCAAAAACGATGCTTTTCCACGCTGTAAAGCATTTTGCTACGTATCAAACTACTTCGAATGTTCCACGTGTACCTAAACAGAGAAAAAAAACTCCTCGAAATGACCGAAACATCGTTCGTATGGCAAACCAAAATCTTTTTAAAGGGTCCAATAAGCTGAGAAAAGAATATTTTAGTGAAAACAACCCTTCAGCAATCTCAGCACGCACTATTCGAAGTCGTTTGGTAGAAGAAAAATTGCACGGTAGGATAGCAAGAAAGGTACCCATGCTGAAACTTTGCCACAGGCATGCCCGGCTTGCATTTTTCTGACGAGACGAAAATAAACAGAGTACGTTCTGGTGGAAAACGATATGTACGACGTCCCCCGAATACAGCATTCGACCCTAAGTACACGAAAGTTACATTAAAGCACGGTGGTGGAAATGTGAAAATTTGGGGGTGCTTTTCTGGACATGGTGTTGGACCTGTAAAGTTGATAGAAGGTAACATGGATCAGTTCCAATACAAAAATATTAGGTTGGGGAAAAAGTTTCTTCGCATTTTATATAAAAATTCAAAAGGTTTTTTTATAAAGTTTATTTACATTTGACTAAAGTATGTAGGTGCCATTTTGTTGGAAACTTTTTGCCATCTTGTAGGTAGAGACGTGATCCCATTGCTATTAAAATTTTGGGGCTTCTGCTCAAAAAACTGCGACAAGTGGTTTTGGCAGTCCTCTCGTGATGTTAACCTGACACTACCTAAGGAATTCTGCAGAGACCGAAACAGGTGAAAATCTGAAGGTGCAAGGTCAGGACTATACGGCGGGTGCATTAACACCTCCCAGCCAAACTCTCGTAATTTTTGCTGAGTGGCTAAAGATGTGTGAGGTCTAGCGTTATTATGGTGAAAAACCTCACCCCTTTTGTTGATTAATTCCGGCCGCTTTCTCTCAACTTTTTGCTTTAATCTCATCAGTTGTTCGCAGTACAGTTCAGAATCGATGGTCCTACCTGGCGGTAACATCTCATAATGAATAATGCCCTTCCCATCCCACCATACACACAGCATCACCTTGTTGCGAGTTAACCCGGGTTTCGCCACAGTCTGTGAAGTCTGACTGGCCTTTGACCACGATCTTTTTCGCACGTTCTTGTCGTACGTGATCCACTTTTCATCACCAGTTATCAGCTTCTTCAAAAATGGTTCGGTTTCATTACGTCGTAATAAAGAATCACAAATGAGTACACGGTTCATTAGGTTTCTTTCAGTGAGCTCATGAGGCACTCAAATATAGAGCTTTTTTGTGTATCCAGCTTTTTTCAAATGCGCCAAAACCGTTTTGTGGTCAATTCCCAGTTCTCCAGCTACATCGTAACTACTAATATGCCGATCTTGCTCGACTTTTTCAAAAATGACATCAGTTTTGTCCGTAATAGGGCGACCAGGGCGACGTGCATCTTTGATATCAAAATTTCCGGATTGAAAACGCTTAAACCAAATTTGCGTTACTCTCACAGATACTACATTAGGTCCATAAACATCACAAATTGTTTTCGCGGCTTGTGTTGCATTTTTACCTTTTTTGTAGTAAAATTTTAAAATGTATCGAATTTCTTCATTAGATTCACTCATTTTAACAATAAGAAAAACAAATGAAAGTCACATATTTTCATAATTTGAATTTGGAATTGTCTCCTTTAAAATTAAAACTTTTTAATGATACCAAAACCAGCCAGATACAAATGGTATAGCCAAAGAAATCTTATTACAAGTTCATACATACTATATGCGAAAAGACTTTTTCCCCAACCTATTATACTGGAAGAAACAATGTTACCTTATGCTGAAGACGTTCTACCGGTTATTTGGACATTCCAGCATGACAATGGTCCAAAGCACGCTGCACGCACCGTAAAGGAATTTCTTACAGCGCAATCAGTTTCTGTCTGAAACTAGCCAGCTAACAACCCAGATCTAAATCCAATAGAGACTCTGTGGTTCGAAGTAAAGAAAAAGGTTTCAAATACACAGTGTGGGAATTTAAGAGAGCTGTACGACGTTTTTTTAGAAGAATGGAACTCTTTTTCTCTTGCGAAATGTCAAAAATTAATAAAATCAATGCCTCGCCGGTGAAAAGCAGTAATTAAAAGCCGTGGATATGCTATTAACTATTAATTTTAGTTAAAAATGTATTAAATTGCTTTTTAAATTTCTCGCGCTACATATTATTGTGATTTTTTAAATGTGAGCGTCATACAAAACGATTCCCGAGCAGTTTAATAAATCGTTCTTAATTATATGACCACAACTATATATTAGTATAGATATCAATAATTATTGAATTTCCAATAGGTTTGTAGCACTTTTAAAACCACACTCGGGGTGCGTAAATGATTAATAGTTTATTGCTACTGAGGCCCGGTTTCTATATCTTGCCGACCGTTCTTTTGCTTTACTATCGGTTAAAATTTGACATAAATTCCTTACATCTCATGTCAAAATTCAACCGATGGTAGGGCAAATGAATGAATAGTAAGATATAGGAACCGGCGGTGAGTCAACAATTAGTTCGTTTTATTGATTCCAAAGCTGTTGGCACTATTTTTGCTGTGAAACTATTAATATAGAAAAATTATAACTAGAAAGAAATGAAATTTGTCATTAATAATAAACCAATATAAAAATAATCTTTACTGTTATTTTGGAGTAAAACTTAAGATGTAAAACAAAGGGTTATTGCCATTTTTCTGTAAATTACCCTCCATAATTTTATCTTGCCATTAATAAAAAACAGACGTTATTTGTATGAAATATATGTAAAATTTGAACTAGGAATAAGAGAAATAAATAAATAAATAATCGGCATACAAACACACATATTGTATATCCCCAAATGAAGCAACTTACGCTTGTGTTACGGGTAATATACAACGGACTACTCTGGGGTCGATCCCCGACCCAGAACATAGTAAATAACTGAGAAAATTCGTATCCGAAATTTACCCTACCAGGAATCGAACCTGGAGCCTCTGCGTTGCGGTGAGGTAGGCCATCAAATGAATGAATAGTAACATATAAGTTACCTGCCATGTATGGGTTTTACAGTCTACTAATAATTTCATTTTATATTGAAGGCTAACAGCTAAAATAATAGTAACTATATTACAAACTAAATAAGCAGAAGTTATTGATAAGAAAGAAAAAAAAGACTATTTGAAGAGACATTGAAATAATTACATTGTTTATAAGCGCGCGTAAAAGGTTTGCCGATGACTACTTACTATTATTATATTGTATTACTTACTGTTATTGTATGAACTTATGTAAAGTATATACAATAAATTAAAATAATGAATTTATTGCTATCTGTGGAGGCTTATTGAAAATTCGGAATAAGCCTCCACAGATGACAGAAAAATAGAAAGTGTCAAAAAGAAAACTAGAGAGATCTAGGACACTTTAACAGATAATATTCAGAAAATTCTAGTGGCTTAGTAATATGTACCATGGATAAGTATGATCAGTACATTGACTGTTGGTTTCATTGGCATAAGGAGACAAGCATACCTGTAGGATCATAATGGAAATGAAAAAGATAAGGTCACAAATACAAACATTGTTATAAAATTCATGTTTACATTATTCATTGTTTTACATAGAGCAGAAATTATAATTTATAAAATTGTTTATTTTCATAAAACACACTAACACAACAAACAAACATAACTTTTTATAGATATTTTGCTTATTTCAATGAAGAGGGTATTAAAAAATAGTTCTGCTAGAAAAACTTGGTATCTGTTTGTTGAAGGTGGTTTTTTTAAATTAAGTATGTGTATTATATTGGATTGATTTTGAAATTTCAAATTGCTGTCCTGAAAATGTTGCTTCTTTGAAATAATAACCCTGTTCATCTATAATAAAATCCTGGATTAACAATATGCAGCAATCTTCTCTTCCCTTCATTTTAAAATCATCACAAGAGCAATTTGAAGTATCAAATAAATATTTTAAAAAAAGGTGTTGAATATAGGATATGTTTTATTAATTTTTTCATAAAGGTACAGTTTTCACTTGAAAACGATTTGAAACTTATATGCACAAAGTGTAAGTAATAAAGTATGAAATAAAAGTTTAATAACATAATTAATAGACAAAAACTTACCACAACCAAATTACACTATATATGTGTGACAAAAGACCTCAGTAGGTCATGATCATGCATAATAAACAATTACTTATATCTTTACGACTTGCTGACGAAAATACTTTGTATATAACTGAGCAAAGCAAATAATGCTTGTGTTATGCATAAAACATAAAGAATAACAATTGAACCAGACAAAGTGACACCCAGATTGAGAAGATTGCATACATTGAAAAGGTAGTTTATGATTTACTATCCTCAATCTAGAGTTACATCTCAATTGCAATCATTGCTTCCCTTTCAGAGTCCAAGGTCTACTTTCCTACACCTTCCTATTCATTCATTTATAACCATTGGCATGCAAGTCACCCTACATTGTGTTAAGTTTCTTAAGCTGGCTATTTTTACCAGTGTATTACTACATTTGCTATCTTTAATTTGAATAGGAACTTGACATGATGATAACTTTATCAATCACACTTTTCAGTTCTTGCAAATGTGACCTTTAAATGCACTACTGATAAAATTCTTTATGTTCATAAAATTGGTATTAAAAACTATTGTGTTTGTGGAGAATATAAGACATTCGAATATACCATAAAATATTGTAGGTATGGGATTATAGGTATTTAAATGCACTGTTCTAATATCTAAAATTCTCATTTGCGACAAACATTTCACACAGGACATTTAAAATTTGCAAGGGCAAAATGCATTATAGTTTCGCCTTTTCGTAATAGACAAAATCTTTAAAAATGTGAAAGGAACTGCTAATGCTATCTAAATAACAATTAATTATAAAATACAATATTTAGTGTGGTGTTACATTTATTTAGGTGCATAGTTGTTTTTGTCATGATTCTTTTTAAGGTTAATAATTATTTTGTTATATACCCTCTTATTTCTAAACAATACAATCGGCCACATCCTTAATTGAATAATAATGTCATATTTTTATTTATTCTGTGATTAGCACCTGTTTTGTATAGAGTACTTCTCTGTAATTTAACATAATTTTATGTAACAATATTTATATCTACCTAGCTGACCCGGCAAACTGGGTACCGCCATATTTTCTGAATTCCTAAAAGACTTTGTTTCATGATACAAAAACAAAATCACCAAAATCGGTCCAGATGATTAGGAGAATTCTAGAACCCGATCTCAGCGACACCTACCGGTTCTAATTGCAAAACTAAACCATCCGGTAAGCCACTCAAACACACAAAAACAAAATCGCCAAAATCGCTCCAGGGGATTAGGAGGATTCTAGAACCCGATCTCAGCGCCACCTATCGGTTCCAATTGTGAATCTAAGCCACCCGGGGACCCACTCAAAGACACAAAAACAAAATCGCTCCAGGTGATTAGGAGGATTCTAGAACCCGATCTCAGCGCCACCTACCGGTTCTAATTGCAAATCTAAACCATCCAGTAAGCCACTCAAACACACAAAAACAAAATCGCCAAAATCGCTCCAGGTGATTAGGAGGATTCTAGAACCCGATCTCAGCGCCACCTACCGGTTCCAATTGTGAATCTAAGCCACCCCGGGACCCACTCAAACACACAAAAACAAAATCGCTCCAGGTGATTAGGAGGATTCTAAAACCCGATCTCAGCGCCACCTATCGGTTCCAATTATGAATCTAAGCCACCCGGGGACCCACTCAAAGACACAAAAACAAAATCGCTCCAGGTGATTAGGAGGATTCTAGAACCCGATCTCAGCGCCACCTACCGGTTCTAATTGCAAATCTAAACCATCCAGTAAGCCACTCAAACACACAAAAACAAAATCGCCAAAATCGCTCCAGGTGATTAGGAGGATTCTAGAACCCGATCTCAGCGCCACCTATCGGTTCCAATTGTGAATCTAAACCATCCGGGGACCCACCCACTTAAACACAGAAAACAAATATCATCAAAATCGGTCCAGCCATTTAGGAGGAGTTCACTGTCAACACACATACAGAAGAATTATATATATATATATATAGATATGGTGAGGTAATTGTGTAGATTATAATTCAAACTCTCTCAATTGTAGATGGTATTCACTACATTTTATTTGCATGTTGGCAGACACAATAGATTATTACTGTGTTCGATTTATTTTATTACATATAAAACTTTAAATATAATATTTTATATAATACCTTATATAAAATATTATCTTAAATTTCCAAACAATAATGTATTAAATTCTTGTGATTCATATGCCTTTTAATGAAAATAGTTTATCAATGACTTCAATCCGCTATTGGTTGTGCCAATTTGCTAAGTTTCTTATACTGTAAAATGTTGAGAGTGTTCTAAAAATGTTTGTGTAGAGTGAGTGTATGAAATGTATTTAAGCAGTAAGGTTCTCTGATTATAAGTATAGGGACCAGTTACTGCTGTTCTTATATTACCATAAACCTTCGGAGTTGTTGCAAGTATTACAGTAGATATTCTATTACATACTTCGGCTTTAGAAGATCCAAAAATGTATTATGGATCATAAATTATTAGGAGCCACCCAGTAAATACCACCTTCCGACACCTCACATGGTCAACAAACAGATGTCATGTGATCTATGAATTGATGAGTAGTCTATCCATGATTATTACTAGGTATAGAGGAGAAGAACTCTGACCAGCAGGTTATTACTACGTGATTAACTCGCCTTCTTCATCTGGGCAACAGGAGGCAAGGCTATGTGGGGTGGGTCTAATACACTAGGACTTTAAAGGTACCAGGTTATAATGAAAAGCTACCAAAACTAATGACGATTGAAGAGACAAGATACACTGTAGCCTCTTTCTCTCTCATACACACAACAGACTGGGATTTGTAATAGTCAATTAGATGGCTCACAATAATTACACTCCATTCCAACAAAAGCTATACAAGCACATCAGACAGAAATATTACAATATTATGCTGCAAATTTAGCAATGTAAACAGAACCTTTCTACATGCTGCCTAAAATGCCTAAATGATTGGCTCAAAAGTTTAGTTAAAAAATACCAAGAAATAGATACAATGTATTAATTTAAATTGTGTCTGTTTGTTGTCATTATGTGGGTGTATTATGTACTAAAACTCTTGAGACACATGACTTCTAACTCAAGTAAACAAAACTTAACAATTAATGAGAAAAACTTTAACTTCAAGAAAGATTAATATTGGCTATGGCTGGTTCCTTTATCTCACTATTCATTCACTTGCTGTTAGTAGAAATTTGACATTAATTTCCATATAAAGCCTAAATCAAATTTTAACCAATAGTAAGAGTAATGAATGGTTAGTAATGTATAAGAACAGGCCATTCAACTTTATGTCCATATCATCTGAACCCTACAAGATATTGAAATGAAATATACATTGAAATTTAAGTTAAAATTACTGTTTTATTCCTTAAATTTATCAAAGAGTTATCTTTTCTGACATTTAAGAAGCTAAAACAAACTTAAAGACTGAGATACAAAAAATGCTCAAACAGTAATTTACGACTGGGAATTATATAAATAGGAGTTTTCACTTAATTAACCGACTCCAAATAGGAGGAGGTTCTCAACTTGATTGGTATTTTTTTTTATGTATGTACACCAATTATGCTGAAACTTATGATCCGATTTACGTGATTCTTCTTTTGTTTGATGTGGAATAGTTGCCATTTAGTCTCCTAAAAATTTAACATAGTTTGGGCCAGTAGTTTTCATTTTAAGAACATTTTTTTATGATAAAAATTTTTATTCCCGTTCTTGGAACCTATATTTTTTAAGGCGCGCAGCACCTTTCATAGACCTACCCATAGCTAGACACTAAAAAGTATAAAATAACTTATTTCTAAAGCTATTTCAGTATTTGCGTAAGTAAAAGTAGAAAATAAAAAAATATAACAAAAAATTAAACCGAATTCAAATGTAACTTAAATGCAAAAATAAATATTTTCTACAACAATTTGAAGTCAGCGCCCAGTAAAATATAAAATAACAACAAATTTGCAAAATGTAGTCATTTTTATCTTTTACTTTGCACTGGCTTTAAGTTGTTGTAGAAAATATTTATTTTTGGATTTAAGTTACTTTTGAATTAAGTTTCATTTTTTGTTATATTTTTTTTATTTTCTACTATTAATTACTCAAATACTGAAATAGCTTTAGAAATAAGTTATTTTGTACTTTTTAGTTTCGGAGTTTTTTTTTTATTTTTAGGACTTATTTTCAAATCACAGATTCAAAAGTCTATTGCCCAATGTCCAAGGCATAGAACCAGTTATAACTGATTAAATGGCTTTCAAATTCATTTAATCAATTATAACCAAACCAGTTGACTGAGCTTAAAGTGAGAACAATATTGAAAAAAGTTCTAAGCCTATGTACTTAGGCTGCAACTGGTACAACTTTTGTAACCAACTGCTGGTAAAGTTACATTTTAGCAAAGCATTTCCTATAATAGACTTTTTATCTTTACTTATGATCAAGAAAGACCTGTAGTCAAGTGATCATTCCTATAAATTATGTTGTTAAGCCTATATTAATACATACTACATTTAAAAAATACTAATAATTATTATTATTATGCAGTAAAGATATGTTGTTGGGGATTTTGTTGTGCTGCTATTTCACCTGTATCAGTAACTAAAATTCCAAGGTACTAATCTATATACATATAATAAAATTTTAGAGGTCAAATTTCTGTACAATGAAAAAGAATGCTAAAAACCGAGTCAGGGGAATGTAAGAAGTGAAATAGAACTAATTTAGATTTTTCAAATTTTTTGTTTCTTGTTTGTCTGTTTGTCTATCTGTTTGTACCGGCTAATCTCCGAAACGACTGGACAGATTTAAATGAAGTTTTGTATAGTGGTAGCTTATATCCCTGGTCAACATATAGGATATTTTTGATCCCAAAAAATTAAAGAGTTCCCATGGGATAGTTAAAAAACCGCACAACGTGGACGAAGTCGCGGGCATCAGCTAGAACCTAATTCCAGAGCCACCTAACCTGTCTAATTATTAATATAAACCATCCCAGGACCCACTCAAACACTAATTTTTTTACACCTTGGGTTACATTATTGAAGTTTTAGCCTATACCTATAAATCTGGGATAATGTAACATTCTAATGGTGAAAGAATTTTTGAGATTGGTCCAGTAGTGTTTGAGTTTATTTGTTACAAAAATACAAATCTTTCTACTTTATAATATTAGCATGTAGTATGTACATGTTGTTTAGATATCTAAAAATATGTTTGCCACGTTTTTCTAGAAATCAACATTTGGCAAGCATTGCATTTGCTAGAAGGATGCCAGTATTGTGGCAATACTATTACTACTATGTTCTAAAATAATTTAATTATAAAAGGTCCGGTGCTAAAAAGCATAATAATTAACATTTTGTTTTTTTTAATTTATTATCCTGGCCTCTTGACAGAAACCTCTTGGGTTTATTCGTGTAGATAGGGTGTCGTATACACAATATTGTTATATCAAAAATAGGAACAGAGGCGAGTAATGGTTATCATCATTCTAGTGTTTAGTTCTGATTTGATAATAAAGCGGGGTTATCATCATTCTAGTATATGGTTCTCATTTTAGTCCCAGGTCTGCACATGTGAGCATGATGGTCCGCTTTAGGAATCAATATAGAATCTTTACAGATTATATTTGATTGATTTGTGGATATTTTTGTACTTGGATTGCAGGTCCTCTGGGAGATCATTTATAGTGATCTTAATATATCTTAATAATCTTATTTTTAATATATCATCAATAACCATGTAACCAATAATATATTTAAAAAAGTATTTGACTCAAGTTATAATATCAAAACTTGTTATTATCATACAAAATGTAGGAGGTTTTACTGTCTATCTCAAATATATACGGCTGACACATCCCATACAACATAACTTGTAGTAATATTTAATACTTGACCTATGAATTCTATACAAATTTTAATTACATACAAATAAATTAATAATTCTCAGTGTTTCAAAGTGACATTATAATTAAATTCACAATGTGTTTCTGTTTATTACGTGATTTTCATTTTACATACTTTGCACTACTCTCAGTGCCCTTGGTAGTTTTAACTAACTCGTGTTCCTATAGACTAATATGAAAATTATATAAACAATGAGAAAAACATTGTGAATTTAATCATAATGTCAATTTTTAGTAAGAAGTACACAAAAAGTTTGTTTAGTAAGAAGTATTAATTATAAAACTGTTTTACCTGTTTTGAGTACAGAATTTTTTTTAAGAATATTCATTGTGAATCATGACATATTTGTCTTCCATAATAATGACTACTGAAAAGTCGCCAAAGTCAGAATAATAAATATCAGATACTTAAAACTGTTTGAACATAGTTTTGTTATGTGTACTGTGAAAAATTTTAAAAATGTAAAGTAAGAAGTATTCATTTATTTATATATAATTAAATCTCTTATCTAGTTCATAGGTCAAATAAGACATTGCTACAAGTCACATTCTATCAAATGTGTCAGCCATACCATCATATTTGAAATAGACAATAGTTAGAAATTGATAAAGTCTATCAGTTAATCTGACAACTACCCTATTCTATAAACAATGATACAATATTATATCAATTTTGAGAAGTATTTAGCATTTATTCATGCATATATATTATGTTATAGCAATGATTCAAACTTACCATTACGATAGCCTGACTTGTGCTGCATATTGGAGTGCTGTAGGTCCAGAATGTCGTGCAGGGAAGATGAATGTGAATCTGGCGGCTGGAACAACTTCCACTGAGGATTGCTCGACATTATTGCTTATTCTCTTCTTTGTATAAGGGTCCAAAATCTCAGTATTATGTACCAATATATCACAGAATTATGTGTGGTGTTAAAAGTATTAAATAGCCGTTACAAATTTTAAAATCAAATCACATTTTCTAAGTCTTTGTGTTCTACAATAACACTTGAGTCTTAAAACGCAGTCACAATTTACACACCAAAATCACTGTTGTTGCAAAATAAAACTAGGTAGTACTTATGAGATAGTTATGCTAGATCCTCAGATGTCTTCAATGCTAGCTGAGTCGGAGCTCCGTGAGGCATTGGGTCGGTTCGGTTGGAGTATTTGTGAAAATGTGTTGCTACCTACAAGCTTCTGACCCGATATTCACAAACTGCAATAAACACCCTCATTAGCCACTCAAAAC
This sequence comes from Dendrolimus houi, assembly GCA_039645545.1. Taxonomy (NCBI): domain Eukaryota; kingdom Metazoa; phylum Arthropoda; class Insecta; order Lepidoptera; family Lasiocampidae; genus Dendrolimus; species Dendrolimus houi. The sequence continues at coordinate 26,085,379 of CM077123.1, read as the reverse complement.
ATAATACCGTACCCCGATTCGCTAACGGATGTTAAATAATTACAATAACGCCGGATTGCAACAAAGCATCGCGTCGGATAATAGTTCTACATTTTATTATTGCTATCTATATAGGTATCGGACGGCCGACACACCGATTTGCACAAATTACACCGCCGTCGGACAGGCCCTTGCACTTCTAAATACTATCATTAAGACAAAATGCATATCACCCACAAAATGCACTAGCGCTAATAATTATTGCCGACGATGACCGGGTGAATTTCGAAGCAAATATATACATAAACGATCAAATTAACAAATCTCACCACGACACAGCATAGCACTGACGACATACCGCCATATTGAATGTCAACATTAATCTCGAGTCTCGACTTTGATCTAGTAGATATTTTGAGATTGTGAAAAAACATATGAATAAATAAATATATACTGAATGTGCTGCTTGAAAAATAATAAAGGCGGAATTTTAAATTTTGTGCTTGTTTTTTTGACCAAAGGCGTTAATTTAATATGTAATTGTATTTGATTTTTCTCTATTTTATGCCAAGCGAAAAGTTTGAGTCCATAGTATTTTTTATAAATAATTTATCTTTGGTGCACCCATGGTAGTAATAAAAACTCTTTAAAGATAATTATGTAGGAGTATATAAATGTCTAGTCCAGATTCGGGTGCAAGAAACTTTACAAACATATTCCTATATGATCTATGCTTTACATCAAAGCGAAAAAGCATCCTACAAACTTATTAAACTATATGCCCTTCATGGCGGTATGGTGGCGAGTACACATTGAATTTTGCTGGCCTTTGTTGGTTCAATGTTAATGGTAGGTTGCGCTGTCGTCGTCGTTTGTTATAAATAATTTATCTTTGCTGCTTGCTTTGCTTTGGTGCACCCATGGTAATAATATAAACTCTTTAATCATAATTAAGTAGTAGCATCGAAGATTTATTTTTACATAGTAACAGTATATAAACGTCCAGTCCAGATTCGGCTGCGTAAAAGAAAAATCAAACAAATGATTCTCAAGAAACTTTACATCAGAGCGAAAAACTATCCTACAAACATATTAAACGATATGCCCTTTATGGTGGTATGGTAGCGGGTACACATTGAGCCAACACAGGTGTTTCGTTTGCCTTTGTTGGCTTAATGCGTACGTTTCGTTGATACTTTGGTGTTACCGCATTTACGAAAATTGTTGGTTGGCTCAATGTGTACATGGTATTAAATATCTCACTCAAAAATGTGATAAGTTTTTACACAACTTAAAATATAAGTCTGACTGACAACAAATAACCAAATTGTTTAGGCCATTTGAAAAGGCACCTTTTGTTAAACACTCTCTTCTTCGGAAGAAAACACAATTTAATTTTCATTAAAATATTTGTTTCTATTGTTATTTTTTACAAATATAATTTTTTTCGTATAAAACAGTTTTATTTAAAAGAAAAAAAACATGGAATTTATTCAGATTAAAAAGTCAAAATATTGTCTTTTTTCACCTTTTAAGTACATAAAACATATTGAGTTTTTTTTACGAAATACAGTATTTTAACGGATGTACTAAATTATTTAAAATACAAAAGAAACTATATTTATATGTATGAAATCGAATAGGTAACACTTCAGGGCATTACTAATTGATTAGTGATCGATATGGCAAAAGTAAAATTAAGTTAGACAGAGTATTTATCATTAATTTTCTTAATAACAACTGCGATCATTAACATAATTAATAATAATAATTTAATCACGATAAATTTTAACCTGCTTGCAATTAGTGAATAAAAAAATTACCGTATACTTATCTACAAAATTTATTAATTAATGAAACATTATTTAATATACGCGGAAATGTCAAATAGATTGAAAAGCGTTGGCAAGTATTCTATAGTAGATTCAAGTTCTAACGAACGTTTGCTGAAACCACCAAAATTGCGCCGAAAATAAGTATCTCAGTTGGCCTTCACGGACCAATGAACACATAGTAGCCAACACCAAACATCATTCGTTGATTATCGTTGGGCCTATCTGTACGTACCTTTTAGAGATTCAACTATTTTTTTAAGTTGATGTTGCCAATAATAATATTAAGTCAGCGACAGCAGCAACTCTTTTGACACAGTCAAACTTAACAAGAAGTTTGAAGTTTGGTCTTGGCGGGATTTTTAAAGTTACAGTGCAATTTTTATGAATCAGTTTAACTGATAAAACTACAATAATCAACGGATATTGTTCAAACAAATGTTTACGAAATGATTTTGGAAGTTTTGCAACCTCTTTTCTGTTTCGAAACAATTAGGTAATACGTTAAATTATAAACTAGTACAATGAAGGAAACTTATATTGTATTCTGCCTTTAATCCCTAAAGGCTAATTAGAATATTGAGCCTAGGTCATCAAAGTCAATAGATAAAGTTCCCAGAAGGCTGGCTATGTTAATTTCTACTAACCCTCTTCTGCTCTAAAGAGTCACCGAGTCGTATAGTTAAATCTCTATAGGGGCTCATGGCCTCAGGATCCCACAGTCTATACGTTTCAACAGCAAGTGGTATATTTTCAGTGTTTTTTTTTTTATCATTGTTTAAAAATTAAAACGACTAATACATAATTTTTAGGACTTTGTAAACTAATATATCCCAAGCTATTATTGTAAATCAAAAGTAATTAAATATCGAAGAATTAAACTAAAAAAACAAATACAACTAATTATAAATAACTATTAAGTTATATAATGTATATAAAAACTGAACTAATTTAAAGAAAACCACTAAATACTAAAAATAAATTAAATTATAAATAAGTATTAATTATAGTAAGTAGTAAATTAATATAAATTATGTAAGAAATCGATGTCAGAGGGAAGCGTGCGCAGAAGGTTGGCTGCATTGCCACGCTATATGGTAATGCTGATTCGTTGCGCTAAATACGTATCAGCTTCCTGATCACGGGTAGCATTACAGAGTTTCTTACGAGTTTCATTGAAGAAACCCTTTGCAGATAGATCCCACGGACCTAAAGTTGCACAAATATGTAACCCCTTCCTAGGGTTTCATATTTGCGCCGTTTGAGATGTTCAGTTGTTGAAGCAGCGTTGCCAGCCCCTGACTTGGAAGATGTGACAGTGCCAGAGTGTCGACACAGGTCCCACACAAGCGGCCATCTCATCGTTTCATTTATTGAAATTATTAATGTATATAGTTAAGTATTATGTTGTTGAACAAAGAATTAGCAATGTTGTCTAGAAAGGAAATATAGCCAGTCTACTGGACATTAATTGAGTCCAGTAATCTAATACTATTAAATAATAATTTAATAGTAATAATCTATTAAATTATTTTTATTAATGTAAAGACTGCTTTTAGAAAATAATTTATAACGATTTCAGTAATATGAGTGTAATGAACACAAGTGTCAAAATTTTTGTTTTAAATAAGTATTATATCATCCAACCACTCCTTAAAAGCCACAATTTTTAGAATAACAAGCGGAACATCTTGGCCTTTTCTGTCACTCCATGAGAAATATCCGAGAACATGATTGTTCGAAAGCAGTACCGCTCCGTGATCTAAAAATACTCAAAATATTGTACTTATTAACTTACGACTAATACTACACCTAAAACCTGATGGAATGTGGACGCCTATGGACATATGCAACGCTGGGGCGTTATCAACTTGCTATAATTAGTTATTCTATTATTTGGCGACAGTCCAAGACAGACTATTTGGCTGCAGTAGGGGTAAGTCCACGTATAAGACCGGTGGCTGAGAGTAGCACACAACCTCGATGCATGCTTCTGCGCTGCATTTTAAAGCCACTCTCCGAAGATGGTGTCCGATGACATTCCTCAGCGTTAACAAAAAAGGGTTGCATGGTGGCTTCGGCTATTATTCTTAAAAATTCATTTACACAGCAGCTGGCTCCAACCTCTTATACTATATTTTGTATAACGTTTTTATCTTGCCAAGTTTGTAAGGAATTTATGGAGATATATTGCAGCATAACATTTAAGTACTACGTCATATCATTATTATAACTATAATAATATTTTTCTTTCCTTTTATTGTGTCTTGGTCTTATTGAGTATGCACTGTTTGCTACAACTCCATTAATTCTTCAAAAAGTAATTCTGTACTTCTGTATAAAACTTATAAAAAAAAAGAGAACTTGAGATATAAATAGAATAAGAAATAAAGAAAAACAATATTTAGCTAGACGTACTGGGGAGTTTCTTGCCGCTTTTTCTCTTTAACAGCAATAAAATGTTGCGAAGTGTACATAGACTAGGAAGAAAAATTAAATTTTAACTTATATGTATGACCTTCAAAAAGTGTTCAATAAAAACTTTTGAATTTGAATTTATTTGAAAATTTGAATATTTCATTTACACTTAGCACTGGCGATACGCAAACTGAGCAAAGCTAATTTCAACAATAAATTCTAGATTCTATCCACATAGAAATTAGTCATCACCGGGTATTTCCCTACGGCTTCGCAGCGAATCAAGCCCCAGTACGTGACATTTGTTTGCGAGCTTTCTCTTTCACACCGGTTACATTGCATTATTTTTTATTCAGGCGCACTTCGACGACTCGGTTGCAAAGTATTGTTTATTTTCTACTCGTATAAAAACTTAATTACTTTTTTATGTATATACATAAACCTTTAGATATGTAAAGATAAAAGGAGTGTATGACAACAGCGTGAATGGTAAAGTTGGTAATGGTAGACCGTGACATACTTACCACCATCAAATCGCAGATATCTTAAAGAATGGCCAGGTAAAAAACAAATATAATAAACGTGTATGTATGAAGAAAAAGATGTATGTCAAGATTGTAGTAAGTGGAAGTACATTGTCTCTGCCTACCCCAATGGGAAACAGGCGTGAGGATAATAATAATATGTACTTATGTACAAACCTTTAGTGAAACATCATTCCACTATGGTGAAACCGCAAAAAAATCAGTTCCGTGGTTTAGGAGTTAGCGGATATACAGACAGACGCAATAAGCCACTTTTTTGTATTAAATACTATGTAATAAAGTAATAAAGATTCGTTTATAGCGTTACACTTACGTATAAAAACTTCACTTGATTCTTTTATTCTAGCGCAAAATTCGTAGCCCCTTAATTGGTCAATAATGGGGTAAAGATAGTTTGAACAACTGTGAGAATCCATATAGCTGAGACTCAGTAGAGCTTTGACAAAAAAATCACCTAAAATAGTACGGTAGAATTGTATCATAACAATAACTTTTGGCATTCCAATAAATAAGTCGTGGTAGAGTAATGACTAGCGGACGCGTCCTAAACTCAAAGGGCGCGGGTTCGATCCTAGCCGGAAAGCATGCACCGCTTAGGCAGTTTTCCGGCCTAATGAAAGAAAGAAAGAAAAACATTTTATTCAGGACAAAATACAGTAAGATTGCTAACAAATTTAAAAACTAAAGTAATATAATTTTGTCCCAAAAGGGGCATCAGTCTCAGCATAATTGCTGGTCGGTTAAAACCAGCGCTGATCTTCCGCTGTGCCCTTAAGGTATCGTCACGGCAGACATTACATCATTGTAAAGCGTAAAACTAGAATCTTGAACTATATACATACATACTTATATATATATATATATATATATAACACACACACACATATATACATAGTACATACACAATAGGAAGAAATGTGCATATTTGTTACAATTACCACGTGTTAACAACGGTGAAGGAAAAACATCGGGATACAACCTGCACATCGAGACAACCGATGTGTCATACCTGCCAAGCCGCCTTGGACAAGCGTGACGGGTATACTGTCCGGTCCCCTATAATGGGAGACCCGAGCCCAGCAGTGGGACATTCATGGGCAATTATTATTATTCTAATAAATAGTAAAAAGGTTCATATTAAATTGAGTACAAAAAAATACTTGTTTAACAATACCATTTTTCGGAAGAGCTGTCCATGTGACCAAAACCAATTGTTTTTGCTGCTCCAATGTTTCTACGTTCACATTATTGTTGAACACTGAAAAGGTTACAAAGAAAATTTTAAAAATGTTCGGCTAATTCACTTGTTCACGTATGTATAGATAACTAGTCGACCCGGCGAACTTCGTACCGCCATATTTTCTGAATTCCTAAAACACTTTTATTATGACAAAATTAAAAAAATAAACAATAGCTCCTGTTTTCAATAGGACCATATATTGAAATAAAGTTAAAATAAAATAATATGACTGTATATATTCATCATATTAATTTGTTTATTGACAAATATTGGAATATATTTATTTGTCAATAAATTAAAGGAATTTTATGAATAATTTCGCACACTTATTTACTCAATTATTGTAAATAAATACTATTCTTAAAATTATTCTTATATTCTACTGTAATGCCTTGTAGCTAGCTAGCGGTCCCGGCAGACGTTGTCCTGCCCTGAAAAAATAAAAATCTAGGACCTGATTCTGGTGCCACCTACAGGTTCCAATTGTGAATCTATACCATCCGGGGACTCACTGAAACACACACAAAAAATCAACAAACTCGGTCCAGGAGATTAGGAAGATCCTAGAACCCGATCCCAGCGCCACCTACAGGTTCCAATTGTGAATCTATACCATCCGAGGACCCACTCAAACACACAAAAACAAAATCACCAATATTGCTCCAGGTGATTAGGAAGATTTTAGAACCCGACCTCAGCGCCACCTACCGGTTCTAATTGTGTATCTAAACCATCCAGGGGCCATTCAAACACACCAAACAAATATCATCAAAATCGGTAGTGGTTCTCAAGTTATGGGCGTACATACATTTCGAAGATTCATTTTTATATTAACTTACCTAAATTGCCGTTTCTATACCAGTTGGCTGACAATTTGTATAAAATTGCTTAGCAATATCAGATAATACTATTATATATCATTAGTATAGTAGTAATTATTCACGATCATACAAGGTCTAGAGTTTAGTGTAACAGAATAAAACAACTCCTTCAGGAAACACTGTTAATCACGTTCTTCTATAATATAATTCAATCATACGTGTAATTGGCTTTGAAATAATTTGCTTAGTCCTAATACAACTAAAACTAACTATGTCAATTTTTCAATTACAAGCAGGGTCACTCAATATTTATGCACACTCCGTATTGTGTCAAGTCAATGATCCTACTATTAATTGCCAATGTCCATGTCTTATAAGTCAACCAAAAGTAAAGTACCGTAATGCTTGCAAGTTGCAACAACTCAGAAGGGTTTGTGGTAGTAAAAGAATAGCAACTGGTCACATATTTATAATCAGAGAACCTTACGGTGTTAACACATTATAGACACTAAGTATTCAAACTCGACAAGCATTCTTAGAACACCTCGCCATCCCTCCAACAATTTTACAGTACATGAAACATAGCATATTGGCACAACCGATAGCGGATTTAAGTCATTGATAAACTATTTTAATTAAAGGGTTATGCATGACAAGAATTGAATACATTATTGTTTGGATATTTCAGATAATATTTTATATACGATATTGTATAAAATATTATTCTTAAAGTTTTATATGCAATAAAATAAGCCGAACATAGTATAAACCTATCGCGTCTGCCAACATGAAAATAAAATGTAGTGAATACTGTCTGTATACAATTGAGAGGTTTGAATTATAATCTGTACATAATTATCACATTATACAAATGATAAAAATTTGTAACAAAATTATTGTAATTTATAGACAACTACTCTATACAAATCAGGCGCTAATCACCGAATAAATAAAAATATAACATTATGATTCAATTAAGGAAATGGCCGATTGTATCGTTCGGAAATAAGAGGGATCGTTCAGAAATAAGAGGGTACATAACAAAATCAATTATTAACTTTAAAAAGAAACACGACAAGAACAACTATGCTACTCAATAACTGTTACAGTACTTAGGAATAGTCATTGATCCTTTTCTACGTTATGATTCCCACATTACAACAGTCTCAAATCGCGTTCGTAGGCTAATGGAAATCTTCAGAAATATAAGACATGTTGCTGACTCAAAATTCTTAAGGATTTTGTGCCTCGTTCTATGCCAGTCCTTGTTAACGTATTGTTACATGCCGTCAAAGATAAGCGCACAGCTGCCTGTTGTAAGCGCAGTTTATCGTCTTCCCGGATTAGGAATTATTTTGTGTTTTGAATTTGTAATTAAGAAAAACATGCTATTGTTTTTCTACTTGTTTTATAACCATCATTAGCGTCGAACTAATCCTTATTGTTATTATTTTCGACTTTGTGGCCGTTCGCAGGTGTGCAAATTACTATTTCTCGGAAACTCAGTGCGCGCGGCCAATTTCTGTGTACGGTGTATTGAGTATAAGACAATGCCCGAATGGAGGGGCGGGCAGTCAAGCGACGACTACAAAACGAGTAAAGACGTTTTGTAGTACTCTCGATTAGCGATGTAGACGACGGACTTTGCACGTGTCGAATTGCATTGAATCGTGCAGTGTGAACTGGTTGCATCCAGTTTTATTTGTATTTGTTTAATTCGTGTTTCTACAGTTCTAATAAATTCTATAGTAGTTCCAACGGCATTTTTAATTCGAGTCTTGTAGCTCGTAACAGTATTGTATAAATTCCTGGGGTCGCGCAGCAAAGTCTCATCTGCTTATACTGGAACGCATTCAAAGGGCGTTCGTTACTAAAAGTTAGTCAGTTCAAATCGTTTTTGTATTCAACTAAAAAGCTATTCCGTTAAAATAAATTACTCACATTGCGCCAACTATTTATTCAGTCATTATTATTAAAACAACATAAGTCAAATAATATATATAACAAACTTGATATAATAGTTAAACGCAACAAATATATTATTTTTGAAACTAGAAAATTTCAAAACTGTTTTATAAATAGATTTCCTTGTTACTTAGGCAAATATTTATATAATAAAATAAATAAAATACTAACTTTGACTCTTTAAATAGTCATGAATTTAAATTTAAAGTTGGTTGCAAACACAAGACTATAATGAAACTGAGAATCTACTCAAAATGGTGATATAAGTAATAATTATATAAACACACCCACCCACATACACACACAGATACAAATACACACTCAAACACACACACACACGCACGTACAGATACGCGCACACATATGCATGCAAGGTAAACATAATGTCTTGTATTAATGTTAAAAAAAGAGTATTGGAAGAGCACCGACACCTAATATACTACTGGTTCTTACCTAGTTTTAGGTGTCGAAGCCCTCACACATTAGTTTTAGTGCTAATTATTGTCCTTTATACTCTTTTACTTTTACATGTCTTTATTCAATAAATTATTCTTATTATAATTATTATAATATGTCAATATAGAAATGTAAAAACTGTCAGTCTATATCTAGAGAGATTGTTATCTGTCAACAGTATTACAATAGTATCTTGGAGCAAAGTGGTCTTCAATAAAATCCCAGAAAACGTTCAAGAGTTTTCAATGAAGAAACGTATATTTTTTGTGATATAACGTTTGTGCGAAAAGGCTTATTATACGACGAAAGATTTTTTAGACAGCCGCACCAAATAGTATAACGCGATCGCCACCAAACTCTTTCAATAATCATTCGTTTAAATTACTTTGTTAAACCTTGAATTCAGATCTGGATTTACCTTATGTGCCACCTTGGGGCACCGTGAAAAATACCGCTCTATTATCTATACACTGTAACTAGACTTCAAAACGTAAATATCCAATGAGTACTCGATTTTAAAATTTGTCACGAAAAATCATTGATTTTTATAACAGAAAGTTGTTTTTTTTTCTGACACTCCAAATTTTACTGCCCTCCAAAATTTCGCCGCCTTGGGCACTAGACTCTAGTGCCCCTATAGTATTATAGTGTAAATCCATCACTGCTTGTATTAATATAAAGTACATTAAAAAAAAGACGAATAATAATAGTTATGAAGTAAAGATATGTTGTTGGGGAGTTTGTTGCGCCGCTTCTGTCTCTTTAACAACAACTAAAATTACTTTGGAAGCGGTGGTAGACTTTCAATAAGTAATCTGTAAGATTCCATAAAAAAATACGTACATTTTCATTTTCATTGTTGATAGATTGTGAACGAGCATAAAAAGAGTCGTAATCAGTGATTAAACAACATAAATACGAATCAGTCATGGCATTCGCCGGCCGCTGCCATGCCAGGGTTCGTCCGCTTAAGGCTTGTTTAGACGAAGCCATCGCTGGCTGCCAATATCACCAGCACTGACTTGGTATTGGCCTTGTATACGAGTAAACCGTCTTTCAAGCCAAGCCAGCGCTGGTGATAATAGAGAACCCGTCTATTTTTCAAGCCAGTCACCTCCACCCGTATAACCCTCAAACCCCGTACCAGCATTGCGAAGACGCGTAGTCGGTCAGTCGGGAACAGATGAATTTGCCCCGAATTCATGGTTTTCTAACGGCAAATTTGTGCACCACTACAAGAGAAATCTAGACTGGATTGGCTTCATCAAAACAATACGGGCCAAGCGAGTAGTGGCTTGTCTGTAGGACAGGCACCAGCGCACTGGCTTCGTATACACCATACTTTAGATTTAAATAAAACCTGTAATTGCTGTTTGTTGCGTAGCTGGTAAACAGGCAGACACCCCGGCTCATGGAAACTGGTTACTTTAGGATGCGATAGGGGGGGAGGGAATGAGATAGAGGGATCAGACAGGAGGAATGGGATAGAAGGGATGCGATATGGGATTGGAATAATGGGACGGAATAGGAATATGTGGTATCTTAATTTATGTTAATTTCAGTTAACGGAAAAAAATAAATATTACTTTAAAACTTACCGTTATTTCTAGCGATTTTACCGGTTAAAAAATATAACGTTAATACAATTTTTATCGTTAATTTTAGCTTTATACCTATGTTTTGTTACCATCGTCGCTCTCTTTCACTCGCAAAGATTGCAAAACAGCACTGTGCTAAGAGCGCGCGTAATATTTAGAGTTGTGTTTGTCGATTGTTTCGGTGGCATGCCGTCGTAATACAGCCAATTCTTAAGTCAGATTAAAGCCTTTGTATAACCGCAGTAGATAAAAATAAATAAAATCGCAACAGCGCATGTATCTTAGGGGCCGCACATGGGTCGCGTGTACTGGCGCAAACCTAGGTAAGAATGGCAACGTCGCTTGAAATAGCGTTTAAATTACCGATACGTATAACATTATACTATAACGTTAAAATCATAAATTTTACCAAGTAACGGTAATAAAATTATACCGGTATGGCAGTATCTTTTTCGAAAATACCGGTAATTTCCTATATTTTTAAAGGTATTTGATAACGTTTTCAAGCCTTTTGGGAGTAAGCCATCGGAACCCTCATACTCAGACCTACTCAAGTAAATACTTACAAAAGTGCAAAAAACTTTTTAACATACCCAGGTATTCTAGTGCCATAATAGGTTTAGTATGCTCGAGAAGACCTATGTTATTTCGGCAGTCATCCTTATCGAAATGGTTATGTACAATACTTCTTTTCACACCAGTTTCTGGAGGAAGTAATGTTTATAAGTTCGTCTAAATGAAATAAATTAAATATTTACATTACATACTTATAAAACATATACCACCCGATGTGATCAAAAAGAAGAATATACTCGTCACGGTTTTCCAAAGCGGATTTGCGACTTTCAATCAGTCACATTTACCGTAATATAATAACGTACAAATTAGGTCAAAAACTGTTTAATTTGTGCATGTTTCTCGGCCAGGTTTCTAACTCTAACATATTTGAAAGTGTGCACGTTACAATGGCTCCAAATAACCCATATTACTATTATAAATATAAAACTAAACTGTCTGATTATCTGTTGGCTGGTGCAAAAGCACGCCACCATTTTGCTGAAATTTGAATATAATTAAGCAGTCTCAACACTGGAAATGTTACTTTTTATCCAGGAAAATGAACGGTTTTCACGGGATGGCACGGAGTAGCTCGGAGTAAATATACCTACCTAAACTGTCCGAATGCTTGCTTCCAAATTGGTATAACATCTATTTCGGATTCCGAAAATGGGATGGCTTCCGCGGGAAACGTGTTGCAAAGGATAACCTTAGTATCGTTTTAGATTTATTAATGTTAGTACCTATTTTGAAACGAGTTATTGTATTTCACGAATGCGAGATGGCTTTAGTTGTGGTTGAACGTGTACATATGCACATTGCGATAGTGTGCGTATCTGACGGAACGATCAGTGTCATTCAATCATATCCGCTTTAGGTCTCACGCCCTCACACGTTTATCACAAATGAAACCCCCTCACCTTGGTGAAATGCAAGAACTATACTAACCAGTTACTCCCGATTCACCAAATACATACTTAACCCTCCAAGTGAGTAAATAATACGATATGTCTGGATCAGAACGCGCCGCGACGCAGTGAGCTGGGGCAATAGACCAGTTCGCCCTCAGCAACAGTGAATTACACACTAACTTCGAAGGTTTAACGTTCAAATATATGACTCCAACCAGTTGTTTAATTGAAATATCTTCTACAATAGTACCTATAAAAACAGGTTTGGATTAGTAACTAGCTAAACTCAGCCATGATCCGCTGCGGCTCTGTCCGCATTTATGTAGATATCATAGATAGGGTCCTAACGAACGATCCTGGGTCCGGCAAGGGGAAACGTTAAGGATCCGCCAGTTACCATACTGGCGGATTCTTAAAAATTCTGAAATCGAAGAGCTGATGGATGAGCCCAATATCATAGGCAAAAGCAAGGCACATCGCTTGCACTGACTTGACTACCTACAAAGGATCGTGGGGTAAAAAGAGCTTATCTTGTTCGAACAACGATTTGCTTCCATCAGATATTGCTGGAGTAACGTAGTGGAGCCTGATCTGCGCGAGCTTCAAGCGTATGACTGGCAGGAGGTAGCGCTGAACAGAAAGGAGTGGATTATCCTTGTTTCGAAGCCCAGGACTCATTTTTAGTCGTTGAGCCACAGCAGTTGTTATGGATAACTTGCAGGAACGGACAAATGACTGTCGTAAGAAATAGGGTATTTGCCCGTCTGGATGTCCACCACCCCTGGTCTAGAGTATGCCACCGTAACAACCTTAAGTTATTTTCTAGCATCAGTGGCCAGGTTCCAGTCCCCCTTCGGGGCCGGCGGCACATTGGCAGCACCTTACTAATGCAAATATCTATAAGCGACGGTAACTCACTCTCCATCAGGGCGGCTGTCAGCCTGTCTCGCACTCGGGAAATAAATTAAAAATTATTAGGAACGTCTTGCGCTTTAGTAAGCTCAAAAAAAACCACGTAAGAACTAGTGCTCACATCTACCGAGCGTAGCTTAGAATCGGCTCGCCTTCAGAGCGAGTTTACGTCTCTGCGTATTCTACCATCTGTATAACAGAAGTGATCTGGTGCCAACGCCTCATTTTCAAAACAACTCGGCGTAGTAGAGCCATGTCACCAATCATTTTCACTATTTCAGCTCTTAGGGGCGGCTCGATCGGTGTGATACCACGCTCTCACAGAATATCGGCGTGCAACGGTTACTGGTCGCGCATTTTTAATTATATTGAAAATTCTTAAAGGAATGGAACGAATAATGTAAAACCACCTCCTATCCTTTTTTCCTCTCCTGTACATACCTTAGCAAGTGGAAGAAAGGAGATGGAATGCGACGTTAACAGCATCGCAATAGTGGTCATCTTATAAAATTCACCTTTTACTAACAAACTGCAACGCGTAGGTACGCAGCGTTTGAATATTGTTGACAATTTTTCGTCTATATACTTATTATATATTATTTGAATCCATGAAAATTGAACAACAAAGTGTGTCATGCCAACTACTAAGTAACAAGGAGAAATCATCGCTTCACTACATAAAGGTACTGTGCAATCCTTCCTTCATATAACTGCCTGTATTTCCTTGTGTTATAAATAGCTATATTTTCCATCATTGTGGTTATCAAACGGTAAATAAGTAAACAATTACCAATTCGCATAACCAGTTACAGTTGAGCTAATCGTATTTCGTGGATGTGCGAGAGTTCCGTTGGCCTACTTCTTCCTTCACCCTACCCCATCTTTATCTATTCCATTTCCTATTCTTCCTGTCGGATCCCCGGATATGATACCTCCTATCCATCCCTTGTGGCCCTTCCTAAAGCCTGGCAGCACGGTGGCTACGCACCTCATGTTACAAACGCCTATAGGTAACGATAACCACTTTCCAGTACGTGGGCAGTCTGCCAGTTTGCCAACTTCGCAATGGAAAAGAAACGGCGCCGCTCGCCATCAACATGATATTCTGCTCATATAGTGCGTATAAACTAATATGTTTTCCCGCAGATTTGCACGGTGCTCACAGAAAGTAAAGTTAAATTTTTTCAAACCTCATTGTACATCTCTCTACATGTGCAGTCTGTGGGCTAATTATTTACAGAGAAGCTGCACGGCCCTTCGTGTCCAATATAATAATACGTTCAGGGAGGTGTTGGGGTTAACCCGCTACTGCTGCGCCTCGGGCATGTTTGCCCTGGCGCTCACCGATTGATGATTGTTGGTGGGATAGACTCTACCTACAGTAGGCACTGCCGCACTTCCCGGGGCATTCTCAAGCACTGATGCGCTAGGATCAGCGTGGGCGTAACTACGTTCTAAGTCTCACGCTCTTCGTACCACAGCGCGGGGCACATGGGAGGAGGGTGGCTTTAGTAGAGTGTTGAGTTTTCGAGTCTCCACGCAAGCCGGCGATTTGACTCTGGTGCCCATTCGTGGTGTCCTCTCGTCGCTTGACCAAAGTCCAATTCCTAGTAAAGGACCCGGTAGTGTGAAAAATGCATTTCCCCCGCCTCAAAAAAAACGGCACTGCTGCGCTACGCATAATAGTATAATGAAAGTATAAGATATACCACATATCTACGAATAAGTGTGAATGTAAATATGCATGTGAATATGTATGTATGTGTAACTTTATAAATTGTATGTATAATTTGTATAATGTAATATGTATTAGAACTATGGGTCATGTTTTCCCGAAATAAAATTATAAATAAAAATAAGTAAATAGCGAAAAAAACGTGACCAAAAGACTGGTCTGTACCTCGGACAACGCATTAGCGTTGCGATACAGCGAGGTAATGTGGCCAGTCTTTTGGGCACGTTTCCAACTGACAGCGGTCTGACACTAGATTTTATAATTTAATTTTAATTTGTATATATACTTATTTATAAGATAGATTATATTATATTATATATTAATTATGCTATAACCAAATACCGTTATCTGTTGCTAAGTGGTAAGAACTTGTAACGATTGGGTTTTAAATTTTTTGTTATAGGTATAAAACAATTAAAAGTAAATAGCAATATAAAAAGTGTAATAAATATAATTAGGCATAGAATAGAGAAAATGTATAAACAAACCATAAATCTGCGCTTGGGTTCTCGCATATGTGCACCACACACATGCGTCTGTGGAACAGAGATAATCGGCCCGGGATAACATGGTCTTTCTTGCGGCCTTAGCGCCGGCAGATGGTCACGCCACGCTGCCTTGAATGACGTCTTACGGAGGGCGCTTGCCACCGCCAACGTGCCGGCTTTATTGGAGCCGAACGGTATTGCACGTGACGACGGTAGGCGTTCTGTCCGAATGACTAATTCTCTGGCAGCGTGGCAAGCCTTTGATATGGGATGCGACTTGCGTCGACACGTTGGCCGCATCCCATTTACCAAACACGTCTAGATCAGCCGGTTCGGCGGCGGAAACAGCTGAATCACTCAAACGCAAATATGCAACCCTAAGTGAGAGTTATATGTTTGTGACGTTTGCTGTCGAGACTCTTGGACCGTGGGGTCCTGAGGCCATGAGCCCCTACCAAAATTTATCGAAACGACTCATTGACTCTTCAGATGATCAGAGAGCGGTGCTTACCTCGGCCAACGGATCAGTATGGCAATCCAGCGAGGAAACGTAGCCAGCCTTCTGGGCACCTTATCCATAGAAGACAGTTATCTGGGCTCAGTATTCTACTTATAGTTTTGAGGGACTATGGGCAGAATACAATACAAATAAGTTAAGTTTTCTTGCATTGTATTCGATTATATATGTAAGTAACTATTGTCTTGTTAATTGTAACATTGATTATAATATTAGGAGGTAAAAAAAACAAACAGTAAAAAACAAAAAATGTAATAGATAGCTATAGATAACAAGTGTCTTAGAAAAAGATAAAAAGACCTCTACCTTGAAATATGACAGAGGAATCAGGCGATATTTAAAGAAAATGTGTGTGTGTGTGTGTGTGTGTGTGTGTGTGTGTGTGTGTGTGCAGTTCACACGCAGTAGAAATAAAACTTCAAAGAATATACTCACAGTTAATTCTTCTCTAACTTTTTTTTCCATTTATTCTGGCACTTTTATTTATTTTACAATGATTCAATTCAATTCTAATAATAAAATAAAAACTAAAATATCCTATAAATAAACCTAACTTAAAAATATATATACATAGTAAAATAGTAACCTTTTATTAATATAATCCCTACATCCGTCAACATATTATAATTCAAAATAAACTTCTTTAGTATCACTTTCAATTTTTCACTGTTTTAGTCTAAAAAATATTATTATCAGTTTCATTTCGGTCCAAATTGGACCTATGTTTAATCACCTGTCTTATGACTCTCTAATATGTTCTGCATAATGTAAAACTCGTATCTCGTTCTCTCGCTGGCGTAGTCCTATAGATTTATGTGTATTGTTTTGATTTTATCTCTTTTTAGTGTCGCTTTTTCGTTTCATCGATTTTCAAACCACAACGATTCTAAAGAAGTTTCACTTCAAAAGGTATTCGTCCCTATTTCTTGGAGTAGCCACGCTTTACAACGTGATGGTTTTCTCGAGAGTTTACAACGCGTACAAAAACAACGGGATGTTTTCTTGAGAGTTTACAACGCGTACAAAACAACGTGATGTTTTCTCGAGAGTTTACAACGCGTACAAAAACAACGTGATGTTTTCTTGAGAGTTTACAACGCGTACAAAACAACGTGATGTTTTCTCGAGAGTTTACAACGCGTACAAAAACAACGTGATGTTTTCTTGAGAGTTTACAACGCGTACAATACAACGTGATGTTTTCTCGAGAGTTTACAACACGTACAAAAACAACGTGATGTTTTCTTGAGAGTTTACAATGCGCACAATGTGATCTAGAGAGAACTTTTCACTGAAATTTGCTATGCCATAGAGTTGTTTCAGAAGTATTAAATTCCTTTGAGATCATCAGCGCGTTAGCAACGCTCATGGTGTTTAAAAGTCCATAGGCGACAGTCACCTTTTTCCATCATTTGGGTCGTGTTCGTGTTTACCTGCTCTAGATAATAAAACTAACAAATAACAACAGGAAACAGTTGCAAGCTAATTAAAACTTCTTAAAAAGGTCAAATACTTTTGTGGACATAAATAAACCGAAGCAAAATTTAGTACCTATGGCATTTAGAAGTAAAACTGTATTCATAATAAACCATTTGTTAAAAGTAAAACACGAAGCCGTATTTTGTGTCGTTTAGACAAAAGCCATATTAATAGGGTCCTGTAACTGTTTTGATAAAAAGAGGAGTTATGTTTTCGTATTTTTTTCTTCAACTAAAAAAGGTGTCAAATTGAGTGTATGTTTTTTTACCTGTTTGTTACGCACTAGCCCCGTCAATTGTGGACCGATTTCCACTGTATTACTTTAGATTTTTTCCAGCGAGTAATGCACTAGTAAATTAAAAAATTATGAGCGACCTTTTAAAATTCAAATTTTTAACTGAAACTTGTTATTTTTAGGTCTATAAAATTATACCGTAAAGAGAAAGAAAATTTGAATTAAAAAATCGGATTTGGCGATTTTTGAAATCTTACAAAATTTGGAGCGACCTCTTAAATTTTATTTTGAGCTGTCATTTGGAAGGTGTTCTTAAAACATCAAAAACCAACATTTTTCACGCAAGACTAAGAAACCGACTTTTTTTACTTACTATATAGTTCACATTTCACAAAAAAATACATAATTATTAGTCAAAAATGTCAGTATCCTACAACTATTGTCCATTTTAGAAAGATTTTACACATTTTTAGAGAATAAAACTGGACTGCACAACATCCCCTTTTAGTTCCCGCCAAAAAACTCTTTTATACCCTGAGATGGCCCTCCATACTTCTACCCTCCATAATCCTACTATATACTTCTGACAACGTGTATGCAACGTTTCGTGACGTCTGTTGCGCAGATAAGAAGTGAAAACAAACTCACATTCCTATTTATGATATTAGTTAGTAGGTATTTTGTGTACTGTAGTTTAAACAAATCCGTTTAGTAGTTTTTACATAAAAGAGGTATAACATCTTATATATCAAAATCAATTGCTGTTCGTTAGTCTCGCTAAAACTCGAGAACGGCTGGACTGATTTGGCTAATTTTAGTTTTAAATTACTTCTGGAAGTCCAGGGAACGTTTAAAAGGTGAGTAAATATGAAAAAAATGATTCTGAGGCGATATGAAGTTTGCCGGGTCAGCTAGTATTCAAAATTTTATTTTTTATTTTATTATCTATACAGAACCTCTCAAATCATGAATCAGTTCAACTCGTTCATAAACTACTTCCTCAATTGTTTCTCGTCCCTGGCCTTTAAACTCCAGCATTATCAAACTTTTCTTTCATAAACTTTCTTACTTACTTTCATTTCGAAATGATTTCCTGGACACACGAAATATTTCTTCACCAGAATGTTTCACAATACATAGATGTATAAAATAAATTATTAACATTACTAATATTGACACAAATATTATGATTAAATGTGCAAAAATACATTTTTCCCCTCTTGTAAATTTTCCAATGGTATTGGAACAAGGGTTTATTGATGACATATTTGTATAACTTTTAACTCTGCACCGACTAGATTTTGATTATGTTTATGTTTTTGTTTTGGTAGGTAATAAAAAGAATTTTATTTATCACAAACATTTTAGATTTAGTGCAAAGTAAATATATTGTTTGCTCATTTTTTTCAGACCTTTATCTTAGGCCGTAACACTAAAAATGAAACGAAGAGAAATTCTTGCATCTTCATCCTTATCAGTTTCCCGTTAAATTTAGTCCATAGTCTACATTACTATAATTAGCTATTCTGTAATGCACCTGATTTACCTGCGTTAATGTTGGTGACTATATGCAAAAAGGTCTTACTTAGAGTAAAAAAATAACCCGTTAGCGATTAAGTACATTAATGTATATGCATGAGTAATCTGTCAATTTTAAATGTCATTAACAATGTTGTATCTCAAAAATATTATCCTCACCCCTCGACCACATCTCTGTGAAACAGTTTCTAACACTAGCATTACCCCAGATGGAGCAGGGACATGCCAGGGATGTACGACGAGCCCCAGCTGCCGTAGGCTACGGCGGAAACTGCATCCCCCGTACACAAAGGCCGGAGAGGAGAGGCACACACCAATCCGCGCGTCCTCTTTCACCTCGCGGTGAGACCCAGCTCTCCAATAACAATGGAGGGGCCAGCCCGCAAAGGGGCCGGCCATGGTCTCTCCGGGTTGGAAAGGGATGCGCAAGCGAGCCCACAGCCCGAACAAGGGACGTTCGAGGATGAGTCAAGGGTTTCAGTGAGTATCCCAAGCCGCGGCGTGGCAATAGTATTCCTGGGGAGATGCTACTGCCACCCCGACGAGGCGAATTCCACAGTAGTAGTAAAGTAGATCTTAATGTTAGTTCTTTCATTTACCAGTATATATAGACACGTATCAACGACACTAACAATGAATTCTTCAAAATTCTACTTGCATTGTGACCATGAATGAGAACACCTATTTTGTGATATGGCAATAAAATATTACCCAAATATCAAATAAGAACAAATCTCAGACAAACACGCCGTATGTTATTTGTGAAAGTTAAGCCGTTGTTTGACTGTCCATTTCTTTCTTTAAATTTGGTTGATTCAAAGTTATTCATTTAAACGTAAGCTTGAAACATTCACAGCGCGTTCTATTAATAGCTCACAACGGCCAAAATGCTCCGTTAGCTGTTCCACAAAGTGACCGCGGTCGTTGCTGTCGTGGCGAAAACGTCACTAAAGACGTCATTATTTTCGGTCAACTACGCTCACAAGAGTTTTCACAGGGTTTAAGATTGGTCGTTGTGAGTCTCTAATGGAACGTAGCCTCAATGTCATTGGACATCGTCGCCCCTTTGCACCAAATTGATTAAAATTAGTTGATCTGTCTAATGTCAGTACTATAGACGGTTCCAATTTCTTCCTGTAGAGGACCTGACTTCGTTGCTGACAATTCAAGCGGCTAAACGCATATTATAGCACTCGCTGAGATCGACTGGTTTGCTGTTTCAGGAATTTGATTGGGGTTAAATTTCTACGCCCTCGATGTGCCTGAGACTCGTGCACAAGAAGTTGCGAAGAAAAGACTGCCGTGCGATCCAGCTTACTACATGGATTATCAGAGGAGTGCCGTACCTATTCTAAGACTAGCCATGGTATCGCGAAATGCAAAAATGATAGCAGGGCGAGGGAGCGCGACGAGGAATTTGTTTAGTTATAAAAAGTTGCTAACAAAGGGACAAAAACAAGATGGTGAAACGGACGACCGTGTGGGTAAGCCGTACAGCCGGATTTGGGTAAAGTGATTTGTGAATTACGTACTGCATCATGTGAATTACTTTAATATAAGTCGTGAAAGAAGAATGATTGAAATATCATTCTTATATTGTGTGCTAAACGATACCTATATCTAGAATAGTCAAGTCCCATATTTGTTATTGATAAAGGAATGAATTTGTGGATTGATAAGAATTTATATATTATGTATGTTTTTATTAACATTCCCATACAATATTACTTTACACTTACACTCTACATAAACTCATTATTATCTCTTATATTTATCTGTGTCGAATCTGGGCAATGGAGGATAAATCGTAAGGACAACTAAATCACTTTATGACACATGGAAACTCTTTTGTTGGCATGACTCCATTATTTTCTTAAGAGAACACTTTCTCTTCTATTTTCTTAAAAAAATTATTATTTTAATCTTATTTAATTCGCGTTTTATTTAACTTAAGATAAAAAGTGACATCGATTTGATGAAAATGAGATTGGGGAGACCAGGGATAGATGTGACATAGTTGATTTCTCGGAACCTATGACCGGTAATAATGTAACAATAAGACAATTTTGGTTATTGAGAGCGCTATTTAACGACGAAACTGGTTGAGACTTTATGATATTTGTATACAAAAAATTGAAAAAAGTAAATTTTGTATAGATTTAGATTGGGTTGAGTTTTATGAACTGTGTCCGCTGAAATAGTCATGCTTACATTTCAAAGTCTTAGAAGTGCCGCATCCTATTCTAATGCGAACTAGGTATATTTCCTTGTAATCTTTAGAATAAAAAGGCATATCAAGTTAATTTACATGTTACACGATGACCGACATACCAACCAAATATGAAATTGGCATAGATAAAAAAGTTTAAGTGAGTAAAAAAAGACTAATAAGAAAAGTAACATGAATGATGAAGATGCAGAAAATGGTTTTGCTTGTGTTACCTTGAACCCTTTGTCAAGCAAAACAAAAGGGTTCAGAGCCTCGAGTTCCAAGCCTAGTTTCATATAGGCGGGCTTCGATATGTCTATCATAAGTGTTTGTCAGATTATACTGATTTTTAAATTTTACTTTACAAACAATGTATACATAAATTATAAGCTACTACAATGAAGAAATTTATAAATAATCTAATACAATAAAAGAAAACTTAATTTATTTGTATTGTATTCTACCCATAGATCACCGTCTTCTATGGGTAAGGTGCCCAGAAGGCTGGCTACGTTTCCTCGCTAGATCGCCATACTGCGCCGTTGCCCGAGGTAAGCACCAGTCCTCTGATCGCCTGAAGAGTGAATGAGTCGTTTTGATATATTTTTAAAATAATAATAATAAACAATGAATTTTTATTTAAAAATAAACGAAATCGAAAAAGCTGTGTATTATTTAGTATTTTGTTTACATTAATAAAACTACAATAACTATAAACTTAAAAATAAGCTACAAACTATACTATATAAAAACTAAAACTAAATAAAAGGGGGAAAAATATCTAAAGATAAGTTATTGGTCCCAAACCACTGTCACTTACCGGGAACGTTCCCAAAAGGCTGGCGGCGTTGCCACGTTGTATAGCGATGCTTAATCTTTGAGCAAAATAGACGCCAGCCTTCTGGTCGCGTGTGACGTCTACTAGACGTTTGGCGACGTCATTGTAGACCTTTAGGGCATTAGGACCTCACGGACCCAGAGTTTCCATCCCAAATACCGCAAATGTGTAACCATTTCCAAGGGCGGCATATTTGCGGCGCTTGAGAGCTTTCTGTTCGGCTGCAGCAGAACCGGCGGTAGTGCACGGTACTTGAAAGATGGGACGCCGCCAGAGTGTCAACGTAGGTAGCACCCCACACTAAGGGGCGGCCCATCTTCCAGAAAATCAGCGTCATCCCATCCGGTCTCCTGCCATCGTCGCGGCACAAGCCGTTTGGTTCGAAAATGGAAGGTACCCCGGCGGTGACAAGAGCTCGGCCGATGATATCGTTGAGTGCCGCGTGTCGGGAAATTCTACCGGCGCTTCTGCTGCAGGATAGTCCGTGGTGTCCCAAGCGGTCCACTCTATCCCCACATTGACAAAAGCTGTTATAAAATCAATTATAAAACCTCTTATGTCACATTTCTATACAAAATGAAAGATAGTATTGAAACCATTTATTTTCACAGCACAGCTCTATAATTTGAAAACCAAGCAGCTGATAATGTTTTTGAAATGAAAGTTTGTGCATTTTTATTAGGCATTTGCTGATATATTGTGATTGTCAAATATGTAAAGACTGCACCAAAATAAGACATCACTGACAATAAGCTTAACATTTTTTTTAAATTTTTGGATTGCACTTGCTACTTTCTGAAAATCCGCAATACCTCCATCGTACATACTACAACCTAATATTATAAAGAGGAAGGATTTGTATTTTTGTTTTTTTGTAACGAATAATCTCAAAAACTACTGGATCGCTTTCAAAAATTATTTCAAGGTTCGAATGTTACATTATTCCTGAGTAATATAGGCTATATTTATTACTAGAAAAACTTAGGGATCCCTACTAAAAATACAATAATGTAACCCAAGGTGTAAAAAAATAGAATGTCTTTCATCACATGCGCTGCGGAAACTATTGATAACAGAAGAAAAAAATGTTCTACAATATTAAAGAACATATCAATATCTACAAAAAACTTCGCGCTGTCATATGTCCAACTATTGTAGTTATGTCTCTTATAACTACTTTTTTCCATTTTAAAAGTTGAAGGAAATGCCGACCAAAATCAGATCACGTTATTCATGCCTTTGTATTAATCCTTATTTAAATAATTCATTTCGTATTCTTTTTTTTTATTACTGTACAGGTTCGCGTTTGACCATTATCTCGCTCGATTTTGAGCGGAGATATGGTCTACGCTTATCTAGAAGGTACATATTCACACGAGGCTTGAAGACACCCAGGTTTCGGGAAAAACAGACTCCGGCAGTGAGTTCCACTCCTTTGCGGTGCGCGTAACGAAGGTGGACTCAAAGCAGTTTGTTCGTACAGGTGGTATGTCCACCATATATCGGTGCCGCATGCCAGTGCGTCTGGTTGTCCGATGATGGGACAGCGGGATAAGATTGAAAAGCTCCAATGCACATTCTCCAAAATGTATCCGATAGAAAACCGACAAGCTGGCAACCATGCGCCGATGTTCGAGACTTTGTATTTTGTCATTAAATTGCTGGTCGTTACCTGTCCACTTCCTGGCTCTCCGCTCAATCGATTCTAATGCCTCGAGTTGGTATTTAGCTGAGCCATCCCAAAGATGAGAACATTACTCCATACATGCTCGTATTTGTGCTTTATACAGCGTCAGCAGCTGTTCTTGAGTAAAATACCGCCTCACCTTTGATGGTATACCCAGCTTTTTAGCCGCAGTTTGGGCTATAGACTCGTTGCATGAGCCGAACTTGAGACTAGATGTTAGAGAGATTATTCTATTCAATTCTATTCAAGATTGTTTCAATATCTGTAGATTACTTTTGAATTATTCAAATCGAACATTCCATTCTAAACATATTACGGATCTACACAAAATTCTTGGCGCTGGAATCGGGTTCTAGGATTGTGATGAAATTTTATGTGTTTGAGTCGGTCCCAGTATGGTTTAGATTCACAATAAGACCCAATAGGTGGCGCTGGAATCGGGTTCTAGATTTTTATTTTTTAAGGCAGGAAGACGTCTGCCTAGTACACTATAATTAGGTTGCAATAAAAAATAAGAATCAACATAAATTATTTATTGATAAATATATCACATTATACTCAGCCCAACGATTTATTTTACCTTTGACGTTGTCACGACCATCAAGTTGCGCATTATGGACAGTAAATTTCACATGTCACAATTGTTATACTTCATTGTTCTAAGCACCATAGAGTGCTGTTCTGTGAGTTGTCTAATGCATAGAATATAAACCATCGTCATAATTTTATCTAAATTTAGTGTTAGTTATCTAAAATAATGTTATAAAGCGGAAATATTTGTATTTTTGTATGTTTCTAACGAATAAACCCAAAAACTACTGGACCGATTCCAAAAATTCTTTTACCATTACAAAGCTACATTATCCGAGATTAATATACGCTATATTTATTAGTAGAAAAAATTAAGGATCCCTACTAAAACTTCAATAACATAACCCAAGATGTAAAAAAATATTGTTTGAGTGGGTCCAGGAATGGTTTAGACTCACAATTAGAGCTGGTAGGTGGCGCTGGAATCAGGTGCTAGATTTTTATTTTATCAGGACAACGTCTGCCGAGACCACTAGTAACTTATAATTTAGTAACTAATCGTTTTGATATGAAAATGACAAATATCATATACCTCTACAATATATTAACACAAAAAAATATTCCCATTTAATCATATTTTTATGGTGGGACTTCATTTGGGAGAATGTTTATACGGCCGTTTTAGGCAGATGTGACGATGGGTGTAATGCGTTACTTGTGATGCGATTTTTTTAAATTGTAAACGTTAGATATTGACAAATAATATGCATCGTTAGCGTTATTTTTAACACTTTAAATAAGGCGCATTCGGCCACAGTCAATGTCTTTAACATTATCACAGGTGCGGCCGCAGCAATAGGAAATAATTGTTTTATATTTAATGTATTTATTATTATTATAATTGTTTTCAGCAACATATAATATAATATACTAGTGGTCGCCCAATAGTCGAAATTCGACCATAATTAATTTTAAATTATAAGTATTAAAAAAAATTACAATAACTATAAACTTAAAAATAAGCTACAAACTATACTATATAAAAACTAAAATTAAACAAAAAAAGGGGAAAATATCTAAAGATAAGTTTTTGTTTTATATTATATTTAATAAAAAAGTCATAAAAATTAATTATTTTAACGTCTTTTGGAAAATTGTATGAGTTTTTACTTAAAATTGAAAGAGTATGAGTTCGTTTAAACACAAGGTTATGAGAAAAAAAACCGGTTTTATTTCTTTCATATTGGTTCTACACTTTAAAAAATTGAATAAACACAAATAGAAAGAAGTGTAAAAGATATATTTTAACAAAATTTGCTGATAGACAGTTTCCAAAATCCTGGTCATATTTTTGTTTTGAAATCATCTTTTCATCCGGGAATTATCATAAAAATATTTTTTCGCACCATACTCCTAAGTATTGGTAAAAAAAATCGATATGCCATTGATTTATAATTTTACTATGGAAAAAATGCAGCTTGAAGACTACTTAAGAAAAAAAATCTGATTAGATGAATTACTTTTAATTGATAGCAAAACAACCCCAACAGTGAAAATAGAAAACGCTACAGAGGCAGATTTCTCTTCAAAGCCTAGCTCCGAAATATTGTAACCAAAATTTTCAATTACTGGATGGGCACAGTTATCTTTGACAATATTTATTAAAGATTTTTATTATCAACGTGACTCAAGTGGCAAACTTAAAACAATAAAAACGAGTAACATTTCGAGCTGTCAACTAAAATTATTCTCAATATTTTTTTGGAGATTTTCTGATACAATGATTCGTGCCCCCGGAGAATGCGTCGAATTATAGGAATGTTTTTTTAAGCGAGACAAACGTTCCCAGAAAGAGGTACAAGTAACTCGGGAGTCGAGGACAGAAGCTGTTAATGTGGTGGCACATACAGGAGATCTTGTTTGGACATTCTGGATATGAATTTTCGAAATATGAATATTAAGATCCTGCTGCTTTTAAAACAGCGCGGCGTAGGGCATTGTGGGTAATGAGACGGTGTGGTAGAGATACTTTACGAAGTATTTACAATATCAGCGTTGAAAAGTCAAACAATCCACAAAAAAGTGTCTTTGTATAATATGAAATCTAAAATTAAATTAATACTAAAATTATGTGGTAGACGCCTGAACGTGGGAACTGCACCTCTTGGAGGATGTCTTTATGCTGGCTGACGCCCAATACAGCCTAGCTGATGCCTGGACTGAAAGGTAAAAAAAGCAATATAAACAATTGTTCATTATTGTGGTATATTCTGAATACAATACAAGACAGGAACGTAACATTTATATATTTTTCACGTACACAGACTATATAGGTATGTGGTTTGCTATGGTATAGATAATAAAATAATCGACGGTAAAACCGCCATTAACATAAAAAAAAGAAACAGAAAAATTAATTATTTATACACGAGCTGCCTATAATGCTAAATAATTATAAAACAGTCATATTTGCAAAGTAATCCTAAAATTGAATAAGAAATAATTGTGTTTTTTTCATAATGAAATAAGTCGTCACGCTATTATTGAACATTATTTCTATTGATATGACTTACGTATTTAAAAGTAATTAAAGTAAATTGACTCTTCAGTTGATTAATACCCATAGAAAACGGTGATCTAGGCTCAGTATTCTACTTATAGTCTTGAGGGACTATAAGTAACCAGAGTAGCTGATATACCACACCACACGGTGTGATAAAATAGTTAAGTTGAAAACAATCCTAGCACCCATAATAGGCAATGTCCTTTCTATGAAACATATGCAATTTTATTATTAAGATTAATTGAATACAGATTTGGCGTAATGACAATAAGGTCCCGACACTTTTGCATTAAAATACCTCTGATACTGGGAAATTTCAAACCCTTTAACTGAGACTTGATATCTATCATTTTTTCGATGTTTGTCTCTATAAGTGGAATTTCATAGGTAGCAAAATATTATTACACATTTGTTTACAAAGTCTATTCCCTTACATTATACTAACTTTTGCATATTAACATTTTCACCTCTTTACATGAAATATTGTACATTTAGAGCTCTCATAGTGGGACCCTCTATAAATAAAACAGCTGTCATGTTTGGGACAACCTGCCTATATAAGAAACTGGCAAAGCCTTTATAGTGACAAAAAATGTATGTTCCTTCAGATCCCAGTTATCTGTATAACTGTATCTTCAAAATTATGGTAATGTGCGACCCAGATAGTGAACTCCGTGTAGACATTTCCTTAACACGATAAAAAGTACAGTTTTAGATTATTTTTAATGTTTGAGGCGTAATACTGTTTCGAAAATCTAGAGAAGCAGAGGCATATATGAAAAAAAAGATAAATAATAAAATTTCATTTTCACACTTACTTCTGATGTATCGAAATTCGCAATAGTACTTACAATCTACTAATGCTTCCCGTTGCAAATTCAAATAGACTTAAAATTACTTACTAGGCTCTACGTGTCTGGACTTACCGAATAACTCCTGATCACTAAGAATCACACTTTCAATTGGTTGATCTGTAAGAGAATATTTATGAAGTCGGTCAAATAGAAAACCACATTTAAACATTAAATTGGCCAAGTGCATGCTTGACCACACGCATTGGAGGGTTCCGAAAATGCGACAAACTTCCAGTTTTATCATTTTATTAAGATTGTGCGTGCCTCTTGTTTAAAAAGCAGGTGCTAATACAGGTTTCATTGTACCACAATTTTATGTTAGTGCTGTTTGCCCCCGGAAGATTCACTTCATTTTATATCGCAAACTAAAAGTATTTATGTATATTTTCGGTATTATAGCTATATTTAAACTAATTTACAGCAAAACCGATCCGATATTCCAATAGTTTCCGTGAAAGCTTAATAGATAGACAGATAGAGTTACTGAAGCATTTTTTTATAGATAATGAATTTTTATATCTATAAACTTGAGAAATGATTGGTCTCCCATACAAACTTTCTGTCTATCTATCTGAAAACTAAATAAATTACAAAAATGACAACAATGACAAAAAATATCAAAATAAACTAAAATGGCCGAAATGACCAATGTTTATTTTTATGTGTGTGTGTGTGATGCGTCGATGATGTTACCCCGTTGGATAGGGTGATGCGCCACTGGCGAGAGCCCATGGCTCAATCCCTATGCAGGAGCTAGGTTCGACCGCTTGAAAGGGGAGTACGAAATAAGACGACGAGTGTTGTACTCTAGATGTAATTATTGCTTAATTAATTTAACATTAAACTCAAGACTACATATACAGATATTTTAACTGCTACGTGAAAATATGTAAAACCTTAAACATGTTCGTCGATCCATCTTCGAAGGTTTTCTCTTTTGACAGATTTTGGCACGTATATGGACTATTCAGTGTTAACCTTGCTGTTATGTAGCAATAAATTATTCCATGTACGTGACGTAACAATCAAAATTACCGAAATGGTCGAAACGATCAAAAAGACTGTAACCACGGAAACGACCACAAAGAACAAAATGACCAATACGATTGAAATGACGAAAATGGAAAAGTTTTCCGTGAAAACGGAACCGACAGACAGACAGAGTTACTTTCGCATTTATAATATTAATAGGGATTCTGTAAAAATAATTAATAAACTTAATGTCTATGGTTTGAGTGGATCACATTTTGTTTTGTGACCTAAATGTTTTTAAAGGTGGGGTACTTCATTCATACGCGCAAGTATTAAAGATTTGACTTACAGTAAATCTAGCGAATCGGTTCGTCGGTTAATCAAGGCGCTGTGCGCGTGTCGAGCTGCAGTCCCGGCGGCCCGCATCTTGAAATTTTTAAACCCGGACTACAAATGAAACTTGGACAAATCCGATGAAAACTGGACGGATGGCAACCCTACATGTAATAAGTATTTAAACAAGATGGCAGGAGTATCAATAAGATCGTTTTATTTACCTTAGGTCATATTGCATAAAGCCGCGAGATAGCATCTCCAACCATTCAGGCGCCGGTCCGTATTGAAACTCTCTATACTTGCTATACCCGCTATACTTGCCATACTCGCTATACCCTCTATACTCGCTAGATTGGGTATATTCGCTATAAGGACGAAAACAGAAATACTCAATTAACAAAAAAATGTGTATGCAGCTTACATGCAGTAAAAGTGAAACTTCAGGGAATATGTTCACAGATAATTCTTCTCTAACTTTTATTAATATAAATATAATTCCTTTAGCCTACATCTGTCAACATAATATAATTCAAAATAAACTATTTAAGTATTACTTTCAATTTTTCACTGTTTTAGACATCATTAGTCTTATTGAGTCTCTAATCTGTGCTGCACAATTTAAAACTCGTATCTCATTCTCTCGCAGGCCTAATCCTATAGATTTATGTTATTATCTGTTTTAAGTGCCGCTTTTTCGTTTCATCGAGTTTCAAATTATAACAATTCTAAAGACGTTTCACTTCAAAAACAATACTGTTACAAGTTGGGCCAAATACAAGGGATGCACATCTGCCTGCCATAAAACCTGGTTTATTGCCCTTCCTCTATTCGGAGTTCTTTTGTTTAGACAATAGCCTATTGTTATTGTACTTGTTTATGGCCGTTCGCAGTCATAATTCTGCAGGTGTGCAGAATTATGTTTTCTGGGAATAGTGTCGATGGTGGCGCAGGTGTAATTCGTGGAAATCATTATTTACGTGGTCCTAAGCTGAGTGTAAAGGGGTGTCCGAACGGGGAGATAGGCAGTCAAGCGATGACTACGATACGAGTAAGACGTTTGTAGTACTCTCGATTAGCGATATAGACGACGGACTTTGCGCGTGTCAAATTGCATTGATTCATGCAGTGTGAACTAGTTGCATCCAGTTTTATTTGTATTTGTTTTATACGTGTTTGTGCAGTTCTAATAAACTCTATAGTAATTTCAACGGCATTTATTTTAATTCGAGTCCTGTAGCTCGTAACAATACCAACTACAAAAGTAACTAAAACGCAAAAGAAAATTCTGTAACATCTTGAAGTCGTTCGTTGGTTGACGAGTAAAACATAAACATTATTATATTTTTCAAATTTTTTGTTGTATTTTTTCATGTTTTACATGGCACCAACTTCAAGATTGTGTAGACATTTGTTTTTTGCATTTGAGTTACTTTTGAATTCGATTTTGTTTCTTATAAAAAATATTTCCTAGTTAGTTACGCAAATACATGAATAAAACTTTAACAAAGTTTTAAAAGTTTGCTAAAGCGAGCCGTGTCGTGACTAGGGTTGCTATCTTTTTTGAAGAAAATATCGTATTTTTGGGAAATGTAGGTGGATAATTAGTACACATTTATTTTTCATTGTTTATTATATTTTTATTTATTTCAGTATTGCATTTTTCATGTATCACGACGTGCAGGTTGCATCACGATGTTTTCCTTCACCATTGTTAGCACGTGTAATTGTAACAATGTCCACATTAGGTCAGAAAACTGCCTAAGTGATGCATGTAGCATTCCAGCTAGGTTCGAACCGCGCCCTTTGAGTTGCGGACGCGTACGCTAGCCATTACGCGACCACTACTTCAATGCAAAAATGGGAAATAGCTCATTTTTACCTCTCATTCGAGAGCAACACAAGTCTACGGCGTAGTAAGCGTTCAAGTTAGACAGCAGGAATGTCATCAAGAACGATTATTTTACCTTTTGTCGTAGACGATATCGTCTTCGGGAGGCTCTTCTTCCAAGTCAAACATTGGTCCGAAGTCAGACTCGTTATTCACTGAAAGGAGGAAACAAAGAGACTCAATAACTCTCTTTCTCTTAGTATTTTCTTAATTTTTCGTGACTGGTACACATAATAAAACTACGTATTACAATTTTAAGGTTTGAAGCGCAGTATTTTATATATATATATATATATATATATATATATATAGGTCCCCAAAGTGGTCCATATGGTCCCTGGGGGTCCATATCGAACTTCAAGGAGTCCGTGTCGGAAAAACAAAATCTGGGGTTCTAAGAGCGGTTAACAGGGGTCCACAATATTAAATTCCATTTAAACAAGTCGTGACGAAATTTGTAACTTTCTATAAATAGAATAATAAAGTATAATAGTGTATTTTTGTATTTACAAGCTATAAAATTTATATGCGACTAACTAGAAATTACACTGAATCCAACGCAAAAAGAATTGTCAAAATCAATTCAGAAACAAAAAAGGTATGGCTGAACAATATATGAAAAATACCTAATTAAAAATAAACTATATATACAAACTAAAATTAAACTATAAAATCTAATACCAGAATATATATATATATATATATATATATATATATATATATATATATATTTACACGAGACAAACTGAGAGGCTGTTCCTTTATTTAAAGTCTCTTAAAATGATAGGGGTCCACTGAATGCATTAAAAATCGGTAAAAGGGGTCTACGAGACAATAGCTTGGGGATCATTGATATAGAACAATGAATATGACTG
Organism: Dendrolimus houi; assembly: GCA_039645545.1. Taxonomy (NCBI): domain Eukaryota; kingdom Metazoa; phylum Arthropoda; class Insecta; order Lepidoptera; family Lasiocampidae; genus Dendrolimus; species Dendrolimus houi. Next base: position 26,053,398 of record CM077123.1, on the reverse strand, counting down.
GTGGATATCAAACGCATCCCTAGCAAGGATGCACAGCACATCTCCGGTGGAAAGGCACCTTTAGTTAGACCGCTGTTCCCGCAAAAGTTCGAAAATACAACAAATACGCCAACAAAACATTTTTTCGTTGGTTATTTATTACTCACGATTAATTTACCAAAAAGAAATCATAAATCAAGATATGAGACGTAACGTGGTGTTTTCCTAATATTTCTATAGTTATTTTAAGTTAAGAAAAAAAATTGCCAAACCACCTCCAAATTATTGACGTGAAACCATTTTACTTCTTTAATTTTTATCAAAACAGTACAGTTAATTCTACACGTTTATAGAAGAGAAATAAATAATTTTATATTTTTTTTAAATTTTGCTTTATTTTATGCCCAATAAAATAAGAATGCATCTGAAAAACGATCGCGTCTATTAAATCCCTGCTACCGCTCGAAAAATTTGTACCGAAAAATTCACAAAGACGTTGACTTTGCTAGAAACCTACACTTGCTTAGATTGGGGATGAAGTGTGTGTGTTTGTCAGCCGATTTATTATTTACTAGCCGTGTCCGCGACTTCGTCCGCGTGATATTTTTTAGCGGCACCCTAAAAAAAGTTGCCTAAGTTACTCCTTATAATAACAGCTATCTGCCAGTGAAAGTCCAGTCCAAATCGACGCAGCCGCTTCAGAAATTAGCCGGAACATCCAGACAGACAGGCAGACGAAAATTCTAAAAATCTACATTTTCGTAATCTCCTAGTCCAAATTATTCCCCTTATTTTTTTACTTTTATATTTTGACATTACAAACAGACACCTTAATTTTATTTATCTGTATAGAATAGATAATATTGATTTAATAATTTGCTTACCTGTCGCTGCTGTCGTAGATGTTATTAGTTGGCGCCCATGATTATAAAGCGTCATATCGTAGGTAGTGTCGTTAGAGCTGTAAACACAAAAATAGATACTGAATAAATTCATCAACAGACAATAAGCTAACAATTATTCGTATTTAAGCTGTGATATTTACCTGTATATTATCGTTGCGGAAGCAGTCATACGCTTGTCGCTAGCTAGCATAAAGAAAAGTTGTAATTACTCGTTGAGAAACTAAACTATTAACTTACTCAGGCCGCATTCTGTTTTGTCGGTGCAAATCAGAAACTGGACTCAATTTAATTGATTCTTAGCGCATTGTTCATCATTCACATCATTATTAATAAATATAGCGCAACAAATAACAAAATCATTTTAGGTCGCCAAATTTTTAACGGAATATTTAGGTAATCGCTTGATGATGAAAACGTCAGCAGCTGGAATCAATATATGAATGAATGAATGAATGAAAACACTTTATTGTTCACCAAAATTAAAAATAAACTTCTTAAAAACTAGATACAATAAATATTGAACAAAGGGCGGCCTTATCGCTTAAAGTGATCTCTTCCAGGCAACCCCTTAAACTAAGGATAATATTAAAACATGACAGTGGCGGTGTAGACAATAAATAATATAAAAATATTAAAAATATATGAAATAAGTAAATAAATAAAAAATCTTTATTATATATTATATAAACACAGTACATATCATAGTACATACAGAATAAGCAGCACTATTATACCTGAGAGGACCAAAAATAATTACAAACCATGATTTTAAAAGAGGATACTGACTTAGCTTGTCTGATGTTGAGTGGCAGTGAGTTCCATAAACGGGCAGCCTGTACCGTGAAAGAGAAGGAAAAAGTGTACAGGTGTCATTAAGGAGAGATTATTACTAGAGCGCAAATAACGGGTATGAGAAAGATGTAGGAAATCAAAACGTTCCTTTAAATAAGGAAGAGTACGAGGATCAATAAGGATGTTGTACAAAAGAGAGAGCCAGTGAACATTCTGGCGAAGGCGAATAGGTAACCATTTAAGCTTCTTACGATATTCGGAAACGTGTGGTCATATTTGCGCAACCCAAATATGAACCGAATACAAACATTATATGTAAATGTAAATATTATGTCGAAAAACGAAACCAAATAATAAAATGAGAGAAAAATAAGTTTACTTAAAGTCAAGGTGCCTTGTTCGCCAGAGGTAATTATTTTTATTTAATAATAATTGTTTAGTTATGGGCAATAACCCATATCTAAACAATTTCACTATTCACAATATGGCGCTACCTACCGGACTATCTTCTCACTGCTATAAAATAATAATTTCAGTATGTTTCAAGATGACCAGATCTGATCTGATCTGTATTGCGTTAAAAATATTACTTACTTATAATTAAACAAAGAATATTTTACACGAGATAAGAATAACGACACGACTGTCACGATCCAGCTCAAACTAACGATTGAGGCTAGGATGTTTTCCGGGAGATTCGTGAGCTTTATTGATCGCGTAACCAGGTACTTAATTCGAGGAATGGACCATTACCAGGCTCTACATTATAAGGTTTCAATACAAGGTAGCTGTCAGTATTGCCAGTCTTACAATTTTCATTTTAAACATAAATTTTTATTAAGTTCACTTAAGTTGTATTAAGGAATTAAGTACCTTGTGAAATCGTGAAAAAATAAAGACAGGTACTACAATGTACCTGTCTTTATGTTATGTTACCGCCAGACAGGACCATCGATTCTGAACTGCACTGCGAAAAACTGATGAGATTAAAGCAAAAAGTTGAGAGAAAGCGGCCGGAATTAATCAACAGAAGGGGTGTGGTTTTTCATCATGATAACGCTAGACCTCACACATCTTTAGCCACTCAGCAAAAATTACGAGATTTCGGCTGGGAGGTATTAATGCATCCGCCGTATAGTCGTCACCTTGCACCTTCAGTATTTCCACTGTTTCGGTCTCTGCAGAATTCCTTAGGCAGTATCAGGTTAACATCACGAGAAAACTGCCAAAACCACTTGTCGCAGTTTTTTTATCAGAAGCCCCAAAATTTTTATAGCAATGGGATCACGTCCCTACCTACAAGATGGCAAAAAGTTATCCAACAAAATGGCACCTACATACTTTAGTCAAATGTAAATGAACTGCGAAGAAACTTTTTCCCAACCTAATATGTCTCCTTGTGTAGTGAAAAATTTTTAAATGACAAAACAAGATCTTAAGTAGGGCTTCAAAATTATTTTCAACGAATACTATATTGAATAATATCCGTCGAGTTATTTCGGGGTATTTTCGATTAAATGTTTTTTTGAGGTTTCGTAGCCAAGTAACAAACGTTTTTGATCTTTACGATACTCTTAATTGAGCACGGACTGTTAAGTACTTGCCCAATGTATTTTTAGATATCTTTTCTGCGTTTGAATCGATGTTTCCGTGACATGCGTATATTGCTGTATAGAAATTAGGCATATTTAATGTCATAATAAGAAATCTTAATATTGGAAGCACCTTTAAAATGAGTGCTTTCTGCATCAATAACCGATATTGGACGGCTCATTTCTGTCTTTCAAATGAATCAACCAAAGTGATCGATGTAAACATAAAATTTAATTATTCAGTGCCTGGACACCGCCAGATTTATATTCAAACATGTGCATTTGATTCTTAAGACTGTATTAGTTGACTAAATTAAGATGTGAAATTGGTGAAGGAAGTATAAGTAGTAAGGAGGGTTAAAAGACCTATGCATGCCACCTTGCTGAGTGTTAATAGAAAAGTGTATAACAGGACTTAGTAATGTTTATTCCGCCATCAGGGATGCTGCCAGAATTGCTTTCAGAGAGGTGCATCTGATTCTACATAATAATATTAGGTAATTAAATTAAAATGTAAATTATTGAATAAAAGAAGATGGGTGACTGTAGCACCTATACTTGATCAATTCTTTATAGGAAAAGGAGGACATAAATTAATTAACAAAGTGGTGAACAAAAGAGACTAATCTAAATGCCTTAGATTTTTGTGTAAACGGTAAATTTTTCTCCTCTAATCTACCTCTAATAAACCTCTAATAAACCTCTAACGATCTCGCCTAATATTGAGCGAAGAGGTCTAAGATGGAGCACGCTGATTTAGGAAATACCCATTCATACGGGCTTTGAGAACATCCAGGTAGTAGTTAGCGGGACAAAAAAATCGTAAACATTTTGTTTATTTTCTTTTACTTTACACAAGTGCAAGTGCATCGCCTTGCACCTGGCTCCCGGCGCCTGTAATTCAGCGTCATTGAATGCCATCGTGTCATTTCAGTTCAGCGTCTTTCAACCAAAGTGAATCTTTTTTTTTAACGCCGTGGCAGCTTATGTCCGGTTTCAATATTGCAAAAACGATTCGTTTTTGATACCGACGGGTAGAATATTAATGCCTGGTAGCTCTACTGATGTTTCTATAATGAACAGCTGTCCGTAGCTAGTTACTAATGAAAGTACCAACTACCGATGTGAGGGATTTTCTAACCAATCGGTAGACTTTTTGTATGGAAACGACAGATGAAGTGTTTGTATATTATAACCGCTGGTTGTCAACACTACTATTCGTAGGAATTTTATTACCACCCGATTTCTGCCAGTTTTGTTTATTTGTCGAGGTTGCCAGTTTATTTATATAAATAGGTGATTTTAAATTAAATTAAACTCTAATTTTTTACTTCTTCTTTTAACTTGGATTTAATTCTTATTTATATCTTTCAAATTTGCTATTTCTGCCTTTAACAGTTCTAATTCCAATTCCAGTATTGCTTCATTCACTATTCATCCCTATTGATATTATAAATACAAAAGTAACTTTGTCTGTCCGTCTGTTACCCTTTCACGGAAAAACTATAGCACGAATTTGGCTGAAACTCAGTATATATGCTGTTTTAATGCCGAGGATGAACATAGAATACTTTTTATCCCGAAAAATGGGATAGTTTCGGGGACAAAAGTATATTTTTCTGTTTGCCTGTAATACTTTCACAGAAAACTATTGGACCGATTTGGCTGAAACTTGGTATATAAGTAATTTCAATATCTAGAAGAGACATGGGATACTTTCCATTCCGGAAAAGAGATAGAGTTTGGGATAGATTTATGTAAAGTTTATCCCAGAATGTAAGATAGGTTTTGTTTTTTGTGATATCGTTTTCGTAATTTTCGTCAACAAATATTTATAACAACAAAGTTCTCAGTTCTCAGTTGTTGCCAGCACAGATAAAACTTATATGGTTAATGCCACCTTTCTGATAATAAAGTCAAAGGTTCCAAACTCATTAATTAAACTATAGTTTTTGTTATTCTTGAGCTCCACCTGCGATAACGTTTTAGTTATCAATTGTGACCTAATGAGTCCTAAATATAGCGTTAAAAATAACACTGTGAATAATTATAACATTATTAATAGATAACGTATTAGTACGTACTAACTGTCAACATTTAACGTCATTAACAATAAATTGCAACATCGCTTCAAATAACACATTAAATACATCGCTACGTCTGTGTGAAACGGTCGCGTTACAAAAAGTTCCCTAAAACAATTGAAAAAACAAAAAAATCGGACAAAGTTCCCACAAAGTTTACGTCATTTGACCCTGGAACGACAAAAACCGATGTTTTTAGCCTTAACTGATTTTTAAAAAATTGCGGTCGACATCCAAAAATCCCTATAACTAGAGAAAAATTTCTGAAGTGACAACACTGTTTCTTGTGACAACACTCTTTTTTTTACAACAAATCCAATGACATTGGAACAATCATTATTTAAAAAGTTTATATATTGTTTACATTACTGCGTTTTGTTCATGCAACATTCATGTAAAATGGCTCTGTAATTGTAAGTATTTTTAAAGCAGATTTCTTAAAGCTTGATTTTTAATGAGAATTGTATATCACAAAAGGTCACTTCTTTTAAAAATATATTTATTTTGTAGTTATACGTCAACTCATTGAATTACATTGCGTGTTGCTACCACAACTATGTTGCGTTAGCAAAACGCTTGAGAGGGAATTGGTAACTGATAACCGACAGTATTTCTAACTGACAATGAGCTTGTGAAACGCTCGTATAGCCCTCTCAACCACCGATTATTGGTAGCTTCTAAATCAATCGGTTACTATTACAAACAACAGTCGGTAAAATATAGAAACCGGGGGTTAATGTGCATATTGTTACAATTACCACATGCTAACAACGGTCAAGGAAAACATAGTGATGAAACTTTCACATCGAGATAACCGATGTGTAAAACCTACCAAGCAGCCTTGAACAAGCGTGGCGGGTATACTGTGCGTTCATCTATAGTGGGAGACTCGAGCCCAGCAGTGCGACATTTATGGCCTGTTACAGACCATGGGCCATAAAAATAGCCCGGATTTTTGGAGTGCTTGCATGGGGCCATGGGAAGGTCAACATGGAGAGGCCCCTTGACAAATTTAATGTAAATGTGGCGTGATACTGACCGGCGATTATTCCTGTTCAGACCATATTAAAATGCACCCAAGGACTGGCCCCGATCATTGAAGGACTATTGTTGGAAATTAAATCAAAAGGTACCGGACTATTGGGATGAACTGCTGGTGGAACTAGGGATATGAATTGTTATATATTATTATTATGAATAAATTTGGTTGATCCGTCTCATGTTAGCATTAATATTAATAATTATTATGAATTAAAATGAATAGATATTCTATTCATCTAGTGAATTCTAGTGGAACTAGGGATCTGTATTGTTATATATTATTAATATGAACAAATTTGGTTGTACCGTCTGATATCAGCATTAATATCCATTCTCATCTAGTGATTTACACCATTAGAATTAAGTGTTTTATTGTTTTGTTCAGTCACATTTTTGGCTTGAATCTTTTTCGGTCGGATATGTAGTTTTGTCTTATCTATGTGATAGCGGTTAACTAGTGTTTGTATAATTTGCTTTATCTTAGAAAAGATCTCATTCCAGTCCTCAGATAATTGTTTAGAACAACTTGTCTTTGACGCTGGGTTTTTGTCTTCAGTTATTTGGTCAAGATTAGTTCTATTCGCTTTTTGTGGTACTTCGTTTAATGTGCGTTTTCTCACAGGTACACCTGAAAGCAAGGACAATGTAGATGATTAATATATATAACTTGAGAAATGATTGGTCTCCCATACAAATTTTCATTCCCTATTTCAACTCGTTCTACTTTCATTTATCTATCCCCCGTCTATCTATCTGTAAACTACATAAACGAACAAAACTATAAAAATAATAGAAAAAGGGATAGTTTTTGGGATAGATTTATGTAAAGGTTATCCCAGAAAGTAAGGAGGTAGGTTTTGTATTTGTGATGTAATATTGGTCGTTTTGGTAATCTTGGTTATTTGTGGTAGTTCTGGTTGACAGTTCTGGTAGTATTGGTTGTTTGGGTCGTTTTCGTCGTTTTGGTTTGACACAGACACACACACACTTTTTATTGTAAAAATAAAACTAGAACAGTTTGAAAATAGGGGATGAAAGTTTATAGATATAAAAATGTATCATCTATAAACAAAAGCCCGATAGTAACTCGGTCTGTCTATATGTTAAGCTTTCACTGAAAAGCTGCTGGAGTACTGGATCGGTTTTGCTGTAATTTTGTACATATGTATTTTTAATACCGAAAATGGACATAGATACTTCTCATCCCGGGAGATGGGATAGTTTGAGATATAAAATGAAGTGAATCTTCCGGGCAAAATAGCACTAACATAAAAATTTAATACAATGTAACCTGTATTAATGATTGCTCTTTAAACTAGAGGCACGCACTAGGGCTTGACCTGCGGCGCAGTGGCGGGGAAAACTCTAATTGTGCTATATATAATAGAAAAAAATATATAGTATAAAATTTATATATATATATTGTATAGTTTCATAACTAATTCCATTGTCACGCTTTTTGTTCAGATACTTACGATCATTTTAAACACAACAAATCTTTGCTGGCCAAAGCCAAGAATTAGTAACAAAAACACAAGGAAAATGCAATTATGATAGAAATAAAGAAAGTAATATTTATTGGCGAGAATGAATGTACATCAAACTAAAAGAAACGTAAAACTAACAGAATTCACACCTAGAACATAAAGACATAAGTATTTTATACAACACAAAATATTTTGAAAAAAAAAATGTATATAACATTCACAGCAATGAGGCCGACAACTCAGCATTATGCTGTGTCAAGAAGAGCTGACACAGCGCTGATTTTCAGTTGCAGCCTCCGCTAAGTTATAAGTGACCCAAACATGTTCTCATTAAAATTCGTGAATTTAAATCAATGGTAGTGTAAATACTAATATCAAAAACTTAACAGCCAGCGTTGTGGGCACGCTCCCCGTTGGCAGTGATCTCCTGCATGGTGTATTTTAGTTTTGATGTCTTTGTTATTAGTCAATTCCATAATTAAAATACATATTCATCAAAAATCTTAACATTATAAAAAAGATTATGTCTGTAATTACATATAAGAAATATCTCGTTCTTTATTTTATACTGGCTGATGCCCGCGACTTCGGCCGCGTGGTGCGGTTTTTTAACTATCCCACGGGAATTCTTTAATTTTTCGGTATCAAAAGTATCCTACGTGTTGACCAAGGATATATACCACCATACAAAATTTCATTTAAATCGGTCCAGTCGTTTCAGAGATCAGCCGATATAAACAGACAGATAAACAGAGAAACAAAAAAATTGAAATAAATCTAAATTAGTTCTATTTCACTTCTTACATCTCCCTGACTCAGTTTTTAGCATTTTTTTCATTGTGCAGAAATTTGACGTCTGCAATGTTATTATATGTATAGATTATAAGCGTATTATTTATAAAAATAAAATGAAATATAAATAAGTGTAATAATAGTGTAAAGATAATAAAATCGAAGTTTAATAAAATATTACTTATATAATATAAATATATAGTATTATAATATAATCATATACATATTATGTTACATAAAATTAAAAAGTCTAATACAATATTGTACTAACATGTAATAATAAATGATTTGAGTAAATATAAACTATAATAAGTTATTTATACATTTACATAGATACATACATATGTAGTATAAATATACAATTCATGTTGAAATTTCTTTCTAGTTACATATTTTTATTATGAATAAAATATATAATAAATAATGAAAAATAAATGAGTACTCTTTTTTACATCTAAATTTCCTATTATTACAGCTTACAAACAAAAATTGTGATTCTACTAGGTACAAAACTATTATTAACTGTCTTTGGAGCCACTAGTGTTCTCTGCTGCATTCTCTGCTTATATAATAACAAAGTGAGTGCTTACTAAACGTGTGCAAGTGTCTGTTTGTGCGTGTATGTATGTGGTTTTTTTATAGCCTGAAGCAAGCAAACAGGCAGACGGCCCACCTGATGGAAAGTGGTTACCGTCACCTATGGATATTTGCAACCCAGGGGTGTCGCCAACGCGTTGCCGACCTTTAAGAAATTTTATATCGTCCTTCTTAAAGAACCCCATGTCATAGCGCGAAGGGAAAACCGCGGCGGAAACTTCCCTCCAGATCATTGTTGTACGCGGAATATATGTTCTAGAGAACCGTTGCGTAGTTGAACGTGGGAGTCAAGGAAATGGAGGTGAATATCCCGTCGCTGGGGAGCGGAGTGGTTGTAAAAGTGAGGCGTTGGCACCAGATCAAACAGTTCCTCGGAACACTCTCCATTGTACAGGCGGTAAAATATGCAGAGGGACGCAAAATCTCTTCGAAGGCTAAGCGATTCTAAACCGCCTGTTAATATGGGATCGTCGACGATACGAACGGCGCGACGCGGGATGGTGTCGAGGAGGTCAGTCTGGTAAGCGGGTGCTCAGGCCCATAGATGTGAGCAGTACTCCATATGCGGTCTGATTTGCGCTTTGTACAGCGCAAGTCGCTGCCGCGAAGTGAAGTACTGCTTGGACCGGTTTAGCACACCAAGCTTTTTGGAGGCAAGTATAGCCTTACCTTCCAGATAACCCTGAAACTGCACGTCATTCGTTATGTCGACGACAAGGATCCCGATACTATTGGAGATAGTAAGATGTGTTTCTTGGATCTGTGGCGCAGGGACAAATGGGGTCTTTTTGGCAGAAAATGCGCAGACCTGTGTCTTCGTGGGGTTAAACTGGACAAAATTTTGTCGTCTCCATTGAGAAACTAGCTCCAAGGAGTTCTCTACTTTAGACACAAGTCTACTAGCGACCGATGGACATTGACGCGACTGGTGTATCTGGCGTCACCGGTACTGTCATCCGCATAGCAATGAATGTTCTCTATAGACAACAAGTCATTGATATGCAGGATGAACAGTGTCGGTGACAACACGCAGCCTTGTGGCACACCAGCATTGATAAGCTTGGTGGATGAGCAGCAGCCACCGACAGCGACTTTGATGCTGCGACCAACAAGAAAGCTGGATTGCCACTTTCAAAGCTCCTTGGGTATCCCGTATGATGGCAGCTTCGTGAGAAGTACCCTATGCCAAACCCGGTCAAAGGCCTTAGCGATGTCATGACTAACTGCCAAGGCTTCTCCCTTGCTCTCAATGGCTTCTGCCCAACGGTGTGTTAGGTATACCAAGAGATCCCCAGCAGAACGCCCATGCGGAAGCCATATAGCCGATCGTTAAGTAGCTGAGAATCTTCCAGGTAACCCAGAAGCTGCACGTTGATGATTCACTTCATCACCTTTGAGAGCAAGGAAGTTATCGCTATAGGCCGGTGGTGCTGACTGAATAGAGTGTTTACTCTCTAATCCGTAAGAATTCTTCTGTTTATAATTCAAAAGTATTAGAAGCAAATATCTGAAAATTATATGATATGTTACAGAAATAAATACAGTCTGATTGCTTTAATGGCTTATTTCGTATTCAAACACATTTCTTGCAATCGATCATGTCATAAAATGTAACTGAAGAGAGCCTTTTAAAATGAAGAGTTGAATAAAAAAAATCGACTGTTTATAATCATGTCAATTAAAAATGAGTGTACTATTTTAAAAGTAAGTAAGATAAAGTATAAACTAAATCATCTTGAAAATTAAACTTCACTACAAAAAAAACTAAAAAACGTAAAAAAGTATTAAATTACGAAAATAAATTATAGTAACTAAAATCTTAATACAGTTATTTAAACGATAAGTATGAATAACTGTTGTTAAATAAGGATCATAAATCAGTCGATATTTAAAAAATGCTTTGATAATGTTACGAGCTACAAGACTCGAATTAAAAAAATGCCGTTGGACTACTATAGAATTTATTAGAACTGTACAAACACGTATAAAACAAATACAAATAAAACTGGATGCAACCAGTTCACAATGCACGATTCCATGTAATTCGACACGCGTATAGTCCGTCGTCTATATCGCTAATCGAGAGTACTAGAAAACGTCTTACTCGTTTCTTAGTCGTCGCTTGACTGCCCGCCCCTCCATTCGGGCATCGTCTTATACTAACTACACAGTACAAAGAAATTGGCCGCGCACACTGAGTTTCTAAGAAATAGTGATTTGCACACCTGCGAACGGCCACAGAGTCGAAAACAATAACAATAACGATTAGTTCGACGCTAATGATGGTTATAAAGCAAGTAAAAAGACAATAGCATGTTTTTCTTAATTACAAATTCAAAAGACAAAAGAATTCCTAATCCGGGAGGAAGACAATAGACTGCGCTTACAACAGCTGTGCGCTTATCTTTGACGGCATGTAACAATAACAAAGGGAATTAGAAGGTTTAATATAATTTCTAACAATGCATATAATTTTAATTTCAATAATCCTATGGTGAGTATGAAAATGGAAACTTACCCATATTAATCTTCTCCAAAACAGTTCGCATTTATTTTTCCGGTGTCTTCTTCGGTAGCTTATCAACCAAAAATCTGCCTGACTTATCATCCGTGTTGTTTAGCTTTTCCGCCTGCCGTGTTATTATTATAAGTGTGAAATTTGAGATTTTTTTTATATCAATTGTAATTTTCTATGGAGCTTCACTCACTCACACACACTTGTTTCTTTGTACTACGAAAAATTTTAAGGTCACGGCTCTAACCGGGGATCATAGAGAGGGTGTTGTATGTGTATTTACTTTTTGTCGGCATGTAACAATATCATTGCAATTGTAGATAAGAAGTATATAAATTAAGTGCTGCAAGTTGAGGGGGACAACAGATGAGCGAAAAAAATAAGCGAATTCCTAAACACTATAGCCATCCAGGCACAGACAAATAAAACTGAATTGTGTAATCCATTACGGTTTAACAGTTGTTTGTATGTGGTAGGTCTGATTTTGTACTGACAACTTACCTGCTTCTTTTTCCTATCTAGATGGCTAGCTGTGTAGATGGAATTTGCTTTCTCGCTCGCACATTATCACATTGTTGAAAATACAGAAATTACTTATCGTATATACACTCGTATTACAAAAATCTCAGCATTAAAAACAACGATTTTTATATAACAACTAGCTGACCCGGCGAACTTCGTACCGCCATATTTTCTGAATTCCTAAAAGACTTTGTTTCATGACACAAAAACAAAATCACCAAAATCGGTCCAGATGATTAGGAGGATTCTAGAACCCGATTTCAGCGCCACCTACCAGTTCTAATTGCAAATCTAAACCATCCCGTAAGCCACTCAAACACACAAAAACAAAATCGCCAAAATCACTCCAGGTGATTAGGAGGATTCTAGAACCCGATCTCAGCGGCACCTACCGGTTCCAACTGTGAATCTAAACCACCCGGGGACTCATTCAAACACACAAAACAAATATCATCAAAATCGGTCCAGCCGTTTAGGAGGAGTTCACTGTCAACATACGTACAGAAGAATTATATATATATAGAAGATAATTAATATAATATAATTGTAACAGCGACAACTAAGTTTAGTCGGGTTTAGCTAGTTTTATAGATAAATATCACTGTTTGTATGTTTGGCCTTGATGGGCTCGATTAGGGTGAAACTTTGGTATGGTGTTCTGAGGATGCCCGAATACGTTTCTGGCTCAAAAAATCTATATAAATAAAAATCAATGTTTGTATGTGTGTCCAATATGCGTTCCCAAACCATTGATCAGATTGTGATAAAGCTTTGGTAGTGTTCTGAGGATGCCCAAAAGGGTTTCTGACTCAAAAAATCTATATATCTATAAAAATCAAAATCAATGTTTGTATGTTTGTCAAATATGTGTTCCTAAACCGTTGATCATATTGTGATAAAACTTTGGTAGTGTTCTGAGGATAACGAAAGTGGTTTCTGGCTTAAAAAAATCTATATATTCTAGCTGCACCCAGCTACTTTATAAATAAATATAAACAATTATAAATTTAACCTGTATATTTGGTAAAACTCACCAATATTTAGGACTTAAAAATGTAATGTAACTATTTTACATCTGGTCACACGGGGTCGTTGTAACAAGGACTATCCTCCTATATTTTTTTTTTCAGGCAGGGTAATGCATTTCGCACATACCGGGTCCTTTGCTAGGGATTAGACCGTTGTTGATCATGGAGGCTTTCCATTGAGGCAATCCAAACTATAATCAACCGGCTTGTGTGGAGACTCGAACCCATGGACGTACATGGGCTAATACCCCACTAAAACCACCCTCCTCCCATGTGCCCCGCGTTTATGAGTACGAAAGGCATGAGATACAAAACGTAGTTACGCCCACACCGATCCTAGCGCACAAGTACTTGAGAGTGCCCCGGGAGAGCCAAACTCACTTCGTCAACAGGGGTGAAGACTCCTCTGCTCCCTAGATGCTAGAGGGCCCCTGCAGCGGTGTTTCAGGGGGGGAGATCATGCGCATACCTGCGCCTCCGGGCTCCCGAATGACGTCGGCGCCCGCGAGACGCATGCGCACTTCCATCTCTCTCCCTATCTCGTTCCGCGGCCTCCTTTTGAGACATTACAATCTCGCAGAAATTGGCCGCGCCCACCCACCAATCGTCGCTGTGCAGCATGGCTTGCACCAGATCGCTCAGCGAATCGATCGGTCCTACTAGTGTCTCGAGTTCAAACCTATGAGATGCCCATGCTGCGCACTCGACTAGTGTGTGTAACGCCGTGCCCAGCGCGCCACACTGGCAGCATTGTGATGAAGGCAAGCAGCCCGCAATCTGACACAGATACTTATCGAAGTAACCCTGCCCGGTAAGTGTCTGTGTCATTCTGAAGGTCAGGGTCCCGCGTTTCCGCGAGATCCATCGCAACAGCTGCCGTCGAACCGCTTCCACCGTGTCAATGCCAGCAACAGGGTTTTCCAACTCTACTGACCAAGATTGGATCATGGCCGCGGTTTCCCGCGTCCTGATCACCTGAAGCTCGGCCTGGCCATGAGGACTATCCTCCTAACGCCAAGATTTTGCAGCGCTTTATAGAACTAAACGCCCAAAGTACTTTTAAAAGGTTTCAATGGCGACAACCCAAGACTTTGAACTTTAAAAATTGTACCTTAGAGTAATCACACAAGCATGATTTTTTTCTTGTATCAGGTAAAGGAGAAGGAAAAAAGGACAAAAATAGGTTACCTTTTTGTAGGCCTTTATGTCAAAAGCACTAGACCTAAAACAACAAATATTTACTACATCAATTTTTTCCAACCTTCAAAAAATCAAAAATGAAATTAAACTTAAAAACCAATTTAATAACCTTAATAAACAAAAAATCCTTTAAAATTAATAGAAACATTTATTTTATTATTATTTAATTAAAACATTCGAATCATGATAGTCCTTATTTACCCAAAGGTCTATTAAAAGGTCAATTTAGAATTAAGATAATTTTCATAATATAAAGTTTTGATGTGTTTACAATTGCTGTTTAGCAAATATAGTATAGAAACATCTTTTTTTGATAAGCATATTAACACAAATCGTAAAGATTTCATGAATAAATTAATATTTATTTTCACACTCGACGATCTTGTTCGATTTTAAGTCAAGAAAGGCAAAATTCTTTTGTTTTTGTTGGCACTGTTGCTTGGTCATACACAAACAAAAATTTCGAACATACGTTTGGAGACATCTCTTTATAAAAAGGTGGTAATTTGAAATTAGTAGCAATAGTTAAAGTTGGGGTACTTAGAATTCATTTGACAAAATTGGATTTGGTGATGGGCTTTATTCACTATTTCATTAATGTACTCTTTTAAGGATCACGGGCGCTACGAGGATAAAACTATGGGTCACTGGCCAAGCTAGCGCTTTCAGCGCTATTTTTAACGTTTGTTCAAGCGACACATAGAAATATATTTTTTGAATTAAATTCCTTTTTATCGTCATGTACCGAAATATAATATTTAAAAGACATGTATTTTGAAATGTAAATATTATTTATTACTGTATATTTAGTCCTTTTTTCGAAATACAACTGAATATAGCGCGTTTTTAGATGACACACCGTGTTTACTTAAAGGAGTGTTATTAGCAACTGGCAACATTGTTACTCGGAGTGGAGTGATTGCCGATCGGTACTGTCGTGTTGCACTTCGAACAGAGACTTGAACAAAATGGTGTACTCGCGTATTTAGAATAATGTTAGTATCGACCCAAGTGCACTTATGAGTTTTTTGGGTGTTATTTTTGCGGAAATAGATTTTAAAATAGATTTTAGTTTTATTTAAGTTGTTATTGTTGTTTCTATTTTATTCGGGAACGTAGTGAAAAAGTTACATAAATGCAGGCTAATGAGGCGGGTAAGTTACTTTCCAATTTGTTAAACTTTAAATTTAACGCTCGAAGCATTATTTAATTCCATAATAACAAATAATCTTTGTCATTAGTACTTGCAGCGTCTAGTTTGGGTATTTTTGAAACCGGTATGCCTATGTAACTCCCTTAAATTTTAAACTAAGTATTCGACCGTTAAGTCGGCAATTGTTTGTCGTTCTTAATATCGACGTTTTTGTTATTATTCATCATTAATCTGTATTATTGTTCCTTTTTCGCCATTCGTTATTATCATCGGTGCCAAGGGAGTGGCAATGCAGCTGATATAGAAGGTAACATGTGGTCACGTTGCTTTCAAACTGTCGCCTGTCGTTAATGTTAACATTTAGCATCATCGCATTTCAACGTCATTATATTTATGAAAACAACAACAAATCAATGTAATAATTCAAATAAAGATAATAAATATCTTTTTGTTGGTTGGTGTTCTAAAGATATTCCATTTAAAATTCTTGTTGTAGGTCATAGATGGTAATATTATTTGTTACAAGAAGAGGGTAGATCCAAGTATAATTTGGAGTTGTATCTGGATATGCATCCATGTTTAAACATTTACCTATGTAGGTTCCATGTTCTTAGGACCAGTTTAGGTTCCACATGGTTACAATTAAAGAATAATTAAAATTGTAATAACATTAACTGTTCCTTCTTTCTTTAACCAATTGAGTTAATACCAAATCACTAATGATACAAAAAAAATAGTTTTAATTCTTGCAGTCCACAAAGATAAGCGGGCTTTTACTTGTGGGTGAATGTATGCATGCACATTGTAATAGTGTGCATGTGATCAGAGAGTCTAAAGAGGTTCTTTTCAAAGATTCATATGATGAACATGACATGTTAATTTCATTAAGCAATTCTCCAAATGTGACCGCTTTAGGTTCTCAGATGCAAGCTTTATGTCCAACCATACCCACTTTTGTTCTCATGCATGCACTGATAAGTGTTTACCACAAGTAAAGCTTGCTACCTTCTTGAATTGCAAGAACTAATAATATTCAATCTAAAAATAAATATACTGACTGAAATATATACACACATAGTAAACAGGTAAATTAATAATAATAATATAAAAAATTGGGTGTGAAGGCCTAATTATTTATGATAAAACTCCAAAAATGTTAATGGTAAGATAATCTATGTTGATTGTACTGTGTCCAAAGGCTTATTTTACTTTTGACAGGTCGATCATTGATCAATTTGTGATGCCTTAAAGCAGCGGTCAGCAGCACACGGCGGGCGGGCCGCGCGGCCCGCGAGCTGCCTCCATGCAGCCCGTGACTGTTTTATAAATAAAACGTTTATAGGTACCTACCAAAATAAATAATTATTATAATTGTAACATAATTATTAAGTAAGTGGAAAATTTAAGCAATTGTGCATTACAGTGAACATGCTAATGTGCGAATTGTATATGTTTGCTCAGCAGTTAATTACAATTTTTGGTAGTACTTATTTATGCGAACAAACTTTTTCAATCCTTAATTATTGTAAAAATAAATATGCTTCTCGTCTCACAGATGAGCATTTAAGAGCCATTTCACAAATTGCAACCACTTACATAAAAGCTAATATACTCGTATAATAAATAGCTGCTCAAATACAGTCTCAATTGTCACACTGAAGTTTGTATTTATATACTTTGTGGTGCGTGTGGTTTTTTTGATAAAATAAAACATAATATGTTTTTAATATCACAAGTGAGGCCCACCTTTACTAGATTTTGCCACCTAGTGGCCCTTGGCTGCTGAAAGGTTGCCAGACCGCTGCCTTAAAGCATTACTGATTTAATTTTATGTAAAAATTAAGTTTCTTTGTCAATAAATTTCAACAAATTTAGTGCACCTACAATAAATACTGTATTGTGTAATAAGCCATAAAGCCCACATGCTTATACATAAAAGTGAAATAAAAGCAAGAGTATGACTTTTAAAATTTAAATAAATTAAAAGAATAAAAATTCTTTTAATTAAAATATTTTCATTTAAAAATGATTAAATTTAAATATAAGGACTGTTGTGGAATAAATACTTATTTGTGTAAATATTATAATGCTGGTCGTTTGGTTGTAATATTATTATAATCAAAAAGTAAATTGTTTGTTGTGATTCGAAGGTGAGAATAAAAATGGTGTTTGATTTTATTTAGTCCCATTTTTATTTAAATATATATAGAATTTGGCCTCCTTCGGGTCCATCACAAGGACAATAGTTTATTATCTATACATATAACTCTCAAAATGGCTCTAGAATGTCTCCTAGGACAATGAAGTATGACAATTGTGACATGTTAAATTTACTGTCAAAAATCAGCAACTTATGGGTGTGCAAACATCAAAAGTAAAATAAATGTTTGGACAGGGTATAATAGTAAACTTAATGCATGACATAATGTCACAGTTATGCTGCTCTAGGCTTGGATGTGTGTACTGTCTGACTGGTGTTTAAATTTTTGTTGGGGTGCAGTATAGTTATAAGGCGCATGTATTTATTATTTGAGATATAAAGTGAATTTTGGGTGGGTATAATAAAAAAATACCCACGAAGGCTAAGGGGAAGCTCTGCTTTGCTACTCTCCTGCCTTAGCCTTGTAACCTACATTAAAAAGGTTGGATCTGTTCATAAGAAATAAATTCACCCTATAACTATACTCCACTCTTTTGTTGTATGTCAATAATGTGATTTGCCACATACATGCAGAGTGTATCCATCTGAATGTACCCACCTGCATTATAATTATACTGATCATATTGAATTTGTATGTTACTTATTTCCATCTCTTAACACATTAAGCCTGTACTCACCTCTGAGCCTCACTGTAACCAAAAATTAGTGTGGAGTGGCTCGCGAACGCACCGCCAGCGACTCGTCGACAATTGTCAGTTTTTGTCGTGAAGCAAAGGTCGTGGCAGTCATCGGCGCCATTAAAGGCACAGACAAAACTCCGCGAAAAATGGCGTTCGCGAACCACGTACACACTAGAACCCCGTTACTGTATCTCCTCGGTTCCAGTTATGGCTCGCAGATGAGTTTGTGGTCCAAGGCAGGTCGATGAGCGTTGCGAGCGAAATTTGTTCTTTTCATGTGTGCACTAGAGCACTACAGTTATGGTTTGCTGATGAGTATGCGGTCAAAGGTGGCTTGTTGGTCGTCACGAGCGATGATAATTTTCGGTGTTCATATTAGAGCACGTTACTGTATCCTGTTACAGTTATGGCCTGCGAATGAGTACACGGCTTTAGCAACATAATGCCGTCATCATAGACTAATATTTACTTAAACAATAATATATATAGATAACCTTTTATTATACACCAAGGCAAATACAAAAAAAAGAAAAAGGAACAGTACAATGTGTGACCTAATCCCTAAAATGGATCTCTTCGAGACCTCTCTCTGTCTTTCTAATCTCTTCATAACTTTAGGTTAAAATTTAGTGGTATAATTCATAAATAAATAAACTAGACATAGAATATATAAACACAACCATAGTGTAACTTATGTACTTATCAGTTTCACAATTAAGTAATGAGTATAGTTTGTAATAAGTAATTTTAATTTCATTCCATATAGCAGATAGAAACCTGTTATAGTTGACCAAATAAGTGCATGTACATAATGTTAAAGGTGATGTGCAAATGAGATAAAAATTAATTTTAATAATTATATAAGTAATATACAGTAAATGTTCTGAACACAAGATTGTCTGCAACATTTTTTTATAAGTCATATATTAATCTTTTCAAGAAAATATTTTTGAAGCATTGTGAGCTCCAAGGCTTAGCATATATATTTATTAAGAGATGTCCTTTAATGCAAGGACTAATCTGTACTGTTAATCTTCTTGCATCACTTCTACTTATAGTGTTCCCACTGACTGCAGGGAGCTAGAAAAAAAGAATTTCTTTGACTCAAATCAAACATCAATCAGTGATATTGTAGCCAAAAAGGAATCATGTGGCACATATTTACAAAAATTGTGGTTGCAAACAATCGGCCACTCAGGAGATTTACCGATACATACCTTAAATATATAGACAATAACTTTAGCAATAATTTAAAAAAGAAACGAGGTATATCTAGAATATACACAATTTTTTACTGGTTGTTGATTAAAATTACAGTTGTCTAGCTTAAAGTCAATATTATATATGGTCCATTTTTTCTGTCTTTCAATTTTGACAAAACCATACTGATCCATATACACATATACTTAATTCATTCGATTGAATACTGTTCTGTGACTGAGCAAAATTGAATCAATGGTTGATTTGTCTAATCTCAGTATTACAGACAAATCTTTCGATCACCATTTAAGAAGCTTTTCTTTAGCTATGCTATGGGTAGCTATTATCTTTTCACTTTATTGTTAAAGAATTGTGGGTAAATATACAAATGTGCATTTGTTTAATAGCTTGGGAATGGTAAGGACAGATGGATTAAAAAAAATCGGAAGGTCACCATTTTGTATTTTAAAAATAAAGTAACAACCATTCTGTGAAACTACAGAGGTCTTATAATGCATAAACCCTTGCTTAACAGGATCCTTTACCTTCACATGAATAGTATCTTCCATGTCCTCAAATGGTCTTTGTTTTGTAATAAATAAACCTTTTTAAGTAAATAGACCCTTTTAAGGTTAAGGGTATATTTACTAGAAAGGTCTATTCTTATCTATGTACCTATGAGATCCTTAAATAAACCCTTAGAGGTCCCTTTACACAGACCTGTAAAGGGACTACTTACCTGACTGACAGTCCCAAAATAAAGAAAAATAAAATTACTGCCATAAGGGCTTTACTCCTCCGAATTCAGAATGATCCCAGTAGAATAATATATATATATACATACACCTGCTACATTTCAAAATATCAATTGAAACTTATGAGTATAAAGTATGACTGTGTTTTATACAATATATCTTGAAATAGTTTCAAAAACAACTAATGTTTTATACACTTAATTTTTTTAAATAAAAGTATAAAATCATTACAATTAGACAAATTACTAATTGTTAATAAGTGTGTATTTATTTAATATCCTCATATATCCAAAACAGCTGTTAAGTGCAAAAAAAATCTAATTTATTAATATTAGTCGTAGTACTTGTAGTATATTTTAACTATAATACCTGAAGAATATAAGTGGAATATTAAGCTTAATCACCATATATTTGCAAAATTCTTAAGTGACTATCTATTGAGATTGTAAAGCAACATAAAAAATATTTGTAATTAGTGAATAATTATATTGTTCCGACGCTCGACCGCCGCTGCCGTGGTATGACTCGTGTGCTTTGGTTTAAACCAACCGCATTGCTCAACGCCACATAAAACTAATCTTCTCCATTCTCGCCTATAACCTGAGTTACTATGAGAGAGTTCACGATGTTGCGCCCCATAACTTTAATTTGATGTACAGGGATCATAAATTACAAACAAGTAATGTAAATAGGTGGACAGTGCAGTCTTTGTAACTACATTTTTCGGTGACTTTATTTCTTCAAAATTGTTACATGTAGTAATATATAACAATTTTGAGGTTTTAGAAGGTCCTGCACTGATGCTGATGAAATGTATACTTTAAATTGGGAACTTTACAATCCATTCACAATTTATTGATTATTTGTGATCTGACTAGTTAGATTATAAATGTGCAATGTTTGGAATATTCTGCTGACTTATCTATGCTTTGTTGACACATCATTGTTGTTGATACAACATTTGTACTAATGGATAATAAATATTTATACATTATATATTTATACATTTCAGATTCCAAAAACCCTAAAATTAATGGCGATGATGACAGTATCAACTTTCGCCCTTCACCAAATTTCATTCATATGAAGAAGTATTTAAAATCGAAATTTGTTGAAGAGAATTCAGCTTCTAATAGTGCTAATTCAGATTCTGATTCACCATCAATGAGTAACGAACAGCAACAAAACAAGGAGCCTGCTAACCAGCAGGCTTCCGAAGGGCAACCACCTCTGCCCCCCAATCCTCCGTCTCCTGACACACCTGTTGTCATTAAGACAGAGAAAGAAGATGTAGAAGAATATTCTTGCAACCCAGATATGCAAGAAGTTACACCAAATGAGTCTGCAACATTCAAAACGAACACTCAAGCCACACCGGCTGAAAATAAAGATGAGGAAGAGACAATGTGTCGCAATTTTATTCGAGGCACATGTGAAAGGGGTGCTACGTGCATTTTTGTACATAAACTGATACTGTCACAGCTGAAACATGTGTATCGTTTCTGTATTAATTTCCAAAATCGCTCCGGGTGCAATAGACCCCATTGCAAGTTTGTACACGCGACAGTATTTGAACAGGAGCATTTTTTTAAAACTGGTGTGTTGCCACCTCATACCATGGCTCATCTGAAGCAAGAGAATCCAGCGCCACCCCCACCTTCTGCCGAAGGTACTTGTTTGTATTATTTATATTTTTCAAATGTACCTTTTAAGATTTTAAGTAACATCTTTAACCTTTAAAAAAATTCTGTCTTTGTATATAACAAACAGACTTTGTAGACTCTTTTGTCTTTTCTTTTTTTATTTCAGAACTCAGTAGTTTATATTGTTGTAGTGTACATAGGTACAAATGTTCAAGTTATTTACCTAGTACATAATTATAAACTATGTTTATTAGCTTCAAGAGAAAGTATTGTATTAGCTAAATAGTAATTATAAAGATTAAATTCATTTTTGTTAATTATTTGCTAAGCTTTTGAGCTTTAAATTTAAACATGTTTGTTCATTATTTACAGAAACACAACCAGCAGAAACTTCAGCAGTATTCCACAATCAACAGCCTGCTCCAATGCAGCTTGCTGTAATGTAAGTTTCAATTTGTTTAACATATACTTATTATTAACTACAGTTTTCCACGCAGTTATGTCGCATATAAAACCTTAGGTAGTAAGCTCTATGCTCTATATATATATACTTTAATTAAGTGTTTTACCTAAAACTTTACTGTTTCTTGTTAATAATATCACTAAAATAACAAAGAAACTGAGTATAGTTTTTGCTCATTCAGCTCACTGTAGCCTTTGCCCATTTAGCACACTGTATGTAGCATTTGCCCATTAAGCACACTGTAACATTTGTCCATTTAGCTCGGGAATGTGTGTATTTGTCTGCATATTTAATATTGTTATTAAGTATATGAAATTGGGTCACACTTGCATAATATATATACACACACACATATATATATATATAGAATCATTTGTAAAATAATTTTACAGAGAACAATCAAAACCAGAAAGCTCTGCTGGAGTTTCTGTAATGGACATTTTAGCTCCTGTAGTAGCTGGCAAGTCTCCTTTGAAAAGAGAGTGGTCTGAAGTGGATAATAGTAAGTGTTCGCGCCGCTTAATTTAAAATCCTGTCCTATCAAATTATTTCCACAACTACCCGCTTTCCTAACCGAGTTACATCTTCCGTTCCATGCGACTATCCTTGTCGTACTTACCGCTGTACTAATTACTGCTCGTCTTTACGAGTCAGTCTGCTGTCGACCCTCGTACGACAACTTGCCTGTAAGTGCAATAATACCGCGCCGCGTGTGTACATATAATATCGAAGGCCGCAAGAAGGAGACAAGCTAGAAGACGCAGGTTAGTCTCCTTTCTTTCCAAACCAGCAATCCTACCACCGCCATTTTGGATATGCGTTCAGTACCTAATACTGGGCTGCCGTGTTAACAATAAGTTTTTTTTTCAATTAGATTGTTTACTAATTAATGACTGGTGTTGTATATTGTTGTATTCATTCACTGATGGTAAGGCTACCATCAGTAGAAATTTGACACTACTTGTACAGAACTTATGTCAAATTTTAACTGCTTGTAAGCCTAATGAATGGTTAGTAAGTTATAGGAACTAACCATTACTCTGGTTGCAGTACTGCGCATGTCCTGAGTTCAATCTGCACCAATGGACGCCACATAGCGCATTTCACTCACTACCATTTAATTTATTTCTATATTATACATAATGGTCATAATGTGTATGTCAGTGAAAATTTTAAAAACCATGAGATTATAATTTGACTAGTCAGATACAGTCAACAAAGTGTGAACAGATAGAAAGCTCTCAATATCTATCAATATCTCAGTATACATTTATGTTATTGTTTTTTTAATTTCCCATGCCTGATTCTTAAATTATAAGTTATAAGGATGTAACCTTCCTTTGGTTAATGGCCGCTTTAGGAGGATTCTACTTTGAAGCTGAAGAGTTGGTTGCGAGACACAACCAAATGATGTCTCATACAATAAGTTTAATTCATTTCATGATTATAACTCTTCTTTACCTGTTTACAATCTATGGACAATTTATAATATAATGGTTTTTACACTTTGTAGCCTTATAATGGTAATTATAATACTATTATCCTATGCTACAAAAAATATTCAGATTGCTTAATGTGTTAAATAAATTGAGTGGTGCCAACAGTGGGATAGTTTCCTCCACCAACTAAAAGTGTTCCATTGGTACATTTATTTAAAAAATGTGTAAATAAAGTTTATTTTAATTTGTAATTTTGATAACAATGTTTTAAATTTATTTTGTTTTTTTTACAGATGTAGAATCGAATCGAGATCATGGTGATGGCATGCCTGTACCAAAAAAATGCAAGGAATGCGATCTTAATGAGATCAGGTATGCTGTTGAGATGTCATTGTGTTTTGTTACAGAATAATTCATTTGGCATGTTTACACACTTTGTATGGGGCAAGGTGTCTAAACATGTTAAATGAATCAAATCATCTTACATATATATAGATAGGCTATTTATTTCAAACAATACTTCGAAAATGTGTCAGGGGGCTTAAAATTTCAAACCATTAAAACAAAACCTTATTATACTCTGTCCAATAATTTATTTTATTTTTGATATTTGCACATTTTTATAGTGAATTTCACATGTCACAATTGTCACACTTTATTGTTCCAAGCGACGTATAATTCGCATTCTGTAAGTCTTCTAATACATAGACTATAAACTATAATGATCATACCTAAATTTAATTGTAATTAACTGTTTTGAAATAAAAATGTTTTACTTAAAAGTAAAAAAACATGGCGTTTATTTAGATTTAAAAAGCCATTTTTTCACTGCTCAATAGTAAATTTTATGTCATAAAATGTGTGATGATTTTTATTCCGGGAATCCCGGGAGCGGTTTAAATTGGTTCGGGTGCATAAAAATTGGCTTATTCCGACACAATTTTCCATAAAACGATAGTTTACATGCTTTTTTACATACTGCGGTCCTTTGTCCCGCGGGAATTTCAAGTCGAGCGTGGACGAAATCGCGGGCATATCCTAGTAAACTATATAATTTATATATGAACTGAACTGAACTACTTGGTAGGCGCGCCTTACGCTGCTTATATACCCAAAGGAATCTACTGGAACCCATAATTTCTATCTTCTTTTCATTACTCTTTTATTTACTGTCTATCCCTTTCTAAACATCTATCTATCTCTGTCTTTTCCTTCCTGAACCTTCTATTCTAAAATTTCGTTATTCATTTGTTCACCATCTATCCTCTTCTAAAATGTATCTGTCCTTGTCTTTTTCTTCCAGAATCTTCTACATTTTTCTGAAACTTCTTAAACCAATTAGATCGTTCCACCATCACTCGCCACAATATTTTGTATTTCCTTAAGTCTAGACTTTAGGATGGAAATAATCTATTAAGTCTCTTACGAAATGTTACTTGAAACAAGAGCCTTCTTTCCTCGAATTATAAATACTATTTTCCATTTAAAGCATAGCAAAGCATAAGCATATGCCTCGTATATTCTTGAGTCCAGATTTTAAAAAGATAGTGATTTTAAGATTTATGTTGATATGATTTTTTTTTTAAAAACTAAACCCATTACGGGTTTAGTTATTTTGAATCAATTAATAGTATAGTTTGTGTTTTTATGTTATTAATTGTTGAAATTCATTCATATGAATAGTTTGTGGCAATCAATAACGAATCAAAAGTATCTTATATGTTGACCAGGGATATAAGCTACCACCATACAAAATTTCATTTAAATCGGTCCAGTCGTTTCGGAGATTAGCCGTTACAAACAGACAGACAATCAGAGAAACATAAAATTAAAAAAAACCTAAATTAGTTATATTTCACTTCTTACATCCCCCTGACTGGGTTTTAGTATATTTTTTTTTATTGTACAGAATTTCAACCTCTACAGTTTTATTATATGTATGTATAGATAGTATTTCAGGCTGATTTTTCCATTTTGTAATAGAAAGATATGACCCTTTTTTGAAACCATATCTCAAATAGTTAAATTTCTGTGGCCCCTAAGTCCTTGTCTCCTTTCGATCTTAGAAATCATGATAGATATAACAATTTTACTTGTATGAATATAAATGTTATTCACAATATTATTTTTAAGCCTTACTAGGTCGCCCGTGGTCGAAACTCGACCATAATAATTAATATCAAAGACACTCACTTAATTAATATCACTTCTATAATCACAGATTTCGCCAAGGCTGTTAATTTGACTTGAACGATAAACAAAAGAGTATATATGCGTGTCTGTCAAATACATGGTAGTGCGTGTATGTTTTTTTATTGACTTATTGTATTTTTATAAAGTCGTGGTAGCGTAATGACTAGCGCACGCATCCTAGACTCAAAGGGCGCGGGTTCGATCCTGGCCGGAACGCATGCACCACTTCGGCAGTTTCTGACCTAATATGCATATTGTTACAATTACCACGTGCTAACAATGGTGAAGGAAAACATCGTGATGCAACCTGCACATCGAGATAGCCGATGTGTCAAACCTGCCAAGCCGCCTTGGACAAGTGTGGCGGGTATACTGTCCGTTCCTCTACAGTGGGAGGCCCGAGCCCAGCAGTGGGACAGTTATGGGCTGTTATTATTATATAATATTATTTTTACCCATAATTAAAAAAAAATAATAGCATTCGTCGCTTCTCCTCTATATAAACTATAAGTATGCTAACTTTCATACTCCTCCATCAGCACAATATTCGAAAAATGGGTACAAACTTTTTGCTTCACATATTAATATATAGATATTATAAATTGATCGATAGTAAATATGAGAAACTTCTTCTGTGATGTTATGCTGGTTAATTAATAGATTTGTTCTTTTTCTAGGTTGCAATTTTCTAAGAAGATGTGCGAATTCCTGCAGCTTTCTTTGAAAGATGTCAAAAAGAGAATGGCTATTTTAAACAGAAAGTACGCAAAACTTATTACATTATTGATATCTCTTCTGAATCAGGTACGTTTGGCCATTGCCAAGGAGTAGAATGAGAGATAATTGTATAGTAAACAAGTGGCAGTATGCAACTCGGACTTAGACATAGTGGTTACAAATACAATAGGGGTGTACAAATCTTGGAACCGGTTCAATATCAACCACTTTTAATTGGTTATAACCAGTTTGAGTCAACTATTTCGTTTGCGAGTGTAAACCTGAAAGAATATGAAACCTGCATTAACAGTTTTATTCTGGAAGCATTACTGTCTCATTCTATCTCTCTTAACATGTGTTTGTGTGTGACTGAGAGCTTCTAATATCACACGGCTGCGCTTTGAAGGTGTACAGCAAAAAACATTCAAAACCATTTTATTCAACGAAACCTATATTTTTTTTAACTCTCTTCTGCTGGATAGAGAAGGTCATCCGGCCTTATTTTTCTTTTTTAATAAGTTTTATTCTTGTATTTATCTTTTTTTATATTCTTTTCTTTTGTGTTTTTTTTTCATTTTCTCTTGTTTCTTTCTTTTTTATTCTTTATTAAAAAAAAACAACATTTCTGTAACATTGAGTCCTTATTTTCTATTACAACTTTCTTATGAACTTAGTTTTATAGTTTTTGCTTATTATGTCTAATGAAACCTATTTAATGACTTTGTTACCAAAAACTGTTTGATTTTGTATGCTGTAACTGGTACAACATTTTTGTTACTGGTGTTAATATCCACTATTTTGTAGAATCTGACTTGTATACAGGCCAATTGCTTTTGCTTTTTTTTTAAAATGGAGTACAGCATACAGGATGATAGCCCAACTATGATGAAAAGTGGTTACTGTCGCGTGTAGACGTTTGCAATACTAGAGGTGTTACCAGTGTCCTGCCGGACTCGTAGACGGGAGTGGAACCTCAATACTAATACCAGAATACAACTCAAGATTGTTATGGGTGCATACCATATAGCAGGGGTGGTAAGCTACCAGACGGGCAAATCTCTTACCATCTGGCTGTATGTTGTTTTGTATGGCCGCAGGAATTGCTATGCTTACACCATTCCTCCACGGAAAAATTGCTTTTATCTGTATTTCAATAATAAAATATATTGTTGCAATGACTTTTCATTGGTGTTAGTCTAAACGTATTTCTTTTTTGTCTTACAGAAATCGAGCACTGGCGACACTTTTTTAAACCCAATCGCCGGCAAAGAGACAGTAAGTGTTATTTTAAGTTGTTTTTATGTCATTTTTGAAGAAATCCCTCCTTGGTTTTGATAGATTAGGGCCATCCATAAATTAATGTCACACAAGATTCATGATTTTTTGACCCCTCCCCCATCCTTGCCACGCTGGTCATGTTCTTGAGACTCCTCCCTTCTTAGTGTGACAGCACATATTTTGCAATTTTACACCAAGAAAATATTAAATGAAAACAGCACTTCCATAATTAGCTTTATTTCCATTTAAATTATTATGGAAAGCAATATATTTAACTGACAATACTATTATGCGTGTGGCAACATTCGCTCCTTCTCTAATATGGCTGCTTGTTTGTTCCGTGTGTACTTATAATAATTTAATATTTTCACTGTGCTTAATATTGTTTTTACTCTGCTGCCCTAACTTATCACAAATTACTTTTTAATATTTTCATTACTATGCTCATATAGATATGAAGTTGGAAATATTATGAAATTTTTTGTTACTTATTCAAATTTCGTATTTTAGCGCATATAACAGTCATGAAAGAGTTCCCCGCCCTTAACGTGTGACGTAATTTATAGATGACCCCTTATGGTGCCAAAGAAACCATTGACTTTTTATTATACTAGCTGACCCTTGCCCACTTCGCTGGGAGCTACTCGAGATAAGCCAACATATAGTTACCCACGGGAAAAACACTCCTTCCCGTACCCATTTTGGTGGGCGCTACTCGAGATATGCTAACATTAACATATAATTACTAAAACAATGGTTATTATGGCAACGGTTACCATGGCAATGTTTACTATAGCAATGATATGGTATTGTTACGAGCTACAGGACTCGAATTAAAATAAATGCCGTTGGAATTACTATAGAATTTATTAGAACTGTACAAACAGGTATGAAACAAATACAAATAAAACTGGATGCAACCAGTTCACACTGCACGATTCAATGCAATTTGACACGGCAAGTCCGTCGTCTATATCGCTATTCGAGAGTACTACAAACGTCTTACTCGTATCGTAGTGGTCGCTTGACTGCCCATCTCTCCGTTCGGACACCCCTTTATACTCAGCTTAGGACCGTGTAAACAATGATTTCCACGAATTACACCTACGCCACCATCGACGCTATTCCCAGAAAACATAATTCTGCACACCTGCAGGATTATGTCTGCGAACGGCCATAAACAAATACCATAACAATAGGCTATTGTCTAAACAAAAGAACTCCGAATAGAGGAAGGGCAATAAACCAGGTTTTATGGCAGGCAGACGTGCACCCCTTGTATTTGGCCCAACTTGTAACAGTATCATTTGTGATGGTTGATAAAAAAATCCGTTCTTAGTACGCGTCTACGTTGCAAAAGGAAGTACCTCCTACTCGTATGTAAAATTTTAAGTCAACTGGACGTATGGTTTCGGAGAACTCGCGATGAGTCAGTGATTGGTATTTCGCTTATATAATATGTATAGATGAATGAAATTTTATAGGAATGTGAATATTTTTGTTGTGCCACATAACAATAGTATTAGTGAAACTGAAAAAGTTGTAAATTAGCTCTCATACATGGAATTGAAAGATGATAGTATTTTTAGTAGTCTTAATTTTCCCTAGTCTTAGTCAAACCCTAATGCGTACCTCTAGTTTAAAGAGCAAGCATTAATACAGGTTACATTGTATTAATTTTTTATGTTAATGCTAGTTGCCCTATTCACTTCATTTTATATCGCAAACGATCCCATCTCCCGGGATGCAAAGTATCTATGTCCATTTTCGGTATTAAAACTACAAATATACAAAATTACATCAAAACCGATTCAATACTCTAGTAGTTTTTCGTGAAAGCTTAACAGGATGACAGACAGAGTTACTATAGCATATTTTTATAGATGATGTATTTTTATATCTACAAACTTGAGAAAAGATTGGTCTCCTACACAAACTTCCATCCCCTATTTCAACCCGTTCTAGTTTTATTTTTTACGATCAAAAATATTAGCCTGTGTCAGGTTGTATTCTTTCTGGGACAGCCTTTACCCAAATCTATCCCATTATCTGGGATGAAAAGTACCCCTTGTCCACCCTCGGTATGAAAATTACATATACTGAGTTTCAGCGAAATTGGTCCAGTAGTTTTTCCGTAAAAGCGTAACACACAGGCAAATTCTAATCCTCCCATCGTTATTCTTTTGTTCGCCGTCTATCTCTTTCATAATATGTGTCTGTCTTTGTTCTTTGCTTCCAGAATTTCCTACGTTTCTGTGAAAGTCATAATACCAACTAGTGTTGCTAGAACATTCCATTTTCGGTTGCCACATGAATATTATAGGACCTTTAAAAGTAAAAAGTATTGTTGCAGATGTTGATCGGTCAGCTTATTCGCCTAATGGGATCGCAACAACGCATGAAAATGCTCCATGAGAGCAGAGACTCGGTAAGCCTATGAATATAATAATATTATTCATATACTTCACACCTTAGGTATGAAACAGATTTAGTGTATATTTGTTTCTTCACGACTTTGGTATATATCATACCTATGCATTTGGTGTTATCAAATAAAAACGTTAATTATTTTATTAAGAACGATATATGATCTATGGGTTGTCTATTGTTTGCCCCAAAATTATAAGCAATAATACTTTGAGAATTTTACTTGCCCGAATTGTTTGTTTACCATAAAAGTTATGTGACATTCTCTTGTTTGCCCGTACATTAGATTCCACAATGACACGAGTGCCATACGTATTGTTATCCATTTTATTAATTGCAATAATATTATTTAACAGAATATTCACTATAACCGATCCAAGTCGCTTCCGTAGAAAATTAACCTAACGCCTTTGTCCTAAAAAGCGATTGGCTTTCTAGCACTTCGTCGGCCGCTGCCGCGGCACGCTCGCTTCGCTCGCTCAGCTCGTGCGTTGTTTTTCATGTTCTAATCTAACCTAACCAAACCTAAACCTAAACCTATTGATCGTTTAGTTAAACCGATTTTATGATTTTTTTCTAGAAGCAAGAATTTCGATGGCAAATGATGTTATGGCATATAATAATTATGCCTTACAATGATGTTATTGAAATTGACTTTATGGGAAACAAAGTTTCTAGCACGTGACTAATATAGTAAACAATGAGTATGACATATAAAATTTTAAGAAACAATATTATGTCTTTTGACCAGTATAGCAGGTGAAATTATGGTAAATTAAATTCTGGCAAGTGGGTGTATCCGATGATCTATGTATTAACATGGCAAGGCGAATTCTCGTACCCCTTTTAAATAGATTTCGTATAGTTGAAATTTATCTACAGAATGTGCAAAATGTGTTTTTTTTTATAAACAGGTTTAAAGAATACAATAAATAAAGTTAATGTGTAGACGATGCAAAAGAAATCTCTTGCATCGTCTATGATATATGCTCTAGCATTTGATATAATATGTTAATGTTAGAGTGAGATAGATAAATATTCACAAGTGAGTTGAATGGGATCTTAATAAAATTTGGTAAGGATATATATATATATATATATATATATACATCGTAGGAAATTGCGAAGGACACAGGTCATTTTTTGTTTGAAAAATTATGTTGCAGGAGGGAGAGTGAAATAAATAGTCTCACTAACTTAATTTGTTTGGGGAAATGTTTTGTTAATGTTTGAATAACATCCTTTGAGTGTTTATGGATATCGGCCGGTTCCTATATCTCACTCTTCATTCACATGCCTTAATATCTGTAGAAATTTGACGTTACGTGTATAGATAGAGCTTATGGCATGTTGTAACTAATTACAGTGAGGCAAATGTCATGGACTAGAGACCCTGATGTTTGCCACCTCTCCTGAATCTTTTATAGTTTGTGAACTATTTTACGCGGTTTTATTTATTAGTAGGGTCTGCGTCACAAAAGAAGTCCCACGGAAAATAAAGGAACTAAAAGTGGCAGCTCCGCTATTTGTTAGAATTTTGTTCGTCAAGTAGCCTGGAAATAAATTAAGAGCTTTAATTATGGAATATTTTGTATTTATTATTCAGTAATTACCTACTTCGATCTACGGATTAGCAAACAATTACTCTGGCAGAATTAAATACGGCGATTGCAGCGCCGCGTCTGCGGGGCTTCTTTCATGGCGCGGACTCTACAGTGTATATTTTGGTTGTTTCTATATTTTTTTACCTTTCTACAGATTGCTGATGAAACATTCTTGATGAGACTACTCCTCGCTTTTAGAGAGGCCCAGGCAAAGAAGTAAGCTACCAATATTGGCTCGAGTTTGCTTGTTGAATATATAAATTTAATTCTTTTTTATTTTAATTTTTTGCCTATTATTTTAATAATTCTGATGTTTTGACATAAATGCATTTTTAATCGTTTTTAGATTTATATCGTATAATTAATGAATTTAAACTGTATTTCGTAATTTTAATTTTATATGTAGTATAGCTATAACGTATACACTATTAGTATGTAGTAGTATGAATTTTGACTAAGGACTATTATGTAAGATTAGGACTGTTTCCTTTAATAAATTGTAAAAGATTTTGTATGAAGATTTCTATTGAAATCCTGGTTTTCAATATGTGAGATAATTCAATTGGCATAATGTATCAATAAAAAATAACTTTATAGTTTTTTAAAACATATATATAGCTTTACTTATTACACAAAATACAAGGAACTACTACAACACTGTCGTTGTAACATGAAAATTACATCCCTTCTTTATATTGTAAATAAATACTTCGTTCGATGTTTTTTTTTTAAATCTTTTCTACTTTATATAATCCTAAAGCCCGATTTACATTAGTAGTTAACTCGCAAATAAGTCCTTATCATTGCTTGAATCCGCCCCGTTAAGCTCCGTTCATATTGTAGGGTGCGGTGTACGGACGCGGCCGACAGCCTCGGCTTTGGGTACCTGTACACTGAACTGTGTATACTATCGGACGTAAGTTGTGGACGTAATCTTACGCCGCTCTTAAACGTTCAGATATTTGATAGAAATCTGGACGATTTCAGCCTTCTCAACTGTCGTTAGAGAAAACGCTTAAGTCGCGTCCGAGTCGACCGTGGTCATTTATCAGTCGTGGCTCTCAGCCGCTGATTATGAATTCATCCGATAGTTTGATTAGCTCTTTAATCGCCAATTTATTATTTGCCATGGAAAATACAATGATAAGGACTTAATTCGCCAGTTTTGGAAGTTAACTATTTAACAAATGTAAATCAGGCTTTAGAACGACTAATTATTAAGAACTTCGCGCCGAACGACAGTATATTTCAATTACCTCTAAAATAGATTTAAAAATAATAGACTGAAAAAAGATTCTATATATTCATAAATAACCTTTTTATGTCGTGAAAATATAACACTGTAGGGGCTAGGTTGCTTTTGTTTTATTTGACAATGCCAATTGAACTTTGGGGCATGCGATACAAGAATTTCGAGATCGGCCTATTTTTAATCGGCACGTGGTCGCGAGCGCTGACGCGTCTGATGCACCCGCCTCTTTTTACCAGACGAAATGTTTGCGAAGGAAGAAATGTTGTTAACGTCCGAACATACTTCAGAGAATGGTGCAAGAGTTATACCCGGACCCGGGGATGAATCGTCCACCCGAGAAGTGGCCCTTCATGTTGTGGTACCCTTGGTACCGGGAGTCGTTTCCGATTTCCGTTGAAGAAATTAAAACTACTTTGGCTTGCATTTGGAACTGTGCCAGCCCTTTTTTCTGGCCGCAAAAACATTTACTTACCCAACTATGGGATCTAATCGTTGCATGCATTCGCACGAGACAGTTCTCAAGGCCGTGGTAGAAGGGAGAAATTTGAAAATAGGCCGCCGTCTCGATAATCCCTCTGGGAATTTTTCGATGGAATTCTTGCATGTCGCATTTTCCATTATCTTGGCTAGGCTAGATTGGTCTCAAGGAAACTTAGTATGGTTTTAGGTACGGGTGCTAGACTATCGAGTTCAGAAATCTCATAAAAGGAGTAGAGAGCGACCGATAGGTTGCCTTAGCGGTGTTATTAAATATAGCGCACGCCTTCAACAGCTTCCCTTTTTTAAAGATACGAGAGTGTAAAGTTAGTAAGGTCCACTTTAATAGTCCAGCGAAGTCTATATGATTTAATCAACCCATTAATGTACCTTTAAGTTTTACTAATTACAGACTAAACTCATTTCTATTGCGAGCAAGTAATTAGTTAAATAATGTTAGTAAATACGATGACATTGACCCATTTGTAATTAGTATTTCAGTAGCCAAGCGGAGTGTAAGCCTTAAAAATTTTTCAAGTGCGTAAGCATCTCGGTGCCTTTTTTACCTCTGCATGTTACTTTTAAGCAATAGCTTATTCGTGAAAACCAGGCATTGGCTTTCTTTTGATAATTATAGTTATGTAATCAAATGTATTTAGCTGTAGGTTTTCCATAAATAAATTAATTAATTAAAATATGTCTAGATGACTAGAGTGGGTGAACGACCTTGACAAACCCAACGTCGGCCTCGCCGCAATAGGAGCGGTGAAGCCGGATAATGCCAGAATGGCTGTATAGGCGTCACGACACCCTGACGATCCGTCCAACGCAGGTCCTTTTGGGGCACGTATGTTTCGGGCGAAACCTGTAACGTTTAGGGCGGGAACAAACGTCGGGGTGCCATCATTGCGTCGGCCGCGACTGAGACACTACACCCTACAGGTGTGTCCTTGGCAGGAGCAGCGCCGTGTTCTCGTCACGGCCATTGGAACTGACTTGTCGCTCCTAGCCGTCATTAAGGCTCATGGTCGGGAGCGCCGACGCGTGAGTCGCAGCTGCCTCCTGCGAGACCGTAATGTTCACTAAAGAGGTGACAGACCGGGTGAGGGAGCAGACCACTATGCTCCCCTCCCATCAAACTCGGCGGCGGTGACGACGGAGGGTCTTCATTCACGACCTCCAGTCACCGTAGGCTGCTGCCGTGCGGGGTGATCGGTGGCGAGCCGGATATGAAAGCCAGACAGAAGAGATGCGCACCGTTTCGCGCGCCCCCTTCTCACCTCACCAGTGAGACTGGAGGTAGACGGAGCCAGAGAGGCCCCGGTCTCCAACTTACAATCGAGGCTCTAGCCCGTGAAAGGGCCGGCCAACGTCCGTCCGGGCTGAAGGTGAATGTGCAAGCGAACCCACAGCTCTGACACGGGACTTATAGATAGACAACCAGGGTTTTAATGGATATCCTCAACCGTGGAGTGGCAATAGCACTCTTATGGAGGTGCTTGTGCCACCCCGATGAGACGAATCCCACTTCCCGCGCTTCTCTCAAGGTAGCTTGTCCTCGAGCGGATTTTTCCTGGATTAAAAAAGGGGGTTGGTTGGGAAGCGTACCTCCAGGGCGGTGGCTTGGAAGAGTCGAGAATGTTGAATTGCGAAAAGTCGCCTTGTGTGCGTAGAATTCCATAAGTATAGGTTCTGGATTCGATCATGTGGAATATTGGATAAACTGCCTCTTGCAGTAGCCGGGCCTCTCTGGCATTAGGGTACTTTATGACACTGACGACACGCTTATTACAGCCCGGAGCGGCGGAGATCCAGCCACTGCCGGCACCTTGCCGGCAATTTTAAACCTAAGGGCTACTTTGACCAAGACGAAGCCCCTTATATTCAAGACCCTCGTAGAAGACCGCCCCGAAGCATATGCGTAATCATTGAAGGCGTGGAAGTTAAGGCCCAGATACAGTCCCAGGATCTTGCACTTCTTGTGATATGGAGCTTCTGTGGCGACTTGTGCCTTTAAGTTTTACTAATTACAGACAAAACTCATTTCTATTGCGAGCAAGTAATTAGTTAGCGAGACAAACCAGCCACAATTTGTATCGACTCCAAAGGTTGAAGATGATGTACGGACCTCGAGGGTTCCAGAATGAAGAATGGATATTTTACTCGAATCAAACATTATTTCTACTATTGCCTAGAGTAGGTTACTTCACAATTAGTTACTTTCGTCGACTGATATATATGCCTTTCATTGAAATTTAGACAGTGATCCATCGCTAATACATTAAATATCGCGTCGTACACAGGGAACAGAACGACGTGTCCATGATTCGGTGGTTTCCTAACGTTTCGTCTAAAATGGTCTTGACATTCGCCTTATATACGGTTATTCTATACACGTCGTCGTTGGTGGTCTTATTTACAGCAGAGCTCAATGACGTGATGAAGCAGATACGTACTCCGATCAGGCCTGTATTCAAGCTGTTGCTAAGGGTCTGATTTAGGATGATTGTCAAGATTCGATATGTTATGGCATGTTACCTTACATCGGAACCTAGTTTTTCCAAATGACTTCAAAATTCATCGGAAGCTTCCCCGCCCTCTGCAGACGGCTTCCGAGTATGAAGGAGTCGATCTAGGCCTATAGGTAGCTATACTCCGGCATCCTATGGAGTATCACACTACGATGCACTTCTTTGGATGGAAGTCCTTCAGTTCGTAATAGACCGTTTCTTACAAGGACTTGAATTACTTAACTGTGCGGCTACGGTTTTACCGTACAGTGTGACGGATGAGTGCAACACATCTGCTGGCAACCCGCTCTGGGACTCCCAGACGAAGCTGCTTGCTACTTCTGACCCGGCATTAAGGCTTTGGTTGGAGGAGAAAATTACGCGGTTTAGGTAGGTTTAACTCACGAAGCCCTGATCAGCAGATGGGACGACGACTTGGGACCTCGATACGTCAGCAGAGAAACGATGGTGGCGCTCCAGCCCCACTTATCCCAATGGGTCTCTCGTATCTGCATTAGATAGCAGGCCGGGACTGGTGGACTGCAATGTTCAATATTCATCAAACAATAATACAAGCACATCCAGTACGAATACGCTGCTTAAGGGTTCCAACGGCAAGCACTAACGGTCGTGATTAGCAAGGTCATAGCGAAGTGTGCTCGACGTACGATAATCTGTACCTTGTCCAACGATTTATATTACTTTTGACAGGTTGGTCATTGATCAATTCGTGATTCGCTAAAGCATTATTTTCATCTGTGCAGGAACGGAGAAAGAATACAATTTCCTGCGGCCGGGCGGCCTGTCCTAAGAGGCGACTAAACAACCAGCCAGGTGGTAGGGCATTTGCTCGACTGGATGGCGACCACCCCTGGTCTAGAGTATGCCGCCATAACAACCTTTTGTTGTGTTCCGGCAGCAGTGACCAGGTTCCAGTCTCCTTTAAGAGAGCAGCAGCGCATTTGTAGCACCTTTGGTTTGCAAATGTCCATAGGCGACGGTAACCACTTTCCATCAAGTGGGCCGTCTGCCTGTCTGCTGAACTCCTGCAATAAAAAAATAAAAAAACGTTACCAATTCGATATTAAATAAAATCGAATTTCTTTCTATTGTTTTTTTTTGCTATTAATTAAAACATTTTAATTCCAAAATGATTATTTACGATTAAATTTAGATATGATGACGATAGCTTATAGCCTATGCATTGGATTACTCACAGAGCGGCACTGCTACTTCGCTTGGAATAGTGAAGTATGACGATTGTGACATGTGAAATTTACTGTCAAAAATGTCCAATTTGATAGGCGTGCAAACAACAACAGTAAAATAAATCGTGTGACAGGGCATAGTCGTGTCCTTCTGCAAGGCAGTTATATTACAGAAGTAGGTGGCGAAGAAGGGAGTAGGTAGCAGATGCGGATTGTATCCTAAAAAGTCGGATGGGGGCCCTTTGCATACCTACTCCCATCTCCATAGATATATAATTGGGTGGGATGCAGCTTTATCATATGACAATGGATGCTCTTATTACGGAGGATATCGTTTCATGTGTAAAAAGAACCAGTCCATACGATTAAGAAATACCAGGGCCCGTCTAACATCTACTGCGGATTGTCCTGGCCCAGATACGGCCAAGTTAGGCACGATTTTTGACCAAGCCAGCCGGACTATCTCAAATATGATCAAGCTAGAAACGATCTTTGACTAAGCTAGCATTAACTTTAATGCTGCACTGGAAGTACACCAGACTATGCTTAGAAGTAATTTACCGAACTCTCAGGGGACACCGTGATTCATAACAAGGCGATGATTATCTATCCTTGGTGTTCCTCAAGTGGATCTCGTGCGTCATTGTTACGGTTGCTGCTCTATCTGGGGGGCCGAATGGGCTGGATCGGAAATTCTTTGAGGAATCGTACAGACTATGGCTCTTAATAGGACCCCTATATAAATGTAGAACGTGACAGTCAAGAAAGCTGCGTTGTTTTGAACTCTACGCATGCTGGCTGTCAAAGTTTCTAAGGGACACCATACAATCTTCGTTGTGGTTGCTTTCCTATAAGCTAAGGCCCTACCATGAAATTTAAACTAAAAAATCGTTGCGTCCCTGTACGCATTGGCGCAAGCAAGGCGTGCACTGCTCGAAACTATAACCGAAGTGCTCTTATGTTCATCTCCCAGCTGTGGTTCTAACAAAGGTCGAGAGCCAAACCAGTTGGTTGTGTGAAATTACATTAAATATATATTTGATTGAAATGATGGTTGTTCGCTTAGTTTCAGTTATATTTCCTGAATTTCAATTATCAACACTTTTTGAATTACTCTTACTTGTCGCCGGTTCCTATATGTTACTATTCATTCGCTTGCCTTACCGTCAGTTGAATTTTGACATTATTTGTTTGGAACTTATGTCTTATTTTAATCGATAATAAGGTAAATGAACGGTCGTTCAGTTACAGAAACCAGCCGTTTAACTATGTATGTATGTATGTAAATGAGAAGTATAAAGATTTCTTAAATATGTAATTTTCAACAAAATCGCACAATATAGCATATGATTTTCAAGTGATGGGGATTGGATATCATCCTGGGTATTTTCGTTTGTTAAGACGCTCAAGGTCCTTGTGCTAGCGGTAGCAATATCCCGCAGTCCCGTAGCCCTGGCCTAAGGCGCAGGACGGAACACCCAGGGGTTTTAGTGGGTATCCCTAACTGGG
Source organism: Dendrolimus houi (assembly GCA_039645545.1). NCBI lineage: Eukaryota > Metazoa > Arthropoda > Insecta > Lepidoptera > Lasiocampidae > Dendrolimus > Dendrolimus houi. Next base: position 26,014,195 of record CM077123.1, on the reverse strand, counting down.
GAGTGGTAATAGCGTGGCACCGGTTCTGACCGGGCACGCTAGTGCCACCCCCGATCTGGCGAATCCCACACTCTCACATCGGGTCGCGAAAATCCCCCCAGGCTTCTGTGCCTGTCGCGGCTTAGTCATCAAAGGGATATCCCTGGCCAAAAAAAAGGGGGGTAGCAATATAAACACTACGTGCCTGAGACTACAACTAGTACTTTTCTATTGGATGTTTAGATTTTAGCGGTATGACGTATTCCGTGTCCAATCGTTCGGGATCCGTTTTTGCAGTGATGTTAGTCAGTTGTATTAGTACATGAGTGTTGATAATAACAATCAATTACATCTCGATATTGTCAGAGAGTTTCGATTAAAACGAATATTAGTTTTAATGACGAAACAATATTATTATTAACGGTTGATCCATTATAATTAAATGCACCAATATAGATTTTAAATTTTTCTTACGCTTTACTGTTATTCATAAGTAGAATTTAAACTAAAAGTATAATTTTAGTGTAAATGCTTGGACTTCTGACATTATCTACATGTCGGCGTGCATTCATTCATGCAGAATAGCGGCCACAGAACATACGAGCCGACTACTGTATTCGTTGAAAGTTAAACCGAATGATTCCAAAAAAAGGTTCCATTGGAGAACACTTTTTGAAGGTCATAACATTGACTTAAAAATTGAATATACTCCTAATATTTGATAGTTTTAATATCTGTACTATATTTATTGAGGCGACCTGTAAGTGCAAGCTGTATGATAAAATTAGTTTATAAATTACAGTATAAGCTAAGTAAAGTTACTAAATGGAATTACTAGGACTAGTAGTAATTGCGCTCGTTAATTTAAGTGTTACGTCGATGACAGTAAGGATCCGTTCAAGCTAGAGCAGAATCGAAGCGTCAAATTCTTCACAATTAAAGTGAAGTTGCACAGATACGCGTGCGCGCATTCGCACGATTTTACGTTTAGTAGCGATGGACATCAGATCCCAGTTGACTGGCTGTGATGAAACTAGAGTAAAATCGTTTACATTCATCTTGCTCGCAGGTTGGTTCGCGTAGTAGGCGTTCGGATTCGCCCGAACACGCACGCACCTATCAGCGGTTGTCGCTGGCAGACGCGCATTATCGGTAGTAAGCGCGTAAATTCCCGCGAATTTCTTTATCTCTGCAGAAATATGTATATGACTTTGTGAAGATAAGGGTGAATTTGCTGTCAACTTTTAGGTTGACTCTTTGATTCGCTTCAACTCTGCGCTAGCTTGAACGGACCCTTACTCCGTTGGATGGGGTAAGGCACCACTGGCGAGAGTTCGTGGCTCAATCGCTGCGAGCAGGCTCTTCTGCTGTAAAGTACAATATCATACGATGACTTATTGTAATGTCGATATAATTGTTGTTTGATTAATTTAACATTAACTTTAGAATATACAGAGTGAATTTAAATACTCGAAGGAACTAAATTGTAGTGTTCTATTAATTAAACGTCACTTTATTTTATTCGACATGGTAAAGATGAAAATTATTCTATTTTAATATTAATTTCAAGATACTTATCTTTAAATTAATATTCAAAACGCACGTTATTTTACCGCAATCAATCAAGATCATTCAATGAGTAGACATTGATTGCGTTCAAATGAGGTGCGGTCAAATGACCGGTGCAATTTGATGTTTAATTAATGTATAGGGGCAAATAGAACATTTTGTTAAAAAACAACTCTTTCCCTTGGTTTGCTGTTTGAAATTCCTTCACAGTCATTGATCCTTACAAGCTACACTATGATTTGGTATAATAATACAGTCAGATGTTTATTTTTAGTTTTAAATCAATAAAGATTGATTTTTAAAAATATAATGATACCGTTTTTATTGTGGTGTAGTTTAGAATTAGCCCTGAAGAGCCACTTGAAAAATTCACCCTGTATACAAATATCTTAACTGCTATGTGTTAATATTTACAAGTTATATCCTGAACGTGTTTGTGAAATGCATCGCCGTAAGTCGTCGGTTTTTTATATTGATAGATTTTTATCACGTACAGTCGCGGTATGAATAGGTTCGTCACCTTAAATTCGACTTTTGCTTGCACGAGTACCAGAAATAGTACCGCCAACATTTTAATAAATGTTACGTTTATAAAATATAGAAACGTGAGAAAAGAAAATTGCAATGTTGACAACGACTGACACTTGAGATCAACAATAATATTAATCATTAGAAACCACAGGATATAATCACTACGCTTATCATAAATATTAAAACCAATAAAAAGGTTTTACATCTCTAAACAATCTTTTTAGACAAGATAGAAAATCAAACAAATTTGATGTAAGTAATTTTAAACTTTGTTGTCAAGTAGTGAAACTTTTTTTTTATTAGCCTGTTCTGTGACTCAGTTTAAAAAAGGTAACATGTGCGTGTGGAACATTAAATGAACCAATTTGAAAAGTGGCGAAACTTTTCATACTGCGACCGTACATGGACTACTTACCTCGTTAGTCGTATAGCAATAATTTTCTCATGTACGTGTCGTAACTAAATAAATAGACTAATTAATTAGTATGTAACTAAAGTAAAGGATATATTCAGAAAATTATATTAGATAACAAAAATCATATGCGAAGCGATTTTTGTAAAATAAAAAAGCAATAACTTAACTTCCATTTGTCTTTTTCAGAAATTAAGACTAATTCAGAAACGTTGTTTATTCTGTATGAAATAGTGTTAATTTGTATATTAGGGGAAACTATACTATTGTTGGCAATCCAGTACAACGATTAGCACCTCGTTATTTTACTCAAAACATTGAATAATCTTAATGTATTTTTATTTTGTAGCCATTCAATGATAAATATAATATTATTGTACGGCCACAAAATAAATTATCTTAAATAAAGTAACTAATGTCAATCATTGGGTGGAGTGCCAACTATGATATAGTTTACTTTATGTATGTATCATAAATGTTTATTAAGATACTTAGTATAGTAATCAACTATTTTTTAAAGTATTTGTTACACTTTGTTCTCATTGGTCCATTTCTATGACACCGAATCAAAAAATATTTGCTTGTTAGTTGCATTTCAAATCAATTTTTGGTATTCACAATTGGATTACTGCAATTGCTTCTAAATTTTATAAATCAGACTAGCTTGAAATAAAATACAGGCATCTTAAGCCACCTTCGCATAATCCAAGTAAGTTTGGACCGAGCGCAATCAAACGCTTTTATATCATACGCTTACCAAAAATACGGTAAACAATACCATTTTTGGCACCCAACTATGATTGGCGTCCTATTCATTTATTCAAAATATTAAAAAAATCTTGATTTCATTTTGCTTTGCAGCCATACAATGATAATATTATTATGTTGCCACAAAATAAACAAGAACTTAATGTCTGTTTAAGACCACACGATAGCAGTGAAAACTGTTTCTTCAGAAACTGAGAGAAGTTGCAATTGAAGAATTTTTTCCCTTGGATATTTGTCGGGCGTTCTTCGCTTTTATGTTTATTCTTTCCACAGTTACATTTAATTTTTATGACCATTTTCTTTTAATTAGTACATTTCTTTTTTCGTATTGCGTGAATCGGTTCTTTCTTCATTTTTCTACCATCTTGTATATTTTTACTGATTTCTTGATTTTGTATCCCATCTATTATATATTTAATAGCCACCTAGTCCGTCATTTGGCATCCAAGCTCTTTCATGGCAAACGTGTACTCAATGCATGATTCGTTTGACTTTTTCTTTCTTGCTCTCATCATCTCATGTATCGTTTTAGCATCTATAGTGTCAGGGAACTCCTTAGAAATGGGTAATTTTAATGTTTCGCAACATTTAAAGGTCTTTTCAGAGTTAAGCTACAATGCTGCTGTGCCTGTTGATGATCGCCTCGCTGCCAATAAGCGTTGTGCTTGCGTCCAGTCGAAAATGTCCCCATTGTCCTCAATATCTTGGATCCATTTCGTGACAGAATATACTTTATCCTTCCCATCAAATTTTCTCACGATATCACAGTTAGGTGAAACATAAAAACACGTGTTGGCAGATCGAGCATACCATCATCGTCATCAAAGGATTGACTTTTAGTTCTCCATCTAGCTATCCTTGCCTAATTATCTTTTGTAATCGTCCTAAAACAAAAAGAGAAATTTGTCTTGCGTATAGCTCGCTGCGTTGCGTAGATATTTTCGTATTTTCTGCACCGTGTCGCGCGTCGTTTGTTAATAAACTCGTCGAACACACGCGTTGCTTTTTCTTCTTATATCTCGTAATAGCGTCGCAATGGCTTGCCTTTGTGCCGATCGATCCCGGATGAGCCCCCAAATTGTAGGCATAGTGTCTGGCAAGTGAAACAACACTTTACTTGCGTGCGTATAATATTGTACTTTAATATTATGAATATTAACACTGAAACTTAATTTAAAAAACTTAGATAGATAACACTTTATTGTACACCAATACAGAAAACCTTCTAGCCTAAAATATTCTAAATGTGCATAATGGACGGTCTTATCGCTAAGAAGCGATCTCTTCCAGACAACCCGTTTACGACAGCTTATTAGAGCGTCTTTATGCGTCGTGCGTTCGCCGACAATTCCTCATCTATACTCTTATTTCATTCACACTATGGGCTCGTTCAGAAAAATAATCTTATATTCATCACATCATGTTCTCAAAATATATAACTCCCACATAAATGTTAAAAATTTGGGTAGCTTTTTAATATACATTTCGGCTATTGGTAATACTATTATTTCGCCGCGACGATATCGAGGTATTGTGGATATAGTAGAATAGGATTTTTTATCACTATCCCAATGGAATCATAGTTTGAATAATTTTTTTTACCTCACACTGCAGCGGTATATTGCGTTGCATTACTTCGCTGTATCGGAGGAGAGAAGGATTTTTTTTATGTCCGTTCTGTCTCGTCAAGGGCCTTTTTGGTCACGTCTTCTGTAATCATGAACTTGTACAGTGTACCAGTTTTCTTCTATTTTCAGCATGACCTCTATTAGTAATGTCTATCTATCTATCTATCTATCTTATCTCTTGCATTCCAAAACGGCATGCGCCACTGAGTCCCCTTTTTCGTAGTTTATACATCTGTCTGTTTGCGCTTTCTTTGTTGTACAAAGATAATCTTGGAAACAGCCGTGGCCAGTCGGCACTTGCGTCATGTGATTATTTATTTCGCCGAACTCCCTCCAGTACCGTTTTCTTAGATTAGGTATCAATTGCCTAGTCCAGCTGTCTCCTTGATCTTCCTTCGACGTGTTCTGCCACCGCTCTATGGTTTCCTTTCTTATCGCCTTTTACTTGGGGGCCTTTCCTTGATTAATTATCCTTTCACCAGGCAGAAGAGTTTTTGGGATATTCCGAGCTATGCTTTTTTCTTTTGATATAGTTCTGCAACCTCTGCATACCCTTATAGATAGTCGTCGCTGGGTTGTCATTAGTACATTTTTATATTTTTTATACTGTAGGCCTCTTATCTTCGCGACGCCAAAATATTAAAATAGCAGAATTGGGCCCTAAGCTAAGCTGGTCGGTCACTCCTCCAGTAATGGCGAGCCACTTTCGTGATAATGCAAATGCACTGGGTCCAAGCGTACTTGGATCCTGTAAACGCGTCTTTAGTTCAAATGAGAAATGCATTTTGATGAGAGAGTGATCTCATGGACCGTCAAAGAAAATAGTTTTGATATATTTATTCTTGTAAGTCGTAGGATATTTATAATATTAACGAGTCATAGTTGTATATTATTGCGAATTTTTTTGAATTTTTATAAAACACTGTTAAGCATAGCGAATTACTTGAACACTGCGAATACATAATTTAGTAAATAACAAATTGTTTTTTTTGTGCCTTTTCACACTAGTTATATAACTTAAGGCCCCTATTGTCGCAAAAGGTCGAAAATGGGGTGCAAATGAAACAACTGTTTGTTGGTAATTACTGATCAATTATTTACAAAAAAAATTATCATAAATCTTCATGATATGAGACGTAACGTGGTTATTTCGTAATTTTTCTCTAGTTATTTAAGTTAAAAAAAAAATCAGTGTATCACTTCCAAATTATTGACATGAAATCATTTCTTCCTCCACTCCTTCATTTTTTACCAAAAAAGGATAAAAAAAAATGTATTTCTTTAGGAAAGAGAGATACATAATTTGGTTTTATTATTTTTTTATTTTATTTCTAATAAAATAATAATGCAGCTGAATAACGGCCGTGTCTATGGAATCCACCCTATCGCCCGAAAAATTAGTACTGAAAACACTTCAAGGACGTTGGCGTTGCTACAAACCTTAATTATCGACTTAGGTTATAGACTGTAAGTATAAATCCTGCATAACTGATTACTGTAAATATCATGCTCGTGCAAGCATACGAGTCTTATATTGTCTAAGGTAGTTTATTTATACAAGGTACTTTGATAGATAATTGGTTTTAATTAAAGGAATATGATTTAGACATGTTAATTCTTCAAAATTTGAAGTGTTTATGGAAATAAATGAATTTCTTTCAAATACTAAAAGTGTAACTTCAGTATTCATCGGACATAATTGAATAATACATTGTCGCTTTCAAAGTAGCTGTTCAAATAATTATAAAAGTATTTTTGCTTTATCAATTTTGTCTACTCATATAATTAATATATGTTTTTAACACTAAGCGTGGCATTTCATGACGGTAGTTATTGGTTCTTGAGAGACACCAGTGACCATTCGTAGACACAACTGGTATGCCTATTAAGAGTATATTTTTACTTTCAGTGACTTACGTCCTAACAAATACGTTTTAGGGAGAATGAAGGCTTTCGTATAAGTTCCGATGTCTGCTGTTTTCGTCATTTGCCTACAGAACGCCAAAAGGAGAATTTAAAAAAATACTCGTATGTTATCTTACAAACTTGTATACACTTGAAAAGTATTTTTTTTACAGAATTCTCATTTTATAAACTTAGGCCGCCGAGTTTTGTCAGTGACCCGCCGGGCATAATACGTAGGTTTATAATATAATGAATTTAGATACATTGATGATACCTATGGTGTTGCAAATATCTATAGACAACGTAACTCCTTTCTATCATGTGCAGTCTGTCTGCTAAACATTCTAGTAGTAAAAAAGACACTAAATAATAACGTAGCCCGTGACACCTCATCTAGTACGTATGTGGTTTCTATAAAAAAAGGTTAAGTATGGCTGGTTTGAGATAAATAGACACGAGAATTTGGAGGTGAATATCAGCATTTATTGACTTAAACAAAAAAGTCGGTAAAATCGTTGCAAATTTTTTGAAGACTTGCCTATCTTTAAGGTACCGGTTACACTCTGCCATGTCTTACAAAATAGTCACGCCATTTACTCGTGACTCTTGCACAACGCGAAGGAAGGAACACTGATGGGCTTTAGTGGGTCCCCCTCAACTCGGTGGTCATTTCGTTTCTTCGGAGGTGTTATTACCGCACCAATGTGGCGTATCCTACACGCCCCCATCGCGCTACTCCCGCAATAGTTAGTCCTCAATTGGTTTTATACACATCGTTAAAAAAATCTCTTCAAGATCTGCATAATGCGACTTATATTTCATTTTCAAATGAAAATAACATAAGTTAAAATTCCACGAAATTTTACGTTGGGTGTAGTGCAGTCGCGCACTTCGCCCATATTTAAAATCCGTCCACTCAGTGTACCTGCTCAGGAGTGTTTACCACGATACAGGTCCTCTTATATAACAGAATTACGCGAATTTTCATAGAAAAAGTGTTTTAGCGCAAGAAAATAAATATGGAGATATGGTAGAAGATAAAATAAAAAACAAATTTAAAACTAGAAAAAAATATTTAATATGTAATCTAAATATACAAATCCCTGTTTGTGGTTCAATTTAAACTAAGCTAAATATAAGTAACGATAGTAGGTACTTAGTTTAAATCGAATTGTATGAAGACAGATTGATTTAGCACGCAAGTTGTTTCCAAGTCTTTTATTAAACTGGTCTTCATGGAACTCAACTGGATAGCCAGATTTTGTGATGGCTCTTCATCGAACTCAACTGAACCGCCAGAACTTGAAGCAGGCATCTTTGAGGTCAAGATTTCCATTTCTGAACTTTGCATACCAATCATGAGAGGATCCTTAGGGAATGGCACTCACCATGCATTTATTTAATAGCACAAATTCGCGAGTAGCTATTGCGATCATTTTTTAAAAGCAAAAAGGATGCAGTTATCGAAATTGCTTATTTTCCAACATGACATTCCATTTTACTGATCTAAAAATTAACATAAATAAACAATAACAAAAAACAAAATATATATTCCGATAGAAAAAAGATTATTTTTTAAATTATATCGTTTAAAGCAGCATTATGCTCTATGCCCGGCGTTATCTCAATAATAATAACTAAGTTATTATTCTGAAATAACGCCGAGAAAGAACCTTTACTTATATGCGGAATGTTAAAATTTAAACAAATGGCGGCTTTCTAAATAACTAGTACAATCTGAAACCTGATTTTAAATATCTTGAGTGATCAAATCAACCTTTCGCAGCAAACTACTCAAAATATAGTTACAGAGCCGTTATGGGATATTATTTAGATTTACAATTCCCACTGCACGATAGTTGATGAAAAACATTAGGAAATCAAGAAATAACTTGACATTTTATTCCAAAATAAACAACAGTACTGTTATATCGTATTAGACTGCTTGATATATACCTATGTAACTTTGCGCAAAATGTAGTTATAATGACGATGATAGTCTTGAATTTGAGTTCCACAGTGGAGGAGTAGCATTACAGAACCCAAGAAATTCTCTAAAGAAAACTTGTCAGCACTGGAAAGGAGTTAGATGACGAAGAAATGCATTTAAATCTTATTCAGTATCAATAACCTACTAACAGCCCTCTGATCAATTGGTAAGTAATATAATTATGTACAAAATTCCATTGATCAGATTTATTTCAGCACCTCTCTTAGTTATACATAAACTTCGCCTCTTTTCGATCCCGGTTTTCTTGCGAAGTCAGCTGGGGTGCCGGTACTGGCGGCGCTGTGTTCGCTTTCACGATCTGACGATGGCAATTCTGTTATTGTGGCACGTTGGGTATGCGGTGAACCGCCCGATCCGTCTGCAGCGCCTCTTTCGGGCCGAGGGGTAGACGGCGTAGAAGCAACCAACGAAGTGAGTTGCGACATTCCCATTGAAGATAATGTTACAGGTGCTGCCGTTAACATCGGCGCTAATCCACCAGGAGCTAAGACTGCTTGCGCCAATGCAGTGGTTCCCGGCTGGCCCGCGTGCAATGTATTGTTTACCGACCCACTGTCGAGTTCTTGTATCGGCGACAATACTAGCGCTCCTAGTACTGGCACTTCATTTTGATAACCCTGGTGAGCCATTATTACACCCATGTTTTGCATGCCCATTGCAATCCGATTCTCGCGATCCATCACTTCCTTTGTCACGTCTGGTGTAGGTATACGTGGACGATTCCGTAGAGTTATCGGTACAGCAGCTCCGTTGCTTTTTTGAGCACCTGAAATGAATCCTTCCATAAATACATATAATACCGGACATATAAAATTTGCTAGATTTTAAAGGGATGCTTTTAGTAAAGTAATAAAAGTGAAGAAAGTAATGCGGTGAGCTCCGGTATATGATGAAATACTCCGATATTTATAAAATTAGTACCCGGCAGACGTTGTCCTGCCTTAAATAATAAAAATCTAGAAACCAATTGCAGAGCCATCTACCGGGACCAAATGTTAATCTAAACTATTTCTCGAATCCATTTGAACAAAAATAAAATTCATTAAAATCGGTCCCACCGTTTAGGAGTTTAGCGGCGCCGCCTACCGGGTCCCATCGTGAATCTAAACCATCCCCGAACCCACTTGAACACACACAAAAATAATTGACCTAACTCTTGGAACCCGCTTGCAGCGCTATCTACTTGATTCAAATTTGAATCCAAATAATAAATTAATTATTTTACATGTATTTTATCAATAAAATACCTCCGACCGAAGCATCTCTTTTAAACGATATTCAGTTTTTTTAAATCCTCTGACGATATTTGCAGCACGCATTCTGTCAATTCGATGTCAAACGTCATAAGTTTACATTAAAAAAGTTTATATTGTCCAAAGCGCTAAGGTTAGATTAGAAATAATTTTATATGGTGGTTAAGTATTCTTAATTTTTTCTTTCATAAGAACCTTCTCCTGACAATAACAAACAAAGCAAAAAAATAATTAGCGAAATCGGTCCAGCCGTTCACGCGTGATGGTGTCACCAAGGGAAATGGAGATTCATTTTTATATACAAAGATAGTAATTATGCTACATATGATCCGTCGAATGTTTTAGTATTAAAAATTAACAGCAAGCGTAAGTTTGTCGGTCATATCATAATAAAAGAGTTGTGAGACAAACCATGTCTTGAATTTTGACGATGTTGCCCTCTACCGGATTTGCGTCCGACAAGACGTTCATACAACGACATCTTGTGATGAGGAGGCGGTAGAACTGCAGGCTGTCCTGCCTCCGGACTTGAGTACACAACTGAATTGTGGCGATTTCTCCCAAAGAGGCCACCCGAAGAGTATGCAGTGGACGCTGAACGCACCGAGCCCATCCTTGATATCTGTCTTTGGAACCAATTCTTTCTCCTCTCCACTAGCGGCGTATCAACACTCTCCTGGTACACAAAATTCCACGTCATTTATTATATATATCCTATATCTTAAAATTATATATCCTATATTTTAATATTTTCAAAAATTTGAATGAGATTTACTAATATTTGGGTTATGGATATTGTGCTTAGGGCGCGTGCAGACATCACCAACGAATGAGCTTTGTAGATGTTTTGTCGAATTTCGATACCTTTGATATTACTACTACAGGACCTTAATTGGCATTTATTGATCCTATGGGTACTCTCCTTAATAGTAAATCTATGCACGAATCCGATTAGAACTATAGCTATTAAAAGAGTTGTTAAATTATATAAGTTCTTTTCGCAGCTTAGACTGCATACATTTTAGAGCTATTCCACAGCAACAGGTACAAGTTTCCGGAATAAAAAGTATCCCATATTCATATCTCCGTTGTTGAAAACTCATACTACCTACCAAATGTTATTATAATCGGCTCATTAAAGACAAAAGACGAAACAAAAAACTTTGACAAATCTACCTCATAGTATAACCCACAAACGTCCCACTGCTAAGCTTGGGCATCTCAGATTCTTCTAGGTGGATCGGCGTATTTTTCACATCTATCAGGTAGATGTACAAGACTTGTCACGATGCTTCTTTCAGCGTCAGCACGTGGTAATTGTAATAATATGCCTATTATGTCAGAAAACTTATCTAAATGGTATATGTTTTCCTGGCCACGATTCGAACACATTTTGAAAAGCGTATACCTTAACCCCTTACAAGAATACATGAATTTTCCCTAAATATCCAATTTATTGGTGTGTGATGGTGTTATTGTTATTATTTATTGTTATATCAGGAGTCAAACCTGTCAAGCCGCCTTGGACAAACGTGGCGGGTATACTGTCCGTTACACTATAATAGTAGACCCGAGCCCAGCATTGGGACGTTAACGAGTTGTTACTATCCAATTTATGTATTAGGATTTCAAAGTATAATAAATATAATTTTGCAGTCACGTAACTAAACTCACATAATCGGCGTAAGTTTCATCATGACTCTTCCTTGGTGCTTGGACATTAGCGTAAACTGCATCTTCAGCCTTCACCTTATAGTGATCAGCTGAGCAAGCGGGCTCGTGACGGCGGTAGTGTTCCGATGCCACGGTATATGGCAAGTCTTTTGGTACTACTTCTTCCCAATATTGGTCTTTTAGAAGTTCAGGGTGCTCTTCGTGCATTTCATCTACAATCATGTAAGCTGCCTGGAAAAATACACATTGGTTAAATTGTTTATTAACAGCTAACGGCAAAAGTTGTCATTAAAAGTACGCTTTAATAGTTTTAAGTACTCTACTACCATATCCCATCGCATTGATATCTAGCTATTTAGATCTTTAAATGTATAAAAGCTGCAAGTATAATACTTAAACAAAAGATACATTAACTGTTAATATTAATCGATTAAAGAAAAATCGTGTATTTGTACACACGATTTCTGGACACTTTCTAGATACTTATGTGCATTCGATATCGGTTGCGCACGAGTATTGTTCGAAAACAGAGGCTTATAAATTTTGAATATATGTATTATCTTAAAATATAAAAAATCTAAATGTGTGCTGGGACACATAGTAGAAGTGAAACTTCAACGGGACAAGTGGAAAAACGAATCGCAACGGACAAGTGGCAAAACGAATCGCAACGAAATTTTAGCTAGAAGTTTTACGGGCAGGTTTTAAAATTGGACAAGTACATTAACAATCTGCCCGTAAAACTTCGAGTTAAAATTTTGTTGCGATTCGTTTCGCCAATTGTCCGTTGCGATTCGTTTTTCCACTTGTCCGTTGCGATTCGATTTTCCACTTGTCCGTTGCGATTCGTTTTTCCACTTGTCCGTTGCGATTCGTTTTTCCACTTGTCCGTTGCGATTCGTTTTTCCACTTGTCCGTTGAAGTTTCACTTCTACTATGTGTCCCAGCACACATTTCGATTTTTCGCAGGCTTACTGCAAATTATGATTTGGTTAGGTTAAGTACATTTTAATGAATGCATTTTTTATTTAAATATATTTTATTTTACAAACGAAAAAACTGAATTCGATCCGAAACCAAAAAAATATCCATAGTCTACTCTATAATTATGCCGCCTCTCCACGCGGCCGTAACGCTTTTTCGTGACAGAAAAAATCCTAATACCCCTCGTCTATATAGAAGTTTCACTTCAATAACCAACCTTAATATGTCTGTCGATCAACCAGTTGAGTTCGATGTCATCGTCGTCTTCTCCAAACGGGTTAATTAAAACTTCAGCAACTTTCAACCATCCCACGTAGAAGCAAAACTGAAAATTTTACAAAAATATAATTATAAAATTTAATTTTTATTGTTGAAACTAGGTCCGTGGGTCCATCGGTAAAGGATTTCTCCAAAAAAATTGCAAAAACTCTTTGATGCCAAGCGTGCCTTATGGGAACGCTTCCCTCTGGAATCGATTTGCTACATAGTTTATTTTAACTTATTTATATCTTAACAATTTGTAACATTAAATGTATGTATATTATTAATTAAACTAAAATATTATAACACTAATACAATAAAGAAGACTTAGTTTTATTTTATTCTACCTATAACCTCCAGGAAAACCACGGCAGGAAGTTCCCAGTTGTTATTGTAAATGGAATAAACGTTCTAGGGAACTGTTGAGTGATTGAGCCTATTAGTTCAATGAGATTAGGGTTAGTATCCCGCGAATGGGGAGCGGTACAGTTAGGAAGTAATTCAGTGGCACCAGATCAAACAGTTCTCGGAAAACCTTTGTAGAGACGGTAGAATACGCAGCAGGACGCAATCTCCGAAGGCTAAGGCGTTGCGTTGGTAACGCTGTAGGCTGCTACGGCGTGATGCTGCAGACTACTATGGTGTGACACTGTACGCGATCTACGAATGCTAATTATGAAAATACGCTAGAGGGCTCTCTCTCAGTCTTTCTTATGTCAATAATCTAATAAGCAAATCTACCCAATCATAGAGTCAACAAATCTATCCTATCATAGATAGACTGAAAGCGGTGTTCAACTAAGACGCCGCTTTTAACATCTGTGTTAAACCACAGCAGACTGCAGCAACAGCAGCAGTACACATACTCACACCAACGCGCACTACCACCGCAGTGCAATACACGCTCACTTCACAAACAAACTCAGACACACAAAGAACCTAACAATTAATAACCTAGACACAGAAAGGAAAAACAACACAAATGGCACTAGTTAAGATATATATAGGTATAGACATAAGGCACACACTGCACATGCACTTCCTCACAACACCAGCATGTAACAAACACACTCTACATTAGTATAAGTTAGTATTAAAAATAGAAAAAAAAATATGATAAGTTATTCTTATGGTACACTACAACATAAAAATCACTAAATTAATGTCACACACAGTAACAAAAATAAACAATAAACGTGTATGAATTCTAAAAACTTGCATAGAAATTAAGTTGTAAAAAAGGGTACGGAACTCGAGTTCGCAGAATTGTTAAAAAAAACCACAGCAGATGGCGGAATATAAATACGAAAGGCGATTAAAAGTGTTTTATAGAATTTTAGATTTGTGAGAACAATATTGTATACCTGAAGAGCGGTAAAAAGCGGGAAGTAAACGTCTGGTTCATATTTAGATGTGCTTCCTGCAGCCGGTGGCACCAGTTGTCGACCCATCAGTGCTGCCACGAAGTACGTGTAAAGAGCTAACGTTACAACCTGGAAATGATAATTTCATAAAATTAACATGAATACTAATAATAGACAAACTTTTAGACTGACAGACAAAGGTTCTAAAAGTGTTTATGTATAATGCGTATGCGCATGCGTAGGTATGCGATAACTACTCATAAAAGACAGATTTTAGACTAGAAAGATATAAGAAATGGCATTTTTATTAAAATATATACGTTTATTTTGAAATAACAGAGACACCGCAATTTTTGTCTTATTTAGTGGTTGCGCTGAATAACACCTTGTAAATTCTCCCTACCTATTTTCGCCATCAAGAAAAATAATAAACTTTAAATGAAGAATGTCACATCGTGTCAGTGTTGTCTGGCACAGGCAATATATATATATATATATATATATATATATATATATATATATATATATATATATATATATATGTGTGTGTGTGTGTGTGTGTGTAGTTGAAACACGACATAAAGAAAACCACTTTCAATTTAATAAAATAACTTTAATTTCGCCTAAATCGAATACTAGTGGTGTGTGAACCCCGGGAGGCGAGCACAGTGTGGCTGTGGACTGGTGGCGATGTAAGTTACTCTTCACTGGCTTCTTCTTCCACGTCCCTTTACCTTCCTCGGCCCTCGCATCGCGCCCGTATATAGTATGAATTCTAAATTTTCAAAATATTGCCTTACAGCGTGGTAACTCAGTCAGCGTATTGGGCACACTTCCCTCTGACAGTGAACTGGTATATGTTCTAGAGGTGCCACTGATATACGTGCCAGATGAATGCTACACTGTAGAATATAATTTACAACCAACAACCCTAGTATTTATAAACTTCGTTACTAGTTTAAGATACAAATTTTTGTTTGTCTTTGAATTACATTTATGGGGGTCGGTAAAATGAAACCACCATATATTGTATGAAATGTCTATATTATAAATCACTGTAAAATATTCCTTAAATACTATTAATTAAAGTTACACACTTAGACATATGTCGCGTCGTTTTACTGTACAGTAAAACATCCCTGGCGCGTGCCGTGGGAGCGAATGCGCGCGGCCTTGCGGCTTATCGGTACGATAAGGACTGACTTGCTCCTCCAGGACTTGGCTACGGGCGAGGTTCTGCGGTGCGTCGGAGTTCGATATCGCGAGATCAAACGGACATTCCCGAGCGCGCGTCGGTTGTATTTGCCTCGCCACACATTGTTCAATCAAACTGAATCAATTTGGTCGTAAACAAAAAATGAAAATAAACCACAACATTCAATGACATTAAATCATCCCATTGTATGTGTACATGAAAAATAATAATAACTCTTTAGTCAAGTTTCTGCTTTAAGTTTAAAATACATCAGTGGTGAGAATCTTTTTGTAAGTATGAAACATCTGTGTGAGATGATTCCACTCTTCATGTTATGTCGAACTACAGATAGATACCAGTAATTCATATATTTATTACAAGGAAAAAATGTATGCCTGTTGTGTGTGTGCGCACGCTCGTGTTTATGTGTGTGTTTGGTTTTTAAATATGTGCAGCGAGTATTATAGAAGAATTAATCAACATTTCTATTTCATCATATCTTTTATATTTTAACCATTTTAAAACAGCCGCTTTAGTTACTATTATAGTAGTTCATGGGATATATGAATATCTATATATCTATATGAATTACTGTGGTTTCTTCATCTATGAAGTGAATTGTTTATTGAAAAGTTGGAAAATAGTCAGACGTCCTATTTACAGCTTTCCTAATGGACAGTAGTTACCGTCACCTATAGACATTTACAATACTAGGGGCGATGTCAATGCGTTGCCAGTCTTTAAGTTGGGATAGAAAGATAGGATAGGAAGCGTGGGATAAATTTGATGACATAGAGGGATCAGACAGGATGAATGAATTTTCGGTTTCCCAGAGTTCGATATAAACGACAACTGATTTTGGGGGTCGACGAGGTCTAAAAGTCGACCCTTATTAATTAATGACTGTAACAATTAAAAAAATATATCTACTTGAGTATTTTTACTTGATATTTACTGAATTTCATGTCTATTTATTTTGTTAAATTTTGATGGCAAAATAATGTCAAGTTTACTCACATGACCAACCGCAAAGTTTTTAAATTGGTAAGTATTTTGTATCAATATGAAAAAAACTAGGGGTAGTACTTTTAAAGTAATTTCGCTATGGGGGTCTGAGATATCAGTTCATTTTGGAAAAGGGGTCGCTTGCCCAAAATAGTTTGGGAATCCTTGGGATAAGCGAATGGTATTCCATTCGATAGATATACCATATCCATACGGACGAACGGAGAAAGAATGCAATTTCTTGTGCCCTGGCGGCCTGTCATAAAAGGCGACAAATCAAACCATCAAACAAACATAGCTAGATTAACAAAAGCCAATAAATATGTTGCTAGTATATAATCCCTATTAATATTATAAATGCGAAAGTAACTCTGTCTGTCTGTCTGTTCCGTTTTCACGGGAAAACTACTGGACCGATTCGGCTGAAACTCAGTATATACATATTTTCGATGCCGAGGATGAGCATAGGATACTTTTTATCCCGAAAAATGGGATAGCTCCCGCGATAAAGATATATTTGTCTCTCTGTTTGTTATCCTTTTATGGAAAGACTATTGGACCGATTTAGCTGAAACTCGGTACATAAGTAATTTTAATACCGAGGTTGGCCAAGGGACACTTTTTATCCCGGATAATGGGATAGATTTTGGAATAGATTTATGTAAAGGTTATCCCAAAAAGTGCGATAGGGTTTTTGTGATTTTGTCCATTTCATCCACTTGGTCCCGTTAGTCCCGTTGGTTCACTTTTGTCAAGTTTTGTCACTTAGACAGATAACGTAGTTTACAGATAGATGGGGAATAGTATTGTTTGCGATATAAAATGAAGTGAATCTACTGGGGGCAAATACATAAAGTATTAAATACAATGGAATTTGTACCGCCTGCTCTTTAAGCAGGCGGTACAGGTTACATTGTATACAAGAGATACGCACTAGAGGTGGACCCGTGGCGCAGCCGCGGGGTAATCTAGTATAATATATATTTGCTAAAATAAGTAGAAGTATAAAAACTGTAAAGTTAGACCTTAGTTTTTTTTAAAGTAGTTATTAAATAAAAGTATAGTAAATAAGAAAAGAATGTATAAAAAGATAAGTAGCTTGCGAGATAGAAAATAAGAAAAAATAGGCAAAAGAAGAATTTAGATAATAATTATTAGGTCATTTTCGATACATTCCAAAATTTGTAAATAGATAAATTGGCAATAAAATAATGTAAAACCCTAAAAATAAGTAAAATTTAATAGTTCATAATACTAAATTTATAATAGTGACATACAAGACAAGAGAAAGAAAAACGAGTGAAAATAAAATAAAGACACCCACAATTATTTTTTCCCAAAAGAGAATAAAAGAAAGAAACAGAAATAAAAAAGAACAAAAAAGAGCTCTGGCTTGTACAATGGCGGAGGATGGCGATTAAAAAAAATCATAATTAGGGTATTTGCGCATCTGGTGTTGTATTCCGACATTAGTAGCCAGGTTACAGTCTCCCTTAAGAGAGCGGCAGCACATTGGTTGCAGCTTTGCTGTTACGAATGTTCATAGGCGATGGTAACCGATTGCCATCAGATGGGCCGTCTGCCTGTCTGCTGAACTCGTGCAATAAAAAAAGCGACGAAGTAGAAGTGGGCAATCGGAACTCGCGCTCATCGTACGGAATACGGCTAACTCAAGAGTAATTCCGTGAATGGTCTAATATCAACTTAATTGAATATACTGTACAGAAAATAATTCTTAGAAAAATCAATAATCAAATGCGATTATACATATTGGCCGATCGTCACGTATATCGAGCCGAACGCGTGAGTCCTTGCCCGCATGCGCATATAATTGTTGTTGTTGTGTTTTATCATCGGAACGAATTAACTCTGACACTTTGAGATCGTAACAACCGTCACCTCGCATGAAATAGAATTGTATCACAAAACATATTACAACATATAACAGCTGAACAAGCTTGAGCGGTTTCAGAATTTTTGTATCAGGTCCATATTTGGATTGCGAAAATATGACCATGTATGTTTCCGAATATCGTAAAAGACTCGAGTGGCTTCCTATTCATTTTCGCCGGATTACTCACATTCTCACTCTCCTTTGTAACATATTATTTACTCCTAATAGTCCCTAGTACCTTAAGAAACGTTTAAATTCCTTCGCGTTCCTGCCCACAATTTGCGCTCTGATACGTATCGAAAACCTCACCTGCACACATTTCATTCTATTATGATAATTCTTTTATAGTGCAGGCTGTTAAACTTTGGAATATGCTGCCTCTTACTGTCAGAGAGGCGATATACTTACCAACATTTAAAAATTTACTCAGAATACACTATTTGTCCACAAATAGCTATGTCTGATTAACACAATATAGTCATGCTAATACACTTATTATAAAAACTTATGTATATTATTTTGAAAAATATTATTGTACATACACATGTACAATAATATTTTTTATATATATGGCTATGTATATATGTATGTATTTGTATATCATTTAGACGATACAAACGAACAGATAGGGAAAAAAGGCTAAACTAACTTAAAAATAAGATTAAATACGAAAATAAATTAAGTAATAAATGGTAAGACAATCCTATAAATAAAACTAACTTTAAAAAAAAATGTTCTAATAATTATATATTTGAATTGTAATTTGTATATCTAATTCTCAAATTAGTTTAAGTATTTATGTATATCTTACTTTTTCCTGCATCACCTACATCGCCTGATTCAAATTTCTTTGATTTAGGTTGCCTGGAAGAGACCGCTTTGATCGATAAGGCCGCCTATTGTATTGCCTAGAAAATATTGTAAATATGGTCTGTTTTGTAATCGTATATTTTGGTGTGCAAGAAAGTGTTATCTCTCTCTCTCTCTCTCTCTCTCTCTCTCTCTCTCTCTCTCTTATTTAGGTCTATGTTCTAGAACAAACGCTATGGGGTTTATTCATGTGCTGTTTTTCGCTTGTCATCTCAAAATTGTAAAAACCGAACTGAGGCCTTACTCTTGAATGCCTTTCATTGTTCGTTTTCGTCGGATCAATCCGAAAGAGTCATTGAAATTTTAGATAGAAGAAAGAACAAGGATGTCTTTGAGACTACAATAGTATAGTCTATATGACACAAAAACAAATAAAACATACAATGGAAAATGTACTTCAATATAAAACAAAAAGCAAAAAAAATCTAAAACGAACGACGTCAGAAGTTTGAGAGTAAGCTGTCTAATATAATCCTTTTTATCTAGTTGTCTATTGTTACGAGCTACAGGACTCGAATTAAAAATGCCGTTGGAACTACTATAGAATTTATTAGAACTGTACAAACACGTATAGAACAAATACAAATAAAACTGGATGCAACCAGTTCACACTGCACGATTCAATGTAATTCGACACGTGTAAAGTCCGTCGTCTATATCGCTAATCGAGAGTACTACAAACGTCTTACTCGTCTCGTAGTCGTTGCTTGACTACCCGCCCCTGCGTTCGGGCATCGTCTTATACTAACTACACAGTACAAAGAAATTGGCCGCGCACACTGAGTTTCTAAGAAATAGTAATTTGCACACCTGCGAACGGCCACAATGTCGAAAACAATAACAATAAGGATTAGTTCGACGCTAATGATGGTTATAAAACAAGTAAAAAGTCAATAGCATGTTTTTCTTAATTACAAATTCAAAAGACAAAAGAATTCCTAATCCGGGAAGACAATGGACTGCGCTTACAACAGGCAGCTGTGCGCTTATCTTTGACTGCATGTAACACTATCTATGAGCGTAACTAGCCGTATATAGATGTCAGTTGGTAACAATGTATATCCACTAACTCCTAAATCACGCGACGGATTTTAAGAAGTTTTAACCATCAGGTATATATTCAGGTATTCCTTCAGTGAAGGTTTACACATAAAAAACCCAATTAAGTTTTTATGTAAGTAAAATAGGCTACTTCTTAGGGGTCGACGCGAGGCATAGCCCTGGGGAAAATCTGGCACTGTCTATTTCATGTTGCTATTATCAAGAAATTAAGAAATACAAATCATTATCATTCAGGCAACTAATAAAACATCGTCTAACTCTCTATGAATAAGACCGTTAATATAAAAATTACTCTATAAAGTTATCCTACGTGTAGACGTGGAAATATCTACAGATTCTTCGGCATTTCACCTATTATACTCTATTGGCGCTGTTGGTCTATGACGATATTCCTATAGTCTCGTTACCAGAATTTATGTTTATACTGGAAAATGATTCTAAAACGCGCTCTACACTCCTGCCGAGACGTCTTGGCCAAATGTTTTGCTGAGACATGACGAGTTCGAGAGCGGTCCTCCACATACCCACTCACGCATTGCCCGTTCAGAACTCGTACAGGATGGACTTATTAGAAACGTCTGCCGCTGTACAACCCGTCGGAAATATCTGCACACTTGGCTGGAATGCGCTTCGCCTCTCGCTTCCCCACGCATCGCCCTGCCTATATATGTACTTTATACTCTATAAAGTACACATTGATGTAAAAGTTGTTTCAAAGTGAAAAAAAATAGATATACTAATTAAAATATTTTTTAATTTTACATCTGGTATTTTTTTCCAACATCTCGATTTTTTTTGCTATCTCTCTAGTTTTCATGACGACATTAAGCTAGGTTCGCAAATATTTCCCACGGGTTGTAGCTTTATGTGCTGCAGCCTACTACAATTAATCGAGAAGGAGACGGGCGGACGGGAATGTGGACGGCTCTGTCTCGCGCAAACACAAAACTCTTTGATAGTACCGACATGACACCGAGACTACACGAATGTAGGCGAGACTTGCCGAATAGGGCCTCTACACTCCCGTATTCGGCTAGTCTCGTGTAGTTTTTCCGGGAATGAAGAGCGGCTATAAGTGCTTGTGTTGATTGAGATATGGAAAAGAAATGGGTGCTTATCATCTCTAAAGTTGTGCCCAATTTTTTTTACTTGCTCTTTGGTCTTTAAAGCTAAATCATTTTGTAATCTAACTATACACTTTATATAGTAATATATATGAAGTATAAATGTTCTTTGCTTAAGTGATATTCTCAGGCGATGCTAATAGCGTCACGTTACAGCATCTCAGGTGTATGTAATTAGATAAGTGCACTTCAGGCCGGTACAAGCCCGATTGGTCTGCAAAGTACTTTGGTATTAGTAACAGTAATTGAGTTTGTACATGAATATATTAGTGTTAACAGTAATACACACGACTACTGACAGGTTTCTGCATATATCTTTTACCTTACCATTAGCATTCGACATTACTTGTATGGAGTTTAGTCAAATTTAACTAGTAGTAAGGCAAATTAATGAAAGAAAGAAAGAAAACAAAGAAAATCATTTTATTCAACATGAATTACAACAGATACAGTATCATTGCTAACATATTTGAAAACTAAAGTGACGTAATTTTTTTCGAAAACGGGCATCAGTCTTAGCGTAATGCTGGTCTGTTCAAACCTATCTACCTATATATATATATATATATATATATATATATATATGTGGCGGCCGAAGGTAGAACTTTCCGCCAGCGTAAGCCGGTCTCAAGACTTAGAAAAAGGTGGAAGATTCTGGAAAGAAAAGACAAGGACTGATACATGTTGAAAAGGGATAGACGATAAACGAAAGTTCAGGAAGGAAAAGACAGAGATAGATAGATGTTTAGAAATGGACAGATAGTAAATAAAAGAATAACGAAATTATGGGTTCCAGAAAATTCTTTCGGCTATATAAGCAGCGTAAGGCGCGCCTACCGGGCAGTTTTTAGAGTTGAGTTCAGTTCAAGACAGCGAAGCGACAAGTGCGATACGAAAGAGTTGGAAGAGAAGTTTAATAGAAGACAGTGACGAGTTAAGTGGTGAATTTAGTGATAAGTTTAGTGGGCAGTTAACTGAAGGAGGAGTGTAGCATAGTTCGAGAGAAGATCCAGAAGCGAGCTACGCGCTGTCATTTCGAGCACTGCAGTAGCAGGAGGTGGTCTGCGCAATATCGGCGACGGTATTGCGAGTGAGATAACTTATCGTCGTAACCGTGCATCGTTAGTCGTGGGTAAGGGCAACCCTGCGGAGAGGAATTACGTACGGCTGTGTAAGTCAATAAAAGCGTTTAGTTAAAAACTGGTGTTTTCTTCCAATCCTAAGTGCGTACTCCCGTTCGCACGTAACATATATATATACCTAAGCTATCCGTGCAGGAACGGAGAAAAATATAATTTCCTGCTGCCAGGCGGCCTGTCGTAAAAGGCGACAGAACAACCCACAGCCTGGTGGTAGGGTATTTGCCCGACTGGATAGCTACCACCCCTGGTTTAGAGTATGTCGCCATAACAGCCTTTAGTAGTGTTTCGGCATTAGTGACCAGGTTCCAGTCTCCCTTAAGAGAGAAGCAGCGCATTTGTAGCACCTTTGGTGTTGTAAATGTCCATAGGCGATGGTAACCGCTTTCCATCAAGTGGGCCGACTGCCTGTCTGCTGAAATCATGCAATAAAAAAGACATATAAGGATAATTTAAGATAAATAGTGCTCCTTGACTTTTTTTTTGAAACTGCTCTCCGATGAATCTCGGATCGTATGTGGCAGGGCGTTCCATAATCTAACTGCGTAGACAGAGAAAGAACCACTATAACACGCCGATGAGTGTGTGGTAGCTTTGAGAAGAGATTTAGAAGTTCTACAATGTTTATTTAATAAATATTTTTTAAAGTAAAATTAATCATAAAATTATAAATGCGAATGTTTGGGCGGATTTTTGTTTCATAATCACGCCAAAACATGGCTGAACGGATCTGGGTGAAAAGAGACTGGCGGGTTTCTTAAAAGCCGTACACATTCTTTACTTACCACAGGTCTTACAGTATAATTACAATATGTTTAGGTAGCTTATTTCATTTGGAACCCATGTGAGATTGTCATTTTCTACAAGAACTTCGCTGAAAATAGAATTTGGCCATCAATATTTGACATTGACATAAGGTTATGTCAATGTCAAATACCTCCATTACTATAATACTAGTTTTTGGCGGGAGGGAACCTGAAATGTAATGTTTTTACTATGCAAATTTATTTCAATAAAATGTTTAATTCTGCTTATACACATACAGAATATTTCGCAGCATTTTTTGTATTCTTTCTCCGTTCCTGCACGGATGTCTATATTTTACATTATATATGTATGTATGTATCTTAAGTGTATCTTGCATATAATTTATTTTTGTTAATCTGTTTATATTATATGTTACATAGTTAAATTGTAAAATATATTAGTGTACACAACTCTGCCTTTTACTTCTCCCCTTCTCGCTAGACTCATAGGTTTGCTGGAAGAAAATTCTTTTGGGGTTAATCTCGCCTTTGTACATCACCACTATTTTATGATTTTGTATGTAACTTTTTTTGTACAATAAAGAATAAAGAAAAGAATAAATAATAAAACGTTTTTTGAAAAATAAGTACGAAATGGTGGCACTCACTGTGATTGCAGAGTGTTATGTTTTGTACTGGGTGGTTGTCATGCCTTGGTATTCTTCCTCCATGGTGACATAAAGCCAGCATATGTGCTCGCCTCTTATCTTCGGGTTTGAAACGTTATGAAACGCAGAACTTATGCGGTATTCTGTTATAAGGTTCTAATATACATATTGTCTATATCGTGATGAAAACTGCACAGCGAGATAACTAATGCGTGAATTCCTCGAATTCGTTTTGGAAAAGAGTAACAGGTATACTATCCGTCTCTAATAAAGGGAACGCCCAAACCCAGCAGTAGGACGTTTATGGGCTGATATTATTATTTTACTGTTTATACAGATTATAACTTCATAATGGACATATCTAGATATTTTAAATGATTAGTGCCAATTTTCTCACATGATAGAATATTATAGATCTTTGCGGAGTAGTTAAAAAAATGTACAAAGTGTGAAAGTTTTAAAACTATATTGACACCTACAGTCTGTGTTTTAAATCTGTGACTATAATAGCATCACTGTACGGGACAACAATTCACGTGCGAAATAGTGAACCTTTGGATTCATTAGGCCGTGGGAAAAACAATGGTAATTGCCACAACAAAGTGTATTTATATCAGAGAAACATTATCCTTTACGAACAGACACCTTGAATAAACGTCTTTTCATAATGAATTATTCCATGTAATTTGAAACAGTAAACCACATACCTACAACATAAATAGGTGAAATTTTATAATGAGTAATAAGGGAGTATACCATTTACTAATCAGTTTATCAATTCCTTCTTTATTTTCTGTTGATAGTATATTACGTTTGGTATTATTTACCTACCTAAGGGTTATTCCCGATTCAATCCACGAAAACTCATCTTACACAAAATAATATCCCAAATCAGCTCAAATTAATTCCTATCTCAACCCACGGCTTATCTATCTATCTTATATAATATATAAATCAATTGCTGTTCGTTAGTCTCGCTAAAACTCGAGAACGGCTAGACTGATGTGGCTAATTTTGGTTTTGAATTATTTGCGGAAGTCCAGGGAAGGTTTAAAAGGTGAGTAAATATGAAAAAATGGATTCTGAGGCAGTGTGAAGTTTGCTGGGTCAGCTAGTTTTTAATACATTTTCTTACGTCACCCCAAATCTTATTCCTAATTCAACTAAAACAATGGCAATCAAGTATGGATAGCATAAAAATGAAACTGTATAAAATTATTTTATAAATTTAATTAACTCTATTAGACTTCAATCGAGTCTTCTTTGTTAACTCTATTATTTGTTTTTGTTTTCTATTATATTGTATTTATTCTAACAATTTGCAGTCGATCAGTGAAAATCGCATAGAAATCGGCCCGGTAGCTTTTACGTGAATCCGGGACACAAAGCACCGCAGCATTAGAAAAGAATATACGCTAGTATTTCCTAATGCTGCGGTGCTTTGTGTCCCGGGAATCCCGCGGGAATTTCAAGTCAAGCGATAAAGTCATGGGCATATCTTAGTACAGCATATTATTTTAATAATTGTAAAATGAGACTTCTCATGGCCCACAATTCTCTACCCAAATTTCATCCTAGCAATAGAATTTTAAATGTACATGTTGGCTTACCTACCCACTTCCTATGTCTTACCGACAGTTCATTTGCCTTACTATCGGTTAAATTTTGATATAGGTTTAAAGAACTTTATTTCCCATAAGAACATGTAGTTCACTTACAATGAGATTAAAAATAATTATTGACTAATACAATATAAATCTTAACACTTATGTGGTGCTATGCAGTCTTCGATATATGTTGCGGTTGATTATTTTATATTTATTCTAATAAAAGTTTAATTAGTTTGATTTTAAAAAAGTTTATATTTTTACAGTTTTGTAAGTTGATTGGCAATTTATTAAATAACTGCACACCTTCAAACATAATGTTTTTTTCCCGTAATTTGTTCGTGGTAGACTTAATTGAAATTGCTTTTTCTTCCGGATATTATATTTATATGTTTTAGCAGTAAAGGATAGCTTGGAGTGTATATTTTTATTAGTTATCTTTTTTATTAGTATGCAGGTATTATATGTGTATATTTGAGAAATATTTAATAGGTTAGTTTTAGAATATAAATATTTAGTTGTAGTAAGATAATCTAAATGGTATAACGTTTTGACAACTTTATTTTGTGTAACCTGTAATAGGCTTAAGTTTGTTTTAGCGGCTGATCCCCATATTTCTATTAAATATTCAAGGTGAGACTTTACAAGAGAATTATAAATGATGAGCCGTACTTTGTGAGGTAAACAGTTAGAAATTTTTCGTAGTGCTCCAAGATTGGGATGAGTTTACTTCTTACGTAGTCAATATGTGGTCTCCATGTTAGTTTGTCATCTAACCAAAGGCCAAGATACTTTTCTTTGTTACTACGATTTATTTTGTTGTTGTTTATTGTTAGTGGATTAGGGATTTTTTGTTTTTGGCGGCAAAAATCATATAAGATGTTTTACTTGTGTTGATTGTTAATAGATTATATAAGAACCATTCATTAAGCTTGTCCAAATCAAGATGCCAGAAAAGGCATATGTCATCAGCATATAACGTGAAATACCCTGTCAGTCCGACATTGACAATATTATTAATGTATATTAAAAAAAGAAGACTTCCTAATATGGATCCCTGGGGAATTCCTAAAATAATTTTTCGCTGACTACTTTTAAACTCGTTGATTTTAACTATTTGAAATCTGTTGTGTAAATACGACTTGAATATATTTAGTGCTATAGCCTGAACACCTATATTATTTAGCTTTTCAATTAGTAGGGAGTGGCTGACAGTATCAAAGGCTTTATTAAATCAATAAAAATGCCTAGACAAATTTGTTTCTTATCAATATTTGTTTTTATTTTTGTTATTAAGTCTATGGCGGCTGACAGAGTGTTTGACTTTACACGAAACACGTACTGCTGCTCAATTAAAAATTCTTTACTACACAAATATTCACGCAATCGGTTATATAAGATTCTTTCATACATTTTTGAGATTACTGGAAGTACTGAAACCGGTCTATCATTACCAGGATCGGTTTTTGTCCCAGACTTGTAAATTGGGCTCACTTTTGCTAGTTTTAAAACGTCCGGAAAGATGCCATCAGTTAAACATTGATTTATACAGTTAGTCAAACTCTCTGGTATATGACTTTTTATACATTTTATCGCCTTGGTGGTGATACCGTCTATCCCGCTACTAGTATTGTTGTCTAAACCGTCTGTGATTTTCCCAACCTCTTCCGCGCTACATAACTTTAGATCAGATAAAGTTATATTGTGAGTATAGTCTTGTTTGTACATTAAGGTATTGATAGTATTAGAGTGATATTTGCTTGTGATATAAGGTCCATATAAGTAATGTCAAAATTCAACCGATGAGTGGGCTGTCTGCCTATTTGCAAGTTTCGCCATAAATAAATATTATATATATACATATATAAAGTCTATGTCTCATTTGAATAGTGTTAGCCATAGCTAGTTTAGAAATTTTATACAATTAGTTATATTTTAATAATAAACTTATAAGGTATTTTATTATTCAAAATTATTCAAGTTTCCCGAACATTGCGACGGGCAGACGCCATAGTCCCCATAGTCTCAGATCCCAAGATCCACTAAAGCATTTCATCCCAATAGCCGGGAATAACCACATTTACATTAAGGGGCGGGCCTCTACGTGTTGGCCCCCTTATGGCCCCTCGCTAGCCCTCCAAAAGTCCAGGCCATTTTAATGGCCCGAGGTGTTCGAGAACATATAACTATACTGTAGTTAGTGTGGCGCGGGTGGAAATGCGGGGATAAGAGAGAGGGAACGGACTTATAGGACAGGTCGCCGCATCAGACACGCTCCGAACGATGCGAGCTTCGCAGCGGCAGGCACGTCTTCCTCGTGATCCGTTCTTCACGCCTTGCGCTTCCTTCGACGAGTGGACTAGCTAGGTACGGCACAGCGGGTACCTTCCAGCAGGCGAGTTATTATGAGCGGGTGTAGGATGCGACACGACACACAAAACGCGGCGAGATTTTCGCAGAAACAGCGGCACAATCAGCGGTCGAACGTAGACTATGTCACATTACATAGTGACAGATGCGGCGAAAGAAAAAAAGGAAACAAAGAGGCGGTAACCAAATAGGTCGGCGTTAACGGTTAGTGTTCGATTGAATGTTTGATAATTTTGAAAGATGCGCTTGTAAATAGTCTAATTCGACTCACCGATAGCTCGTTGTAGATTTTTTATTTCTGAGTGAAATGCAGTATCGTAGTGACGGTGGCGCCACTCGTAGACGTGTTGAAATGTCGATTTGATTGACACTCACGAATTTACAGTGACGTTTAGACGAGCATTTTCGAATCGCGGGAATTTAAATACAAGTGTTTGATTGCAAACCCTACAGTTAGTATATAGGTACATATAAATTGACTCTGTGGTTGAGCGGGCTAAGCCGTTGCCGGCCTACCTCACTGCAACGCAGAGGCTCCGCGGGTTCGATTCCTGGTATAGTAAATTTCGGAAACGTATTTTCTTCGTTATTTACTATGGTCTGGGTGTCTGGGATCGGCCCCAGAGTGGTACGTTGTATATTACCCATAACACAAGCGTAACTTGCTTAATTTGGGGATATACAATATGTGTGTTTGTCTACCGATTATTATTATATTAATTATATACAGACTATATTAATACAAATGTAGTCATTTTCAAACTGACCTGTGTATAAACGAGAGGAACACAAACGGTGTCGTATCCAATTAGGGCTCCTAGTCTTCTTCTAATATCGGAAAGCTCCACTAACAAAGTCTGAACAATGTGATCGCTCGTGATGAGCCCTTCCTTCCGTGCTCTGTTTATTATGTTCGTTGCCCACACGAGAGGCATCCAATACTTCGACATTGGACTTTTGCCGTCCATTTTCTCGAACACCTTTCTTTCGCTCTCCAGCATGAGACCTGAAAAGAAGGAAAGAATGTTAATGCAAGTCGAGATAGTAAAGGAATCGCAAAGCCGAGACTGGTATGTCTCTCGCACAGCATAAGTATAATATTTATTATACTATTACGTATCACACGACTCTCTGCAGTACGAGTAAACCCACACTCGAATAAGTTTTTACATTATATGAATGTAAGAATATTTTAAAAAATAGTGTTCTTCCTATATGAAGATATACAATATCACACCTTTAAAAACGAACCGTTAGTAAACCATTTTTATTTAACAATTATTATTATGTTATTGTTCATTTAAAATTGTGGATTGAAAGATGTAACAAGAAGAGTTGAGTAAGGAATATTAAGGTGGTTTAGAGATGTAGAGGAAAAAGATGAAAGGATACAAACAAAACAAGTGTATGTCAAAAAACAGTATGTATGTAATTACCACAGCCAAATTGCAAATGCTTTATGAGAGTGGTCAGGCAAAAGGCAACTATATTAAACGTGTGTGTATGAAGGGATTCATGAAAGTAGATGAAGCGAAAGATGTCTATTAAGATCATCGCAAATAGAGGTCCATCGTCTCTGATTACCCCATTGGGAACAGGTGTGATGATATATATGTATGTTATTAATGCGACGTATTAAGTACAATATTGTTTTTTTTTATTATTTAATTATTAACAACTCTAGGGACTCTACTTCCGTACTCTTTTTTACAACTTCATTTAGAAAAAAGTTTTTAAATTTTATACACACTTATTTGTTATTTTTGTTGTGTGTGAAATTTATTGAATGTGTGTTTGTGTTGTGATGTACCTTACGAATAACTTATTATATTAATTTATTCTAATTTTAATACTAAACTTATACTAATGTAGAGTGTATCTGTTATATGCTGGTGTTGTGAGTAAGTGGATGTGCAGTGTGTGCCTTATGCCAGTACAATATTGCGAAACAATCAAACGGGTGATGAAAGTTAAAGGAATTATATAATATATAATTTTGATGATCATGGCTGCACGACAGGAAAGGTTTTAAACAACATGTATGTTTTCTAGGGGCGCTCTTGTAAATTTATTATTTACTAAGAGTTTATCGTTAAAGGTGCGATGTACTTAAATATTGATAAGAAGACATAAAGGTCAACACTAAAAATAAAACCACCTGAAAAGGCGCCTGCGGGGATGCGTAAAAACTAAAATTTGTATGTTAATAAATAATGCGAACTTTTTCCCACTTTTATTTAATAATTCGCATGTTTGGATGGACTAGGTACAACATTAAAAAATACAATGATTAATTTCAAACTACAGTACTACTAAAATCTACAGGTTTTCAAATTAAAATGGACTTACAATGTTATGACAAAATCTTTACTAAATTTATTTATTGAGAAAAATTAAAAAGTTTTATTATGTACGATTATAATATAGCCTTAAATCTTAGATAAGTTATTTCCAATTTTTCCCTCTAGACCAAGTCTCTCTTCTCAGAATGCCTCCTTTATATATAATTACTTACGAAAAATTACAAATGATATATAGGTCCCAAATCTCTGGCCGCATTGGATGGCAGCGCCTATGAGTAGCCCCAAGTACAGGCCAGCGTTTTGGTCACTTTAATCTTAAGTTTATAAAATATAGAGATGAGTTTAAACGAATTATGGATGTAGAAGAAATATTAATTTATACATTTCAAACATGCTTTTTTAAGGTAATAACCTGTTCATCTACACCGAATTATGTGGGATTCATTCTTACCAGAGTCCACAACATGTTGCCACGTGGGAAAGCGTCGTTTGACTCTAAGTGACACCCTCTGAAGTGTGATAACGTACGCCAGTATAGCGTATCGAACAATATTCCTTCGCATTAAACGACCAGTCTCGTCCTGTAAACGATTGATATTAAATCATAAGCCTATTCTCGCTAAACAACACTTAAGTATTATACTGCTGCACACATAGAGCTTAAAGATGATTAAGTTAAATAACAATTAAAATTTTATGTTACAGTTCTAATATATAGTTTTTAATCATTCAGTTCAGTTTAATAACATTAGGGATGCGGACACATGCTATAACAAATCCTAATATTATTTACTTATACAAGAACAGGCGCTAATATAAAATCTTATCATCTTACTTTTAAAATAATCATCATGACGGGATTTATTTTAACTATTACTGTTTAAATAATAATGAATGTGCTATTAAAATCCTATACGTATAAACCTGCGACATCATAAGTTTTTGCGCTGGTATAAAATCTATGAGGCTACGGACCTTATGTAAAATGATAAAAAGTAACTCAGATAATTTAACTGTCCACTCATTCATTAAAAGTAATAACAAATAAGGTGAAAAAGGCAGGCTTTTCAAATAATACAATGCAAGAGAAACCTCATTAATCGACATAATTATATCATATTGAAAATAAAACTGCACAGGAACATGTCACTCTTTGTGTACCCATCAATAACACCGTCACCAGATAAAATATAACGTAAGAAAATTACTAACAAACATTATGAGTTAATATAACAAATTTTAAATTTTACAAATCATCCTCTAAGCTCGCTGAGTGCGGTAGTTAATGGAATTTAAAATAAAACTTATACAACGAAAACGACATATAGAATACAATAACAAGACATTGAATATTACGCCAGCATGCGATTTTCTAGCAGTCAAATAAAAATATTCAAAATACGGATACGTTTATAAACAACGTAAAGCGTTAAACAGCTGACATAATTTGCTACAAGGACGCAAGACACATATTAATTAGTAATTACTGTACACAAAAGAGACTCACACATAAAATATACAAGTTTGACTGCTAACAATAGTATTGTAAATCTGAGAAAAATATTCTTTAATGTTGTTTATAAGAATTAAATTTTAATTGATTTCTCCGTTTAAGTTAGAATACGAATATGTATAGAATATGTAAGAAATAGAATTATAGATTAAGAAATGGTCCCAAACTACTGTCACTTTTTGAAAACATTCCCAACTTTATTTATTAAATTATAAATTGAAAATAAAGTGATAACAACAAAATATATTTTGAGAGTTTTCCCACTGGTCGGTATGGCAACAATTTTATAGTACTGAGTGGAAACAAAGTGTGGCCTCTGGCGTCAGAGCATTCTCGGAAATTTTATATTATCTTCTATCTATCTATCTAATCTGTCTGTACATTGAAGCTACTTAAAAAAACATCTGGAATACGCTATATAAACGATGGAGAACACGACGCAATTTTTTTTTAGGTTTCTTGTCTGTTTGTTCGGGATTCACATAAAAACTACTGGGCCGATTTCGATGCGGTTTTCGCTGAATTTTACTGCTTTTTATCCTGGAAATTTTCTGGGAATGATTTAAAATGGTCAGATTAAAAAAATGAATTCCAATGTGATTGTTTTACTAATCGGTAGGAAATTTAATGTAATAAAACGTGTGGTACTGTTTATCCCGGAGATCCCGCGGGAATTTTCTTGGGAGCGGTTTTTACATGTTCGGGGGCGTAAAAATTAGCTTATTCCGAAACAGTTTTCACTTAAACGATGGCTTGCATTCTTTTTAAATGCTGCGGTACTTCACGTCACGGGAATTCCGCGGGAATTTCAAGTCAAGCGTGGATGAACTCGCGGGCATATTAAATTACTCACCCTCGATCGAATTCGCAGGCACAGCTAGTATATAATAATAGTATACCATGGCTTAAATTCTAATACAAGTATATGATGACTATTTTCAACTGTTGCACCTATAATATGGACAGACTAGCAATTTATTTCGAAACTAAGATGGGTGCTTATGACATGGTCAAGGTTACAACAAAGTAATTCTCATGATTTCAAGTTTTTTTATTTATGATAGCGAATGAGAAAACGTTTCATCTGTATAATAGTCACAAATAGTAATAATTCGGTTCCAGAATAATACTTTAACACAAACAAAGAATACAATTAACATGCTATATAATATTACAAAAAGCGATAAATGTCTGTTGAATTCCTAATGCTGATATTAGACGGATCAACCAAATTGAATCAATTTGGTTGAAAGGTACTAGTGATTACGGTATTCAATGCCATTGGATGATTCAAGTTCATGTTTATATGGGTCATTTTGGTCGACTCCAAATAATTGGGAGGCGAATGAAAAGAGAGATTTTACAGGGTTCAGAAAAAATCTATCTATCTATAACATTATAAAAATCTAAACGTGTCGTGTCTGTACATTGAAGCTATTTAAAAAAAAAGGAATAGACTATATAAACGACGAAGAACACGATGCTTTTTTTGTCTGTTTGTGCGGGATTCACGTCAAAACTACTGGGCCGATTTCGATGCGGTTTTCTCTGATCGACAGCTAATTTTTAGACTTAAGCTCTGCGCTACTTTTTATCCTGGGAACCCGCAGGAATTTTTCTGAGAATGATTTAAACTGGCTAAATTGGAAAAAATTCGAAGTCCAATGTGATTATTTTTACTGGTCAATAGCAAATATGAAATTTGCTATTGACCAGTAAAACAGTAACAAAATGTGTGATATTTTTAATTTTCTCGGGAGCGGTTTGAAGTTGTTCGGATACATAAAAATTAGCTTATTCCGCCACAGTTTCCATAAAACGACAACTTACATTCTATTTTTAAATGATGTGTCCCGGGTATCCCGCGGGAATTTCATGTCAAGCGTAGACGAAGTCGCGGGCACATCGTAGTATATCAATAATTTTATTACTTTGCAAATCATTAAAATGTTGCTAAGGGGGGACCATACATAAATTACGTGAGACGTTAAGGGGGCGTGTCGACGAAGTGTTAAATTGGGTGACGAGGGGTCGGAGAGGTCGTAAATTACGTGACGTCACATTTCATAATCGATTATACATATAATAAAATTGTAGAGGTCAAATTTCTGTACAATGAAAAAAATGCTAAAAACCGAGTCAGGGGGATGTAAGAAGTGAAATAGAAATAATTTAGATTTTTTTAATTTTTTTTGTTTCTCTGTTTGTCTGTCTGTTTGTACCGGATAATCTCCGAAACGACTGGACCGATTTAAATGAAATTTTGTATGGTGGTAGCTTATAACCCTGGTCAATATGTAGGATACTTTTGATCCCGAAAAATTAAAGAGTTCCCGTGGGATAGTTAAAAAACCGCACCACGCGGACGAAGTCGCGGCAATCAGCTAGTCTAATATATTTAAGCTTTAAAACACGAAATTCGAACTATTAAAGAAAAACTTCAAAATATTTCCAACTCTACTTGTATGATCATTTTATTTTATCATTATTTTTTGTATGATTAAAAATCATTTAAATGGAAATAAAACTAATTACGGAATTGCTGTTTGAATTTAATAATTTCTTCATGTAAAATTGCAAAGATGTGATGTTATACTAGGGAGAAGGAGTCTCACGGATGTGACCAGCTGCGACAAGTACGAGGTAGGTCTAAAATTCATGATATTCGTTTGCCGTAATTTGTGGTTACCTCCTACACTTTGTAATAACATACTGAAAGCTAAAAGTATGAGGAATATTCATATTATTATTTTACTTTATCAAATCATTGCAAGTACATAAATCACACTACCTAATTCTGAGCACCTGGTCATAACTTTGTACGCTCCCGCTAGCAACCTTTGAGGCTGAGCAGTGGCGGGTTTAGGTTGGCCGCTGCCCTAGACCCCATTTGAATGCCGTCCTTTTTAGGGTTCCCTAGACATTTTAGCAGAAACAAAACACTCATGTAATTGTCATATTCAGCCATCCGTCTTTTTTATATTCAATTCAAATCAATTTTTAAAATTGAAATTGGCTTTAATATTTTACTTTTAAAATTTTGGCGTCCCGAAAATGTTGACATCCCTAAAATGATGCCGCCCTCGGCTCCGGTCTCACGGGCCTGTAATATTCTTCTTCCATGCGTATACGTAAATCCAGCGCTGAGACTAGACGCTTTTTAAGATCTTATAACGTGGTCTCAATAGATTTTACCGTCCAATACCCAATTTGTAAAAGCGTAATATAATTATTTGAAGTTTATCAATATATTAGTATATAAGAACTGTGTAACGTAAATACGTAAAACTTTTATAATCCAGTATTCTACTGGATTATAAAAGAACGTGTTAGACTATAAATTTTTTTGTTAGACACTGTAATTTCAGTGAATTGACTAAGGTGTAGTGATCTGCCTCTGACCAAACCCTTGTCGGAGACACCAGCTTTGACAATAAAAAATACCCAATTTCTATAGGTAAACATTTAAGCATAACGAATCCCACTTGCCTTTATCGCCCATTCGTTTCACTCGCGACGACAATTTTCTGCGCATGATGCATTTTAAATTATATTACCTAATATTTTCATACAGAGAATTGCTCATATTATTTTCATAACATACATTGTAGATTAATTCTATAACCAAAGTAAGAACAATTTTTATAAGATAGACTCGATCTAGAAAAGAGCATCTTTTAAAGTCGCACCCCATAACTGAAAAAATTGAAATAAAGAAGACATAGGCATGTAATGAGGCGGGATGATTGTCATGTGATAAAAAAAATGTTAAGCTGGATACAAGTGTAAATGTACACCAAAAAGAGATGAATGGATTCTATAAAGTATGACATGATGATTTGTAGTGTCACAGAGGATGTATGCCAGAATAAAGGAGTATAGAGGGAGGAAAAAACGTATAGGCTCCCAAACTGCTCAACAAATTTCAATTAAAAATTGAGGATGAGGACAGGATAGTAGGTATATTCTTAGGATAAATTTAATGCCGCGCTTATAACCGTTAAAAAGTAAAACAAAACTACGTTTTAATGTGTTTTAAGCGCAGTATTTTATTTATTCCGAGGTTTCGGCCACTTTTCAGTAGCCGTGATCAGGGAAGACAAAGATATCAAGTGTCAATGAGTATTGTTAAAGTTTTATTTAGCCTACCGCCAACTTGTTCGTTTTAATTATTTAGTTGTAATAAAAATCTCCATATGGTCTTTATAGATCTTGAGAAAGCATACGATCGCGTCCCCCGAGAAGTTCTGTGGTGGGTCCTCAGAGCGAAAGGTGTGCCAGAGAAGTACGTAAGACTGATAGAAAGCATATATGAGAATGTTAGTACCCAAGTCCACTCTGCAGTAGGAACCACAAACAAGTTCCCTGTGATGGTGGGTTTGCACCAGGGATCCGACTTAAGTCCTTACTTGTTTCTGCTGATCATGGATGCACTGACCCCAGAGGTACAGGATGAGGCCTCCTGGTGCATGCTCTTCGCAGATGATATTATCCTGATGGATGAAGACGGGGTGGCACTTCAAAACAGACTAGACAGGTGGCGGTAAGCGCTAAAGGGAGTGGGCTTACAAATCAGCAGAACCAAAACCGAATACCTGTTTTGTGATTTCGGTGGGACCTCTAGTGCTGTGGCTCTTAAACTACAATCAGCCACACTACCATGTAACCCAGAATTCAGATACCTTGGTACACTACTGCAGAGTAATTGCGATATAGAGAGGGATGTAAGGAGAAGAATAAATGTAGCATGGCTAAAGTGGAGACAGGTAACCGGTGTGACGCGCGACAAACTAATGCCACTGAAACTAAAAGGTCAAATATATAAATCTGTCATACGACCAGTCATGCTATACGGGTCGGAATGTTGGGCCACTAAAGCGATAAACCACAAACGTCTCCACTTAGCTGAGATGAGAATGTTGAGATGGATGTGTGGTGTTACAAGAATGGATAAGGTGAGAAATGAGTACGTAAGGGGGATCTTTGAAAGTTGCACCCGTGACTGAAAAATTGAGAGGGAGAAGATTAAGTTGGTATGGGCATATGAGGAGGGATGAAAGTCACGTGACAAAAAGAATATAAAACTACAAGATGGATGGGTACAAATGTAAAGGTAGACCAAAAATAAGGTGGATGGATTGTGTGAAGGATGATATGATGATTTGTGGTGTGACAGAAGCTGTGTGACAGAAGCTGTATGTCAGAATAGAGGAGTGTGGAAAAAAAGGACATATTGTGCCGACCCCAATTAATTGGGATATGATGAAAGAAAAGAGAGAGAGTTGTAATTTTTGTTTATGGTTATTATACAATATGGAAATACTCAATTTTCTGAAATAAATGAATTATTTTTAGATTATTATTATTTACTGTATGGGAACCTAATCTAATTCACCGTCTAAAACCGTCAAAACGTAGTTTTATTATGTGTACTAGTCCCGAAAAGTTAAGACAATACTATGTTAAATGTACGTACGTAGTTTTAATTAAGGACAGGATATTTATCTTAAACTTTACTATACTTTGTTCTGTTTAGAAACATATACACCATTTCTTTATTAATTATTTCTAATTCTAATAAATATTCTTTAATAATTTCAATATCATATAAGTCGTGGTAGCGTAATGGCTAGCGCACGGGCCACAAACTCAAAGGGCGCGGGTTCGATCCTGGCCGGAACGCATGCATCATTTAGGCAGTTTTCTGACCCTTATGTGCATATTGTTACAATTACCACGTGCTAATAACGATGAAGGAAAACGTGATGCAACCTGCATATCGCGATAACGGATGTATCAAACCTGCCAAGCCGCCTTGGGCAACCGTGGCGGGTATTGTCCGTTCCCCTATAGTGGGAGGCCCGAGCCCAGCAGTGGGATATTTATGGGCTGCTATTATTATATTATAATTTCATTAGTAAACAATTTATAGAGACTCGGTAATAACTATACATTTATCAAAAAAATTGTAGTCTTGTAAACGTAGGCATATAATTATACTCTATAAATATAATGAATAGCTTCCTGTTAACAATCCTTCATTAGCAAAAGTCATTTGTCATATAATATTATACTTAGAGCTCTTCAAGCATGATCACAGCACGGATAAAAACTAACAATTACTGTACGATATATGGCCAGATCATAAAGTTATGATCATTTGTTTTTATCCGTGCAGGAAAGAAGAAAGAATACAATTTCCTGCGGCCCGGCGACCTATCGTAAGAGGCGACAAAACAAACCACAGCCAGGTGGTATTTGCCACCTGTTTTACACCTTAGGTTATATTATAGAAGTTTTAGTAGGGACCCCTAATTTTTCTAGTAATAAATATAGCCTATATAAGTCAGGGATAATGTAGCATTCGAATGGCAAAAGAATTTTTGAAATCGGTCCAGTAGTTTTTGTGTTACAAACACAAACATACAAATCTTTCCTCTTTATAATATTAGTAGATTCTTAAGAATATAGAATAGAAGAAAAGGAAGAAAGGAAATAGGACGCCTACACCTGGTTATTGTAATGATTTACTAGATCGTAAGAACCTTAAAAGTGTCGAAGAAATATCTAATATACATTTTATAATGAGCTGTCGGAGTAAAAGGAAAAAACGAACAAAGATTTGCACTTTCGATATAAATATCAGTAAGGTATTTTTATTTTATTAATTTTATACGATATGATGCTAGCTTTTCCCCACGGATACACTCTCGTTAATGTATGTAGTTGTTCAATCAATTACCATTTGGGGTGGAGACTGAAACCTTAGGGGGTAAGTGCACGCAAACTTTAAAGATTTAAAAAGACAGTGGGTCGAGGCAACAGGAGACCGGAAGGCTGGAGCTTACGTCGCTCAAATATTTAGCCTTTGTATAAACTTAGGCGACGCTGCCAACCTTTTAGGTTGCACTGCCCTTCGACAACAGTCTGGAGGAGGTGGACGGGTTTTAGATTTTTTATTCCTTTATTGTATTTGTAAGCGTTTGTTCTCACGCACACACATACGTGTTTACCACATGCAAAGCTCGCTAGCCTTCGCGAGTTGCAATAGCTATAATAGAATATTATTTGTAGACGTTTACTGTTTAATCTCAAAGCGCCCTGCGACAAGTGAACAGGAAAGCCATATTTAAACAGGTAATCGCGCTCGTACTCCCCGTCCTTTTACTGTCGCATAATAATCGCCAATTAAGGGATTGCCGTGCAGTAGCAGCAGCAGCAGTAGTAGCAGGACATGTTGTATTTACATACTCGTGCTGCCCGTTGTCGCCGCGAAAGTGGGCATAATGAAAACGAGGGGTAAATCAATAATTCACAGACTATAACCCTGAAGCGATCTTTAAAAAAATAAAGGATGACAACCGATTCATATATCTTACTAACCGTTCTTTTACCTTAGAACGGAATTACCGTTCTTTTTTTTAACCAGTAGCATTTTTAAGTAATTAACTTAAAAATGCTACTGGTTAAAAATTGACATAAAGAACATACTACACGTATGTCAAATTTCTTTTAAATTTTTGGCCGTAAGACATGTAGGCGAGTAATCATCGATGTGCAGTGTGTAACCTTTCACGGACGATATTGTTTGAATGCATTTCATAAACAAGGTTTTGTTATGAAACAACTCAACTTTCAACTCGCGCTGCATCATTCTCACATTTAAACACTTCAACTCAATATAAATAGAGACGATTATATTGTTACAACCTGAACGCCGGCAAAAGACAAATTCACACCTGCATACCTGTAGACTTTATTACATTTTCGGCATTTGGACTTCTTTTGTTTACTTTGTGTTTAAAATTTGTGATTAGAAAAACAGCCCATTCTGTATTGTAATCTTTTATGGTAGTCATTAGCCAGGTGTGATTCTAGGAAATTCAGTCCACGCGGTCGAGCAGACATATTGTATTTGTACAGTATAAAGCAATGCCCCAATTGAGAGATGAGTCAGTCAAGCGATAAACACGAGTGAAGCAAGACTTGTGTACATTCGGCAATCTATTTAGTGACGGATATTGCGCGTGTTATTGAATCGTGCATTACGTTTGGACTAGTTGTGTTCAGTTATATTTGTACCTGTGTTATACGTGTTTGTATAGTTCTAATAAACTCTATAATAATTCCAATTGCATTTTAATTCGAGTCCTGCAACTCGTAACAATATTTACTAAAGGTGGATAGGCTCTTCATGTTAAAAGTAAAGAGAGAACTACATGAGCCCAACACAAATGTCTGAGATGAACGTCTTACACGTGGAAGCTTGGTGTGCACGCCAAATCAATGTTTGTTGAGCTAAACTATCGACTTTATACTTACATTATTTTTACAGTCAGCACTTGGTTATTCTAACAATATTGAACGTTACGCTTGTACAAAACTGTACAAGCGTTGCATGCTGTTCAGCTAGAATTCCAACAGAATATTAACCACTAAGCTACTAAAATTTTAATTTAAAATAGATGTCCATAAATTTCCGTTACGTAATAGACGGAAAAATGAGACTGCAGTTATTCAAAAGATGCTAGAAAAACTACCTAATAATTGCCTAATTACCGCGTTAATTAGTCGATTGTTTTAAAACTCTTAAGTAAATTAATTATTCTTTTAACCTTATTTATGTTGAATTGTAAGTGTTGTAATGTTACTCATCAAGGACTGAATTAAGGCAACAGGAAAGCGAAGTTATAAAAACATTCAATAAAAAAACAATCTCATGAACAATGGCTTCACGAAAGGGCGCATTTTAACAATAAACCTTTATTTATTACAGAATATATATATATATATATATATATATATATATATATATATATATATATATATATATATTCTGTATATATGTGTGTGTGTGTATGTATGTATGTATGTATGTAATACATAAATCACTCAAATGCATGTTGGTTTACACACATGTTATGTTGCCATTATGGTAAAATAAGTTAATTTGTTTGTTATAGCATCGTTCTGGCAGCACGGTTGAAGGGAGGTTAGCACTGAAAGAGAGCGCT
Source organism: Dendrolimus houi (assembly GCA_039645545.1). Taxonomy (NCBI): domain Eukaryota; kingdom Metazoa; phylum Arthropoda; class Insecta; order Lepidoptera; family Lasiocampidae; genus Dendrolimus; species Dendrolimus houi. Next base: position 25,973,346 of record CM077123.1, on the reverse strand, counting down.
GTATACAATAATAAGTTGAATGCGAACCACTTTTGCTGAAAAAACGGCGTTGACAAAAACTTTTTTTTATTGCATGAGTTCAGATGACAGGCAGACGGCCCACCTCGTGGAATGCGGTTACCATCAATTATGGACATTTGTAACACCAAAGGTGCTACCAATGTGCTGCCGCTCTCTAAAGGGAAACTGGAAACTGGCCAATAACGCCAAAACACAACTCAAGGTTATTATCGCGGCATACTCGAGACCAGGGGTGGTACCCAACCAGACGGGCATATATCCAACCACCTGGTCGTGGGTGGTTTTGTTTCCTCTAACGACAGGCCACCCGGTCGCTAGAAATTATTCTCCGTTCCTGCACGGATAAGATGTCTTTACTATGATTTGTAATGAAATAGTTCCGAGTGTAGAGTATCGCCAAATAGATTAATGACCAACGTTAAAATTAAAATAACATGGATAAATTAGCCTTGATTTATAATTCACCGACATGGACTACAGATAAGATAGAATTAAAATCAGTTCATGTTAGGGCCAGATTATAAGTACGATGCTATTTCTTGAAATAAAGTATTTTTCTTTCTCTACTTGTATACAGCAAAATCGTTCTCTAATTCACTGTTACGTCACGTTTCATGCACCAGTGACGTAACGTTTACCTACGGAACTCATGAGGATTTTACGGTTGTGTTATGGGTAAAATCTAATGGACGATTCTAAAATGAAATGATTTTTTTGCATATGACATGGTATATAAAAATTAGTCTTAAATTACTTATAAATGTAAGTCTACATGTCATTACCCATACGGTGTACAATCTTAAAGCGTAAATCTGAAACCGATTCCAGACACCCAGAATACGTAAATAATAGAAAGTTCTTTTCACACATTACCAAGCCAAGATTGAAGCCCGGGTTGTTTGCGTTCCATTGAGCTAGGCGGGCAAAGGTCTCTAGACCACTCAAACACCGTCAAATAGAGATATATATATATATAAGTAGTTAACTAGCTGATGCCCGCGACTTCATCCGCGTGGTGCGGTTTTTTAACTATCCCACGGGAACTCTTTAATTTTTCGGGATCAAAAGTATCCTATATGTTGACCAGGGATATAAGCTACCACCATACAAAATTTCATTTAAATCGGTCCAGTCGCTTCGGAGATTAGCCGGTACAAACAGACAGACAAACAGAGAAACAAAAAATTTGAAATTAATCTAAATTAATTCTATTTCACTTCTTACATCCCCCTGACTCGGTTTTTAGCATTTTTTTCATTGTACAGAAATTTGACCTCTACAATTTTATTATATGTATAGATTACGTATGTGTTTATGGTTACGGTCATGTAAAAGTATCAAGAAAATGATGAAAAGCCATGGCTTTTGATCGTTTTCTTGATACGCTTTTACATTTATAAGAACGTAGGTAAGTACATGTACCTACGTTCTTGCTATTTAAAAAATAACAGCGTCTTTTATCTAAATGTACCACACGATGAATGTAATTAGGTCTATTATTCTTTGCGCACTTTAAAGGATTTGTTCAATGAAATACGTGTTGTTAGTAGAAGGTATATTTTTGTACTGACTTGACATAAGTTTGACAATAATGACAAAATACACACTACTACAGATTCAATTAATAATACCAAATACTAAATATTGTACTTATTTTTGTACATTAAAAAATGTACGTTGTTAAAATCAATACGATCGGATAGGCTTGGTTTTAATTAATCTGTTCGAAATCACCGATCCAAAAGCTCCTTAAACTATTCGAAGAAAGACCGAAATAGATTGAAATCCCTTTAAAAGAATTTCTTGTATATTTGTAAATAATTCTGGCTTTACTTTCAATTGACATAGCAAGGCAAGCAGCCTACCTGATAGAAAGTGGCCTCTGTTTTCGGGGGAGGTTTGCACACCACCAATTTTGGCAATGCTTTGTTGGCCAAAATTAAGCAAAATTTTATGACTCTTCTCAAATTATATTCTAATACGAGGTCTATTCAAAAAATACGCGGGCTGTTTGAATTGCGCAACGCGAGTTGATTTTAGGAGAATCCGCTTGGTATCACTAGGTTCGTACAGATCAGCTGATTAAATATATATATTGAATATCGTCATTTGTTAATAAGCTACACGGTTTTCAGTAGAGTGTTTTTTTCGTTTGTCGGGTTGTAAAATGGACAGCCTGAAGGAGCAACGAATTGCTTTGAAATTTTGTGTGAAACTCGACAAATCTGCAACTGAAACATTTGTCATGCTCAACACGGCTTACAGCGATGTTGCTATGAAACCTACTGCATCTTTCAAGTGGCATGAACGTTTCAAGGGTGGCCGACAGTCGATTGACGAAGATAAGTGTCTTGGACATCCTTCAACGTCAACTGACGACCCACACGTTGACAAAATCAACACCCTGGTGTGCGCAAATCTACGTCTGACCATTAGGGAGCTTACCGAAGAGTGTGGGATATCAGTTGGGTCTTGTTACGAAATTTTGACCGAAAAATTGAAGATGCACTGCGTCGCAGTGAAGTTTGTGCCACGCCTGATGACCGACGACCAAAAAGCCAATCGTGTCCGGGTTTGTCAGGAACTGCTTGATCGTTCAAATGAAGATGAAACTTCTTGTCAAGAATCATAACCGGTGATGAATCATAGGTTTATGGTTATGGCTAAAAAACCCCACAAAGGAAGAAGATTTGAAATGATTTCGGAGATTAAGGCGAATGCGACGGAGGAGCTGAAGGCCATCACAAAAAAAAGTGTTCCAAGACTGTTTCAACAAATGGAAACACCGTTGGGATAAGTGTGTGCGTTGGGAAGGAGAGTACTTTGAAGGGGACCCAAACGTGTAACTCCCAAATAAATTGCATTTTTTTAAGACCTCGGTCCGCGTATTTTTTTAACAGACCTACTATAGCGTAAAGGGACAGCACTTGGAGAAGTTCTCTGCAAACCGTTACTGTATGCTGAATAACCATTATAGAAAACCAATGTTTAGTTAAGCGATGAGGCTCAAAGGAATGAGGGTGAACAACCCGCCGATAGAGAGCGCCACGGTTGTGGAAATAAAGCTTTTGAAGCAGATCAAATAATTTCATTGTATGCCTGTCGTTTTACAAACAGTTAAATATTGTATACTAATGTATAGGTGTATATTTATTCACTATTATGCAGAATAAACCTATTCAACAACATCATTAAATCAGGATTGTAATGAGTTCTTAAAATTAAATGCTATTTTTATATATTTCAAATTGTCCAAATAAATGTATTTATTTAATATAATAAGAAGCTGCATAGTTGCCAGAAATTTACTCAGAAGGCAATATTTTTGTCCTGAAATTAATAACTATCCATGTTTGGTTAATACGATATAATCATATTATATTATTACATTTATTATAATAACTTATGTATCTTGTAATATATATAATAAGTTACGGCAAATGTGATTAATCCGGTAATTATATACAATAACGGGTAATTATGTATAATCACCACAAAGTTTGGTAAATATGATAAATTATTACTTTTAACATAACATATATATTGTATTGTCTAGAAAGTGTTGTAAATATGGTTCGTTTTTGCAACTGTATATTTTGGTGTGCAATAAGTGTTATCTATCTAAAAAGCAATGGGAGGATATTTGCTCCAATAGGGAAGATTTCAAATAACTACCCGGAAATGTAATTAAGTACAGGATACTGGGGGAGGAAAAATATTTTTCATAATTATTAATAGACTGCTGAGACACGTGTATAAAATTATTTAGTTGTTTATTGTTTGTTGTAATAAAGGTTCTTTATATGATATATGATGATATGGTTAACTTGAAACTAAATTAACGTTACTATTTTTATTGAAATTTAGATTTCATAATTCTACGTCAGTACAAAACGTAATATTGAATTTATAATAAATCTGTTGAGTATGACTTTCTGACTCACGTAGGTACTAATATGAAACAGAACACGAATATGCATATTACTAATAAAGTTTATGACTGTTTATATGTATTTTTCTATTTTATATATAATGTAATTTGCAATTTTAAATTTCACAACATTGTGGACGGTCACGTGGAACAAATGCCATGTTACATAAAACAGTGTATTATTCGCGCGGCAAGCAGTGCCAAGCAGCTGTTTTTTACAACAAAAAGACGACGGAGGCGTCCAAAACAAAACAATAGACCACAAGACGCGTCACTAAACACAGCCACAAGCGCAGAATGAACAAACGTGTTATTGATGCAATTCAAATTCTAATACAGTGGATCTCTCTTATAACGACGATGAAGGAACGTCTTTAATTTCTTCGCTATATCCGGAAGTCGCTATATACATAGGTAGAAAGAAAACAATATTAATTGCCAAATTATACAGCCGTGCAATGTGAAACTGCACATATCAACCAATCGTTATGTCAATATTCATAAATACTGTTTTTTACATTTACTTTGTGTATTTGTTGGTTGACTCGGTCCTTGTGTGTAGACTAAGTCACAATATGTATAAAGGATTACAAGGACCTTGTTATAATAACTGGTTCATAAAAACTAGTCGCTATGCTCGAAATGGGCGTAAATTATTTTCCACTAAAAGTATACTCTAAATTCAAGGGACTGATGTGTTACGTCGCTGGAACGAAAAAGTCGTTAAAACCAAGGTCGTTATAAGTGAAATTCACTGTATATCATTGCATATAACACAACAAAATGATGGCATTACCTTGTATCCCCTTCCGCTCGTGTTATCCAGTTTGCTGAGGAACTCGCAAACTAAGCGCCACCTAAAATTACCACTGTAATATTTCATACATTTTTCTCGAGTAGATTCTATTCGCCGAGCATGCTGTACGCAACGAGCCCGCTTTCAAAACGATTGTATCTGTTATTTTACACAACACAAAAACGTAAAACGCTCAATAAACGTTTTATGCTTTGTAGGTAAACTGTTGTTATCATGCTAGATGTAGGATTACAAGGTACGAGCGAAACTGTACTTAATCAATATTTCAACATAGCAAATTGTGTGAGGAAACTACCGACTCAGGTTGTCGGTTCATGGAAGGAGTGCACAGTTGCAAGCGCGGTCTTATGATTGTTATAAGTTTATAACTGAGACGTTGCATACTCGAGAATACCTCGCTAGACTCGCAGCGTATTGCAACAACAAACTTATAAGTTTAAATGTACTTACTGATGTTTAAACAATTGAATCAGCTTAAATAAATAAAAATACTCGAAATCAGTTCCACTGGAGATAATCTGTTGATGGTGACGTGAATTATTGTTGCCCAAGTGACAATAATATTATTCAATTATAAAATTTAATTTATATGCTTGATGCACGGTATCAAAAAATTGCCACTTATTAATGTTATTTAGACAAATATTCCTAAACGTGAAAGTAATACATCCATAAAATATATAAAATTAACCTACACTGTAAAATAAAATAAAACTTTTATGCCCGGTTTCTGAGGGACTTTTAAGTGTAGTTTATCTGTTCGTTAGCGCTGTCGGTTCATTAACTTATAAAATTGCGTTTTTGAACACACCATCGTACGATAGTAAAACTAGGTTCAACTTAACTGACCAATATTAGGCGTTTATCTATTCCATACCTTTTGTTGACGTTTTTGTTTAATGTAAATAAATATTAGGTATTCCTTCTTAAGTAGATCCACCTAGTGGCGAGTTTTGGTACTACTTGTAGGTTAACAGTTAACCTAAGATTATCTATTACATAACTTTATGGAATCAATTGTTATTGAACTCATAACTGGTAACCTCAGAAACCGGGCATTAAAAATATTTTTATTTTCTGTGTATGGCTGCAAAATTAAAAAATATATGAAGATTTATTAATGTTTTGAACAAATTAACAGGTAGCTAATCATCAGGGGGGAAGGGGGTGCCAAAATTATATAGTTTACCCTATATTATATATATTTGGTTTAACTTAAAAGATAGGGTAGTTTTTATCTCGACTGACCTCAATTATAAAATTCTGATGTTAGTGTGTATGTCACTGAACTCCTTCACCCCTGGACCGATTTTGATGAAGTTTTGTGTGTGTGTTCGAGTGGATCCCCGGATGGTTTAGATTCATAACTGGACGTAGTAGGTGGCGCTACAATCGGATTCCACATTTTATTTCAAGGCGGGACAATGTATCCCTGGACAGCTTGTAAATAATTTATAAAATTCTAAACATGCCGTGTTTGTATATTTAAGCTATTAAAAAGAACAACTGGAATAGATATATATATATAAAGTTTTAAACGATGGAGAACACGAAGCAATTTTTTTTAGAATCTTGTCTTTTTTGTTCGGGATTCACGTAAAAACTACTGGGCTGATATCGATGCGGTTTTTGCTGATCGACAGCAAATTCTTAGGCTCAAAATCTGCGCTACTTTTTGTCCGGAGAATCCCGCGGGAATTTTTCTGGGATTGATTTAAAATAGCCAAATTAAAAAAAATCGAATTCTAAAGTGATTATCTTACGAATCAATAACAAGTTTTAGGCAATATAAGGTGTGATATTTTTTATCATCCCGGGAATCCCGCGGGAATTTTCCCGGGAGCGGTTTGTAGTTGTTCGGGTGCAAAAAAATTAGCTTGTTCCGGCACAGTTTTCACTAAAACGATACGAACGACGAAGTGGCGGGCATATCCTAGTATACATATAAAAATAAAAATTAAGTCTATTTCTTACTCTATGCAACGTGTTATCGCAGTATTAACGAGAAGAGGCGGCATGAAACTCGCCAGCAACACGTCTAGCAAATCAAAGATTACTCGTGCCTCGTAATTGTTGCAAATATCGTACCAAGAAATTCTAACTTTAGACTAGCTAATATCAGTAGTCTTAAACTCGTTGTTAATTCCATTGTAATCGACTTGAGCAATAAGCACGTTATTAGAACGTGTATTGTCATGCGTCATATTGCCTCCGATAATTATTTACGTGTATATATATGTACACGTATCTACAGAACTATTTAGTCCAAATTAATATACATACGGTCTTATAAGTCTATATTATTAACATGCACATAGAGAGCAAGCAATGACCTACTTAATAGCTAATCTAGAAAATAATTGTATTGCAATATTTTTTTAACGTGATCGGGTATGAACTTCTAGTTTTTCTTTAGAAGATTCTCATGGCAAATAAAACGCTATAATTGTAATACATTAGCTGCGCCCTGCAGTTTCATCCGCGTGGTGATGGAAAATTTATCACTCACACTATATCTATATAAATTATAGCCTGTGTTATTCTGATGTGTAAGCTATATTATTGTAAAGTTTCATCAAAAACCATTCAGTAGTTTTTGCGTGAAAGAGTAACAATCCATACATTCTTACAAACTTCGCGTTTATAATATTAGTAGGATATCCTAATTTTTATTAATACATTCCAAAGACATACAAACAAATTGTTTAGTAAATTTGTGTAAGAAAAAACAGTCTAAGATTAATTAAACTTTGTAAATAAATACATGAATGAACATGTCAGGCGACATATATGAGTAGTTACATGTATCATGTGACGGAAACCGCCATTAGACTTAACTGTAATGTAATTGAATAATTTATCATTAACTAATATTGCAAATTAGGAACCCGCTTAGCATTCGAAGAGCACTTTCGCAATAGCATATACAGTAAACATAAAATATTCTAACACATATTATATGTATTTCATTAATTTTGGTAACTTAATTCACATCGACAACTTTGAATAAATTAAATATAATTGATCATTAACAGTTAATGATAGGGTACACATAAATTAGTACGTTGTTAATAATAGTCTTCCTTCCAATGATAATCATTTAATTAATGTTTTCGTTTATTTTGGCTTATTAAGGCCGGAATATCGTTCGCGAATAAAAATTGATATTTTTTTATTTGTCGATAGTTTTAAATAAATATATTCAATTAAATGAATATTTAATGCGTGAAAGAAAAATATACGAAACTTAATTCTTAGTTTATCTCAAATTGGTTCCGTTATTGTGGATATAAGGGTACACAAACATGTACCCATCAAATGTTTTCAGGATGAACACTTCTTTAACAGATGCAATCTGTTTTATACATCCTACCCCTCAACGATAGCTGTAAAGTAGTAGTAATTGAATTCTCAATGCCATGCTTAGACCTGCCAACTAAAGTATCCCAGCGTGCATCGTCGCCATACGTCAGGGCCTTATCCCTCCCGGAAGAGCGAGTCCCACACTGTAACTCCCCAAGCGGTGGATAGTCCGTAAATAGGATTTCACCTCGACGAATAAAAACATTGACAGCAACAAATACTCTGTAGCTGCCATTAAATAAATACTGCTCTTTTATGTTGCGCTCATAAACTGTTGGTCACGTGTCAAGAGTATTTGAATTTTCAAGTTTTAAAGTAATCTTGAAGCAAAAGACGACAGTGGATATCGAAAATATCGATACCTCATTTTTTTATTTTATTGCATGAGTTCAGCAGACAGGTAGACGGCCCACTTGATGGAAAGCGGTTACCATCGCCTATGGACATTTGAAACACTAAAGATGCTACAAATGCGCTGCTGCTTTCTTAGGGGAGACTGGGACCTGGCCACTAATGCCGGAACACAAATCAAGGTTGTTATGGCGGCATACTCTAGACCAGGGGTAGCCATCCAGTGGGGCGGATACCCTACCACCTGGCTGTGGGCTGTTTTGTTGCCTCTTACGACATGCCACCCGGCCGCAGGAAATTGTATTCTTTCTCCGTTCCTGCACGGATAGAATTATCATCCGTCAATTGTCTTAAACAAAATATGTGTATTTTTAAATTACCTGCCGCCATATAGTTGCATAATCAGGTAATTCAACAACTAATATACTCGACAGATTTTTTGTTGTTGTCTGAAGCAGAAAAACAGACAGAATGCCGACCTTCCATGTTCCCTCCGAGTTGCGAACGTTTATGGGCGACTGAAGCCACTTTCTGGTGGGTCACTGAGTGGACCTCCTGCCTATTTTCTAGCTTCGCATTAAAAAAAATAAAGATTGTGCGGCAAAAAAGCGTGCGAAAATATTCGCGGTGTGTGCACGACCTAATCATCTGGTTGGATTTAACTGTTACTAACGAATACAATTAGATCGCTAATCAATAATTTACACGAGCTCAGCCTCGCCTTTGTTTTGTCTGTCTTTGTTTTTAACAAATTTAATTAAATAACTATGTTATATTTCAGCAGACAGATAATTTTATAATAAAACTACGTTTTAACGGTTTTAAGCGCGGTAATTTATTTAATTTTTATTATTCCGACGTTTCGACCACTGTTCAGTAGCCGTGATCACGGAAGTACTACTACTACTACTAGTGGCCGAAACGTCGGAATAATACAAATCAAATAAATTACCGCACTTAAAAACGGTAAAACGTAGTTTTATTATGTATACTAGCCGCGAAAAGTTAAGAAAATATTAGATAATGTTATTTCCATAAAATCCAATACTCAGAAATGTTTGAAGGCTGTTCTGTTTTTGACATTCCAATAATTAAACATGAAAGCAGCTTTTAAGGTTCCCAGCCGATATCTATTTGTGAATCGCAGCTTATTTCAAAAAGTAATAAATTCAAATGTTTGTATTCAAACTAAGTTCTACTGGAAAACATTTTTTGAAGAACAAAAGGTTAAAATTTCAATCTACTTCCTATTCTATGTACACCGCTTTGCAACCTTATAAGGAATTTGGCACACATATAATGTATAAGTATACTTTCTGCGCAAATATTTGTTAAATAATTGAAGAGGAGGGCCGAGAGAGTAAATTGATGAAATCGTTAATAATATTATCGACTAGATTATAAAATGAAAGGGATCTATTAGCACATTAGTAAAATTATTTTTACATGTATCTATCTAGCTTATTTATCCTATGTTTAGAAAAAAACATGTAATAATTTTCCAGATATTAAATAGTATTTTGTTTATAACTACATAAAAGTAATTTAAGTTTTCTATATCACCCTACGTAGACCCGTAATTACTCATAAAGTTTGGAATAAGTATTATCGTTTATGGAAGTTGACAAAATTTCTATAAGTACAATTATAGCGGTATAAGCGCTGTACATAATAATAATAATGCGCTGGGCCAAACAGTGGTCGGAGATTCTTGTAATCGAGTACTTAGAGAGTAAATTTAAAAAGTCATTATTTAGCTATGTTTAATTAAAAAATTCAATAAGCACATTGTAAGAAATATACAGAACACAGAACCATACACGCGCGAGCCCAACTCACACACGGCACCATTCTTTGCAATGGAGTACAATGAAGATATATCTTTATACCTTTTTGAATAGCTTAAACGCAATATAAAACATTTACATGTTATTTTCATAGGGATGAATACAATAACTATTACATTCATACGTGTCGTAGGACGACGCTAAATCTCTAAAATACGCCTAAAGTTATTTAAATATCAAAACGTTAGGCAGGTTGATTCAAAATCTTTGTTCTCCTTAAAGGTCATAATGGATCTTATAAGGACATACAGTTACGTTGATTCAATTTTTTCTAAAAATTACTTATCATATTATGAACAAATGGATACACATTTGTTCAAAAAGTAACGGAGCCCCACAATTATGTACGTCCATATATAGTTTAGTGAACATAGTAAATAATCGTCTGCAATGTCAATTTAACAATGGGTTTTTTTCCTACCACTGTGAGATATTATTTGCATTATCATGGTGGTTTTAACTATAAACAACCATTTAACATTAAGGTCAAGTGTAAGTGCTGATTTTCTCGTCAGAAATATTTTCAGTTAAATCTATTATTGGCTATGCCATCCTAGAAACTATATCATCGTAGTCACACCATCCAATAATTGGTCAATTTATTCAAGATATTAAGAAATGTTAATACATATTTTTTTGAGGTCATACACTAAAAATATTAATATTATCACTGTATATGGCTACAAAATAAAAAAAAAATTACATTAAGGTTTCTTAATATTTTGAATAGTTTCATCTAATCCAATCATTTAGGAGGGCGTCAATACTGGTATAATTTCCCTTGATTACAATACGTTTCCAGTAAATTATTATATAAGTAAAATATTATACATATTAGTATGAAAATCTGCACTGCCTTAAGCCAAAATAACCTCACGACTGACTGAATAAAACTAGCATTAAATAAATAATTAATATTATACTACTTGTAAATACAAATGGAAAAATCCTTTTCAAATTTTCCAATAATAAGTAGGAACATAAATCATATATTTCCCGGACATCTTCAATACTAAGGAACATATATAAACATTGCCTAAATTCGAGGTTTTAGATATCTATTTACGCCCTAAGAACTTCGTTGACTGCTAAGAGGGAGTGTGGAAAACAGAAGACGATACGATCCATCTTGAACCGATAGGGGTAAGCATATTATAAAAGACATTGATCGCGATATCTATGCTAGACAGCAGAGTAATGAAACCCTCGGCAAATTGGATTGAATGCACGATTGTGCGTCCCTTTCAACGCCATAATTTAGAGTAGGTAAGATGTATGTTTTTGTAGCTATTTTAACACGGTTTCTATAGCTTTGGTTATTGTTCTGGAGTGAGAAGCATTTCAACCATGAAATAAGAAGCCGTACAAGAGTCGGACTCGTGCATGCAGGTATAAATAGCATATGGACTGGACACATCTTACAATAAATTCTAACATCTTATACTAATATGTAAAGCTGAAGAGTTTGTTTGATTGAACGCGCTAATCTCAGGAACTACTGGTCTGATTTGAAAAATTCTTTCAGTGTTAGATAGCCCATATATCGAGGAAGGCTATATCTCATCACGCTAAGACCAATAGGAGCACCAATGAAGAATGGTTCAAAATCGGGGGGTTTTGAAAACAAATTCCACGCGGACGACGTCGCGGGCACAGCTAGTTTAATATATAATGGAACATTCTTTAAAATAATATCTTGTCTCACTTTTAAAATATCATGATATCAATAATTTCAACCTTAGGCAGGGCTTACATATTTGTGCCGTTTGTAGTTGAAACTTTAGGTCCAGGGGACCATTGGCAAAGAGTTTCTTCAAAGAAATTTGTATATTTCGCCCAACAAATAAGCATCGCTATACAGCGCGCCCATGCAGCCAGCCTTCTGGGCACGCTCCTCTCTGGTAGCGATTTGTTATATAGTGTTTAATTTTTATATTATTTATAAGTTAGTTCATTTTTCCTATTTAATTATATTATTTTTTTCAGTTAGTTTTCGTAAGTCTTCTGCATTTTAGTAATTTTTATTTTGGTGGACAATAAAGCTTTTAGATAATTTTAATTACTATTTAAACAATAATGAATGTGCAATATAATTATTTTTATTTGTACAAAGTTATGACGTCATGAGTTCTACGCTCATACAAAGTCTATGAGGCTACGACTTTTTGTGATATGATTAAAAGTGTCTCAGTAAGTTGATTGTCCGCTTCCCTGTTCTAAGGTTATAGTGGTAGGAATTCGACTCCTTTACGGTTTAATTGTAAGCACTATTTGTATTTAGTCAGTTGTGATTTATCTTAGATTATAATTTTACTCTACTAACCGCTCCTGGTATACCGGCAGATATGAAGAGCGCGAGGGTGTCCGGCCAGGGCAGAAGTTTGTACTGCTCCCACCATCGCTTCACCACCAGACTCACGTAGAAGCCAAGCACGAACGACATGGGTATCGACTCACTCTGCGCTCCGAAATATTGACGAACTTTTTCAAATATCCTGTGGACAAGTTAATAATTTGAATATAAACTAATACAACATGGCAAGAGGTCGGACGGAATGGCACTTATTCCTTGGAAGATGGGACGGCCGCTTGTGTGGGACGCGACATGCGTTGACATTCTGGGGACATAACATGTTCTAGTGACAAATTAGGGGCTGGAAATACTGCTACAACAGCTGAAGATCTCAAACGGCGCAAATATAGAACCCTAGGAGGGGTTATATATTTGTGCCGTTTGGAGTTGAAACTTTAGGTCCTTGGGTCCATCGGCAAAGGTTTTCCTCAAAGAAATTTGTAAGAAACTCTTTGATACCACCCGTGATCAGAAGGCTGGTTCGTATTTCGCGCAACGAATCAGCATTGGCATACAGTATGGCAATGCAGCCAGCCTTCTGGGCACGCTTCCTTCTGGCAGCGATTCGTTACATACTTTATATTAATTTATTTATAATTTAGTTTATTTTTAAGTATTTAGTTTAATTTATAACCAATACAAATATATATTTTTACCTTAACTACCTGTGCAGGCAAGGAGAGAGAATACAAATCCTCCGGCCGAGCTGTCTTGGGCGCAATTCTGCTATACTATCTCCTCAAAATCGCCAGACACAAGCGAAAACTCGTGAAATAAATGTTTAAATGTTTAGTAGCGATTCAATATTCATTACATCTAACGCCATTTTCTGATAATGGTAAAAAGATTTTTTTTTCTCCTACTATTGGGCCCGGGCATAACGAGAAGATATTGTGGATTTAGTAGAATACGACTTTTTGACATTATCGCAATGAAATCTTGTTTTGAAATTCTTTGAACCCCCAAGATATTGAAATAACAGAATTGGGCTAGTAAAAAGGTGGTGGGATATTTGCTCATCTAGATGGCTAACATCGCTGTTTTAAACATGCTGCCACAATAACATCGCTTATGTTCCAGCATCAGTGTGCAGGTTTCAGTCCCTTTACACGCCGCTGGTGTTGCGAATGTCCATAGACAATAGTAATAACTTGACATTCGTTGGGAGGTTGTTTACTTATAAAAAAACTAAACCTAATTAATTCAATTTATTTATACCTATAATTTTAAACCAAGCAAACTGCCTAAGTTGAGCATGCTTTGTATTTAAAATTGAACACACGATACAGGCTACATAGTCACGGAGCCACCACGAAGTAATTTCGGTCGAAAATATAAATAGGTAACAATAACATTTAACAAACTTAATATACTAAATTAACATTTTAAAGCAATCTACAATAATTATTATTTTTAAAGTTGATAATTTTTCGTGTTGCCACAATATTAAAACCTCTAGAAGAATATATGCTTAACGTAATGCTCGGGATAATTAATCAACATTGAAACATTATGTATATCCAAATAAACAAGACTTCACAGGGCCGAGTGCCATTGCAATTTTATCAAATTTTCGAGTACCTATTTAAATCTGTTTATCGTTTTAGAATTTGATTAAACAATGCAGATGGGGATAATAATTTATGTTCAAAGACCTATATTGGATTGAATATATTGTTACATGTCTTTCATGATAATCTCTGTGGTTGAGTGGCTAAGGCTTAAGCCTCAGTGGCGTAGCTTGCCTTAGACGGGCCCTGTATCAAAATGTGTTAAGGGAAGTTCCTTTACCTAAAGAAAGAGTAAAGTTTTTTTTATAAAAGAGACAATAAATGCTCGAATTTCATTAAAATAACATATTATATGTAGATTATAAGTTATTACTTCTACTTAATGCTCCAAGTTAGACAATAAAATTCAAATCAAAAATCCACTTTTCTCCCCTTATTTTCGGCAAGCTCATTTATCAAATCATCCATAGCTGATAACGATTTCAATTTTTCTAAATATTCTACCTCTATAGACAATAATGACAAGTCTGATAGCCGTTTCTGGTGACCCAGCAGTTATTCTCAAAAATGTTATTAATCTATAAAAGATTATAGATAACATTTTAGGAATTTTGCTTACACACTTTGGGGGCCCCTGTAGCCTGGGGGCCCCGTATCATTGATACGGCTGATATGGCGGTAGCTACGCCCCTGCTAAGCCTTTACCTGCCTACCTTACTTCTGAGCAGAGGCTCCAGGTTACATCCGGTATAGTGAATTTCGCAATCGAACTTTCCATTATATGGTCATGGTGTCTGGGCTAAACCATGCCTAACTTGCTTAGCTTGCGGATATACAGTATGTTTGTCTGCTGATTAATAAAAATGTAGGTTATGTCCGTGCCAAAAGGACGTTATATTATAAGAGACTAACTACTAATTATAAGAGACTCTTTGTGATTTATAAATAACAATCTTTGTTCAGTTCTAATAGGAAGAAAAAATGGTAATTCGATATCATAATGGACTAAGATAAAGGATGTGTAACGTATGTACTTCGATGATATTATATGTATGTATAATAACGCAAATCAATGACCTTATTATAGGCGAATGTCTAAGCACGCCAAAAGGAATAGAATATTAAAAAATCAGACTCCAGAATCGGATGCAGGCGGTGGTAATGTTTACCTTGTTAATATGTTTCCAACTAACATCTCTTTTTAATTTATAAAACTAATATATCAATTTAAATCAAGGTAATCTCAAACAATTATATTATTTCGGCTTCTGGTAAAGTATTCATATTTAAATTTATCTTGGACAGTTATCTTACTTCCTTGTACAATTAGTGCCGTCACAAAGTGTTGCAATTTTTTTAAATTTACAGAGTTCTACGAATCATGACTATGTTTGCCCAAAGTTGAGTAATTGTTTGCCAAATATAAATTTAAATGTCGATTACATAATATTATTTTATTTAGGTTGGGCGACAATTCATTTATGAATTATGTATACATACATATATATACGTACACGTTATATATATATTATACTTATATACTGGAAAAGTTTAACATAACTCAGAACTAAAAATGCAACGACCCATCTCTGAACTGCAAGCTTGCCAATAGTGAACGACACATGATAAAAACAACACGATTAAAGTAATGATCTGATCGGAACAAAGATTAAGTAAAAATTTACGAATGAAGTAAATAATTATTTTTCAAATTAGAAAGACTTTAGAAAATGGATTATAGTTCGACTCGATATCCATCTGATGATTGTATTTAAGCCTTATTCGTTGTTCACTCTAAAGGGTTTGTTCAGTGATATAGCCGTTATTAGTAGGAGAGGTATATTTTCTTAGAGACTTAACACGAGTTTGACAATAATGAAAATGAATGTATTTATTTCAAACTGGAATCTTACAGATTACTTATTGAAAGTTATGAGTTTACCACCGCTCCCAAAGCAATATTAGCGGCGCAACAAACTCCACAGCAACATATCTTTACTTCCCAATTATTATTAATACTCTTCTTGTTTTTAAATGTAGTTTATACTAATATACGGTTTATCAGAGTAATTTTGACACAAAAACAAACAGACAATGATGACAACAAACAGCATACCATGACAGATTAAATTTACTTCAAACAAAATGTGTCTAGATCTTAATTTCATATCCATTGTCCCTGCTTAACCTTAGGGGCCATCCACAAGTTACGTCACATGAATTTCATGATTTTTTGACCCCTCCCCCGTCCTTCTCACGGTATATTTTACAATATTACATCAAGAAATTAGTAAATTAAAACGGCAGTTCCGTAAACAGCTTTATTTCCATTTAAATTATTATTTAATAACTAACTGACCCGGCAAACTTCGTACCGCCTCAGAATCAATTTTTTCGTATTTACTCACCTTTTAAACCTTCCCTGGACTTAAATAATACAAAACCAAAATTAGCCAAATCAGTCCAGCCGTTCTCGAGTTTTAGCGAGACTAACGAACAGCAATTGATTTTAATATATAAGATTTAAACACTTTGCTCATACAAATAGAGTTGGAAATATTTTGAAGTTTTTCATTAATAGTTACTATTCAAATTTCGTGTTTTACAGCTTAAATATATTACATTTTGAAACGTGACGTCACGAAATTTAGAACCCCTTGTCACACAATGTCACACTTCGTCAACAACCTAACGAGTGGCGTAATTTATGGATGACCCTTATAAGAAGCATCATTGTAATTATGGATATACTACAGGTCCCGGCAGACGCTGTCCTGCTCTAAAAAAATAAAATCTAGGACCCGATCCCAGCGCCACCTACCGGTTGAAATTGTGAACCTATACCATCCGAGGACCCACTCAAACACCCAAAAATATCATCAAAATCGGTTCAGGAGATTAGGAGGATCCTAGTACCCGATCCCAGCGCCACCGGTCCCAACCTCTTATGGACTACCGCCCCTTTTACAAGAATAATAAATTCCAACGCTCCCTTTTAGATAATATATAATGTTATATAATATATAATAATGTTTATTTACCGCGTAAATAAACATTAAAACATTGGCGTAAAAAATAAACTAGGACTGGATAAAATGTTTTTCATGAAAATAGAGATATTTTCAAAGTATTTAATTTATTAAATGTCTAATTGAATTGGTACGCCGCGACAGCCCCATTCGCTATCCTATCCCCCCATTTTTCTTTAGACTCGCTACCACCCCCACAAACAGCTCCAACGCCTACTAGGGGGGGTACCGGCCTTCTTGGGAACCTAGGTTATACCTTTAACGTTCTGTTTGAGTTGTCAATGTTGATGCTTGTTAAGTTATTGCACAAATACGAATTTATATTACTCATTTGGTTTTTCTTAAGCGCATTATAGATAATCTTGCCATAACTTAGCTACACATACATTTATCATCTATATACATAAAAATGAATCGTAGAAATGTGTACATACTAACTTGAGAACGACTATACCGATTTTGGTGACATTTTTTGTGTGTGTTTGAGTGGATCCCCGGATTAATTAGATTGACAATTGGAACCGGTAGGTGGCGCTGGGATCGGGTCTTGGGTTTTTTTTTCAGGGCAGAACAACGTCTGCTGTGATCTGTAGTAAAATATGTTTATAGAAATTATAATTATTATAGAATATAGTTTGCTGTCAAATCTTATACTAATATATAAAGCTGAAGAGTTTGTTTGTTTGTTTGATTGAACGCGCTAATCTTAGGAACTACTGGTCTGATTTGAAAAATTCTTTCACTGTTAGATAGCCCATTTATCGAGGACGGCTATAGACTATATATCATCACGCTAAGACCAATAGGAGAAGAGCACCAATGAAGAATGTTTCAAAATCGGGGGGTTTTGAAAACAAATACCACGTGGACGACGTCGCGGGCACAGCTAGTGTTATTATATAGCTCTCGTCATTTTCGGACAAAACGACTTAGAATATAATAATTATGTACACAGACATATAGACGGATGGATATTATAAGTGTTCGATTTTCTCCAAAATATTTACCGAATCCTAAGTAGTCCTCGAAGCTTTATTATACTGGCATATACGAAATATTAAATTTCCATTTTCAAATTGATGTGGTTAGGTAAATATAGATAAACTGTTTCAATCAATTTCCGGCCACTTAGGTTCGACCTTTCAAGTTGAAAGCGCACTCAGGAAGTTCGTGTTGCTATTACGACGGAGAAATTGAATTCTAAACTACCCCAGACTACAAAATATTTGCAAGCACTATGAAATTCAAACACGAGGCTGTATAAATTAATCGACAAGAACAAACAACTAACTTAAGTCCATCAGCAGGCAGTGGAGCAAACTAACACGTTACATGTCCATATTTTGGGTAGATTCAGAAATAGGGATATCAGTTAAAGATCAAACAACTTTTAGTATATACACTAAAAGTTGTAATAATATAATATTTGGTAAGGTTTTTTTTACAGTATAGTTTAAAATTTATAACTAGCTGACCCGGCAAACGCTGTTTTGCCATTTAAGTTATTTCTAGTAATTTTCAGTAGGTTAAATTATTAAAGTACTAATATCGCTACTAGAAAATAGAGGTTGATCGTAGAAAGGCGAAAATTTGAAGTAGTATGTATTTTTCAATGCTAAATCATAATAAAATATAGTTAAGAAATTATGTCAAAAAAGTAATAAAAAATATTTAGGGGTGGGTCACCCTTATCATTTAGGGGTATGAAAAATACATATCGGTCGATTCTCAGACCTACCCAATATACACACAAAAATTTCATACAAATCGGTTCAGCCGTTTCGGTAGGAGTTTGGTAACAAACACCGCAACACGAGAATTTTATATATTAGATTTAGTGTTTATAAGTTAATATAGTTTTTATATAATATTAGATTATTATGCGAGAAATAAAGAATAGTGCCAGTTCGTAGGGTTTTCTGTAACGGTGGTGGTGTGTTTGTTATGTATATTTAAATATTGTTAATGACGTTAAGCGTTAACAAATAACCCATATATATTACAAACGCAAAAAAAGAACAAACAAATAAAATTACTCAAACAAAAGACCATCAATATCATCAGTTAATGAACCCCTACGTTAAGAAATATGAAAACGAATGTATTTATTTTAAAATCGAATCTTACAGATTACTTATTGAAAGTCATGAGTCGGAGAGAGAATATGCACAAAATTATACATACATATATAAAAATATCGTGTCACGTTTCATTAATCCCCTCGTGTCGAAACGTAATCAACATTCATGTAAATTACGTCTAACATATTGTTACGAGCTACAGGACTCGAATTAAAAATGCCGTTGGAACTACTATAGAATTTATTAGAACTGTACAAACACGTATAAAACGAATACAAATAAAACTGGATGCAACCAGTTCACACTGCACGATTCAATGTAATTCGACACGTGTAAAGTCCGTCGTCTATATCGCTAATCGAGAGTACTACAAACGTCTTACTCGTCTCGTAGTCGTTGCTTGACTGCCCGCCCCTGCGTTCGGGCATCGTCTTATACTAACTACACAGTACAAAGAAATTGGCCGCGCACACTGAGTTTCTAAGAAATAGTAATTTGCACACCTGCGAACGGCCACAATGTCGAAAACAATAACAATAAGGATTAGTTCGACGCTAATGATGGTTATAAAACAAGTAAAAAGACAATAGCATGTTTTTCTTAATTACAAATTCAAACTTTTTATTTATATAATATATGGATACGTCACAACATGTTATGTGGTATTCTATTAATGTACTATACCGCACCCTTGAAAACCAGTTTGTTAATGCTTACGAACTTAAATAAAATCATATTAACTATACATTGAGAGACACATGTCAAAGGAAGCCAATCACTGACAAAGTACTTAATATTCACGAATAAATTTTCATGTAAATACACTCGGGAGCAACGAATTCGGGTCACTGACATGGAATTTGATATTTAGAACAAGAAGAATGTTAGGTTTATTGAACTAATTTAACATACACAAGCCTATCCGGTTTGTTACCATGCTCCATCCCACAAGATTTGTACGATAATTTAGTAACATCATAGGTATTTACACTCCCTTTTTTATTCAGAATATATGGTTGGATAGCATATTGGAAATTATGTCAAGCTTTATCGATGCCTATACTGCATTATGCCTGAAGACAATAGTATTTCATTAGTGCTTCCTATGCCTTGTGAATTGATATGTAATACATTATATATAATTAATGGTTATATATATATATATATATATATATATATATATATATATATATATATATATATATACACGGCAGAGTTGGTCCACATGGAAACATCTATCTCGTTTATATTTCTCTGTCAGAGAATTGTGCTTCGAAATGGGTTCTTGTATCATTTTTTTTTGTAATAAATAAAAAAAATATATAAATTTTTAAACCCGAAGTACCCGAGTACCGATGACACGCCGACAATTCCCGAACGCGAAATCCGAGCGCGTTTATTCATCAGCTGTATGCTACGAAGCTACGATAAATTATTATGAGAAATTACAATAGTGATGAAACGTGCGTACTCGGGTTTGTTCGGGAATTGTCGGCGTGTCGTCGGTACTCGGGTACTTCGGGTTTAAATTTTTTTTTTAATTTCTCGTGACTTTTTAATTATAGGGAAACAATAATAAAATAAAAATAGTTTGTTATAAAACTTATGTAATACGATCTTTCCATTTATTACAAAAGAAATTGATTCAACAACCTATTTAGGAAACTGGAGTGACAAGGCCGGATCATATTTGCTGTAGAACCAATAACCAACGGGGTAAACGAGTTTGAATGGAGTCCGCGTCTTGGTAAACGTACCGTCTGTCGCCCTCGGCGAGGTAGTGCGACGACCTTTAAAAGGTGACTGGTAGACTAGATGCGATAAGCCGAATAACAAACTTAGTGGCATATATGTTGAGACGCCTACTATCAGTAGTAGAATTCAATAGACAGATGAGGACGATCCCTTTCTAGTACAGCTTCCTGATGTCTCCTAAAGCGTCTAAAGCATAAAGCGTCTAAAGCGTCAAGCGCTGAACTTTGGATGTAGTCATTTAAAAGATCTTATAAAATTCTAGTGTTGGTGTGTAAGTCACTGAACTCCTCCTAAAAGGTTGGACTGATTCTGATGAAAATGTTTGTGTGTTCAAGTCAGCCCCCGGATGAATATTGTATATAGAAATCAATTGCTGTTCGTTAATGTCACTAAAACTCAAACACGGTTTGACTGATTTGATTTTTTTTTGTGCGTGTTTGAGTGAGTGTCGGTGTGATTTAGATTTATAAGTGGATCCGATAGGTGGCGCTGAAATCGGGTTTTACATTTTTATTTTTGCAGAGCAGGGCAGATAAGATATTGAAATATTAGAATTGGGCCCTGCCCAATTCTAGTATTTCTTAGTGTTGCGAAGATATTCAAAATACAATATATATTCAAATTCGATTGCGAGTGTCAAAAATTCGTATTCTACTAAATTCACAATATATTCTCGATATCATCCCGCCGGTATAATAGTAGAATTAAATTCATATCACCAGTAGCAGAAATGTGGTTTGCCGAAATGAATATTAAACACCTACCAAAACTTTAAATATTTGTTTCGCGAGTTTATCTTATAAATATTTATAAAATAGTGTGGCGTGCCATGGGCGTGCTATTGGAATTAATAGAATACCGAAATCAGGCCAAACTACGATTGAGATGGGTGCTCAGCAATAAGCCCCAGGAAAACAACTGCCACGCCCTCTATCTAGTTCAAAATATAAATGACTTTTATTACTACAAAGGTCTATAACACCATACAATAGAAAATTAGTATGAGTAGGTGTCTCTGGAATAACAATGGCCATTAATAACTCTATTATTGTAAGAGCCGTCCCATTTTTGGGGATCGGCCTTTATACGTGACGGTTTCAGGCGCCTCGTTGTACAAGTTTCTTCAAGATGTTCTCATTAATAGTCAGCATGTAGTAATTAAAAAAAAATGTGTGTGTGCAGTTCACACGCAGTAGAAGTGAAACCAAGTGTGACAAAGGGTGGGAGGATTCTACACTTCGTGACGTCACATTTATATTATATCGTTATAGTATATTTAAGCCTTTACGGTCTAATAACGAAAAGCCTGGACCGATATCTAGAGAAGCTCTCACTAGGTAAATGGGTGAAAAGCCAGATACAGAGAGCGGTTCTCCTGAGCACTGCACGCATTGTGACGAGGTTCCTGTCGCCTGGACCTGAAGCGCCCCGATGCTGACGAGGGTCTAGTAGTCCAGAGCTAGAATATGCCTCCATAACAACCCTCAAAATTGTCATCATCATCATCCGAGCGTTAAATCCCGGTTGCGTTCGGAGCGATCACTTCGACGCCCAGGGACCGCTTTCCTACTTTTTCTTCTCCACTTCGCGCGATCTTCGGAATCCCTGGTATTAAGACCATTGGTACGCATGTCGTCCCTCACAACGTCAAGCCAGCATTTATTAGGCCTACCCCTTCGACCGGGACCTGGCGGAGGCCGCATGGCTAGACAACCCTCAATTGTGTTCAGGCTTTAGTTGCCAGGTTCCACAGCAACTAATCCGAGGTTGGCAGCACATTCGCACTTTCCATCAAATGAGCGGTCAGCCTGCTGCTACACTTTAATAAAATCTACCTAAAGAAGTTGGGCGACTCAGATGTTATATTTTTATTTAGTGTATTTTGATTAATCTTTATGCAACGTTGAACAATGCAATTCGGAGTATATAATATCTAGTTGATCTTTTATCAAATAATAAGATCTAGAGTTTTTGTAATAACAAGTACATTATCCTTGTGTGGTAGTTTCAAATGATTCATTCCTAGATTATATTGTTGATACTACATTACTTTAAGCATGCTGAGGAGAATTGTAATGCAAGAGAAATCTATAATATAACTAGCGGTCCAGGCAGACGTTGTACTATTTGAAAAAAAACCCGATTGCAGCGCCACCTGCTGGGTCCAATTGTGAATCTAAACCACCCGAGACCCACACAAAAAAAAGTCATCAAAATCGGTAAAGTCGTTCTCAAGTTATACGCGTACATACATTTCTGCGAATCATAGAAAGGGTATGGCGCCATCTATTTGATGCTTATGTAACTTAGTTGACAGCAGAACTCGAACTTACCAACGTCTCGACTTAAAAAAAGAGCATGTTTTTATTATAAATTAAAATGAAACCTATCCTATGTCGTAAATTGGAACAAATCCAGCAACATGAAAACAGAAATCGTTAAAATCGGTTGAGTAGTTTCGGGGAAGATATCGCCATGGGCGATAAGACCGACGATTGTGCTTATATATTAATGTTTTTGATTTTATGTCGAATTTTTGTACAATAAAGTATATTCTTACTTACTAATACAGCTCACCTTATATATTATACTTTTAAAATGTTTATTTACATATTAAATTCACTGAAACTAATCAAAAACTGTCGTGTAATAGGAAAATAGCAACGACTTCAATTTTTTTTCATTGCGTGAGTTCAGTAGACAGACAGACTACCTACCTGATGAAAAGCTAGTACCATCGCCTATGAACATTTGTATTTGTAACACCAAAAGCGCTACGAATGTGCTGCCACTCTGTAATGGGAGGCTGGAACTTGGCCACTAATGCTGCAACACAACTCAAGGTTGTTGTGACGGCAGCTTTAGTTTAAACCAGGTGGTAGCTATCCAGGCGGGCAAATACCCTACCACCTGGCTGTCGGTTGTTTTGTCGCCTCATAGGACAGACCGCCCGGCCGTAGGATTGAACATTAAACTTTCTCCCATTGGTAACTGATGACTAAGGGGACCATAAACCAAAATACCATACGCAGAGTAAAACACAAAATCTATAAGGCATCTCTTTCAAACAATTCACAATGCACAATATGGAAAGTTGGTTCTATTTTCTTAACTATAGCATCCCTATAAAATACTTTTACTCTTTTATACAATATCAAAACTTAATAGGCTAAAAATACATTTGTTTATTTTAAATTTCTATAAAATAAATAAATGTCTTGCTCAAAAAATTTAAAAATCAAGAACCCAATTGTAGTACCACCCACCGAATCCAATTGGGAATCTAGACCATTGGGGGATCCACTCAAAACACACACAAAAAAGTTCATTAAAATCGGTCCCGCAATTTTCGAGGAGTTCAGTAACATACACCTATACTGAATAATTACATATACTAGTGGTCGCCCGTGGTCGAATTTCGACCATAATAATTAATGTCAAAGACTATTTCATATACTTCAATAATCACAGATTTCGCCAAGGCTACACTGTTAATTTGACTTGAACAATAAACAAAAGAGTATATATGCGTGTGTGTATTAAATACATGATAGTGTGTGTAATGTTTTTTTATTGATTTAATGTATTTATTAAATATAATTTTTAAAAAAACATTAGCATTCGTCACTTCTTCTCTATATAAACTACTAGCTGACCCGTGCCCACTTCTCTGGGGATCAGAAAAAATTAATAAACACTTATTATTAATCACAAATCAAATCAAATATACTCCATGTCACTCAGGAATAATGTAGCTTTCCACTGGTGAAAGAATTTTCTAAATCGGTTTAGTAGATCTAGAGATTACCCCCTACAACGTCACAAACTCACAAACTTTACCTCTTTATTTTTTATAGAGTTTAATTACCTACTAAGCGAATTCAAAATATTCCCCTCCCGTACTGCCCCGTACCCCAGTGACGCCTCGCGTAAATCTATCTAGACAATTAGGGTGCGCGGCGACCATGCAACTTTTTTCTAATACTTACATTTTTAAACTCGTGATATCTTTCGAATGGAATGTCCGAATTGAATAATTCAAAAAGTTGTATAAAGGTATTGAAGCAGTCTTGAATATAAAGTAATTTATTTTGATAAGGATGAATACCGAGATACAAATCTAGCGGCAGCATTTTAATTAATTTTTTAAAATAAAAGAACACTTGTTGTGGTATAACTATAATAGTTAGACATATGCTGTCACGACACTTTTTCTAAATAATGATATGTTCTGCAAAGTCGTAGTACATTATTTTATTCTATAATCAATAGTTTTCGCAGTGCACGAGATTTTAGGTAATTTTTTTACACCTTGGGTTACACTATTGGAGTGTTAGTAAGGATCCCTATTTAAAAAAAATATAATATGTCTATATCAACCGGGGATAGTATAGCTTGCCAAAAGTGAAAGAATTTTTTAAATCGGTTCAGTAATTTCGGAGATTACCCCCTACAACATGAAAGAAAGAAAGAAAAACTTTATTCGAAGAAATAGCGACGTAATTACATTCGTTATACATTATTATACACAGAGCATATTTTGAGAATTTGTACGCCGCATTTTCAACGAACAAGGTTTGCACTCAGCATATTGCTGTGTCGGAATGATATCCGACACAACGCTGATTTTCAGGACAAACCTTCCTTTAAGCGTAAAACCAAAACGACCCAAATTTGTTAATTAAATAACTAATAATAATAATAATTTATAAAACTAAGTCTACTTATATAATATTTAATTAGTAAAAATAAATAAATACATTTGAATAAAACCAACAATAAATACGTTACTTCTAAATTAAAATTAAAATAAATCATCATGTAACAAACTTGTATCGAATCATTTATTCGAATACAATTCGCTAGAGTGCTTGCGGAGTATTACCAAATTATGTGTGCCACGTCACTGACATGAGGCAACAAATAACATTTTACTTCATAACCTATAAAATATTGAATGTGTTATTTTACTGTAAAAATATGAAATGTTTAATATATTTTATTTTCCCACTTTATATACTATATAGGCCGTGCATAAGACTGACCCGCGTTACAAGTAAGTTGTCAGACAGTTAACATCACAAACTCACAAACTTTACCTCTTTATAATATTAAGTATAGATAGATAAGTGTGCTAAATTTCAAACTCCCCCGTCCGCGCAATTTTCGTAAAAATGGGTACAAAGTTTTGCTTCACGTATTAACATATAGATAAAGATTAAATGTATTTTTTAAGAAAATCTTGATATCTTTTCTAAAACAGATCACATCTACTAAATTCCACTCAACATCCAGATCAATAACTAAAGCTTAATTCTTGTTTCGAACACAATATCCAACAGAAAAAAAACGTCAAATCTCAATCAATTGCAGTCTTCCAAAATGCATTCAAAATTCCACTGCAATTATACCACTTACATATTCAGTAGAAGTAAATCCTTTCGAATAAATAAAGGTAAATTGATCTTAAACGGTCTGGCCTTGGGCAGAAAGAATTTTAATACAACTCTGTCAGTTGCCAAAATGTTTGCGGAAGGCCGTGAGATGTACAGCGCACGACATCAAATGCATTGATAACCATCAACCTTTAGGGTACGTACCTATACAACGTGAGCCGTTTAGGGGAGGGAGGTCTCAAATATGTAAGTCAAAATATCACGTTTGCTCACAGGGAGGTGGGGTAGGTTTTCGTCACGTAGTCAATATACTCGGGAAGTCTCACGCTTTTTGGAACTATTGTAATACTTGCAACAACTCAGAAGGGTTTATGGTAATAAAATAACATAAACTGGTCACATATTTATAATCAGAGAACCTTACTGTTTTAACATATTACATGCACTGACTTTTCATATTCGACAAGCATTTTTAGACACCTCGCCATCCCTCCAACAATTCAATAGTACAAAAAGCTTTGCAAATTGGCACAACCGATAGCGGATTGCAGTCATTGATAAACTATTTTTATTAAAGGGTTATGAATGAAAATAATTTAATACATTATTGTTTGGAAATTTTAGATAATATTTTATATAAGATATTATGTAAAATATTATACTTAAAGTTTTACATGTAATAAAATAAACCGAACACAGTATAAATCTATCGCATCTGCCAACATGAAAATGAAATGTAGTGAATACCGTCTATATACAATTGAGAGAATTTGAATTATAATCTGTACACAATTACCACATATTAGAGATAAATATTATTACATAAAATTATAGAGAACTACTTACTCTATACAAAACAGGCGCTAATCACCGAATAAATAAAAATATAACATTATGATTAAATTAAGAAATGGCCGATTGTAGCGTTCAGAAATAAGAGGGTACATAACAAAATCAATTATTAACTTTAAAAAGAAACATGACAAGAACAACTATGCTACTTAATAACTGTAACACTATATTCAAATATGGGGCGTAGCGATTAACGATTTTTATTATGTATGGGCTATAAAAAAAGAACTGTTTGCATAAAAATATTTATTATTTATCAGTTACTACGTCAAAACTAGAGAGGAGGAGTTTTGGCATATTAGTATATGCCAAGACTCCTTCTCCTCTCTAGTCGGATGGTCATCGAGGGGGGTAAATTAAAAAAAAAATGATTCACACAGTATGGGTACTTTCCCTCATTAGTATATCACTACGAAAGTAAATTTATTTATTTTAGACCCTATTGCGGTTTTTGTCCAAGATTTTATTTAACTTGCAATGTTTGTGTGTATTATAATATATGTTCGGGTCAAATTTTGATGCAGTTATCCTCAACCGATTGAGATGGAATTTTGCATATACATTTAGTTTGGATGATAATGGATGGTTTGCATACTGACGTCATTCTAAATCCAATATGGCAGATGGACCAAGATAATGTGTATGAAATTAAAGGTTTTCCTGAGCAGAATACGAATAAACTGACGTCTCCGCTGTCAAACTCAGCGATAAATAAAAAATAAATAAATGGTAAAAATAAATTAAAACGACTTTTACTTAAAGCTCTAAAAAAATATACTTCAAATTAAATCAAATCCATCAATTTATTACATTACAAATTTTATATTATGTAAAAACTTATCACGAGATTTAATCGACACGACGTGTTTGTTAGTGTGTAGTGTGTGTGTTAGTGTGTAGTTGGTAGTAGTGTGTAGTTAAAAAAAACCGACCCGGAATTCTGCGGGACTATGCTCGGGATTGGTTAAAAGTGTTTTGGGCGCATAAAAATTATCTTCGTTCGCACAATTTTCACTAAAACAATTGCATACATTCCTTTGTTAATGTTGCCCTACTCTATGTCCTGGGAATCCTGTGGTTTTTTCCCAGGAGTCTAATGAAGTGATCACGGTGCATAAAATTGGCTGATTTCAATACGATTTGTACTAGAACGATACATCACGTTTGTTTGTGTATGTAGTACATTGTGTTCTGAGAATCCCGGATTTTTCCTGAGAATCGATAACGCGTCTAAAATTACCGTGTTACTCTTATTCCAACATAGTTTAGTTCTACATAATATGTAATTTACGTACCTGACTATTCCAGGACTGTTTATATTTTCCGGGATTTCCAACCCTCGAAACCACGTAATATCAGGACTTAATTATTTCTAGAGTTTCTATATTTATCAAACATCTCTAGTAGAAAAGTTGTAGTTGTGTATGTATATAGTATAACACTACTTATTTCGAGTTTTTACAAAAATATCCGGGATCCATGTATTTTCATATTAAAAAACTCATTGTCCTGCTGGAAATACTCTTTTATTTTAAATATTACATAAACAACTGTAAGCTTTGTTACATGTCTAACATGGAAGAAGTTGCGGGTCAGTAAATGTAATATAGCATCCAAAGAACTCAAAAAGAAAAAATCACGGGTGGTAGGTAATCTGGACAATGTAATTTTTATTCGTATGTATGTACATAATAATTTATAAGATTTCAATTATTAATTAAATTTAAACAAATTAAGTTAAAGCATAGATTATCTAATTTAAAAAGATAATTAGACATCCACATTTCCAAAAAAAATTCCAGTTGTCAAGGTTCATAAATTTAAGTAAACTAATGGAACTTTGTAAAATAGCCTATTTAATACACCTTTGGAAACCATACCGCGATGTAAATTATTAGAGTCGCCATCTAGTTGTGCGAGCAATGAATTATAAATTCGTACTACGAGTGTAATATTATACTGACTTATGCCGGGTTGTATATATATATTACTATTTTTTTATTTTTTCTATTGACTAACATGTGACAGGGAAACTTCATTCGCATTGCCATGACAATTAATTTGTTAGCGAGTTGCGCCAATAAAACAGGGCTCAATTCAACTAATACTATCTCGTCGAAATCGCCGGACAATATTGTCTCATAAATGTTTAAAATTTTAGTAGCTTTTCAAAATTCATTAAGCTAACGGAATTTCTACTAATGGTAATATTTTCTACTATTATTCCACCGCAACGATATCGAGAGTGTATTATGGATTTAGGACCAATTTTTCAATCACCAGATAAAAGTTATTCTGTAGAATAAACAACATGGGAAAAAAAAGATAACAGTTGTATGAATAAAATACTAATTATTAATATAATTGAACACTTAACAATTCAATAATAACTAGAAAGATTAAAAATAAAGTAAATTATAAATAAATTATAATAAAGTATGTAACAAATCGCTGCCAGAGGGAGGCGTGCCCAGAAGGCTGGCTGCATTGCCACCCTGTATGGCAATGCTGATTCATTGCGCAAAATACGAACCAGCCTTCTGATCACGGGTGGTATCAAAGAGTTTCTTACAAATTTCTTTGAAGAAATCCTTTGCCGAAGGACCCCACGGACCTAAAGTTTCAACTCCAAACGGTACAAATATGTAACCCTTTCCTAGGGTTCCATATTTGCACCGTTTGAGATCTTCAGCTCTTGAAGCAGCGTTGCCAGCCCCTGACTTAGTCACTGGAAGATGTGATGCCGCCATAGTGTCAACGCTTGTCGCGTCCCACACAAGCGGCCTTCCCATCCTCCAGGTAATAAGTGACATTCAATCCGGCTTCTTGCCATCGTCACGCACCAGCCACCAAGCCATTTGGCTCTAGGATGGCAGGTAGGCCGACGCTGACAAGAGCTCGGCGGATGATGTCATTGAGGCTGGCATGGCGAGATCTTCGGCCAACACAATGTAAACATGATAGTCCGTGGTATCCATACGGATCCACCATAGTTCCACACTGGCAGCGGTGTGGTACACAACATGGAGCCCCCAGGCGAAGGCTCGCAGCTAAGCGGAAAGCAGAGTCAAGAAAATAAAATACTTGTTTCACATTTGAATTTAGTCAGGTTATAATTTATTCGAAAGATGTATTTTATCTGATGATAGAAAAATCGGCCCATAGTACAATACGAATTCTTGACACTATTGCAATGGAATCGTACTTCGCAACGCCAAAATATTGACTTGAAATAGGAGAATTTTGCCCTAGGATTTTGGCTATATTCGTCTCTCCTATGGAAACGAAGTAATTTAATAGAAGAATCCTAAATGTTGACCCGGGCCAGCCAGCCAGCTACGTCTCTAATATACAGTCAAACGTACATTGTTAAAGTAGCATTTGAGGAATCTTCTGGTCCGAAATAGTCCTCTGGACGATCCTCCAAACTTGTCCACTCAACAATTAATTTAATCCGTGCTAGGACGGAGAAAGAATACAATTTCGTTGGGGCAGCCTGTCGTAAGATGCGACAAAACAAGTAGGCATTTGCCCGTCTGGATGGCTACCAAACCTGGTCTAGAGTATGCCGCCATAACAACCTCAAGTGGTGTTTCGGTATTAGTAGCCAGGTTCCAATGTTCCTTTAGAGAGCAGGAGCGCATTTGTACCTTTGGTGTTGCAAATGTCCATAGGCGATGGTAACCGCTTTCCATCAGGTGGCTGTCTGCCGAACTGAATTTAAAAAAATCAGTTTTATTATATTATTTACTAGTATATGCCCGCGACTTAGTCCACGCTTGACTTGAAGTTCGCGCGGATTCCCGGGACACAAATACAAATTCAAATTCAAAAGTTTTTATTCAAAATAAGTTCCACCGGAGAACACTTTTTGAAGGTCATACATATAAGTTAAAATTTAATTTTTCTTCCTATTATATGTACACCGCTTCACAACGTGTTATTGCTGTTAAGGAGAAGAAGCGGCATGAAACTACCCAGCAACACGTCTAGCTAAATATTGTTTTTCTTTATATTTCTTATTCTATTTATATCTCAACAAAGTACCACAGCATATAGAAAAGAATATAAGCTATCGTTTTAATGAAAACTGTGTCGGAATAAGCTAATTTGTAGGCACCCGAACTACTTTTAAACTGCTCCCGGGAAAATTCCCGGAATAAAAATCACAATGTTTATTACATAAAATTTGCTATCGATCAGTGAAAAAAACATTGGAATTAAAAAAATTATCTGACTATTTCAAAGCATTCCCAGAAAAATTCCCGCGGGATTCCCAAGATAAAAAGCAGCGCAAATTTTAAATCTAAGAATTAGCTGTCGATAAGCGAAATCTGCATCGAAATAGGCCCAATAGTTTTACGTGAATCCCGAACAAACAGACAAGAATTATACATTATAATTATATATTATTATATTATACAGTTTATATAGTCTATTCTCGTTGTTTTTTTAAATAGCTTAAATGTACAGACACGACATGTTTAGAATTTTATAATATTGTTACGACCTAGACGCCGACAAAAACAAATTCACATCTACCTACCCGTAGAAACGCATTTTATTACCTGTTCGGCATATGGACTTCTTTTGTTTACTTTGTGATTAAAAAACAGCCCATTGTGTATTATAATCTTTTATGGCAGTCACTAGCCAGTTATGCGGATTACGATTTGTAGGAAATTGCGGCGACGCTTGCCGGGAAGACATATTGCATCTGTGCAGTATAAAGCAAGACCCCAATGGAGAGATGATGGAGTCGAGCGATAACCACAAGGAAGCAAGACTTGTGTATATTCGGTAATCTATTTAGTGACGGACTTTGCGCTTGTATTTGAATTACGATCTCCTGCATTACGTTTGGACTTTTGCGTTCGTTTATATTTGTACCTGTGTTATACGTGTTTGTATAGTTCTAATAAATTCTATAGTAATTCTAACGGCATTTTAATTCGAGTCCTGTAACTCGTAACATTATTATAGATGATGTACAAATAAATGAATTTGCGAACTTTACTTTTTGAGCACGAAATTATCGTTTCTCCCACGGTGGGTAGTCCTAAAATGGATATACCTCGTCAAATAAGACACTATCTGCCTGTGAATAGTCATGTCTTCATAAAACTCATTTCCATCTCGCTACAAAAAATGGCACAAAATCATGCACGGTTCATTTTATAAACTGTAACAAAACAGAAGTAGCCTCTGACCTTGCCGTCATAGATTCGAGAATCTAAAAACGAGTCCAATCAATGGTAATAAGGAAAGGAAGCTTTCGGTCACGCGAGTTCTCAATTAGATGCGTTGAGAGGTCTCGATAGAGGTGATAATCTCTAGGCCCTCACAGCACCAGTGCCTCGACCCCGAAAACCAAGTACCTACCCACTACCAACAGACACATATTTGCGACGGTTCAGTGGTTGCTGGTGTGCGGTAGCAGTCCCGGCACTCACGGCAGTGTCTGAAAGATGGGATGCCGCCAAAGTATCAACATAAGTTGCGTCCCATACTAGAGGGCGTCCTATATTCCATGGCACCAACGACATTCCGTCTGGTCTCTTGCTAACGTCGGGGCATAGCCCATTTGGTTCAAGAACAACTGGTGCCCAGGCGGTAACAAGATACCGACGGATAATGACATTAAGTGTACCATCCCGTGACATTCTGCGGCGCTACTCGCGCATGACAAGCCATTGAGGACTAACTTATCAACTCCGCACCGACAGCGATGTGGTAATACAATACCTGCCCCCAGACGAATGCCGGCAGCAAAGTGTCATTCAAGAGAGTGCCTAGATTCACCGAGGACAGGGCTTGGAGCAACAAACCTGAATTTAGACACGGTCCAAAGACGGGCTCGGTCAGTTTTAACAATACAGGAAGACAACAGGTTTTCATGTATTAGCATGCAGAGCGGCCCGTCCCATAGCTTCTGCGACTTCGGTTCTTCGGGTAAATTTTGTGTTGGACAAGCCAAGGACCAAGCATTTCTGGCCCCAGTTAAGTGTGGGATTTCAATTAGTTGAATCAAAATTACGTTGGCTGAGTTGACGGCGGAAATAGATATATTTGCTGTTCAGATGTTCAGACAATGCCGTCCAGAAACCATGAACCTCTACAGAAAGTTTTCAAAACGTATAATCGACTGTTTATGTGATCAAAGTGCCAGCCTTAGCCAAGGAATCGATATGGCGATCCACAGTGGTAACAAAGCCAGATTTTTGGGCACCTAACCTATAGAAAACAGTGACCTAAATTCAGCATTCTACTTACAGATTGACTTATGTTTACCTGATCACCAGATATAGTCAAATATAACGCTAAAAATCCTAAAAGATCACCAAAATTGTAAACCCATTTAAATATAAAATTATACTTATTTTAAAGCAAATGACTCGAAAGTAAAACCTTGTCAACCCACAAAACAATTAATGACACGCACCATTTTAACCATATTTTGATTGAAAGCAACAACCAAATATTTAAATTCTCGTTATCTTATTAAAGAAAATTACTCTAGATAAATTATTGTTTACCCAAACATAGTAAATGTACTCCTAATGTTTGACCCTATACTAATAAAAATGTTTACTAAAGTCAGAGCTTTTTATGACCCTAAATGGTTCCATTCGTTCCAAACAAGCGCACAAAGCCAGTTTATATATACTCTTGGCTACATCGCAGACCCAAACTTTACAAATAGTCTGAAGGGAACCTTTTACTAACAAGAGGAAATCTGTTTATCCACCGGGGGAAACCAGGCGGGTGGGAAACCTTCCCCAGGAAAAAGGCCGAAAGTCTAAGAACACTCTCCGGCGCTGACACGTACTCCTTTGGCGGGAGCGGAGAAACGCTGGTGCCCCCGCTCCTGCTTCGCCTCCTCCTTGAAGAGCAAGACCCTCTCGCAAAACGAGAAGACGGCGTTCCGTGCCATGGAGCTCCCGATCATGAAATAAACTACGACCACCATGGAGCGAGAGGTTCTGTCCGGTAACGACGACAAGCTTTTCGCGATGCTCTGCCCAAGCAGGGTACACCTGGAGGGTGTGCAGCAGTATCCTCGTCGCTTTTTGGCAAGGGTAGCACCCTGTCGTAGACTCACGCCCTAAACGACACAGGTACCTCTCGAAACAATCATGCACCGTGTGGACCTGCGTCTGCTGGAACGTCAGAATACCGTGCGTCCCGTGTCTAAACTTAACCTAACCTAACTGACTGTTCAGGCCCCCTAGACAAGTGGCATTATCGCTAAACGAACAGAAGGAAAATGTACGGGTACGATACATTTTATATTATATTCGTTTAGCGCTAATGCCTTTTGTCTAGGGGCGACTAGGGGAGTTGGTCGGTAATCGCGACCTTCGACCGCTTCTCATTTTGGGTGGTTAAAAAAAACGAGGCTAAGGCGGGAGAGCTCTGCTAGATATAGTTAAATATAATTAAAAAAATTAAAACCACGTTTAAAGTGGTTCATGTAGATAGTAACAGCGTATTAATTTCTCGCTAAGATTTGGTGGTCATTTATTATGTTTGGCGTTTGAATATAATTTTGAAGTACAGTCAAGACCAAAACAGGAATAATTAATTAATTTTGAAGATTCTTTTTTTGGTATATGTTTCATTTTCATAGTGTTAAGCATATTTTTAGAGCTTATGATCTCAAAGTATTTTTAGTAGTTAAAGTAGTTGCAGCCATACATATTTAAGGTATTATAGAGAGAACATAAACATATTCATGGACAATGCCCCTGGTCTGGACTATGCCGTTATGGGAGCTGCATAGATACCGTCATTGCACCGGACAACGGACAATTGAGCAGTGCAACGCGGGAGCACCCCATATTAGTAGTTGCTCTATCTCGCCCGCACACCATCCATCTCGCTTATACATTGTGCTATGTATTGTACTAGCTGTACGACATGTTAATATTTGTAAAAAAGGTTACCGTTCCCGTAATAAGTCCGATCTTAAGTCTTAAGAAGTTCTTAGTCACGATCTCTCCACGTCCATGCGATGAACGCTAGGAGACATAGCTCCCCCACAGGATAAACTAGGCGTGTTACTGGGGAGTTTCTTTCGCCGTTTCTTCTCTCACAGGCATAACACGTTGCGAAACAGCAGTAAGATAGTCTCTCCTCGGGCTTCATATCACCCATCGCTTGTTTTTAATTAGTGCATTATTGTCGCCCTCCAGTTAGCATTATTACGTTCTTTCCACGTCATGGCAACATTCCAGCCAAGGTAAAGCCCCCTAGGCAGCTTCCCCGACAGATTGTCTCCGGGCTCGAGCGCCTTCGCGAGGCACTCGTCCCAAAAGCCCCAAAGTTGAAAGGTCTTCGAACCAATAACATAAAGTAAAGTCCAATAGATAAAAATAAATAAGTTCACGTCAGTTATTCTTCAGCACTCGACAGTGAATACTACTCTCTGCCATCTGAAGTTTTATTTAACCATCTACCTGTCGCTGCTACACCGCCATAACAACTCCGAGTTGGGTTTCGGTATCAGTGGTAGTTTTTACTAATAATGAGGCAGATGAATTGTTAAGTCGTTAAGTAGCTTGACATGTGTCTTACTAACGACAATAAGAGATCTCTTTGTGGCGAGCCATACTGGAATCATTATCTCGATAACAGCTCTACGGGCCGGCCCGATCGGTGTAATACTACGTAAAATCAGAATATCGACGTGACACGCTTAGCCTGTCAATCGTGTTTCATGCGTGTGTGTGAAACTTCTGATGGCTTTCTTCCCCCCAGCTCCGGATCTCGAATTTTTTCGAGAGGGCCGAATCTAAAAAAAGCCGCCCCCACTCGTCTATATTTTACCTTAATCATCAACATCATTTCAGCCATCAGACGCTCACTGATGGACACGTGTGCGTCTGTGGGTTTAGTCTACGCCTACGCACCCCGCGAACAGCAATTGGACGTCTCAATGGTCAATATTGCGTTCGTAATGAGTTGTATATTTGTCTTGTTTGAATTTACCACCCTGTGAATTGACCGTCCGGGGCATACCCCACCCCCCCTGTTTTGCCGCTTTGCAAGATCCGGCCCTGCCCCCCTCTCTCTATCTCATCTGCCCTAACTCAGTCCCATTTCATACCTTTTATCGTATACCTCTTATCTGATCCCTCTATTTCATTCCTTTACCCCCTTCTCTTTAACCGTTCTGTAAAAGCTGATAACGCAAAACTTCATATATGGCGGATTACTTTCTTACTCTCAATGTCCGAAATTCCTTATTCTCTCATGCTTTTCTTCGTCTACATCTACATCTTTACAATACACATATTACTCTAGAAAAACAACCAATTAAGTTAATATTCCTTTAAGATAAACAATATTTAAACAACAGTTGCAATAAGGTTCTAAAAGATGGTAGGTGTGTTCTCGTGATTGCATATTACGTATATAATAACATACACTGTAATAAGTACATTCGTGATGTATTTACTACTTGCACGTTTCCGCCATTCTGCACGTTGGTAAGGACACTCAACAATCTTGATCAAATACAAAACGAAGGTAATTGGCATATTATAGTCAACAATATTTAACGAAATATTTTACCGCCTTTATATCAAAATAACAATTTTTATAAGGCTTCATTCTAGTAAAGTAAATAAATTAAGTGAGTAAATTTCTTATCTGTATTCTGTAAACATCCGCTTTGGACTAAAACTTTCTTACGTTCTTAATTTGATTTTATTTATCAAATTTGATTCTAGGAAAGAGTTTACAGCCTTCTAAATGGACACCAATAAAATTGAGATATCTGTCTGTAATTTCAAAATGAACACAAAAATTTTAGTTAAATCTTTTATTTATATGACGTGTTATCATGAATGACAAATTTTAAATTTTTTATCTGTCAGTATATCTGAAAGTTTGTCTCGTATGGGTTAAGAAATAGCTGAACGGATTTCAAAGAAAATTGTTGACAAGTCTAGACAAGCGATAAGAACGTCCGTATAATTTGCAAGTCTCGTAGATAAAATAATGGAAACGGTTAAATGTATAACAAGGACGGTGTCAGAGTGAGACGGCTATAGTTTATGTATACAGTTGTGTATTATTATTTAATTTGATTTTACTTATGTTTAGCTTTAAATTTATTTGTAACAACAGCCTTAAGTTGCTGGGAAATAAATGTTATAGCGTTTGTCTCTCGTTTAAAGTAGGACCTCAATAGATCTCGGTAAGTGAGACCGGGCTGCAGGCAGGCAGAACGCAGCCTAGAGAACTCGAGACTCAAGAGGGTAGCGGGAATCGGGCTACAGGGTTGCAGAACGCAGCCTGAAACCCGGAACCTGTGAGGTAAAGCTTGCACTCTTGCTTATTCTCTTAACAAAGCAAAGCAAAGGTCCGCACGCGACGGCGCGTGGTTTTACAATAAGGTAAACAGTTATTTTTATTTGTGCAGGATCCAGCTGAATAGCCGCTGATGGCTGTTTCAGTGATACCGAGCTTGGTGGACTTCCCCACTCCGTGGGAGCGAAGGTGTTCAGCCCGGAAGCAGCGCGCTCGAGGAGGCACTTCGTGTGAGGTTCGACCTCGGCTCGACCGCTGCGGGATTAAGCCGTAAAAGGCCGAATGAGCTAAGCCAATAAGCTGAAGTGATGCAAATGGAGACGAGTCATCGCCTCCGCCGGCGAAGCCGATCCTAGTCTACCTTTACTATCGCTTCGCAACGTGTTAAGGCTGCTAGAGAAGAAGCACCGGAAGAAACTCTTCAGCAACACGCCTAAACTAGTCTTGTGTGACTACTTGTGTCTGTAATGAGTGGGTGTGATTGGTGGGTTTAACGTTGTGTGACCACTCACACAACCTCCGGCCCCGGCCCACGCCGGTTCTCCAGGTAAACAGCTAGCGGCCCACGGTATATATTTATAGTAGTGAAGTGGGGGACGAGGAAAATCCCTGTCACCACGTCTCACATACTTAAACCATGGGTTACAAAATACAAGGACCCTCTGGACAGGCCAGGATCTATGGTGCACTGAAATTAGTTATAAGGATAAGATAGAATAAGGCTTGGTTTATGTAAAATTGAAAGAAATAAAGTAAAGTGGGTGTTACAACGAAGCGGGGACTGGTCGGAGGTAGCTTCTATAAATATAGGGCGCCTTGTAAGGCAATTTGTAGTTCTTGACAAGCAGTAGTTCGCGCTAAGCAGCAAACAGGAGAAAGAAGCTCACTCCCGCCAACGCCTACATAGTTGCTAGCCTCCCGCAGTATCATTTTATTGGTGGTTTTATTTCGCGGTTCCAGTTTCAGACCAGCGAAAATACCTACAGTCCATTCGCATCTCCAACAAAAATATTAGAGATCAAAACAGGAATTTTATTATACGTCTTCGTGTATGTTTTATTTTGATAACCTTGCAGAGATCAGAAGATTGTTAAAGTAAATTACGTTTAACTTGGCAGAGGCACCTCAAGCGTTATTTTAAATAATTTTTGACACGACATTTTTCTCATTTCCTTTATTCTTTTCGACTCTCCCTATTGGCTAGGCCAATGTTGATATTATAGTAGGGGAGCCCAAGAGGCTAAAAGTGGAATTACTCGAGCGTCGCGGGGACCGTTTGGATTGTGACGATTAGATGCTAAAAAGAAAAAAAGGTTATTTATGTAGCCCTTTCACTGGTGGGGGGAGCGTGTCCAGGTTTTCAAAAATGTACAAAAAAAATAGGCACGCACAGAGTATTAGACGGATCAACCAAATTGAATCAATACGTTTCAAAGTCACGGAATTGAAAGGGAAGACGGCATTCACCAACAGCAACTAATGATTCATGTTAATCTTTAGATAGATTATTTTGATGGATATATCCAAATTGTAAGTCTAGTATTAAGTTTATTAAAAGCTTATACATTTAATATGCTCATTTTAAATAACTACATCAAACGACAACCTCTATATTCTACATTGTAAAGTGTAAGTCCCACGCGAACGGAGTCCGGGGACGGCAAACGGCTCCACTACTGCACTATTAACTTACGCTTACTATACCGCGAATCTTATATACAGAGTGAAAAGCTTTCAGCGGGGCAGTAAGGGGGAGTTAATTATTGCAGCTACATGAAAATAGTCTGACGAGACTATTCATAATTTATTGTGAAATGTTGATACCCATTCACAAATTTTAAAAAATGTACAGTTAGCACGTAAATGGCTATTTTACACAAAAAGATTTTTGATGCCAATCGATACTATTTCTGATACTGATCAAAAACTTCTACGGGACAAAGCCAAGTCGGAGTAGTAATAAAGTCAGAAATGTCAAAAAACTTATCCCATACATTTTGTATGAAAATTTTACATATTTTTTTATGTAAATCGACCTTGTTTCTAATACTGATCAAAACCTTCTATCAATTCAACCGTCGTTGCGGTACTAAAAGAGTTAGAAATCGCAAAAATCTTTTCCCATACATTTTTTAAGAAGTGTAACTTACCCTTTTTATGAAATCTTTTTTTGACTGAATAAAAACATAAGATTGAAAAAAAAACACACAGAGCTTTTCTGACGCAACAAACTATGAAAATTGGTTTTTGTTTGGAAATAAAACAATATTTTTTTTTATATCAATCGACCTTGTTTCTAATACTGATTAAAAACTTGTATCAGATCAACCGTCGTTGGAGTACTAAAAGAGTCAGACACCGCAAAAAATCTTTTCACATACATCTTTTAAGAAATGTAACTTACCCCTTTTATGAAATCTTTTTTTGACTGAATAAAAAAATATGATTGAAAAAAAAA
The DNA here is from genome assembly GCA_039645545.1 of Dendrolimus houi. NCBI lineage: Eukaryota > Metazoa > Arthropoda > Insecta > Lepidoptera > Lasiocampidae > Dendrolimus > Dendrolimus houi. The sequence continues at coordinate 25,933,264 of CM077123.1, read as the reverse complement.
TCACAGAGCTTTTCTGACGGTACAAACTATCAAGGTTAGTGTTTTGTTTGGAGATAAAATAATAACGAGTTAGAAATTTGAAATGTTTTTAAATTTAATCTTTCCTTTTTATTCAGTCAACAAAAAGATTTGATAAATAAAAAGAGTAAGTTAGAGTCTTTATACTTATATATACATGTGCTCTGTGAGTTGGACTTCCTTAAAAGATGCATGGGAATAGATTTTTGCGATTTCTGACTCTTTTAGTAATATATGTTTAACATAATATGTTGAGTCCTCATACGCGCACTGCCCATTTCCTTCGCCAATTTCCTGCTTGCTGCTATAGAAATGGACCCAATAAACGAGATATTAAAGCATATTTTATAGCAGAGTTCTTTAAGCATTGTGGGTAATTATGTTATTATTTCAATGATTATATAACCTTTATCGTAACCAAAAAGAAAACTAAAATAATAATAAGCAGCCCAGTGTATGTACATTAAACTGGAAACGCAACGTCAACACAAAAATAGCCTTCTAAATTTTTTCCCACCACTATTTGAATACAATAAAACTAAGTCTTATTATCAACTGAGCTCCCAAAAATAAAAATAATGAACTCTAAAAGAAACATAAACAATGTTCTTGGTATTTTAATTGCACACATTACTCGTGTTGTTTTTAAAATATATTTTTAAGTTTGCCTTTATTTAATTCATCTTAAAAATGTCTAAAAACTTTAAAAAATATATTATTAGGTGTCTTTGGGACGCATGGTTGGAACCAAGTTTTGAAGGCTATCGGAGACCATCGAAGAAATTATGTTATGTATATTATAAGGGCCATTACAACCCCTTCTATTTTCAAAACAACGTATAATAATAGACTAAATTTTACATCTTATTTCACTGCATTAAGGTTCGAATTGTAAAATAATAAAATACAGTGGTCAGCATTTTTTCTTTCGCTACCCTTTTTTTAATCTAGCGCCGAGTACCGTGTGATAAAGAACTTCATTCCAAAAAATATATAAACATAAAGACGTCTTCAGTTGAGTAGTAGTAGTAGTAGACTTCAGTTATGCAGGCCGTTATTGTAATATATATCAATTGTAATGCAAATATGCACAATGGGTTGGAAAAACTAGTTTGGAGATGCATGCCCGCGGCCAAGATTTCAATCCGCATTATTTAAATCAATCTTTGGTGCCATGGAACATGATTGATTTGGCTCTTATATCCTTTGAGGTGTAAATATTATTACCATCACGTTCAGGATCGTACTATCGTCCCTGTTTTACCATCGCACCGATCGCTAAAGGTTCGGTGTTCGTATCCACTTTCCTGAGACATTACACTCGTCTACGCAATGGCTGAAATTCTCGGCAGTTTCCATCATCTGGGACGATAGCCTGTCTGCAGTACTTTAGTATTTAGAAACATATTTTATGTATACGTGGAAATAGTGAGCGCTGTGAACTTTGATCTTTGTAATCAATATTCTGGTTGGGATGTAGGTTGGACTTTTATCTTTTTTAGTTCCATAAATAATATTTATTTCACTCACTTCCTTATTTTCAGGGAATCCCCCTGTCTATACTATTTAATACCTGTCACGCAAAAAGCGTGCGTCAAGTATTTTTTATTCACTGGTGACAATGTATAAGTTAAGGCTGTAATTAGGTGCTTTGCTAAAATAATTGTAATTTTGCAAGTCATAATTACTGCTCTTTAATTAGAATTTAACCGTGAAATAACTACTGCGGTTGGACGAGTTATCGTAAGAGGTGACAAAACAACCCAGAGCCAGGTGTTACGATATTTGCCCGTCCGGACGACCGACCCTGGTCTAGGATATGCCGCTTTAACAGACTTAAGTAATGTTATGATTTTAATGACCATGTTCCAGTCCCGCTTTCCAGGCCGTCAGCACATTGGTAGCACTTTTTGGTGCTGTAAATGTCCATAAGCGACGTTAATCCCGTTCCATCAAGGACTGTTAGTGATTGTACCGACACCAGCAATAAAAAAATAGTAAGTTCTACTATCATAACAACTGTTAAATTATTAACTTTGCAATTATACAAGACGTAACGTTCTTTTTACGCTAGTCGATTGCCTTCGCTATGATAAATTTAGTTTCCTGTGTGATGGTATGGTATGTTGGTATGTATAAAGAATGATAGACTTAAATGTCATCGTGTAATTTACATTTGATGTCCATATTCTAAAACAGTACATTTAAATAACAACTCAAATATTATAAATTATTGCTAAAATTGACATATCAGCCGACTCCGTGGCGTGTAATTAAGTACGACGTATAGGCTTACCTCTGTTGTTGCTCTGTAAGAGCAAATCTATATAATAAATTGATTGTGTAGTAAAGTGTCAGGTATGCAAGCAACTCGCGCCAAACCAACTTGTAGACACTGCCCCGCCATCTGTGAACAATGAAATAGCCCTGTAAGAAACAGTGAAGGGTTAACCCGAAGCCTTATATTTTTAGCTATATACTGTTACGAGTCGCGAGACTCGAATTAAAATGCCTTTAGAATTACTATAGCGTTTATTAGAACTATACAAACACGTATAACACAGGTACAAATATAACCGAAAGTAATAAGTCCAAACGTAATGCAGGAGATCGTAATTCAAATACACGCGCAAAGTCCGTCACTAAATAGATTACCGAATGTACACAAGTCTTGCTTCGCTTGTGGTTATCGCTCGACTGCCTCATCTCTCCACTAGGGCCTTGCTTTATACTGCACAGATGCAATATGTCTGCCCGGCCGCGCGGACCGAATTTCTGAGAATCAGTTTGTACTTTTAAATTTGAGACACCTGGCAGTGACCACAATACAACAATAGGCTGTAAAAGATTACAATACACAATGGGCTGTTTTTTAAATCACAAATTTTAAACACAAAGTAAACAAAAGAAGTCCAAATGCCGAAAAGGTAATAAAATGTGTTTCTACAGGTAGGCAGGTATGAATTTGTCTTTGTCGGCACCTAGGTCGTAACAATACAATCAAATTAGCGACCAGCCCAGAGAAAACAGAGGTGACAATTTTGAAATTACTGTCTTTGGTTTTTGTAGATCTTTAAGTTTATCCTACTTTAAGCCATATAAAATTATTTTTAGGGGACTCGATTGCAAAATAATACTTTTTCTCTGCTTACATAAAAAATTAATGAGTACTTTTTATATACCTAGTCTTGCCATAAATATTGTAACATAGAATTTATTTTTTTTCTATTGCAAATAACATTTATAAGTTTTACAGTGTGTTAGATTAATACATAAATATAAAACAATTTAAAATACAAAAAGCTTATTCGAAGTGGTCTCCATTGGTTGCAATACAGTCCTTTAAACGTTGAGGCCAGTTATCAATAGAAGCACGCACTCTTTCCATGGGAAAATTCTTCACTGCCAATCGTATGGATTGTTTTAGGGACTCCAAATTATCATGGCGTTTAGAGCAAGCCGTACTCTCTAAAACTGACCATAAATCATAATCCAGCGGATTAAGATCGGGACTAGACGACGGCCAGTCTTCAGCCCTGATGAAGTCCGAAACGTTCGTTTTTCAACCAAGACTGCGTGGACCGAGCTTTATGACCCGGCGCCGAGTCTTGCTGGAAGGACCATTTGTGGTTATTGAACATGGTGTTGTTAAGGGGCTTAACTACCTTCTCAAGAATGGTATCTTGTACACTTGTGCCGATGTTTTGATACCTTTTTCACAAAAATATGGCTCGGTCACTCCTTCATAGCTAACACCCCACCCAACCATCACTGAAGACGAATAATGCCCACGTTGCACTCTGTCGACTAATTGAAAAGCTTCTTTAGAGCTTTGAGCATAAATACAGTCATTATTTTTGTTAAAATGTTGCTCAATTGTAAAAAAATTCTCATCCGTAAACAAAATTTTTCTGTGATCTCCCTTTGCATACCGCTTTAGTAGTTGTTTCGATTTTATCATCCTATTCTTTTTTAAATTATGAGTTACAAAATGACCAGTGCGTCTCTTATAGGCTGCAAGTCCTAAGTCATCTTTTAAAATACGCGACATGGTTCTAGGTGATATCTTCATCTCCCGAGATGAAATCTTTTGCTTTCTGACAGGATTTCTTCGAATTCTTTCCCTTACTGCTTTGACCACCTTTTTCGTACGAACACTACGTGGACGGCCAGATCTTTTTCTGTCATAAACAGAGGAGGTCTCATTGTACCTATTAATAGCCCGGTACACAAAATGTTGTACAATGTATTGGCGAAATGAGAAAACACAATGAACAATCATATAAAAATGACAGATTCCAAATTCAAATGTAATATTTTGTTTCTTTTTAATTGTAACAGTATTTATGGCCAGACTAAGTATTAAACCTTCAATGAAAAATTATCTAACTGTTGGCAAAAAACCACGTAAAAATCCGTAGCCTGGTTTAGAAGTTAGCGTATATACAGACAGACAGATACGGAAAGCGACTTTGTTTTATGCTATGTAAAGCTTATCATAATGAATTAATAATAAATACATTATATACTAGAGATTGCTCCGCGGCTACCGTAAATCGTGCATTAGCTATATTTTACTTACATGACCTTAAAAGGTACTTTAAAAAAAATATATATTATTTTTATCTTTGTTGCTTTTGTTGAGTAGTTTTTGAGATATGTTTCGAGTTATTTTCGAACAATTATTTTTAGGTTTAGGTTTATTTTTGCAGTAATTATTTTTAGATTTAGGTAGCTAATTTACAAATATAGTAAAAGGTCGTAATTTTTACAGAACCTTTCATTGTTAGTGGACCGACGTTTTGGCTGATTTTTAAGAGTCATATATTTTAGCATCTTGGAAAAATTGCTGATAGTCCAGGAATGTTAGTCAAATAAGGGCAAGAATCTCGGAATGAGAGATAGTCAGCTACAAATTTGTATAAACCTTTATTTTGGTATCCTAAAACTCGTCTCAAAACCTATCTATCGTAGGGTGTCCGCGACTAAAGATATTTCAAGGTCAAAGGTCAAAATAACGATATTTTACACACTTATTACAAATATCTCGTTTCTTATGGGTTTTATGCTATTTGTATTTCATGTAAATATTGTAGAGGATTAAATTCTCTACTACTTTTGTTTCAACATTTTTTTTAATATCTTGAACCATTTTCGAGATAGAGAACAGAGCGCAATGAGGTAAGTATACGTAAGGTATAAGTGTCACACAAGGCTGTCAGCCTTACTCCTATACTCCAGCAATGAAAGAATAACATGTAAGTGTACTCTATATGGATTGAACTAGAACTTTGATCACAATGAGACCACAAACCTGACCATAATGTTTAGAAAGAAAACTATTTTTTGCCTTCTGGCAATATTGTGTTTGTCTGTAGTCAATGTTAGTAAATTGTAAACAAAGCTAATATATGTATATTATTTTTAATTTAATTATTTAAGTCTAAAATCCACTAAAAATAACTAAATACAGATATAATAAGTTTCACACAAGCAGTGGTTTTTAAAGTTTACCCAGGATGTGTAGCGGAGTTTAAATCAAAAATCTTTAAAAAAAGAACCACCGGCATGACTGTCTGTAGGCTTGTTCCCAAAGTATTCAGAATAAAGTTCCCAAACTACTCGAACGAAAAAATACTTAAAATATGTTTTGTAATTTTATTTCATTCTACTCAAGGATAAAAAAAAATTCCCAGACTACTCAACGAATTCATTATTTGTCAATATTAATTGAAAGGTATTTCATATGTTTTACGTCAGGTGCAAAAAATCGAGTTATAAATATAAGTATATATTATCATAAATATAACTACGAAAAATCAAAACAAAACAAGCACAGGTTTGAAGTTAGTGTTATTTATTTATAATTTAAAAATTTAAATTAATTAATTTGAATTACGCTCTTACACACTTATTTTTAATCGACTTGAAAAAAGGAGGATGTTCTCAATTCGTCGTGTAACTATTTTTATATGTATGTTCAGCCATAATTTTGTTGTTTCTGAACAGATTTTGATAATTCTTTTTGTGTTAGACTTAAAAAAGCTTCGTGCCATATTTTGTTTGTTGACAGACTTTGGATTTTGAGGATATAGCAGAAAAATCCTTGAAATTAGGCAGAAATGTGATTTATTGCGATTTTTCATTCAGAACTCTTTTGTCTTCTGAACTGATTTTGACCACTCTTTGGTGTTGAATTCAATATAGTTTCAAATGGTTCCTTATAAGTTTTATTGCTGTTGGACTCTGAATGCCGAAGATATAGCAGAATATTCCTCAAAATTCAATAGTAAACGTTTTGAAATATTATCAGGTTTATGAGATCGCAAAACGAGTAGGTAACAAATTAAAATCAATAACGTGCTGTAATAGACTAGGAAGGCGTATAATGGAAATCCATAACGATAAACAGCACGACCGCGTATATTGAGTTATGAGATCCTTCGTATTTAGAAAACATTGACGTTTGGAATTGAGATTCCAAACGAAAATTTTGCCTGATAAAACCAGACGACGGGTGTAATCATTTCATTAAACAATTTTCGTCAAGCATTTACAGCAATCGGACTTCTAAAACAACATAGAAAAATGGGTTACGAACGCGGCCAAAGGTCGCGTTGAGTAGTTGGTTTACTGTAAACCAAAAGGGACAAGCTTCGCCGCGGCAACGGCTGACGCGTACCAAAACCGACTTATACACACTTATTCAGTGACCAGAATATATTAGCAAATTTCATTTACATTACCTGACAATGTATTGTTTGTTTGTGAAATGTAGAAAGGTGTGTAAATACATATAATTTAGCTTGGAGCTGCACTCAACAACATTTTCTAAATACATTTCTGTTTCATGTAGTCTCGTCAGGGCATTCAAGAAGCTACTTTATTAGGGATACCATATACATATGTAATTTAAATGTGTAAAATCTTGAAGTCGGTGCCAAGCAAAACATAAAAATTACCATAAATGTTGTTACAATGACAAAATATAGTAATCTTTATCTTTTACTTGGCACCGTCTTTGAGATGTCGTAGAAAATGTTACTTTTTGCTTTTTAGTTACGCTTGAAGTCGGTTTCTGTTTTGTTATATATTTTAAATAATCACATAATATAGTGTAATGATGAGGTTTAATCCTTAAACGAAAAGTTTTGTCATCCATGTTGATATAATATCTAATTATTAAGTCTCTGACTGTACCTCTGACCTATAATATCTCATGCAGGAACATAACACTTAATTGATTTAATAATATTTTTACGTTGAGTACTTTGGGAACTGATTTAAACAAGGTTTGATTACTTTGGGAACAATCTCAGTTTCCTTTTGAGTACTTTGGGACATCAAAACAGTGTTTTTTTAATTTAAATTGTTTAATATGAATTTCTTTCAGTAGTTTGGGAAGTACTGTATAGGATACTTATCTTTTTAAAACAAAAAAATTGAGGACTTTGGGAACAAGCCGTCTGTCTGTAGTGGTTCGTTTAGCTTCTTTTAGTCAAATTATTCTGTTAATAATTAGGTGAGCTCTAGGTTACAAAATTATAATTTAATATTAATGTAAACATTATAGGTTATGTGGACAAAATGCGTATATCGTAAATAAAGCAACTTGATACTTGCAGTATGTTCTACGACACGTAACACTAGAAATTACTAGTAAGTATCAAAATTATTCATGGCATAATATTGTAGTTGCTAGAGTTTAGACAAATTTGCAAATGTGGCGCCTTTATTGTTTTCTAATTTAGTTTACTACACTATACCTACTGTTTCCTTGTTCTGCATCGACATATGTATATATGACAGGGGCTGCTGAGTACTGTAGGAAGGCGAATACACCAATATAATGAAGCTAAGTACAGGTGTCTGGTACACCCCTGTACAGGTTCCCGAAACTACTTCCGGTAATCTAGAGGGATGAGTAACTAAATTTCGACAGCATTTACGAATGTTCTCAGAAAGACGAAATGATAGATTTGTTCGGAATAAAACGAAAATTTAACATCTGTAGTCCTCGTGAAAGCGGGTGATAAAACCGGAATTCGCTCAGATTTGAATAATTATTCACAACTATGCATATACTTTGGTACTATGTTTCGTAACATTAGTAAAAACATTTTATGCTATAACCTGGGTTTTCCCCTTTGATACATTCTTCAACTGCGTGTTTCGCAGGAAGTTTGCATGGCATCCATTCGCATAGCATTTACTTCAGCACTCTTGTTCGTCCATAGTAAAAGGTTAAAAATTCTAACTATTTCGTCCACGATATGGATCCAATGTTATCACAACCGCTGTCAATGGAATCCTTGATACCACGGATGAGGCTCAGCAGAGTGTTAAATTACCTCAGGATACTTTCTCTCCAGTTCACCCACTAAATGCCAAAAGACCATCGGTAGATCGCATTATTGTGAAGATGGATTCACGCGTACAGACTAGAGCATCTATGCGGTCAAGATACAGTTCGCTGGTGGGTACGCGGTCAAAGGCAGCTCGTTACACGTCGCGAGTGAGGATTATTTTCCGCGTACACATTAGAGCATGTAATTGTATCTGCTCGGTTAGAGTTAGGGCTCGCAGATTGCTTCAAGCGTAACGAGTTTTAGAGTAGTAAGTAGTCGCCGTAGCGCCTGGATATGATTTATTAACAAGACGTCATTGATACCATGTTTTTTAGTCAGGGAAAGTCCGATTGAGAACCGTAGGCTGCGCGACGGGGGAATAAGTCGCGACCCGCCTGTGGAATTCGCCAGATCGTGGTGGCACTAGCACCTCTAGGCAGAACTAAAAATGCTATTGTCACTCCACAGTTGATACCTACTAAAACCCCTGGGTGTTCCTTCCTGCCCCTTATGCCAGGGCTACAGGAAAGCGTAAGCTCGACTAACCCGTGCCCTGGTAGGCGGGGGCCTCTAAAGCCATATTGCCGGGGAACTATTTTTATCCCCCGGCATCTTCCAGGTCTCTGCGTGTGACGCACCCCATGGTAGGAGAGGTGAGCGCGCTCAGAGCATGACGCGCCCCCATCTCGATGGCATAACGGCGGGTGAGAACCCTATCTCTAAGGGACCCCACCAGCGCCGCCCGAAGTCACTGATACCAAGCATAACCTGCGACATCTGAAAATACACTACAGTGTTCTTCTCTGACACTTGAGGTACGGACGCCGTATACAAGATACATGTGCCGCGATGCGCACAGCCTTAAGCGGGCCTACAGGATTCGTAAAAGATCACCGATGTAGACTCACAGCGGCTGCCGCGTATTTACTGTGTCCAATCTGGTTTTTCTTCTAACACATTAAGACGGGGTCAAGGGACAATAGTTTAGCCAGCACCTCGACCCTGGCGCGCCTGACAACCCTAATTGAATATATATAATCCATACTTGTAGGAGTGTGTGTAGTGCATTATAATGCTGTGTTATTTCTCTGATGGTATGTTTATTTTCAATATGAAAAACAAGCATATATCATTTTAAAAAATCGTGAAGCACGATGTTCCACATTCCAATAGCATTACCTACCCAGGAAATTAAATTACAATTGCGAGTTAAGTTAAAACTTATAGTCTTGCCAGTTGTTGCGTCATATCTGGCTCTCTTATCATACTATATTTCTGCATAATCTCTTTCAATAAATCGTGTACTTTTATAAAAGTAAAATATCCTAACATAGTTCCACATGAAGAAATGTGTATAAATATTAAAACTTCTAAACAACACTTTCGCATCAACTCCAAATATATTTTTTTTTATTGCTGGATTGCAGCAGGCAGGCTAACGGCCAACTTAATGGGAAGTGGTACTGTCGCTTAGGGACATTTTCAACACCAAAGGTGTTTGTTACCAATGTCCTGTCGGCCTCGAATGAACAGGTGCATTACCAATATGCTGTTTTAAGTAAATTGAGAGCGAGTTTTTCTGACACAAGTATATATTAAGACCATTAGTTAATAGGAGGTCCCAATTCCAAAACTTTAGAATGAACTTTTTGGAAGAGATATAGACATTTTTATTCGACTGGCCTCGCAGGGGCAATTTAAACTTGGCCATTAATACAGGAACATAAAACTAGATGGTTATGGAGGCATGCCTTAAACCACTAATGATGGCCATTCAGACAGGCAACTGCCCTGACTGTGGATTGTTTCGTCGCCTCTTACGACAGGCTGCCCGGCCGCCGGAAATGGTATTCTTTCTCCGTTCCTGCACGGGTAATTATTTCATAACTAAATGCTTTTTTTTATTATTTTGTAGGAGGGAGGAGAGGTTGCAAGTTGATTTTCGCACCGAATATGCTTAAGACGGCCTTGAACAGCACCGATACCTATTCAAATTAAATGCCATGGAAGTTTCTCGAAGCAACTAAACCTGAACTCAATATTTCTTGATTGCGAGATAATTTTTTTTAAACAACAATTCTGTTCCTGTTTTTACTTCGGACCATCGTTTTCCTCATATAAAACAGGTCGTAAGCGAGTCTTAAAAACTTTAAGGCGATGTTCTGTTACTAAAGTCGATGGTCGCGTTTAGAGTAGTTTAGACCATTCCACCGTATAGCGTTACGCAGCCTTCACTGAAGGAATCTCTCTATTTACAAAAAGGTCGTGAAACCTTTTTCTCCTTTTCTTTTCTAAAGTAAATGTTTGTAAGAATAAGTACCATCTCTTCCTTTTCTAAAATAAGTCTTAGAACTGTCTGATAATTAAAATATATTATTCAATATTCATTTACGTTTAAAAATTTTATTCAGAATGCAAGATAAACATTGAGACACGTATATACCAACGGTATAACAGCAATTAGACGCCGGAGGCGGCGTCTAGTGTTGATTGACGCCAGCTTTCAGCGTCTGTGATAAGACCACGGCCGTAGACCCTTCGGTGTTTTAAAATCATTGTTTGAAGTTGTTTTTCATAAATATTTTCCTTTATTATTTTAATAGCCATATGGATGCTTGTAATTTGCTGGTTTTTAGCCGTGAATGGTAACGTAAGTACCAATAGCCTTACAATTAAGGCTGCCGAAGATTGTAAAGGGAGAAGAAAAAGTAGAAAAGCGGACCCCGGTCTCTAAAGCGAACGCTTCGAGCCAAACTAGGATTTAACATAAAGGGATAATGTTTTTGTATACTTGTACATGTTCTGTGTACGTATTTAGTTTATCCTACTAATATTATAAAAGCCAAAGTTTGCAAGAATGTATGGATGTACAAAAACTACTGAATGGATTTTGATGAAACTTTACAATAATATAGCTTACACAACAGAATCACACAGGCTATAATTTATAACGATATAGTGTGTTTGATAATCATTATCACAATTTTCCATCAACACGCGGGTGAAACCGCGGGGCGCAGCTAGTTATATATTTGTAATTTTGTTATTAGGAAATAGTAGATAATTTAATATTTTTTAATTATTTAAGAAATAAATACTAAAAATTGTTTCTTATAAATTGTAATTCTCAGAAGCTTTTACTGCTTACCTAATATTTCATTAATTCGTTTTAGACTTCAATTAAATACTAGTCTGCAAGTAATTGTGCTGACATCATTACACCTTAAACGATGTTTCTAAAAAATAAACTAAATTCGCGAACGTGACGTCCAAGAAAAAACGTTCTTGTGGGCGTTATTGTAAAAAACTTGTTTTACGTCAGGGTGATATACTACAAGATAGGATTTGAAATTGCAAGGCTAATCGCTTTATCGCGTTCTGAGTATTTCTTACAATAAGTACTATACTTAAATTAAGAACTAAATTTTTCTGAGATACTACCATTGTGTAATTTGTGTTTTCGATATGTTGACATATGACATATCTTATCGTTGGCACAAAACATTAGAGACATTACGTATTTCGCACGTTCATTTTTATTTAATATATGTTATCAAACAGATTTTTGAAGTGAAACTTCTTTAGAATCTTTCTGATTTGAAACTCAGATGAAACAAAAAAAGCGACACTATAAAGAGATATTTATTAATTTTAAGACTACGCTCATAGAGTTGAAGGTATTTTGAAGTTTAAATGTTCATAAATCAAATTGAAACTAGAGAGATTGATGATAACTAAAATAGGAAACAAAATTCCTATTTTAGTTATCATAAGCATCTCGTGTCATTGATATGGAATGTAATATCTTGCAGTAAAATAGAAAATACTTTTTGGGCTTGGAAAAAATATAAAAAACAATAATTATCCTAATACTCTATACTCCTGATACTCTATATTTATCCCATTCTCTAGTAGTACTTTTCTGAAGTTTTACTTCTGCCCTGTATGAATTGCACACACACAATTATTTTTATTTATTTATAAAGGACGAAATCTTATGCGTTGCAACTCTACTATTTTCAAAATTCTTTCGACGGTTCTGACTATCGTTGTAGGAATGTAGATATTATGGCCGGTACTAGCTGCGTCAAGCTAGCATGGTCAAATTAGGAGGACTCTATCAAACCAACATGAGAATTTATAGCTAATTAATTGCCAAATTCGCGATTTTGTTTCTGTAGCCGATTACCGGAAATCGCGATTACATTATATAGTGCTAGCTTCATATAAAGATAGTATGAAAATTTCTGAACATAATAGATAGATATCATGGGCTATTAAGAAATAATTTCTTGCTGAAAGATGACCCTAACAGAATATAAAAATATGTGGTTTTTGAAGTGAAACTTCTTGAGAATCGTTGTGATTTGAAACTGGATGAAACGAAAAAGCCACACTAAAAAGAGATAAACACATAAATACCGTTTGGTTTGGTGCTGCTGGCATCTGCGTCAAGATTATAGTTACCAAAAACACAAGAGTAATGAGTTAGATAACCATGGGAAATGTTCTATGAACCCCATAACGTTCCACTTGTGGGCTTAGGCCTCATACTTGCCTTGCTTGTCCAAGGTGAATGATTAGCAGGTTTTACATATAATTTTAGTGTTGAAGAAGAAGCGGTGCAATAAACTCCTTAACCACATGTTCCATTTTTTTATATTTATTCTAATATTATACAAATTCTAAACGTGCCGTGTCTGTACATTAAACTATTAAAAAAAAACAACTGGTACAGACTATTTAAACTACGGAAAACATGATGCATTTTTTTAGATTTCTTGACTGAATCCCGAACAAACAACGTTCGGGATTCACGTAAAAATTACTGGGCTGATTTCGACGCGTTTGGCGTTGATCGACAACTAATTTTAAGACTTAAAATCTGCACTACCTTCTATCATGGGAATCATGCGGTAATTTTTTTGGGAATGATTTAAAATGGCCAAATTGAAAAAAAAAGAACAAATACAATGCGTTTTTGTCACTAATCGATAGCAAATTTTATGTAATAAGATGTGTGATATTTTTTATCCCGGGAATTTTCCGGAGAGGACTAAAGTTGTTCGGGTGGATAAAATTTGGTTATTCCGACACAGTTTTCACTAAAACGATAGCTTACATTTTTTTTTAATGTTGCGGTATTTTGTGTCCTGGGAAGCCTACGGGAATTTCATGTCAAGTGTGGACAATGTCGCAGACATATTCTAGTTGTATATATATTCAGCGACCGATACATACATTTTAAAGTAGTCCAAAGAAGAAAACTTGAACTATGTTGTATTCTACCTATAAGTCCTCAAGACTATAACTAGAATACTGAGCCTAGGTCATCGAAGTCAATGGGTAAGCTCCCTAGAAGGCTGGCTACGTTACCTTGATGGAACACCATACTGATCCCTTGTCCAAGATAGGAACCAGTCTTCTGATCACCTGAGCAGCCGATTAGGCGTTTGAGAGTTACATCAATTACGTTGTCTATATATTATAGATAAGAGGTATAGGCCTATTGTATAATAAATACTCATAATATATCAAGTGCTTTTTATTATGTTTAATAGATCTTTTTTGCAGGGGAAGACTAGAAGAGAAGAAGTTTTATTATTTTACTAGCTGATGCCCGCGACTTCGTCCGCGTGGTGCGGTTTTTTAACTATCCCACAGGAACTCTTTAATTTTTCGGGATCAAAGTATTCTATATGTTGACCAGGGATATAAGCTACCACCATAAAAAAATTCATTTCGGTCCAGTAGTTTCGGAGATTAGCCGGTACAAACAGACAGACAAACAAAGAAACAAAAAATTTGAAAAGAATCTAAATTAATTCTATTTCACTTCTTACATCCCCTGACTCTTTAGTATTTTTTTCATTGTACAGAAATTCAACCTCAACAGTTTTATAGATAATAAAAGTTAGACTTGGTCGAACTTGTGTTTCATTCACAACAAGAGCCAAATCTCGAATTGTAATCATCTTTGTACGTATCTTAATTTAGCAGTATCTAAAGAACATTATGCAAATATGTATATTTACACAAAACAATCATAATTATATATAATATCTATAGAGTATGACGTTCATTCAGAAGATAATTTCCGAAGCCATTTTTCCTTATGGCATCTAAGACAAAATTAACAAATTTGCATATCTTAATACGCAGAAAACATAACTGGTATTTATACTAGTTTTTATACTTAGTGCTACCGCTCTTACATAACACTATTAATAATTTTCGAAAAAAACGTTAATTAATAGCGGCAATCATGCATTTTGGCATATAAGCAACTTATAATAAGATTATTTACAGCGAAATATTTACGATCTTTAGCAGCGTAACTTGAACAACATTAATACAAAAAAATAATATTCAAGAAAATAATTGGTTGACGTTTAAGACGCGCCGCGCGCCTTTTTCTTGAAGATTATGTTGCCAGTAAGATAAACCTCGAACATTACCGTTTGGTTTCGTGCCGCTGGTATCTGTGTCAGGATTATACGTTACCGAAAACACAAGAGTAATGAGTAAAATAACCATGGGAAATGCTCTATGAACCCCTTAACGTTCCACTTGTGGGCTTAGGCTTCATACTTGGCTTGCTTGTCCAAGGTGGATGATTAGCAGGTTTTACTTATAATTTTAGTTAGGGTCAAGAAGAAGCGGTACAACAAACTCCCCAGTAACATTTTTTATTTTTTAATATTTATTGTACTAATATAAAATTCTAAGCACGCTGTATCTGTACATTAAAGCTATTTATATAAAACAATTGGAATAGACTATATAAACGATGGAGACCACGATGCATTTTTTTAGATTTCTTGTCCGTTTATCTATTTGTTTGGGACTCACGTAAAAACTACTGAGCCGATTTCGATGCGGTTTTCGCTGATGAGCAGCAAATTCTTAGACTTAAAATCTGCGCCACTTTTTACCCGGGAATGGCGCAAGAATTCTTCTGGGAATTATTTAAAATCGTCAGATTAAAAAAAATCGACTTCCAATGTGATCTTTTCTGTGATTGATGGCGAACCGGGAGCGGTTTGAAGTTGTTCGGGTGCATAAAAATTAGCTTATTCCGACACAGTTTTCACTAACATGATAGTTTACATTCTTTTTTAAATGTTACTGTACTTTGTGCCCTGGGAATCCCGCGGGAATTTAAAGTCAAACGTGAACGAAGTCGCGGGCATATCCTAGTATTTTTTTTAATAAATAGGTTTGCGTTTGACCGCGATCACGTCTAATGCCGGACGATGATGCGGTCGAAGATGGAGCACGCTTACCTAGATAGTACCTATTCACAAGTCTTGAAGATACCCGGATTGTGCTTTTCGGGAAACACGGACTCTGGTAGTGCATTCCACAACTCTGCTGTACGTAGAAGGAACGTGGAGGCGAAACGTTTAGTTCGCACTGGTAGCGTTTCCACTGTGAAACGATGGCGTAGACCAGAGCGCCTTGTGGTCCGACGATGGAATGGTGTAGGAGGAAAACCTGCCTTTTGCTTCTCCTCTACTCGCTAGACTCATAGGTTTACTGGAAGAAAGCTCGCCTTTCTACATCACCACTATATTACAATTTTATAAGTTTTTGTGTACAATAAAGAATGAAACTACGTTTCAACGGTTTTATGTATAATAATAATTACTTTAACATTTCTCATCGACACTAGATATCTTTGTCTTTCGTGACAGCAACAACAGTGACGGCTACTGAAATAGGCCGACTCGTCGAAATAAAAATCAAATAAATAAAATGCCGCGCATAAAGCCGATAAAACGTAGTCTTAATTATGTATGCGTACTAGTCGTGAAAACTTAACAAAATACTAAAAGTATTACTTTTATATAATCTCTTAAAGAACTTAGTAGTGATCGCATGAGGCATTTTTATTCAGTGTCTAGAAAAGTCTAGTCTAGAATAAATCTTAATCATAATAATGAATTCACATTTTAGAACGTGTGAATATTATTATAGTGCAAGTATCCAATGACAAACATATCCATACTACGTGGAACGTACGTGACGATTACAAAATATTCAATATTATATGTATGTATCTATGTATATACATATATTTCATTAGTGGAACGAGCGTCTGTAGTCAGAGAAGCACAAGATACCCTATACAAAGTATCTTAATACAAAACACTAGATACAAAATACGTATCTTCTAAATACTTTTTAAAGAAATTCCAATTTTATTGAACCTATGTTTATTGCTTGAAATGTTTCAATTGAGACCAGTTCTTTAAACATTTTATTACTCATTTTTCTTCGATGAGGTCTCAATATCTATAATTAACTATAAAAAACAAGACAAAGGTATAAGAATGAACAAAGCCGCGACTGAGAAGCAAGCCCAGCCGCAGCGAGTGGAAGAGACAAAAGGAGTAAGTACCAAATAGTGGATCGTACTATACGCTTCCTCTAGTCAAACCTGAACCATTGTGCCGCAGCCCAGGACCTAATGGTCCAAAGCATGGCGCAGTGAGGCATTCAGGTATCGGTGGTTTCCTAGCCTTATTGCATAGTGGGTGCATAATGGATATCAAGTACGCTAGCCCCGCTGTAGCAAGCCGCATCCAGGACTGGAGGCTACTGATGGGATGGTGTCACTATCCGACCATTGGTACATACGATTTAGCGTCTCCACCTGGAAATCGGGCTCTCAGACCCTGGAATCTCCCTCAACCAGGGACTACCCACGCTGGGCTCTGAAATGTCTAGATCGCGAGGTGTTCCAAGAGGCCCTGATCATCTAGCAGCAGCAGTCACGGTTGCTGATGTTGACAACGTGCGATGCGGCAACGCCGAGGGTGGGCCCTCACAGGCTCAACCGCCAGGTGTACTATTGGAGTGACGAAATAGCACAATTAAGCAGGGATTGAATGTTAGCGTATCGCCAATACATCGCATTTAGGAGAAGGCGCCGCCGCGCCGACGACGCAGTGATTGTAGAGGCGAGTTTATACGAGGGTTACAGAGACAGCATGAAGGTGTTTCAATAAGCCATTTGGTAGCCAAATCAGTGGCATGGGAGAAACTGCTAGTCAGTCTACATTAAGATCCCTAGAGACGCCCATACCCTATGGTGTGGAACAAACTCCGCCTATGGACGCCTATGAATACCTTCTGCTATTGATTTTGAACAGTCCATATATTCACTTAGAAAGTGTATTTCATTTTCCTTCAACAGAGGTAATTTCTACATTTTCATGATTTCACTAAAGAAGTTCCTGTACTGCTAAAAGATCTTGTATGGAATTATAATAATAGTCCCATCGGGTTCCACATGGAGATGTCTTTTGATAGATTAATTTAAATTTAAAAGGTGCGGTCAGTTTTATTTTCACTATAAGGTGGCATAGTAAAAGTAAAAAAAAGAGTAGGTAATTTGACTAAAATTATTTTGGCCTCAGAGTATTTACAAAATACTAATATACTAGATGAATAGTATCTAAATACAAGATACAAAATACATTTTTTAAAAGTATCTAGATACAAGATACGTATTTTGTATCTTTTATCTGTATTTCAGATACTTGTATCTTAGATAAGTCACATCTATGTCTGTAGCCGGTAAATATCGCTTATAGTTGAGCCGAAGAAGCCACATTTGAAGTTTGATATGAATAATGAAGACCTAACTTTGTAACAGTATCAAAATAATACAACGTAACTACCTAACTTTGTAACAGTATCAAATTAAAACACCACAACTAACTTATGATGATGATTACATGACAACGTTATGACTGACAACATTGTTTTTTCCTACGTATTAATGACATGACCCAGAGAATGATGTATAATTCAAAAAATTTAACATAAATCATAAATCGTAATTAAGTTATGCATATTATCTACATTTTTAGATAATAGAAGCAACGAAGTTAGAAAAATAATGTTACTTTTATGATATACCTACATAGATATGCAAGAACGTACAGAGTTTGCTTTGCTTAAAGCAAACTCTGCACGTTCTTTTTTAAGACTACCTATTTTATTATCTTATAGTAAATCATACATTGAATAAGTTCTTGTTCAGCCCGCACACAATAAAGGGTTCCGTAAAGATGACAAACGTCCATTGTTTCTATTTGGCTACAGAACCATAAAAGAAGCATTTAATTGAAAGACGTCCTAATGTGCATTTTTCCATGGAGTTTTTGTATGAACTGATGACTATATGACTATATAACTTAGGATACCATAAATGATACTTATCCGTATTTTTTTGGAATCTGTAATCAGTTTGGCAAACATGGAACTCTTATGAGCTCGTCATGTTCCTGCGTCTGTTTGTCTGTCGCAATAATTTTTCTCCCAAAATTCTTCTAGCGGCATACTCTAGACAAGGGTGGTAGTTATCCAGACCCACAAATACCTTACCTTCTGGTTGTGGGTTGTTTTGTCGCCTCTTGCGACAGGCCGCGTGGTCGAAGAAAATTGTATTATTTCTCCGTTCCTGCACGGATAGAACTAATTTTACATTTAATTAATTTATGTTTGTACTAATGTGTGAGGAGGGAGTATGTAGGCCTACGTTGAGCAGTGGACAACGGTAGGCTGACGATGATTAATGTGTGTCGTCACACATTAATGAAATTAGATGAAGCGAAACTTGTTTGTCAGGATTCTCGCAAGTTGAGATCTCTGCCTACCCCATGGGAAACAGGTGTGATAATATGTATGTATGTTTAGTACTAACTCAAGAACATACACGAATTATACAAATAGATTATCAAAACTTAAACACATTCGATTGGAAAAGATATCGTTTAGTTTTAGAAGGCATCCATTGCGCTCTAAGTTCACTTTATTGCCGCGACATTTCTTTGGAGCTTTTTCACATTCGATGACTTTGCCAACGGCCTCAAATGATATAGTTACCCTACTACTGGGCATACACAACGATAACATATACCTACTTAGTTTCAAAACAAAACAAAACAGTCATTTCCGAGAAAAAATACTGTAATACAAAGACAAGGATATGTTGATTTAATAAAAAGCTCGATTTTTCTCAAGTATGCTTATGGAACCCTAAAATATAGTAGACTGGAATAGAATTGGTTAGTTAAATCTAAAAACCTTGTTACAATAATTTTTTTCTGTGTTAATAAGAAACGTTGGACTTGATTGGACATATGTATGAGGTGGGGTCTATGGCCATGACCCTCTACAAAGAGCTTGACGAGTCGTTAAGGAAATGAAACGACCCAGTCATTAATATAATGTATAATTTTCTCTTCAATATGTACTTGCATGGCCAAACGAATTAATTAATGTACAATTAGATCTGCGGATATACTCGTGCTCAATCTGGGATAATATTATAGTTTTTGGCCAAGTCAAATGCGTCTTTTTTATTATTAAAAGTAACACAATTAACGAATACCAACATTAGTAAAGTATATATGTCATGGCCAGATCTTAGAATTGTATTTCATGATACCGCCAGGTAAAACTGACCATATCGATTAAACGTCAACGTTCGATGATATGTCAGTCTACGTCTGGCCACATCATCTATGTAGGGTTACCATGATATCTGAAATGAAAAGTTTAATAAAAATCCAAATAAAGAAGGAACTTATTATTATTATTTTATTTTATCCGTGGAGGAACGGAGAAAGAATACAATGTCTAGAGTATGCCGCCATAACAACCTTGTGTTGTGTTCCGGCATCAGTGACCAGATTCCAATCTCCTTTAAGAGAGCAGCAGCGCATTTGTAGCACCTTTGGTGTTGCAAATGTCCATAGGCGATGGTAACCGCTTTCCATCAAGTGGGCCGTCTGCCTGTCTGCTGAACTCCTACAATAAAAAAAATGAATAGAAAAAATCTTATATTTATTTACTCGTAAAACAAAAAGTCGGGTGCAGTATAGATATGAGGCACTTTTATTTGTTATTTAAGATATAAGTGAATTTTGGGCGGTTATAAAAAAAATAACCACGAACCAGCCTATTATAAAGAACTGTAACAGCTTTCGGTGGAGGCCTGTAGGAGGTGCTGGCGGGATATATCGGTGGAAATAATACACCAATTGCTCTTACGGTTCACGTCGTTTATTGGAACGCTACTGAGTTATAGGAGAAAGGTTATAGTTACTGGCCCATATACAGTTACTGGCCATTTCAACTTAGATTTTAAAAAAACTAGCAACTCTTTGATTAAAGAGTAGATCTAAAAAATTATAATGGCAATAATTTTAATACCTGTCAAAAAGTTTCAACAAAATGCCGCGGCGATTTATTTCTTTTGTGATTTCTTGACGGTGGAACAAAAACCGGTAAGTTTGATAAAAAAAATATTAAGACTGCAAATGTTTTTACATAAGATATTTTGAAAAGTAATTAACATAGTATAGTCCTTGAAATTCTGTCAAATATAGCTGCTAAGGATTATAAGCGGATTTGAGGCATAATATGACGATATCTTCGTATAACCTAAAAAAATATTGTAGGCAATAACAGTCACGATTATTTCAAAAAAATATAGTTACGGGCTCCCCATAGGCTAATTACTATATTTATCATATTTTTAAAAAACAGCGTTTTTAATAAATGTCTTCGAAAAAACACCTATAACTACGCGGTCTATTCAATTACCATGTATTTTAGAACTTCGTAGATACTTATTAGCGAGGCCAATTACTGTGTTGTTCGTAATAATAACTACTACAAAAAGTAGGCCAATTACTGTAATACTTTTTAATTTATTTTGAACAAGGACACATTCTAACATTTCTTTCTTTTCTATCAGGTTTATGCGAAAAAATGCCAAAGATGCCCCAGTATTCAAAAGACGCCCTTGACGAGGCATTAGAATAAATAAATGAGAAAACAATGTATTTGCGAGTGGTCGCAAAAAAATATAATATCCCAAAGGCAACTTTACAGTTCAAAATAAAAAATCCTACTTTTAGATCTCAATCTGGGCCGACACCATATTCAACGGATGAAGAAGAAGGTACTATCGAAGACTGGTTAGTTAGAATGGCTCGCAAAGGCTTTCCAAGAAAGTCAGATGATGTTCTCGACACTGTACAAAAGTTTTTGTCTGACAATCCACGCGATATTCCTCTCGTGCTTCCTCGCACAGCGGACTCTTAACGAGTCTAGGAAGATGTTTGGCCCGTCAGATTTGTCTGGCTCATTGGAAAATATTTTAAAATATTATACTTGATAATATGTATAAAATTCAGCCTTCCTAAAATGTCGTAAGGTATCACATTTTTTTTAAAAGTGTCTGTCCAAAGTTATGGCCCACATGAAGTGTCTGGCAACTGTATCTCTTTGTTTATAACAATATCATATATAACAATGTAAAAACAAACCTTGCTACATTGACGTAAGTTAGCATGGTTTTTTTCTACCTCTGATATCTGTTGCCTGTAAAACGGCCCCGTTTTCAGCTTAGCGAATATCCATTCCTTTCTAAGTTTATGTTAAACTATCGATCCTAAAATGTTATCTTTCCTAAAATCACGTATGTCTGGGGTGACTGGGATCTCACTCTACTAAAACGCGCTGACTTACATGCACACTCTGTTGATATACTTTAACCGGCTTACTATTACGTACACATTCTGTTCCTTTTTTTTTGGCCGGGGTAAGTCCGTTTGAGGACTAAGCCGCGACAAGCACAGAAGCCTGGGGGGATGTTCGCGACCCATGTGAGAGTGTGGGATTCGCCAGATCGGGGTTGGCACTAGCGTGCCCGGTCAGAACCGGTGCCACGCTATTGCCACTCCCCAGTTAGGGATACCCACTAAAACCCCTGGGTGTTCCGTCCTGCGCCTTATGCCAGGGCTACGGGAATGGGAACACATTCTGTTTCTACACTAACTAACACTGTCTTGACTTTGGCAGATCACCGTCTACTTATACAAACAAATACATTTAAAAACACCAACTTTTTGCGGAAGCTTCCCACGATTTCTCTCAACCCGACCTAACCCTTCTGGGAAGATGCGACCCCTGTCCAGAAACTAATAAATTGTTTGCTCACTAAATTAAAACAAAGCAAGCAGACAAATCACTGAACTATTTTCTAAGATATGTACAATGACAATGGCAGATGTCAGAATCATCTTTCTTTGACTCAAGTGGTCTTACAAAGGGCGTTATCTATACATATAATAAAACGGTAGAGGTCGAATTTCTGTTCATTTCTGTACAATGAAAAAAAATGCTAAAAACCGAGTCAGGGGGATGTAAGAAGTGAAATAGAACTAATTTAATTTTATGTTTCTCTGTTTGTCTTTCTGTTTGTACCAGCTAAACTCCGAAACGACTGGACCGATTTAAATGAAATTTTGTATGGTGGTAGCTATCCCTGGTCAACATATAGCATACATTTGATCCCGAAAAATTAAAGAGTTCCCGTAGGATAGTTATAAAACCGCACCACGCGGGCAAAGTCGCGGGCTTCAGTTAGTTTTAAACTAATATCGAAATTCTTGAAAATATAAAACAATGGAGGACGTTACGGGGGACATCATAAATTTCTCCATATCCCAGCATCTGCATTGCCTTCGTGGGAAACAACTTTCTAAAAATTATCTATTAACTATTTTGGCATCGTTAACACCTATATAAAAAAACAGATCTTTTTACGATATAATCACTAATTTTGAGCACATCATGAAGTAGCCATGCGTTTAGCTGTTAACATCGTTAAACGCTGATTATTCACGCATCTGGCCAGACCATATCATGATGTGGGCAGCGGGTATTTTCCATTTCATGATTTGGTCGGCCACATAGTGAAGTGATCAATTCTAAGATCTGGCCACTATATATACACATACGTTATTTGTCAATTTCGCTTGAAAAATAACGCATTCAACCTATCGCTACATCTGTGTGAAATGGTCATTATCAGAGATGGAGCAGCGAGCTAAGTATATATGAGATATCTATGGCTACGTCCCATAAGGGACTCACAATGACCACGATTTATCCCGTTCCACTTGCTTGCCGGCGTTACAATTGTAAATCCAAATGGAACGGCTATTCAACCCACCTCTTGACATGGGTTGTTGTGAGCGTCGTGTGATCGAAAATGATGACGTCATTAGTGACGTTTTCGCCACGACCACAACGACCGCGGCCGCCTTGTGGAACGGCTAACCGAGCATTTTGAGCGTGTGAGCTACTATTGGAACGATATATGGTGACTTTTCTGTCTAATAGATGTCAAGTTAAAGTTGACTATCAACCGGCCAGTATGCGAAAAATATTTGTGTCGCTATGAGCTCTTAAAAGACCTAGTCGACTCTCCCGGACCAGAAGGATTGTGCCTATATTAAACAACTAATCAATATGTCGAAGGCGGTAACGTAACCAGCATTCTGGGCACCTTTACATAAGTATGTACCTACATACCAAAGGCCTAAATTGAATATTCTATTAATACTCTTAAGGGATTATAGATAGATTTTTATTTACTTTTTGCTTTAGTATATAAAATAAATAAATAAATTATGCGTACATAATTTATTACACTAATATAATAAGAGAAAACTTAATTTAGTTATATTGTATTCTAAGTAGAATTCTTCAAAAGTATAAGGAGAATACTGTGCCTAGGTCACCATCTTCTGTAGGTATAGGGCACAGAAGGCTGGCTAGGTTTCCTCGGTAGATTGCAACACGGATCCGAATAGCTGGAATACAATGTAACTAATATTAATATACTTATACTTTCTTCTTTGTATCAGATAATTCATATTTATTTACAATTACAATGTACATACACAAGCACCATTCACATCACTTTATACAAAATTAAAACTAAAAAATATACCGATATTAATAATATGTACACTTTTACAGCTTAATATACAAACAAAATATTATAAATAAAAAATCGGTCCCAAATCACCTTCATTCAGGAACGTCCCCAAAGGACTGGACGCGTTACCAAGGAGTATGGCAACGATTATACGTTGCGCAAGATACAAGCTAGCTTTTTGGTCGAGTGAGACTTCTGCCAACGGTTTAGACATGGACCCCATGACCCTAGAGTTTCGACACCAAGTCACAAATACGTATCCGCTGCCAAGGTATTAATCAGATAATCTATAATATTATAAAATTCTAAACATGCCGTGTCTGTAAATTAAATCTATTTAAAAAAAAACAACTGGTATAGACTGTATAAGCGATGGAGTGCACAATTCATTTTTTAGACTTCTTGTCTATTTGTCAGTTTGTCTGTTTGTTCGGGATTCACCTAAAAACTACTGAGCCGATTTCGATGCGGTTTTCGCTAAACGACAGTTAACTTTTAGACTTAGATCTACGTTACTTTTTGTCCTGAGAACCCCCGAAAATTTTTTTGGGAGTGATTTAAAATGTCCAATGTGATTTTATTATTGATCGATAACAAATTTTGTGTAATAAATTGTGTGATATTTCTTATCTCCGGAATCCAGCGAGAATTTTTCCAGAAGCTATTTGCAGTTGTCCGGGTGCATAAAAATTAGTTTATCCCCACACAGTTTTCACTAAAACGATAGCTACGGTACTTTGGGCCTCGGTATCCCGCGGAAATTTCAAGTCAAGCATAGACGAAGTCAAAGGCATATCCTAGTTAATTTATAAAAATATTTATCTAAATGAAACAATGTATGTAATGCACCTTCACAAATGCTGCGGAAGTGTCAGGATATTTTCCTTCGCCATGACCATGACTCAACAAGTCACATGAGCAGTCGAAAGGCTGCATAACATCGGCAACGGCGAATACAATCACTCTCATTGCTTTACTACATTCGGAATACTAAATTAGCAACCGTCAAAATCGTCAAAATGACCTTCGGCAAACCTTGCCGCGACTTTTGAGCTGCGCTTACTAATTCCTAATATCAGTAGCAAACGACCTTCTACATCTCGATTCTCGATGCACTTAAAACTTAATGAACCAAAGACAATTGCCCAATACCAGCTCGCTTGTAACGGTCAATATCAATAACCTACTGCCGCCTCTTAAAAACACCTACAAATCATCTATTATCAAGTATTAGTCAACATACTCCGATTTGCATATTGAATTCCAATAATTTAAGATTCTTCTAATACGCATTAACAATGTTTAATGCTATAATTTTTTCTTAGTAGATTTAAGAAGAAAATTTAATTATGCTTAAATTTCTTAGGGCCTAGTATAACAGGGAAAAAATAAAAATGTCAGTTGCATGAATAAAACAGTTGAATGAATTTACTTTTGAATTCACTCGGTTTATAATTTAATAGCTTCTGCCCGTGACTTCGTCCGCGTGGAATAGTTACTTTAGGCTAACGCTAACTTTAACCCGCGACTTTGTTTACGTAGAAAGTGCCCGCCCCATCGCCCTTTCCCCTCATGACTGCCCGCCGACCTTGCACATCATAAATGCGCGCGCAGTACTTAATCATTATTTTGCTGCGATGTTATTTTAAAACTGCGATATTCATTGAAATCGAATGATGCAAATGGTAATTTTGTTTTAAATTAAATATTTGTAATGAATAACGTATTTATTTAGATAAGGATTAATATCATGTTTATAAAAACACCTTCGCAAATAATGCATTATTTTAGAACAAATTTGGTTAGCATAAAAAAGGTTATAGTGAGCCAACCTTAAAAGATAGACATATGCTGACGCGGACTTTTTTTAGAACTTTTAAAGGGGAACAATTCTGTCACAAATGATTTTTGCGAAACTTTAACCGTTTACGCAGCGCACACAGCGGAAGCTTTCAATAGGAAAAAGAACCCCGATTTGAAACATTCTTCATTGGTGCTCCGCTCCTATTGGTCTTAGCGTGATGATGTATATATAGCCTATATAGCCTTCCTCGATAAATGGGCTATCTAACACTGAATAATTTTTCAAATCAAACCAGTAGTTCCTGAGATTAGCGCGTACAAGCAAACAAACAAACAAACTCTTCAGCTTTATATATTAGTATAGATGATTCGACTGCTAACTTTTATCTGACGATTGAAAAACCGGCCCTAAGTATACTTTAAAAAATTAGATATATTGTTATAATAATTATATGTATTTTATGTTGCAGTGTATTGTTAAATGTATTTGATGCTATTGTGTTTACGTTAAGGGAGAGGACACTAGCCCCTATAATACAGTGCAAACTAGTTTAGGGGTAGTAGAATCAAAAAAATACTGTCTGATCCATGACGAGTTTGTAATAAATAATTTGAAATTGATTTAAACATTAAAGTAAAAAACACCTTAAGATAAATACTAAAGTAGAATTACATTCTAATTACACATAGAAACACAATATTCATACTGTTTCCAAGCGTTTATTTTACTTTTGCCGTTTGTACGTCGTGAAACACACATGAACCAAATGACATAATTGTCGTACTTTATTGTTGTGGGTGACGTAATAGTGATGTTCTGTGAGTCGTGTAATGCACAGACTATTAGACCCTCAACACTATACGTAAATAAATCGAATGTAATCGATTTGAAAATAAAAAATGTTCTACTTTAAGGAAAAATAATACCGCAATTATAATAAGTACTGTTTTAAATTGCTTATTTACTATATGTAAAATGTGTTCATTGAAATGTGGTTATATTTATTACACGATATAATATTTTTAGCAAAAATATATGGATAAGTTAAATTGATTAAAATTTATTTATAAATGGAGTCGATTTTTATAACAAATCGAGTCGGTAGTGCATTAGGTCATACTAATAGTTTTAGACCAATTTATGTCGCAAGAAAATAGAAAGAATATGCTTCGAAAAATGTGTTTTTTCTTTATTATTTCCATGTATAGATTGTTTATGAATTTTAATAATCGCAGTAAAATTCATAAACAATCTAGGCAGGCAGTCAGGGCTAATTTACTTAGGGCCGATTTTTCAATAATCAAATAAAAGTTACCAATCGAATAAATTATAACGTGATTAAATCTTCACCACCTAAATCGCCAGATTAAGTAAAAAAGTTTCTTAAGTAGGGTTGCCTGGAAGTGATTGCTTTAAGCAATAAGGCCGCCATTGTTTCTATCATGACAATATTTTAATCGTTCATTTTTGTAATTGTATATTTGGTGTGCAATAAAGTGTTGTCTATTCTATTCTACATTCTAAAGTGCTCCAATTCTACTGTTTTATTCATGCAATTGTCATGTTTAATTTCCTCATGTTGTGTATTATTCTATGAATAACTTTTATCTGGTGATCGCAAAATCGGCCCTTAGTTGGAGGAAAAATATGATGTAGAGAGGTTAAGTGTGAAAATGTAGCAATCAACGGTATTACATCGTTTTCATCATTCTTCGTCGTCCTTTAATAGTATTAACTAAAACATAACAAGAAATAATAACTCTAAAACGGGTTGAACATGTATATAATTATTATGTTATATGTAACCTTGGTAATTTCTGTATAAACGAATAATAAACTCATTTGAGAAATAAATGTTTTTAAATCGTAAAATTAACATGACTTATTTTTTGAGCTACTGGGTTTATTTCAGATTCGGTGAAGTTTTAAAAGAACTAATTTTTTTTAAAACTATTTATCCAATTCAGTAATCCTTTAGTTAATACTTTGTTCGGCTCTTCGTTAGCGCGGAGCTTGGCTTTTGTATGCATGTCTTCTGAACCCTCCCAGATAAAGAAATGAAATATACACGAAAGAATCACGGACAACTCTTTATTTAGTCCTTAAAATTGTAATATGTTAAGTCGTTTTGGAATTTTCAGATAAACTGAATTAAAAATTATAAAGACAGTTATTTATGATAGAGCATCGAATAAACAGCAGTTCAGAGAGTTGATGCCTACCTCGGACAACGAATCAGTATTGCAATACAACGAAGTAGCGCAGCCCGCCTTCTGCGCTACTTACCTATAGAGACGAAAATATAAGCTCAGTATTCTACTTATAGTCGTAAGGTATTATAGGTAGAATACAATATATATGGGTTTTATAACCTGTAAAAATCAAAAATGTCAGTTGCATGAATGAAATAGTTCAATGGCTTCATCTTTAAATTCACTCAGGTTATAATTAATTCGACTCATAACTTTTATTTGATTATTGAAAAATCAGCCCAAGTTAGTTTTCTTTATTGTATTACTATACAATGTTTTAGTTGTAGCATCTAACTATTTCCAGACATAAAGCCCCGAAACTCTAGTGCCAGATGGTTTCTTTATGTCACATAGTCTATGTAGTTTCATGAAAATATACCATAACGGTTAGTTGGATGTTGACTCAGACAGGTTTTGTGATGTAGTACACATGTAGTTGTAAATTTATTTTCATTGTGACTTATTGCATTTACCGTTGAGTTATTCGTTTGAAAAACAAATAAGGTAGGTACATAGTTCAAATTGATTTAGCTGTATACTGTTACTAATAATATAGATCTAGTTTTCATTTGATAGCGTCTCATACAAGACGCTTTGGTTTCATTGTTAATAACAAAGTATTTGTTACTAACAATAAAGTCTAGACATGTACTTCTCAGTCGTTATTTTTTCTTTTTGTATTTGAGCAACTGTGATAGACAACGGCCTAAATGTGCATACAGTTCTTCCTGTACACTTTTAGCCGGTTCTTGATCTTAGTAACCGTTAATTTGCCTTCCTATCGATTAAAATTTGCCATAAGTAATGTCTAATTTCTACCGATAGTAAGTGAAGGGCGGTTCCTACATCTTACTATTCATTGTATGATGCTTATGTCAGGTATGACATAGGCATAGTACATCTGTATAGTTGGACTGGTTGGATAGATTTGTTTGATAAATTAATTGCCGTCAAAATTACGCTAGAACAGAAGAAGCGGCGTGACGTACGGACGCCGCAAATAGCGAATGTGCGCCGATTCTGGAGTTTGAGAGATAGAATTCATCACATTTTCATAATGTCCATGCTCCGTCTGTGATAATTTTAGTAGTAATAACTGTGGCCAAATGCTTCTTATTTGCAGCGTTACAAAGAACGTCGTTAAAGACTAGCTACGTAATTATGTCATCTCTCAATATAACTAAATCCCGGATGGACCAGTAACACAATACACAAGCGTCGGTCGCATATAGCGTCACGCCGTATGTAGCCTACGACGTTTGTAACAACGGCTTATCTCAATAACAGACGGCTTGACTCACTGCAAGCCTTTCTCAAATCAGGCTGGAGACTGGGAGTACAATGAGGAAAGGGGCTTTCGCAGTATCTACACAGCACAATTTGCTCAAACGTTTCACAAATTCACAAAGGTATTCAGTTCAAGCGTCGCAACCTAGTCTTTGTCTGATTTATGATGTAATAATGTAAGGCTCGGTAGATGTACAACAACGTTCGAGTGTACATACAACAGGCCCTGAAGACTATGATCTGTTGAGTTTAAATGTCGTTCATCTTTGAAATTTTTTGTGCGGTGAAACACTTTTTAGAGATACGTCGTATTTTGCACCGGCAAGGCAAAACTGGACTCTTATAAAACACCACGTCCTTTTCTATCTATACTAAAACAGATTTTTGTAAAACGGAGGAAATTAGTCTGTTAATTATAAATCGCTCGTGCGTATATAAATACATACATAAGCTTTTGAAAGCAAATTCTTAAAACTTTTTTTATAGTAGGTAGCATAGGTTCGCGTTTGACCGTTATCTCGCCCGATGTAGAGCGCGGATATGATCTAAGGTGGAGCACGCTTACCTAGAAGGTACCTATTCAGACGGGACTTTGAGATACCCAGGTTGTAAGTATCGGGAGAAACAGACTCCGGCAATGAGTTCCACTCTTTTGCGGTGCGCATGGCGAAGATAGACGCAAAGCGCTTCGTTCGCATAGGTTGAATATTCACTATATATCGGTGCCGCTTGCTTTATATATTGCTTGTCCGATCATGCAAGGGAGATTGCAGGATCGGAGAGCTGAGCTCCACTCTCCAAGGTGTATACGGTAGAAAAGCTACAAGCTGGCAACTCTGCGTCGATATTCAAGTTTTTGAGTTTTGTTGTCGAAAAGCTGGTCGTTGCCAGCCAGTCTCCTGGCTATCCGCTCAATGGACGGTAGTGCTTCGAGTTGATACTTGGCTTAACCATCCCAAAGGTAAGAACAAGGTGAGAACAGTACTCCAGACATGCTCGTACTTGTGCTATGTACAGCAACAACAGGTGTTCCGGTGTGAAGTACCGTCTCATCTTCGAAAGTATGCCCAGTATTTTACCGCAGTTTGTGCTATATAATTGATGTAAAAACCAGAGTCAGTGTCAAGCAGACGCCAAGAAGTTGAAGCTCATCGGTTATCGGAACTGGTACTCCTCGGAAAGCAGGAGGTAGTTCAAAAGAACGCCTTTTTAGAATTAAAAAGAAACGCCTTGGTCTTAGAGGCGTTGAACGTAACTAAATCAGCATTTCCCCAGTCGGAGACTGCCTTTAAAGTTCCATTCAATCGTTCTACCATTGCCTCCCTAAGTATGTGGGTTTCGGTTCTGTCAGCTCGCGTGGTTTATGATATCTTCCGTTAAGCCGATATTGGACGGTTCATTTCTGTCTTTCAATTTGGATGAATCAACCACAGTGATTCTTATAAACAGAAACTTGAATCATTCAATGTCATTGAATACGGTCGTCTCCTCTGAGTTGAGTGCCTGTCAAACAAATCGATTCAATTCGGTTGACCACTATCACACAATAACCACATAAGTTCATTTTAATATTGAATATAGACAATGATCATTTTTCAATGCTTTGGGATGCATTTCTAAAAGATAGAATAGTTTTGTAAATTACAATAGGGTACTTGACAGCCTTTTATCATCTTACAAAACGTTGTACAAGCACAAAAGTTATGACGTCATAAACAAAACAAATAGCGTATAAATTATTGTTTATAGAGATAGGTACGAAAATTATTTTTATCACCATATTTAAAAATAACATATTTTTATTAATTAGATTCAAAGATTAGTTACAAACATAGAAATATAATAAAAAAGAAAGACATACATACAAATCGGTATTAGACATAAATTATTTTTTATGATTCTACTAGCTCCAAAACTGGTAGGTATCAACGGTATCTTTGGTACTAGTATTCTCAGCTACGTATAACTACTTATATAATAACAAATAATAATAATTGCATGATTGCTAGCTTAAGCTATTTTAGTGTTGAGGCGTAAGTAGGTAGCTATAATTATTCTATCGTCATCCCTTTTTGTTGCATGTAGGAATAGCAAAACCTGGCATATATAATTTTTGCAACGAGTGTCGATGTGTCTTTTGTAAACAAATATTACGTAGGACTCTTAAACCGTTGAGATATAAACTTAACGTAGGCAAAAATAAATTGGAGTTGTTACGAACTTTTTCGTATTTTTACTTTTATATATATAAGAGTATGATGCTTTTGTTTATCGTGCATATGTGTAGTTATCAAAAATTATTTCACCATCGTTGTCCAGCGTAACCATTTCAATATTCTATATAAATTCATACAGTACCTAACAGGAATCGTAGAAAAAGCCAGGTAAAATCGATTACAAATTACCTTCTTAGAAATTATCAAATTAGATTTAGTTAATTCATATTTTTATTACGTTCTCCTCACAGCACCCCTCCTCGTATATGTTGAATCCGTATGTAGAGGAAACTGTCTGATTTCTAGGAATAACCTATTCAATCTGTAGTCATTTCCCTCACAGAAAATACACAATCATACAGTTTGTGTAAATCGATTTCACACTCCATTCACAATTCCATGAAGGTGAATATAGCAATATTATTTTTACAATATGTAAGTAGGTATCAGCCTGAATTAAAATAAAACTATTTTTAAATTGACGGCTCCAATGTACTCGAAGAGTTTAAATTATAATTTATGACAATTGTAAAATTTTAACAAAGATAGGTACTCTTATTAGAGTCTAATTCGAATACAGCTTTTTGTAAGTTTATTTTCAACAGAGCCTGTACCAACTCTATATATAATATATATTGAGTTGGTATACACATACGTGTATAGCGAACATTGACGCAAACCATTAAGAAAACAATAATTACTGTGTTCATTAGGACATAACACAAGGATTATACGTTTGCTAATGATAATTGACTTATTTCGCGAAATTTATTCAAAATCGACCATAAACGGAAATTACAGCAATCATAAAAACGATTCGATTGAGTATCTATTATACTTATCGATCAGCGCACGCGCAGCCGTAAAGTACTTTCGCCACCTTTCATTCTCAGGACCGCCCGAGTAGTCAGACATTGTTTCGACAACAAATCGCCATGGGACAAGACATATTTATTACCTTAAGGCCACCAAGGTCGCCTCGACGCGATCATCGCTCTCTCATTATGATAGTTACAAACTTTCGATTGGCATTCGACGTAAACACTGGCTGGCAATTCGTTCGACAGAATGGCGCTATATTTTACAAAGCGAACAAGCACCAAGGCACGTCATTGCAAGTCAGAACATTTGGATAGTGGACCAGAGAGCGGTGGTGGCTATTGTTGTGTACTGTGCATGGTTACAAACAATCGATATGTGGTTTCGTCATGCAGGAGTGAGCCGAACAGCTGTTTCACTGAACTTGTGAGTGCCTGTGCCTTGGAACACGGCCGGGGACGGGGACGAAGACAATTCGCCGTCCGCAGCCCTGCAGAGCACGGTCAAAGCCTCTCATACACTTCACTTACTTGCAAAGGATTCGCCAGAAACATCCGAAACTGCTGCCGTTTGGTACTTCGCCGGCGTACGATATAGTCATGTCTGATACAGCTTAACCCACTATTAAATTTATATTTATTTATACACACACGTTTTGTTGGCGCGAGCTAGGAACGAGACACACGCGGAAAATTAAATACGTTTTAGAAAGTAATAAAAAGTTTGTTATGGTAGATTACGGAAGGCGAAAGGGAGTTATTAATTAAGTTTTGCACTTATATTGTCACATTCTGGTGATGTGTTACGTACTCTGCCATCCCCGAATTGTCAAGAGGCATAGAGGAGGTGCGCAAGAGAGCACCGTCCGTGAAGTGGCGTCAATTGTGACTGATGAATGATACCCCGCCAGGCGTGTTGTTCAACTTGTTGAATGCGCGGTGGGCGCGGTGTGGTGCGGTGGAGCGGCGCGGGCGCAGCCTCGCAGGTTGCACGGCGGGCGGCATACCACGTCATACCATCCGTGGCCGTTAGATGGCATTGCTTGCTGTGCAGCAATACACAGCCTTTTAATAAAACCTCTTATTAAAAATTGGAAAACATGCAATGAAGGGATCCGTAGAAATGACAGACGTCGACTGCTTTCTTTATTTAGCTTCGGGACAAAAAAAAGCCTTTTATCGAATCTTTTTGAAGAAAATAGAAGAAATTTTAGCTCACTACTCATTGGCAAAATGCTTTTCATTGCAAGTATTTTAAAACTCTACCACCTTGGATTTTTTCAGAATTTGCCACTTCCTATTTTAAAAATTAGGAGACACTACTTTCACTACTTTGGGAGGTAATCAGCTATACAATTTTAAAACCTAGCAACTGACATTGTTTTTTAAATAATCTTTTGTGTATTCATTGCCTTACTAGGCATTTGTTTATGTATTGTGTTTGTCAAAATTTGAGAAAACTATATCAAATTATGGTATTGCTCCCAATAAGCTTTAATAAATAATTATGAAATGGCATGTCGTTGACTTTCATGACATTTTTTGTAATGTATAGTGAAACTTCTGGGAAACATAGATGTTGAAATGGTCGCAGTTGTAATATCTCTGGCCACCTATAGACTATATTAAAAAAATTATTATGGAACATCATGTTTTTCAAGATTTGACTACAGACTCTATACACTGATGATGACTTCTCCAACCCTGAGTATTATGTACGGCAGTCACCCCTTTTCTTTGTTTTTTCACGTTTTCTCTGCATAATTTATTTACTGACACAATTAAATACTAAAAATAAACATAATTAAAATACAATATAGACTTAAAAATAAATTACAAATTAAGGATCTAAACAGCATAACCGAATTCAACGAACAAATTTGCGATTATGAAATATTTGTGATTACAATTAAATAAATAACTACATATTAAATGATAATTAAATATAAATAGTTTAGAGTAACAATTAAAAATAAACTAAGTTCTAAATAAGTTAATATAAACTAAAATTAAACTATACTATAAATATAACTATACTTATTTACAAAATAACAATCTATAAGTAAAAAATGGACTCCAGGTCGCTGTCGGCGGGGAGCGTGCCCAAAATGCTGGTCGCATTTCCGCGCTGGATGGCAACGCTGATGCGTTGCCCTAGGTGCAAGCCAGCCTTTTGGCCACGCGAAACCTCAATTAGACTCGTTGAGAGGTCACGATAGAGGCGATGAGCCCCGGGCCCCCACGGCCCCAGGGTTTCAACCCCGAAAGCCACAAATATGTACCCATTACCAATGGACACATATTTGCGGCATTTCAGGGCCTCCTGGTGTGCGGCAGCAGCCCCGGCTGTCACGGCTGTGACTGGGAGATGGGAAGCCGCCAAAGTATCAACACAAGTTGCGTGCCACACTAAGGGGTATCCCATCTTCCATGGCACCAACGACATTCCATCTGGTCTCTTGCCATTATTTATTTGATTTACTAATTAATTATTACACAAATAGAATTGTTTTAACAAAATTAGGTCGTTTTGGTCTTACGCCAAAAAGAAGGTTTACCTACTTAATTGTTATAATATCCGGCACAACAATATGCTGAGTACAAACCTTGTTTGCTGAAATTGCGGCATACAAATTTTCAAAATACGCTCTGTGTATAATAATGTATAAGGAATATCGTCGCTATTTCTTTGAATAAAATCTTTCTTTCTTTCTTTCATAACTCGGACGCGTAAATTATATTTGTACATACATATTATCACGCTTATTTCCCATGGGGGTAGGCGGAGACGATGGATTTCTTTTTGCTACTATCTTAATATCCATCTCTTGCTTTTATTAATCTCATCATACATGCACATATGCTATAGGTGCTTTTTACCTGGCTATTCTTTAAGAAAGACATCTTGCACTTGCGATTTAATCGTGGTAAGTACGTCGGGGTCTATTAGCGTCAACCTTATCACTCACATTATTATCAAAAAATGTTAGCCCTTCAATTAAGGTTAAATAGAACTACAGTCAAATGCGTGCTAAATGATAATATGAGAGACTCCGAGCTTATCGACGAAAAACAGGACATTATCCTAATGAGCGTCAGAAAAATGTGCAAAATTACGGCTCGTGAGATCCTGTATCACACACACACGCACACTAGATTTATAAAGATTAAAGAAAAAAATTGTGTTCTATACCGGTATATATGGTTATATAAACTAGTTGACCCGGCGAACTTCGTACCGCCATATTTTATGAATTCCTAAAAGACTTTGTTTCATGACACAAAAACAAAATCACCAAATTCGCCCCAGGTAATTAAGAGGATTCTAGAACCCGATCTCAGCGCCACCTATCGGTTCCAATTGTGAATCTAAACCATTCAAACACACAAAACAAATATCATCAAAATCGGTAAAGTCGTTCTCAAGTTATGCTCGTACATACATTTCTACGATTCATTTTTATACATAAGAAATATATATATATATGTTTGTGTGTGTGTGTGTGTGTGTGTGGGTGTATAGGTATAGAACACAATTTTATTATAAATATATTATAATATCAGCCCATAAATGTCCCACTACTGGGCTCCGGCTTCCCATTATAGGGGGGAACGGACAATGTACCCGCCACGCTTGTCCAAGGCGGCTTGGCAGGTTTGACATATCGGTTATCTCGATGTGCAGGTTGTATCACGATGTTTTCCTTCAGCGTTATTAGCACGTGGCCAGGATCGAACTCCTGCACTTTGGGTTTGGGACGCGTGCGCTACCACGACTATATGTATATATATATGTGTATATATATATATGTGTGTATTCTTTCTTGAATCCATATATAGACAATAATTTCTGAAGAAAGGACTATGACATAGACAGTACATTTTTATTATAACATACAATAATACGTACACACGGCCTCTGCGTTTGAGTGGGCCAAGCCTTTGCCGACCTACCTCAGTGCAAGGCAGAAGTTCTGAGTTCGACTCCTGCCCCAGTAAATATTGGAAACTAACACTTACTAATGTTACAAGAAACAATAACCTTTGTAATAATCTATAATAATAATAGGTTGAGGAAAAAGTCTTTTCGCATATAGTATGTATGAACTTGTAACAAGATCTCTTTGGCTATACCATCTGTATCTGGCTGGTTTTGGTATCATTAAAAAGTTTTAATTTTAAAGAAGACAATTCTAAATTCTAATTAGAAAAATGTGTAATATTCATTTGTTTTTCTTATTGTTAAAATGAGTGAATCTAATGAAGAAATTCGATACATTTTAAATTTTACTAGAAAACAGGTAAAAATGCAACACAGGACCCGAAAAAAATTTGTGATGTTTATGGACCTAATTTAGTATCTGTGAGAGTAGCGCAAATTTGGTTTAGCGTTTTCAATCCGGAAATTTTGATATCAAAAATGCACGTCGCTCTGGTCCCTGGCCCTGTTACGGACAAAATTGATGCCATTTTTGAAAAAGTGGAGCAAAATCGGCTTATTAGTAGTTACGATGTAGCTGGAGAACTGGGAAATGACCACAAAATGGTTTTGGTGCATTTGAAAAAAGCTGGGTACACAAAAAAGCTCGATATTTTGGTGCCTCATGAGCTTACTGAAAGAAACCTAATGAACCGTGTACTTATTTGCGATTCTTTATTACGACGTAATGAAACCGAACCATTTTTGAAGAAGCTCATCACTGGTGATGAAAAGTGGATCACGTACGACAAGAACGTGCGAAAAAGATCATGGTCAAAGGCCGGTCAGGCTTCCCAGACTGTGGCGAAACCCGGGTTAACTCGCAACAAGGTGATGCTGTGTGTATGGTGGGATTGGAAGGATATTATTCATTATGAGCTGTTACCGCCAGGCAGGACCATCGATTCTGAACTGTACTGCGAACAACTGATGAGATTAAAGCAAAAAGTTGAGAGAAAGCGGCCTCAATTAATCAACAGAAGGGGTGTGGTTTTTCACCATGATAACGCTAGACCTCACACATCTTTAGCCACTCAGCAAAAATTACGAGAGTTTGACTGGGAGGTGTTAATGCATCCGCCGTATAGTCCTGACCTTGCACCTTCAGATTTTCACCTGTTTCGGTCTCTGCAGAATTCCTTAGGCAGTGTCAGGTTAACATCACGAGAGGACTGCTAAAACCAGTTGTCGCAGTTTTTTGATCAGAAGCCCCAAATTTTTTATAGCAGTGGGATCACGTCCCTTCCTACAAGATGGCAAATAGTTATCCAACAAAATGGCACCTACATACTTTAATCAAATGTAAATAAACTTTATAAAAAAACCTTTGGAATTTTTATATAAAATGCGAAGAAACTTTTTCCCCAACCTAATATTATAAAATTCTAAACATGCTGTGTCTGTACATTGAAACTATTTAAAAAAACAACTGGAATAGAGTATACAAACAACGGAAACATTTTTTTTTAGATTTCTTGTCTGTTTGTTCGGGATTCACGTAAAAACTACTTTTTATCCCGGGAATCCCGCGGGATTGTTTTCTGGGAGTGATTTAAAATAGTCAGATAAAAAAATCGAAATACAATGTGTTTTTTCACTGATCGATAGCAAATTTTATGTAATAAAATATGTGATATTTTTATCCCGGGAATCCCGCGGCGGTTTGTAATCGTTCGGGTGAATAAAAATTAGCATATTCCGACACAGTTTTGACTACAGCGATAGCTTACATTCTTTTTTAAATGTTGTGGTACTTTGTGTCCTGGGAATCCCGCGAGAATTTCAAGTCAAGCGTGGAAGAAGTATCAAGCATATTCTAGTATATTATTGTATAGTATATTATTATTATTATATAGTATCTATTATATATTATTAATTTACCGTATAAGAATTAATAACAAATAAACTTTACTTACATTATTAAGAGTACGTACCTAGTCTGTAGTAACAGGAATAAATATATAATAAATAACTGTATTTATTTTTTATCGAAATTAATACTTACCTATTAAAATATCGGCCCCAATGTGTTAATACATTCAGCGTGCTCAATTACGACTTAGATCCTATTGCTACCAGAACGTAACGTAACGTATGTATGAGGAGATTAATAATTGTAGATGAATCAAAAGATTTACGTCAAGATCGTAGTAAGGGGAAATCCATCCTCTCTGCCTACCCATATACAAAACAAACACATAAACACACAGAAAACAGACAGTGATAATATATATGTATGCTACTAGAACTAAGTTGATATTCCAATATATAAGCGTCAAATATAAAAATAAAAGTGTGTGTGTGCAGTTCACACGCATTGTGAACCAAAGTGTGACAAGGGGTGGGAGGGATTCTAAATTTCGTGACGTCACATTTCATATATTACATTATATTAAAAAAATGACGGGAATGGATAATTTGTTTATGGTTCTAAATTCAATTTTTTGTTATTCTGTTGTTAGATTGGCACAACTGCTTTTCATTTTGGCGCGAAGTTTGAGTTGCATCGGTCATTTAGATAAAATATAGTGCTGTTTTTAGTTAGATCATATCTATTGTGTATTGCGAATTTCATAATGGATAAAAACATCGAACAAATAGTTTGTCTTAAAATTTGCATCGCCAACGAAATTTCGTGTTCGAAGACACTGAAAATATTACAGAAGGATTACGGTGAATCGACTTTATCAAAAACACGTGCTTATGAGTGGTAAAAAGCATTCAAAAGCAGTCGAGATCTGCTGAAAGATTTGCTTCGCCCTAGTAGGCTATCAACAATGTCCTCAACTAAGGTTAACATCGCAAAACTAAAGGAAATAGTGACAGAAAATCCTCATTCAAGTTTGAGAGTTCTTTCCTTTCTTTCATCCGTGCAGGAACGGAGAAAGAATACAATTTCTTGCGGCCGGGCGGCTTGTCGTAAGAGGCGACAAAACAACCCACAGCCAGGTGGTAGGGTGTTTGCCCGACTGGATGGCTACTACACCTGGTCTAGAGTATGCCGCCATAACAACCTTGAGTTGTGTTCCGGCATTAGTGACCAGGTTCCAGTCTCCCTTAAGAGAGCAGCAGCGCATTTGTAGCACCTTTGTGCATGTTGCAAATGTCCATAGGCGATGGTAACCGCTTTCCATCAAGTGGGCCGTCTGCCTGTCTGCTGAACTCATGCAATAAAAAAAAAGAAAAATAGCCGCTGAACTTTCGGTGTCTCACGAGTCAATCCGTATCATATTAAATAATCACTTGGGTTCGAAACATGTTGCCGCTCGGCTAGTCCCAAAAGACCTGAATTTTCTCCAAAAAGTCAATCGCATAAGAGTCGCTGAGGAAATGCTAGAACGAG
This sequence comes from Dendrolimus houi, assembly GCA_039645545.1. Classification (NCBI taxonomy): domain Eukaryota; kingdom Metazoa; phylum Arthropoda; class Insecta; order Lepidoptera; family Lasiocampidae; genus Dendrolimus; species Dendrolimus houi. The sequence goes on along the minus strand of CM077123.1, from coordinate 25,893,385 downwards.
TCAATTCCGACCCAACATTAATGAAACGAATTGTTACTGGTGACGAGACGTGGGTTTACGAGTTTGTCATGCAATCTAGTCAACAAGCTTCGGAGTGGCTCTTTCCAACTGAAACCACGCCAAAGTCGATCGAAAGTCAAAGTTTTCTACATGAGTAGATGACGTCACATTTCATTCTACTCTCCCAATTATTTTTTTAGAAATGGTATATAAACAGTTGAATTATTCAAGTGGGTTTCAATGGCCCAATCCAAAACTATACGCTATAGCGAAAAATACTCAAAGGAGTCTCGGCGTCTATTTTACAGAATTTTTGAAAAATCAATTACTCTGGTCAGGGATCGAATAAACTAATTTTGAAAAAGAGCCATAGCCTACACTGTAGTTTATTAGGGTCAATGTCTGTGAAGGAATGTCGAGCGTCAAACTAAAGGGTTATAAGTGAATAAATGGATGATCAATGAACAGCTCATGTCAGTGTTGTTTGTTTACCTGCGACCTATGTATATACATACTTCGAAATAAATGAACATTACCTTTATTCTGAAAAATGGGTTAGTTTTCGCAAGATTTTGCGAAATTATAAGCCATAGGTATGTACTTAGCATTATAAAGAGGAAAGATTTGAATTTTTATGTTTGTAACAAATAAACTCAAAAACTACTGGAGCGATTTCAAAAATCTTTCACCATTTGAATCTCACGTTATCCCTGAGTAATATAGGCTATATTCATTACTAGAAGAAAATTAGGAATCCCTAGTAAAACTTCAATAATGTAACCCGAGGTGTAAAAAAATTAGTCATAAAAGGTTCATCGCCAGCGCTGCTGAAACTATTGATGACAGAAAAAAATAAATTCTACAATATTAAAGAACATATCAATATCTGCAAAAATCATCGCGATACCAAATCCTAACCTTTTGAATAGAGTGTCCGATTTGAATAATTCAAATCGAACACTATTCAAAAGATGATTCAAATCGGACACTCCATTCAAAAGATATTACGAATTTATAAATGTCAATCTAAACAAAATACTTGGCACTGGAATCGGGCTTTAGGATTTAGATGAAATTTTATGTGTTTTTGAGTTGGTGCCGGGATGGTTTAGATTTACAATTAAGCCCTATAGGTGGCGGTGGAATCGGGTTTTAAACTTTTATTTTTTCATGACAGGACAACGTCTACCAGGATCGCTAATCTACTATAAACTGGATGAACTGATTATAATATAACGAAATTTGAAATCCCTATTAATATTATAAATGCGGAAGTAACTCTGTCTGTCCGTTTGTCTGTTCCGTTTTCACGGGAAAACTACTGGACCGATTTGGCTGAAACTCAGTATATATATATATATATTTTCGATGCCGAGGATGAACATAGGATACTTTTTATCCCGAAAAATGGGATAATTTCCGGGATAAAAATATATTTGTCTCTCTGTTTGTTATCCTTTTATGGAAAGACTATTGGACCGATTTAGCTGAAACTCGGTACATATGTAATTTTAATACCGAGGGTGGCCAAGGGATACTTTTCATCCCGGATAATGAATCCCGAATGGTATAGATTTATGTAAAGGTTATCCCAAAAAGTGGGATAGGTTTTTTGTGATTCTGTCCATTTCATCCAGTTGGTCCCGTTGGTCCCGGTCATCCCCGTTGGTCGCCTTGGTCCACTTGGTTCACTTTTGTCAAGTTTTGTCACTTAGACAGATAACGTAGTTTACAGATAGATGGGGAATGGTATAGTTTGCGATATAAAATTAAGTGAATCTTCTGGGGGCAAATACATAAAATATTAATTACAATGTAACCTGTACCGCCTGCTATAAAGAGCAGCCGGTACAGGTTATATTGTATATAAGAGATACGCACTAGGGGCTGAACCGCGGCACAGCCGCGGGTTAAACTCTAGGTATATTATAACAGGTATAATCATGGAATACTTTTTATTTCTGTCCACTAGTTTTGAAGTAAAACTATAAAGAACTTTGTTGCGCTGCTTCTTCTCTTATAACTGTAACTAAATTAGCTTTGGAAGCATTGATATTCATTACTTTTAATAAATAATCTAATATGCTGATATTAGATGAATCAACCACATTGAATTAGTGTGGTTGAAATTCACATAACTGAAATGACACAACGGTATTCAGTGACAATGGTGCTCCCTCACCGCGAGCATTCGCTTGTAATGTAACAGTATGGTACAGATCCGAGCATTAAATCAATGAAAGAGGAAAACCGAACATTACAGTGCGCAACCTGTAATATTTAGGTACAACTTGTAACACAACGACCGCATCTTCTGACGTTGCGGAATCAATTAAATGCTCAATATCCTCAGATCACAGAAACATCTCTATGTCAAAATCGAATCGTAAATGTTACATTATATCTCGCGACTTCGTCCGCGTGGATTATTTTTTCGGGGAACCCTAAAAAAATAGCCTAAGTTACTCCATCTAACACCAGCTACGTGCCAGTCCAGTACATCCAGTCGTTTTAGAGAATAGCCGGAATATCCAGACAGACAGACAAAAATTATAAAAATAGATTTTTTAATATAATCGCCGTATATGCTTTCATATAAGTTTAGTAAAAAGCTGTTATTTTGAAATTACAAAACAGACACTTCAATTTTATTTATCTGTATAGATGAATCACTTTTGTTGATTCATCCAAATTTAAAGATAGAAATGAAAAGTTTAATATCGACTTTAAATTTCATTTTGAAATAAATCCATTTATTTCCAATTACATCGGAGGAGGTGGTCCTTATATAATTTGCATCACACCGCACTTTCGTTTAAATATTAAATTCACTTGTTATGAGCTTGCGCAGAGTTATACATACACTTATATAAAATACCAAAAGTACTAAAGTGTAATTCATTAAAAGTATTTAAATTAGGACGCCCATTGCCCACGCACGACTACACGCTCTCACATGCACGCAGGCACGCACGCACGCACGCATGCACGCACGCATATACGAACGCATGCATACACGCACGTACGCACGCTCTCTCTCTCTCTCTCTCTCACACACACACACACACACATACGTCTTTCATTCTTACATTTGTTTCTCTTTCTTAAATTAGTAAGCTTATTTAAGTTAATCTTTTATTCTTAGTAGCCATGTAGTGGAGCACTGATGACCTGTCATACAGATTTCTTGTAAATCTATTTCAGGCACCAGTCAACAGTCTTTGTGAATCTGCTGTGTTCAGAAAAATAAAGTTTTATTATTATTTCTTACAATGTTGTATTGGACTGCCTCCTTTCTTGCCGTTGATTCCTTCAGAGCAGTGTGCGAGGTATATTTGGCTCGAATGTTGTGAATATTCGTAATTATTCAAGTAATTTAATAACGTTATTTGAGGTGCATGGTGTGCACAATTGCACATATCGTTTTTAGTTGTGGTTGTTTATTCTTTTAATATCAACAAATGTAATTGTAAATAAATTAATATAAATGGCGTAAACAGGAGGTGAATAGCAAAAATAACCAGCAGCTACGTAAGTTTAAGACAGTATTTATTAATCATACAACATCATTCAGAATTCTACCCATTACCTAACAACTATCTATGTAAAAATTATAATGTTGTTAAAATTAAATGATAATAAACGTTCATAAGTTATAACAATTGTGAAATCTTTCAAGATGACACTACCCCAATTGTCTTTATATTTATTTATTTTTTTATTTTTACAATAACATTAGCACTGTTCAAAGTTACAACGTGGAAGCTTCAATGAACATCTTGAAAGTATTTTATAATGTGTATTGTAAGTCATGATTGGGAAGCTATTATTAATGCAGCATATTTTTAAGTTTCAGACATCTAAAGGTAAAAATTATTTACGATATATAAATAACACTGCTAAAGTTGTGACAATTTTATGTCCTATATGTTCCTGTGATATATGTTCCTATATCATACTATTCATTCACTTGCCTTGATAATGAAGTTATTTGTATGGGGCTCATGTAAAATTTTAACCGATAGTAAGGCAAATGAACGGTTGATAAGATATAGGAACGAGCCATTAGTAGTTCCTGGGTTAATCGGCTTATATGACACACGGACACCAGTGTGAATTATAAAGGTTATTTTTATACTTTATAGTTCCACCCCTTGAAACTCAACAAGTTAATAATATAACATTACATGCAAAAACAAATGGCCGTATACTAGTCCGACTCGTACATGGTCATTTGTTTCGGCGGCGGTTTTTCTTTATAATACTAATTAGGTACGACACTGAAGGCCAAACGCTTAAACCTACGTCAGGAGGGCTAAATTATTTTTTGTGTCTTATGAAAACATGTTATTTTATTATATTTCAAGAAGCTTCTCCAACGCTTAGCTCGATTAAAAATGATACAAAGTCGTCATCAAGATTTTTAAAAAATGTCAAAGTCTTAGTACTCCCTCAAAAATATAATTTGAACCTTTAGAAATCAAAATATCAATTTTCATAATCTATATCATTTATAACCTAAAAAATAATACAAGGGAAAAATTTGAACATTTTAAAAAATCTTGAGCGATTTATAATTAGTATTGAGATATTTTTGAATAGGCTTAACATAAAACAATATAATTTCACCAGAGACCTGGAAAAAAGACACTCCTTTTTTACTCTCGTTAGCCTACTTTTTATTTTGTCCGGAACTGAAAATTTTATCACATTTTCGGTGATACCAGGAAAATTATAAACAGGGAAACTAACGGAACAATATATTTGAAATGTTATGTGCTAGACTTTTAAATACAATAATTCTCTTGGCCCCTTTACAATATTCACAAATATATTTTTGACAATTTAACAACACTTTTGTAGAGAACTAGCTTTCTACGCATATGATTAACATGTTTCTAACTTTAGTAGCTCCTGAGGTAAGCAGCTGTGACACAGCGACAGTGATATCGCAGTGAACAGAAACTATTTAATCACAATAATTATACGAGATTTATAGATTGGTAAAAATAAAAAATATGTTTATATATATGTTCAAATATGTTTTTCGTAATCGCGTTATACTCTGTGCAACCATTTATTTTACTTTTGACGGTTGCACGCCTATTACATTGCGTATTTTTTGGCAAAATATTTCACAGGATAACATGTCATTATTGTCTTAATTCATTGCTCCAGGTCACATAACAGTGATGTCTGTGAGTCCTCTAATGCATAAACAATAAACTACCGTCATCATAACTAAATTTAATAGTAATTAATCTTTTTGAAATAATTTTTTTTAATAAGAAAAATATTGTTTTTTTTTAATAAAAAGGCTAATTTATTACGCAATACAGTGTTTTTATCATATGATATAGGTGTACTAAATTAATTAAAAATTCACATATAAACTCTATTTTTATATAAAATCAAATTGGTAACACTTTAGGGCATTACTAATTGATCATTGATCTATCTGTCAAAAACAAGATAAACGGTTAGACAGAGTACCTATATATAATAAACGTGCGTCGCATCACTTAAATTGCGCGATTATGAAAATCACCGTTTTACTTTTAACGAGCCTATAAACCTTGTATATTTATTATGAATAAGGTAAAATGTTCTTTTTACCATTAGGTATCGGAATTCTAATTATTCATTAAATAATAAACATCATAATTTTTTGCACAGACAACAATGCGGTATAAAAATATATATATGTAAATCTAATCCATTATTGCGTCATATGTAATAAAAAGACAAAACAAAATACACATAACTACGGACAGAGAAATCACAGCAGACTTACATGATTATAAACAAAATGTCGTTACTCCTTTATCTCGCCATATACATAGTTATCATAGCAAAACAATGTTATATTGTGTTTTTAATTATATTTTTAGCCAGGGAAGCAGATAGGACAGTCGTCTAGCCAAAGAAGCAATTCATGATTTCCGAAAGGCACCTGAAACCTTAACGTCTTGAAGCTGTTTACTTTTTAACACTTTAACATTTACATCATAGACTTACGGTCTTATTCATATTGAGTTACGAGTAAGTTCCGAAGGCTTCTTTAAGAACCATAAAGAAACCTTAAAACTTGCTCTAACCCAATACAAATAAGAACGCAAATCATTAACAACATAACAAATCTTAATAATTAACAGACCGACTGACATAAAACATAATATTACTTTTAAAAAAATCTTCAAACAATTTGTCTTTATTCATAGTCGACTCTCTTGGTTAATTTTTATATTGGACTTACATAGTTTATATTAAACAGGTGAATTTTTCAAGTGCATCTCTACGGCAAATATGCGAAAGTATAAAATTTACGGAAAAACTCAGTCTCGAAGTCGATTTTAATGAATCATTAGATTTTTGAAAAATCAGTTATCTTCGTCAGGAATCGAATCCGATGCTTTTGAAATAATAAACAACTGTATTATTACTCTAATCCCTAGAGTAGTTAGTACCAATTTCTGTAAAGGAATTTCAAAACTAAGAGAAAGGATTGATTTTGAACAATATTCTATATCCTTAGATTAATGAAACATTAAATAACTAACCGGTCATTTAACCGCATCTAATTAAATACATTATGGAAACGATTTGTTTTGTTCAATAGGCTATAAAGAAATTAAGATTAATTCGAATAATAAGCACACGTTATACCCCCTTGTTACGTCGAGACTCTTGTCTCCACTACTAAGACGTAACTATTACTACATCTAGTCACGATAAAATCTATAATCTATATATATACATATAATTCTTCTGTACGTGTGTTGACAGTGAACTCCTCCTAAACGGGTGGACCGATTTTGATATATTTGTTTTGTGTGTTTGAATGGGTGGGTCCCCGGATGGTTTAGATTCACAATTGGAACCGGTAGGTGGCGCTGAGATCGGGTTCTAGCTGAGATCGCTCTAGGTGATTATCTCCTAACCTAGACCGATTTTGGTGATTTTGTTTTTATGTCATGAAACAAAGTCTTTTAGGAATTCAGAAAATGTGGCGGTACGAAGTTCGCCGGGTCAGCTAGTATAATAATAAAATTCTAAACATGCCGTGTCTGTAAATTAATATATTAAAAAAAAACAACTGGAATAGACTATATAAACGATGAAGAACACAATCCATTTTTTTTCGACTTCTTGTCTGTGTGTTCGGGATTCACATAAAAACTACTGGGTCGATTTCGATGCGGATTTCGTTAAACGACAGCTAATTTTTAAACTTAAAATCTGCGCTACTTTTTAACCCTGGGAAACGCCCGGGAATTTTCCCGGGAGCGGTTCGTAGTTGTTCGGGTGGATAAAAACTAGCTTATTCCGACAGTTTTCACTAATACGATAGCTTACATTCTTTATTTAAATGCTGCGGTACTTTATGTCCCGGGATTCCCGCGGGACTTTCAGGTCAAGCGTGGACGAAGTAACTGGCGTGTCCTGATAATTAATAATAATTGTTCAATCTATTGTTCTCAAATTAATTTAGCCAATTTACTTTCACGTTCTAAATTTTCCGAACATACCTATGTGTATTAAAAACACGGTTTTAACAAATGGAACATTCGTTTCTTTTAATAGGTTAAGGCACAAGTTATGAATATTTGTAAATGCGAATCGATTTACTAAAATAATTAACCCTATCCTTAATTTCACGTTGGAAATTCCTTCGCAGAAATGGATTTTCGTTTTAATTTTCATTAAAATCGGCCACGAAACACCTTTGAGTATTTTTCTCTGTCTTATAGTTTCATATTTAGCCATAGAGGCCAGTTTGAAAATTATGTATGTGTAGTAAAAAAATAAAAATTTAAATGCATTATAGTAGTCCCCGTTTATTTTTTTATAGTAGTTGTTAATTGCGCAAGCGAATAAAAAAGTATCAAGATTATGCAATAGTTTTACCAAAAACAAATGGCCGCGTGCGTATCGGACTCGCACTTAGACAGTCCCTCAATAAAAGGTAACACGCATAAAAAGTTAAATTTAACTGACTTCAACAATCAATTTGTATTTTTTAACAATTTCAAGAGACAACGGTTACGAGTCGCTCGTCGCTCGGCTGCCTTGTTTCAGTCAGTAACTGACAATTCTAACATTTATTCAAACTGCAAAAAGTTTACGCATTAAATACATCAACATTTCGATTTGTAAATATAACATTTCGACAATATAATTTTTAAGAAAAAAAGCATGTGTTTATTTACCAAATAGTGCAAGAATGTGGAAAGAATAGGGTCTAAAAATTTGTCAGTTACTAGGTTTTGGAACGAGGCAACCGCGTTATTATTGCACTTATTATTATTGTACTTAGCAAAGCGCTTACTCTTACATTTTAGGTTTAGTAATATTTTGTCTGAATTCTCAAATAACTATATGCAATTAAATTGATAATAACAAATATATTAACCCCTTATGTCACTTTAATATCGGTTTTCCGTAGCTTACTATGCTATAATTTGCCTTACTTGATCATCATCGTCCGAGTGTTAAATCCCAGTTGCATTCGGAGCGTTCACTTTGAAGCCCTTTTCTTCTCCAATTTGCGCGATCTTCTGCGTCCCTTGTTTTCAGACCATTGGTATGTATGTCATCCTTCACGACGTCAAGCCAGCATTTGTTATGTCCACTCCTTCTACTGGGACCTGCCTAGACATTTGTTCCCCACATAACTAGCCGGTCTCCGTAAAACTTCACTTAATTGACTTATTTCATATAAATTCCACAAAAATCATGTCAATTTTCTACTAATGATTAGGACGGGAAGAGGTAGAAACCAGGCATAAGTCGGTCAATGTCATATCTATTATTGTGGAAACATATTTATATTTACAGGCATTTAACAACATTTATATTTATACTTTAGAGAGAAAACTTCATTCAAAATGTACACAGAAAATGCTTGGCTTTTAACGCCGTGTCCGAGTACCGGCGCGGGTCTACGAGCGTGAAATATATCGGTGTGTATCAGAGCCAACTCGTAATCGTTGAAAGTTGAATCGATTGAGTCTTTATATCCGCATTGTAAATAAAGTAACCTAGTACGAGCTCAATTCACGCAGGGCCAAGTATTGAAATAGTAAAATCCTATCGCAATAGGTACGCTACAAACAATCATTATTGTCGTATTAATATCTCGATATGGCGAGATCAACTTATTTCTTATTTATATTTTAATATTGTAGCCCGCACGTGTCAGGCTTACGTCATAGTATAGGAGATGAAATATTTCCTGCGCATATACACCACAGGTAAGAACAATTGGCTACTATGAACTGAGTCGTAGCGACTTTGGCAGGTAACAAAAGTAGGGCAATACATAAAATGAAAAAAAAAGGTTAAAAAAATATGTTTTAGATTTAATCCAAAAACTCATCACATGTCCAGCGATATATAATATATTAATAATAAACTAATACAAAAATAATTTTTAACAATTTAACTTAACTAATTCATTATATACTCTATACTAATATTATAAAGAGGTAAAGTTTGTGAGTTACTAGGGTACTACTGAACCGATTTTGAAAATTCTTTCACCAGTAGAAAGCTACATTATTCCCGAGTGACATAGGCTATATTTGATTGTTGTAAATAAAAAACTAAAAATGTTTTACGCTCAGTGAAGTAGGCACAGGAACGCCTGTCTAATATGTTATAGTAATAACATTCCACGCAAGAATTGTGCACATCCTCGTATGAGGCACTGCGAGTGCTTTCTCCGTTTATGATTTAATTAAAGGTTACAAAGCTTAATTAAACGTGTGCGTGGGTGCATGTGTATTTTTCATGACATCCAGCGAAGTGGGCACGGGTCAGCTAGTTAACTAATATACTGTACAATTAAGTAACATATCGTATAATTAAAAAATAAAGATAATAAACATGATTAAAATGATATAATACGTCAATAAATAAATATTTTATTTCATTTCATCGAACAGTATTGGGTGTGAAGTTCTGAAAAAAATACAGGTTAAAAATATCTTCAATCAGAATTGGTTTGAACACGATTCGTGTCAACTGTCAAAAATTACTCATTTTTGACAGTTGGGAAATATTTGATTAAATATTTTTTTAGAATTCCCTAGCCCAACAACATAAACTAAAGAATTAATATAAGTCACCTTTACAGAATCCCTCTGTATATATTTATTACTGTTAAAAAGTGTGAGCGCTAAGGCAAGACCCATATAAAATTGGAAAAGTGGGCATCAGTACTCCGCTCGACGAAGGGATCCATAGAAATGTAGAATGACAACTGTTTACTATTTGTCATTTGGCTACGGAATCATACAAAAATTACTTAATTCAAAATACCCTACATTTGAAAAAGTACTCAAAGGATCTTGATCAAACCAATTCTCATTGAAAGCACTTTTTAAGTTCTGCCACCTTGTATTTTTTTAGAATTTTCGACTTCGAGTTCAAATGCTAAATCCCGCCCTGCCTAAGCCGCTAGGATTTAAGGTTCATATTGCAAATTGTCTTAAACTGTGGTGGTGTGCATGTGCAGAAACCTTTTTAGCCCTTATCAATGACATAAGTCTACCTCGTGAGAGTTCCTAATCAATTAATAGTAATTTAAGTAAACAATTTGTGAATGGAAATAACAATTCGGTTAACTTAAAGAAAATATTGATCACAAGTTGCAAGATGTCAATTATAATAATTATACTAACTAAAGAGTTCCTCAGTGGCGACTTCGAGGTTCCAATTGTGCGTGGATAGCGCCACCCTCGCCTGATGTTCCTCCACTCCCATTTCAAGCAGGACTTGCACCCTCCGGTTATAATCAACTATGGCCTTTTTCCCCTCTGCATACACATTCGTCCAATGCGTGGCTGTCATTGCGAATATGCTAGGATACTCTTTGTATTGTCTAGCCACTACAGCGTCTTGCGGGTCGTCAGGCTCAGCCTCTGACAGCAAAGCCTGAATCGACAGCAGGACTGTGCGCAGCGTAAGCGCCGCTGCCCATTGGTCCTTGAGAATATCCAGACATATTGCCCCCGTCACTGATGAAACGTTAGGATGCCAGATTTTTGTGATAAAACGTATCTGTTAAAGAATGACATTTCTTTGTATAACAAAACACAGCTTTAATAGTTTTCTAAATAATAGTTTAAGGGTTCTACACTGTTTAGTCTATATTTATTTGGACCTGGTAGGCAGTATCATTTAAGGTACGTTGATTCGTTTATGGGAGCTGTATACGACTAGTAATTGCAGTGGACAACAAATTCCTGACTAGCGCAACGCGGGAACGCACATATTAATAGTAGCTTTATCTCTCTCGCACGTCATCCACCCCACTCATACATTGTGCTATATATTGTACTAGCTGTACGACTTGTTAATATTTGTACTTAGGGTTACCGTCTCCAAAATAAATTAGTTCACATCAGCACTCGACAGTGAACACTACTCTCTGCCATCTAAAGTATCATTTAATCTCTACTGCTCGCTGGTACACGTTAATAGTAAGTCAAATGACTCATAAATATGACAAAGAAGTGGTTATATAAAGACCGAAATTATATTTTTACCTTGGGAGGATTAAAGGGATAAGTTTCTGGTACTTTGATTTCTAAAAGAAATTTCCCACTCTCATATGGTGTGTCTGGTGGGCCAGTAATTTCCCCTTGAAGCTCTGTCCAGCTGTTGTTAATCAATTCCAATTTGAATGCTCCACCCATTATCTATAACAAGATAACACAAACAATATTGTAGGTATAATAAATAGTTAAGGGGCCATCCATATATTACTACACGTTTTGGCTTCGACGAAGCGTGACATCGTGTGATAAAGGGTGGGAGGGTTCTAAATTTCGTGACGTCACATTTCAAATTCTAATATATTTAAGCTTTTAAACAAGAAATTTGAACTATTAACGAAAACGAAATCTTTTTTTAAAATTATAGTATCGTTAGAACTTAGGCTTCAACAAACACAAATTCCACCCACGTACAGTCTGTAAAAGCACATTTTATTACCTGTCGGCAATTGAACTAATTGTAATCCTTTTATGATCGTTTTCTTTTTGTTTACTTATGATTGGCATACATTTCTAGTATTGTGGAGAACAGCCTATTGTTCTATTGTACTCGTTTACAGCCGTTTGCTGGCATCATTAGCCAGTGTTACAGATTAAGTACAAGCTGATTCTAGGAAATTATGTCGACGATACGATACGGGCATATTTGCATTTGTGCAGTATAAAACGATGGCCTGATTCAGAGAGAAAGTGAGTTGAGCGACAAATACGATACGGGCGTGACGTGTGTACATTCGGGAATTTAATAGTGACGGATTTTGCGCGTTTTATTGAATTACGACCTACTGCATTACGTTTGGATTTGTTGTGTTCGGTTATATTTGTACCTGTGTTATACGTTTTTGTATAGTTCTAAACTCTATAATAGTTCCAACGGCATTTTAATTCGAGTCCCGCAACTCGTAACTATAGGTCCGCGTTTGACCACGATCTCGCTCTATATGGAGCGAAGATTTGATCTAGGATGGAGCACGCTTACCTAGAAGGTACCTATTCACACGGGACTTGAAGACGCCCAGGTTATAAGTATCGGGAAAGACAGACTCCGGCAATGAGTTCCACTCTTTTGCGATGCATATGATGACGCTAGATGCAAAGCGCTTCGTTTTTATAGGTGGAATATCCACCATATATCGGTGCCGCATGCCGGTACGTCTGGTTGTCCGATGATAGAAGGGAGAGGGCGGGATCAGATCGAAGAGCTCAGCTACGCACTCTCCAAAGTGTATCCGATAGAAAACCGATAAGCCGGCAACCATGCGTCGATGTTCGAGACTTTGAGTTTTGTCGTTGAAAAGCTGGTCGTTGCCAACCAGCCTCCTGGTTAAGTAGGAAAGGAAAGACAAGGACGGAGAAGGGGTCAAAAATATTATGCAATTGGTGTAACGTGTGGATGGCCCCTAATTGGTGTTTTCACATGTGGTCTGGACAATCTCACTTGAGAACAAATATCACCCAGTGACTATTTATTATTAATCAGTATTCTGTAATTTAAATTATCATTTAAACTCTGATAAGTGTCAATAACAAAAACAATTTTGCACACAAACAGTAAAAATACAAAGTGGTGTTCATTAATGTAAATAGTAACGTTTATGATGGTTCTATATTGAAGCAAATGGTTGATTGACCTTTATATAAGGTAAGTTGAACTAAGTGGATGCCATACAAATCAGTCGATGCAATGCATACGAGGTTTTGTTCACTATACTTTGATGAATCTAACTAGGACATGCCCGAGACTTCTCCACGCTCGACTTCAAGTTCCCGCGGAATTCCCGAGACAAAAGTACCGCAACTATAGTGTTAGTGAAAACTGTGTTGGAATAAGCTAATTTTTATGCACCCGGACAAGTACAAACCACTCCTGGTAAAACTCCCGCGGGATTCCCGGGATAAAAAAACTTCAAGTCACATCACAAATTTTATTACATAAAATTTGCTATCGATCAGTAAAATAATCATCATCATCATCGGAATTAGATTTTTTTTATCTGGAAATTTTAAATAATTCCCAAAAAATCGCCCACGGGATTCCCAGGAAAAAAAATAGCTGTCGATCAGCGAAAACTGCATCGAAATTGGTGCAGTAGTTTTTACGTGAATCCCGAACAAACAGACAAAAATCAAAATTAAATATTGCATCGTGTTCTCCATCGTTTTATATAGTGTATTCAATTTGGGTTTTTTTTTTAATGGCTACAATGTACAGACACGGCATGTTTAGAATTTTATTTAATTTAGTTAAATTTTTTCAAGCAGAAAATGGGTGAGTTTCATCTATTTTTGCTACTTTTTCCGTATTTTATCAGTTTTCCATTTCCAGCTATTAGTACCCAAGGGCCGACAAAAGGAGTAGGGGAAGGTAGATCAAACGCTGGGAAGACAAGCTCAAGGTTACTATTGGACTTGACTGGCGACGTGCTGCCCTTAACAGACAGCACTGGCATGAGCTAGAGGAGGCCTTTGCCAGGAGGTACTCTCAGAGGGGAGATTTGAGAGGGAAACATTAAAAAATACTTCTCATCTCAGATTCAAGGCTATATTATAATGAATTTTAGTATAAAATTGTGTAAGAACTAAAATAATACTTCTTTCTTTAGGTTGCTAATGACTTCAAGGCACTTGGCATTGATTTTGCCGAACTAAAATAATGATTTGACTTCCTTATATCAGGGGAAAGGTATACATAGCACATATGCATGTAGAAAGACTGGCCAGTTGCACACATAGCTAATTTTCAGGACCAATGGAGTAAACTGCTGAAGACATACAAGGTGGCTAGAAGTGACATTAAAAGAAGTAGTATGTATGTTTTACCAATTTTTTTTTTGTTTTCGAGTTATTAATTTTTTAGTGATTTTTTGTTAAATTTCGACCGCAATGGCTTTAAATATTTTTATTTTAGTTTTTTGGTACGTTTATTTTTACACATAAATTAATCAGCATCTTAACAACAATGCAAGTTTTAAAAATTATACTTAAAACTGAAAAAATGATTTTGAAGGAATCAGACTCAAATTTTCAATGTTAAATTAAAAATTGAAAAGACAAGTCCATATCTCCAAAGTGTCTTTATAAACTGCACAAGAGTTTAAGCTTTCATAATAATAAAAAAAACGATTATGCTTAATTTGCCATTTTTTGCTTTAACCGGCCTTCAAACACTCTGAAATGGAAATGTGCATTTCTCTAGAAGAACATAATTTGAGAATAGCTTGTAAAATAATTTATTTTATTACATAAAAGAGGTGCGCTACTGCCACTAGCCCACCTGAAGGGGCAGGTAAGTTATATACTGAAGTGAGGGTAGTTCCAAAGAATGCAGTCTGGCATATTAATACAGAATAATTTTGTTATATAATTCTATGTAAACCACTTCACAATGTGTTATTGCTGTTAAGGAGAAAAAGCAGCAAGAAAGTCCCCGGCAACAAGTCTAGCTAAAAATCATTGTCTTTCTCTCTTTTCTTTTTAAATAAACCTTTTTTTAAATAAATTGTATACAGATAGAATAGCAAACAGTGCATACTCAGTAAGACAAAAAAATAATAAAAGGCAGGCAAATTATTATTGTCATTATAGTAATGTTGAGGCATACTGAAAGTGCAACATATCTTCATAAATTCCTTACATGTTTGGCAAGATAAAAACATTATACAGAAGGTAGTATAAGAAGTTGGAGCGAGATGCTATGTAAATGAACTTTTGTCATTTAAATATTCTTCAATAGTGTAACATACCTTTTTAAGCGAGATACTTTTTAATTTGTTTTTAAATTTAGTAAAAGGCACATCTAACATTTCATGTTGTCAAATCAAAACAATCAAATGTTAGATCTGCCTTTCACTACATTTAAAGCCAAATTAAAAAGAAGGCAAGTTATATACTGAAGTGAGGGTAGTTCTGAAAAAATGCATTCTGACATGTTAATTTTATGAGTATATATGTAATAATTTTATTATATTATATATAAGAGCTTCAGGTAGAGTTTGCACCACAAAAGAAGTCAGACAGAAAATAAAGAAACTAAAAGTGATAGCTCTGCTCTTTATATATGCAGATTAGCAAATAATTAATCTGGCAGAATTAAGTGCAGTAATTGCAGTGCAGTGTCTGTAAGAGTTCTTTTGTGGAGCAGACTCTAAGTTACGTATTAGAGTGAGGACAGTCCCGAAAGAAAGAGTCTAACATGTTAATGCATTTAAATGCTTCATTTTCCATAATTTAGTAAGTAAATAATGAATATATTATGTAAAAGTGAAGCGAAAATAACTTGGCCCAAAAGGAAGGCTGGTTATGTACTGAAGTGAGGGTAGTTCTGAAAGAATGTAGCCTGGCAAGGTTAACAAACATAAGTGTTTTTACCCTGCTTAATTTTGGGAATACATAATAGTAAAGCTGCATAAGCAGTGTAAGCTTCCCAATCAGGATACAATGCCGCTTCATTGGAATCCTACTACTCCTAGAATTACAGCCACTAAATTAGCATGATTTATATTTTCATGATGTCCATGAATTTTGTAATTGGTTAAATGTCAATTGCATTAAGAGTATCCACTATAGAGCTACGGGCCTATTGATTATTTCTTCTTCTCCATTTTGTATGGTCTCATCTCTTCTTGTAATATAATTAGCAGCCCCGGATCTTGAATTTTTCGAGGGGCGGCAAAATCTGATAAATACCACCCCAGCTCGCCTGCATTTATACCTTAATTATCATCATCATTTCAGCCATCACACCCCCACTGATAGCAAGCATCTGTGGTTTTTAGCCTATGTCTATGTGCGAAAAATTTGTTAATGATGAGTTGAGTATTTATCTGCAAAGTTTGAATTTGCCGCCATCCGAATTGGCTGCCCGGAGCATGGGCCCCAGCGTGCCCCCCTAGATCCGACCCAGATAATTAGCTATAGGACCATAAAAAACCTGAATAACAAAAATATTATTATGACAAGGCAATTATAATTCTATTTTTTGACATACAATCTAAGGTTAAAAACTGCTGTCTATAAATATTTAGATGTGAGATAAATTCATTTGTGAGAAAATGACATGTGAGAAACACAAAGGAAAATTGGCTTTTTACCAAACTTTAACAAAACAAAAGTTTACATCAAACAAAATATAGCATAAAGAGGTCATTTGTTCATCATTAAGACAAAAGCATCAAAAAATTATTTTAAAATATGTAGGATTTATTCAATAATTGAATAGACCCAATACTAATATGATAACATGTTTTTTATTATACTAAAACATGTTTGCAGACTTTACATTGTTTATTGAAGTGCATCTAAACTAGAATAATACATCATAGGTACATACATAAAGAAATCATATCAAAGATATTAAAAAACAGCATACTGGACTTTGTCATTACTAAATTATTATATTGCCTATTTAGGTGACCAAATTCTAATATTATGAGAGGCAAGATATGTGCCAACATAAAATATTAAACGCTGAATCATGCCGACGCAACATTGGTTCGAAAAATAAACAGGATTAAATACAAAGAAAAAGGGAAAACAATCAATTTATGCTATCAAACGCGCTTGGTACTTCCATGTATCGATATTCTCATAAAAAATATGTCAGTAACCACGTAAAGTGCAGGTAGAACTCACTGTTGTCAAAGTTTACATTTCTCTAAGTTTAACAAAAAAATTCTTACCTCTTCACTTTTCATAACCTCCTTAATTTCTCTTTTAACGCGTTTTGCTGCTATATTTGCCATTGTAACTTTGTAATTATTCGTTCAGAACCTAGAACTTTTAATTTTGATATACTTTGTAATTTAATTCATTAAATGCATTGAAGTGAAGTGAAGACAAACAGAGTTCGAGACTGCCACAGAGTAAATTAATAAATTACGACAGCACTCAACAGCCACTGGTCAAGTATGAAATGAAGTAAGAAGGGAAGGAATAAGGATTGGCGAAAAATATCGATATCAGCCTATGAATTATTGTAAACAATTGGTACTCGTCTACTCGATTGTTACATTTTCTTTCGATACTTTTAAAAACGCAAAATTATTCGATATGGAGAAATATAAATAAAGTAAGTTAGTTACAGATATTTTATTCATACAAATTAATATAGTATAAAAAGCGATTGTGAGCCAAACAACACCGCTCTATAGAATTAAAAATATCAATGGTATGTTCTCCTGAGTTCTCTTGTATTTCTAATATTACAAAAAGCATATTAAATTACATAATTTTTATTGTGACAACGAACAAAAAATATTATACCTTTAAAAAGAACAGTATGAAAAACAATGAACCTAGATTCCGGTACGAAATTCTCCTTTAACTTTATTACTTTTATTACGGCTTTAGAGAACAACTTTATACTGGCCATCTATGTAAGTTACTATAATCATCAAGTATTTTAACTTTATGAACTAATAGCCATAAATAGAAAGCGTGGCACACTTATCAGATATTGATGATTATATTTAGTCCATGTAAAACGATGAATCGACTAATACTTTGGTATAACGTCAATGGTAAAACCCCCAAGTCTTAAATGTCAAGTCAAAGTCACAACTGCCACAAAGGCAGACAAAGGAGTCTTAGTCCATAGAGAGAATTCTGATGTAAGTCTTCGTATAGAGCGCAGTTACATATTGTAGGCTACAACCGACGCCATTCAACGAAGTTCTTGTGAAAACTCGGAAAGCCACATTTGACTATACAGTTCACATTTCTCACAAAAACACATATTTACTAATATATTTTTAAGTTTTCGCGACTTGTATAGATAATAAAACTACGTTTTAACGGTTTTAAGCGCGGTAATTTATTTGATTTTTGTTATTTGGAAGTTTCATGAGCTAGGCATATTTGCAGAAGAGTTTCTTGCGCCGCTTCTTCTCTTCAACCCATAACATATTGCGAAGCGGTGGTAAATTAAATTAAGCTCCCATAGAGTAAATAATAACCATGAACAAAAATAAAACTAAATAATTGAAATGAATAAGTTGGCGGTAGGCTAAATAAAACTTTATCAATACTCGTTGACGGGAGTTTTTGGCGAGAACTGTAAGGAGACGTTGTGCTGTGCAGTTTTATTTTCTACAAATGTGTAAAATTAATCTAAAATGGACAATAGTTGTAGGATATTGATAGTTTTTGAGTAGTAATTATGTGTTTTGTGAGAAATGTGAACTTTATAGTCAAATGTGGCCTTTCGAGTTGTCTCAAGAACTCCGTTGAATGGCACCAGCTGATAACCTATAGTTCAGCTGTGCTACACATAGGCTTATGAAAATGAAGAAACTACATTAAAATCTAAGATCTGACTTAAAGGTCTAGCTGCCAAGCCATAAACCTAAATAAAATAATCGTTGACACTTGACAACTTTGTCTTTCGTGACCACTTTTCAGTGGCCGAAACGTCGGAATAACAAAAATCAAATAAATTACCGCGCTTAAAACCGTTAAAACGTAGTTTTATTACATATTTACTACTCAAAAACTATAAATATCTACAATTATTGTTCATTTTAGAGTAATTTTACACATTTTTAGAAAATAATACTGCACAGCAGGACATCTCCTTTCAGTTCCCGCCAAAAACTCCCAGATCAGACAAGGCACGTTGTTAAGTGGCCCATACACGGGCCTGCATTGCATGCCTGCCTTGTATGGCACTTACAAGATTTGCTACGCAAGACGTAGAGTTCTCACATCCGGAACTGCATTGCAGTCCCTCATCAGTATTGTTTCGCTTCTTACTCGAATCAATGTTTAGAGCTTGACAAAATTATCTTGAAATGGAACTAATACTATTTTCTATTAGCAACATTCTCAAAATGAACATTTACTTACATAATAAATATTATGAACACCTGTACCTTTGTTTAATTCATAATATGAATTATATTTCTTTTGTTTTAAACATATTAACAGTGATTGAAATACGTGAAAAGTGTAGAAAGTGAATAAAACGGATGCAGTAATATATATGTCCGGTTTACTATAAGTAACGACGAGAGGGAGGGAGAAGGGAGGGAGAAATACTTACCCCTTTTGCAACCTCTATGTCAAGCAAATGTATATAAATAGTTCTTCAAATATTATTATTTTTGATAACCTCAGTTATGTTTTTCACTTATTGTACTTATATCATAGGTTTAAGGTTGAAAAATCCAATAAAAATTCAGTATTCGACATTAAAAAAATCATAATAGTACATAAACACAACAAAGTGTGTGAAAAATGAAATAAAATACAACAAAGCAATTCGCGTAAACAGGAAAAACAAGAAACGTGAAAATCATAGATAATACTAAAATTTAGTGGATAGTATGGTAAACTAAACATTTAAGTTAAGAAAATGTTTTTTTTACATAAAATGAATTTTAAGTGGTTATAAAAAAAGATTTCATACCTATATTTTAAAAAATTCTAGTCTACTCTGATAGAAAAATTAGGTAGGAGATCTTTTGAAATAAAACAAGGTGTCTACAGTCTAAAAATACAGATTATAGCCCACAAGCCGAGCGAGGGTGCCTCAACAGCGTTCAGCGAATGTTACAACCGATTTGCAACGATCGTTTAAATAGTTAATAATGAATAAATGGTGACTAGTCTGTACTGACACTTGCTGGCCGCTGCCACGGCACGCTCTATAATGATAGGAATATTGCTATTCTTCTATGTCTTTTTTCTAGCAATGAAAGAAATTGACTTCAAGAGTAACTAAAAAATAAATATTTTTACATCTTTAGGTGGGTACCAAGTAAAACACTGAAATTACTGAATACATTTCTAAAAGAACAAGATATTGAAAATTAGTAGGTATACGTAGTAATTTTCATGTTTATAATTTTTTATTAATATTAAAGACCTTAGGGCGGTTATAATTTTTATTAAAAGCCTATATTCGTTTGTGGTTGTTTAATTTAAATGGCTTATTCTTCTAGAGTAGCCTAGTAGGCATCTAGTCACCTTCCAGATATTTTTATCGCAAATTTTCATTCAACTAGCAATAAATCACATACGTTCGCAACACTTGCAAAAAGCAACTCACCACACAGGCCGTCAAGCTACTGACCCTCCTGCATGCGAACGATGGGCGGAGTCTGTAGGCCTAAAACGACTCAATAAGTATCCCGTTCGGTGTTGCAGGCCACAATGCAGCCTGTAACAATATTCGCAGTCCCGCATTACGCGACAGACTGCCAGGTAGACTACAATGCCAGTCCATGTATGGGCTACTCAATATACATAACAAAAGTAAATACAGGTCATGTTAAGACGAAGTAACAAAAATAATCTATCTTTTCTATCGCGTGATACCTTCGTAAGTGTAGTATAGTTTTATGTATGAATATTAAAGTTACATCTATGTTATATTAATTGACCAAGGACAAATTTAGTATCGAGTTGGCAACATTTCTCTATGTTATTGTTCATTCTAGTTCATACGGTTCATAACACCTTGTAGCCAGAACCGTAAAGTCAATAAAAAAAACATTCGTCTCCACTCCGCAAGTCCGCATCCTCATTCCTCATTTTTGTGCTCATTTTCGTTTCTGAATTCAATGGACTAGAGCTTTCAAACAGTCATCCCACGCGTGTGATGGTATTAACTCTATTATCTGCTACTACTTCGTTCACAAAACATGAATTCCGCATTAAATCCAGAGGCTCCGGAGTTTTATCCACATTTGAAAACGGTCACCCAGGTTCGTGGTAAAGTACGTATTTTGCTTATTTCGCTTTACAGGTACAAGCATGTGTTATTTTTCATTCATTATGATCATTGTAACATTGCGCTTATTTTCCAAAATAATTCAAGGGGTGATATTTGTCTGAAATGAGTCTTGGGGTCCTTAGGCGGCATTTCAAAGGTGGTGTTTTACTGTATTCCTTTTTAAAAAAACCGATGCTATGAGTTTTAAAAATGAACAACAGTTATAAGTTATGAATTCCCCACATGCCATAAAAATTTGGCATCAGGCAAAACATACAATTTGTATATAATAAAATTATCAAAAAATAATAGGCCAGATTTCACAGTTCTCAATACAACATATCTAGGGATTGAAACCTCCAAATCATTAACCAAGTTAACTGATTATCACAAGAAATCGATAAAAATATATACAACTTTGTGATTGTTTGATTTATTTGTTAATTACATTTTGTCTCGCTCCTCACCTAACAAAATTGATATGGACTGTGAAAGTTTACGTCTCACATCCCCTTTTGTGTAACGCATGAATTTATCATGCACCACAATTAATCTATTGACATTTTTAGTATTTCACTTGTGTAATATATATTTATTCAGTTGTTTTCAATGATGTAGTATTGTTTTAGTTTAAATACATAAATAATCTAAGGTTTTGGAATAAATAATATGTATTTAGTTTATTTCCTGAATCGAAATGAGTTAATGAAATGTAACCCTTTAGCAGCAACACTAAAATGAAAAGTGAGACATCCTTAGAACATACTGTTTTTAAGACTTTGTCATAGAATAATAATATGACATAACAGAATTTAAAAATTCATGTTTTGTAACATTATATAATGCACCAGAAAAAAAAATGTACATTATCAACAAAATAAATTAATTGTCACGGGCTTTCAGTTTTGCGATTTCATTCAAAGTTATATTCTATTGACATTCTTAATTGTCATCTCGGGCTTTTTATTTTGTGATTATTATGTTGTTTCCTTTGAAAGTAGTCCGTTCTTGGCTAGTGCCTATTTGCTTGAAGATTAGTTTAATGTTAAATTATTATGAATACTTGACGCAAAATTTAAATAAATAAAGCTGTATTCAAAAAATAAGACAATCATGCGCTGCAATGATCAAAATGATCTTTTTAACACTATGTACTGACATTACAAAATCAGTACAACTTTATAAAAAAAATATGTCATACATAAATTGCACTTGTCAATTTTAGTGACTAATAGCTGGTTCCTATGTCTTACCGAACATTCATTTGCTTTACTATCAGTTAAAATTTGTCATTAGATACATATCAGTAATGTCAAAATTCAATGGATTTAATGCAAGTGAATTGAAGTTACATATAGAATCTAGCCATTAGAGGATTTAGCCCACACAATGTCTTTAGTTATTCAGTCTACATACAGTGTATTCCATTAGTAGCTCACAATGCTCAAAAGGCTCCGTTAGCCGTTCCACTAGCCGACCACTGTCGTTGTATTTGTGGCGAATAAGTCACTAATAACATCATCATTTTCGATCACACAACGAGCCATGTCAAGAGTGTTGGTTGGGTTGGGTTTACGATTGTAACACCAGCAAGCAAGTGTAACAGGGAAATTGTAGTTGTGAACATGGTCGTTGTGAGTCTCTAGTAGAACATAGCCATAGTGTAATTATGCTGAGGGATTTTAGTGAAAGAGTAATGTTTTTTTCTTCTATTATGAAACATTGAATGGATTTTAGCACTGCTTACCTATGATAACTCTCAGCTTAGGTGCATTAAACTTAATGCTTCCTCACATCATTCTTTAACATTTACCTGCTTTTGCGCTATTCTAACAATCACCAAAATATGACAACAACTCATTAACAATGTGTGAAGAGTGTGTTTAATTGATAACATGTGCTTTTAGAGTTTCTGTTGGGAACTGGAGGGATGCTTTAGTATTCAATTTTATTTCCCAAAAATGTGTAATATTGGTTAAAATGAAAAATAAGTTGTGTGTTATTGTTGAAATACTGTTATGCACCTTTTTGAACTGCCACAACCACTCCCTTGGTATAGTCAACTACCTACAATTTAGCTGAAGCGTTGGTCTTAAAGAATCTTCATATCTTGACTCAACACTGGATATAAGAAGAAATCTTGTAGAGTTATATTTAAAAAGTCGTACAATGATTTTGGAGCTGTCCATGAAGTATGTCGCCCTAAATTGTCTTTTTGGACCCACCCTTCGTCACACTGCATCATACCTGTGATCTCCACCCCGCAAATATCACATCACATCACATTACAGAAACGTCAATCCCAATATATATTGATTTATGAATATCATATTTCTATAGACCCCTCATCAGATTTTTTCCCATATATCCTTATCCTCAGTATGTGAACATACTTTATGGACAGGCCTTTACTACTTCATTTTCCTAGTACTCCATTGTCAAAATAGCTGCGCTTATGAAAACAGGTTCATGTCCAAGAGCGAAGAAGAAACATAGGAAATTATTAGCATCACATTACCTTACCTACTCTATAAAATTTAAATAAATGAATAAAATAGAAGGTACGCACAAACACATTGTATATTCAATTCAATATAAGTCGAGCTACTACAGCTCTGACGTCCAATTCCAATGACAGGCTAACCAGAGAGAATAATTTATTATTTTGGAAAATAAGTTCTTATTAGGTACGAATATGACATATACATGAAAGAAACCATCTTAAATTTTGTAGACGAGTCTCGCCATAAGTTCTATTACAAATGAAAATGCATTTATTTTTATATGAAGTAATGTAATTTTAATAAAAAAATTATATATATATATATATATATATATATATATATATATATATATATATATATATATATATATATATATTTGTTGAAGTCTCAGTAAATATAAAAATAATTCTATTCTAATTGGCCATCTTTAGCTTTGATACAGGCCTATGTATTCCCCTATCGTTAATAGTCTTTGACAGAGAAGTGTTGGTATATCTGTCGATAGTGGCGATATACGAATATAATTATGGCTGGTACCAAGCTTTTGAAGGGTCTTGACTATGACGGACAGCTCCATACCTATATTGTGTAAGGCACTTATTGGAATTCTAATTTCTTTAACGCCCAATTCCATATTGTAATTTGACAACAAACACGAAAAAATATGTGAAATGGCGGGAAATCAAAAGAAGTTTTTAGTGCAATAGAGCATTCCATATACAAAATAAATAAAGAATTGAAAATAGAAAAGTTTTCATATAAGTATACTAGGATACGCCCGCGACTTCGTCTATGCTTGACTTGAAATTCCCGGGACACAAAATACCGTAGCATTTGCAAAAGTATGTAAGCTTTAGTTTTGGTAGAAACTGTGTCGAAATAAGCAAATTTTTACGCACTCGAATACAAACCGCTCCCGGAAAAATACCCTCGGTACTCCCGGGATAAAACATCACACATTTTATTACATTAAATTTGCTATCGATCAGTAAAAAAACACATTGGAATCCGATATTTTTCAATCTGGCCATTTTAAATAATTCCCAGAAAAAAAGTAGCGCAGATTTTAAGTCTTAACAGTTTGTTGTCGATCAGTGGAAACCGCATCGACATCGGCCCGGTAATATTTACGCGAGTCCTGAACAAGCAGACAAGAAATCTAAAAAAAAATGCATCGTATTCTCCGTTATTTATATAGTCTATTCCAGTTATTTTTTTTTTATAATTGCTTCAATGTACAGACACGGCATGTTTAGAATTTTATATTATTATTGATTTATGGCCAGATTAGTTACAATTATATAATTCATAAATAAACAGGCAGGCAAACAGTCATTGTACATTCTCAAGCTGAATAAGTTATGCTTCTGAAATGGGTAATATGCATTTGACAATACTAGTGCTAACTCAAAAATTCTGAACAGTCAGTCAGAAGACTACCTAGTCTTCTGACCTGAAGTGCATATTGTTACCATATGCTGATGGCGAAGAAAAACACTGTTTGAAATCTGCACATTGACATAACCAATGTGTCAAATGCTTCTATCTATTTAATATGGCCATAGCCCAGCAATAGGATGCTTTAGGGGATAATACAAGATTTCATAGTTATGTTTTTAACTGCCTCTGTAATCACGGTAGTTTAGCCTTTGCTTATATAGTTCTTTGGAATGCAGCATTCCAAAGCTCTATTCTGAGAAGTAAAAATTCATAAACAATCTTTAAATTATTTATTCTGTTCAGAAGCATTAGGTAGGTTAGGTAGATTAGGTAAGTGGGTACCTAATCTACCTAATGCTTTTGACTATGATCTGAACCCGCAAAATGTGAAATACGAGATGAGACACGTGCGTGTCATCCATTTAGCCATTATAGTTCATGAACTTGTGAAATTACTTAATACAAGAGATATTTAATTCTTTTCAGGGTGGATATTTGAAAGTTAATAATACGATAAAGTCCAGTCACTTGCTACCAACTGGAGTGTCCTATGACTTATTTAACACATTTCCTAACTTTAATGTTATCAAGTACAAACTGAAGGAAAATGTAGTTGAACAATCCAATAAGATTATAACCGAGGAGGTACCAAAAGTTAATTTGAGATTGTAAGTTTCTTTTCCCAATTTTATCTATGATTTATATGTAGTTTAAGCTTAATTAAGAGGTGGAGGTGACTTGTATCTGAATAATTATTTATGAAGAAAGCTTAGGAAATATTTTTTTACTGAATGAGTACTGTAGAGAGGCACGCGGCCCACCTGATGGAAAGCGGTTATCGTCGCCTATAGGCATTTGTAACACCAAAGGTGCTGCCGCTCTCTAGAAGGAGACTGGAACCTAGTCACTAATGCTGGAACACAACTCAAGATCCTTATGGCGGCACACTCTAGACCAGGGGTGGTAGCCATCCAGATGGGCAAATACCATACCTCCTGAATGTGGCCTGTTTTGTTGCCTCTTACCACAGGCCGCCCGACCGCAGGCAATTGTATTCTGTCTCCTTCCTGAATGGTTCTGCACGGATAATTAAACTTAAATTTAAAATATGGAAAGAAATGGAATAAAGGCTGTTATTTTTTCATTTATTTATGTCTTTCAAACCCATGATTTTCCTTTTTCCTACATTATGATCAACACGCAAAAAATCTGTTTACCAAAGTATATAGTTAACGTATATAATTGTTTAACTGCCATTTCCACGATCTACCTTTTTTAAAACACCATCCATAAGTTTTGTAGAAGAAATTGTCATCAGATAAATTTACACAGGATGGCCAGAGCAGTTACGATAAAAATAATTGTTACGTTTGCATGTAGGAATACCCGAATTACCCCATTGTATGTTGAACCGTAATTTTTAGTTTTTGTGATTTTTGGGAAATTTCGACTGCAACGGCTTCAAATATTTTTTTGTTTTATTTTTTATTATGATTATTTGAGAGTTTTTTTATGGGACTAAGTCCCGAATCGTACTTTTATTGGTGGGGTGCTGATTATTTTACGTGTAGTAAAATAATCAGCACCGTAACACCAACATCAGTTACAAATATTGTACTTGGATGAAAATAAAAATTCGAGCGAATCAGACTCGATTTTTCAATCTTAAATTAAATTTTTTTAAAAGCAACTTCATTGTTCCGATATATTTAAAAATGGGTTATAGTATAAGCTTTCATAATAATACGAAAAAGTTACCCTTCATAGTTTATTTTTTGCTTTAACCGGTCTTCAAACGTACTGAGGAGCAAATTTTCCAAGATGAAAATTGTAATTAATAAATTAAATTTGGGCTCTTCTGTCTTTCTTTAATTTGGTTAATTCTAGAAAATGACCATATTCAACAAAAAAATAGTTATAATCTTGCAGATAAACTAGACATTTTTCATTTTTTTTTATAAATAATTTTGTTTTGAGCAGACTTTGTGAAAATTATAACACTATTGAGTTGCCCGTGTTAACCTTTTTTCCATAAAACGTAAGCTTTCAGAATCAGTTGTAAAAGAATTAATTCATTTCACAATCAAATGTATTTTAATCTATTTAATAAAAAAAGATACAAGTGTAATTCATCATAAAAGTAAAGTAATAAACACTATTCTAGGGCCCAATAGTCGTGCGTCTGTGAGAGAGACCACAGTATTCTTTATTCGAGTCATACTGTTTATGGTAATAAGGTTAACACGTGCAACTCAATAAAGTTTTACCCCTTCATGTAAACTAACAAAAAAATTCTTTTGTACGTCACTGTTTTTGCACACCTGTATGTTATCTTGTAGAGCAATATTAAGTATAATAAAACTTAATTTCAAGATAGTTGTTTAATGAATGTTGTTTACAATTTTGAGTGCTGGTAGAAAAATCATCCACGTTACATTTTCAAATAAAGAATGATATTATTTTTATTTTTTTGTAAATTATTAATACAAATCAATAGACTAGCTTGACAATGTCTAAACACATAGGTACACAACAATACAGTTTTTTATATTTCTACTTCAAAGACGTAAGAAACATATTTTATCTTTTAAGAATTTTCTGATTCCTTTTGTATATTCTTCACAACACATTGTTGTTGCTTTTGGCAAAACATTACTATGTATGTATGATATTTTTTAACAAACAAAAAATGGTTCGATTCGTTAGTGTCAAATATTGAAGTGATGTTTGTGAATTGTAATATGTATTTGAATATAATTTTATTTGGTAATATCTATTTTGGTCCCTCACTTTGTCTCTAATGTGATTCTGATTTCCGTGAAATTTGGTTTTCAAACATTTTATGAATCATACATGAACATAGGATTTTACTTTATAATAATGTTGCTGTAGTTATAGAAATAAAACTTTTGCGAGTGTTTTGTGGCTTATGCTTTGAAATAAGGCCCAGCGAACGATATCTATCAGATTTTGCATTTTCATAATGGAAGTAAGTTTCTCTGAACATTGTTTAAAATTGAGCAACTTGCCTGTTAAGTGAACCCAGTGTTATTAATATTGACAATTTAATAAAATGGTAATTATAGCGCTACAAAAGCACGTGTACGCGGGGCCTCGCGTTTCCCCTGTCCCTTCAGCCCGTGCGGGAAGTACAAGCCGCAGGAGTCTTCGTGTTCCCACTGCGGCCCCCCAACACCCCCGGCGCGCAGCTCGCATATCGCGGCGTCCCGCCATTCTAGTTATAGATAAATACTATATATACCAGGCCACTCAGAAAGTATTGCGAAAGTTTTTATGTATGAGAGACTGACCAGTTATAATCTATTTTGAAAATATGATTATTTATAATTACAAATAGGTACATTCCAATTTCAAAATATTTCACTCTTACTATTAATATAATGTGCGGTAAGAAATTAGGGATGCGGACATATAATAAATTCTAATATTTTGAAATATATAATATAATAGGCGTTAAAATAACATCTTATCATCTAACTTTTAAAATATAGCCATAGAAATAATTTTAATTACTTTGCAAACAGTAGTGAATGCGCTATTTTACTACTTTTACTTGTACCTACTTATGACGTCGTGAGGCTGCGACGTTCTATAAGTTTATAGAAAGTATATCAATTGATTTGTTATTGCTACTGTCCGTAGGCTCCCCTATTATGTAAAGTAATGCAGAATGCCATTTACAATACTAGCTTTTTCGATATTTTCAGTCGCCGAGATTGGCAGCTGTCGTAATATTTTGGCCAATGAAAAAAACATCTTAATAAATTAGCCTATGTGAATTTGATGTATGTTTTATTTTACTATTAAATTTCATTAAAATCCGTTGAGTAGTTTCGAGTGGAAGAGTAACTAACACCCATCGTCACAAACTTTCTCGTTTATGACAATAGGATCTGTAAGATTACATTTTCATTGTGATTTGGGAGTTGCATTTCTGTGTTTTCTTATTTGGCCTAATTCAATATGCTAGCTTGAGGCTTAGTCTAAACGAACGATTATATACATATATCATATGTTCTTCTCTATAATTAGTATATAAGGCATATATATTTTCAATGTATAAATATTATTTGCTAGCTACAATGCGAAGTATTTCTCTTATAACCGTCTTTAGACACCTGAGTTAGCGAGTTTGCATTTTGTTATCATCGTGTGATTTAGCGTTTTAAAAGTAGCACACTATGGTAGTGTTTTGTTACAATTTTTATTCCTAGGCCTAGAGTCAGTCAATTTTTATACAGAGGTCTTAATGTTTCCTTTATAAAATGTTAATTTAGACTTCAATATATATAAATGTGAAAGGGGTTTTGTTTAGGGGCCATCCAAAAATTACGTCATACGTTAAGGGGGGGAGGGGGTCGATGAAGTGTGACAAGGGGTAAGACTAGTCCTAAATTTCGTGACTTCACATTTCAAAATCTAATATATTTAAGCTGATTACGGAACTGCTGTTTTAATCTAAAAATTTCTTGATAATAATTGTAAAATAAGTGATGTCACACCAGGGAGGAAAGAGTCTCAGGAATGCGACCAGCTGTAACAACGGGAGAGGGGTAAAAAAATCATGGAATTCGTGTGACGTAATTTGTGTATGACCCCTTATATAAATTACGTAATGGGTAAAATAAGGCTATATTTTTGTAGCAGAAAGTGAGATAGTTTTCATGGGGTATGGTAATGAGTAATCCTAATTTTATGCTGGCGAAGATGTGTGGAAAAATGTTTCATATTTATTTTTAAAATACTTTTTGTTTTGTTCGCAAGTTGGCCGCACGGTTAATGCAAAATGCTTCAGCTTAGTTGAGCTCAGCAAGCTATATTCACAGCTTCAAGTTTAAACTGATTAACATCAAATCTCATGTATGTTCAAGGTCTGTGGCCTGAAGGAGAGCATGAAACATATAGGGTAGTTTCTTTATTGTGATTATTGCTGAAGTAGTCATGTAGAGATGGCAAATGAAATGGCCATTATAAAAAGCAATGCGATTATCTACGTATGAAACGCAATTATCAACCTAGAAGCATGGATTGTATGCCATCTTTGAACTCTGACTAGACTAACATATACACTGAGCGATAAATACAACAAACTGTTTCTCCAACTCTGCATTTGATTATGTAACTTCTTATCATGATACAATTACAATAAGCTCTAAGAAATGCGAGATATATTGTAATGCGAGTACAATCAAGTATTATGTACATGGGCAATATCACGTAACTCATTCCCTTTGTTTCCTTTGCTTAAAACTTCAATGTTAGTTGTTAATATTTATGCTCGAAAGGCATCTATACATTAAAGTTGATAACTACCTCACTCAGGGTTGACTAATGGTCCATTAATCATAATTTGCAAATCTTTATCAGTTTACCTATTTTTAAATGGGTGCGGTATTTTAGTGGTTATAAAAAATAACCTTAGCCTTCTAACCTATATTAAAAAAGTTCGGTCCTGTTCATAGTAAATAAATGCGCCCTATAAACTATATATACCCCACCAGCGGCGTAGCGTTGGTGACGGCCGCCCGGGGCGGAAGAGAATTTTGCCGCCCTTTTATTTAGGTATTTCAATTTAATGCATACTATATCTATACTAATATTATTATTATTATAAAAAGGTAAAGTTTGTGTGTTTGTGACGTTGTAGGGGGTAATCTCTGGGTCTACTGAACCGATTTCGAAAATTCTTTTTGTGTTGGAAAGCCCACATATTGAGGAATATTATAGGCTATATAACATCACGCTATGACCAATAGGAGCGGAGTGGTAATGAAAAATCTGCCCGTGTTGAGCCGGGCGAGTAAGTAATGAAAAATTCCGTGCTCTTTTCAATCGGTCCGAATTTGTAATTGTGATAAAAATACGAAATGGTTCAAATATTTATATTGTGAATTTTTATTTATTTATTTATTGTGAAATTTTGCCGCCTCCTTAAAAGTATCGCCCGGGGCGGGCCGCCCCTGCCGCCCCCACTACGCTACGCCTCTGTAACCCATCCCTAGCGTGTGTACATGCATTGTTATAGTAAAAAGTTGCCAAAACAGTTTTTTTCTTGTTTTGTTTTACTATATTTTTAAATAAATCATTGCCAATATGAATAGAATGATTTTCATTAAAAGTCTATCTAATATTAATCGTAAATTAAAATGGTAAACAGATTTTTTGTTGCGTTATCTTTGTATCATTTCCCCAAAGACAATCTTTGGACCCATTTTTAGGCGTGTTCCTTGTATGGTGGTGTTTGAGATTAGGCATGATTAAACTTTAAATGGAGAAGTAGTGCAGAAAGCTAATGTTTCAATATTTTCTAATAAATCTTACTCTACTGTTCCATCTGGAGTAATGTTATAGTTATTGACTGTTTCACTTAGATTTATGGCCGGTTCCTGTTTTACTATTCATTCACTTACCATACCATCGGTTGAATTTTGACATTACTTGTATGGAGCTTATGTCAAATTTTAACCGATAGTAAGGCAATTGAACGGTCGGTAACATATAGGAATCGGCCATTAGCGAAGAGTTTAACGCGAGTTTATTTGTGAGGTGATATTGTTAATGACGTTAAATATTGTCAAATAACGTATGCATGTATACTAATATAGCCATTCGTTAACGGCGTTATATTTAACGATGTAAATAGACGCATTTGCCTACATTTTAACGGTCTTATTCTTACAGAGTTAGAGTAAGTTTGAACGCTTCTTTAAGAATCAAAGAAGCGTTCGAACTTGCTCTAACTCTCTAAGAATAAGAACTAATAACTATAACATTATATCCAAGCATTACAACTAAGGTAGCCGTTTTAACGAAAAGGGAACTCTTATGCAATCGTTATGTTCATTATTCTGTCTCTGTATGTAAGTCATTATTAACAAAAACTACTGGCTCTAGATGATTAGAATTGTAAAAACATGTATATACGTACACAATGATGTAGTGAAATCGCGACGAAATATAAATATTAGGGATGACCGCCGTAAAAATCATGATGTTTTTTTAACCGTTTTTCTTATTGAAGTCAATAAGAGTGTGTGAGATATTAGTTCCCAATTTCGCAAAACTATGTCCCCTTGTATAACTTGGAATATTTCGGAAAAATCAAAGTGGTATAACTTACTTCCAACAAAAATTGGTTTGAACAAAACCTGTTAACTAGCTTTTGAGACATGAGGTAGAGTTTGGTAGTTAGATATTGTAAAGGCCTGAGCCTGCTAAGACTCCGGCTATGTAGATATAAATATGTTTATTACACGGCTGGTATTATAAATTAATATATGAATATAGTGCACACGCGTTGACGTTTGAGGAACCATCGAGTCTTGATTGCAAGTGACGTGTAATGTGTGACATCGGCCTATCCACCGCGTCGCGCCAAGCGGTCCAGTTGCTGGCTGCAGCTGATGTCACGATTCATTAGTAATATTTTTACCGTATACTTCACCGATCACATGTTTTCTTATAACAGCAAAGATGACAACCACAACACTGACAAAATTACTGATGCTAACGACTATGTTCTGGATAGAGTGAACATAAATATAGACACATTAAGCGGAATGTCCAAACCAGCTGTTAGGTTTCTTCAGGGCATGAAAGGCAATAGTAACATATCATCATGGAACAATACGCCCGTCGTTTCTAAAGTTAAGGTAAGATCTTTCTTAGTAATAAGAAGTTAACAACAATTCGTTCGGTATTGTGGTTTTAGAAGAAGCCCATAATTATCAGGGGAGGCCAAAAGATTTTCTTCTCTTGCGTTTTGGTGTAGTATATCAGCACAGCTGTGCAATTTCAGCTACTTCTGATTTTTTTTTAAATCATAACACGTACTAATGTCAAGACCAACATGCCATTTAAAAACCTATTAATTTTAACAACTAAGCTTATTAGAAACGATACCATATTTTGATACAGTTTTTACATAGTATTTTCTTTAGTTTTCGCGGCTAATTTACATAAACCAAATAATTGAAGTTAACAAGTTGGACCGCCAACTAATTAAAATGTTTAACATTACTCGTTCACTTACTCACTCACTCAGACACTTGACATCTTTGTCTTCCGTGATCACTGGTACTGAAAAGTGACCGAAACGTCGGAAAAAAATTAAACATAATACCGCGCTTAAAAACCTTAAAACATAGTTTTACCTGTTTTGGTAGCCATAACATCGGCAAATGTTTAGTAAGACAGTGAATGTACATACATTCATTTAAGAAACAATGACCAGTTGCTAGGTTATGAAATTGTTCGTTCAAAGATTTAAATTCCTTAGTAAGTTAAATTTCAATGTGATGTTTTGAAATGAAATTTGTTGTTTCATTGTAGGTTGGTTCCACTTCGTTAATCGGCGCAAAAAATATCACACGACCACAGTTAATGTTCAAAGACACAATTGACAACTCTGAAAGCTTGTGGGTGCCAAAGATAGCAGACAAACCGAATAACATCAAGCCATTGACGTTGAACATACTTTACAACAACGAAGGGGAAGCTGTAGGGTAAGGGATCACCTATTTATATGTATGTAATTTACTGCTTGCTAGCCGAATTAAAAGTAATTGTGTAACACGCGTCTGTATTTATAAAAAAAGAACCTAAGGTATAAATATGAAACAAACAAAAAATGTAATGTTTCTTCTCTTTCAACAGCAATACGCGTTGCGAAGCAGTCTACATAAAATAGAAAGTATATTTATTTAAATTTGAAAAGTATCACTGTATGAAATTTATAGCAGAGGCATCGTACTAACTTATATTAATTGTATTCTTATATTCAGCCTTACTTACAGCCAACTTATATTCAGATAATTTGTTTTAAATTTGACGTCAAATTGTACTCTCAGCTAATACCCCAAATCCGATTTATTGTTTTCATACTTTTGCATTTTTAGTTGTTGAATAACAACTTTTATAACATCAACTCTCGCAGATACGAACATCCATACAAACTAGAGTTGGATTTGTACCAACCTCCATCACAGTTCGTAGATCCTGACTCAGAGCCTCCTACATTCCCGCCTAAGTTGGAAGACACAAAACTTACATACATAGAGACTGAGGCACAGCTAAATGATCTTGTGGAACACTTATTGACTGTTGCTGAGATTGCTGTGGATGTGGAACACCACGCCTACAGAAGCTATCAGGGTATGTAGTTATGTGACAAGTAAAAGTATGTGACAAAGAACAGTATTAAGCTGCATTTTTTAGTGTCTGGTTTTATCAAGGTTTTTTATTTAATTCCATTACCGAAGAGTATCTCCATTCTAACCAAGTATGACATGATGATTTCTGGTGAGTCAGAGGACATATTGCACATTTAAAAACAAACTATCATCTTTCAATACTTTTCCTGCCATGCAGTCTTATTTATCCAAATAGTCGTAGTATTTATTTAAAGTTTCATAATTACCATCCTTGTACAAACACATTCCAAATGGAATAGACGCAATATTGTATCTACCAATTTAATCGGAATAGTTTTGTTAAGAAAAATAACACCATCTAACTTCTTATATGGAACAAGAAATCTAAATTTAATCCCGAACAAACATACAAGAAATCTATAAAACATTGAATTGTGTTCTCCTTTGTTTATGTAGTCCACCAGCCGCCCCGGCAGACGTTGTCCAGCTCCGATAAATAAAAACCTAGGTCCTGATTCCAGTACCACCTACCGGGTCCAATAGTATATCAAAATCGGTCCAACCGTTCAGGAGGAGTTGAGTCACATACACACGAATTATATTTATATATAAAAAAGCACGGTTATGTTGTTTGTTTCAAAATTTCAAAAAGACCTGTGACATGTAATATATTGTGGCATCAAAGAAATGATGGGACTTAAACTATGACGCCATCTATTTGAAGCTTATGTAACCTAGTTGACAGCAGAACTCATACTTACCAACCTCCGGCTTAAAAAAAATATATTATAAATTAAAGTGAAACCTATCCTATGTCCTAAGTTGGAACAAATCCAGCAAAATGAAAAAAATCATCAAATTCGATTAAGTATTTTCGGAGTTCATCGCGGTCAAATACTGTGAGAGGATATATATATATATATATATATATATATATAACGGCATGTTTAGAATGTTATAATATTATATATTTTATATGTCAGATTCATCTGGTAGTTTACGTAATTTTGAAATAGATGGCAGTAATAGCGCAGTTGTTACATTTTTTTTATTTTAGAACGGTTTGTTGTTAAAGGTGCAGTGAGTATGAATAGTGAGGAAAGAAAATATATATTTTGCTGATTGATATAGTTTAGAATAGAACAAGCACAATATATATTATATTTTTATCTATCCATAGTATGGTTGTTTTATACTTAAAATTATAAATGTTTTAGCTGTATATGCCACTATTTATAAATATATGATATTGTTTCTTTTTCTGTCTGTCCACTTGTGCAAAATCTACAGTAGAGCTTAAGCTTCCCCATTTCAAGGGGACAGATATTTTACCAGATATACCAATCAAAATGAATTTTATATGGACTATGTTGTGTATTTATTAATAATTATTATATTATGGTAATCATGATTTGCAGGTTTTCTCAAGTTTTTTTTTACTGTCTGTACATATGCAACAAATATGCACTCATTCTGATTAAACTAAGTTAATAGAACATAAATATATTTTTGAAGCTATAAATAAATCTAAAATTCTTAGAACATAATAATAATTTTCATTTTGTGCATGTATTTCTAAAATCCTGTAACACTGTCCTATTTGTAACTCTCCCTTTTGTACATACATAACGGTGTCCACCCCGAAATCTATTTCCAACAAACTGGATTTCTCAGTTAATTTCTGCAGCTCTACTAAATAATATTTTCTCGATACAAATAACTTAAGTAATCTATATATAGTAAGTTGAAAATAGATATTTGAATCCATAAGCGTTATAAGCTGTAAGGTTTCCAGCAAAATCGCAATATGCTAGCATCCTGGAAAATCCCAAACCTAAATCCTATTAAATTCTTATAAGTCTGTCTAAGATAGACAAAATATAGTTTCTATATCTATGCGACGTTTTGCAATACTGCTATATGTAATTAACGTGACCATGCTCTTTAATAAAGATTATAATCCCTACTAATATTATAAATGCGAAATTAACTCTAGTCTGTCTGTTCCGCTTTCACGGAAAAACTACTAGACTAATTTGGCTAAAACTCAAATATATATATATATATATATTCGATGCCGATGATGAACATAGGATACTTTTTATCCCGAGAAATAGGGTAGTTTCCGGGATAAAAATATATTGTCTCTCTGTTTGTTATTTACGGAAAACTATTGGGCCGATTTGGCTGAAATTCGGTATATATGTTATTTTAATTTCGAGGGTGGACAAGGGATACTTTTCACCCCGAATAATGGGATAGATTTATGTAAAGGTTATTTTTGTCATATTCGTCATGTAGGTAGCTTATAATATAGATAGATGGGGGATAGATAAATAAAACTAGAACGGGTTGAAATAGAGGATGTAAGTTTATATAGGACCAATCATTTCTCAAATTCGTACTGGATCGGTTTTGCTGTAATTTTGTTTAAATGTAGTTTTAATATCGAAAATGGACATAAATAATTTTAATGTCGGGAGATGGGATAGTTTACAATATAAAATGAAGTGAATCTTCTGGGGATAAATAGCACTAACTTAAAAATTTAGTACAATGTAACCTGTATTTATGACTACTCTTTAAACAAAATACATGCACTAGCCGTCTTATTAATAAACGTAGATTAAAGCTAGACTAACTTTAGTCCTAGTATTATGTCAGTATTAACCAATTTCAGTATTTAATAAACACGAAATAAAGTTGGATTATACTAATTCGACTTTACTCTCTCAGTAAAAGTTACTTGAAGCTATCGGATAGTTTTAGGGTGGATTATGCTTAGACTTAGCAGTTATTTTAATTAGTAGGTCTTAAAAATATTTATTTTCTATAATGTTTTTATAATCTTTAACCCAGCAAATCAGTGTGGTTTCCGAAACAGAAAACAACATTATAAATATTAATACTAAAATACCACGATACCAAATTTTAACTTGCCTTCTTTCTCCCTCTTCAACCCAATAGCACCGTTTCAATTTTGGTTGCAGTATTAACGGTTTTATTTAATTTCATGTGATTAACCCATTAAAAGTACTATGCGAAATTACGAGCTAGTGAAAAAAAAAACTACTAAACAAGAAACATGTTTGAAGACACTAAGACGGACGGCGGACGTGAAATTTGTGGCTCAGAACAATAACTTATTTACAGCTATTGTTCACTTTACTTTTTTTACATGT
This sequence comes from Dendrolimus houi, assembly GCA_039645545.1. NCBI lineage: Eukaryota > Metazoa > Arthropoda > Insecta > Lepidoptera > Lasiocampidae > Dendrolimus > Dendrolimus houi. Next base: position 25,855,813 of record CM077123.1, on the reverse strand, counting down.
TCTGTACTTATTGTTTTGAGATGGTAGGTATCTACAATGACATAGTAAATGTCAGCTGTCAACATTATTTGTTAGTTTATGGTCAATTTCGTTGACCTAGTCGGTCTTTTTACTTTTAAATCTATAAATGTTACCGTAATTTATCCATTACTCTTGCTGTAAGGAAGGTATTATTAATCTGAGGATACTAGTTGTTTATTAATAACATTGTTTCAATGAAGTTAATACTTGGTTATGTGTAGAGTAACTAGTCCAGCCTAAATTCGGAGTAAGACATTTTTATTAATAACACAGTAGAGGTTTACCCCGCTCGTCTCAGAATATAAGAATCCACTGCAATTATATCTAATTTTCCCAAAAAAAATGAGAATATATATTAAATATAAATATTTTTCAGGTATCACATGCCTCATACAAATAACTACAGACGACGGTGGCGATTATATCGTAGATACGTTGGCAATACGAGAACACATACATAAACTAAATCAAGTGTTTACTGATCCAAAAAAACTCAAAGTGAGTTGGTAAATATTTACAGAAGCTAAATCCTGATTTACATTTGCATTAGTTAAAAAACATGTTAACTTGTGAAAGTGTGAGTTAAGCCTTTATCATCATTTACAAAGACAAGCACTTAACCGACACTTTATACCTTAACTTCAGGAAATTAACTGTTCTAAATGAAATTATTTGGTTTCTTTCTAACTGGAAAATTACTCTCCAAGTGATAATAAGGGCTTAACTTACATGTTTTGCTAGTTAACTCGCTTCCTAATTAACGCGAATGTAAATCAGGCTTAAGCAAAATGTCAACAGACACATTCTTAGATATTATTTTATCATTTTAAGTAATAAGAATAAATTGAGTTTATTATCCTTTAGAAAAGAAGTTACAATTAAGTAGTAATTTAATTATGTGATTCATTTCATATTATAAAAAGTGGCTATGTGCTAGTTGTACATACTAGTGAAGATTCCTTAAGAAATTTCTAAAATAATTAAAAATATTATTGAAAGTTTATAGAGATTTTTCATTTTACACATAACTATAGCATTGCTGAACTGTTTAATTTCTTCTGTCTCTATCGAATCCCCCTTTTGGATGTCGTAGGTATTAAAAATGCAACTCTTATACCTTATACAAACATCGTGTCTGTTATTTCGTATTGTAAAGCACTGCGACGCTGCGGAAAGAGTTTCATTCCAGTCTGCACACATATAGCACGATGGAGCAAAAATCACATAATCATAATGGATGGCTACAAAATGTTGTGGAGTTGTAGACACACCACCAATCGCTGGCGATTAGTGTGGAGGCGGAATACTGACAAACGCATCAGACTTAACGATACTTGCAAGCATTCCCTTAAATGAACTAACGTGATTTATACTGTATATGTACTTTTAAAACGTGTATAAAAAGAATACTTTTTGATTTAAAAACGCAGTATTTCCCGTGGCATATCAAACCGAAACTTTTGCGAAACCGTATGATGAACATAGTTGTTAATAAATTGCCCCTGAACGATTTGCAGGTGTTCCACGGCGCCGACAATGACGTGATTTGGTTGCAGAGGGATTTTGGTGTATACATGGTTGGTCTATTCGACACACACCGTGCTGCCCGTATGCTTAATTTGTCCAAACTTTCGCTCAAATATCTGCTTATGAGATACTGCAATGTCAATACTGATAAAAGGTAAATAGAAAAATAATATTTATCTATATTTCACTTAAGAAGTATACTAGGAAAACGAATGCATATAAATGTAACTCTTACTGTGAAATCTTTCTTATCTTTAGAGTTACATGTCATTCTGCACATGTTTTATTATTTAAAAAAACTCGTTTATAGTTATAGGGTTATTGAATCGAATGACTCAGTATTATTTGCTTTTCGTTGGATTTGATCTTAGTAGCAATTTTGAAATATTCACTGTATACATTTTCATAATAAATCAATTTACAGGCCTTACAGCCTCAGAGGCCTTCAGCAACTAAGGAAACAAGTATAGAAACGAATAAAATTTTATTCACATATAGTTTTTGTAAATAACAATTTCATATTAGGTTGGGGAAAAAGTTTCTTCGCTTCGTAAGCATTGTCTTCGGTTGGTTCCTATATCTTTTATTCATTCACTTGCCGTACCATCAGTTGAATTTTGACTTTACTTATACGGAGTTTATATTAAATTTTAACCGATATTGTTTGGCTAATAGAGACTGAAAAGGCGCAGCAAATTTGAAAAATATTAGTTTTGCATCTCCAAATGATAGAGAGTATTAATACAATAGTTTTACTTCGTTTCTTTATTATACTACTACTATATTATTGAATTTGGTATATTTCTTATGTTGCTTTTTCTCACATTTGGAAATTATACAAAACTAGAACTTACTTACTTCACTTTTAACGGTTTTATAACACAATTACACCTAAATAACAACAATGACAGTGACTGATAACAATGTTTTGCTAAATGTTTTTTGTTTTGTTTTGCCAGGTGGTAGGGTATTTGCTATAACAACCATAGGGCATAACAAACTTGAGATATGTTCCGGCATTAGTGACCAGGTTCCAGTCCCCCTTAAGAGAGCAGCAGCGCATTTGTAGCATCTTTGGTGTTACAAATGTTCATAGGCGATTGTAACCACTTTCCATCAAGTGGGCCGTATGCTTGTCTTCTGAACTCATACAATAAAAAAAAATGTACGTTCAATTTTTTTATTAACGTTGCCGTGTAAAAAGTTTGCGAATAATTCGGGTGTCTACTTTCGTTAGCCAAACTCTAGGTACGGTAAATGAACGGTCGAACGGTAAGATATAGAAACAGACCACTATTGATTTCAAGTGAAATATAGCTTTGTAACAATTAATTCAATAGCCAACAATTGGCCGATTGGCGCATACGTCCTTTGCCTGACGAGCTGATCCAGTACGCGCGTATGGATACCCATTACTTGCTTTACATTTGGCGGATGATGAAGAGCGAACTGTTAGAGAAGGATTCGGGTTACGCACACCTTCTGCTCGCGGTATTCGAACAGAGCAGGCAGATATGCGGTGCAGTGAGTATTAACTTGTTTTCTTAATAAAATCTTTATCATTTCATTATTTTGCTGCGATGTTATTTTAAAACTGCATTATCTCCAAAGATTCATTAGCATAAAAAAGGTTATAGTGAGCCAAACTTAAAAGATAGACATATGCTGTCGTGGAATTTTTTTTAAACTTTTTAAGGGGAACAATTCTGTCACACATGATTTTTGCGAAACTTTAACTATTTACGCAGCGCACGCAACGAAGGCTCTCAAAAAGAAAAAAATCCCAGATTTTGAAACATTCATCATTGGTGCTCCGCTCCTATTGGTCTTAGAGTGACGTTATATAGCCTATAGCCTTCCTCGATAAATGGGCTATCTAACACTGAAATAATTTTTCAAATGAGACCAGTAGTAGTTCCTGAGATTAGCGCGTTCATGCAAACAAACAAACAAACTTCAGCTTTATATATTAGTATAGATAATAGTGTAGATGTGAACAAGTTTTTTTTTCATATTCTGGTCTGAATCTTACTAAAATTGGCCTGGGTTAGCCCAAGAATATTTTTTCTTATACTGTAACAAAAGCACAAGTACCTCAACTTTGAAATATACAACGTATGTGTTTATTTATTATTTTTTTTGTATTGTACTGTTGAGATCATTATCTCAACAGTACAATACAAAGAATTTCAATCAAGTTTTTTTTATTAATTGATTTATTTATTATGGACCATCAACAGGGGACACATCATATACATCCGTCTTAAATCAAATCAATCAATTAAACAATGCTCATGCTAAATATACTCCCTCTATTATAGGTGATCACATCATACATTATGTCATATTTTATAAAATGTCAATTGAAAAGTTAAATTGGATGATTTGCATATTATAATCTAAATCTAAATTATCTAAAAGATTCTATATTTATTAACAACTAGACTTTACTCTGCGGCTGCGCCGCGGTTTAAGTCTGCTGCGTACTTCTTGTTTAAAGAGCAGGCGTTAATACAGGTTGCATTATATTATATTTTTATGTTGGTGCTATTTACCCGTGGAAGATTTACTTCATTTTATATCACAAACTATCCCATCTCTCGGGATGAAAAACATCTATGTCCATTTTCGGTATTCAGACAGACAGATTGAGTTACTATCGCATTTTTTTTTATAGATTATGAATGTTTATATCTAGAAACTTGTGAAATGATTGTTCTCCCATACAAATTTGTATTTCAACCCGTTTTAGTTTTATTTATATATCCCCCGACTATCTGTAAACCACATAAACGACCAAAACTACCGAAGCGACCAAAACCACCTAAACGATCAAAATAAACAGAATGATGGAAACGGCCAACCTCAAATAAAAAACCTATCATATTTTCTGGGATAACCTTTACATAAATCTATCCTATAATCCGGAATAAAAATTTTTTCCTTGTCCACCCTCGATATTAAATTTAAATACATACCGAATTCCAGCCAAATCGGTCCATTGGTTTTTCCGTAAAAGCATAACAAATAGAGAGACAAATACATTTTTATCCCGGAACCTTTCCCATTTTTCGGGATTAAAAGTGTCCTATGTTCATCCTCGGCATACATATATATATATATATATATATATATATATATAATTCTGTACGTGTGTTGACAGTGAACTCCTAAACGGCTGGACCGATTTTGATGATATTTGTTTTGTGTGTTTGAATGGGTCCCCGGATGGTTTAGATTCACAATTGGACCCGGTAGGTCGCGCTGCAATCGGGTTCCAGATATATTTTTTCAGAGAACGACGTCTGCCGGGGCAGCTAGTATATATATATATATATATATATATATATATATATATATATATATATATATGTATATGTATATATGTATACTGAGTTTCAGCCAAACCGGTCCAGTAGTTATTCCGCGAAACTGGAACAGACACAGACAGTTACTTTCGCATTTATAATATTACTAGCTGATGCCCACGACTTCGACCGCGTGGTGTGGTTTTTTAACTATCCCACGGGAACTCGTCGTTTCAGAGATTACCCGGTACAAACAGACGGACAAACAGAGAAACATAAAATTTAAAAAAATCTAAATTAGTTTTATTTCACTTCTTACAATCCCCCTGACTCGGTTTTTAGCATTTTTTTTTCATTGTACAGAAATTCGACCTCTACAGTTTTATTATATGTATAGATAATAGGGATATTTGTCAAGCCAAAAATGTGTATTAAGGATTCATTAAGATTTTAATTGATACTCAATATTTACATTATAATGAGCCATAGTAGCTTAGTGGTTAATACACTCTCGTCCCTAACTTAATTGAGACGAGTTCGAATGCTGGCCTGAAAAGTGTACACTTCTTAAGTAGTGTTCTGATCTAATGCATATTGTTACAATTACCACGTGTTAATAACGGTGAAGAAAAACATAATGAAATATGCACGTCGAGATAACTGAAGCGCCACACATATGCCATTCACCTTGGATAAGCGTGGCGGGTGTATTTGTCCGTTAGTCATTAAATGTAAGGCCTGAGTCCGACGGCGGAGGGCTTATGGGCTGTTATTACTTATTATTAAATACACTGTTTACCATTTGACAGACATACAACAAAGAGGTGATACACGAGGGGAGCCACATGCAGCTGTACTTACATTCGAAGAAAAATTTCAATACACGGCAGTTGGCTGCTCTTAAGATGTTATACAAGTGGCGAGACACCCACGCAAGGAATCTCGATGAGAGTACTGTGTAAGTGTAAATTCATTAGTAGAGTTATTGAAGTGAAACTTCTTTAAAGTTGTGATTTGAAACTCAACGAAACGAGAAAGCGTGCGAGAGAATGAGGTGCGAGTTTTACATTGTGCAGCACAGATTAGAGAGTCAATAAGACCAATGATTAAACATAGGTCCAATTTGGACCGAAATAAAACTGATAATAATATTTTTTTAGACTAAAACAGTGAAGAATTGAAATTGATACTTAGAAGTTTATTTTGAATTATAATAAGTTGACGGATGTAGTCTAAAGGAATTAAGTTTATATTAATAAATGTTGAGAAGAATTATCTGTGAGTATATTCTCTGAAGTTTCACTTCTACTGTGTGTGAACTGCACATACACAATTTTTTATTTTTAGCATTTCTCACCTACATACATTTTAAGTCTGTACTGTGTGAAAACTACCCCATTTTGGAATGGGGTAGTCGACATATACACATTGGTTGATGTATGGTTGATATGAAAATCGCGTCTTTTGTCAACTTCTCGATAAATAGAATTTATATTCCGTAGTCAACATCCACTTTGATCCACCTTTTGACACGGGTTGTTGAGAGCGTCATTAATGACGTTCACGCAGCGACTATAACGACTTAGATGTGTCATTTTGAGCGTTTTGAGCGACATGTGGAACGCACGGATTTTTGGATTGGAAATTTTAGACTTCCCTATGCTATGTGCCCAAAGCATAATCTTTGTGTTTTTGTCATGTACATCTGTATGCCACAGTCATGACGATTTAATCAAGGTGCCCATCATATATCACAACTATAGATGTTGTGATATATGATTATTTAAAGTATACTTAGTCATGTGGACTATGCTAAATAATAGGTTGGGGAAAAAGTGTTTTCGCATATAGTATGTATGAACTTGTAATAAGATCTCTTTGGCTATACCATTTGCATCTGGCTGGTTTTGGTATCATTAAAAAGTTTTACTTTTAAAGAAGACAATTCCAAATTCAAATTAGGAAAATGTGTGATTTTCATTTGTTTTTCTTATTGTTAAAATGAGAGAATCTAATGAAGAATATCGATACATTTTAAAATTTTACACATTAAGGTAAAAATACAACACAAGCCGAGAAAAAATTTGTGATGTTTATGGACCTAATGCAGTATCTGTGAGAGTAGCGCAAATTTGGTTTAAGCATTTTCAATCCGGAAATTTTGATATCAAAGATGCACGTCGCTCTGGTGGCCCTGTTACGGACAAAATTGATGCCATTTTTTAAAAAGTGGAGCAAGATCGGCATATTAGTAGTGACGATGTAGCTGGAGAACTGGGAATTGACCACAAAATGGTTTTGGCGCATTTGAAAAAAGCTGGGTACACAAAAAAACTCGATATTTGGGTGCCTCATGAGCTCACTGAAAGAAACCTAATGAACCGTGTACTCATTTGTGATTCTTTATTACGACGTAATGAAACTGAACCATTTTTGAAGAAGCTGATAACTGGTGATGAAAAGTGGATCTCGTACGACAAGAACGTGCGAAAAAGATCGTGGTCAAAGGCCGGTCAGGCTCCACAGACTGGCGAAGCCCGGGCTAACTCGCAACAAGGTGATGCTGTGTGTATGGTGGGATTGGAAGGGCATTATTCATTATGAGCTGTTACCGCCAGACAGGACCATCGATTCTGAACTGTACTGCGAACAACTGATGAGATTAAAGCAAAAAGTTGAGAGAAAGCGGCCGGAATTAATCAACAGAAGGGGTGTGGTTTTTCACCATGACAACGCTAGACCTCACACATCTTTAGCCACTCAGCAAAAATTACGAGAGTTTGGCTGGGAGGTGTTAATGCATCCGCCGTATAGTCCTGACCTTGCACCTTCAGATTTTCACCTGTTTCGGTCTCTGCAGAATTCCTTAGGCAGTGTCAGGTTAACATCACGAGAGGACTGCCAAAACCACTTGTCGCAGTTTTTTGATCAGAAGCCCCAAAATTTTTATAGCAATGGGATCACGTCCCTACCTACAGGATGGCACAAAGTTATCCAACAAAATGTCACCTACATACTATAGTCAAATGTAAATAAACTTTATAAAAGAACCTTTTGAATTTTCATATAAAATGCGAAGAAACTTTTTCCCCAACCTAATATGTAGATGTTAAGGCGAGCAACTTGCGTGTCTTAGGTCTTTGTGCCTTACACCCTGACTAAAAACGCAATGAAAACTCCAAGGTAATTAATGTTTAGTTGATTTTTTGTTACGCGAATTCTGCGTCAAATATGGACCGATTTTGTTTTTAACCGAAAGAGTTACATTCCTGAAGTGGTCTCATTGTTACCAAGTCAGGATCTGATGATAGATCCCAGGGAACCTGAAAACAACCCTTGTTGAAGAACGCCGAGCGCCTATCCTCTTTTCAAGGGAAACTTTACTTGCGTGCCAGCAGTACAATTCCTACAGGCGTTTAATATTTTATTTCTAAAGCTATTCAAGCAATTAAGCAGTAGAAAGTATTTTTTATCAAAACAAAACTGTCTTCAAATTAAAAAGATGTAGAAAATATTTAATTATTTGCTTTTTAGTTTGAAATCGGTTTTTTTTGATAAATAAAATATACAGTCAACTATCCTATTACAGGTATTTACTACCGAATCATATGATGCTTTCGTTGGCTGAAATCCTTCCGCGTGAAGTGCAAGGTGTCAATGCCTGTTGCAGCCCCATGCCGCCTTTTGTTAAACAGAACCTGATCACTATACACAGAATGATACTGTCGGTAAGTTAGTTGAAGGCGAAAATATATTAATTATGTATTTATACGTTTATTTTTATCAAAGAAAGACGGGAGCCACCTGTTACGGCTTTTGTATTATAATCGGAGGCAAAATGGAAGGAAGTATAGGGAAGAAATGCCTAAAGTTATAGCATAAATAGATCAAATTAAAGAAAAGTGTTTTGTAGTACAAACAAATAAAACAATTGGCCCATGATATCGGAACATTTGAGGAGACTTCACCTATAAACGCATAGCTATTAATCGAGAGAAATAGATATTTATTTTCTTAAGTTATCGCAATTAATATACAATAAGTCTACGTTTTAAGAGTTTTAAGCGCGGTATTCTATTTTTGTTTTTATTCCGACATTTAGGCTACTTTTCAGTAGCCGTGATCAAAGGCAGTGTCAAAGAATAATGTTAAAGTCATTGTTTAACCTACCCCCAATGTGTACATTTTAATTTTTCTTTATGGTTATTATTTACTTTATGAGAGTCTAATCTAATTAACGAAACGTCAGAATAAAAATCAAATAAAATACCACGCTTAAAACCGCTAAAATGTAGTTTTATTAGATATTTATTTGTTCTCAAAAGACTAAGTGACATAAATTATAATTTATTACAATAAATCAGATCCTTAGAGAAGTAAATAGCCCTCGGAATGCTATTATGAGTAACTCTTTTTAACGAGTCTATAAACTTCGTATATAACCCATGGGTAGAAACAAGTTTATGGGAATTGTGATGACTTCCAAAGATGGAACTACTTCAGGATCCTCCTTTCATAGACCAATGACAAAATTAGTATAATTTCATAGTTCTATATGCATTTGGAGGATGTATGTTAGCACTGATTTAATATTGTTTATTCAATATTATGGTTTTTTTTCTACAGTGCCGTGAAATACCAATTGAGCCACAGCTATATCAAATGCCGAAAAGCATCCGGAGTATGGTCAATTTACAACAATCGTTTACACCTAGCAGCAAGCATGATTTGTTACACTTTCCAGATGTTGTGTAAGTGATCATTTGCATATTTCAGGATAAAGCATTGTTAAATGAGATTGTTCAAAAATTGCATTATCAACGCCATCTAGCTTAAAATTACGTAAGCTACAAGACATAAAATTACACTTTTTAGAAATTCTTTATAAGATGTTATGAATCATTATAATATTTGTATAATCGGGTATTGTCAGTTGTGGTGCTGCTTCATCTGCGATAGTGTTACATTGACCATATATAAGTTGCATTTGATTACAGTCATTAACGTCATTAATGTTGGTGGAATATGGTGTTATATAATACTTGAATTTGCAACCCTTATATGAATATTTTTTTATTACAGTGATGGCGATGAGCATATAAATGTGGACCAAACATATACAGAATTTGATGAATTAGAAGTAGTAGTAAAACCTTTTACTTCAGAGCCAAATAACAATGACCCACCACAATTTGTAAGTGTATTTTTACATTTTACATTAACTGTGATGGTAACTTTCTCAAAGCGATATATGGTCTTTATTTTGATATCTTTTGAAGCATGCAGTATTGAAATTAAATGTATATTTTTTTTTAAAATGTATAAGAGACATTTTTTGATTCAATGTGTAAATGGTGAACAATAATGCGTTTTCTTTTTATCTATCTATCTAAGTACTTACTTAATCCTTTACACTTTTGTTAAAATCTGTTGCTCTGTCTCTGAGACTGATACGTTTTTTGACTAATCAGCCCGAAAAAGTCACTGAAATTTTAGGCAGAAAAAAGAAAGAATAAAGATTTCTTTAAAACTAGAATATTATAAGAACACAAAAATAAATAGAACATAATTATCAATGGAAAATATACTTACATATAAAACAAAACCAAAAAAGTTCTAAAACAATGATTTGAGAGTAAGTGCTTTGAGCCTATTTGAGACAGATAAATAAACAAAATATAAAAAAATGGATTTAAGCTGTTATTAGTCAGTTCATTTCTCATTCAGTTTGTATGAACCAACCAAAGTATATACATAAACTTTAATCATTCAATATCATTGTGTCCTTTCAACCAAATTGATACAATTTGGTTTATCTGTCAAATGTCGACATTATTATTAGTCGTCATATTTTTAAATAACAGTTATTACTTAAATTTTGACATTTGCTTTGAAATGCACAGACCTCTGTAATTTACCACTTCACGTCCACACTCACTATCCACGTTGAATTAACCATTAAGAGCCAAGCTGCAATAGCATTTATTATCTGTGAAATCAAGATAATGAGGAATAATACACTATTTGGACACATAAATCTCTAGCACCTATAGTCGACGCATTATGAACTGAGGCTTCGGGTTATAAATCATATTTATCTGTCTGTCTCGCTGGCACTTACAGGTCTTATGGAGAGGTGTAGTGATGTGCGTTAGAATTGTAGAGGTGCATATCGATAACGGGATAAGTTATGTTAAGTATTAATAGGAATAATTTTTCGCGAAAATAAAAGGTTTTAATTTGTAAGATAAAATGTTTGTTTCGACGTAATCATAGAGAAACTGTATAGATCGTAATGTGGCCAGAATAGGGCCGTTTTTATCTTTTCTAGGGATATTTCTTAGTTCTTCAAAAATCCTCATCCGTATCTTCCCCATATTACTCGTAACTTGTAACGACCAATCAGGAGTCAGAGTGCTAATGAAGGTCGCGATGATGCATCGACCCCGCGTGCGCAGATAGTTAAGTATCGATAACGGGTTGCATTGCGTGCACTTCCCTGCTATCATTGACATTTATTGCCCGACGACTCAGTTTAAAATGCGTCGACTATAGTTTAAGTGGAATATTAGTAATTTTCATAAGTCTTGTAATTCGGATGTGCCTTCTAAGAAACAGGAAAAACAAATAATTTCAATGCGTTCAAAGCTAGGCTATTTATTCATGGAGAATTTTCGAAATAAATTTTGAAATACACGAAGGATTAGGTATAATTTTAAATTAGTTTTTTTTTTATGAATGAAATGCAGCAGATAGGAACACAGTCCACCAGATGGAAAAATACCTTCGCCTATGAATATGCAACACGAGATGTGCTACTGATATGATGCCAGACTGGAAGGAACTGTCTGATACCTTTTAAAAAAGACCCATATCATAGTGCTCAGGGATGGCTGTGAGTTTCAGATTCTCTTGCACACCTCAGATGTGCATAAAACTTTCTTCAGAAAGTGCCTTTACAAAGAGATTTATGAAAGTAGCTGAAACGAAAGTGTACGTAACAAGTGAAGATTCATCGTCGCTGCCTTTCCCTATAGGTAACAGGCGTGATAATGTGTATGTATGTAATATACTATCTTCTACTAATGTTACAGGTATCCGTGTTGAACGCTGAAGCAAAACTTTTCGTTCCACCATATGATAGATACAGAAAGTATAGAAGCCTTGCTCAGGTAACAAACATTTAATTAATAAATTATATATATTTATGTAACTTGTCTAATCTTTGGCGAATTCATATATCGTACAATTTGTTCTAAAATATGACATTGTGTATTGGAGTTTATGTCAAATTTGAACTGATAGTAAGGTAAATGAACCAGCGGTAAGATATAGGAATCGGCCATTAGGTATGACTTAAATAGGATGGAAATAAAAACAGTACAATAGGACCTCTTTAAGTCGAAAACCTCCGTTGCTCGAAATCTGAATCCTCTAAGTCGAAATAATTAGTGAATCCCTATAAGCAAGTTCAGTACTTCTTAGTTTCCCTCTATAACTCAAACATAGCAATTTAGCAATAAGATTATTTAGATAAATCTTAACCTCTATAAGTCGAATGTTTCCTTACAAAATTAGCTAAGTCAAATTCCTCCATAAGTTCAAAACTATACTATAACTCAAATTTTTTGGCGTCTCCCTTCAAGTTTCTACTGTATATATAAATTGTAGACAAAAATAGATAGTAGGTGATATTTATTAGATTTTAAGTTTTTGATATTTAAAAAGTAAATTAGAATAAGACACGAAAGAAAAGTCTCTGTCTTGACATAAGACAGAGGAGTAGGCGATCATAAAAACCTTGGTAATTATGTAGCAATGAATTATTCCATGTACGTGACGTAACAATCGGCATATAATTTTAAATATCTATTACATAAAAAATAAGGTACAAAATTAAATAACTTGAAAATTTTAATTAGATCTCTATAATTCTAAGGGTGCCATATGTATTGTCGACAACAGGATATGCACATAATGTACTTTTATCCAGAAAAATTGGGCAGTGTCCTAGGGCTATACATCTGAAGCTTATAAGAGTTGACCCATGCATTACAAATAAATCTAATTGCAATTTAAATTTATTAATAAATTTAATTTAATTTCAGTTGGAAGAGATTAAGGAATACAAAGACAAGGAGGCTAAAATAGCTGCTATTAGTAAGGGCAACGAATTGATAAAAGAAGAGGTATTGACAAAGTTACAAGAAACCAAGGAGCAGTTGGAGAAATCTGAAGAGGGCGCACAAGCAAAATCTACAGCTAAGGCCAACGACCCGAAGTTGGAAAAGTTCCCTGCACAACGTAAAAGGAAGCTACCTGAAAAGGGCGAGCTAAGTGATAACACACAGAAGGAACGCCAAGATAAAAATGAATTCAACAAGTCTGTCAAAAAAGTGGAAAATTTTAAACCATTCCACTACAAAAATTCAAACTATAAAAAATTCCACGACGAGACAGCAAAGTCATTCAAAAAAATGACCAAAGTAAACAAACAAAAATAATTTTTATTTTGTGTTTAAGCGAAAACGACTTTACCATTTTAACACTCTATAATTAATTTATGACTGTCGAGAATTAAATTAACAGTCCTAATTATTTTCTAGTTGATTATTTTAAGTAACAATTTATTTTGCGCTGTTTATAACAGTCGGTATTATTTTTTTAGTATTTTAAGTAAAACTTATCTTTCGAAAAAAAATATATACTTTCATTTTATATTGTTGTTTTATTACTAACTGTACCTGCGACTTCGCGTAGAAATTTTCTCACGGAATCCTAAAATAGCGTAAATTACTCCTTATAATATATTGCTATATAGCAGATAGCTATCTGCCAACGAAAGTCCCACCAAAATTTGTCCAGCCATTTCATTAGCCGGAACATCCAGACAGATAAAAATTCTATAAATTGCATTTTAAGGAATCTCCTGATTCAAATTACCCCGCCTGATTTTTTTCGCATTTTTATTTTAATATTACAAACAGACACTTTAATTTTCTTTGTCTGTATAGATAGAGTTCCGATTTTAAAAGGTAAATGAATAGTACGTCGGATATAATTTGTAGGAAGTCATTTATACAACAAGATAAATAAGTTTAGTCATATTTATGATTAACCCAAAAAAGATAACATTTTATTTGTAAATTCCGTAAGCCCCAAAACTAATCAGAAACTGAGAAATTGAGAACAGTTGCTGAATGACAATTAGTTTTTACTTACACTCCCACTTTACAAACATTGATACTCTCACACCCAGCTACACTTGTAATCATAATTACACACTCACCCCCACACACACACACCTCTTTATTTTTCTTTGATTGTAATGCTCTTTGGTGGTGGTTATTATAGAAATAGTGCTTAATGGGGAGGCGAGGACCAGGAGTACTATCATACAGGGTTTACCTAGTTTGGGCTCCTGTCTTTCCCATTTTATAAGTTTCTCAAATTTTGTACTGTATTCATTTTATTTTCTTTTTATTGGGAAGTAAATAAATAAATAATTATTATTTTAATGTTATAATTATATTGTTACAACTTAAGTTCCGACGAAAACAAAATCCACCTGCATATCTATAAAAACACATTTTGGCAGTTGAACTAATTGTAATCCTTTTATGATTGTCTTCTTTTGTTCACTTATTTATTGGTTATTGTGGAGAACAGCCTATTGTACTCGTTTATGGCCGCTTATAGGCATAACTAGCCAGGTGTACGGATTACGATTCTAGGAAATTCGGTCCACGCTGCCGGGCGGACATTATTGCATTTGTTCAGTGTAAAGCAATGACCCGATTGAGGGAGCAGGCAGTCGAGCGAGAACCACGAGCGAAGCAAGACGTGTGTACTACAATCGGGAATCTAATAAGTCACGGACTTTGCGCGTTTTATCGAGTTACGATCTTCCGCATTACGTTTGGACTTGCTGCGTTCGGTTATATTTGTACTTGTGTTATACGTGTTTGTATTGATCTAATAAAATATAGTAATTCTAATGGCATTTTAATTCGAGTCTCACGATTCGTAACAATATGTATCTATGCATGGTTCCGTAAAGATGATACATGTCCAATGGGATAATATAGTATTCATTATCCTACAGAACTTAAACGCTTCGTTTAAGTTCTGTAGGATAATGACAGGTTCTTTTGCAGGTGTATTCGTGTAAAAAGCCTTTAATCGAATATACCCCAAATCTCAAAAACTATTCAGTGGTTATTGTTCAAGTTGCAAGTAATTTTGAAGTTCCAAAACTTCAGATTGTCAGAATTTTCTATTTTATAGTGCAAAAGTCAGTGGGGTGAGGTACAATTTTTCTGAGTGGAGGGTAATATCGTCCCACCTGTTCACTTGAATAAAATGTGACTAATACATTGAAAACAAAACTTATACCACTGATTTTCGCTCTTGATTTGTTATATAATTTTGCAGCGCTAGCAATATACACTACATCTCCCTGTAAAATTACATTCGTTTAGACCCAAAAGATTTTGAGAAAAATGACAAATAGAGTATGAGCTGAAGCGCTGTTATAGTTCATATAATATGTATCGTCGTGGTAGCGTGATGTCTAGCGCACGCGTCCCAAACTCAAAGGCCGCGGGTTAGATCCTGGCCGGAATGCATGCACCTCTTAGGCATTTTTCTGACCTAATGTGCATATTGTTACAATTACCACGTGCTAACAACGGTGAAGGAAAACATCGTGATGCAACCTGTACATCGAGATAACCGATGTGTCAAACCTGCTAAGCCGTCTTGGAAAAGCGTGGCGAGTATACTGTCCGTTCTCCTATAACGGGTGGCCCGAGCCCAGCAGTGGGATATTTGTGGGTTGTTACTATTATATTATTTATAATCCTATATGCTGATTAAATTATTTTGTCAACTCTTAATTACATGCATGATTAACAACAGCATTAGACGTTCTGTCGGGCTCAGGCTTCCTATCTATAGGGTACCGGAAAGTATACCCGCTACTTGTCTAAGGCAATTAACGGTTTTGAGACAGGTTATCGCGTGCAAGTTTCATAATAATGGTTTTGTTCACCGTTAGCACTTTTTGATTCTATCAAATTGCACACTAGGACAGAAAACTGCAATGCATGCTTCCCGGCCAGGTTATGAACCTGAATCCTTTGATGGGATACCTATACAAATCTTAATTGTAGGCTACATATATGATTGCCACAACTAAAATAATTTGCAGTTTTTTTTCATATTTTAATACAATTTGTATAGTGGCTTAATAAAGACACTCCTACATCTATGGGCGCGTTTCTCTAGTAGCTCACAATGCCCAAAGTTGTCCGTCAGCCGTTCCACATGGCGACCACGGCCGTCATGGTCGTGGCGAAAACGTCACTAATGACGTCATTGTTTTCGATCACACAGCGCTCACAACTACCCATGTCAAGAGCTTGATCACAGAGCCTTAATTCTTCTTATCGATTGACATTGACAAAGCCGTGATTTTCAAATCAACCAATGACATTTGTGTATTTCGTCGTTAATAACATCAACGCTCCATAATTCATTCCACTTGTGTTTATGATTATAACGTTCGCAGACAAGTGGAACGGGAAATATCGCGGTCGTAAGCGTGGTCCTTGTGACTCTCATGTGGAACGTAGCCTATATAGTGCTTATTACTTTCGAGCAAAACAATTGTAATATAGGTACATAGATGGGCGTGACGAAATTGTAAATTTGTCTTCTATACTCCACTGGATTTTTTAGCTCCAACCTACTGTCTTGCAAACAACATCTCACATTGTAGTTTATAAAAAGCATCTTAATTTTCACCAACGTGCTATTTTTTATTATTTAAACTCAATTTACAAACAATTGCACATATTTATTCAAGAAGAAAACAAGGTTAGAGACACAGCCATTATAATTCGGTTTGGAACACAATTTGTACGAGAAAACAGATAATTTAATAACAATTTATAGTAGTATCTTCACGGTATAATATTGTTAAAACTGCAAGAAATCCTGATAACGTGATTTCCACTAGAACTTAACTATAAGCCTTATATACCGATTCCTCAGCAAATCTGAACTGTAATTCTTTTTTAATGCTGAACTGGCAGATATGCAGACAACCCAGTTCATTGAAAATGGTTACCGTCGCCTATAGACGTTGGGAACACCAATGACGAAGGCACCGCGTTGCCAGCCTTTCAAAGTCAAAGTAATTTATTTGTTTGAAATATGGACACATTTTTGCAGATGTTATGCTAAGTGGTAAAAGTTGCATGTTTCGCCTTTGACTATTGAATATTTAATATTCAATTTATTATGTCTGTTTCAGTTATGTATTATTCATAAAATAATTAAATTAAGATCATTAACAATTTTATGTAATTTAGTCAATTTGTTATGATATTGCGGTCTTATTATCGGTCCGTTTAAAATTAAAATATTCCTTAATCGTATAAAATGCCATGCGTATCAGCCACTATGCTACTTTTATTTTTAAATTTTTATAAGGGGAGTGACTTAAAATTCTCTGGTAAGTGGTTATGAATATTAACACATATGGAGTAAGAGCTTTTTTGGCATATTACAGTTCTACTTATAAGTCGATTGGGATTTCTTGAATGTCCTGGTACTGATATCTTTAAAATCTTACGAATAGTTTTGGGTAATTTTAAACAAATATACAAGTTTCGTAAATATATAAAACAGGGTAAAATTGGAATTTTATATTTTTTAAATAGAGGTCTGCAGGTGCATTATCGCCTATTGCACGAACACATTGTTTTTGGATATGTGTACAGAATTTCCCCATAATAGTACGCCATACCGAAGATTTGAGGCGACGTATCCGTGATATACATTTATAGCAGTATTTTTCCTAGCCTCTAGCCTTATAGCATATGCGAAATTATTAATTTTTATGCATAGCTTATCTATCTTTACGTTGGGATCCAGATGATGGAATAGGGGGATGAGATAGTGAGAAAGGGAGGAAGTGGGCGATTGCAACTCATCGCACGAAATACGATTAGCTCAAGGCCAATAGTTTCGCGACGATATTCTGTAAGAGCGTGGTATCACACCGTTCGAGCTAGCCCTAACAGCTGTAATCAACTCAATGATTCCAGCATAGATCTATCACGTGCGAAAAGTTCTATTCCGGATATTCTAGTGGATACGTAGGTAAGAAAAAATTGTAAAACCTATTTCTCTAGCCGCACTCGTGTGAAGCGTTTGTTGCTACATCACTTATACAGGCTGAATTTTCAAGTGAACCTTCAGGGCCAAATCCTAAACTATACGAAATAGCGAAGAACACTCAAAGGAGTCTCGAGGCGAAAACTAAAATGATGTCATTACATTTTTGACAAATCATTTACCCTTGTCAGGAAACGAGTCGGCTGATTTTGATACAATAAACATGCTGTATTACTATACCAAATAATAGTGTAGCTCTTAAGGATAAATTTCTCTGAAGGAATATCAAACGGCAAACCAAGGAAAAGGGTTGTTTTTTGTACAAAATGTTCTCTTTTCCATATATTAATTAAACCTCACCTCATTTTACTCGATATAAAAATAATTATATTTTTAATAGGCATCTATGTATTAGTATTCTAAACACACGTTATTTTAGCCCAATCAATCAAATCAGTCAATTGGTAAATATTGATAGTGTTCGAATAAGGTGCGGTTAAATGACCGGGGCAATCTGATGTTTAATTAACGTATCTAAATAAAATATTCCTTTCCCTTGATTTACCGTTTCACATTCCTTAACAAACATTGATCCTTAGACGCTATACTATGATTTAGTATGTTTATTTTTTCAAAATCAACCGTTTCGATTCCTGCCAAGGGTATTTGATTTATCAAAAATCTAATGATACCACTTTAGTTGTCGTCAATATCGGTCTCGAGATTCCTTTGGGCACTGTTTGATATTTCATATAGATAAGGGTTTGGTCCTGACGGTCCACTTGAAAAATTCACCTGTGTACTATGTATAGTACGTTACTCAGATAAATCATCTGATATATCTTCGCGTATTTTAATTTTGTTCTTAACCGTTCTTCTAGACACATAACCAGAGTCATTTTTATCCTTCACAACGCCTTTTCCCTCTGTCCTTGTTTTGGATTTGCTACGGAACTTCTTCATCCTTGGCTCTTCTTCTCTTATTTTCTTAGATCTATGTACCACGACACGTGTATTCCTTTCTGTGACAGCGTTGTTTTTGTTCTCATCCTCTGTTGCTACCTCACGTTTTAGTGCACTTTTAAACGTTTGACCCCGCGTTGGTTCGTGGAGTGAGAAAGTTATGCGATCATGATGAACCTGCTCAGAAAATGAAATAATTGTTATAAGCATGGAAGATAGATAGACAACACTTCATTGCACACCAAAATATACAATTACAAAAATATCTAGGCAATACAATAGGCGGCCTTTTAGCCCAAAGTGATCTCTTCCAGGCAACCTAAATTAAAGAAATTTATTAGCTAATCTGGCGATTTGGGCGGTGCAGGAAAAAGGCAATAAGTAGATACATAAATACTTTAACTGATTTAAGAATTAAATATATCAATACATACATATATACATAGTCATATAATATACACATGTACATGTAATAAATGCATTAGCATGATTTATTATGTTAATCAGACAGCTATTTGTGGACAAATAGTGTAGGAGTAGTGAAGTATACTACTAACGAATTATAATTGCTCTGTAAAAATGTGATTCATAATATTCGCTTCAGTAACAGATGGCGCTACCAGTGCCGTTGAGTTTATGCCTTAAGAATCTATTTTCATACAAGGCCCCCGGTATAGAAATTTTATGAGTCCGAGAGAAACAGTACAAGCGTTAACTCAAATGCGTTACGTTTGTTTATTATACAATTTCGAACTTTATTGTAATGAAATAAGCTCTAAAATAATATCCATCGGAGTAAGATACGACGTTTTGAAATTAGAAGGTCTTGTAACCGCCATTATTAATAAGAATAAGAATTAAATAAGATCTAAAATAATATCCATGAAGACAATCGTACTTAAGGCGTAAACTCCAGTCGTATGTTGGAGTTGACACACATATTTTTTATAGAAAAATTCGATAAAAATTCCGGTTAATGACTGATTTATCGGTCATAAATTAAGTCTTAGTTCTTTTTCAGTGTTATGAAATTGAAGAACCAATAAGGAGTTCCAATTAATGACTGGTTTATGTTTATAAAACTCAACTCGTGTGTATTCTATCAAATGACGCACTCGTTGCAATCACCCACGTTCTACCTTCATAAAACAATGTGCTATTTAAGTTCCAGACAACTCACCCTGTACTCGATCGTAACGAAACATTCTTCCTCATCCTCGCAAATTAAAGAATTAACATCAGCTGGTTTCGCTGCATTTGTCGGTCGCGGACCCACGCGAATGAATCGCCATAGTGACCGGATTCTGGGACCACATGCCTTAACCATATCGCTAACCTGTATTTAAAAAAATAATCACACTTAAATTGACTTGCGTAGTTATACTCACATCTATTGTTTTCGGAGATTTTATAGTAAATTTTGAATTCATAGTCTTTTCGTTCATATTAAACACACTTATCTAGAGAAGCGATGTTTTGCCAAAAGTGATCAATAATCCATTTTAGTTTAGACTAGGGTAACTTAGCAAAATCTTTTACTACAACCGGTAACTATTACAAGAAACTGCTCACTACGTCAGACGTTACAATTTATTCACACGCAATGACTTTTTTTTTTTATTGCCTGCAGTAGGCAAACAGGCCAACGGCCCACCTGATGGAAAGTGTCGCCAACGCATTGCCGACCTCTAAGAAATTTTATAATGCCCTTCTTAAAAAACCCCCATATCATAACGCACGGGGAAAACCGTGGCGGGAAGTCCCTCCAGGTCATCGTTGTACGCGGAATAAATGTTTTAGAGAACCGTTGCGTGGTTGAACGTGGGAGCTCTAAGAAATGGGGGTGAACATCCCGTCGTCGGCGAGCTGTGCGGCTGTAGAAGTGAGGCGTTGGCACCAGATCAAACAATTCCTCGGAACATTACCGGTTATACATATATCCCGGTTACGGACTAAATTAGTAACAAATTTTCTGTGCGAGAGTAAGAAGAGAGTGTTTATAAGAGGCCACTTATTTTCTGCACAGAAATGCATTCGATTTTCTCGTCAATTTATAAACTGTAAAATGGATGATAATCTTCATTAATTTTGTTTTCATGTAAATTACACTTATTAATTTGAGCGCTTAATGCCCGGTTTCTGAGGTTACCAGTTATGAGTTCAATAACAATTGATTCCATAAAGTTATGTAATAGATAAACTTAGGTTAACTGTTAACCTACAACTAGTACCGAAACTCGCCACTAGGTGGATCTATTTAAGAAGGAATATCTAATATTTATTTACATCAAACAAAATCGTCAACAACAAAACGTCAAACAAAAGATATGGAATAGATAAACGCCTAATATTGGTCAGTTAAGTTGAACCAAGTTTAACTATCGTATGATGGTGTGTTTAGAAACGTAATTTTATAGATTATTGAACCGATAGCGCTAACGAACAGATAAACGACATTTAAAAGTACCTCAGAAACCGGGCATAAATCTTTTTAATGTTGAAACGTATACACTACTTCCACCTCTTTTGTTGTACGTACATGTAGATAACATTATTCATGGATACTTGTGATTGTCTAATACACGTGCAAAGCAGTTATTAAGAAGAATGAACACCTTCATTTGTTCGCCGCCGTCGCATGTTCCTCCTGTATGTGGTTCAATGCCAAAGCTGTTAATGCAAGCTCTGTCTTCAGGCATCAAAGAGTCTATTTGAAAAGCACACCTCGGCAACGCATCCGTTCGCTCCTGAAAGAAGTAAACGGAGACAATTGTTTGGGAGAAATTTTTTGCCGTTAGAAATATATCACAATAAGAATCTTGAATGGCATTCGTAGTCATATTTAAAAAAACAATGGACATATTATTATACCTGCTACGCTTGTACAAGGCGGAGTGGCGAATTTCGCACACCGTTTACTTCGATGTGTAAAGTTTAATTATGATGTTTTCTTCTTATTATTCCCCGTCAGCACGTGGTAATTGCATATTAGCTTAGAAAGTCTGCTTAAGTGGTATACGCCTTTTGCCTAGGTTTTGAAGTCGCGTTATAGTATTAGACTCGGGTCAGTTAGCCACTAATCGCTGGTTCCTATATCTTACTATTTATTCACTTGCCTTACCATCGGTTGGAATATGACATTACTTGTATAGAGCTCATGTCAAATTTTAACAGATAGTAACGCAAGTGTGCGGTCGGTACGATATAGAAACCGGGCCCAAGGCACATCGAAGTGTGGCTACGATTACTTGTTGTGTTACTTACACTTTTAAAAACTGCTCCCTACTTTGTCACACACATAATATATAAACTACACACAGACCGGAAAAATATACTTTATAGGCTATACAAAAAATTCTCATCAGTTTTTGAATCCGCAGATTAATCGTTAAATCATTAAGATAAATTGTATCAGTCCCTACAACCAAATTAAAATATTAGATAAGCCTAGAAGCTTCTTGGCTAAGGAAAATTTTTGACCTGCCTCTCACTTCAGTGTATAATTACATTTAATATAAAGCCACCTCTATAATTTGGCAAACAGGACAAACTGCGTGAGAACCCCGGATTTTGGAACCCATAATCCGGACATGACAATAGGTTTTTTTTAACCTAAATCAGTATAAATCTAGCGAGTCGGTTCGTCGGTTGGTCGCCGTCGCCCGGCACCGGTCCACGACTTCAAATTTTTTAATCCGGACTACAAATAAAACGCAAGGCCGGACGCCCGCCCTCTAAACTAGGACAAACTGGGGAATCCCGGACGGATGGCAACCCTACAGCTCAACACTAAGACGTATAAGGGATATAGTCATAATCATCTTGCCTTTGATATTTAATTATAACGAATACTAAGCTTTGAGATAACTGTTCTATAATAAGTAAATTAATTCTTACCCATCCAATTTCATCACAGTACTTAGGTTCATCGTAACAAATATAATAGCTTGTTAGTTTTGAACCGTCCGACCTTTTGTCAGTTGACCACGTATACCAGTTTTCACCGAATTTAAACATACTGTTTATATGACTTTGGCGATATATTAGAGGGAAAATAACTTGGTTTGGATGTAAGGTTCTGTGTTTCTCTGTCGTGGCTGCTCTCTCGTCTTCATATTGTATTGGTTTCTCTTCTATGTGTTTATGCGACTTTTTGAGGAAAGGCATCATTGTAACTTTTTTACGTTCCCAGGGTTCATCGTCTTCCATTTTCGAATCTTCTTGTTCAGAATGCATGACCACTTTAACTTTTACTGATATTGTACTTTGCAATAAGTATATGTACAAGATGACATAGCTTAGCCGCTTCATTTTTGTGAATGTAACAGACTGAGACCAGCACAATCATACTCGAAGTATACCAATATTTTTCTCCACACAGGAAATCATACCAAACATCCTGCGATAAGCCATATTATTTGTAAACATCTGAGAAAACTATTTAGTACTACCCAGTTAAAAGATTCAATTTCCTATAAAAGTGGGATCAATTATAGAAGTAAAAGAATCGTTTTAATGATTATTGCTTTTATTTGGGTACAAAGATGTAGAATATAAAATAAAAATACTGCATTTGGTATCAACCTTTTTCATAAAATTTTATGAAAATCAAGCCATTTGACAAATACATGTTTTACATCTATAAAATAAAATTAAAGCATAGAATTGTATTTCCAATTTTTTAATTTAACTCTTTATCTATATAGAAATTGTATAATCGTATAGCACAAATAAAGAAGCGAGTGAAGTTTGGACCATTGTTAGGAATTTAAGTTTTCCATAGTGCTCGATATATTACATCAGCCATAAGAATTTGTATTTACAAGTTATTATAATAAAGTCATGTTATTTGTCTGTGGACCGATGCGTTGCAAATTTTCAATTCATTTTGCCGTGTTTCTATATTTTAATAACCTTTCTCTTGCGTTACATCTCATTGGTAGAAAAATGGCATTACTTGTATGGAGTTAATGTCAAATAACCAGTAAGTAGATGAATAGACAAATTATAGCTTACAATCTTAATATGGGATTTATTTAGTCTAGAAGTGTAGGTAGTTATCCATAGTATATATATAGTAGTAGGTAGTCTACTAGTGTAATCTTTTATCAGTGCAGGAACGTAGAAATAATACAATTTTCTGCGTTGGGGCGGCCTGTCGTAAGAGGCGACAAAATAACACACGGCCAGGCGGTAGGGCATTTGCCCGACTGGATGGCTACCGCCCCTGGTCTTAAGTATGTCGCCATAACAACCTTGAGTTGTGTTCCGGCATTAGTGACCAGATTCCAGTCTCCCTTAAGAGAGCAGCAGAGCATTTGTAGCACCTTTTGGTGTTACAAAAGTCCATAGGCGAGGGTAACCGCTTTCCATCAAGTGCGCCGTCTGCCTGACTGCTGAACTCCTGCAATAAAAAATATATATATATATGGGAACCGGCCATGAATAATCACGTTATAAATCAATGTCATGGCACAATTTAGATGGCAACACCATCGTTCCACAAACTAACACATATTTGTTCTAACTTGATATTCTGTTCATAGCATTAGGGGTAAGAATAGCATCACTAAGGCAGAGAGGGTGTTTTATTGTACAATATTATTATAATTAATACCTATAATTAATTACTAAAGATACATTAGCTCGAGGGAATGAGAATTCGTTATAAGTCTACTCGTTATCCCATCTAATCAACTATTAATCTAGAAGTTATATTTAACGAAAAATAGGCCCATTCATGTAAATAAATGCATAGTACTTATTAGCTATAGATGCCCTACTTAGACACTAATTAGACCTTTATATTTCATTTAGCCTAAACATTGGTTCCATCAGTGTGAGATAGTGCTATCACAGCGTAAAGCACGCGGCTCGCTCTGGCTTCGATAAAGGATTTAACAACTATATAAGTTCCTAGGCCTACGTCATTACGCACTAATTAAATCTACAAAAATAAGTCTTTTAAAACGATATAATTTACCTTCAGCTATAAATAGGATTTAAGTCTATATAAAGAAATAAAGTGACATAGAAAAGCACCTGAGCTTGAAAATACATACTATATGCTACATAATTCGCATCTCATATTGTTATTATCGTGACGTTATTGTTCTACTAATCACTTCAACTGCAATAAACCAAAGGCCATGATAAATTAACTATACTATAGATGTCATAAATTCAAGGCGAATAAAAACATCGTAAAATGACTCAAAATACATTCCTGAAAATGTATATATATGTACTTGTATGTACAAAATACCAATATTAGAAATGTAATTATTTCTGGGATTTTAAAATTATAAACCAATCACAATTTTGTAGTTTTTAAATCATCTGTGACTTGTGTAACTTTAGGTAACGTAGCCCTATTAAGGTTGTAAGTGATAATTTCTAATACATCATCTGAGATTCAGGTTAGTTAGTTATTGTCTGTCTCGATTACTAAATGTGTATTAATTAGTTATTTATACGTCGATTTTTCAGTCTTATAAAAATGGCTAAACTATTTTACCAAAATAACAAAAAATAAGCTATTCAACGCCTATTTTTTAATAGAACGTTTATAATCTTTTAACTGTCTCATTTCATCGCTTTGTAGTAGCTAAGTAAACAGATTTATGGCCGGTTTCTATATCTTATTGTTCATTCACTTACCCTCGGTAAAATTATTGGATGGGGCTTATGTCAAATTTCAACTGATGTTAAGGCAATTTAACAGTAGGTAAGATATAGGAACGGCCACTACTCAGAACATACAAAAAGATGAACTTTGAAATTAAGCTTACTAAAATTATGTCAATAAACATCGATTTTTGATTAAATATAGTAATAAATCGACCGACGTATAATCTTAACTAAGTGCTCTACGCTGTGAAACAAGTGAAAATACTACATAGCAAACTAGGAAGTTGACAGCTTACATCTATGTGCTTATTTATTAGGCGTTTCATATTATGGCTAACTTTGTTGTTCATAAAACAGAACATATTGCTATATAAGATATTTCTTAGTATACAGTAAGCCCGAAACATGTTTCTTATACACATATATACTACAGGTGAGTTACTTCAATTCATCAGTTAATTATTTCAAAACGTGGTAATTTCGTAGAAATATTTTTAAAGACCAAACTATGCATTCGTATTATTTTTCATTTCTGAAGTGAAAAATTGATGTTTCTATTAAAAAAAGGAAGTTGACCTCCAAATGATCTTGAAAACATGGATTACGGTCAAATCTAAGATAAGCAGAAGGTTGTCCTCAAAATATTTAACAACTTTTGTTAAAGAACATTCTAAAGAAATCACCCCGGCCCGGTTCTGAAATAATTAACTGGTGAAATTAAAATGACTCACACCGTGTGTATATATATACACAAGGGTCAATTTTTCAAGTAGGCCTTTAAGGCGAAATCCTAGACTATACGAAATAGCGAAAAACACTTTTCCTCGGTTTATTTGTTTGTTCACAGAAATTTATTCTTAGAATTATTACTATGATTTGATGTAATAATACAGTATGTTTTTTTTCCAAAACCAGCCGATTCCTTCCTGGCAAGGTTAATCGATTTTTAATAATTCTAATAACACTACTGTAGTTGTTGTCAAAATCGATCTCGAAACTCCTTTGTCTCTTTTTTCCGCTATGTTGTATAGTTTAGGATTTAGTCCTGAAGACCCACTTGAAAAGTTCACCTGTATATATACAATACATATATTATACAGCGATTTTTTCACTTTTGACGTATCCAAAAACATTGTAACCATAGCTAATATCCATATTATGGTATGTAAATTAATTTTTCTTTCTGTATAAACAAAATAATATTACATTTGAATATAATTGTAGTTAAATTACTGTGGGATGAAAGCGGTCGCGTTTAAAACATTACTTAGTAAAATTGACAAGGATACGACAAGGTACACTGGTAGGAGTAAGACCTAGTATAAG
Organism: Dendrolimus houi; assembly: GCA_039645545.1. NCBI lineage: Eukaryota > Metazoa > Arthropoda > Insecta > Lepidoptera > Lasiocampidae > Dendrolimus > Dendrolimus houi. Next base: position 25,828,853 of record CM077123.1, on the reverse strand, counting down.
TTCCACTTTATTTTGATACTTGTCATATTCGCAACACGAATTTGCGAATGCGGCCACTCTAGAGCCCAAGATTTATATGTCGATAAAATAAGATTGCCTTGTATTGATTAGTTTCGTGTTTGCTGTATACTTAAAAATTATTATATTTAGAACGAAAAATGATACAGTTTCAAAAATAATTATATAATGTGTCATCGTCTTTTATTTTTATTACGTTTTAATTATAAATAGAGTCTTTTTCATTTAATTCAATAGGTATTCAAAAGTATTCGCCGATACATGTGCAACTATAAATATATTATAATGAAATCAAATAAACATTTTAAATTAGTATTGAGATGAATAAACGTCGTTGTTCTGTTCTTCGATACAAAAAGTTTCTCAGCAGGGGCATTCGCGTGTAATGTAACAGTTCTGATTCGATTATTAGTAAATGCCCTTATACGAGCATTATACACACATACCTGCTTGTGTATACATATACACACACACACAGTTACGTACATGCGCACTCACACACATATATGCGTGTATATATATGCACACACACATGCGTGTATATATATACATATATGCGTACACATGCGTATTTATATCGTATATATGAATATTTATATCTTATCTTTGAAGTGGGCCTTCAAGACCTAAACTATATGTTCGACATTCTGTTGCGAAAATTGATCCTTACAAGCTATAAGCTGTGGGTTGGTTCGTGTAATAATGCAGTATTTATTTCTAAATCAGCGTATTCTATTTTAGGCTAGGGTAATTGGTTAATCAAAAATCTATTGACATAGACATGAACGCCGCGTTGAAATCCGCGGCAGTGTGGCGCCGGCGGCGTTACAATTTTAGGCATTTTTAAATTACGGTATTTAAATTACGCCATTTATTTCTTCGAAAAATAGTCACAAACAAGACTCGGGCCACTAAAAGTATGAGATACAAACTGAGATTAAGTAGTCAAAATTCAAGAATGCGAACACTACCTCTGTTCTTTTCAGACTATCATCTATTTGTTCTGCGTCATGTTAACAATTTAACTAACGGTTTTAGAGAGTTCGTTCCGTTTATTTACTAAAATTGCTTATGAATATAAAAATAGTATAGAAATTGTTTATAACTCAAGCAAGGTCTTACTACCGTACATGCCGCGCTTAAGCGGCGACAGTGCGCTGGCGCGGCGCTCATGTCTAGTTGATATCGCTTTACTTTTTATCGAAATCAGCCCCGAGAGTTTTTCGCTATTTCGTATAGTTTAGAATAAGGTTTTGGAGGCCCACTTGTAAAATTCACCCTGTGTATATATCTTTCAATTATTTATATTATATTGCTGCTGGTAGTAGTGCTTTAATTTCCTTGTTTGAGAATGTGCGATTATAGACACATTAATATGGTTTATATTAAAAGAATGTGGACTAAATGTATTCTTTATTTCGAACATTTAATACAACATTGATTTTGTGTTGGACTGGTTGTCGTGCGGCCGAGTGGTCAGCGATGCCACGGCGGCCGCAGCCGGCGATTCAGCAGTGGTCGTGGGGCGGCACATCTTCCCCTCTGCGTGTCCACACTTGTGTAAGCTTATATATTATCCTAGATTAAAGCGATAGCGATAAAACTGTCCATTGCTAAGCTTTGCAATTTTAAAATAGTACGAACAAAACTTATATGCGTCCTTGAAGTTCGTATAAGTCAATGCGCAGTACACAATTACAAGGTTCACAGACAGAGCGGAGTTGGGTGTGTGTTGCACACTCGCACGGCCGCTATGTGGACTCGCATGTCATCTCTTTCGCACTAACATCGTAAGGTGTGTAAACATCATTAACGTTTGATTGTAATTGCGCATACACGAAATTAAGTTCACTCGAAGCGCACAAAGTTTTGCGCGTACTGTAGTTTTAAATCTAATTATGCACTATAAAGTGTTATCTGCACAATATGAGTGCATAACGCTCATACAATTAGTTTGTTGAGTAACAAACGAGTTGAAGATCAATTGGCTTGTTACTCACCAACCAAATATCTATAAATATTCCACAGCAAAATATACAGGGTTCTTTAAATATTTTGTACGACTAAATACATTGGTTATAAATACCTTTTAATAATGTTACTCACCCTTGTTATAGTAATTTTTAAATATCGAGTTGTAGACTACATTTTTTTAACGCGAATATTAATATACAAGTTACATTAGACACGAATGGTGGAATCTGACCAGCGAGTCGTGTCACAAGATATTTAACCAGATTTGTCATATGACGACACTCACATCTGTCACAATATACGTGTCACATCATAGGTGTTGTCGATGAATCATATCAATTATTCCCAAGCGTATTATTGAAAGCATTTTAATCATCACGTTAGTTTTGGCACGACCCTGCTAGATAGACTCAACATATTGTATAGAATAAGGTTTGTTATATAATTCACAATAAATAGACATCTAGACATGTATCGGCGAAGACGTATAGCTGTATAAGTAAGTATAACACTATCTAAAAATGCGCATATGTATAAATAAGTAACTGCGCATATTGTCGGTTTCTCATCACGCACTAACTTGAACACAGCAAACTACGGAAAATAGACATACTCTAAACTATACTATATTATATAGTTTATAATTAGAAAATTTATTCGATTCAGATGCATCTATAACTATATGTTTCATAATATAAGGTACTCTACTAAGATAAGTATTATAGAGATTTATGAAAATAAATATGCTATATGTTTTCGGTAATACGTGGTAAATGGTTTTGCGAGTTGTACAGGCACTGGCTTCAAATATATATGATAAAGAAGTAATAATATTAGGTATAAGTTCTGTAATATTTTTTTTAGGGTTTTGAACAGATTCACATAACTAAATTGATTTTTAATCAATAATACGCGTGTTCAATTTGATTTATCATCGTTACACTGATCAGTCAGCAGCTTGTCGTTGTTGATTACGTAAAATCCTAGAGTTGAAATTTGATAAATCGAATTAAACACGCTGAATCCTATAAAAGTTGTTTTAATTTAAAACCTTTACGGTCTTATTCATAGACAGTTAGAGTTAGTTTGAACGCCTCTTTATAGTTCTTAAAGAAGCGTTCAAACTTACTCAGACTGCCTATGAATAAGACCGTTAATGTTATGAATATAATAATATATAGATAATACTAAATGCACAATTTATCGGACTGTTGTATAATAAATTATATTCTGTTATAAGTTTTTTTTATTATAACATCTTACTATAATGGGTATGTATATTTCAGATGTGACAACTTATGGTTCATGGATATACTTTTAGGTTATAATTATTTTTTGTTTGTAAATATAATCATTTGCGTAATCTCTTTTCATATTATCATATTGATATTTAGAACCATTTAACACGTTCCCCGTTGGAAGTGAAGGAAGATCAGATTGTCTAAGTCTATTGAACGTAGCTCACATGTGTAAGTTGACTATGCAAGTAATTTTATTATATCAAAACGATATTTAGCGTCGCAATTAAATTTGCTCAAAGCAAATACACAAAGCATAAGTTCGGTACAACACCGATTATAAGTTTAAATATATTTCAAAATCAATTCGCTTAAATATAACTATGTAAGAAATGATATACGCAAAAGGTACCAGGTCTGGCATGACATTATAAAAAAAAATTGAAATTAGTATCCTTTAACAATTATATATGCGCTTTATATCTGTACGCATATATTCAATTTAATGTAGGTTTTGTAAAAAAAATATAGTCATTTTTTAGGTTTTTGTAGTCAAGTGTATATAACCTATACGACCCAATTTATGAATCAACACACATTGGATTCAGCTTTTAAAATACATATGTAAATCCATCAGGGCCCCAATTCTTCTGTTAGGAGCCATCCACAAATTACATCACACTTTCGGGGGATCAACTTAGTGTGGCATTGTATGACAAGGGGTGGGAGAGTTCTACATTTTGTGACGTCACATTTCAAAATCTATCTTCACCTGTATCTGCATAGTGTGTAAATTATTAAATAATAATTTAAATGGAAATAAAAATATTAACGAAACTACTGTTTTAATTTTATAATTTCTTGATGTAAAATTGCAAAATATGTGATGTCATACGGAGGGAGGACTCTCACGAATGTGACCAACTGTGACAAGGATGGGGGAGGGGTCAAGCCGATGTAATTACGTCTCACTTCTCGAACAACAATTAGCCACCCTAGAGCGCTACTAAGACATGTGCATCGGACCAAAGTCGGAGTTGGAATGTTCTCTCGTCGTTCCGCACGCTTTTATGTTCGAGCAAAACGATCCGAGTAATGGGGTAATGGGTACAAATTACCCTCAAAATAGTACAAAAATAAAACACTTTCTTGTTTAAGAATAGTTTGTCCGGACCGGCAGCGGACCAAGACCAGAGCAAGATTGAACCGTTACCGGCATGACCACAATGTACAGCCACTGCATCACAATTGTAATAGTATACTTAAGGCCCAGGTATTTACTTAACCCCATATGGTTTAAGTTTAATACTGTAGTCTATTAAATATTACCCAATTTTGTATAGTTTAAATCGAAACTACGACGTTAAAGATCGTTTTAATATCGACAACAACACATCGCACAGCCACGCCACCTGTCATTACGCAATCAATAAAGCCGTGCGAAAAGCCTTTTTTTTGTATGTGTAAAGCATCCTAACACGGAAACCTATTAATTATAAAAATTCCACGCGTGGCCGTACGAGTTATTGTATAGCAATGTACACCAGTGGAATAATTAGCAAACAATCGATAATTACATTCACATTTTTACCCGTTAATTTATTGAGTATTTGTCAAATTATTTTTAACTTAAATAAAATCAGTTGCACTTTTTGCACTTTAAGGAAATAGTATTTATATGTGAATAAACACGTATATGATTGAACTACTAATTATATAATATTATTATAACATACATAGAATAGTCTAACTAATGAAAGTAAAGATAGAAAAAAGGAGCCATTTCAAAAAAATATCAGTAGGGCAACTCTAAATTACAATGGAGTATTTTTACAATATGTAAATAATTTAGTTTTTCATAGAAAAAAAAGTAAAAAAGTGCGGCCAATTAAAAAAATCAGTGTGGCAACTCCAAGTTACCACAGAGTATTTATGCAATGCGTAAACAACCTTGTTCATTTTTTAATTCAGTGTCCATGTTCTGTTGCGTTATGTCGAACTTAGAAATCTTTCAAAACAATAACTCCCACACTCCAATGTTAATTATTTATTCATGTTTTAAGCTCATAAATGCTAGAACACAATTACACCCCAATACAAGTAAATTCACTTCGAGACGTTTTTTTCGTTTATAATAGTATTTGTATATTTACAGGACTTCTAAACTTGAAGTTTAGTATTTATTATTTTAATATCGTTTAATATTATTAGTTTTATACTAAGTTCCTGCCTATAAAAATATATAAAAAGTATTAATTTATTTATGTGCTGTCAGTACACTACTACAAACGCAAAAACGTCTCGGAGCTAATTTATCTATACCAAAAATATTAGTAACAATGACAGTGTTTTGATAAAATGACATTTGTATTAGTGTTGCCATGTAAAAAGCTTGTGAATAATTCGAGTGTCTACTTTCGTTAGCTATTTTCTAACTGTAATTATACAACGCAACGCAAGCAAGAGGTAATTTATTATTTTCGCAGCTGCTACTGCTTAAATCAACTTTACACTTATTCTTTAATTGTCCTCGTATATCAGGCCCAGTCATGGCTGCGCCTTTTATACGAGTACAGTTTTACACAACTAATAATTCCTCCCGATATAAATACAGGCTCGGTAAATCAATTTTAATATACGCGACAGTGTATGAATCGTGTAAGCGGGACAGAGCCAAGAATGCATGGTAAGCAACACTCTGCCTTTTGCCCTTGCGAATGAAGTTCAATATAGATTATTTACATGTCGAAAACCGATCCATCTTATCTACGCAAAGGACAACTGCCGATCAGAATTATAATTAGTGTAATACTGTTTATACGCAAGCAAAAATTTAAATAAGTAATCGGCAGACAAACACACAGACTTTACATCCCCAAGCTGAGCACTTTACGCTTGTGTTATGGTTAGTATACAACGGACCACTCTGAGGCCGATTTACCATGCTAGGAATCGAAACCGCAGCCTCTGCGTTTTAGCGAGTTCGGCTGGCTAAGACTTAGCCCGCCCAGTCAGAGGCCGTCAAGTATAATAAAATACAAGTATCAAATGCAATCGCTAGTCATTATTGACTATTAATGCGTTAGAAATAGTTGCAAGTGTATAAATTCTCAAAAATACATTACACTACCATTATCCACTGGTCTACATTGAGATATCAAATAAAAATAACAGATTTAACTTTTCAATATCGGAGCAAACGTTGAGCCGTCTATAACTAGAACCGATATAGCCCTATGTATATCCAATACATTAAGTACTAATCATCACTCAGTTTACTATATCTATACAAAGTTATTTTTAGTATACGCAATTTATGAAAATCCTACACAAATTCTTATAGTTATAAATCCAAATCTAATCCCTCATTCATAATAGTTCATAGTTAAAACGTGTTAATCATGTTCCCATTCTGAATGCTATTATGAATATACTATATCTATACATATAATAAAACTGTAGAAGTCGAATTTCTGTACAATGAAAAAAAATGCTAAAATCCGAGTCAGGGGGATGTAAGAAGTGAAATAGATCTGATTTAGATTTTTTTAAATTTTATGTTTCTCTGTTTGTCTGTCTGTTTGTACCGGATAATCTCTGAAACGACGAGTTCCCGTGGGATAGTTAAAACAACCACACCACGCGGTCGAAGTCGTGGGCATCAGCTAGTAATATTATAAATGCGAAAGTAATTGTCTGTGTCTGTTCCAGTTTCGCGGAATAACTACTGGACCGGTTTGGCTGAAACTCAGTATACATATATATATATATATATATATATATATATATATATATATATATATATATATATATATATATAAGTACGTAATAAGGTCTTAAGTACGTTACCTTAAAATGGTAAGGTATTTAAAATTACCAGACACTTAGTAGTAATATTTCTCTAAATTTCAACATGGTCGGTTAATAAATATTATAATGGCGGATCAAAACTATAAATGTTAGCTTACTGTGTTACATTGGTGATTCTTTACGATATAGTTTCTCAAATTGCATATACTAAAACTACCCATGTATATTGCTGGACTTGTGAATACAAATTTAAGGAGTCTGTTACCACCCTACGCTCTGTTCAGTTCGTGTCACAAATAGTACGAACAAGACTTAAATGCGTTCTTGAAGTTCGCACACGTCATTACAAAGTACATCAGGTAGTACGAACAGGGCTGAAAGAAGTTAATGTTGCTCTCTAGCTCTTTTGTTACCCGGAACAGAATGTGATCTCTTTCGCACTACACAGTCACGTGTAATGAATGAACGTTAAAAATGAACTGTAACTATGAAAACGAATAGAGCTAGTTTCTCTATAGATGCATTAAATTTTTACACGTACTGTGAATGAAAACATAATTACGTATTTAAAAAATAATATCATTATTCAAGTCCAGCGATATAGCATTCACTATCAAAGTTACAATACAGTAAAATCAGCTTAATATTTTTTGCATAACATTTCTTCCATTGTGCTATAGAAGAAAAATGTTCTGCTTATAATATGATGTTCATCTAGCATGGACATAGGATAATTTATTCTAGGAAAATTATATAGCTTCTGGGATAAAATCAAGTAAATTTCTCGGGGACGAATAGCGCCTAGATAAAAATTTAGAGCAATGTCATCACTACAACCGCCTTGCTCTTAAAATAAAGTAGGGTCCACTAGGTAGCGTATATAAGCGTGTTTTACTGTATTAAAACATTAGTATCGCCATTAGAACCTCGTGAACATATCGTCGCTCTCGCAAACGAAACATTCACACCCCTCACAAGTTTTGCCCCGATTTTTTTGCTAATAGCTCATGCCCGTGTAGATATTCGGGCATGGTGTGTACCAGGATCACGTAGTCGCATAATTCAGACCTTTTCTCTGAAGGAAAAGGTGGATTTCAGCGAAGTTAGGCCTTTCCACTTCATCCCTACGCCAGCATTCGCACATTAGTTCGTAAACGTCGCGCGGGCAACCCGGAGCGCGGTCAATACACTCGAAGATACCGTTGTCCGCTTGTAGGTGGGATAAGTTTTCAAGTACCTGCAATGAAAAATTAAATAGAAATTTACTACTACGGCAATTAGTGACAATCAAATCAAGAAAACTGAAACAGTTCATATCATTTTACAAAAGGTCGCAAGCCTCATATTTTTTGGTACTTATATCAAATTATGACCTTACAATTTAAAGTAAAAGGAGTCAAATATCGCTTTAATTATTGTTTAAAAGGTAATTAAAAATATTTCTAAACTGGCATTTGTTCACGAGAGGCGGGTAAAAAAAGATTAGTCATTTTGCTATTGTCAGCATAGTAATGGATTTCTTTTAAAAAAAAAAATGTATCCCGGAAATTCCTATAAAAACTCGGGATACGTAACGTTTCTAAAGGCATACACAACTATAATTGTTTTACTAGAGATGTTATCGATCAGTAAAAATTTTGCATCGGAATCAATTTTTTTTCGACCTGGCCACTTTAAACCTCACCCAAAAAATTATCGTAGTATTCTCAGGATATAAAGTATTGCAGATTTTAAGTCCGGAAATTGACTATCGATCAGCGAAAACCGTATCGACCTGTAGGAAATATGCGTAATAATATACATATATATATATATATATATATATATATATATATATATATATATATATATATATATATATATATATGTGTGTGTGTGTATATATGAAATATATTTTATATTCTATAAAATATTAACTAGACTTTTTGCTGAAGATTTTCTTGCCATTTTTAATTGCAGGAGTTCAGCAGACAGACGGACGGCCCACTCGATGCAAAGCCGTTACCATCGCCTATGGACATTTGAAACACAAAATGTGCTACAAATGCGCTACTGCGCTCTTAAGGGAGACTGGAGCCTGGTCACTAATGCCGGAACACAACTCAAGGTTGTTATGGCGACATACTTAAGACCAGGGGTGGTAGCCATCCAATCGGGCAAATGCCCTACCGCCTGGCCGTGTTGTTTTGTCGCCTCTTACGACAGGCCGCCCCAACGCAGGAAATTTTATTATTTCTCCGTTCCTGCACTTCATAAAACAACGACAACAGGTTGAGGAGCAGCAAATTTAGAGTTAGAAATAGACTGAATTTATAACTTATATATATATACATGTATATATATATATATATATATATATATATATATATAATTCTTAAAAAACACTAGGACATTGAAGAAATTTTTTTGAATTAAGATTTATTCATAGACACTTTTTTGAAAAACAATAACCCGTAACACTGACGAAAAACAATGAATCCTCTCTTTTGTTTTACCTTTTGCCAATTATTTTTGGTCTGCACAAATGTCTTTGCCTTCCATCCTTCCACTATACTGGCACAAGTCCTCTATCACAATACAAGCCATCCATCACACAATAGATCTACCTTTACACGTGTATCCATCAATCATCCCGTCTAAGATGTGGACGTCATTAGAACGCAGCGATAAATTGCCCGTGATGGTAAGGACGGAACGGAAAGGGTTAGTTAGTGTTGCTGTCTCTCTCTTTTGTTACCCGGATTAGCATGTCATCTTATTCCCACTACGCTACTCTGACCTATGTGGACTTAAAACTTACCTCATCATCAGTGTAGTGTTCATAGGGCCTTCGTCGGCATAAGCTGAATATTTCATGGAGGGTGATGGCGAACGACCACACGTCGCTCTTCGTCGTGTATCTGCCCGTCAACACCGACTCCCACGCCGCCCAACGCAACGGCAAAGGGACCCGGCCGTCGGCTTTATAATAATCGCACGCGTATGCCTCGTTGTCCGTCCCGAAATCACTAATTTTCACATGAAACCCTTTACCGACTAAACAGTTTCTGAAATTGAAGATATAATACATATATAAGTGCTGTATTCTTCTAAGTCGTCCTCTCATTGCTGAGCATCGTGCCTTTCGTGGCAGTGAACAATAGATCGGTTCCCAGCACGGTGGAAGACCAAGTTTATTGAAGTATCCAGCTGGTCGACAATCTGGTCAAGACCTATATTTGGAGATCCACCGCGAGATCTCTTGCCTTCAACATTCGCAACGACCACAAGTCGCTCCGTATTATCTGGGTTCTCTCGGGCTATGTGGCCAAAGTCCTTCAGTATACCTTTTCGGCATACTGCTGATAGCTCCTGGTGATCTCTAATCTCAAGCTCTACCAGTATAGAGCCATTTGTTCGGCGAGCTGTCCATGGAATGCTGAGCATCCGTGTGGCTGTATATTATTATCTAAAACATGCTCATCAGCAAAATTTCGTTAACGAACGTTACATTTTTTTACTCTGGTCTGGCTGTTTGGAATCAACTCCAGAATATATTAACTAGTGCCACGAACATTCGGCTGCTATTCGGTATTTGGCCTTCTTCAACTACTCGGCATTCGGCCGAATAGTATACGTTGCTGTTGCTAGGGAGTTTCTTGCCGCTTCTTCTCCTTAACAGCAATGACACGTTGCGAAGCGGTATACATAGACTAGGAAGTAAAATTAAATTTTAACCTATATATATGATCTTCAAAAAGTTTTCTCCAGTGGAAACTATTTTGAATAAAAACTTTTGAATTTGAATTTGAACTGAATACCAAATCATGAAAAAAACCCGGCACATATTGCTCAAAATTGTATGTATTTGCATTAAATATTGGTACGCCGTAAAATATTCAGGGCTTCGGGCGAGACCGTGGCCGAATATTCGTTATTAGTCGAACGCCAATATTTGTGGCATCTCTAAATTATTCACCCATAACATAATAAACATCGCTTTCTTAAATTGAGAATATACAATAGGTGTTTGTCTTCCAGTTTATTTGGTTACTTATTATGTTATAAGACAAACTAGAATTGTATATATATGTCTTGAAATCAAAATGATTTGGTCATGTCTGATCGGGATTTTATAAATGTATCGCATTTTCACACCAACTTAAGGTAAATTAACCCCACTTCTCCGAAAGAACTAACCTCGCAGCCAAATCCCTATGCACGAAGTTGAGCGACTCCAGGTACTGCATTCCGCCAGCAATTTGCGTTCCAATATGCAGCAACGTAGGCGTCGAAGGTGGTGCTGCTGTGCGCAACAATGCACAAAGATCACCCAACTCTAGATATTCCAACACAACTGCCAAAGGTGGAGAACGGCAAATGCCCAAAACCCGCGCTAGATATGGCGATGACAACGCCGCTAATATACGCACGTCGCGTTCAAATTCCTCCCTATAACAATTTTAATAAGTAAATGAAGGAAGTTAAGAACAAAACCTCGTTGTCCGTTATATGGCCACATACATGGACTTAGAGTATAATCTAATAATGTACTAGTGTACAGTACGCGCAAAACTTATATGCGTCTAAAATGAAGTTGGTTCCGTGTGTTTGCGCAGGTCCAGTTAATTTTTAATGTTTATTACACCTTAAGGTGTAATGTAAAGAGATTGGATGCGATTCCGTATGACGGCCGAGCGAGAGCGCAATACTCTCCCCTCTCAACTATCTGTGAAGCTTATGACTGTGTTCTGCGCAATGACTTGTACGAACTTCAAGGACCCATTTAAGTTTTGTTCGTATTATTCGCTACTTATGAGCGTTTAATACGGAGTGTAAATAGTGCACATTCATCATCATCATTTATGCTTTTTACTTTATTCAGTAGTAAATAATAAGTAACTATTGCTCGGTTTTGTTAGATTGTTATTATGCTTTATTGTAGTGTATATACATTAGTATATACATACTACATGTTTATGTCCCCTGGGACCAGAACAGGGTTTTTGTATGATCAAAGTGCACGAAAAGAGCTTAGCGTTAGATAAACCTAAGTATAGTTGTAAAAATAAAATCCAGAATAAAGATTCTGTATAGTATACGTAAATCAACACAAGAACATGCACTCAAATTTAAACACTACACGTCTATTTCTCTATATATGAAGCCGTGCGTTTAGATGCGCGACTAGATTTTTTCGAGCGAGTAATGCACTAGTAAATTTTAAAAAATTATGAGCGACCTTTAAAATTCAAATTTTGAAGTGAAACTTTCAGAAATGTATTATTTTTGTTCTTTAATATTATACGGAACGAGAAAAAAAATTGAATAAAACATAAATCAGTTTTGGCGACTTTTTGAAATCTTAAAAAATTTGGAGCGACCTCTTAAATTACTTTTTATGAGCTGTGCTTTGGACGGAGGTCTTAAAATATCAAATACTAACATTTTTTCACCCGAGACAAAAAAAAAGTCAGTTTTTGCGCCACCCTAATCTATACTAATATTATAAGTGAATAGTTTGTTTCTTCATTTTCACGCCTAACTGCTCCACAACGATCATTAAATTTTGCATACACGCTTTTACAGCGCTACAGCAAAGTACAGATTATTTATCCAGAAAAAAGCACTACTCTGTACTGAGGGACAGATGAATTTCATAAAAAATAAACATACCAACAAAAATAATAGGACGAATTAAACAAGCAGAGTGAAGTAAGACTTATTTCAACTATTGGCTGACGTCATACATGATATACCTCTCCTTAAGAGTCGCGTTCTGGCTCAAGAATTTGACTGCAACTAGACGTTTTTCCGCCGTAATGGTCCCGTTATACTCTGGGACACCGTCCGCTTCTGCTACATAAACCTGTGGAAACAAAATACACCGTGCGTGTATTCTATATGCCATGTTATATTTATTTTATATTTAAAACAAGTAGGTTAAATGAGGTCCATCAGTCAAACGACGAAAATAGAAAATGTTTGCCATCTCTACAGAATCCTTTATAGTTCGTGGACTGCAAAGCACTTGGACGATTTTATTAGTTATTCAAAAACGTATAGTACATACTTTTTATCCACTTTCCTATAGCAGTAATACTGAACTGCATGTCTACTGATTTTTGTACACTAATGCAAACGTGACGTTGTAAAATACCGTACTCAATTTCTCGACTAAGAAACCCGTAAGATGTAACGATTTGGCAACTCTTATGAAATTGTCGTGTATAATAATAGGCACTCGAACTATTAGCGCCCTCGCAACGCTCGTACCTTTCCTTTCCTAATACCTTTCGTGTAACAATCTAGTATTTCAGTGTACATCGTCGCGTCACTCGAAGTAAATTTTAAAAATTACAACAAAGGTTACTTATCTTAATAAGATTTTTCTTTAAGTCAAATAGGTCGCTAGATATATGTTTCCAAAGTCATACAAATTGTGACCCCCTTGTAGCTGTGATAGAGGCATGACTTACCGTGCCAAATGCACCTTCGGCTAGCTTCGAGATCATTCTCAGTCTATGTCTCGGAAAGTCGATCAAGTTGATCGTCTCGACTCGCCTCTTCATATCTAAGAACACCTCTTGCTGGCTTGGAGACTGGTATGAAATAAAGTATACATTGCATGTAATACATTAATAATGTTTACTGTGAATTCATTCAATAACACAAAAAAAAGATAAATTAAATTAATTTTTCAAAAGCAGCTTAAATCACTCAAATAATTGTGTATGTGAAAGCTATATGAAAATAGAAGGAGAAAAGTTGTTTTTGTTGTAGATCAGAAAATCTACGACTAATGACGCCAATACATTCTACGCAGTTTTGTCACAAACCTTTTACTGTGCAGACTGTAAGGTCGTGGGATGCCTTAACAGTGAGCATCAGAAGTGCAAAGTCACTTACATATTTTAATAAACTCCTCAAAGATCACTATCTAAATTTGTAAACAGTAATTTATGTATGTGTATGTAACACTACATATATTTGTATATAAATATATATGGGTATTTTTTTTACTATTAATAATGTATATATGATTGTATATATTTTAAACTATGCGCACTGAATACCTACTATTAGAAATGTGAAAATATCGCCAGCAGGTTGTCTGGAAGAAATCGCTGTTATCGATAAGAACGCTTATTGTACTAGTTAAATGATTGTTAACTCGTGTGTATTATTTTCTTGTGTGCAATAAAGAATACTCTATTCTAGATTTTTTTATTGCGTGGAGTGTGTAAAACCTACCTAGCGGAATGTTCCTATGAATCAGTGGTTCTTAACCTTTAAGTCACGAGGGACCATTTTACCAAATTTCTGTCTTCCCAGGGACCACCCAGTCGGTTATGTATATGTATAGATTTTATGTATTTCTCTCTATCTAATAAAGCATGCATAATTTTAGAACTAGCATGCATTTATTAATTATATTAAAAATCTAAAAATATAAGTTACGGATTTTAAATTTAATGAGATGTTTGTGATTGCATTCTCTTTGCGCGGTTTGCGTTGTGATGACTCGACACAACACGTCACGTCACTTGTTTATTACGATGGCTTCACGGACCACTTGGAATGCCTCCAGGGACCACCGGTGGTCCGCGGACCACCGGTTAAGAACCGCTTCCAATTCAATCCATAGTATGGATGTTGTATATTATGGAGTGGATAGAATAGGGAGGATAAGATGGTAGAGATGAGACAAAGACGATGGTATAGTAGGATAAGATGGGGGAGCATTCTGCATAGTCTTTTCGATCCCATGATGGGGAAGGAAAAGTGAAACATGTGTCAGGATCGTAGCAAGTGCAAATTCGCCCTCTGCCTACCCGTACGGTATACTTACCCGCGTACTATATTTGGAACATATAGAGCCGGCGGCCGATCGTCTCGTATTGATATCCGGCGAGGTTTCCATGTGTTCTCCAACCAATTCAGTAGCGCGATCTGACAACGTGTCGCAAAGACGTCGTTTGTTCAACAACGGCGCTGAACTTAACTCCGGCACTGCGTAGTCGTAATTTGAGCTATCCGCTGAAATAATTATTGATATATTTATTACATACGTGTTCATAGAAAAAAAAAAGAAAATATTTATTTATAAAAATGCGACACATTAACGATAGTTTATAATCTATACATATAATAAAACTGTAGAGGTCGAATTTCTGTACAATTAAAAAAAATGCTAAAAACCGAGTCAGGGAGATGTAAGAGGTGGGTGAAATAGAAGTAATTTAGATTTTTTACAATTTTTTGGTTCTCTGTTTGTACCAGCTAATCTTCGAAACGGCTGGAACGATTTAAATGAAATTTTGTATGGTGGCAGCTTATATCCCTGGTCAACATATAGGATACTTTTGATCCCGAAAAATTAAAGAGTTCCCGTGGGATAGTTAAAAAACCGCACCACACGGACAAAGTCGCGGGCATCAGCTAGTATTATAATATTAAACAATAACACTGAAAATGTGTGCCGCAATTCGCGAAATGAGGTTGGTACTCAGTTTTTACTGTGCCAAAATATAATTCGACACAGCACTGATTTTCAGTGCCCACCTCCTTAATTACAAAGTCATGGGACCCACGATAAGAACAAGTCAAATTAAATTATAATAAACATATATAAAAAAAGACTAAAGATAAGATTTAATAACTTTTAATTGTATTTTGTGTTGTGATTTCCGTAACCCCTTCCTGGGGTTCCATATTTGCGCCTATATTAAGTTCGTTGCAAGATGTGACGGTGCCAGTGTAAACGCATGTCGCCTCCCACACAAGCGGTCGTCCCATCTTCCAAGTTATAAGTGACATTGCGTGCGGCCTCTTACCATCGTCGCGCACCAAGCCATTTGGCTCTAGGATGGCCGACGCTGATACTGGATATATAGGTATACGCACCATGCAATTAATATCAGCGTCGAATGTATGGTGAATAGAACATTTTTTTCAAAAACAACCCTTTCTTTTCGTTTGCCGTTTAATATTCCTTCACAGGAATTGATCCTTACACGTTACACTACGATTTAGTATTACTAAAAATACAGCTGTATATATCTTTTCAAAATCAGCCGATTCGATTCCTGACTAGCATAATTGTATTTTTTAAAATCTAATGATTTCAATTTTGTTCTCATCACAATCAGCCTCGAGACTCCGTTGAGCATTTTAGCTATTTCGTATAGTTTAGAGTTTGATCCTGAAGACCCACTTGAAAAATTCATCTAGTATATGTATGTCACTTTGTAACTAGCAGTAAGACAAATGAATGGATAGTAAGATATAGGAACCCGGCCACTATCGGTTTCTTTATTTAACTAATGCTTGAAAATTGACATTACTTGTATGGAGTTTCTGTCTTTTAACCAATGGTAAGGTATAAAAAAGTGCGCATACACCAGCGTGAGTATGCTTGCCATATACAATATTCATATAAGTATGTATGGATCGGACTGGTAATGTACCCCCTTTCGGTTTAATTGTGGCCCTCTGGCAATAAATTATTCTCGCTGTTAATGAACAAATATTGACTATTTATAATTACCATAATTTTATATATTTGCAGTAAACATCTTATACAAAATATTTTATATCTATAATGTTATAAAACTCTAAACATGCCGTGTCTGTACACTGGAGATATTTAAAAAGAAAACAACAGCAATAGACTAATAAACTATGAAGAACACAATTTTTTTTTTAGATTTCTTGTCTGTTTGTCGGTTTGTCGACCGACAAATGATCGACCGTTCACTTGGCTTATTACATTTGACATAAGCTCGATGCCAGTAATGTCAAATTTCAATGGTAAGGCAAGTGAATGAATAGTAACATATAGGAACCGGCCATTAGTATAGTGTCACTAATCACGAACGACTTATAATAAAATAAATAAAAACTACCGAATTGAAATATCGATTGTAAATATCATACGTAATACAACATAACTACGCCACTATCGATTTCAACGTTACGAATGCGGGACTCGAATTAAAATGCCGTTGGAATTACTATAGACTTTATTAAAACTATACAAACACGTATAACACAGGTACAAATATAACTGGACACAACCAGTACAAACTGCACGATTCCATAACAATCGTCGCTTGACTGTCGATCTCTACGTTCGGGCATTCCTTTATACTCAGCTTAGAATATGTCTCGATTGTGTAAACAATGATTTCCAAGAATCACACCTGGCCACTGCCTACCATAAAGGATTACAATACACAATAGGCGGCTTTTCTGATTACAAATTTTAAACACAAAGTAAACAAAAGAAGTCCACATGCGGGCAGGTAATAAACTGTGCTTTATGGCAGGCAGGTGTGCATTCACTTTTGTCGGCGTGCTTCGTGGAATTTTGGCTAAGTTGTAACACTATTATAAAATTCTAAACTTACCGTGTTCTGTACATTAAAGCTATTAAAAAAAAACTGGAATAGACTATATAAACGATGGAGAACACGATGCAATTTTTTTAGACTTCGTGTCTGTTTGTTCGGGATTCACGTAAAAACTACAGGACCCATTTTGATGCGGTTTGCGCTGATCAACAGCAAATTCTTAGACCTAATAAAATCGCGCTACTTTTTATCCGCGGGAATTTTTCTGAGCATGATGGTCAGACTAAAAATATTAGAATTTCAATGTGATTTTTTAATTAATCTATAGCAAATTTTATGTAATAAACGTGTGATTTTTATCCCAGGAATCCCGCGGGAATTTTCCCAGGAGCGGTTTGTAGTTGTTCGGGTGCATAAAAATTATCTTATTCCAACCAAGTTTTCACTGAAACGATAGCTTATATTCCTTTTTAAATGCTACACTTTGTGTCCCGGGAATTTCTAGCCAAGCGTGAACGAAGTCGCGGGCATACCTAGTATCTGCGATTAACAGAACTTTTTCATTCATTACAACCTCATTTCATTGCTACAATATTATTATAAATCACTCATGTCACTCGCCTTACATACGTCTACTAAATACTTAATATCTCTATATAAAATCTAAAACCACATAAAACGTGTGAAATCACGAAATAAACACAGAAATCGAAACAGACTTGAAATACCAATAGAGATATTAAAAATCTTACCTGAAAGGGCAGTATTGGAATCCTTAACAAAATCTTTCATCTCGAGTAATACTGTACTATAACTAAAATAAGGCGCACATTTCAATGCCTGATAGGGCTCTTGATATTCGTCAGATTTAACATCCAGAGGGCAATCTATGATCATTTTATTATCTGGAAGCATCGACGTTCCACACCCGTGATAATTGTCTATGGTCCTTTGCGCCACAGTATTCTTAGCCAGTGGTGAAGCAAAACATTTTCTATGCCTGTGCCTATGTATTATTAAAACTACTGCTACTATGAGTAATATTAATAATGCTGTGAGTACTCCGACCACAATCGCGATATATAAGGGATCCTCTTGATGTGCTGTCGATATGGGCACTTCTTTGCTAGTTGCTAATTTAGTTTTATCCTTACCAATTGGTGGCTTGAGACTCTCTGGCGTGTAATTGCCTTGAGCAACGTCTAAAAACGGAAATAAATTATAAGTATCAAACGTAACCAAGATAAATAGTGTCTTTAGACATTTTTACGTTTGAATGTAGGCTTCTATAGACAAAATTTGCGTGAAGGTCGGTCTATATCTCACGGGCAGTTTACCATTTCGCAGAGGATAAAGTAGCTAGTGTAGTGGTATAATAAAATTCTTTAAAATATATTCATTTGATATCGTGATTAAGATATAAGAATAATTTTAAAAACTTATTTCCAAAATTACAAAATAGCATTTAAATTTTTTATGTTTACATATTTTAATCTCAGTGAAATTGATAAGATATATAATAAATAATAATATTTACATAAATATTAGCTAGTTATATTAAGAAGTACATTTCATTTTAAGATAGTATAATAGAAAGTAATATTTTTCCAGGAAAATTAAATATTTAACTTAACATAATTTGTTCTAAATATAAAATACAGCACTGATGTACATATAATAATATGATCCCTCACCTGAATCAAACACAACTTCGCTAATCAGTATCCAACGTGCCGAGAAGCGCAGTTCAATCCTCACCCACTTTCCTATTCTGTGGTGCAATTTTATAGTGACATTTCGCGAGTTCTCAAATACATGGCTCCCTTCATATGTATAGCGAATTGGTTCGCCTTGAAAATGGCGACCACCAATCGAGAACGATATTATCGCTTCCGAAAATACCTGGAAATTAATATATAGTTAAAAAGACTCGATTAGTCATATCGCTGATCTAAACGACCAGGGTATAAACAAAAAAAAACATTTTTTTAGAACAATTTGAAGTTTTCATATCGTTATTTGTTCCTAGACTCTCGCAAAATATATGACACAGACTACTATGGATACTACGTATATACATGACTCCCGCGGACGCGCCTCAACAGTCATGCAACGAAATGTTACAAAGATAAAATAATTTCAGAAAGATTCCAAATTAAAATGTATTAGTAAATGGAATAATAATAACACCTGATCAAAATAACATAACAACGTGCCTGGGCTGATCTGTGATTGTTTGCCGCGAGATGCACTATACTTCTATAATTGTTTGGTTAACCTCAGCGATGTTATATAAATTTATTCAAAAAAACGCGTTAGTTATAAACGGTAATAAAGTAATAAAAGGTACGCAATGATTTTTAATTACGGGGATATAATTTCATGGTTAAAAACTATATTCTTTGAAATTTATTTGATAAAAACAAGCGATGCACTGTGTTTGTAGTACATGAAAAACAATACTGACAGATTTTAATGAAATTATGCTTTGAATGCCTCTTAAGACAATTTCACGCATTAAGAGATTATGTAGAATGCATTTTATCCTAGAAAATGAAACAGTTTCTGCAACACATATCCAAAGTTCATGAGGCTTTTCATCAGTTCTGAAACAAATTTTCAGTAATTGCCAGACAAGAGCAAATAGCGAAAGTTGAAAAATCGGAGAGCTATTTTCATACGCTTTTCACACGCTTGTTTCCCATATTGTGTTGGTGCGCTGCACACCTAACAAAGTTTCTGGACTGAACTTTTTTCATACAGTGTTTTCGATTAACCTTTTTGAGTGCGGAATACAAAAGACAATACAGATGTTTAAAATTTTAATATGAGTACTGGCTCCATTATAAGTGAAGTGCAAAAATATGCACTTTATGCGAGAACAAATGTACAATTTCAAAACCTAGCAACTGATATTGATTTTTAGAAGAAAGTTTTCACATAATTATCTTGCTATGCATTTGCTGACGTGTTATGCTTTCCAAAACATTTAAAAACTCTATTGAAACTATATACTGATTCCAATATGCTTAATAAATAGATTAATAATGAAATGTTGTTGAAATTCATGATATCTATTTGTGAGTATTGTAAAACTTCTTAGGAAGCATTGCTAGATTTTGAAATTCTACAAAAATTATCGTCGTTAGCCAACCATTGTCCAATGTTGGACGTAGCACTCTCCAAGTTTGCACCACATATCCCGGTCTACTGGTTTCCACATTCAATCTACCGGCGACCTTGTGCAGATCGTCGATCCGTCGGGCTAAAAAGCGTCCGTAAGCCTACGTTATTATGTGAACGGATTGAAAGGAAACAAGCTTATGTTCCAGGACCATATTTAGTATACTTTTCAGCCCGATAAGTAATCTCGGAAAAGTTGCAATTTACTAACAAATAAATCGTCATTTTGGCAACACGAATGACTTTTGTACATGTTAGTCATCAATGGTGTCGAATAAACGGTACGGAAAACTCCACTCACCTGAACATCTCTCATAAACTTGTTATTGCAGTACAAATGTACCGCGCTAAATTCTCGTACTTTATCAAACTCGAACGTAATGGTCAGCGGGTCTGAATTCGAGTCGTTCCTCCAACCGACCCAGGCGGATGTCTTGGCCGCCTCCCGGATCTCGTCGCCTCCGTACTGACCGTCTACGAGTAGGCCCAGACCACCGCGCAATTCCTCGCCCCATTGACCGTCGTATATCATGTCTGTTAGCTCAATACCACTGCTCCGCTTATTGCCTTTCGGCATTGAGTACGAGACGATGCCAACTGTAACAAAAATATTCTTTAGTACCTACATTTGTTTTTATGATCCATGCCTGACAGATTTATCCTAAAGGATATTGCATTTGCCTGTCTGTTTAGCTATCACCCCCGGTCTAAATTCCGCCATAACAACGGTACTGTCTAGCAATAAATGAAAGATCTGGATAATTTTTAACACAATAAGTGTTACAATCTCCACTAGAACTTCTTACAAACATTACATTTAGTACGTAATATTTATAAATGCCGGTAATTAATGAGGTTAAATTTCATATTCAGTATTTAGTAGTAGAAATATATCGGGTTATTCGTGAAAACTTCATTTGTTTTACAAATTTATTTAAAATATATATGATATTGTTTAATAGTGAACAATAATTGTAGGATATTGATTGCTTTTACCGAGTAATTATGCATTTGTGTTGAATATTTAAACTGATTAATTAATTAAATTAATTACAAGAACTCGTTTGGCGTCACGCAAAGATTTACAATTTGGCTCAGGCTTTTGTTTGAAGATTATTCCACTTAAGTATTCGTAGATACTTGAGACTAGTATTATATAGACAGCTTTGACATTCGTTAGATACATTTAGCTGCATTTAAAGAGAAGATTACGATGACGACGATAAAATGATTATTACTTATAGTATAACAGTTCTGAAACCTCACCTTATATGTATTTGTACTTATCACAACAAAGGAATATATTCTAGACTATGGAAATTGTTCAAAGTTATTGTTTCCCAGAATAAAATGAATAAACATCTCATGGAAAAGTATGTGATAGGGTTCCAAATGTAACATGCATACTGACTAATGTGACCACACGTCGTTTTGTAAACCAAGCCATCACAATGTTGTACGAAGTACTGCGTAAGAACGCCGATATCTTCCGCTTTCAAAGAAAGAGCATCTCAACCCATATTAATGTATGATCTTTAAAAAAACTATACCAAATTTCATGAAAATCGTATCATATTTTAAGTTTTGAACGTATAGTCGCGGTACGAAAAGGTTCCTCACCCTAAAGTCGACTTTTGCTTGTATGAAAAGTACTGCCAATATTTTAATAAATGTAACGTTTTGTTACGTTTATAAAGTATAGAAACGTGAAAAAAGTAAATTGCAATGTTGACAATGAGAGACACTGAGGTTAATAATAAGAAAGGATATAATCACTACGCTTTTCATAAATATTAAAACCAATAAGAAAGTTTTATAGCTCTAAACAATATTCTTAGAACCAATAGAAAATCAAACAACTTTGATATGAGTAATTTTAAACGTTATTGTCAAACACTTAAACATAATTTTCCGTGTAACAGTCTGCTATGTATATGACTTAGTTTGAAAAGGTAACGTGTGCTCGTGGAACGTTAAACAAATCAATTTGAAAACTGCCGAATCTTTTCATGCCGCGACTGTGGAATCAAATTAGCTCAATAAATCAGCAGACATACCAATGACATTCCCACGATACGCAAACTCGTGTTATAAGTAATAATTTAACAAAAAGCTCTGAGCTCTAAATACCTACTACATTTTACAAATGAAAATTTTATTATCGAAATTTCAATTGCAATGGTTCCAATGAACTAGACTGATTAATTAGTAGACCCTAAAGCCCCTTTATTAAAAAAGATCAATAAGTAAAAATAATTTAATTTCCTGGAGCAGACAGGCAATATACAAATAACGTCTTTTTTGCTGGAAATATGTGGCCATAAGCAACGTTTTACTTCAGAATGCAAGCTGCGTGCTGCATCGCGGCAAAATACTGACTAGATCCTAAAGCAAAATACGCATAATGTTGTATAAAACATGTATGACTCAAATGTACTCGGATTTTATTTATATTCTCTACACACTACTGTGTAAAATAACACCTGGATACAATTCACAAGAGCCTATGTTGAGATTCAAAAGGTTGACTAAAGAGATTATATGATATTGTTACATTATGTACAGTATATTACTTTTGTGATACATACACTTCGAATACAATAACTATTTATAATACGCCTTTCTCATATCGACGTAAACTTAGGAAGAAACATGTTTGTTGACATAAGAAATAAATCTCTATTTATAAACTAAATGCGAAAGTAACTCTGTCTGTCTGTCCTGTTTTCACGGAAAAACAACTGGACCGGTTTGGCTGAAATTCAGTATATGTATTTTTTCAATGCCGAGAATGAACATAGGATACTTTTATCCCGAAAAATGGAATAGTTTCCGGGATAAAAATATATTGGTCTCCCTGTTTGTTATGCTTTTACAGAAAAACTACTAAACCGATTTGGCTGAAATTCGGTATATATGTAATTGTAATACCGAGGGTGGCCAAGGGATACTTTTCATCCCGAATAATGTGATAGATTTATGTAAAGGTTATACCGGAATCTAGGATAGATTTTGTGATTTCGCCCATTTCGTCGTCCATTTTGTCTATTTTGTCATTTTTGACAAGTGTTGTCATCTATGTAGTGTACAATAGATAAACGGGGGATGGGATGTTTGCGATATGAAATGAAGTGAATCTTCCGGGGGCAAATATAAAAATAAATAAATACATAAAAAAATATTACAATGTAACCTGTACCGCCTGCTCTTTAAACAAGAAGTACGCACTAGGGGTTGACCCGCGGCGCAGCCGCGGTATAAACTTATATTATAACATATTGATGACTGTAATTTCAATTGCCCTAAGATACAAACCTTTGATATATTTTGTACTCTGTGAAGAAACCCATCATTTTACAGTGAACAAATATATATATTTTTTATAATCGTAGTACTTTTTCGTTTGCCTTTGAGATGGCCTTTATGGTTGGGTGCCGGCTTAGCTCATTGGACAGCAAAGTTCCCGAGTTCGATTCCTGGCATGGTAAATTACGTAAAAGAACTTTCCGTTATTTACTATGGCCTGGGTGTCTAAAGTCGAGCCTATAGTTATCCTTAACACAAACGTCATTTGCTTAGCTTTAGGAATATAGAATGTGCGTGTGTTTGTCTGCCGGTTACTTCCCTATCATTTTAATCCTAAGTCAAAACCGCATGATGTATAATATAATATGTATAAAATAATAGGTACCCAAAAAATGCATACGAATTTCTCTTTAGTCTTAAAGCCACACGTCATCGCACAGAAGTTTAACAATAACCTTTTAAACTCCTGAGAATTTCCGTATTTATTCATGAGACGTGTAAAAATCTTAAAGTGGAAAGCGTTTCCAACAAATCCACATAATTACACGGAATAAATTGTTTTTTTTTGCTTAATAACTGCTTGCATGCAAAGGCGCGTTCCCGTTAGAAAGCAATATTCCCACAATTCGCTATTATGTTCAACATAGCCATCTCAACAATGCAGGTTGATTGTAAAATTGTTGGACGACCAAAAAATCTAGGAATATTTATAGACGCCTTAAACCTTTTGTGAAGTGACTAGAGATCGTTTGTTTGTTAGACTGAATCAGTCATCCGGGATCATCCAAAAATTACGTCACACGAATTTCATGATTTTTTGACCCCTCCCCCCCTTCTTGTCACAGCTGGTCACATTCGTGAGACTCCTCCCTCCCTAGTGTGACATCACATATTTTGCAATTTTCATCATGAAATTATTAAATTTAAACAGTTGTTCCGTAATTAGTTTTATTTCCATTTAGATTATTTTTTAATCATTTAAACGCTATGGTAATACAGATAAAATTGGAAATATTTTGAAGGTTTTCGTTAATAGTTCAAATTTCGTGTTTTAAAGCTTATTCTTAAAATATATTTTCCAAAAAGGTACTTCGTTGAAGACTTCCTACGCTTCAGAAGTTGTTATTACAGTCATTTTTGAGTTCAAATTGTAATTGATGAGAAAAAACAGAGAATTATCTACACAAAAATGTTATCGGTACAATAATTCTTACCACTCCAATAACATCCATAAACCTCAACCCGCATGCAGACCGTCCTGCGGTGTGAGCTATAAGGTATGAAGCGGATCTTGGAAGCCCATATAGGTGGTACTAGGTGATTCTTCTTCTCTAAATAAGTGTTTCTGTTTCCCGCAAAGATCTAAAATACAAAAGCAAAACATTATTTGTGCACCACACAATATAATATGTGTTCCAAAAATTACAACAACATTATTTCCGATTTTCAAGATCTGGCTCCAAATTTAAGATTAATAAAGAAAGATAATCTAAGCCTCCTGGCCCTATCTTCTTTTCCTTATTTCGTTGACGATAAAATTCAAAATTTTCAGTCCAAAATAAAAAAGAAATAAGCGCACATAGTGCCTAGTTCATTATTTTGTATTGCCTGTTTACTCCAAATTTCACGTACATTTTGCGGTGCTCTCTATTTTGGAGACACCCAAATATTTTATACAATCTAGACAATATTATTTGATAAACTTTAACCTCCATTATAAATATACCTTTAGAAGATCGATCGTGGACCCAAGCATCCCTAACAATACGCTTAGGAGGCTTAGGCATACGCAAAATTTCCGACATAGCACTACCTGCCTTTCTATCCTCAGTTTATAGTACTGTGGACCTCATAGGACAAATATTAAATCCGTCACTTAGTGGCTTTGAGGTGCCATACTTGAATGAGGCCAGAAATGCTTGGTCCTTGGCTTGCCTAACTCAAAATTTACCTGTGGAACCAAAATCGCAGAAGCTATGGGACAGACCACTCAGCAAGCTAACACATGAGAACCTTTTGTCTTCCTGTATTGGCGAAACTGACCGAGCCCGTCTTTTAGCTGTCTCTAAATGGGAGTCAGGTTTGTGGCTCCACGCTCTGCCCTCGGCGAATCTAGGCACTCTCTTGGATGACACTACATGCAGGATTGCTGCCTGCTTTCGTCTGGGGGCAGGTGTTGTGGTGCCACATCGCTGCCGGTGCGGAGATATAGTTGACAAGTTAGGCCACCATGGCTTGTCATGCGCAAGGAGCGCTGGCAGAATGTCACGGCATGCTACACTTAATGACATTATCCGTCGGTCTGTTGTCACCGCCGGGGCACCAGCTGTTCTTGAACCAAATGGGCTGTGTCGCGACGATGGTAAGAGACCAGACGGGATGTCGTTGGTGCCATGGAAGATGGGACGCCCCCTAGTATGGAACGCAACTTGTGTCGACACTTTGGCGGCGTCCCATCTTTCAGAGACAGCCGTGACAGCCGGGGCTGCTGCTGCACACCAGGAGGCCCTTAAATGACGCAAATATGTATCCATTGGTAATGGGTACGTATTTGTGGCTTTCGGGTTCGAGACCCTGGGGCCGTGGGGGCCTGGAGCTCATCACCTCTGTCGATACCTCTCAACGCGTCTAATTGAGGTCTCGCGTGACCAAAAGGCTGGCTCACACCTAGGGCAGCGAATTAGTGTTGCCATCCAACGCGGAAATGCGGCCAGTATTTTGGGCACGCTCCCCACCGACAGCGATTTGGAGTTAATTTTTTATTTATAGATTTATGTTATTTTGTAAGTATAGCTTTATTTATAGTATAGTTTAATTTATTTATATAATATGTCGAATTGAAATCGATATATGTACGTATATGATGTAATAATAATAATAGTAATAAGTTTAGCTCTATCGATCTTCACCCCGTGCTTGCCCTAGAGCACGGAGTGGAGATCGCTAGAGCTAAGACTCAAGCTTCAGAGGTGGAAGTGATAAATGGCATCACGTCAGAAGTAGCTTCGATGAACCTGGAGCCCACCTCTCTACACCCCTTAGTCACTCATACCCATGTTGCCCTTCGCCAACCTTGTACGGCATTTTTTATGGGCCCATGCAGGGAGTGTCGAGTCATCGACAGGCAGACGCCATAGTCCCCATATTCCCACACCCTTAGTACCACTAGCAGTTCACCCCAATAGGCCGGTACTTTTTGGCCTCATTTCCCACAATAGTCCTACATTAGCCGGGGGGCAGCCCTTCTCCTTGGGGGCATTATTATATGGTGTAGCCACGGATAATCGCCGGTCAGTGTCACGCCATATTTACATTAAATTTGTCAAGGGGCCTCTAAGTGTTGGTCTTCCCATGGCTCCATGCAAGCCCTCCAAATGTCTGGGCCATTTTTATGGCCCGTGGTCTTGAAAGACATACAAGAATAATCATAATAAATAAATCTTTATTGCCCAAATATCTGATGTAATAACTTATAGAAGTCCCTAACTCCCGAGCTAGGCACGAAGCCCGTGTGTGATGTATATGTAATATGCGATGTTATTAATTCATGCTCACTAATATTATAAATACGAAATGGATTGTGTTTGTCTACGCCGTTTCTACTAATAACCACGCCACTGATTTTGTATAAATTTGGTATTATATAGTCTCAGAAGCTAGAATGGATATTGTATATAGGAAAATGGGATGACGTCCAGGATAACAGTAAATTTTCCGGGGTTCAATTGCCCCTAGATAATAATTTAATCGAAGGTAATCCTTGTGAATGCTGGCTCTGAAAATAAACTAGGTTTAAAACTAGTACTAAATCGCACCCTTAAAATTATACAGACCTAAATCATGTTTTTTAGTAATTGGATTTTAATATCTAGTATATAAAAATAAGGTATACAATTGAAGAACTTCATATTTTTAATTAGGTCTCTATAATTTTAAGGGTGCGAAATATTTGATCAAAGTCGCAGAAAAGCGTATAAGCTTAGTGGCTGACGCAACCGCGTTTCAGTCCAATGGCGTTGTTTCGAATTCTGACCAGAAAGCATGTAGTACCTAGGGAATTTCTAACCTAACCTATCTGTACATATTGTTACAACTACCACTGTATTGATGGTGAATGTAAAATATCGTTATAAAACCTGCATATAATAAAATTGTCGCGAAAGAATATAGGTATTTAAAATTATTATAATTTATTTGATATATAGGTACATAATGAAATAAATTACGCTTGCCCACCATTAAAACTATGGTAAAATGTACTGAACTATTTATATATTTTTAAGAATTAACTACATTTTCGTAAGAATAAATGATTCATTTCAAGGTTTTAACTCACTTCCTGTCCGTCAGTACTCCTGTAGCGCACCCATTTGCCTAGCTTCGGCCTCCAATATTCTAACACGTAGGCTTCAGCATACTCCTGACCTTGGCCATTCCCAAACCTACCCTGGGTACCGGTCCCAGTGATCACGTGTACGGAGTGAAGGTCTATCTCCAGCCACTCGGTGGACTCTGTTGTGATCTGCGATCTTGGACACCATGCGCCTCCTTTAATTTCTTGATTTAACCTGTACATTAAAAGGTAAAGATATTATTTATTTATTTAGGCGTATAAAACGGTGTACAACACAAAATTGCCACTAAGACTAAACGATTACAATATGAGCTTGTTGTTCTCCTTAACATACACGCACATCTACAATAGACTTGTGCTGTTCAAACCTATATATAATATTATAAAAGTGTAGATTTGATCTATCATGCTCTAAACTTTTCGATATTCACTCTCAAATTGCATATCACATTATACGACATTGTCTGTTTGTACCAAAACTGAAATATGTCTTACGATGCGTCCCGCATTGGAAATTTTCTAATTTTATAAAACCACTAGATGACCGCATTAAAGACGTACTTACTAAAATTTGAAATTCTGAACTATCAGACAGCTGCTGGATCCAAGCTTCCCTACCCATTAGGTATGGAGATTTAGGCATCCGCAAAATCTCTAGCGTTGCTCTACCGACTTTTCTTTCATCTGCCTACAGCACTAGCCTATTATTTCAAAAAATTATGCAACACTGGGATAATGCCAGTACATCATCTTTAAAGCACTAATCGCCTGGAAAATGGCCTGCCCTAGTGAAGACATTCCAATGATTCTGAATTCGCAACGATGCTGGGATGAACCTATTTGTAGAGGATTAAAGACAGAACTTTTAAATTCAACTAACTCTAGAGGACGTGCCTGCGTCTTTGCCGTTTCCCGTAAAGAGTCTGGTTTCTGGCTTCAAGCTATCCTCTCCCCAAATGTTACCTACATTTGGGGAGGGGACATTGATGGATAATACTTCCTTTTCTTTGGCTATAAATCTGCGCTTGGGTTCTCGCATATGTGCACCACACAGATGCGTATGTGGAACAGAGGTAATCTACCCGGGATACCACGGTCTTTCTTGCCGCCGTAGTGCCGGCAGATGGTCACGCCACGCCGCCTTAAATGATGTCTTACGGAGGGCGCTTGCCACAGCTAACGTGCCGGCTTTATTGGAGCCGAACGGTATTGCACGTGACGATGGTAGGCGTCCTGACTGAATGACTCTAATTCCTTGGTGTATATAATATATATATATATATATATATATATATATATATATATATATATATATATATATATATATATATATATATATATATATATATATATATATATATATATATATATAGATAGATATTATTAGCATAGGTAAATGTCAATAAATTGAGTGATCGGTTACTTATTCTCGGCCCAAAAAAACAAAAATTAAGTGAAACCGTTGTGGGCGGATCTTATTATCCAAGAATTTAACGTTCCCAATAATCTTAGTTACGAAGTATCTGACCTAAAGTTAGTATTCTACTCTCAGTACATGTAGAAACCAAAATTAAATAACTCAGCTAGACGCAAAAAAACTGAACGTTCTATTTTCGAAGGTCCGACGGTACTTCACTACAGGACAGTTGCAGTATTGACTGTGCTCATGATCTTGGATGGAGTAGTGGTAAATAAAGTCAAGTCCCGCGCAAACGTATAAAGAAATAATATGTTCTCTATCATTTTTATTCTATAAATTCGATATGTAAATACAGTACGTTAGTAATATTGAAATGAACAAATGATTAAAGAAGTTACCTTCATTAATTTACTTCACTAAAAACAATAGTGAAAATCAATATTTATATCGCAGCTAGAATTCAACCCATTTAGGGTGCCTTTCCACCAGAGATTTAATATGCAGCTATGCTGCGAAAATGTAATATCTAAGCTACGAAACTATTGTGACCATTTCCACTGATGCTAAGCTATGTAGCAGAGCGAGTAATATGTGCTATGAAAATGCGCCGCCGCAAGGTAGCTGTGCGAGGAAGGTGCGCAACTCGAGTTATGCGACATATCGACAATAGGGAGGCACGCATCCTTCCATATAAAAAACGTAGCTTAGTTGTATCAGTTTCCACCAGTGCTATGCTGTGTGGAACAATGAATATTATTTGTGGATATCAAACGCATCCATAGCAACGTTGCATAGCACATATCTGGTGGAAAGGCACCCTAAGGGTTGCCTCACTACCAGAGATATGCTATGTAGCTATGCTGCGAAAATGTAAAAGCTAAGCTACGAAACTATGTGACTATTTCCACTGATGCTAAGCTATGTAGCGGGGCGAGTAAGCATGCGTCGTATTGACAATGGGAAGGCATGCGTCTATAGCACGCATCCATAGCTCGCATTTATAGCACGATTCCATAGCTCGCACCCATAGCACGCATCCTTCCATATAAAAAACGTAGCTTACTTGAATCAGTTTCCACCAGTGCTAAATCTATGTGGACCAATGAATATGATTGGTGGATACCAAAAGTATCCATAGCAACGTTGCATAGTACATCTCTGGTGGAAAGGCACCCTAATACTACCTGATTTTATATTATAACAGTCCCTTATGAAAATGGCTTAGGGAGAGTAGGGAACACGTCAGATAGGGCTTGAATTGTTAATAATTTGCTGTTTTCAGATGAATTATGTATACATTCGCAGGCTGTGGTTGAGGGGTGGCTGGCATAGGCTACTGAGCACGAGGTCAAAAACAAATGTTTTAATCAATTTAATATATAATAAGAAACATTTTAAAATATCATATTTAAAACCTGTATAGTGCCCAAAAAAAAAGTGTTTGATATAAGATTAACACAAATCTTCTCTCTTTTCATTCACCTTCTGCTAATTATTCGGGGTCAATACCTCTTTTCCTTGCATATTTCTCTATTCTGGCATACGTCCTCTGTCCCACCACAAATCATCATGTCATCCTTCACAAATTCTCCACGCAACATCAACATTGCAGAAAGAAAGTACTGAAACCTTCAGAACAATATGAACGCTTTTCAAAAGTCCTCTGGGCTTTCATACAACGCGTATGATTACATCAATCGACCACACAACATTTGGACTTTATGTGTGGGTGGTCGGGACATAAAATTTCATTGTACAATCGTAAAATTTAGTCTATAGTCTTAACGTACATCGGCTGTACAGCTTTGAATATTTCACGTTCTTCTTTGTGTCCATCACAAGGTCTTAGGTAGTGTACATTAAACATGTACACGAGGATTTTAATTGACGAAAACATATGTCACAATTATTATTCATTTATATTCTATTATTTAAGCCTCATTATAATATCAGATTCTCGATGCACAGATGATAAAATGTCAAGAATAATCATTGTAAAAAGAGCACTCATTAGTAAAAGTGATTTATTTAGGTCAAAATAGAACAATTTTTCTAAAACATTTAATGAAAAACAAAAACATATTTGGAGCATTGTATTGCATGGATGTGATACAAACGAATCGCGAGAGTTTAGAAGCGTTTAAAATGTGGCATTGGAAGCGCAAGCATTGTGGAAAGAAGACTAATGAAGAAGTATTGCATATGTTTAAAAAGGTGTAGAATTTTAAAATCACTTTTTTAAGATAATGTTCGACCATTTGTTATGACACGACAGCTTCTTATGCACATTAAAAGTGAAATCAAAAGACTTATCAAATATATTCAATTCTATATAAATATATTTTAATTATTTTTAAGAACTAGTTGTGCCCGCCATTTGGTTCGCGGAAGACATAATCTCCGTAAGATTTCGATATAAACGGTTAAATAAACGGATATAACGGATAAAATTGAAATTTTCTATATAATAAATCCATAAAATTTTCATTGAATTCCGTGTAAGCCATTCCAAAGTTTTTTCGAAACAAGGTTTCAGACAAATCTTATATATAAAATTCTCGTGTCGCGGTGTTTGTTACCAACCTCCGAAACGGCTGAACCGATTTGTATGAAATTTTGTGTGCATATCGGGTAGGTCGGAGAATCAGCCAACATCTATTTTTCATACACCTAAATGATAAGGGTGATCCAACCCTAAATTTTTATTTTTTTGTCAAAATTTCTTATTTATATTTTATTATGATTTAGCATTGAAAAATACATACAACCCTAAATTTTCATCCTTCTACCACCAACCCCTATTTTTTAATAGCGATATAAGTACTTTAATAATTTTCTACTCTGTTTGTTCAAGTTGATCCGAGTTTAGATTAACATTTGGTCCCGGTAGATAACGATCTAATCGGGTTCTAGATTTTTATTGTTTAAAGGCAGGACTACGTCTGTCGGGTACAGCTAGTTGACATATAAAAATTCTAAAAATAGTCATTTATGATTGGGTATCATATCATAACATGAAGGGAATAATAGCTGATAAATTTGACTGCCCACTGATTTGGTCCTTCTTTAAGAGGACTAAATCAGTGCTAGTCATTAATTACTAACATAGACATAAGGAAAAAATATTACTAATAACATTATTCTGTGTTTTGTGAATATATATTCGACTGTCTTATCCTGAAATAAATAAATTATATTATTATATCTGTTCCCTTAAAAATAGGGAGGTCCGAGACCAGCGGTGGGTAATATATGGGCTGTTATTATTTATATTCCGTTACGGTATGTTAGTTTTAAATCTTATATATAAAAATCAATTGCTTTTCGTTAGTCTCGCTAAAACTCGAGAACGGCTGGGCTGATTTGGCTAATTTTGGTTTTGAATTATTTAAGTCCAGGGAAGGTTTAAAAGGTGAGTAAATATGGAAAAAAATTGATTCTCAGGCGGTACGAAGTTTGCCGGGTAAGCTAGTATCATATAAATAGTAGTTTTCTTTGAAATTTTGGTATCTTTTTTGCTAAAAGTGATAAACACAAGCGGAACTTGCTTAGCTCGGGAATACACAAGTGTGTGTTTTTGTGCTGATTATTTTTTTAATTTATCACAAAAATAAGAGAGAAGAATTAATAATGAATAAATCGGCTGACAACACACTTATTATATATCCCCAAATTAAGCAAGTTACGCTTGTGTTATGGGTAATATACAACGGACTACTCTGGGGCCGATCCCAGATATCCAGACCATAGTAAATAATGGAGAAAATTCGTTGCCAAAATTTACCATACCAGGAATCGAACCCGGAACCTCTGTGTTGCAGTGAGGTCGCTCAACCACAGGGGACGAATTAAATAAAGATTGTAAGTAATAAATAAATAAAAAAAACTAAAAACCTATTGTCTAGAAAAATTGCAATGACAGCCTGTGTGTATGACCGTTCGTGACTGTGTACATGTATGTATGAGCAATGTATATATGTTTAGGTGTAAATATGTGAGTATATATATGCGTCACTATAGAAACGATGGAGAACACGATAGAATGTATGATTACAAATCTTGTATTTAATAGAATAAGTTATCCTATAAATGCAAGGGTGTGTTGCATCACACGCAAACCTCATACGTTTAAGTGGTGCTTTACTACTATTTTATGATGTAAAATTATTATTATTCATAAATAAATAAATAAAAAAGTAAAACCGGGCTAATATCTTAAGGTTTGCAATTAAATATGACCTCCAGCCTTAACCTCTCCAACGAGACATTTTTGGAGGTGGCCTTGGGCCAGAACGTGCTTAACACATATGCGAATGATGTATAACTTGTGCTATTTCTGAATAGATTTGGACCGCCGTGGGAGAGGGCGAATTTCAAGCCAATTATTGCTAATAATCGTCGTACTGGTGGGGGTGTCAATGTTTTTAATGTACTTCATAGTGAAAACCGAAATAGTTCTAATGCATTTATAACAAACTAGCTTCTGCCCGCGACTTCGTCTGCATGGAATAGTTACTTTGGGCTAACGCTAACTTTAACCCGCGACTTTGTATACGTAGAAGGTGCCCCACGGCCCTTCCCCCCCATGACTACCCGCCGGCCTTGCACATCATAAATGCGCGCCCCATACTTAATCATTATTTTAAAACTGCGATATCTCCTAAGATATTCATTGAAATGGAATGATGTAAATGACAATTTTGTTTTAATTAAATATTTGTGATGAATAACGTATTTATTTGGATAAGGATTAATATCATGTTTATAAAAACAACTTCGCAAATAATGCATTATTTTAGAACATATTTGATTAGCATAAAAAAGGTTATAGTGAGCCAACCTTAAAAGATACACATATGCTGTCGTGGATTTTTTTTTAGAACTTTTAAAGGGGATCAATTCTGTCACACTTGATTTTTGCGAAACTTTAACCGTTTACGCAGCGGAAGCTCTCAAAAGGAAAAAAAACATTTTGAAACATTGTTCATTGGTGCTCCGCTCCTATTGGTCTTAGCGTGATGATATATAGCCTATAGCCTTCCTCGATAAATGGGCTATCTAACACAGTATTTCCTGAGATTAGCGCGTCCAAGCAAACAAACAAACAAAGTCTTCAGCTTTATGTATGTATAGAATGATCGTACTTTAATTTTTAATTTTTTTCTATTTATGTACTTACAGCGTGTCTTTTTAAGTCAATAAATGTTTTTTTAGATTTCTTGTCTGGTTGTCTGTTTGTTCGGGATTCGCGTTTAAGCTACTGGTCCGAATTCGATGCAGTTTTCATTGATCGACAGCAAATTCTTAGACCTCTGCGCTACTTTTTATCCTTGGAATCCCGTGGGAAATTTTTTGAGAATGATTCCAAATGGCCAGTTTAAAAAAAATAAAAATTCCTAAGTTATATTTTGACTGATCTATAGCAAATTGTATGTAATAAAATATGTGATATGTTTTATACCGGATCCCCCCGGAATTTCATGTGAAGCGTGGACCAAGTCGCGGGCATATCCTAGTTTCACTATAAAAGTGGTGTTGTTTAGTGGTTAACGCACTTCTTAACTTGGATCTCAAATTAGGCGGGTTATATTCCGAAAAGCATGCTTGCCACTTACAACAGT
Source organism: Dendrolimus houi (assembly GCA_039645545.1). NCBI lineage: Eukaryota > Metazoa > Arthropoda > Insecta > Lepidoptera > Lasiocampidae > Dendrolimus > Dendrolimus houi. The sequence continues at coordinate 25,793,595 of CM077123.1, read as the reverse complement.
TTTCTAACCAAACGTGCATGTTGACCATCATTACACCTTAATAATCTTGTTGATGTTAAATTATACTTTATATAACACATCCTTGTAGAATTTGTAACTTTAATATAATTTAGGACAGATCTTGAGAACCTACAAATTGTCTCAATACGAAACAAATACATTATTGTTATGAATGTTGGTATTGTATATATCACACCCTTAAAATTATAGAGATCTAAATCAAAATTTTGAGTCATTGTATTTAAATATCTATTACATAAAAAATAAGGTACAAAATTGAATAACTTGATATTTTGAATTAGGTCTCTATAATTGTAAGGGTGCGATATGTACTCTCACCGTCTCAATATGCATGCTAGCCATGAATTGATACGACTATCCGGTAATACACAGTCAATCTGAAATTAGATTGGTAAAGGTCCAACTGCCAAACAAAGATCACTGCTCCGTACACCAATCACCTCTTGTATATGAATGCGCCGGCATCTCAAAGCGAGCGTCGTCCTCAAACAGTTATCAATTCAATCAGAGTTAACAGTATGTATGCTGTTATTAACGCATTCAGCTATGTGTCATGCGATATAATGGTTTGGTCCAATCAAATTTCAAGACGGACCGGCCATTAGGCTTATTGACGCGAGACCGGAGCGCCGAGGCACTGAGCGCTCCAATGAGCCGTGAACGAGTCCTCATAATTCACGACAGAAAGCGCGACACAAACATACAATATTTTTATTCAGCTCCATAATTGATAAATACGAGACGGTTTTTGTTATAAAAAAAGATTTTAGTCAAATCATTTCTTTTTTTCAATTAAGAAACTTTAATCATTCAATATCATTGAATTCCGTTGCGGCCTTTCAGTTCTGTCCCTTTCAACCATATATATTCAATTCAGCTGATCTGTCTATGCATCCATGAAACGTTTACGTATTTAAAATAAATAGAGGGGGCGGACAAACATATAAATAGAGATGCAGAGCACAACGATCGCACGATTGTATCAAATTCCATAATCCTCCTGATGATCCTGGTCACCAGAACAAAATTATGAAGTTACTGCACAGTCATCAGTCTTTATCAATTGTGCTAAATTTCAAATTAATTAAATGTCTGAAAGTAAGTGAAAATGATGTTGAAAGATATCATTATATTCATACACTAGACTTTGCCCTGCACCTGCGCCGCGTGTAAAACCTTAGGCAATAGCTTAGCTTTATTTTAGTCGTATAAAAAAGTTATTCAATTGTTTACATATAATAATAACAAAGAAACTAAGTCCATATAGTCAAGACAACTGCCCAGAAAAACATAGTGGTGAGCCGAAGCCAACCTGATTTGAAGTAATACCACGAATGACATGTTGTTTAATACAACGTAAATATTTGTTAGTGAATTGAAGAACGCGATTGCAGCGTCATCTATATTGATAGTCCGTCTATTCGCTGATAACGACGTTGTTTATCAGAATAAATGTAGTTTCCAAAACAGATGCGATCGCAGCGTCATATATTTCGCTATTTTCGTCTATCCTACGGAAACGACGTCATTTATAGGGATAAGAAGTATCCGAAGTTACGCGGGATATAAGCTAGCTCTATGTCGCGTTTCATTTAAATCCGTTCAGTAGTTTTCACGCGATGTTATAACAGACAGACAGACAGACAGAAATTCTAAAAATTGTATTTTCGGAATCTCCTGCTCCGAATTAGCCTCCCTGATTTTTACAAACACGAACCATTTACACGTTTATTATAGTATAGAAGATAATATTATTATATTGCATACATAAATACATTACAGATGAAGCCAAGAAAAGCATGTTAAAAATCAACTGGCAATCGCACATTGTACATCCCTACTTACGTAATTTATATTTATATCTTCGGATAGGCAACGGCTTATCCCAAACATTCAAAGCAAACATTGAAAAGTTTGTTCGTAAAATCCTGTGATCTCTGCGTTCAGTTTCTAAGCTAACACTTATATATGTATACCATCAATAAACCACAAAGAATACAATTTGATAGCCTCTTATTAACTACTAGATTCTGCCCGCGACTTCGTCCGCGTGGAATAGTTTAAAAAAAAGTAACTAAAAAAAACCCCCCGATTTTGAAACATTCTTCATTGGTGCTCCGCTCCTATTGATCTTAGCGTGATGATATAAAGCCTATAGCCTTCTTCGATAAATGGGTTATCTAACGCTGAAAGAATTTTTCAAATCAGACCAGTAGTTCCTGAGATTAGCGCGTTCATGCAAACAAAAAAAAAAACTCTTCAGCTTTATATATTAGTACTAGCTGACCCGTGCCCACTTCGCTGGGCATCAGAAAAAATTAAAAAATACTTGTTATTAACGATAATAAAATATGCCCCATGTCACTCAGGAATAATGTAGCTTTCCACTTGTGAAAGAATTTTCTAAATCGGTTTAGTAGATCCAGAGATTACACCCCTACAACGTCACAAACTCACAAACTTTACCTCTTTATTTTTTGTTGAGTTAATTACCTACTAAGCGAATTCAAAATATTTCCCCTCCCGTACTGCCCGTACCCCAGTGACGCCTACATTGCATAAGCCTATCTAGCCGATTAGGGTGCGCGGCGACCACGCAACTTTTTTCTAATATTTACATTTTTAAACTAGTGATATCTTTCGAATGGAATTTCCAAATTGAATAATTCAACAAGTTATATAAAGGTATTGAAGTAGGTTTGAATATGAAGTAATTTATTTTGATAAGGATGAATACGAAGATACGAATAAAGAGCCTTTTCTAGTGGCGGTGCTTTAATAAATTTTTTAAAATAAAAGAACATTTATTGTGGCATAACTATAATAGTTAGACATTGCTGTCACGATACTTTTTGTAAATAATGATGTGTTCTGCAAAGTCGTAGTACATCTATCATCAATAGTTTTCACAGCGCACGCGATTTTAGGTAATTTTTTACACCTTGGGTTACACTATTGGAGTTTTAGTAAGGATCCCTAATTAAAAAAAAAAAAATAGAGCCTATGTCAACCGGGGATAGTGTAGCTTGCCAACAGTGAAAGAATTTTTTTAATCGTGTCAGTAGTTTCGGAGATTACCCCCTTACAACGTCAGAAACGCACAAACTTTGCCTCTTTACTTTTTAAAATATCTAATAGATTTTTATATCCTTTATGTACTCGTCAACTAAGTATATCTATGTATGAATAAGAGGGTGAGTATGAAGCGAACTTTAATTACCGAAAACGACCTAATTCAAAAAATTGTTTTAAGTAAATCAATAAACACGTTCACGACTCACGAACTCACGACAATATTCGATAGGAACCCTCCGTAACGACATCTTACAAGTAGAATTGTATAACATTGATCTCTTGAAGCAATAAACGTATTTATTGTTGGGATATAATATCCAGCCCATATAAATGACCCACTGCTGGGCTTGGGCCTCCCATTATAGGGGAAAACGGACAGTATACCCGCCACGCTTGTCCGAGGCGGCTTGGCAGGTTTGACACATCGGTTATCTCGATGTGCAGGTGGCATCACAATATTTTCCTTCACCGTTGTTAGCACGTGGTAATTGTAACAATATGCACATCAGGTCAGAAAACTGACTAAGTGGTGCATGCGTTCCATCCAGGATCGAACCCCCCGCCCTTTGAGTTTCGGACGCGTGCGCATGCCATTACGCTACGACGACTCGTGTTATTGTTGGGATATCAATATGAAACCATGATCATTAAAGGAGAACTGATTCTGTAACATACATACATGTATAAAACATATTTAAAAAAAAGAGAACTTGAGATTTAAATAGACTAAGAAATATAAATAAAAACAATATTTAGTTAGACGTGTTGCTGGGAAGCTTCTCCTTAATAGCAATAACACGTTGCGAAGCGGTGAACATAGAATAGGAAGAAAAATTAAATTTTAACTTATATGTGTACTACTACTACAGAATGAGAAACATTTAATTAACTTTAATCCTTATCCCTTTTCCCTATTAATATTATAAATGCGAAAGTAACTCTGCCTGTCTGTCTGTCTGTCCGTGTCTGTTCCGTTTTCACGGAAAAACTACTGGACCGATTTGGCTGAAACCAGTTTATATATATATTCGATGCTGAGGATGAACATTGGATAATTTTTATCCCAAAAAATGGGATAGTTTCCGGGATAAAAATATATTTGTCTCTCTCTTTGTTATGCTTTTATGGAAAAACTACTGGACCGATTTGGCTGAAATTCCGTATATATGTAATTTTAATACCGAGGGTGGACAAGGAATACTTTTCATCCCGGATAATGGGATAAGTTTGGGAATAGATTTATGAAAAATTATCCCAGAAAGTAGGATAGGTTTTCATTTTGTGACTTGCCATTTTCGTCAGTTTAGTTAATTTGGTCATTTTGATCGATTTGGTTGATGTGGTCGGTGTGGTCGGTGTGGTCGATGTGGTCGATTTGATCATTTTGGTGTACATATGTAGTTTTAATACCGAAAATTGGCATAGAGACTTTTCATCCGGGAGATGGGATAGTTTGCGATATAAAATGAAGTGAATTTTCTGGGGCAAATAGCAGTAACATAATATAATACAATGTAACAACAAGAGGCACGCACTAGACGTTAACTTTCGGCAAAGCCGCGGGGTAAACTCTAGTGTATTCATATTTTAGTAAATATTTCCACGTGGCTTCGTTCAGGTACAGTTTGGATATTTATCCCGCAGAGACTATCCCAATTTCTGGGAGAGAAAGTTAATATTCATAATATTTTAATAGAATATAATTTATTGCATAAACTGTCACATACATATAATTTAAAGATAGAGAAAGACAGTTTGTCCTTTCGAATATACAATACAGGCAGTTTATAATGTTGCCTGGCCGTTATATATTACTATTATTATCATGTCATTAAATTTTTCTGTTATTCATTACCAAAATAATAAAATAAAGAAAAATATTATTATTGTAACAGCATTAAAATTAAGTCATGGTAACGTGGTGGCTAACGGATCCGTGTCTCATTCTAACCAGTTTGATTTCTGGGAGATTAGCAGTACTGTTGGTATTACCAAATATTAACGATATAGAAAAACAACATTTTTTATGTTTGCTTATAGGCAAACTTGCAAACGAACCACCTGGTGGTTGGTGGCTATCGTCGCCCATGGACATCTGCAACACTAAGGGATCCGATGCGTTGCCTAACTCGTTAAGACTTTCAAGTATATGTTTACGCCCTTTTTGAAAAGCCCCCTATTGTAGCGCTCCGGGAAAACCGTTCATTCCATAACTTGCACACATGGCACATATATAAATCTGCACACATATATATATAATTCTTCTGTACGTGTGTTGACGGTGAACTCCTCCTAAACGTCTGGACCGATTTTGATGATATTGGTTTTGTGTGTTTCAGTGGGTCCCCGGGTGGTTTAGATTCACAATTGGACCGATAGGTGGCGCTGAGATCGGGTTCTAGAATCCTCCTAATCACCTGGAGCGATTTTGGTGATTTTGTTTTTGTGTCATGAAACAAAGTCTTTTAGGAATTCAGAAAATATGGCGGTACGAAGTTCGCCGGGTCTGCTAGTACACATATAAATTTTAACAACTATCAATTCATTCTCAAAGTATTGAAGAATAAACAAACAAAGTCACTTGCGGTTTATATTTAATATTGATGCATAGATCCAGTTCTATCGTCCAAGCTCTTTGGTTCCAATTAATTTTTCAATATGAATTATATACAAAATCTCCAGACGCTCTTCAAATGAATTAATTAGTATTGCAAGTCAAGTGTACACTGTGCATTCCTTAGCTCCACTGTCACCGATAAATCAATTTGATTATTAATTAAATCTCGTCTCTAAAATATATTGTTTGAAAACGAAGACCGCTTGTCGCATTGACAACCGGAACAAAGCATTTAATATGCAAAATTGAAACATTTTATTTTCACTAGAGGAATTGCCGATACGAATGCAAATAGGATTTTGCGGTTACCGGCAATTGACAGCGCTTCGTCTGTTCATAAAGCCCAGTTCAGTTAGTTAAAGGCTTAACATGCCTCTAAGCGAATGCACATGAATGTTTGCACTTGTTCGTTTCTCCTATAACATTCCAACAAGTCAAAGGAGCGCCGTTCAAAAGTATGTAAAAGTACTACGACCGGCGAGAAAGTTATGAACTTAAGACGAAATTATTTTGCACAATCGTCTCCTACCGAAAGGCTTATATGGAATATACGGAACACGCTCTTTCATATCAGTTTGATTTCTATATCAGTTGCATAAATAGCGACATTCGAAGTCACGTTGTGAATGCCTGTGGTTAGTTTCAATTGAAGCGTACCTATACGAGCTTTGACCGCCAGTAATGATGCATGTCCATTGCATCGGTTAGTTTCTGAGGTGTAATTACACTACGTTGCGCCGTTGTGTGTGTAAATACATGCAACGATTCAACTACAAAGACATTTGCATACAGACCTTCCATTCTGTGGAGCCACATTGCCGTCGTTGTAACAAGAGCTAGCGCTGACGTCTCTGTCGGGAATCAACCCACTCTCCATGCCAAGTGGAGCGATACATTGAGCTGCGAACAGACGAACAATAAATGTATTACAATTTACAATGCTATACTAGTAAAATTTATGTATTTAATGGCATCAAAATAAATAGAAAAACTTAATTGAAAACTGCTATTGTATTTGACGCCTAATCGTATATTAATCTTTTTATTTTTTTGTCTGTGAGTCTGTCAAGTTGATCTCGAATACGCTTCAAAAGTGTTCAACAAATTTCAAAGAAAATTTTAGGTAGGAAAACAAGAATTTTCATTGACCTATGTTTCATTGCTATATTTGGCCCGCCAGATTGACCATATCTTCTGTGCCTGTGTATGTGACTGAACTCCTCCTAAACGGCTGGACCGATTTCGATGATTTTTTTTGTGTATGTTCAGGTGGATTCGAGAATGGTTTAGAATTTAGATTCACAATTGGACCCGGTAGGTGGCGCTGTAATTGGGTTCTAAATTTTATTACGACGTCTGCCGGGACTAGTATGAATGTAAATTCAAATTTCCGCGCGGGCGAAATGATGGACATAGTAGATAGCTAGTTTTATATCAAAACAAGCCTTAAACTAGATAGCCCATAACGTACAATGCAAGTAGATAGGTCCCCCGCCCCTATTATACTGTTACTTTAATATATTAGTTATCAAGCGACTTTGCCTAAGTAATTAAGAACCACAAAAGGTAAAATATATTTCAATATAACACTTTTTTAATGCTTGTTAAACGAGCCTCTTATTCAATAAATGCGCAAATACTGCGCCCATTCAGACATGAAATTGATATAAAAGTAATAAACGGTTCACATGTGTACGTCGTATTGCGTGCGTCGTGTAACGGGTCCTTAAAAAGCTCGAATCGATGTTGATAAATGAAATGTTCTGTAAATAAACATAATATTAAAGCATTTCTCTAACATTAGTGGAGAGAGTTTTCGGTCGAATAAATAATACATTTATTTACTGTTTTCTAGGCTTTGAAAGCCAAATGGTAAACATGTGTGACCATTGCTCAAGGACAAAACAATCTGTGAAAATTTTCTTATTACAGGTCTTGAATAGTCATAATCATAATAATCGATACGAAATAAGCTTATTTTATTATGCTACTAATTTGTGAAATAACATATTATGTGACTTTAACGTCGTGAAAAAAGTTGCTTCTGCTGCTACCATCTAAAGTTTGAATTGTGTAGAATGGAACATTATAAAAACCCTAAGGTATGGAGTTAAGTTTTAGGTGCTAATTTGTATTTAATATCTCTGTAACAACAATAAAAAATTAATTCAAAAACACTGTTACGAGTTGCAGGACTCGAATTAAAATGCCGTTGGAATTATTATAGAGTTTATTACGACTATACAAACACGTATAACAGGTACAAATATAACAGAACACAAAAAGTCCAAACGTAATGCAGAAGGTCGTAATTCAATAAAACGCGCAAAGTCCGACACTTATTAGATTCCCGATTGTAGTAAATACGTCTTGCTTCGCTCGTGGTTCTCGCTCGACTAACTCTTCCTCAATCGGGCCATTGGTTTATACTGCACAAATGCAAATATGTCTGCCCGGCAAGCGTCGACGCAATTTCCTAGAAATCGTAATCCGCACACCTGGCTAATTATGCCTGCAAACGGCCATAAACGAGTACAATAGGCTGTTCTCCACAATAACCAATAAATAAGTAAACAAAAGAAGACAATCATTAAATAATTACAATTAGTTCAAATGCTGACAGGTAATAAAATATGTTGTTATAGATATGCAGGTGTGAATTTGTTTTTGTCGGCGTCTAGGTCGTAACAATACTTTCAATGAGAGTTGGTCAAACAAAGATATAATACAAAAAGACTAATTACGCTTTAATCAAATATTCTAAAAAAATCATATAACTATACTATAAATATAATAAAACTAACTTTAAAATAAATATACAATATAAAAAAGAGAGTTTGGTTTCATTAAGAGTACCAGAAGCAGTTAACAAAGTCAGACATGTGTCATCATTAATATTGAATGCATCATTAAAAGCGAACCAACACGCGCTTCGCCGTTTTATTGATTACAACGCAAAACTTTCATAGGAGTTCATTGGCGCTATATCCATCACACGTTCAATGACATGTCGACGCATCGCCGCGCGCTCAAACGGCATCATTGAATAATTAACAATGTAAGTAAAATCTAACGATGTCGTGTGTATTAGCCTTTAGATTATGCACAGGGCTCCGGCCGCCGGGCAAAGTTAGATGACATTTAGATGCTTGTCTTGCTCGGATTGGGCTTCGTCTAAATCATTCAACGCTAGTTACTAACTGATAGGGTTTAACGGACACTGATTACACATGCGCCTTCCATTACAGCAATTGTATCGGCCACTAAAGCACTGATATTAGACGGATTGAATTTTAATTGAACACATACGGGCACAATAGGTTTTAGATTATTCGTGAATAAAGAAGAATGTGGTACATTTTATGCATAGACCGCGGATTTTGTGATTTTTGCAATCGTGTTATAATTTCGCAGCAGTGAAATGCCGGTGTTAGTATGAAATAATATTTTAGAAATTTATCAATAAACATTCATATTTCAATATCATCTTTATCGTTATATAGTACTAGCTTTCGCCCGCGACTTCGTCCGCATGGAATAGTTTAAAAAAAGTAAGTAAATGGAAACCACCCGATTTCGAAACATTCTTCATTAGTGCTCTTATTGGCAATCCGCTCTTATTGGCCTTAGCGTTATGATATATATATAACCTATAGCCTTCCTCGATAAATGGGCTATCTAACACTGAAAGAATTTTTCAAATCAGACCATTAGTTCCTGAGATTAACGCGTTCAAGCAAACAAACAAACTCTTCTGCTTTATATATTAGTATAAGATAAAACAGTCGCTTTCCGCGTCTGTCCGTATATCCGCTAACTCCTAAAGATCAAGAGAATTTTTAAGGGGATTTTTACTATCAAATATATATGTATATATATATATCTTACCCCACCAGGAGTCAAACATGGGATATCTAGTGTTCGTGAGCCAAGCGTTCTAATGTTCATATCACTAGACTACAAAGGCCATCAAAGTAATACATTGCAAGATATTAACTTGAAATAATTATTGTATGAAGACCATCCCGAAATGCCTTAAGACGAAAGCTTTCGAGCAGTGCGTCCTCCCCGTCCTGATCTACGGGGCCGGGACGTGGACACTGACGGTAGGACTGGTCCACAAATTTCAAGTCGCTCATCGGGCTACGGAGCGAGCTATGTTGGGTGTTTTCTTATGGATAGTTAGAAATGAGGATATCCGTAAGAGAACCCAAGGTAACCGACATAGCTCGCAAAATTAGCAAGTTGAACTGGCAGGGAGCCGGTCACATTTGTCGCAGAACCGATGGCTGATGGAGCAAACGAGTCCTGGAGTGGTGGTAAACGTAGTGTCGGACGCTCTCCAGCCCGATGGACCGACGACCTGCGCAAGGTCGCCGGTAGGCACTGGATGAGGAAGGCAGAGGACCGTGATGAATGGCGTTGTCTTGGGGAGGCCTACGTCCAGCAGTGGACGGTTATTGGCTGACGACGAATTGTACGATGACTTTTCACCGTGACTTCGCCCACGTTGTATACTAATATTATATTTTAAAAAATGTTTACTGTACTTCCCGGCCATATAAACTTTTTCTATGACAGATTTCACTCCTTCGTGAGCATAATATACTTGAAGATTTCTTTCGTGTATTGATGCAAGATTATAATTACCTAAATTAAGCTAGAGTAGAATGATCTTTTCCCTTCTCTATAATCCTTATAATGTATCACTAAAACTAATAAATACTTTCTTAGATTTAAGTATTTATTTAATTATTGTTACTGACATTATTTACATAATTTTGTTTACGAAAAGATAATTTTAATAATGATGTGTCAGCACATCAATAATTTACAAACAATATTATGTTAATGAATTATTGATTGTTATGTGTTGTTGTCCAAATAAATAAAGAGATCTGTGCCGCTATTTTATGTCATTACTTTTGTATTCAACGTTTTAACGGTTTTAAGCGCGGCATTTTATTTATTTTATTTTTATTTCGACTTTTCGGCCACTTTTCAGTAGCCGTGATTACGAAAAACAAAGATCCGTTATTACGGTTTTTTCACGGAGTTTTAGTTTACTAGAGGCGAACACATACGAAAATACTATGTCTTCTTCAATGTTTCGGAACAATAAATTATCATCAAATGTTAAATAGAATAGAACATACTTTATTGTAAAAAAATGCTATGTAAAATCAAGAACATTATTCATATACAAGTAAAAGCGACGGTCTTATCGACTATTGGCCGGTTCCAATATCATACTATTCATTCGCTTTCCCTACCATCGGTTGAATTTTGACCTTAGGGTGTTTTTGAGCTTATGTCAAATTTTTATCAATAGCAAGGCAAATTTACTGTCTGTATAATATAGGAACCGGGCCTATAGTGGTCTCTTCCAGACAATATTTGCTTGGAGTGTGAGAAGGACAACAAGAGTCTGTTGTTGCTAAACCAGCACTCGTACAATAATGGGTAGATATAATAAAACTACGTTTTATCGGTTTTAAATGCGGTAATTTATTAGATTTTTATTATTCCTACGTTTCAGCCACTTTTCAGTAGGCGTGATCACGGAAGACAAAGAATGTCAACAATGAGTATTGTTAAAGTTTTATTTAGCCTACAGCCAACTTGTTCATTTTAATTATTCAGTTTTAATTTTGTTTATGGTTATTAGTTACCCTATGGGAGCCTAATCTAATCTACCACCGCTTCGCAACATGTTGTGGCTTGAAGAGAAAAAGCGGCGCAAGAAACTCTTCAGCAAACATGCCTAGCTATTTTATATAATATTAAAATGGGTGGTAGGAAAAATAAAAATAAATTATCCATCAATTTTGTTTGTGTTCGGGTGCACGCAGAAAGAGCTTAGTGTGTTGAGGTCTGGCAGTTGGTTTTTGCTGGGTTTGGGTCTTGATAGTTATGATGATCAGATCCCAAACAGGTGGTACTTGCCAACCATCTTCTCTATTGAAATTTGGGAGTTTTTTGATTTCAATGCCTCACGCATCATTCTAGGTATGAAACAATTCTATTTCGCGAGGATTTGTGGTTTATCGAATCTGATGTAGTGGTTGGGTTTATCCAGCGTGTGTTCACTGATCGCAGACTTTGTACAACTTGTGTGTTTCATGTCAGCAATGTGTTCTTTTACCCGTGTTTTATGCTCCTCTTTGTTTGCCCAATGTATGATAATCCACACTCAAAATCGAGCTTGTAGACACCTGCTTCCGCGCTTAATATCTTTAAAACGTAGTTTTATTATGTATACTAGTCGCGAAAACTTAAGAAAACGAGTAGATAGATACATTTACACTGGAGTGCATAGACAATTAGCCGATGGTTAAAATTATATACATCGCAAAAACTATATGGCTAAACAGCGATTATTTTATTTTAACCGTCGCTTAAATGTTGATGCACACTAGCCTTAGTAGACAGTGTAGCAAAGTACATATTTTGTATAAGAAATTTTACGTAAATAAATTAATTTACAATGACGCGACGACCGAAAGAAAATCAAAACAAATTCATTTGCACATTTATGCATTAGTATGGATGTAGTCCATCCATATCCACAACGCAGACATATTTTTATAGGATAGATTATGGCGTGATCACTGGGCGTAATCATAACCACTGCCGTTTAAAACAAATTACATTCGCGCAGCATGACGACATTTGGCCATATATAAGTTCGCATTGCCAGCGTTATTAGTGAAATGCGATACAGCGTTAAGTTATTGAAACATTAGATTAAGTTAGTTCTAGATTTTGCCTCGGCACCGTACATTTTTCCGGGATAATGTACGGTGATGTGCTATTCCAGACTATAATCTACTTTTGAGCCAAATTTCGTCCAGATCCGTGCAGCCGTTCTGGCGTGATTGAGCAACAAACGTCCATCCAAACTTACGCATTTATAATATTGTTACGAGTTATGGGACTCGTATTAAAATGCCGTTAGAATTACTATAGAATTTATTAGAACTGTACACACACGTATAAAACAGGTACAAATATAACTGGATACAATAAGTCCAAATGTAATGCACGATTAAATAACACGCGCAAAGTCCGTCACTATATCGCTTATTGAATGTACACGTCTTGCATTGATCGTGGTTCTCGCTTGACTGCCTCACCCCTCCGTTCGGGCATTGTTTTATAATGCACCGATGCCATATGTCTACCTGGCAAGCGTCGGCGCAATTCCCAGAGAACATAATCTGCACACCTGCTTAATTATTCCTGCGAACGGCCATAAACTAGTACAATAAACTGTTTTTCTAATGAAACAAAAGAATTCCAAATGCGGGAAAGTAATAACCCGAGGTTATGGCAGGCAGATGTGCATTTACTTTGTCGGTGTACTTCGTGGAATTTTGGCTAAGTTGTAACAATATTATATTTTCGTCATCAGTGCAGGATATGGTAACTACATTTTTTAATGATATTATTTTTTCGTCAAAGTTGTTACATAATACATGTAACAACATATCACTATTTGATGAAAAAAATAATATCATCAAAGATGTAATAACAAGGTCCTGCACTAAAGGCGACGATATGCATTATTACTATAGTATAGATTCGACGAACAAATTAGTCATTGCATGTTCGGTAACTACTCACCGGGGTCTCATATTAACCAATCTATCAAACCCAGTTCGTATGACTGCACTAACAAACTGATACATTGACACATCGAAAGTAGATAATGTACGTCGAATCATTTAATTAGCCAATAAACAATGTGTGATAAGTATTGCAGCAGATAATTGTGTTTGTCTCGAGAGGCGGGCGGAAGCAAAGTTCATTCTTATTGAAAAATAATATTTGAAGCACACTGTTCAATAACCTCATACGATTTATTTTTTTTCAACTCAAAACCATCAATCAATGAAAAAGAAAATATTTGTGTACTTTTAGGATCTCAAGGCTTATTTTTGCAAAAACTAAAAGTCTGTCTATATTAATATAATAAATCTGTTGGTGGGTCGAGTTTAAACACTGAATTTAAAAAATGAGAAAGCTCAGGCTGGCTAACTGGGAAAAACTACCGACTACCGAAATTTCTACCGACTGTACAGTGAGGAGCGCACCGAGGAACTCAGAATGGTGTCTTCGTCTTCTTTTTACCACCGCACCGCTCGCCATCGGCTGGGTATTCATCCCCAGTTCCTTGAGCCGCTTCGCTCATATACGCAGCGTTTCTCGAGAACGTTTCTTTCGCGCACCGTGAGGATTTGGACTGAGCTCCCAGCTGAGGTTTTGCCACAGCCCTCCGACAGGGGTTTTTTTAAAAAGGGTGTCATAAAATCCCTTCGAGGTCGGCAGCGCGTTGGTGAGATCTTTGGTGTCGCAAATGTCCATAGGCGACGGTAACCGCTTTCTATTTGGTGGGCCACCTGCTTGTATGTTGTACTCCAGCAGTAAAAAACTGCAGCTTTTAGGACTTTGCTGTGTCTGTTAGAGCATCACGTGAAAACTAAAGAACGGATGTAAATGAAACTCAACACAGAGCTAGCTTATATTCTTTATTTTTTAAAGAGGGGAACTCCGTTTATGGACTTCCCACCACGGGGGAAACGCGGCGGAGTGTGAAATTCGCCATGTTAGGGTGGCACTATCACCGCAAGCAAGTGCTATTGCCACACCTCGGTATTGGACCTAGCCATTTCGCAGGCGGCGGCCCATGAGGCCTTTTCCACTGCCGAGGGGGGGCAAGTCCCCGGCGATTTCATTTTCTCTATTCGTGGGGAGGCTTGTAACGCGCCCCACGGGAGGAGAGGTGAGCGCACGCGAAACACCGGTGCGCCCTCATCTCGGCGGCACAAACTGCGGGTGGGAACCCTTTCCCCAAGGGGCAACACGCGCCACCCGCCCCTCAGGGCGGTAGGAAGTCTAAGGACGCTCCTTTGGCGGGAGCGGAGCAAGGGCGTACGCTCATGCTCCCGCTCCGCCTCCTCAGCAAACATTATGCGCTCGCAGAAGGAAGAGACGGCGTCCCATCCGAAGCTAGCTTATATCCTGGATCAAAACTTAGGATACTTTTTGTCCCGATAAATGACGTCGTTTCGTGCCACCGTTGCAATTCGCTAACAAACACTTCTTCGTGGCAACGCGAACAAGTTTCGCCAGCAATACTAGTATGTTAGACAATATTATATCGTTATCATCGTCCGTCCATCAATCTGTCTATGCAAGTCACAGGCAAATATGTCAAATTTGAAAGGAGGGTGTATTCTGCATACGCTACAATGGTGCAATAGGACCACGAAGTTACTAAATATTAGGGATTAATAATAAATAAATTGTACATAGATCCAAAAAATAATGGAACTAGAGTCTGTAGTAATAAGAAAAAACCATACAAGGGAATTGAAAGACGAAACAATTTTTCGAGTCGTGTACAGATTGTGGTATTTCATAGAATATTTTCAAATTCAAAGTCGCTCAACGGGCTATGGAGCGAGACATGTTAGGTGTTTCTCATATGGATGGAATCAGAAATGAGGATGTCCGTAAGGGAACGAAGGTAACCGTAGCTCGTGAAATTAGCAAGTTGAAGTGGCAGTGGGCCGGTCACGTCTGTCGCAGGACCGGCAGCTGATGAAGCAAAAGTATCTTGGAGTGGAGACCACTTCTCGGCAAACGTAGCGTAGGATGCCCTCTGGTCCGTTGGATTGATTTGCGCAAGATCGCCGGAAGGGGCTGGATGAGGAAGACAGGAGAGCGGGATATGTATATGTTTTATCCGTGCAGGAGTGGAGAAAGAATACAATATCCTGCGGCCTGGCGGTCTGACGTAAGAGGCGACTAAACAACCCACAGCGAGGTGGTAGGGCATTTGCCCTACTAGAGGGCTAGCACCCTGGTCTAAAGTATGTCTCCATAACAACCTTGAGTTGTGTCCCGGCATTAGTGACAAGGTTTCAGTCTCCCTTAAGAGAGCAGCAGCGCATTTGTAGCACCTTTGGTGTTGCAAATGTCCATAGGCGATGGTAACCGCTTTCTATTAAGTGGGCCGTCTGCCTATCTGCTGAACTCATACAAAAAAAATTGGCGCAAACTTGGGGAGGCGTCTAGCAGTGGACAGGGACTGGCTGAAGAAGATAAGAATGTGATTTAATAAATGACTTTCTATATCAGAGTCAATATGGAGAGAGAGCTTCTAAAGTTGTACGATATGTGTTTATTATTTATTCAAATTCAGATTTCAATGCTCATAAAATTTTCATTGTCTACAGAGATAATATAAGAATAGAGTGGTACTGGTAAGACATAAATATAACTATTGTCTCATTTTTATACCGCAGAAGTGCCATTTAACGTAGGATTGAAAGTGCACTGATACATTGTAAGCCAAGAGCCCGTTATCACAATGCACTTTAATACAGTAGGCAAGGGATCAACGCTTCGTTTATGTCGAGATATACGGCGTTATTAATATGGTATTATGGCTACCACTGAACAAGATTAGGGTACTTTAAATCCTTACTTTAAAATTAAATTTAAAAATACATTCATTTTACATACACGCCAAATCAATTGTTACAAAATTCCATTAATTAAAGTAATTTATCTGTTTATTTAGTTCATTTACAATAATTACACCATAACATTGTAATAGACAAATTAAAAGCACAATACTAAAATTTGTGTGAAACCTATTAATGTAATGAAAACTTATTATTGTAAATGTAATGAACCTGCTTCATCTCCAAGAACGTTAGTGTTAGTGACTATGGCCACATGCGCCTTGTTTATATCGTTAAAAATAACGCCCTTAATGATTAGCCACATTAGTGTATATACAATATACATACGTTATCTGTCAATGTTTAACGTTGTTAACTACTAATAACAATGTCGCATAACCAATAACGCAATAAAATGGCTACACCTTTGTGATAGCGTCACTAACACTAGTTCATTCGCGTTAAGAATGCAGTGAGTCATCATTGTTCGCCGGCCTAGCCCCGCCATTGATTGACCATTTGAAGGCATAGCTTCGAACGCGACGGTTGTGCCCTGTAATTGTGTTAACTGATTTATATTTAAAAAAATGAATACCTCACCAATCCGTAAAAAATAGAAGTGGTTCGGCAATTGATAGTGGAGAGAGAAAAGTAATTTACAATGTTTTTAAGTATATTAAACAGTCTGATTTAAATATGACCGTGGACAGCATAGTACAAAAAACGGCAAATGCATGCGGTGTGTCCGAGAGAACAGTTTATAGTATTCTAATAGTAATAGTTAAAAAATAGTAATATAATAGTAATAATCTAATAGTTAAAAAAAGGAAAATAATACATTGAAATAGACCGACCACGTCTTACAAGAAGAAAATACCATGTGGGATTTAGATGACGTCATGGAACTCGCTGCAGAAAATTCTTTTATTATAAATACTAACGAGGATACTAGTGATAGTGATTAAAATATTAATAACTTAATTTTGATTTTTAACTTTTAAGTGTATTTTTTAAATTCATTAAACTTAATCTTTAAAAGTATAATTTGTTTGAATTTTAACACCACTGTGACATACACCTTTACCCTGCAGTTGCACTGATGACTGACTGCATTCTTAACGCGAACGAACTTATAATACTTGTATAAAGTATTTGGGTGTATTACTAGATGACAAGCTTACTTGGTGTTCGCATATTAATAAATTAACTACACAGACTAGAAAAATAATTTACATCTTTAAGGAATTACGGAATGTGGCTGACCAATCACTTCTTAGAACAGTTTACGTCTCATTAGCTCAATCAGTATTGTCCTACTGTATTACATCCTGGGGAGGAGCAAGAAAAAGCCACCTAATCAAATTAGAACGAGCGCAACGAATACTTTTAAAAACAATAAAATCGAAACCTAACAGATATCCGACGGTTATACTTTATTCTGAGTGTGACGTCCTAACAGTCAGGAAACTGTTTATACTAAATGCTACCTTGTCCTACCACCAAAAATCAATATATGACACAAAATATAACCGTTCCACTCGAAGAAAGGACAAAATTTTCCCCATCGATTCTTACAACTCATTTTATATGACTAAGTTCCTATGTTTCCTTGGGCCTCTGTGTTATAATAAAATAAATAAAATCCTTAATATTTACCCTTTAAACAGGTTCCAATGCAAACAAAAATTGATAACGTGGCTAAAGACTAAAGACTATGAAGAAGTGGAAGAACTTTTTAAGATTTTAAAATGATTGTTTCAATTCAAATCTATACTTACACACTTAAGTACACATACATTTCAGATAAGCACACACACCATTCGCATACATACAGGCACACACACATGCACAAGCATACATGCATTTACACTCGTTAAAATTAACATGTTTTTTATTTTTATTTTTTTAATTATTTTACACACTTGCATTAAACATTTACCCAGGTTCCTACTTTATATACTCGCGTTACCATCTGTCTATACAAGACTATACGGCAGTATAACACCTTACAAAATTTTGTAGCACTTCTACCCACATAATATAAGTGAAACATTCAAATTATACATTATAGGAAGGAACTAACACCTATAGTACAGGCTTTGCCTAGTTTAGGTGTTAGTATCCACTAATTTTATTATTTATTTCTAGTTTTCCTAATTATTAATTAGATTTAACTTATTTTATTGTAATAGAACTTTATATCACCTTCTGTTATCATTGTAACAATGCTCTGGTACCTAATAAACTATTTTATTATTATTTATTATTATTATTATAATAACTAATCTCAGATGTAGGACAGGCATAATCGTTTTTATTTTTTAAATAAATGTTATTCACATTAACCTTCGATATCGTGTACCCAGCGAAAGATCATTCTTTATACGACGACGACGACGAAGAAAGAGTCTGGACTTCGGTGCCAATTGAATTGGCGAGCAGTATATAAATTTGTACCCTTCGTAAATTACCGGTGTCTTTTTTAAGAAATATTCAAACAAATACAAAACCCTTATACTATTCTACCATCCATCTGTATTAAAAAAACATACTAGGTATTTATGGATGATATTGGATAGGAAAGATGAAATTTGTACTTAAACGACTATGCAATGCTGTTAGAGAAATCGAGATAGAAATTGAGTGAGGACAAATAAAATCTTATAAAAGTCGTGGTAGCGTAATGGCTAGCGCACGCGTCCCAAACTTAGAGGGCGCGGGTTCGATCCTGGTCGGAACGCATGCACCACTTACGTTAGTTTTCTGATGTAATGTGCATATTGTTACAATTACCACGTCCTAACAACGGTGAACATCGTAATGCAACCTGCACATCGAGATAACCGATGTGTCAAACCTGCCAAGCCGCCTTGGACAAGCGTGGCGGGTATACTGTTCCCCCTACAATGAGAGGCCCGAGCCCAGCAGTGGGACACTTATGGGCTAATATTATATATTATTATATAAATAAAATCTACACGCACCATATTGTTTTTATTTATCAAGTGTGTAACAATAATACCATAAATTTAAAGACATCTGTATTATTTATAAGTAATATTCTTAATTTAATATTCTACAGGGCATAAAGTTTGAGGGCCGATTGTGTACCGAATATTATTTTACAGTTTTACACAATTAATAATTCCTCCCAATGTACCGGCGCAGTAGACCAATTTTAGTAGCGCGGGAATTGTACGACAGCGTACAAATAGCGTAAGCGGAAGCTAAGAATGCATAACAAGCATGACTCTGCCCTTTCTGCTTGCTAATAAAGTTCAATTTAGATTATTTACATGACGGAAACCTATCTGCACTTTTCTGCGGGAACGAAAATTACCAATCGGAGCAATTATAAGCCGTGTAAAACTTTAAGAATTTCGAATCTTTAAAGCTTGATTTACATTTGCATTAGTTAAGTAATTAGGCAACTTGCGAAACTGGTGAGTTCTTATCATCGTTTGAACATACAGTTAAGTAATAAGTTGTCAATTAAGTAGATGTCTGTCCGAACGGTTAAAAACAATTATTCGCAAGTTAATTACGTAACTAAGGGCCGATTTTTCAATCATGAGATAAAAATTGTCATTTATATAAATTATAACCTGACTAGATTCAAAAATGAAACAATACAACTGTTTTACTTATGCAACTCTTAGTTTTTATTTTCCCATGTTGTATTTGTGGTGTCAACCCACCACAAATACAATGATGTATGGCAGTGAAAGTTGGGTATGGCAGAAGAAGCATGAAAGTAGGATAAACGCAAACAATCCGTGCAGGAACGGAGAAAGAATACAATGTTCTGCGGCCGGGCGGCCTGTCGTAAGAGGCGACAAGACAACCCAGCCAGGTGGTAGGGTATTTGCCCGACTGGATGGCTACCATCCCTGGTCTAGAGTATGCCGCCATAACACCTTGATTTGTGTTCCGGCATTAGTGACCAGGTTCCAGTCTCCCTTAAGAGAGCAGCAGCGCATTTATAGCACCTTTGGTGTTGCAAATGTCCATGGGCGATGGTAACCGCTTTCCATCAAGTGGTCCGTCTGCCTGTCTGCTGAACTCATGCAATAAAAAAAACGCAGTTGAGAAAAGAAAAACGCAAATGAGAGCTTTGAGAAATATATGTGCGGTTAGCTTGAATGATATGATAAGGGAACATTGTGGATTGAAAGAAGTCCTAATAACAAGAGTTGAAAAAGGAATGATAAGGTGGTTTGGACATGTAGAGAAAATGGATAAAAGTAGAATGACAAAACAGGTGTATGACAGATTGTGAATGGTAGAGTTGTTGCCGGTAAACCGAGACGAACGTACCAAGATCAAATATCAGTAGTGTTAAAGAGAGGTTAGGTAAAAAGCATCTCAAATAAAGGTGCATGTACGAAGAGGTTAATGAAAGTAGATGAAGCGACAGTTGTTTGTCAGGATCGTCCCAAGTGGAGACCCATTGTCTCTGCCTACCCCCATGGGAAATAGGCGTGATATTTTGTATGTATGTATGTTGTATTTTATTCTTATGAATAACTTTTATCTGGTAATTGAAAAATCGGCCCTAATGTAAATGTAAATCAAGCTTAATAGGCATTAATTGCAATGAAACTTGGAAGACTATCGAATACAGACAATGCATATTTCAAATATGAAACTAAAATGTATATATATTAAACTTAAGGCCTACCACCAAGTGTGTCGAGATACAAAATTGTATTTGAAACTCGATGCATTGTAAACATGGCAGCTCCTTAAACGATAAAGCGCTGATTGATACTAAAAGTATGGCAAGAATAGTGACGCGGCCCTTTAATAAACGCAAAGCGATATGCTGTCGGTAGACAACACTATAAGTATACACTATACACTAAAAAGTATGTGTATGTCCAGTAATGGATATGTTATAATTCTTAGGAAAGTAAAATTTAATTTTTTATTCCTCAGTACCTAAAGATAAATACTCGTAACGCCATCTAGCGAAGCTGCAAGTAACCGTGATAGCAATACATTAAAGTTATATCGTCATTATCGTTGGCGCCAATAAACATGATCGGAGCGCCATATTTTCACCTATATTCGCTTATCCCTCGGGAAAAGCACCTTTTTGTTCTGGATATATATATCTATATTCTTTTCTACATAACCTGACAACGTGTATGCAAAGTTTTGTGACAATCCGCTGCGTAGTTAAGGCATGAAAATGTCACAAACAAACTCCCATTTGCACTTATATTATGATTAGTTAGAATTATGCAAGAAGAAAATAAATTGTAAGGCCTGAAAATCGCTAAAAAATGTAAATCGTAACACAGTCTGCAACGGCAGTTGGCTGACACTCCGTCCTTGTTATTATAGACTCAATTAAACTTTCAATCGAGTCATACTTCTTTAAAACATATTTTTAAACTTAAATAAATCATAAATTAAAAATACAAAAAAGGAAATCGATTGCAGAAAGTGTTACACAACTTATAATTCCGACCGGCAGTTTGTGTTTGCGCAGAGAAGTACAGACCCGGTTTCCTACGTATAATATGTAAATAATCTATATCGAACTATATTTGCAAGCAGAAATGGCTGAGAGTTGCTTGCTACGCATTCTTAGCTCTGTTGCGCTAACCCGATTCGTACATTGTCAGACACAATGAAATCAATTAATTACAGCCCAAGATTTTGGCGTGCTTAGTACTTTGCTATTTGTAGATCGAAGTTTCCCGCGGTACTAAAATTGTCCTACTGCGTAGGCACAGTCGTGGTGTGAAAAGGTTCGTCACCTTAAAGTCAACTTTTACTTGCACAAGTACAAGAAACAGAATTGCCAACATGTTAATAAACGTTACGTTTCATTACATTTACAAAACATATAAACGAGAAAAAAGAAAATTGAAATGTTGACAATGAGAGACACTGATCTTAACATTTTTGACTGTTATGTTAGTCTCAAACTTTGTCTCGAATAATGTCCGAATGCATAAACAATCCTCTACGTGTAACTTTTTAGAAAGAACGAAAAGAACATTTATTTACAATGGGATAGTTTATTAATATGATACTAAGCGTAAAGAAATACCTATAATTAAGAAAGCAACCTGTCCTATAAGGGGCCATCGGTCTCAACATAAAGTTAATGTGACTATACTTTTTTTGATTACGGTCTAGCCAAGATATTGTACCTAGTTATTAATGTTAACTGATTACAATCTGTTTCTATACAATATACCATATGAAGTAAAACAAAAATAAAACAGAAACGTTTCTATAGATTTCATCATAAATTTCTAGTAGGTTTAATTCGATATCATCCAGGAGAATATATGAATATAATACCGATATCAATCCAACGTAATAATAATTTTTCTGTGGTGCTGCATATTCTTATTAGCACCTAGAACGGCCAATCAACTCGCAGTTTCCCAGGGCTACTAATGAATATCATGTAACACTATTACTAAATATAATAATGGCGATGTGAACTGGAGTGCCGCCGCGCGCTCCTCGCCTGGGCCGTGCAGCCGCCGCAGCCGACGTACAATGCTCATCAATCATTCCATTCAAGCGCCACACGGTGCACGCCTCTTATTACACGAAAATTTAATTTTAAGTTATTTCACATTCACACATAGCCCCTTATAGTTAAACGATATCACGATTGAAGTATCCGTAGCAATATTTATATTTTTTGCTTGGAGTACAGCAGACAGGCATACGGCCCTACTGTGATGGAAAGTGGTTACCGTCGCCTATGAACATTTGCAATACTAAAGGTGATACTAATATGCTGTCGAACTCGTAGATGGGACTAGAACCTAGCCACTAATACTGACACACAACTCAAACTTGTTACGGTGGCGTACTCTAGACCAAGGGTGGTAGCCATGCGGCGTACAAATTCTCAAAATATGCTCTGTGTATAATAATGTATAACGAATGTAATTAATTCTTTCTTTCCATCCAGACGGGCAAATAACGTACGGTATTTGCCCGTCTGGATGGCTACCATGACTATGGGTCGTTTTGTCGCCTGTTACGACAGGCCGCCCCGCCGCAGGAAATTGTATTCTTTCTCCGTTCCTGCACGGATATTTGTATAGTTGTTAGCCATGGTTTTTTTCAATTGCGACGCTGGCAAACGGAGACGGCCCAGTTTATGGAAGTGGTTACCGTCGCCTATAGGCGTTTGTCACACTACTGGCGATACCAGCGCGTTGCCAGACTTTAGAATGGGGGGAATGAGATAGAAAGGATGTGACATCAAATCAAAATCAATTTATTGACAAAAAATTGTTACAGTAATAATGCCATACGTTCCCCGCACTAGGACTAGCGTGTATCGCGGGAAACCAAGTAAGTGAGTGGTTTACTTAGAATTTTAATCTCTAAAGTTAAATTATTTTTAAAAGTAATGTTAACATCTGCCTGTATGCTGAACTCTTGCAAATAAAAAATGTATTTGTGCGTGCGTGCGTGTGTGGGCGTGTGGCTGTGTGTGTGTGTGTGCGTGTGTGTGCGTGCGTGTGTGTATGTGTGTGTGCGTGTGTGCGTGTGTGTGCGTGTTTGTGTGTGTGTTCGTGTGTGTGTGCTTTGTGTGGGAGTGTGTGGGTGTGTGTGTGTGTGTTTTGGATTTGAATAGGGGGATGAGATAGGGAAGGTTAGACAGGGAAGGAGCTGTAATGCTAAATCAATTTGGTTGAAAGCTACTAAAACTGAAAAAATACGACAGTAAAGTGACATTGAATTATTCAAGTCTACGTTCAATTTGGTCGCTTATGTTGATTCACTCAAAATTCAAAGACATAAAGGAACCATCTAATATCGGCTTTGGTTGAAAGTTGAAATATATTTTTTTTTCAAAACCCCTACTACCAATATAAGAAAGATTGTTTTAAGTAAAAAATAATAACATGACGCTAAATTATTGAATTTCATTTGTTTTAGTATAAAAGACTCTATAGGCCGTTAAATCAAGATTTGCCCATCTCAAATCAATATCTCAGATTATAAAACTATATAAAAGTAATTGTTTACTGTCTAAGTTTTTTTATTCCTATAGCGTAGCAGTTTTGGATCCTGACAAAGAACTATTGGAATATTACTAATAGTAATTTACTATAGTTACTATTTACTAATTGAGAAGTCGTGGTAGCGTAATAGCTAGCACACGTGTCCCAAACTCAAAGAGCGCGGCTTCGAACCCTGGCCGGAACGCATGACCACTTAGGTAGTTTCCACGTGCTAAGAACAGTGAAGGAAAACATCGTAATGAAACCTGCACATGGAAAAACCTAGAGTTCCCCTAGAGTGGGAGGCCCGAGCCCAGCAGTGGAACGTTTATGGACTGCTATTATTTTACTATTTACTGATGGTAAAAAAATCGGGAGCAAGCAGATTCATCAAGATTACTAACTAATGCGTGAAAACTACGAATATTGCCTACATAAACGTAGTGGAGATTTAATTTCTTTTTATAAACATATGACTAAAATTCTAAGCGACATATTATATAGATAACAGAGATGCAAAGATTTTCTGCATAGACGTTAATTTAAGCCGTACCTTTTAATTTGCTACTAAAAATTCTGTAATACGGTTAACTCGAAGCAAAGACATACATAAATGCATCCAATTTATTAGTAAGCCGCACACACTAGCAGCTAGTCAGATATTTTTGACAAAATTAAGTTTCGTGTCAACTAGTCAACCCTAATTTCAGGTGCAAATGGAGCATCTATTCGAGAGCACTGGAAAAACGTCTCTCCCAAAACGGAACAAGAGTGAAATTCAAGAGGCATTATCGGCTATTCCCCACGTCAACTCAACAACCTTAATTTATATTCACACAGCAGCGACACTTACAATATGGAACCGAAGATAGATTTATATCACTCACAGGTCGCATAGCAAATGACCATTACGATATTGTATCAGGAACTTCATGGAAGGAAATCGACCGAATCGACATCCATACATGTTAATCGATTATAAATTCATCAATTGCATGATCGATATAATATACACAAAAATCTGTACAGTATATATATACTCTCTTTTCTTCATCTTCCCTTAATAAGTTGAGGTCGGCACAATATGTATTTTCCTACTATACTCCTTTATTCTGACATACGTACTCTGTCACACCACAAATCATCATATCATTCTTCACAATCCATCCATCTCTTTATTGTCTACCTTTACATTTGTACCCATCAGTCTTGCAGTTTAACATTCTTTTCGTCACGTAATTTTCATCCCTCCTCATTATATGCCCATACCAACTTCATCTTCTTCCTCTCAATTTTTCATTCACGGGTGCAACTTTCAAAGAACCCCTTATGTACTCATTTCTCACCTTATCCATTTTTGTGACACCACACATCCATCTTAACATCCTCATCTCAGCTGAGTGGAGACATTTGTGGTCTAGTCTATTACTTTAGTGGCTCATCATACCCATATAACATGACCGGTCGTTTGACAGATTTATATATCTAAGCTTTTAGTGCCAGTTCAGTGTCATCAACATTATATGGAAACATTCATGTGTGATTAGAGTAAATATTACTTGTAGCCGTGCATCGAAATCCATTGTGATTAGGGTTTTCCCTCCGCGCCGACACGAAACAAGACAGCCGCTTATAGGTCAAATGCAAATAGAATTCGCTTGTTGCGTGTCATGTTATTTGAGCAGGGCTCTTGTTGCTCAGCGCTTGAAAACAAATTGCAGACGTCATAAAGCCAGTTTTGAATATTAATGAGGCCGAATAGTTGATCTCGGTTTGAGCGGGCTCGTTTACTTGGGCCAGCGGAGCGGCGGAGCGGGCAGCGCTTTGCGAATTGCGCTGCGTCTGACGTCCGGCAAATTGCATATACTTTTTTCACATCACCCCGCCCAGACCCGCCGCCCCCAAACAATGCGGCGAGACGTTCAGTTTTAATGTTACCAAAATACTTTCAGCGGACGCCCGAGTGTAAGGCGAATATCAAAATTAAAATGGGGAAAGTTTCAGAAGCGCTGAGCCCGTGCGTGCCTATGCTATTGCGTGACATGTAGCCGTCTAATGAATAATAAACAGCGCAGTGGCGACTCGCTACTCATTCATATCCATCCACGAAAGGCAATATTCTTTTTAACATAAAACGATTGAATGTCAGCTTAAACCACCCACAATATTGGCTTAGGCTAGTTATAAATTGTGGAGCGACTACTCCTTCGGCCGCCGAGCCAAGCCTGCCGGTTACCTAGATACCCTTCACGTTCTGTGCCATAATACAACCCCTACTTACATTGTTACCAGTTTTTCTTTTACGACTAAAACCACTTCGCGTGATGTCGCTGGACTATTATTTTAATTACTTTCATTGTACTAGAGGGTCGTTAGCATTTTTTATATGTTCAGTAGTTTTCGCTACAAAACTTACTTACCTTACTTACTGTAAACGATGATAACGGCCGGACCGATACGGACGATAATGACTTTCCAAACTGTTCCACATACAATTGTAGCTATACAATGTGGACAAGTAATAATTACACGACCGTCGATAGCAGATCGATAGACGCGGACAACCGAGTCACTAAATAATTAAATACTCCTTTAAAATGTGCTCAGAGCAATTTGGACGAGGACCGATTTTATACGACGCCAGTCACTTTCCTCTAATCGATATTAGGGCCAAACCACCACATCAGCACAAACTGATGTGCTAAGTCCGGCATACATTTAATTGAAGTTCTAAAATGTACTGCTTTGAAGTATAAGCAATTGCGACAAAATTATGACAAAAAGTTGATTTTGAAATATTCTCAGAGATTGCTTGAAGCTAAATAATATCAAATCTAATAAACATTACTGTATACATTTTTATTAGATCTGTCTATAATATATATAATAGTAGTTGGAGGGCTCAAGAGTAACATAATAACAGGAAACTTTCTTAGTTTAGGCTCCCGGCTTTTCCACCAAGATTTTTTTTACTCTTAGAACGTTTTGTGGAAATGAAATAAATAAATAAAGTTCCAAAATAATTAAAATACATTAAATTTCCAATAAATAAATTATCCGTGCAGGAACGGAGAAAGAATACAATTTCCTGCGGCCGGGCGGCCTGTCGTAAAAGGCGACAAAAGAACGCACAGCCAGGTGGTAGGGTATTTGCCCGACTGGATGACTACCACCCCTAGTCTAGAGTATACCATCATAACAACCTTGATTTGTGTTCCGGCATTATTGACCAGGTTCCATTCTCCCTTTAGAGAGCCGCAGCACATTCGTAGCGCCTTTGGTGTTACAAATACAAATGTCTATAGGTGACGATAACCGCTTCCCATCGGGTGGGCCGTTTGCCTGTCGGCTGAACTCATGCAATAATAAAAACCCCAAAGTTTTAAGGCACGTGATGATGTAGACTCAAGCAAACGGTGGCGCCCGCCGGCGACTACATTTCAATTCATGTACGCGAGCTTATTTCGTATGAATCGGCCGTCCTCTCGCCGGTCGGTCGGAACATGTCCTAAGATGCATTCGCGGCTTCCGTTTCCATTCTTTAAAATCACAGGGCATGACGTGATTCGCCATTGTCACCGCCACCGGTCGCATCTACGTGAACTGCTTGTGAACATGCCCCCGCCTCAGTAATACAAATACCATGCAAGTACAATACTAGGATGACAATCGTTTTGTAAACAAGATGAAAGTTTAAGATTGTCATCCGAATACAGCAAAAAGAAATGATAATAATCATAAGCACAATTTGTAATCTAAATAATTAAATGTATAAATAACCTAATGAGAAAAATATAGTAAAAAAAACATAACCGTTTTGTTTTGGCTTTGCCGTAGTCAGATAAACTAAGGCCACGTTATCCGTATTATAGTAACGAATCGATTGACATCGCATTAATCAAAATCGGATGAATAGTTTGGACGCTATAGTGGATTATACGTAAATAAATACACTGTAAGAAATTTAGGAGTAAAATATAAGAAGAAAATAATCAGATAAAAAATGTAATGGTTAAATAGGATAAATAATGTTAATGCTTGAAAGAGAATTAAAACTGATTAGAAATAAGCATAAAATACATTTCAAGATTTTTGGAAAAGAAAATATAATGAGCTTTTATTACACTAAAGGAGAAAAAGAAAGAAAAACAATAAAAAGGCTGACAAAAGAAACACTCAGAGGAAGAAATATTGCAAAAAATTCAAATAAAAACATAATGCTTTCTTGTGGCTTTGTCATAGTTGGATAAAAATGAAGCTGATAACTCTCCTAAATTCTACATTTCCAAAGGACGCCAATAGTGTTTCTTCTTTGGCGTTTTGGTATAGAAAAACACCGGTAGGCATTGCCTACCCCGCGTTGCCGTCCTGAAAGAATAAAAATCTAGAACCCGATTCCAGCGCCACCTACCGGGTCTAATTGTAAATCTAAACCATCCTCGGACCCACTCAGACACATTCTTTTTTACGCCTTGGATTATATTATAGAAGTTTTAGTAGGAATCCTTAATTTTTTCTAGTAATAAATATAGCCTATATTAATCGGGGATAATTTAGAATTCTATTGTAGAGTGAATTTTTTAAATCAGTCTAGTACTTTTGAGTTTATTCGTTACAAACATACAAAAATACAAATCTTTCCTCTTTGTAATTAGTAGATATGATAATAAGAGCCCTGGTGGGCTCGGGCTTTCCATTATAGGGAAACGGACAGTATAAAATTCAAAAGTTTTTATTCAAAATAAGTTCTACTGGAGAACAATTTTTGAAGGTCATACATATAAGTTAAAATTTAATTTACTTCCTATTCTAAGTACACCGCTTCGCAACGTGTTATTACTGTTAATGAGAAGAAGCGGCAAGAAACTCCTCAGCAACACGTCTAGGTAAAAATTGTTTTTCTTTATATTTCTTATTATATTTATATCTCAAGTTCTGTTTTTTTATAAGTTTTATGCAGAAGTATGTTACAGAATTACTTTTCGAAGAATTAATGGAGTTGTAGCAAACAGTGCACGCTCAGTAAGACAAAGACACAGTAAGAGGAAAGAAGAATATTATTATTGTTATAATAATGATGAGACTTTTTAAAAGTTTGTACCCGCCACGCTTGTCCAAGGCGGTTTGGCAGGTTTGACACATCGGTTATCTCGATGTGCAGGTTGCATCACGATGTTATCCTTCCCCGTTGTTAGCATGTAGTAATTGTAACTATATCCACATTAGGTCCGAAAACTGCCAAGTGGTGCATGCGTTCCGGCTAGGATCGAACCCAAGCCCTTTGAGTTTGGGACGCGTGCGCTAGCCATTACGCTGCCACGACTTGCCACCAACATTTTATTAACGTTTAATTTCTTAAACGAACTTTCAATTACACGAATGGTCTGGGTGTTTGGGATCGAATTTAGAGTGATCCGATGTATATTAATATTACTCATATCCAAGCGTAACTTGCATACCACGGTGTTGGTATCCCGATTATTATGATTATGAAAAAAAAAACCATTTTACGCCATCCTATTCAAAAATCAAATTCAGGTAAAAGTTCAAAGTTTTAATAGTCTTAATGACTGTCTTTCAAATAAATTGAATTAAAATCTTGATTGATTAGTTTTAAAAATTAGTTTAAATATTATACGTAATATTGGTTGCAAGGTTGAAAGCTTGTTATTATTAATATTAACAAAACGCAACAGAACACAAGTTATAGTAACGCCTGCCTTTTACTTTTAAAAACTAGTTTTTAGGGACTTTTGTAGAATTACGTTTTTTACAAAGCGATTGACATGCACAGTATTATTTTACCCTAGTGATACCCAAAGCGCGCTCTGTAACGGCCCGGCCACGACCTTGGGCTTAGCGATGGGCTGACGCGAGCGACACAACAAATGTTGACGCCGAGCGCGAGAACTCGCGATTTGCTTCAACATTTTAAAGGGGCTTTCCGAATTCTCGGTGCGGAATCGGTATGCTCAGTATATACGACATCGAAAGCTTACCGAGCGCCTATATTTCAGATTCGTTCGATGTGTGCCGCTTCCGCAACGATACAGAACGAATTTCGAAATGCTCATAGAATGCTCGGTAAACTTACGTTAACGACGACATCACATATGCATTCCAATTTCGCAATGCTCCTGCACCGAAAAATCAAAAAGAGGCCTAAGGCTGCGCAAACGGGTCACCAGCCACGTATGTGCGGTGACTCCCTACAAAATGTATGAAAAAGCGTATAAACTGCTTGTTGCTGGCCACTGGTGGCTGTGGTCGGTGAACCATTTGCGCCCGGCCTAATACTTTTTTACGTTTCCTTTCGTGTCGCGATTATTTTTCGCTCACAGCGACAAATAACGTGGCGGGGCCGTAAGGCATTTAAGGGCGTTGTTTTGTTACTCGAGTCCATAAAAACCGATAAACATTTTATGTTCGCGGTTGAATTTTTAAAAGCGGCAACCTTGATAAAGTAAAGAGCAAATACAGTTACTATTAACTCTTTGGTTTTTGTAGGATGGGAAACAAAAACAAGGCGAGGCAATTATTTCAAACTTTTAACATACGCCCATGTAATTGGTCGATCATGTCTCTAAATAATAACGTATAATTACAGTTAATTGCGTATAATAAGGAGTGCTTTATAATGGAAACACGGGTATTTTGTCGAAATAAAATATTGAAACTCAACTGAAATAGCTTCGGTACAAAGAAGCAAAGCTATTTTACATTGCTTTTCGTTAAAAGATAGTTCTGGTAGGTCACACATTGTTTTATTATTAATTTTTTGTTTTATTTTTACCATCAGTTGAGCTACTTATATATTTAAATGATTAATGGCCGTTTCCTATATCTTACTATTCAGTCACTTGCCTTACTATCAGTAGAAGTTTGATACTACTTGTATGGAACTTCTGTTAAACCGCAACCGTTTAACCGCTGGTAAGGTAAATGAATAGTTACTAGGATATAGGGACCGGCCGTGTTTATATAGATAGATAGATTAGCGTGTGCCAGTGAAACTTCGTTCGCGTTACCATGACGACAACGTGTCTGAGGACGAAGACGTCAGTGCCAAGTAAAACATAAAAGAACAACAAAATACAAAATATAGTAATTTTTATGTTTTCACACCGACTTCGAGATGTTGTTAGAAAGAAGTCGGTTCTGTTTTGTAAAAAAAAAAAAAAAATATTACACCACATACTTGGTATATTTAAAGAAGTACAAAGGTACTGAAAGATTTTGGCAAAGAAAACGCTGGTGGATGTTCACACGTTTACCAAAGTTACAAATAAAGTTGATTAAAGATATTAATTTTAGAAGTTTTATAAACAACAAGTCTAAACACGACCATTGCAATTACGCTAGAAGTGAGGAAACCAACTAGAGCGGTCGTGGCAAATATTCGGCTAATTTGAGTCCTTTGATGTTTCATTAAAACCGACAGTCGATGGAAACGCGTTTTTGCCATTGGTAGGTATTATTTGCCTTATTTGTACGAATGAAAAAAATACAACGAATAATGTTCTCTACACATGGTTGTTTCTGGGCAAACTAATCAAACACCGGCCAAGTTAAGAGCCGCCATGATATTTTTCTGTTTTCTTAAATTCATTGTACAAACTCGACACTCTACAGATTATATTATAGCTTATTTTGTCTCTTAAAATCCCAAGATCTCAAAACTCTTGGAGATGATAAGGGATGTTCCTCAGTAATGAAGACCACGTCCGAATGGGTTTTTTTAAAGTATCACAAAATTCTTCGAGGCCAGCAGCACGTTGGTATAGTTTCTGGCACGTATCTTGAGCGGTCGATGGAACAGTAGAAATCGCTTTGCGCAAAGATCGTAACCAATGTAATAAAAATTATCGACAATGTTGCGTTTTTGTTACTTTACTTGAAAGGGACAATACTTTATACTTCTAAAAAGGACTGAAATTTCACTGTTGGTAGGACAAAGTGACCGCTCAAGAATCGTCACGGGTCTATAGCACCTCTTATATTGTAAGTATCTATAGGCAACCGTAACCGCTAACCATCAGATGGGCAGTCGCCTGTCTGCTGTACTCCAGCAATAAACAAAAAGTAAAAACAATGTATAAATAGTTTAGAAAACTTTCAGCTGTGCTAAATGAGTAGGCAAATCGATTTGTAGTTTCGGGTTTGTCCATAGAACATGCACGAAAGGGTTTTGTTCAGCTCGATACTTAGTTAATGCTACACAATATAAAAGTGGTTAGATTGGATTCGGCGTTTTAGAGGTCGACGTGGCGTACATTAATTACATGACAGACATTGCAAACGTAATGGGCAAATTCTAGCTAACGCGTGGGATCTAATTCCAAATGAAGAAAGTTTTCCAAAACTTATTCTATGTACAGACTATGAACATCATATATGTTACTCGTAGCTATTTCAATTTTAGGTAAAATCAAAATAGTTTTAGACTTGAATATTTGCTCAAAAAATGCATTTGCAAAGTCTGTATACGTTGTTCGAAAGTTAAAAATTACGCACTACACAATGAACTTACGGTAAAATAGGTAGTTGGTGAAAAAAATATATAAGAATTCCAACAAGGAGTTTCACATTGCTAAAATAATAAGCTGAATAATCGAACCTCCTTAGAAGCGCTTTTGATCAATACATTTGTCTCAATTTAATGCTATAGAGAAAATGAGACGAAAGATGTCGTACTAATTTTCACCACGCGGATGTGGTGCCATTTGCAAATGCGCGCTATTTTCATATCAGAAACGTCCAAGATTTTTGCGAGTTTCTGATTGATATATTTAATGTTTATTTCATTACCTATTGTAATGTTTTCTCGCAAATTTGTTGAAAAATGTTGTATGACACGTGGGGTTGTTGGTTTTAACAAATTCGTGATTATGGTAACATTATTGCATTCGTTTGTAAAAAACAAACAGCAAAACTCACCGCACTAGTACCATAAATAACTATATTGCACAGAGTATTTAATTCTGTGTTAACCGAATCCGATTATAACGACCCCTATGTATTGTGTACATTAAAGTTAAAACAGTTTTTTTGGGTCGGTTATGTGCTTGCATGTGACTTATATCGTTTATTTTAAGCAGGAACGATCAATATTGATTATGGCAAAAGAGTGACCTTTTTTGTCTCTTATTTTCTACTTATACCTTCTCTAAATTTATTAGTAAATTTGGACTCGCCCGCGACTTCATCCACGTTGGACTACTAGCAAATCGTATTTGAATAACCCAATTTTTATGCACCCTGACTAATGTAAACCACCTTCGGGAAAAATCCCGCGATATTTTTGATTCGATTTCCGGGTTATAAAGTGCCACAGATTTTAATTCTGGGAATTTGTCATTGATCAGCGAAACCGGCATCGAAATCGGCCCAGTAGTTTTTACGCGAATCTCGAACAGACAAACACAGAAAATAAAAAAAAGAGACTACACTCGACAATTTTATAATATTATAGATAAATAGAATATAATAGAGTATACGTTTACTCAGGGAACGGTTTCTGGGACGCCGTCTCCTCCTGCGAGCACGTTACGCTGGCAAAGGAGAAGGCGGAGCGTGAGCGTGAGCGCACGTCACTGCTCCGCTCCCGCCAAAGGAGGACGCATCGGCACCGGAGGGCCAGTATGGATCTTTGGCCGCTGTAAGCTGGCGGCGCGTGTGTGGCCTCTTGGGGAATAGGGGCTCTCACTCACCTGCATTTGCCGTCGAGACAAGGCCTGTTTTCTCGTGGAGCGAGGTTCAAACTGCCCCACGCCGGAGTAAGATACCGAGGGACAATAGTAGTCCTTCGGCGATGGAGGTGGCCTTGCGAGGCCCCCGCCTGCCACGGTTAGCGGAGAGGCTAGATCATATACGCCTACACAGGATGGAACTCCCAGGGGTTTTAGTGGATATCCCTAACTGGGGAGTGGCAATAGCATGGCGGTAGTTCTGACTGGGATGCTAATGCCAACCCCGACCTGGCGACACACACAGGTTGCGTACTATCCCTCCAAGGTTCTGCCTTTGTCGCGGTCTATGGTCCTCAATCGAATTTCCTCTGGCTTAAAAAAAAAAGGGAACGGTATCCGATTTCTAAAGCGAAAAAAATTATACATACATGTACGGGCTAGCAACAGCCGTACACAAGTGCATCCGCTGGCGAAACAGTATTATTCCATACTTGGCTTTATTCTGATGGCCTCATTAACATTTTACTGTTAAAGTAGTTTTTCAATGTGGATATTAATAGAATGAATGCGTGCCTAAGAACATTCAGTACGTTTTTACAATTATTACGACCTATAAAAGAAGTAGCGAAGATGATTAACGAGAGTTTATGTCTGCTACACATAATCATTGAAGTATTTCTTAAATCAGGAACAAGTGTCTGATACTTCGTTTGTTGGTATTGACTCTTCAGTGATTTCAACTTAAATCTAATTCAGTCTTTATTCAAAATATCTTTCACTGGAGAACATTTTTAGAAGGTCATATACATAAGAAGTATATCTTTACATAGTATAAAAAAAAACAAAGTAGCTTTCCGCGACTATCCGTTTTACGTGAGATATCGCGTTTTCGTATGGACGAGAAGTACAAGTACAGAGAGCTGTTATTTGATACAGTATGTGTGACAATGTCAAACAAGTAATAGGCCGTCGATATCAAACACTTACTCCGCGGGCAAATAATCGCATAGATATAGATTATATTATCAGTAATAAATTCAAACTTTAAATAAATAATTACAGTCAAATGTCGACAATTCATAGGCCACCGGTACTTGTAAATATTCAAGCTTATCGCCTAAAGCTAGCCTGAAGTCACGTACAACACGTAAACGGATTAGCATCGAGTAATAGTCAACAACGGTGGACGTTGAACACGAAATTTCAGGTGACAGAAATTGTAATGATGAACATCATTGCAAATCCCACCACATTTATCTGCGGCACATAATGCTTGATACCTCAATCGTGGCATTGGCGTTGTAAATAGGGATTAAACTGGAAACAGGATTTATTCGCTCACCAATTCCTTGTACGTTTGTGTTATATAATAATAGTTTAATTAGGTTTTACACGTTGCCAGTGCTACATAATAAGGGAATACCAACAACAGCATTTCGTGCCTGTACTGTCCACATACACAGCAGCAATAGCGACAAATTATCTTGGATTTAAATTTAAACCGTCTGCGTTAGCGTTATAGATTTAGACTGTGGCCGGGTGCGCATTATTTAAGGCGTTAATAATATAACGCTTTCAACGCATAGCCACATTATGCATTAGTGTCTATACATACGTTGTTTGTTAATATTTAACGTCATTAACAATATCGCATTATAACACATAAAAACCCTTCGCCATATCTGCGTGTAACAGCCTATATCTGTAACATTATCGCAGACGAAGCCGCAGCTTTAGCACTTTTTCTCGTTTATAAATGATCTATAATATTAATAAGTTATTTAATACTAGCATACTAGTAAGGATAGCAAGGAATGGTTAATATAATGAAGTTTAAAATTTACATTACAGACTTAAGTGAAACTAAAAATTCACGTCAGTCTGTTAATACTTAGAGTACTATTATTTTACTTTGAGTGCACAAATGGAGGCGGCGCGTCCTCTAAAAGCGGGAGCAATGAGAACTTTCTAATTAAATATTAAGGCGCTCCATGCAAGCATCGACGGGGGACAGAGCTATAAATTTTTATACCTGTGTCTGGTGTGTAGGTTACACGTCAATTTTAACTCCACTAAAATAGTTTGCTCAGTTCATTTTAGTGATATCGGCAGTTGGAAGAAAATATACTTTTAAACCTACCGGTATATAAATACAAGTAGATATATAACACAAACTATTACTAGCGAATTCGTCATTTTTTATATATTTAATATCATTAATCGTATAATCTAAAATACACCATGTCTCAAAAACTACTCAACGGATATTGTTAAAAACAATTTTCATTGATTTTTGTTAAACTACCCACTTTATAATTAAAATTTTTTATTTACTACTTTTGTGTTACGTTCATTTTGCGTCAACTAAACTTGCTAGGAATTTAAGGAGACGTTACACTGACAATTTTTATTATGTCACTCATAATTACGCCACTTTACCTTTGTTATTGTTGTTTGATTAGCTGCAACATTTGCTTCATTAATTCTTTGAAAAACAATTGTATTGTTACGAGCGCTAGACTTGAATTAAAATGCCGTTGGAATTACTATAGAATTTATTAGAACTATACAAACACGTATAACATAGGTACAAATATAACTGGACACAACCAGTACAAACTGCACAATTTAATAACGCGCGCAAAGTCCGTCACTATATCGCTCATCGAATGTACACACGTCTTGCTCGTATCGTAATCGTCGCTTGACTACCCCACCCCTCCCTTCGGGCATTGTTTTATACTGCACGGTGCAATATGTCTACCTCATCGCGTGCACCCGATTTCCCGGAATCACACGTGGCCACTGCCTACCGGATTAGATTACAATACACAATAGGCGGCTTTTCTAATTACAAATATGAAATACAAAGAAAACAAAAGAAGTGCAAATGCGGGCGGTAATAAAACTTGGGGTTTATGACCGCAGGTGTTCATTCGCATTTATATATATATATATATATATATATATATATATATATATATATATATATATATATATATATATATATAAAAAATAACTAAAAGGCTGGGGTCGTGGGGCCTGGAGCTCATCACCTCTATCGAGATCTCTCAACGCGTCTAGTTGAGGTCTCGCATGACCAAAAGGCTGGCTTGCACCTAGGACAACGCATAAGCGCTGCCATCCAACGTTGAAATGCGGCCAGCATTTTGGGCACGCTCCTCGCCGACAGCGACCTGTAGTCAATTTTTACTTATAGATTGTTATTTTGTATGTATATTTTTAGTTTAGAAAAAACTTATCACGGTAGAAATGAATGTATTACGTTGTAGCGATAGGGGTCAATATGTTATGTATTTTTAGATAGACACATCAATGCATTTCGCTTCTATGTCAATGTGCTTTGACCCTAAAATGTAATCAACAAGTCCATGAAGAAGAAACAAACGAGCATATTCACAAAGTTACTTTACGTTTACATATTGGTATGGATAACTTGATCTAGGTGTAACGCTAAAACTAGCTCCACCGTTTCTCGCCACCTTTATCCTATACAAAGCAATATAACAAAACTTTATCTGCAACTAGCACCAATCACAGTACCGAACATACGAAACTAATTTTGATCTGGTTTCCTAGTTAAGGAATTCCAAGACCAAGGAATGGTAATGGCATTATGTACATTTGTACAGTCACCTCACACTGAATAGGCGCTGACTAAGAAAATTAATACATGCTGTGCTGTGTTATTAGGGTAAACAACATCACAACATTTGTTTTAGTCATTTCATTTTTAGCTTTTCCTAAAAAATAACAATTTAGATTAAAACCCAACACCGCCCCTTAATGCTAATTGGTTTTAATTTACAATCAGATATGCAAATGAGATTTCTATCAGTACATAAAGGCTTCGCCAATATAATATATCCGCACGCATCAAATCGGCTAACAAATAGTTTAAAATTACTATTCCTTCTTTAGAGTGACAATTTCATTATTAGCTTTTTATATAAAAATAATAATTTAGATTAAAACCTACCATCGATCTTTAATCTAAATTTATTTTAGACCAAAGTTAAATATGCAAATGAGATTTTTGCCAGGGCCACGGATACATAGCCTAACCCCTCCACGGACCCTACTAGGAGAACTACTTTTTATCCTCTGTCCTCTGCGTCTTCAAACTCTGTGATATGCGTGGGGCGGTCGGTAACGTGCCCTAGGGGAGGAGACGTGAGCGCGCGCGGGACACGACGCACCACCATGTCGAACCAACCACGCCGCCCGCCTACGGCGGCCGAAGGTCCAGACTGGCCCTCCGGCGCCAACGCATCCCTCTTTGGCGGGAAAGGAGCAAGGACGTGAGTACGCTCACGCTCCCGCTGCGCCTCCTCTGTAGCAAGCATGACTCACTCGCTAAAGGAGGAAACGGCGTCCCATTCCTCATTAGACCTCCCTCAACCCAATAGAAAACAAGCATGATAATATGCATGTATCAACCTGTAAACGCTCCACGTCTGGGCCAGGGCTTCCCTGCTTATTTTAAGGTAAGCAACGGTATCTGTAAGGTCAATTGGCCAATTACAAACACCAGTTATTTCGGTTTGCAGGTTCCCTTACGATGTCTTCCTTCATTATCAGAATATGGTAATTGTACGAGTATTACACATTCGATCAGAGAAACTGACGAAACAGTGAAATATTTCTCGGCCAAAAATTTAATCTTTTTTTTTATTATTGCATGAGTTCAGGAGCCAGGCAGACGGCCCACCTGATGGAAAGCGGTTACCATCGCCTATGGACATTTGCAACAGCAAAGGTGCTACAAATGTGCCTCTCTCTAAAGGGAGCCCGGAACCTGACCACACTAATGCCAGAACACAGTATAAGGTTGTTATTGCGGAATACTCTAGACCAGAGATGGTGGCCATCTAGATGGGAAAATACCCTACCACTTAGCTGTGGGTTGTTTTGTCGCCTCTTACGATAGGCCGCCCGGCCGCAGGAAATTGTATTCTTTCTCCGTTCCAGCACGGATACAAAACCTGCGTCATTGAAATGGTTCGTACACTAAGTCTTAACAAATAAACTATCACGAATTATGTTTATATATGGCTATATAAAAACTAAAATTAAATAAAAAAGGGGAAAATATCTAAAGATAAGTTATTGGTCCAAAACCACTGTCACTTACCGGGAACATTCCCAGAAGGCTGGCGGCGTTGCCACGTTGTATAACGATGCTTTATCTTTGAGCAAAATAGACGCCAGCCTTCTGGTCGCGTGTGACGTCTACTAGACGTTTGGCGACGTCATTGTAGACCTTTACGGCATTAGGACCCCACGGACCCAGAGTTTCCATCCCAAATACCGCAAATGTGTAACCATTTCCAATGGCGGCATATTTGCGGCGCTTGAGAGCCTCTTGTTCGGCTGCAGCAGAACCGGCGGTAGTGCACGTACTTGAAAGATGGGACGCCGCCAGAGTGTCAACGCAGGTAGCATCCCACACTAAGGGGCGGCCCATCTTCCAGGGAATCAGCGTCATCCCATCCGGTCTCCTGCCATCGTCGCGGCACAAACCGTTTGGTTCTAAAATACCCCTAAGGTACCCCGGCGGTGACAAGAGTCCGGCGGATGATATCGTTGAGTGCCGCGTGTCGGGAAATTCTACCGGCGCTTCTGCTGCAGGATAGTCCGTGGTGTCCCAAGCGGTCCACCCTATCCCCACATTGACAGAGGTGTGGGACCACACAGGTTGCCCCCCACCCGAATGCTGGCGCAGATTCTAAAGGTAGCATCATCTAAAAGTGTGCCTAGATTCGCCATGGTCAGTGCCTGTAGCCAAAGACCTGACCTCCCAACGTGAGACAGCTAAGAGGCGAGCACGCTCAGCCTCTCCCCTACAAGAAAAAAAGAGTTTATGGTACGTTATAAGGCTAAGCGGCTCGTCCCAAAGCTTCTGACGCTGTAGGCTTATGGGTAAATTTTGATTCGGGCAAGCAAGGGACCACGCATTTTTAGCCTCAGCCAAACACGGGACCTCAAAATCACGGAGTGATGGATTTAGTAAATTACCGATGAGGTCCATGGTGCTATACACTGAGGCTAAGAAGGCAAGTAGCGCTATGTCGGAAATTTTGCGTATTCCCAGACCGCCATGCCTTATCGGCTTGGGTCCACGAACGATCATCAAAAGGAATATTGAACAACGATGAGAGTGATTGCCTGATAATATTATCTAAATTAGTTAGTAAATGTGAATGTTGCCAAAGGGGACAGCATCGGAGCACGTACGTAAAATTTGGAACAAACAAGCAGTGCCTAATTATCTTTAGATATTTTCCCCTTTTTTATTTAATTTTAGTTTTTATATATATATAAAAATTCAGCTTCCGTATGTTTGTGTCTTCAAAACTCGAAAAATAGTCAAGACATCGACTTTCCTTATAATTAATATCAAAGCAATAGCGAAGCGTGGCCGGGTTTAGCTAGTTTTTAATCATCTATAATATTATATAATTCTAAACATGCCGTGTCTGTTGTACCCGGCACTACCCGATTATGCTTGTATGCACTATAGGGGTAAATTAGTAAGAAATGGGAACAAAAGGCACTGAGCCTATCGGGTTGGAATGCTAGTGGTCGAGTATTTGGGACTATGTATGAGACCAGCTATCACTTTTTGCATTGTTTGGATGTTAACAAAACATGGATGCATGTATTATTATTACTAACTAGGATATGCCTGCGAATTCCTCCACGCTTGACTTAAAAGTACCGCAGTATTTAAAAAAGAATGTAAGCTATCGTTTTAGTAAAAACTTTATCGGATTAAGTTAATTTTTATGCACCCGAACAACTACAAACCGCTCCCAGAAGAATTCCCACGTCATTCCCGAGGTAAAAATCACACATTCTTTAATCTAGCCATTTTAAAACATTCCCAGAAAAATTCCCAGTATAAAAAGTAGCGCAGATTTTAGCCTAACAAAATTAACTGTTGATCAACGAAAACCGCATCGAAATCGGCCCATTAGTTTTTACGTGAATCCCGAACAAACAGACAAAAAATTACATCGTGTTCTCCATTGTTTATACAGTTTATTCCAGTTGGTTTTTTATAGCTTCAATGTACAGACACGGCATTTTTAGAAGGTTATAATATTATAGACATATGTGTGAATATATAGATTGATATAAACTTAAGTACAATTAATATCTAAAAATAAACTTAATTAAAATAGGAATTAACAAATATCCATCTAAAATAAAACGAAATTATTAACTAAACTACATTAGAAACAAAACAATATAGGCCTGTTTAAAAATCTTTAAATTTGTAGACGATATTTAAATTTTAATCATTTATATTCAAATTAAATTACGCTGGAGAACATTAATTTATGAAGGTTATACATGTAAGTGTTTACTAAATGGGTCCTGGAATATTTAATAAACTACAAAAACTGCTACAAGCTATTACTACTAAATATATTTAATGTAAGACTAAAAAAATACTAACCGACAAAACATATTACTCGATAAATGAATTCCTTAATGAATTTGAAATTTAATATCAATAAATAATTAATAATAACATTTAAACTAAAGACAAATAATTGACATACAGTGATTGGAATAATATATATAGTATAATTAAACCAATAAAAATAAGTAATGTTCCTGAGGCGTATAAGCTTTATCGAGACATAGCCAATAGTCTGGTGGAAGTGTTACATGACCAAAAGACTGGTCTACACCTCGGGCAACGCATTAGCGTTGCCATTCAGCGAGGTAATGTGGCCAGTCTTTTGAACACGTTTCCAACTGACAGCGGTCTGGTGCTAGACTTTATTGTTTAATTTTAATTTTATTATATAGTTTATTTTCGGTAATAAAATCAGTGTCATTACAGTGCTCGTTGGGTTTGGTATTCCTTACATTTTACGCTTCCCTCCTAAACTAAAACTGTTTGTTATACACACTACAATAATGAATTTATTTTACGTAATTTACCTACTCTAATAATAATATATATAAACCCGCAGGGGGGCTTTGTGGTGAAGCCTTAGGTGAGTAGCGACACCTCGTACCTGACTCCGAGGGCCAAGACAAGGCCCCCACCTCCGTGCTTGCCTTAGCCAGTCGGCGCGGAGTGGAGATCGCTAGAGCTAAGACTCAAGCTCCAGGGGTGGAAGTGATAAATGGCATCACGTCAGAAGTAGCTTCGGTGAACCTGCAGCCCACCTCTCTACACCCCTTAACTACTCACACCCATGTTGCCCCTGTCTTCTATGGCATTTTTTGGGGCCCATGCAGGGAGTGGCGAGTCACCGTCTGCCCATTTTT
The DNA here is from genome assembly GCA_039645545.1 of Dendrolimus houi. Classification (NCBI taxonomy): domain Eukaryota; kingdom Metazoa; phylum Arthropoda; class Insecta; order Lepidoptera; family Lasiocampidae; genus Dendrolimus; species Dendrolimus houi. The sequence continues at coordinate 25,751,411 of CM077123.1, read as the reverse complement.
CCATGTTCCCTGAACATTGTGACGGGCAGACGCCATAGTTCCCATATTTTCAGATCCCTAGTACCACTAGCAGTTCACCCCAATAGCCCGGTACTTTTTGCCCTCATTTCCCACAATAGTCCTACACTGGCCGGGGCTTGTCCTTGGGTGCATTAATATATGGTATAGACAGGGATAATCGCCGATCAGTGTCACGCCACATTTACATTAAATTTGTCAAAGGGCCTCTACGTGTTGGCCTTCCCATAGCCCCATGCAAGCCCTCCAAAAGTCCGGGCCATTTTTATGGCCCGTGGTCTTCAAAGACATACAATATAATATATATGTATATATATATATATACACATATATATATACACATATATATATATATACAACTTAATTTTTAAAAGATAAACACTACAAATAGTAAATAGGTCCCAAATCACCGCCAATGGAGAACGTTTCCAAAACGCTGGCCGCATTACCATGTTGTATGGCAATGCTTATGCGTTGCCCAAAATACAGGTCAGCGTTTTGGTTTCGTGAGACATCTATCAACCGTTTTGATAAGTCTCGATAAAGGCGATGGGCTTCTGGACCCCATGGCCCGAGAGTTTTGACACCAAAAGCCGCAAATATGTATCCACTACCGACGGATGCATATTTGCGGCGTTTTAGGTCCTCTTGTCGAGCGGCAGCTGCACCTGCTACCACAGCCGTATAGGGAAGATGCAACGCTGCCAAAGTGTCAACGCACGTTGCGTCCCAAGCTAATGGTCGTCCCATCTTCCATGGCAGCAAAGACATCCCGTCCGGTCTCTTGCCATCGTCGTGACACAGTCGATTTGGCTCTAAAATGGCTGAGGACCCGGTGGTGACAAGAGCCCGGCGGATAATGTCATCTAGTGCAGCATGGCGTGGTATTCTGCCGGCGCTTCTGACGCATGACAAGCAATAGTGACCTGAACCACCGACTTTATCTTCGCATTGTTTATTTTAAGTTCAATTTATATAATAGTTTAATTTATAGCATGTTGCATATTTAATAATCGTTTAATAAATAAATAATATAATTGTCAGTAATATTTACTGTCGCCAGCATTATTAGAATGTACATGGAAGCCCACGAGCATCGGCTTCATCATCATGTGAATGTCGAAGAGATCCAGCTCTCAGACAACACGGTTAAATGAAAAGGCTCAAAAGGACAAACCCGTTTGAACTAGTGCTATAAACAAAACTAAAGTGTACTGTGCTAGCTTAATAAAGAACATATGAACAAAGGGTCTTCCCTTTGTCCTTCCCTTTCCTTAATAGAGACAATAAGAAAAGTGCTAATGGATGGACACTTTCTTAGTTTGAATACTTTTAGTAAATTTAGGTCATATATAAATTACTTATTAGTCTTTTTAAATTAGATGGTAATATTAATGTGGTATTTTTAAATACAACATTAATAAAAAAACTGTAATATTCATATTATGTATTGTACTATAATAGAAACATAAATAAATTAAAACTGTTGAAATGAAAGGTTGCACAAACCATCACACAATTAACTATACTAAGATGTACTGGACTATTTTTAAGAATATCATCTGTATCTAACTACATTTATGCAAGAATAAATATTTATTTTATAATTTCCATTCAATATTTCAAGTAAAAAATTACAATTACAATGTGTTATCGCTGTACTGAGGAGAAGCAGCAACAAACTCCGTAGCAAACACTAATCAACTTTATAACGCTGGCAACATTACGACATTTATAATGAATATCAACTCGATACCGTGACGTCACGTTCAAATGAGTATCTTCCCAAACTCGAGATCACTTTTAAAGCTTTCATTAACATCACTTACATTACGGCAACCGTGTTTCATAATGGCCTTGATTCTAATCTCATTTAGTAAGACTGATTATGGTGATTAGAAAGAATCAATTTTGTTGCTAATTATAACACTATAGAACGAAATCCTGTTATCTTACTCCGATTGCACATTTCAATACTAAACCATGAGTGACGAATACTAAGTCCTGTAAAAATAGTAACTATCAATAGGTTCAAAATTCTACTTTACTTTTAGACTTTAATTAACTTACATCAAAGTTCAATAACGACGAAAGAATACAAGTCCCAGCAGCAAGGGGGCCTGGCCTAAGAGGCGACAAAACAACCTTCAGCCAGGTGATAGGGTATTTTCCCGTCTGGATGGCTACCGCCCCTGGTCTAGTGTATATAGTCATAACTACCTCGAGTTGTGTTCCGGCATTAGTGGCCGGGTTCGAGTCGCCCTTTAGAAAGTGGCAGCACATCGGTAGCACCTTTAATGTTACAAATGTGTATAGGCGATTGCGACTGCTTTAGATCAGGTGGGCCGTCCGCCTGTCTATTGAACTCGTGCAATAAAAATAAAATTAAAACATATTCTTAGACCAAATTTGTCACAAAGAAGATTGCTCGTTTAATTAAAAGATTTGTATCCAACATAAAATATTATGAGCCGTTCTGATTTTGTCACATTTTCTAAAAAATTTAATTAGGTATCTTATTCAATAAAAATGTTTAAAGTCTCTAATTCTGTCTTCATACATTTATCTTGTATGTAAAATGTTCACACTTTGTGGCTATGGAGGCAGCATCGTGATTAATACGTGTCAATATATTTAAATTACAAGATTGGCTTTAGTGAAAACTTCGTTAATTTCGAATGGTTGTTTAAACTGATGAAGCACTTTCTTGGTTCAATATATAAGCATTTATATCTACACACATATATATATATATATATAAGTATTAGCTGTGCCCGCGACGTCCTCCGCGTGGAATTTGTTTTCAAAACCCCCCGATTTTGAAACATTCTTCATTGGTGCTCCGCTCCTATTGGTCTTAGCGTGATGATATATAGCATTATAGCCTTCCTCGATAAATGGGCTATCTAACACTGAAAGAATTTTTCAAATCAGACCCACAGTTCCTGAGATTAGCGCGTTCAATCAAACAAACAAACAAACTCTTCAGCTTTATATATTAGTATAAGATTACTGAACTTAAAAGGAGCTTGAAATAATTTGATTACATTTCTGTCAATAGTTTAAAACAAAAAATGTCGAAGACTAAAAAGGAGAAAGAAATGTAGAAAAGTCGACTTCAGGCTCCGCATGAATTTCTTATAATTAGACAAGAAATTCATAATAAAACTACGTTTTAACGGATTTATGCGCGGTAATTTATTTTATTTTTGTTATTCCGACAAAGATGTCAAGTGTCAACGAGTATTGTTAAAATTTTATTTAGCCTACCGGCAACTTGTACATTTTAATTATTATTATATATTATTTAGTTTTAATTTTGTTTATGATTATTATTTACTCTATGGGGGCCTGATCTAATTTACCATCGCTTCGCAACATGTTATGGCTTGAAGAGAAGAAGAAGAAGCGGCGCAAGGAATTCTTCAGCAAACATGCCTAGCTCTAATGATTTTATATAATATTAAAATGGGTGGAAGGAATAACGAAAGAAATTATCAATCAAGTTGGTTTGTGTTCCGGTGCACTCAGAAAGAGCTCACAATGTCTTGCGGTTTGGCAGTTGGTTTTTGCTGGGTTTGGGTCCTTGATAGTTTTGATGATCGGATCCCAAACAGGTGGTACTTGCCAACCATCTTCTCTATTAAAATTTGGGTGTTTTTTGATTTAAATAACCTCACGCATCATTCTAAGAAATTCATGGTCGTATTTTAGATTTTATTTTAAATCTCTTTTCGAATTCGAAACAATGAGCTCTATAAAGAAAACAATGAATATTTGATACGATGTACGACGTATCGCGGTATTTAGGTGCTCATGAAAGTGAATATGCTTTCTTTTGGTAAGTGAGATACAGTGTCGAGAACCGATAAGAAACGCGGCGAGGCATTTTTTTTTAAAGTGACACGTAAAAAGCGAACATTTCCCCAAGCGCGGAGCGGCGGCGTCATCCGCCCGCTCGTTACTACTCAGTACTTCATACATGATGAATTACACCGATACGCTAGATACAACTTAAAAATTTAAAGGCAGATACACATTTTGAAGGAATAAAGTACTCTATGATCATCTTAAAGCCGACTAGTTTGTTGTAGTACCTACAATTTATCGCCTGAGATATTTATTAATGAATAACTCGGTTGAAGATAAGTTTTGTTAACTCTAGACCCCTAATTCGTTTTGAAATATAAATATAGTTCGCATCTCAAGATTGGTCATAGAAAGACGCAAAATATTGTACGAAAAGTCACCAGTTGCTAAAAGCCATAGGTTTTGACGCAATTTTATATAAAGAAAGTTTAAAAGTTTTGTTGGATCCTCACAATTTATACTGATGTGGGTAGTTTTGTACGTGCCGGTGGCTTTCGGTTTCGCCGCCATTGCGTGGTGGCGAAGCTAGTCTCCAGCGCACGCGAGGTCAGTCCGGACATCGGTCGGTCGTGCTAAGACCAAGTGAACGTTTCACATCCCATTCTTCATATACAAGCCGTGCTTGCTCTTTGGTGTGAGTGTGTCATAACTTAAAACCTAAGTGCCATCCAAGGACTTGTTAGTGCCGTGCACTCTCAGGAGCTGTCTAGCTGCCCCATTAGTTTTTGTGCAGGATTTGGTATGCCATTTGGTATATACCTCTCACTCTCAAATATAACCTACAGTCCACAAAACAATTACTCGAACCAGTGAAGCTGTGTGGGATCCGTGATCCAGCATTGCACAAGTTTATTTTAATTAAAATTTAAATGTCGACGACCTTTTGTTACATATTGGAAAATCACGTACGTATAATAAATATCAAAAAATTACTTTTACTCCTTGAGCAAGTGTATGTATGGCTCTTATCGTATAGTAAGCGATGAACGTAAAATATATAAAGGCACTCCAGTAAAGTTTATGCGTCACCTGTGTACACATAAGTCAGAAGGTGCAAAGCTGTTATAACGACACTTTTATTTCATGTGACATGTCTTTTCAAAAAGAAGAGTGGCTATTGTTGGGTTGCCACTGGTATAGTATTTGCTATTTAGCCCTTTTAAATTGGAAGATTCTAAGATATTAGAACTTCACGATCTTAAATGAAGTAATAAAAGCCTACAGACGTCCCACTGCTCGGGTCTCTCTAATAAGAGAACGTATGGACCGGCCACGCTCGTTCATGACGGTTCAGTGGGTTCCACATAGAAAGATAATCTCTGTACTACGTGCATGTGAAAATTCTTTTCTGGTTAACAAATAGAATTGCGCACTGTATAATTTACTAGAAAAAATATACAAGATATTAAGGAAAAATTATATTGTCAAAAAACTCAAACAGTGGTTTTCTTCAGTGTATTTCTTCGACTTCAGCGTATTGATTGTAACAATATACACACAACAGGTCAGATAAACAGATATTTACATGGTTTTCCCGGCTAGGATTCGAACCAAAGACGATTATTTTATACACGGGTGCATTCGGCTATAAACCACCACGACTAATGATCTGTAATATTTAATCTTAGTTTGAACAGGATTGGCAAATGTGAAAGAAGCGATTTGTTGACGTGTATTTAGTTTCGAATGCGTTAAAGAAGTACCTTCAGTGTACGAGATGAGGGTTCTATATAAGCGAAACACACCTCAATTACGTTATGTGTACAATATATCTCAAAACACAACGGATTTGAATTTTTAAACCAATTTCCATTCAGACTTAGTTTTATTATATCATCTTAATTTCGTGCGCAATTTTCCAAGTAATAGTTCAAAAGTTAAAGTTAGACAGCGGAGGGCTTTTAAGGACTTTGGAAGCGAATCTGTTAACTGATATAGTGCATCTAAAACTACGACGCCTCTCGGTCGTAATATTAATAAACTATTCAGTCAATATTACTAAGATAGAGAGAGAGCACTTTATAGCACACCAAAATGAAATGTAAAATGTGTGTGTGTAAAATGTTAAATGAAAGAAATTTGCATCAGGCAATATAGGAAGAAAAATACTCTAACCAATATTCTCCTAATGGCATCAGAATGCCTACCACAGGCATAATTCGCAATGTAAAACTATGTAGACAAATGCTAATCCGACGCTTATAATAAAGTTGCACACTGCAAGCATCCTCACGTATTTAGCAATAAATTGTTAATACTAATACCTTGTAACTTTGGTTGCATTCTGAGCTAAAATCAAGGCATAACTACCAAGCTAACAAGTATAACTATGTCTGCAGTATTACACTGCAGAAATTCGTAGTATTTTATCACTGTATTCTATACAGATTGAGATATAATGTCCCGTTACTCTCACCGTATATCACTGCTAAATGACTCTAAGACTTCTTTAAATTTTTTTAACAACTCTATGAACTCGAGTTCCGTACTCTTTTTTACAACTTAATTTCTATTAATGTTTTTAGAGTTCATATACGCTTATTGTTTACTTTTGTTACTGTGTATGATGTGATGATTTTTATGTTGTAGTGTACCTTAAGAATAATTTATAGTATTATTTTTTTCTATTTTTAATACTAAACTTCTACTCATGTAGAGTGTATTTGTTACATGCTGGTGTTGTAAGGAAGTGCATGTGCAGTGTGTGCCTTATGTCTATACCTATATGTATATCTTAAATGGCACTACCATTTGTGTTGCTTTTCCTTTCTGTGCCTAGGTTATTAATTTTTAGTCTCTTTGTGTGTCTTGGTTTGTTTGCGAAGTGTGCGTGTAATGCAATGCGGTGCTGCCCTATGTGGAGGAGCTGAGCGCGCAGTGCCGGAAACTCTATGAGGGGGACGTACGATCCATGGCTCTGCCCCTATATAGGCAGAATCCCTGACGGCCAAGAACGCCGCATTGCTGCGACGACCCCAGCGCGCGTTGCCGTCAGGGCGATAAGGGGATATCGTACGATCTCCTTTGAGGTGGCCTCCCTCCTAGCTAAATCCCTACTATGGGATCTAAAGGCGCGAGTCCTTGCGGCCCTGTACGACTGGCGCAAAAACGCCCTCAGTCGGGACTTTCGTCCCGCGCCTCGAAAAATCGAGCCCAAGAGAGCGGAATTCTTGCGCACCCCAGCGCCGGTCACAGGACCGTAGAGGCAGTTAGGCCTGTCCTGCCACAATGGATAGACCGGAGGCACGGCACTCTGAAGTTCCGTCAGACGCAGGTACTGACCGGGCAAGGCTGCTTCGGCCGGTACCTGTGTCAGATAGGGCGTGAAAAATCGTCAGGGTGCCATCACTGCAGTGCCAGCGTCGAGGACACGGCGCTGCACACTCTACAGGAGTGTCCAGCCTGGGACGACGAGCGCCGTGTTCTCGGCGATACCATTGGAATTGACCTGTCGCTCCCGGCTGTGGTCCAGGCCATGGTCGGGGGCCAACCTGAATGGGACGCCGTCGCCTTCTTTTGCGAGGTGGTCATGTCCGCAAAAGAGGCGGCGGAGCGGCAGAGAGAGCGAGCAGCCGTGCTCTTCTCCCGCCGAAATAACCAGTCGCGCGTCGGAGGAATCAGGACCTCCGGCCGCCATGAACCCGTGGCGCGTCGCGTCGCGTCGGTGGCTCGCGTGCGCCCCTCTAAATCTTAAGTACGGGGAGGCCTGCCCGACGGGGTGGGCCTACGCCAGCCGGAGTCGCGGAAGGAAAGCCCACGCACATCCCGTGACCCCGGCACATGGCGACCGGTGGCACCAAGGGGTTTTAATGTCCCACACTCCCCCGCCGAAGTCTCCCCGGCGGGGGGGCCGCAAATGGATTTCCTCTTGTAAAAAAAAGGCCATACATTATCTATATTAACTAGCTTAATAACAAATAGCGCGTTTGATCGCGCTATTTATTATTAGGCTCTAAAGTAGTAGAACATAAAAATACGAATAGCGATACCTAATGATAATAATTTATTTTGAGTCTTACGTCCATGATTTTTGTTAGTAACATAGGGACTTATAAATAGCTCTCAATAAAAGTTTAAACTAAGAAAAATATAATTTAATTTAAAAGCTATTTATTAAAAAACTTTATTTGACTGCAGCACATACAATTAAATTTTTGCTTACACGCTATTTTTATAGATTTACGTAGCTAAATTACGACAACAATGGAATATCTTCCCTATTATGGAATCTTCCAGAGGCCAGTTCGTTATGTACTTGACCGGTTTTTTTAAATAGAATTTTTAGGCATAACACATAAGTTGCTACCAGAGCACAGAGCAAATCACTCAAAACTTGGAAATTTCCTATAAGTTGAAAGTTTACTTACGAGCACTTGCACTATGAAAAGTTGCAGTGGAGGCAACACAAAGTTTGGACGAAAACACAATGGGGTAAAGCGCAATACATACCAAAGCCGCTGACCTGTGTCAGCAACTTTTAGTCGGCGGGCTTCACTCATTGCAAGTCGGAAATTTTGTTGATGACATGTCAGCGGCTCTAGATCAGGAACAAAAAATTCAGCACGTCACTACAGCTTGAGTGACTCCGAGGCTGAGCGGTTGCCTACGCAAGCCTCCAACATGTCGGCGGGCAGCACGCGCGGGCTGCCTCCAACATGTCGGCAGGTAGCACGCGCGGGCAAATGTTGCCGACATGATTCTTTTCATTTACGCCGCCGGGTTGTGTCGACGGGTCGATGGCTTAGGTGTGTATTGCGTTTTACAGTGACAAGTTCGACACATTACTCCTCGCCTTGATTACAGAAATTTGCATATGTGCAAAATGTTTTTATGACATACAATAATGTCAGTCATGACGGTGACTTATGGGCTCAGCACTGGTCGTGAATTTTTAGGACAGCTTTTATTTTAAACAATTTATTTTTGCTTAATTTTAGAACAATGCAATTTTCTTAAATATGTTATCTTCCTGTTTTCTAGAAATATATAAACTATACAAGGTATACGTACTTTCACAAGTACTTCTAACCGACCTTGTCTAATATTAGAACCAGATTTGCCATTCCTCGTGTCTTTTGTGGAAATTCGTAGGCGTTGAAGCGTTACAGAAAACTTATATTTTTCAATCAATTAGAATTTACTCACAACGAGGCTGTTTGGAAGAACATATTGAATGACATTTATAAAATTCTACAGGAGAGCTACTTTACAAGGTATACTTTATTAAACGACTTCCAAAAGGAGGACTGTTCTCAATTCGAGTTTATATTCAACAGTATATATTATACACTTGAGGTGGTCTCATTGTCACTAAATCAGGATCTGATGAGTAGATCCCAGGGAAATCGAGAGCAACCCTTGTTGAAAGCGCCTACACTCTTCGAAAGGGGAACTTGTACACGCGTGCCAGTAGTAAAATTTCTACAGGCTCTTAAAATATTATTGCTAAATATATTCAAGTAACTAATGAGTAGATTTTTTTAACAATAACCGACTTCAACCTATAAAGTAAAAAATAAATATTTTCTACAACACACAATTTTAAGTAATAAATTATTTAAGGCAAACCTCTTAGATATTTGAGTACAAGGCGTTGTTTGCGTCATCAAAGGTCAGTTTATTTCTGTCAACTTTAAATATTACTGGTCTTTAGCTATGAAATTGCCGTTTTTTATGAAATATTAGGTTGGGGAAAAAGTTTTTTCGCATTTTATATAAAAATTCAAAAGTTTTTTTTATAAAGTTTATTTACATTTGACTAAAGTATGTAGGTGCCATTTTATTGGATAACTTTTTGCCATCTTGTAGGTAGGGACGTTAACCCATTGGTATAAAAATTTTGGGGCTTCTGATCAAAAAACTACAACCAGTGGTTTTGGCAGTCCTCTCGTGGTGTTTACCTGACACTGCCTAAGGAATTCTGCAGACACCGAAACAGGTGAAAATCTGAAGGTGCAAGGTCAGGACTATACGGCGGATGCATTAACACTTCCCAGCCAAACTCTCGTAATTTTTGCTGAGTGGCTAAAGATATGTGAGGTCTAGCGTTATCATGGTGAAAAATCACACCCCTTCTGTTGATTAATTCCAGCCGCTTTCTCTCAACTTTTTGCTTTAATCTCATTAGTTGTTCGCAGTACAGTTCAGAATCGATGGTCCTGCCTGGCGGTAACAGCTCATAATGAATAATGCCCTTCCAATCCCACCATACACACAGCATCACCTTGTTGCGAGTTAACCCGGGTTTCGCCACCGTCTGTAAAGCCTTACCGGCCTTTGACCACGATCTTTTTCGCACGTTCTTGTCGTACGTGATCCACTTTTCATCACCAGTTATCAGCTTCTTCAAAAATGTATCGGTTTCATTACGTCGTAATAAAGAATCACAAATGAGTACACGGCTCATTAGATATCTTTCAGTGAGCTGTTTTGTGTACCTAGCTTTTTCAAAGGCGCCAAAACCATTTTGTGGTCAATTCCCAGTTCTCCAGCTACATTGTAACTACTAATATGCCGATCGTGCTCCACTTTTTCAAAAATGGCATCAATTTTGTCCGTAACAGGGCGACCAGAGCGACGTGCATCTTTGATATCAAAATTTCGGGATTGAAAACGCTTTAACCAATTTGCGCTACTCTCACAGATACTGCATTATGTCCATAAACATCACAAATTGTTTTTCGCGGCTTGTGTTGCATTTTTACCTTTTTTGTAGTAAAATTTTAAAATGTATCGAATTTCTTCATTAGATTCACTCATTCTAACAATAAGAAAAACAAATGAAAATCACACATTTTCCTAATTTGAATTTGTAATTATCTTGTTTAAAATTAAAACTTTTTAATGATACCAAAACCAGCCAGATACAAATGGTATAGCCAAAGAGATCTTATTACAAATTCATACATACTATATGCGAAAAGACTTTTTCCCCAACCTATTAAATTAACGTATTTTTTTTTCTAATATATTTTTTACTTCTATTAATCAAAGTATTCACTCATACAATCGATGCAACTTTGCCAACGCAGTGGCAGTTTATCGATGCTTTTCTTGAAGAAATTAGCTGGACGGGAGACAACAAATTCTTCAAAGGACTTGTACTGCCTCTCGGGTATTGATATTTTTTCTGCCAAGAAGTTGTCCAAATTCTGGAAAAAAATAGAAATCTGTCGGCGCAAGACCTGGTGAGTAAGGCGGATGACGGAAAGCTTCCAACCTCAGCTTTTGTAACTTAGAGACCGCTTCCTGTGCAGTATGAGGTCGCGCGTTGTTGTGCAGGAGCAGCGGAGACGAGCGATTGACCAAAACTGGTTGGAGACGTGCGAGCTTCTCCATCATTGTGTTCAGTTCTTCTCAGTACACATCTGCAGTAATGGTCATCCCGTTTGGTAAGAATCTGTGATTAATCACACCGGAAAGGCCACCAAACAGTGACCATCACTGTTCCACGGATAAGTTTCGTTTAGTGCATTGTTTAGGTGCCGAACCAGGATCCAACCAACTTGCTGAGCGCTTGCGATTTTCAAACAGAATTCATTTTTTGTCGCAGGTAAAACAATGCGGTTCAAGATTTCTTCGTTTGTGTGCCTGTTGAGCAGTGCAAGGCGCGTCTCATCGCCCACTTGGCGCTGGCGCTCATTGAATTTGTGAGGCACTCATTTGTCACGCTTTTTTACCTCGCCAATGTGACGCAAGTGGACCAATATTGTTTTGACGCTAACGTCGAAAGCTGCTACTACTTCAGACATAGATTGAATATCATCAGCTTCTCCAATCACCTTTAATTCGTCATTGTCGACCAAAGTTTTCGGAGGACCACGAGGTCCATTTTTCAGGTCGAAATTTCCAGAACGGAAGCGGGTAAACCAATAACAGGTACGTTCGTTTGTAGTATTCCCTCCATAAACGTCGTAGATCTTGCGTGCCCCTTGTACCGCGTTACTGCCACGACGCTACATGTTCCATAATTAATCGAATTTTTAAGGTATCCATGATAACGAACAGATTCAAATGCGATAAAAACATAACCCCAATCAATAAACAAATGACTTATTTTGAAAACAGAATTCCATGTTTAAAATAAAATTAGAATTATTAGCCAAACAAAAATTATTTTGATTTGAAATGGCCTGTACTGCAAAACGGCAATTTGATAGGTAGGTAAAGACCTATTTATTATTAAGTGATGTGTCATCAGCAAACAACACCTATTTGTATTAAGCTCTCAATAATTTTTGCTGTATATTTTGTTGCTTACAATGTTTTTGCATAATAGACTCGACATCTCTAACCTTGTCATGTCATGTCATGTCACATTATCTTGTCTTAGTAGTTTCTGAAATAATCTATACTAATATGTATTTGTTACTCAATCACGACCGAAAGAATCTGGATGAAAGGGGTTTAGGTAACGTTGTATGGACTAGTGACATCATTTTTCTTTTCAGCGGGCATAATAATTTTGATGTAATTTAATAGTGCTATTCTTGTTATCCATATAATGAGTTTTATTTTTGCAAGTAATAGCCGACATATTTCATGTGAAGATTCGAAAAATATTGCCAATTTAAGCACATCAATTACATTTTTATGTTAAAAAATGAGCTTATTTTATATAACATCAATGGGCCGGGAGCGGGCTTGGTGGCATACGCAAGACGTGCGTGGGTTCTGTCATCCAAGGTTCTGGAGCCCCGACTAATCAGCCCTTTCAATTCGTGCACATATATATATAGCCATATATCTCCTCTCCGATATGGTTTAGAGAAGGGTCCCCATAGTAACCATTGACGGCCTAATGCTATTCTTTCATAAGAAAAGTTTCATTTTCATTTTCAAACCCCTTTGGCACGGAGATAGATTATAGTCTAGAATAGCACGTAGGCTACTTTTATACCGAAAAAGTGACAGGTCCCGGGGATAATATTAACGCGAGTGAACCCGCGGCTAAAAGCTAGTATTGATATAAGCCAGACAAACAGCTGTATGGGGCCACAAATATTTCTTTTTTAACTTCAGCTATAGAAATCCTAGTAGCCAACCTAGCCGAGCTCGAAGCTTAATAAAAAAAAACGCGTGCGTCTCGGGACGCCCGACAGAAGTGATAACTTAAGCTAATCTAAGTTGAACTATTTAATATTTAAATTTTTTAACTAGAAAAGCTTAGGTTATTACTTAAATTTTATGTATATAGCGCGTGTGTTAGAGTAAGAGAGGAGGAGCCTGTCTACCGCTGCCGTATGCGTGATAGAAAGGGAAGCCAGACAGACTGGCGCCGTAACGCTTTACGTAACGAAGCGGTTTACCCTCCCATAAGAATTTATCACTTCAAAAAACTTCACATACAACTTCTCAAAGTATTACATCGGTGTCTATTGTTAGAAAAAGCTCGTAGAACTTTCATCAGCGCAGCTCAACTCTGTAGATCGCGAAAATGGTAAAACAAAACCCGCCACCGAAAGCCTAAGAATTGCTAACTTATTGAAAAGTCTACATTTAACGGTATTCAACCCCAAGGTTTTACAAGAATTCTTGAGTGTACTTGAGTGTTATTAAGGTTGCGATACCTTGACTAATGACGCAACTTATATATCAACCTGCGCAATTAACTAAGTTAGAGAGTAAACATGCTTTTACATGAGCGCACTTCAAAGGCTAGGAAACCGGACAAAACGTCAAACCGGTTGTAACCCGAGTACGTAGACTTTTCTTTTCAGTTTCGTTCTAAATTTGAATTCAATTAAACGGTTTTAAGCAACAAAAGTTCGTTAAACAAGTTTTCTTGAAGAAACCGATTTCGTAAGGTTTTTGCCACACACCTTCGAAGCGAAGCCATGTGGTACATTAAGTTTTCAGACGTATACAAACACATTTTTATATTAGAAATTGTTATCATATAGAAAAAGTATTGTCCCGGCATAAATCGTTTAATGCATTTCTTTGCAGGGTTTGAAAACCGGAAAAAATTTGAACCGGTTATAGATGAAGTAACAACTACCACGTGCTAACAACGGTGAAGGAAAATATCGTGATGCAACCTGCACATCGAGATAACCGATGTGTCAAACCTGCCAAGCCGCTTTGGACAAGCGTGGCGGGTATACTGTCCGTTCCCTTATAATGGGAAGCCCGAGCCCAGCAGTGGGACATTTATGGGCTGATATTATTATTATTTTATTATAGATGAAGTACATAGGTAATTAGCTTTTCGGCTGTATTCTAGATTTAACCTAAATTAAACATAAGCAACAAAAATTCGTTAAATAGGTCATCTATACTAATATTATAAAGAGGAAATATTATTTTTGTATGTTTGTACAGAATAAACTCAAAAACTAGTGGACCGATTTTAAAAATTCTTTCACCATTGGATTACTACATTATTTCAGATTAATATAGGCTATATTTATTACTAGGAAAAATTAGGGATCCCTACTAAAACTTCAATAATGTAACCAGTAAAAAAAAAATAGTGATTGTGTGGGTCCGGGATGGTTTAGATTCACAATTAGACCCGACAGGTTGCGCTGGAAACGGGTTCTATATTTTTATTTTTTCATAGCAGGACAAGGTCTGCCTGAAACGCTAGTGTTACAAAAACCGGTTTCGAACGGTTTTTTGCCGCACACTCTCAAAGTGCAGTCAATTCGGTACAGTAAAATTTCAATCATACACAAATATATATTTATATTAGGAACAGTTGTCATATATATAAAGTAATTTTTCCGGAATAAGCTGGTGAATTCAGAAATAAAACATAATACTCTTTAAATTTTTTACTCCGAAAGAAAAAGTAGACTAAAACTGATTATGACGTTTAAAAAGTGGTTCAACGAACGGCTTCGAACCGGTGCTTTAAATTTCCTAACGCCTCATTTTGCATTATGCCCACTTCTATCGCAGCAAGCGGGACGGTGGCGAGGCAAATAGGCACTGCCAGTATGTAACATTTATTTATTTGGGAAACATACAATAATTAATATTCTTAAATATAAAACACAAAATTAATACATATATCAATCAAGTTTTACTAAAAATAATTTATATAAAAAAAATTGGCTCAAATGGTTAATTACAAAAAAAAATACAATTATACGAAAATTACATAAAATTTCTATTTAATTTACAACTAGGTTAGGTTAGGTCAATATTGAGCAAAATCGAAAAAACATGTCACAATAATTACTAATAAAATAGAGATAAAAAAGGAAAGTATGAAAAAAGTTTGTCATTATTCAAAAAATTGTAAGTAATAGGATCATTCTAAATTACAACATTTTCTAATTTGGGTTTTAAATTGATATAAGTTACCTATGAAAGGATCAATACTAGTAAATAGTGCATTGTATTGCTGACAAATGCTGTATAAAAACGTGTTTTTTGTATAGTTAGTTTTTATAAGTAGTACTGAAAATAGGGATTTATCACGTGAGCTCAAACCATGATATGTTTGTCTAGCTATATACCATGATATGTCTAATACGGCCTATTCACTGCTCACATCAATCGTCACAGCTCTGCTTGTTACAGTGGGCGTGGGCGTAATGTAAACGAGCATTAATGAGAGTAAAGTAATAAACAAAACAAAATTATTTTATGTTATTCGAAGCATTTTACAATATACATAAATTGTAATAGATAAAAATGATTATTATACGTATTTTGTTACGCATTTGAAGGTGTGATGCAGCACTAGCCATGTTCCCAATCTTCTCACTCACCCTTACTGCTCCATCTGAGATTAGGTTATAATTATTGACCGTTTCACGCAGACGTAGCGATGGGTTTAATGCGTTATTTGTGATGCTATAATGTTATTCATTGTTAATGGGGTTAAATAATGACACTAATGTAGTTATTCGAAAACGACGTTATTTTTTACCGCTATACGTAACACGCATTCGACCATAGAAAATAACTATAACATTATATATTATACCAGATGAACTGAGTATCAAAAAGATTAATGAAGAGAAGCTTTACAATGTTATTATGTGTGAACAGTCGATCCGAGTTTTATTTAATTTGAATTAATAATTTTTAATTGTTCTGTTCATTGTGTTTAATAATTATGATTATTTTATTGGGTTATCGTGAAATTAAAAAACAAACTATATGTGTGTGCAGTTCACACGCAGTAGAAGTGAAACTTCAGTCAATATACAGGCGAACATAATTATATCTACAACGCTTAGTAGACAAGAGTGAGGAGACTACGAAGCACCGCACAAAAAGGAGACCTAGTAGTATAAAACGCTGTATAATGTATTCTATCTCATTCTCTCGCACTGTGTAAACTGCGCACACATATATTTATTTAATAGACGATATTTTTTTTATATCCATAAACTTGAGGAACACTTGGTCTCCCAAACTTTCATCCCATATTGCAACCCGTTCTAGTTTTATTTATCTATCCCCCGTCTACCTATCTTTAAACTTCAAAAATGACCTAAGTGACCTGTGACCTAAGTTACCTAAGTGGCCTGTGACCTAAGTGACCTAAGTTAAAATTATTTATTAACTTTCTATTTATTAAAAACTATACAATAATACAAAATTATTAGCTGATGGCTAGAATCGCTTTTTCGTTTCATCGAGTTTCAAATCACACCGATTCTAAAGAAGTTTCACTTAAAAATATCACGAAAATATAATATCGATATCAGACAATAGATGGGTCGAGACTTCTTAAACGAAAAAATCCATTTCACGTTACAAATATATTTATAGACGATATTTTCTTTTTGAATAAACAAAAAAAAAACCTGTAAAGATTTAACTTTTATTTGAAGCACCACATTACTCTCAATATATATAGGTATATGTTAAACAATACTACTAAAAATGCCACTAACTTGTTTTCAAAAATAATTAACACAACTGTAACACGAAATTATAAGTTCAAAATAATTTCAGTAAATATTAGACAGACCGCGCTAAGTTTTCTGTTCTCGTTGTTGGGCTACTTAACCAAAACAATCATTGAATCGAAAGTACCCCACATATCAAAAACTACTGAATGGATATTCAAAATAATTGTCGTTGAAATTTTGTATTTGGAAACTGTATCCTTGACTTTATCTACTTCACAAATTAAAAGCGCGGTCACAATTTTCACTGCTTTAGAAATTCATATCCCGACACATTGACGCCATTATCACATTAGTTCATTCAAGATGTCACTAACGATTTATACTCACTCCCACACGACTAGGTATATTGGAAATGTATACAATTTGCACTCCGTAGTTCCAAGCTTAGAGGTCACCTTTATCTTTATTTTTTCCCTATTTCACTTCTTCGTACCGCTAAATAGTCTACATCTTCTTATCAAATTTTATTCATGTAGGTCGAGCAATTTCCGAGAATAATGACTGTGACATAAACAGACAGACGGACTGACAGTCAGCCGGACATGGCGATTTTTTGTGAACTTCACTTTTGCCAAAATTATTATGAAACTCTAGTTAATTATTAAGGGCTGATTATTCAATGAGCAGACCGGCAACTATCACAGATTTGTTTTACGAAAATAACAAGTATCAAAATAGATTGGAACTTCATGTTACATCTTACAACTACCAGTATATATAGAAACGTGCCAATTTCATTAAGGGCGGATTTTTCAATCACCAGATATAAGTTATACATAGAATAAAATGTAAGATGGAAAAATTAAAAATGTCAGTTTCACGAATAAAACAGTTGAATGGTTTCAGTTTTCAATTCACTTAGGTTATAATTTATTCGACTGATAACAACCTGATTGAAAAATCGACCCTAAGTTCTGCAAAACCGGCCGCTTTAGGCTCGGAGATAAAATTTGTTCAAAGTCTTAAAGGCGGCCTCCTCAGAGCTTATTGTTCTAATATTTTTAAATTCAACGAACTCTCGGTTGCTAAGTAACTCGCAAACTCAAGAATTTTCTTCGTAGTGTTTGTTACCTATAAAGTTACAATCCGTTCAGACGTTTTAATAAAGGATAAAATATAACTTCAAAAAGTTTTAAAAGGACAATTGTATGGAAAATTGTTGCTCAATTGTTTAAATTTTGTATTCAGTAGGGATATAATTCAGTTAAGATATAACTTTTATCTAATGTATAAAAAAATCAGACCTAAATGAATGAAATATAAAATTAATATCGAGTTTCACTTACATATTTCGAGAGCTTGAAGAAGCGAAGTCTTGAGAAGCAGCAGCGCAACAACACACGGCAACATCTCGTCGCCCTCACTTCACCATTCTACCTATAAAAAAAATATAAGTTAAAATTATTATATTCAAAAAATTCGAACAGGTTATTTATATTATCTGCGGAGTGTTTGTGCTCTCATCGGTGACAGGAACACTAATGTGAGGTGGATAACAGAAAGAGGCTGTATTATATAGCCCACACTCGTGATTTCGCGCTGCGCATTAAATTATTTCTAGTTAGCTAGTGATGGGACTATCTGAAAATAGTCGACAATTTAGGAAATCAAGGATATATTAATTTTTTTGAAGTGGGAACGTGTTTAGGCACTTTGGGCACTTTTGGGATGGGGAAAAAGCATCAAACTCGCGCGAGCGTCACGCTCAGATATGTATATACATTGTCCGGCTAGAAGAACGTATATATATATTTGATTAATCGGACATTATTAATATGGACTGATCATTATGAATAATGGCCAAGAGCGTCGGTCAAATTGATAAATTAATTACTTTGGCCTTTTCATATTAATAATGCCCGACGGCCCGTGGTTTATTTAAAAAATCACGGTTTGAGATATCTTGAATTTATAATTTATCACTTGGACCGGGCTGTATGAATACTTCCCTTATATATATATGATATATGATTTTTTTCGACTATTTTTTTTCTCCGTCCCCACCTGAAATTTTGTTGTATATGTCGGGAAAAAACCCTAAAAGTTACAGCTCTTAATATTAATTATATGTACTTTCCCTGAGCGTGAAGAAATTTTCCATATAAAATACACATAAATCAATATTTATTATTTTTTAATTTCTATAACTCAGCTGCATTTTATGCTATCACATCGGGCTTGTTCGCAATTTACTCAGAATTAATCAATCTGCAATAGTGTCTAATGCGGCGAAAGTGTAACTTGTTCTGGTGAGTTGGTACCCGTCACTGAAGTTGATTTTAACCTAAAAGATAGTATTTTTGCAGTTACCTTCGAAGCAATGGCTTTTACATTAAAAATGTAAATAGCAAATTTGTTGGAAATTTCATTTCCTACAAAAAAGTCTCATAGATAATTGCTATTGCTTAGACCAATATTTTCTGAGATATTGAACTTTAAATTAATTAGCGGTAAAAAAATATGGTTTATCAAATGAAAATGCAGCGGTATCGTTCGCCGTTGCCGCGCGAACACAGGGCACTCAAAAATTATATGCTTGGGAGGCTCGTCTTTGCCTATTCCTCTTTAAGCTTCAAGCAAATCAAGGGCAAGGATATTGATCTGGTGTTCCTAGTACTTAAATAGTCATATTAAGGACTTAAAACGTTTAATAACGCGGTTATAAAGCAGACACATTAGAACAATAGAATAAATTAGGTAAATGCTTGACAATCCGCACACGACAAGGGGTTCTGTAGAGATGACCATCTGCCCCCTATCTACGCTATTCGGCTACGGTCTAAAGCTCTAAAAAAAACATTGATTAAAAAATATACTATATTTTAAAAACTTATGCTATTAATTTTCATTTATTTGAGAGTATTTTGGAAGCTCTATAATCTCGTGTCTTTTCGGAATTTTCCATCACATACTTTAAAAGTTATTGGGTCAATTTTCACGACTTTGGGAGCGGATACATCACTATGTATTGACTGTAATCAATGACGTTGCTGTTTTTTTTTAAGATCTGTCTAACAATACCACCACGATACTGAAAGAAATTCAACTTACAAATGTATCAAGTGAACGGCGCTAATTTTTATTTTCACTACATAACTTTTACAGGAAGGTGTAGTCACTACGGCAGTGGCTACACCTTCCTGTCAATTGTCATACATGTAAGCCAAATAGTTTTCAAGCAAAATTACTGTGATATAGAAAGACGTTACGACTTAAGTATAAAAATAATTCAAATATCTTGCCATTAAAGGCAAAGGCAGCACAAACAACTTTATATTAACAAAAATAAACTCTTATTGGAAATCTGTATTATTGATCCGGAAAAAATCGTACCACGCATTCCCCACCTCCAGAAAGAATTTTCAACAACAAAATTATAATTGGCCAAGTGCGTGTCTACCACGCACACTGCAGCTTCCGTAGATGTAACGTACGTCCACGGTTTTTTGTTGTTCAACTAAAAGAGACTTTAGAGTGAGCCTCCTCGTATACCATGGTCCAGTGAGAGTAAGTTGAGCCGCTCCTTAGTTGCTGTCGCTCATCGTGTGCGTGCTGGACAGATGCCGCTCAAAACATTTGCTTTTCTCATGAAAAACACAAACAGCCCCAATTGTGAGACGTGTAATAAAAGAGAGGACATATATCATATTCTTGTAGAATGCACCAAAAATAACAATGAGACAGCGAATAAGGAGAGACTTATGCTTAGACTTGCTGGACTTTGAAGTTTTTCATTCTTTTTTAGCCGACCCCTTGTCTGTAGAGGCAAAGTTGGTTTTAGACTTCATTGTTAAAAGCATAAAATAAGTGATTTTGAATGTTCATGCATGCAAAATCACTTATTTTATGCTTATTTATTTATTTATTATTGTTATTTTATGTGCATGAAGTTTTTGTCTTCACGGACTGATATTGACGTGTGTACAAAAGTCCTTAAACTAAATTTTTTTTAAAAACTTGTGCGTCTCGGTTTTCCCGACAGAAGTGATAATTTAAACTAATCTAAGTTGAACTATTTTTTTATATCGAAATTGTTTAACTTAAGAAAAGCTTAGGTTATTATTTAAATTTTATGTATATAGCGCGTGGGTTAGAGTGAGAGAGGAGCAGCCTGCCTACCGCTGCCGTATGCGTGAGAGAAAGGGAAGCAAGACAGACTGGCGCCGTAACGCGTTACGTAACGAAGCGGTTTACTCTCCCATAAAAGTTAACACTTCAAAAAAACTAAAAGTAACGTATAGAACCGAGTATATTCCTGATTTCATGTAACGAAAATCCATTCTAGATATGATACTGGATACGATTATGTTTACGTTGAAAAATTAAATTTACATCTTTTGACTACAAGCCGAATTGCAGGCTATTGCTACGTAACTACCAAGGGATCTGGCTTCACCCGTCAATTTCTGTGTTCGGTTTTATATAGGTATATATTATAACAACTATAAGAGATATATAGAACCGAACGAATAATATACCATACTTGCAGACCAGACGAACTTCGTATCGCCATATTTTCTGAATTCCTAAAAGATTTTGTTTCATGACACAAAAACAAATTCCCCAAAATCGCTCCAGGTGACTAGGAGGATTCTAGAACCCGATCTCAGCGCCACCTACCGGTTCCAATTGTGAATCTAAACCATCCGGGACCCATTCAAACACACAAAAGAAATATCATCAAAACCGGTAAAGTCGTTCTTAAGTTATGCTCGTACATATATTTCTACGATTCATTTTTATATACTTATATAAGAATAATAAATAACTCCGGCCCGCAAAAAAAGTGGTCTGTACTTTTGACCAAATCCATCAATTTTTATGTATTTCGATGCGCTGAATCCGAATCTGGTATCTGTAATTTTTTATGTTAGTAAAACAGCTATAGGGTTCGCCTCGGGGCGTACCAGCGGGTAAAACTCTACGTAAGCACATTTTAAGTCATAGAATATCGTCGTCAGCCATTCACAGTCCACTGCTGGACGTAGGCCTCCCCAAGACACTACGTTTATCGAGACGCGGTTTCCACTCCAGGACTCCTCTGCTCCAACGGCCATCGGTCCTGCGGCAGACGTGACCGGCCCACTGCCACTTGCTTTTACTGCCACGGTCATAGAGTTTAAAGAACGATTAACTACATAAAACTAAAATATGTCACATATTTTTTCAGGTACCTAAAAATATCTCTCTCCATAATTCGGGGAGTAATGCTCATATTAGGCGGGTCAACGAAATTGAATCAATTGGATTGATAGGCACAGAACTAAAAGGACATGAAGATTTTCAATTACGTTGAATGATTCAAGTCTAAAAAAGAAAGATATAAATGAACCGTCTAATGCCGGTTTAAGACTTCGATTTTTGTCATACGTATAACAAGATTTTATCCGTGCAGGTACGGAGAAATAATACAATTTGCTGCGGCCGGGCGGCTTGACGTTAAGAGGCGACAAAACAACCCACAGTCAGGTGGTTGGGTGTTTTGCCGTCTGGATGGCTACCACGCCTGGTTTAGAGTATACCCCCATAACAACCCCGTGTTGTTTTCGGCATTATTGGTTAGGTTCTAATCTCCCTTTAGAGAGCGGCAGCACAGTGGTGTTGCAAATGTCCATAAGCGATGGAATCCGTTTTCGCGAAGTTGCGAGTGTATACCAATTTCAATAAACACACGTGTTAAAATAAAATCGGCCAAGTACGTGGTCAACCATGCATAAGTTTCGTAATGCTGACGAAACTCGGCTGTTTTTCTCATTTGTCTACGCCTCTATGGAAACCTAGAAAGTGTTTAATCGAAAATTTCTCATACCTGAAAAATTACTAAACGGATATTGTACAAATCAATTTCTGTTCAAAGTATTTTTGGAAACACTACCGACCTTTAATTTTATCAAAATTTTCCGACTCAGTACAAAATTTAGAGGTAGGGACACATTTTCACGACTTTGCAAGCAAACTTAAATCAAATAAAAATTGTGTGTGTGTGTGTGTGCAGTTCACACGCAGTAGAAGTGGAACTTCAGAGAATATACTCACAGATAATTCTTCCCTAACTTTTATTAATATAAAGATAATTCTTTGTTTTACATCCGTCAACATATTACAATTCAAAAATTCAATCTAAATTACACTTTAAATCACTAAAATAAAGTTCAAAATTCAATGTACTGTTACGCACTATTTCTTTGACCTACGAATAGATAGATAGATAGAGCTAAAATTCATAAGCTTTATTTAAAATGAAAATTAATACTAACGAGTAAAGAGAAATGTATATTATTTCGAATTAAATAAGGTTGAATTTTATGCGTTTATCTCTTTATAGTGTAACTTTTTCGTTTCATTTATTTTCAAATCACAACGATTGTAAAGAAGTTTTATTTCAAAAAATTGTTTGTGTGCAGTTCTCACGCATCAGAACCGACACAAAGTGTGACAAGGGGTGGGAGGGATTCTAAATATCGTGACGTCACATTTCATATATTATATCCTTATAATATATTTAAGCTTTAAAACAGCAAATTTGAAGTATTAACGAAAACCTTCAAAACATTTCCAACTCTATCTGTATGAGTGTTTAAAGGATTAAATATTGTTACGAGTTGTAGGACTCGAATTAACATGCCGTTGGTGGTGTTATTTATAGAATTTATTAGAACTATACAAACACGTATAACACAGGTACAAATATAACTGTACACAACCAGTCCAAACGTAATGCACGATTCTATTACACGCGCAAAGTCCGTCATTAACGTCTTGCTTCGCTAAACTGCTGATCTCTCCTTTGGGCCATGCTTTATACTGCACCGATACAATATGGCTGCCCGACCGCGTAGACCGAATTTCTTAGAATCAGTTGGACACACCTGGCTAATGACTGCCATAAAAGATTACAATACACAATGGGCTGTTTTCTAATTATAAATTTTAAACATAAAGTAAACAAAATAAATCTAAATGCGGAAAGGTAAAAAAGTGTGCTTTTATGATATGAAGGTGTAAAACTACTTTTGACGGCGTGTAGGTCGCAACAATATAATGTATTTTATCTCATTCTCTCGCAGGCTTAGTCTTATAGATTTATGTGTTTATTTCTTTTTAGTCTCGCTTTTTCGTTTCAACGAGATTCAAATCACAATGATTCTAAAGAAGTTTCACTTCAAAATTTATTAAAGAACATCGCGTTTTATTGAGTACCTATCGAAAAAGCACTCATTTTCATGTATGGTGGCTAACACAGTGATTTCTGTGTTTTACTAAACAATCACGCAGCGGTATATACATTTACTTTTCATTCCAATTTCAATCATATTATAGACCAGTAAATTCTGAAAAAAGTGACTACATAGATTGACAGACATTTTTACGTGGTAGAGCCATGCTGGAATAATGACCTTAACTAGTTGTCGCCCGTGCTCGAAATTAGACCATAATAATTAATGTCAAAGGCTATATATACTTCTATAATCACAGATTTCGCCAAGGCTACACTGCAGTGTTAATTTGACTTGAACAATAAAAAAAAGAGTATATATGCGTGTGTGTGTCAAATACAGGGTAATGTGTGTACAATACAATACTCTTTATTGTACACCAAGATTACATAGAAAAAAAAATACACAATAAACTTACTTACTAAAAGGTAGTACAATGGGGTGTAATGTTTTTTTATTTATTTAATGTATTTTTTGTGCATAATTTTAAAAAATATTAGCATTCGTCGCTTCTTCTCTATATAAACTATGAGTGTGCGAAATTTCATACTCCTCCGTCGGCGCAATTTTCGTAAAAAGGGGTACAAAGTTTTTGCTTCACGTATTAATATACAGATTACAGGCTCTTAGGGCCGGCTAGATGGGTGTGTCGCGCTCTCACAGAACATCGGCGTGAAACGTTTAGTCTGGTGCTAATCATATTTCGTGCGATGAGAGAGAATTCTAATGATCCCTCCCCAATCCTAAATTCCCTATCTCATACCCCTATTTCAATCACATATCCTTCCTTCTATACTATCCTAAAGGCTGACAACGCGTTGGTCTCGCCCCTGGTGTAGCAGTCTATAGGCGACGGTAACTACTTTCTATGAGCTGGACCGTGCGCCTGTTTGCCAGCTTCGAAATAAAAAAGACATGCCGATTTTACTAGGTTCCTATTTCCATTATATAAGGAACCCAAAATAGAGACAAGACTTAACTCAATTCTGTTTGAAAGATGCGTGAATTTATTGTTGTATATTCCATTTATGCTTCAAAATAACCCAACGCGGGTGTACAATGAATAAAAGAATTTGCGTTCACTCTAATTGGCAATTTCTTATATTCCGACTTATCAGGCACAGGCTTTGTCAAAACGATCGGAACTCGACACCTCATGCCTCTCCATGCCGGTTATTTTCATATACTATTGTTGTATCATATAATTGACATCGAATTGTTCAAAGTGAGATACCGAGTAGGAAGACATATAAAAAGGTCTCGGTGAAAGGGAAAGATCTGATCAAAGAAGTTAAAAGGTCACTTTCAAACATCAAAGTTTTTCGTAAAAACCTGTTTATAGGGCAAAATTACCATTGCTGTCAACCCCCAAAGATGATTGGCATCTAATACTCATATTGTTTTCTGTAGCCACATAATACAAATAATATTACCGCAAAGCTACAAAATAAATAAAAAGTTTGCGAGTGTCAACTCCAACGCACGACTGGAGTTTACTCTTAAACATTAAAAAGCATGTGCACATGCGCGGCGACTGCAGCCGAATGCAACCAATTAATGGCGGTTACAAGAAAAATATACAGATAACTATTTCGCCAGAAGAAAATACACATATAAACACAAACTACACTTAAAAACATATTAATTATAGATTAAAATCATATAAGTAATATCAGAGCGCATGACAGAAATATAATAGCAGTTTTGATAAAACTCATCTTGGTAAGCAAGCTATTATAGGAGAGCTGGACATAAACATGACGTACAAATTAAGAATAACTTTAAATTACCTAATTCAATTAAATTGAATATTTTTGTTTTGTTTTGCTCGGTCTAATACAGGGCTAGTTAAAAGAAAGAAAGAAAAGAACATAACAATTTTGAATTACACTTGTACTATTTCACTTTTCACAAAATTCCCATGACGGGGGCCTTTTATGACTCTTATATTATTGGGATTTCTTATTTTTTTTTTTTTACTAAATTGACAGGATGCCAACAATGGCATAGTTTTACGCATAAGTTACATTAATTGTATTCAAATAGCGATCGCAAATTATCACAATCTATATTATAACGCCGATAGAATTTAAATATTGCTTCAACTCAATTTCGATAAAATCATATTCACCTATAGACAAAGTAAACGATGCATGACACGATAAAGCTAATACATAGCTCTACAGGAGTCTGTACTGGAGCTTTCGGTACATTTTGCTCTAAATATTAGACATGGAAGTTACCGGCCATGGTATTCGTTAATGAGTTTGCTGCAGCAACTACAGGCATCAAATAATTGCATATGCGCTATGTGCATTTGTGTTTATTGACCAAATTTCTCGCAGCGAGTTCCTTTCTAGGGTTCTGTGGAAATTTTGTCAAAAACGAACTCTTCGTGTAACCGCCATGTTTATTCCTCTGTCTTTATATATCATAGTCAATGTTTTTGACAATTACTTATAATTTGTTATCTATACGACGCTACACAATACCGTATTAAATTAAAGGGACAATGTTTGAGTGAGACGGCTATAGTTCACGTATAAAGTTATTTATTTATCAATTTAATTTGATTTTGCCATGTTTTAAATTTAATTGTAATAGCCTAAGTGGCTAGGAAATTAAATGTTGTAGCGTTTGTCTTTCTTTAAAAGTAGGACCCCCAGTAAATTCCGGTGAGACCGGGCTGCAGGCAGAACGCAGCCTGCAGTCCAGGACTCCATGGTAATGAGACCGGGCTACAAACGTGCAGAATGCAGCCTGGAACCCGGAACTCAAAAGGGTAGCGGGAACCAGGCTACAAGGATATATAGCGCAACCTGAAACCCGGAACCCGTGAAATAATGCCTGCACTCCTGCCTACTCCCTTAGCGAGTAAACCGTGTTGAAAGTGCAGGCAAAGGTCCGCCCGCAACAGCGCTTGTTTATGCAATAAACAGCTAGCGTCCGACGTTATATATTTATATTAGGTGTATTGAAATTAATTATACGGATAAGAGAGAATAAGGTTTGATTCTTTTAAAAAATGTAAAATAAAGACAAGGGGGTGTTATGACGCAGTAGAGGCGAGGGGAGGTAACTTCTATAAATATGAGGCGCCTTACGAGGCCAATTGTAGTTCGTTCAAAGCAGCCGACAAGTTCATGAAACGTTAAAAGAAGTTTCTCACTCCCGACGTCGTCTACGAGGTTGCAAGCCTACCGTAGTTCGTTCGTTTCGTTTTATTTTGGAGCCCCAATTCAGACCAGCGAAACCAGTTACACTCCACTCGCGTCTCCAACAATAACCAATTAGGTAAGAGAACATGCCTAAAACTTACACCCCGGTCAGGATTTAAAACCACGCCGTTTGAAGCCACTAAGCTACCACAACTTACATTAAATCGCCATATTATTTGTCTTTGAATGTTGTTATGCACACAAGTGTTAGGTACATTGTTTTAGTGTGGGCAGCCCAGTTTACTAGTGCTTGTTTTATTTACGCCACGAATAAATAAATATTTCCACATCTCTTAAAATTTTTGTTTTTAAGTGTACGTAGTTTTACGCACACAGAAATGTGCTTATTGACGCAGGTAGCAGTTACAAAAAAAGAAAAAGAACATCTTATACCAACGGCAAGTTTGAAATATATACCTATGTACTTCTTTTTAATATTGTGCACTTTCATAACACCATATATCCATTGTGTGTACTAGCATCGGCTGAGTAAAGACGTTTTTGGTCAGCCACTTTGGCTGACCTCATAACAGCTTTGTACACCTGCCTTATATGTACTTTATGTACCATATCCAGCAACCAACGTTTACACAGAAAGTGCATGAAATATTTTCACTAAAGTTAAATTCTAAAAATATCGTCACAGTACTTAGTCTGGCCATAAATACTGTTATAATTAAAAAGAAACAAAATATTACATTTGAATTTGGAATCTGTCATTTTTATATGATTGTTCGTTGTGTTTTCTCATTTTGGCGCCAATATATTGTACAACATTTGGGATATTAAAATGGAGTGGGGCGATAAAGAGAACCAAATCGTTGTGATCGCATTACACAAAGTAGGTATGGAGCCAAATGCAATTTTTAAAACTCTCCATACGCTTGGTATTAGTCAAATGTTTGTGTACCGGGCTATTATAGGTATAGTCAGCATTAGAATTCCGTGAAGATTTTGTCAAAACTGGAACTCTTATACAATCCGTCATGTCCGTCCGTTTATGTATGTCACCGTCATTTTTGTCAGAAACAACTTGGTCTTCATCGACGAAATTTGGCAGAAAGAAATAAGGTAAACATACTTTTACATGGCGGTGTAGTGTAACGCGAATAAAAATCAGAGGTGGCCGCCTAATACACTGTCTGAGGGATAATTTTTATGATGACTATGTAGTTGTGAATCTTTCTTTACTTTTATGTACAGCTATAATTTTGTATATTTTCGCTTTTAAAGTCATAGTGTATGTAAATTAACTTTTCAACTTTGGCGTGAAAGCAAAGCTCACACGCAGTAGAGGTGAAACAAAGTGTGACAAGGGATGGGAGGAATTCTAAATTTCGTGTCGTCACATTTCATATATTATATCGTCAAAATATATTTAAGCTTTAAAACTATAAATATAATAAAAGATTTAAGTATTAACAAAAAACTTCATAACATTTCCAACGCTATCAGTATGAGCATAGTTTTTAAACGATTAAATATAATTAATTCTATTTCTTTCTCTCGCAGGCTTAGTCCTAGATTTATGTGTTTATCTCTTTTTAGTATTGCTTTTTCGTTTCATCGAGTTTCAAATCACGATTCTAAAGAAGCTTCACTTCAAAAATTAAAGCGGTAGAGCATTAAAAATGCTTTCAATGAAAATTTATGTGAACAAAAGATATACATTTTTTTTATGATAAACATAGTTTATGATATATGTTTCGCGTGTAACCACGGCCACGCCTAATATTAGATGAAGATGCGGTCAAAGATGGACCACGCTGGCCTATAAAATATATATTCACACGAGATTTGAAGACTTTGAACTATTCGAGAAATACGACCTCTGGTAGTGCAATCCAAGCTCTGCCGTAGGCTGAGATGCTCGCTATACACAAGGCAACGGTGGAAATCCTGGGGAGCTCAGAAAGAAGCTTTGGCTTATATACAGACAGTTGATCGGCGTTGCAAGCGCTATGTAATTGGGGCTCCGTCAACCCCCTAGCAGTCGACGCTCGGCGTAATATTGTCGATAGCCGCAAAAGTGGTAAGGTCGTGGATCTCTTCTGAGTGAGGGCCCACGTAGACATCAGGGAGAACGAGCGGGCAGACGAGTTGGCCAAGGCGGCCGCACTCTCTTTGAAAGTGCGACCGCACTATGACAAACTTCCGGTTTCATTCGCCAAACGGCAGATCCGTCTCGGAACCGTCGACGAATGGAACCAGAGGTATTGTCAAGAGTCAACTGCGTCTGTCACTAAGCTCTTTTTCCCTGATGTCACGAGGGCATTCAAACAGATGAGATCCATAGGGATATCGGGTGTGCACACCCAGTTGTTCACGTGGCACGGAGGGTTCTCCGAATACCTGAACCGCTTCGGGTTGAAGGAGAACCCTTCGTGCATATGCGAAGAGGGCTGTCTCGAGACGGTACCTCATATCATCATCACTTGCCCAGTGCACGCCCGCCTTAGGTACGAGTTCGAGAGTATAACCAAGATTCCCGTTACGTATCAAAATATGGAAGATCTGATGGCCAAAAGACACTACAAGGAATTTATAGAGTTATGCATTAAAATGATAAAAGTAGTAATAGCTAGAAATAAGGATGTATAAATAACAGCTTGTATATATATTATATATATGTATGACAAGAAGTTGAATTAAATGTAAAATAGAAAAGAAACCAAAATAGTGTAAAAGTATAGATAGAGAAAAAATACATAGAATAAGTAACAAAATAAGACGTAACATAGTAACAAATAAAAACTAAGAAGTAATTAGTAATAATGTACAAAATGACCCGATTGAAAGAGATGGCAAAATAGTATAGAAATAAGAAATATTGTAATAGATAATAAGAATAAAACTGGAAGTAATATAGCACAAAATAGTATGATACTGTAAAACATAACAGAAATAAGATAAATGTAATAGAATTAAGAGTTTACTAAATAAATAACGCAATATATATAAAAAAAAAGATAAAAAAGAAAATAAAGATACAAAAATGATATAAAAAAGAAAGAAATAACCCTGACACATCTAGTTCGTCAGGATAGAGGAAAAAATTCGTCCGAAGATGGAATGGTATAAGGGGAATCAGGTCGAACAGTTCAATCGTTTATTTTCAATAAAGGAGTTTCAAGGTTTCTTGACTAGATATTAAAAAACCAAACAGTTGATGTAATTTCTAAGAAATTATTCATTATGCGTGTACTATAAGTTAACTATTATGAAACATTTTTTGAACATTGTTAAGAAAAAAATATTATTCAACTATCATATCGTCAGTTTTTCATATTTAGAGTGTTCTTGTGAAGTCGTTAGAAGACACACACATATAGGGGCAGCGAGCCCTTCAACTTCATAACAAAAGAACGACTGTGCTTCTAACAATAGCTTGAATGTCATTAAAGATCTAGACTCGTGTCAAGGTTTGGAGTAACGCCGGAGGGACAACGTCGGCTATTAATGCCGTGGTATCTAAATATCTAGTCTTTTAAGTTACCGTTGATAGAAAATTTACATTCCAGTCTATTGCAAATAGGAAGGTATGGATGAAATTACGCAAATAGAGAAAGAAACATCGTGATTCTAAGTATAAGATTATTGAAGTGAAACTTCTTTAGAATCGTTGTGATTTAAAACTCGATAAAACTGCGAGAGAATTATATACGAGTTTTACATCGTGCAGCACAGATTAGAGGGTCTATAAGACCGATGATTAAACATGGGTCCAATTTGGACCGAAATAAAACTGATAATATACTATTTTTTAGACTTTAAATTTTTCAATGTTTTATTGAAAAATTTAAAGTGATACTTAGAAGTTAATTTTAAATTATAATATGATAACGGATGTAGTCTAAAGAAATTATATGTGAGTATATTCTCTAGTTTCAGTTCTACTGCGTGTCAACTGCACACACATACAATTTTTATTTTCTTACGTGTTCGGTATTAGTACAATCCACATATTATGCCACGCTCAAAACAGTTTTAAAACATAGTTTTAATTATTAAACAGTAACAGGATTATATGTCTATAATATTATAAAATTCTAAATATGCCGTGTCTGTACATTGAAACTATTTTAAAACAACTGGAATAGACTATATAAACGCTGGAGAACATGATGCAAAAATTTTAGATTTTGTGTCTGTTTGTTCGAGATTCACGTAAAAACTACTGGGCCGATTTGGTGCGGTTTTCGTTGATCTACAGTAAATTTTTATCCCGGAAATCCCGCGGGAATTTTTCTGGGAATGATTTAAAATTGCTAAATTTAAAAAAAATCAAATTTCAATGCGATTTTTTGACTGATCAGTAGCAAATTTTATGTAATAAAATAAATGATTTTTCATCCCGGCATCCAGCGGGAACATTCCCGGGAGCGATTTGTAATTTTTGGGTGCATTAAAAGAAGAAAGTTGAAAGACACAAAATTAAAAGGCCATGACAGCATTCTATAACATTAAATGATTCAAGTCTATGTTTATATGAGTCACTTTGATTGATTCATCCATATTGAAAGACTGAAATAAATCGATTAGTATCAGTTCAAGACAAATGAAAGGATTATAAGATTAAGAAGCGGCTGCAAAAAGAGTCCTGCCAGTCTTCAATACAATGCCAACTAATGGCCGGTTCCTATATCTTACCGACCGTTCATTTGCATTACAATCGGTTAAAATTTGACATGAGCTCCATACAAGTAATTTCAAAACTCACGCGATGGTAGGGCGAGTGAATGAACAGTAAGGTATTGTTACGACTTAGACGCCGACAAAAACAAATTCACACCTGCACAACTGTAAAACACATTTTATTACCTTTCGGCATGTGGACTTCTTTTGTTTACTTTGTATTTAAAATTTGTGATTAGAAAAGCCTATTGTGTATTGTAATCTTTTATGGCAGTCATTAGCCAAGTATGTCGGATTTAAAGTACAAACTGATTCTAGGAAATTCGGTCCACGCGGCCGGGCAGACATATTGGATCTGTGCAGTATAAAGCAATGCCCCGATTCAGGGACGCGCGGTCGAGCGATAACCACGAGCAAAGCAAGACTTATGTAC
The DNA here is from genome assembly GCA_039645545.1 of Dendrolimus houi. Classification (NCBI taxonomy): domain Eukaryota; kingdom Metazoa; phylum Arthropoda; class Insecta; order Lepidoptera; family Lasiocampidae; genus Dendrolimus; species Dendrolimus houi. The sequence goes on along the minus strand of CM077123.1, from coordinate 25,719,142 downwards.
ATTCGGTAATCTATTTAGTGACGAACTTTGCGCGTATTATTGAATTACGACCTTCTGCATTACGTTTGGACTTGTTGTGTTCAGTTATATTTGTACCTGTGTTATACGTGTTTGTATAGTTCTAATAAACTCTATAGTAATTCTAACGGCATTTTAATTCGGGTCTCGCGACTCTTAACAGTATAGAAACCGGCCATAAAATAAAAAGACTAAGTAAGCCTCGGTTCTTTTAAAACCAAACAAACGTTATCTTATCGAGCAACGACCTATTTTATAGGATTTTTTTAAATTTCATTCTTAATTAATGACATGTGTATGTAAATTGTTATAATTTATGATATTTTTAAACATGACGTACACATATTATATGTATAATCATATCTACTAAATAAATGACTTATGGCTGCCAAAGCTTATGATTAAGAAGATCAGAACTTACAGGTAAAACTTGTTTCTGGTTTGTATTGCGTTGAGTACTAATTGTGAGTTTGTTTATATACAGTAAGTAATCTCTTGAGCTACTGAATCGATTTTGAAAATTCTTTCACCAGTAGAAAGCTACATTATCCCTGAGTGTCATAGGCTATATTTGATTGTGATTAATAATATATATATATTTTTGTGTGAAATATCAATTCCGAGAAAAAAGGGCTGACACGTTGATTTATTTAGTCAGCGACTAAACAATAGATAAGTCCCATGGTCAAACATTCTCTCTGATGGGCAATGAATGTAGGCTTATCTCGATGAGCGCTCAGCGAAGTGGGCTCGAGGAGTTTTTTTCCCATGGGCAATTATATGTTGAACTTAGAGATTTCCCCGCAGCTACGCCGCGAGAAAACCCCTACATAATAGCTCTATGTTACATATACACAAATTTAATTAGGTGTTTTACCTAAAACTTTACACTTTCTTGTTACGGAGTTCACTACAATATCAAAGAAACTAAGTCCATAATAGTCTACACAACTACGCAGCGAAACATAGAGGCGAGTCGCAGTCAAAAACTGATTTGAATTGATACAATGAATGAGGTGTTGTTTATGACAACGTAGGTATTTGTTAGCAAACTGAAAAAACGCGATCGCAGAGCCGTCTATTTTGCTAATCCGTTAATTCCATGGAAAAAACATAATTTCTCGGGATCAAATGTGTCCTAATAACTCGGGTTATAAGTCAGCACTATCTTAAATTTCAATCATATATCGCATCCTTAGAATTATAGAGACCTAATTGTACCTTATTTTTATGTGATATTTAAATCCAATGTCTCAAAATTTTGATTTGTTGAATGTTCAGTAGTTTCCAAAAATATGCGATCGTAGCACCATCTTTTTCGATATTTCCGTATAGCCCACGAAAACGACGTCATTTTACGGGATAAAAAGTATCCTAAGTTACTCCTCGGGATATAAGCTAACTCTATATAGTTTTATTTAAATCCGTTCAGTAGTTTTCACGTAATTCTCTAACAGACAAACAGTCAGACAAAAATTCTAAAAATTGCATTTTCGGAATCACCCGGTCCAAATTATCCCTCCTATTTTTTTTCTCATTTTTAAACGCATTATACATACTCGAACCATTTACAGATTTATTATATACTAGTGGTGGAAATACGAGCATAATTAATTTAAATTATAAGTTTGAACATTATTAAGGTTCTGTTGTCAAAGACTATACTTCTATAATCACAGATTTTGCCAAGGCTACAACTGTTAATTCGACTTTAACAATAAACAAAAGAGTATATATGCGTGTGTGTGTCAAATACATGGTAGTGTGTGTAATGTTTTTTTATTGATATAATATATTTGTTATGCATAATTTAAAAAAAAAATTAGAATTCTGCACTCCTTTTCTATATAAACCATAAGTGTGCGAAATTTCATACTCCTCCGTCTGCGCAATTTTCGTAAAAAGGGGTACAAAGTTTTTGCTTCACGTATTAATATTGTTGTTGCGTACTCCTTTTATCTGCAACTTTTTAGATATGTTTTTTAATTATTTTAAAGTTGTTTTGTCAAGAATCAGATTCTCTGTCTGCCTTGTTAAATTAAAAATTACATGTTTTTCCATTTCTCCATTAAACACATTTATTTGCCACAAAAAGCTCTCCGCAACAATTGTTATATAGAACAGTTTACCGTTTTACTTAAAAAAAGGGTGTTATATGTTACGGAAATCGCGCTCTGTTGTACGAAATCGCGCGGCCAATTCGTCCGTGGTCGCTTCCTATGACACACGAGGCGATAACGGTTGCGTGGTTACAGGCACCGGCTGTTGTTACTGTGGGAATTCAAGGCCGGGGATAGACCTTCAATTCCCATAAAAAGGGGATGATAAAATCAAGATGTATTTAGAGCACGAGATTTTAATTTATTATACTCTCCGATTCAAGATATGGGGTCACCAATTACAATACAAACATTAGCAGTTAATGAAATGAATAAAATTAATTAAAGAGGCAGACCACGGGGTCTCCAACTCTCTCGGCAGGATCCAACGATCCTGATGACCCGCTCTAAAAACAACAGAGCCTTAAGCTTGGAGAATTATTTCAAGGTATAGGGAACCTGGATGATCGAATCCGTGAAATATACTGATGTTATTTATGATAGAAGAATCTTTATTAAATGGTGAAGATAATAAAATAGGTTATTTAAATTTGATGGACGCCACTCGCGAACCAGGTGCTGCGAGAAAATGGGTTGCTCCGACGCTCCCCCGGTCCGGCTTCAGCTGCCAGGCGTCGGAAGCACGTGGTAGTGATGTACAATGCAGGGTGGTTGATGTTGGATGTGTTTAAAATCGGGCAGCAAGCCCGCCGTGTGATGACAGCACGCGGAGTATAAAGGTGGCAGATTGCCCCCGTAACCCAAAACCCTGGAATGCGATAGGGATTCCAGTAAGCAGAATGTATAAACTATTGTGCAGCTTGTGACGAAGGGTATGAGAATTAATCGTTACGTGACAGTGAGTTCGGCTACTTGTCATTCCTGCATGACAAAAATCGAGGCTAAGCTGAAAGGTGGAGACGGCTAGCGCCGATCTCCAAATAGAGTGAAAAGAAGATTGATGCTACGACAACCTACTTCTAAATTCTATTCACAATAATCGAAATTGTCTGATAACGAACTCACCTAAAAGGGGAGTATTGCGAAGCCTAGCTTAATGCAAAAATTATGGCCTCTGTAACGTAAGCAAGACCTTACCACCATGGAAAAGACGAGATTCTAATAAAGTATACCACGTACCTGTTAATTTCTCCACACACTACACTTCCAGGTACAAATATTAATTTATCTAATTTAACGCGACTTTACGCTACGACGGTTACGAACGAATGTGTGCGCTATTTTTTTTATTGGACTTGTCTTTATGTTGTTGGTCCGAAGACCTCACAACTTTACCGGGGTTCTCGGGGCAAGCGCCTTCGCGTAGCGAAGGCGCTCGAGCCCGAGTAACAACTGCTCGAGGGAGCTCCCTAGGCACTTTTACCTCGGCTGGACTGTTGCCATGAGAGGGGAATGAATCTAATGATGCCCACCATAGGGCGACTCAATGCACTAATTGAGAACGGGCGACGGGTAATATAAAGCCCGAGGGGAAGGATCTCGGCGCCGAGATCGGGATCTGCGGTTCGCGGCGGCCTACGCTATCTTACTGCCGTTTCGCAATGTGTTATGGCTGGGAGAGAAGAAACGGCGAAAGAAACTTCCCAGCAACACCCCTAGTCTCCCCTATGGGGGGGCTATGTCTCCTGGCGTCCCTCGCGGTGAGGTAGAGAGGTAGAGATTGGCGGCGTCTGGGACGCCGCCGTCTGTGTCTGTCTGTCGATGCCTGCCAGCCTGCTGTCCTAACCACGGGCGGGCTGATCCGGGCTAGCCGTTTTGTAATAACGTCGACCCTGTCCGTGAGGACGTTACGCGGTCGTCGCACGGGAGCCTTTCGCCGAGGCTTATAATCGGACGCGATGTGCGCGCTAAGAGGCCCCATTTGGGTTAAATACTCTGGAGAGGGGATTGCGCGTGGGCGGGGCGAGGCATTTTAGAGTCTTCGACCAATACTGGATGATCAGCGTTTTGGACCCGAAGATGGCCATATATGGTCCGAATATTAACATTGTATAGAACAATGTAACAGAATGGACAGATAGGTAAAATAGCGTTTGTCAAAGATGAAACACGCAGAGCGTGTGAATCGCTACGTGACAATATATAGATAATTATATATAATATAGATTATCTCGAGTATAACCCAGTGAAGGGGCTCAGATTAGTTAGTTTTTTTTTATGAAATCGTTCCAACCCACCTCTTTTGTGCCGGAGGCTCCCGTGGTACTAAAATTTTCGGAATAAAAATATTGGATGTTCATCTTTACAAATAAATAAATTTAAAGTCCATGTCTGCGATTTCAAAATAATTGTCAAGACTTGAGTGAAAAGTGCTACTTAATTAATTACCGTTTTCAGTTTGTTTTTTTTTTTAAACGTTACCAAACCAGAAAAGTTACCAACTTGTTATAAACTATATCGTCTTCTTGCGCAGTTTAAACGTACCTCCTAAAGACTTGCAACAGCTAATTAACTTTTGCTCAGGTTTCTTCAAAGGTTGAAGCGAGTTTTGCAATTCCGGAACATGGTACTTGATGTGAGCTTCAAAGGTAAGTTAAAATACCGTAAAAAGGCTAAATAATCAATTTTAACACTTGCCCTGCTACTTCGGCCGCTTGATTCGCAAGTCTCTACCAGCTCAAATTCAGAATCGGAATACTTTGTTTGTCAATTTTATCGTACGTAACTTTGCATAAAAGCTACCTATGAAATTACCGTTCTGCAGTACTGACCATTTCAAATCAAAATATCTTTTGTTTGGCTTAGAGCCGATTTTTCAATCACCAGATAAAAGCTATTCATAGTAATAACGTATAACCTGGAAAATTTAAAACGTCAGTTGCATGAATAAAACAGTTGAATCGTTTCACTTCTAAATTCACTCAGGTTATAATTTATTCGACTGATAACTTTTATCTGATGATTGAAAAATCGGACTTAAGAATTCTTTTTTTTTTTTTTTTAATCGGCAGACGAACACACGTATTGTATATCCCCAAATTAAGCAAGTTACGCTTGTGTTATGGGTAATATACAACGTACTACTCTGGGGCCGATCCCAGACACCCAGACCATAGTAAATAACGAAGAAAATACGTTTTTCGAAATTTACTATACCAGGAATCGAACCCGGAACCTCTGCGTTACAGTGAGGCAGGCCGGCAACGGCTTAGCCCGCTCAACCACAGAGGCCGTCATTCCTTCTATTCTAATTCCAAATTATTATTATTTTAAAAACATGGAACTCTTTTTTCAAAATCAGTCATTTGTTTATTGAGTAGCGTTATGTTTTTATAGCATTTGAATATTTTTCGTCAATATGGATACGTTAAGAATTTCAATACGAAACAAACATTAAAATCTCCTAAAACTACACATATGTAATTACTTGACCTCACTATCTGACTGACTAACATATCAACGCACATCCCTAACTAATGGGGGTTAGGACCGTGAAGATTTGCATGCGGGTTCATTCTACAGAGTAGGTGCGGTCAAAAATTCAACCCTAACTAAGTGAAAAATGGGATGAAGGTTCTATGAAAATCCATCATTTTCAAAATAAGAAGCACGAAATTTTTTATATATATATATAATATCAGCCCATAAATGTCCCACTGCTGGGCTCGGGCCTCCCTTTACAGGGGAGAACGGACAGAAATTTTATATACTTCAGATAAATGCACACGTGTATCGGCGTTTTTGGCAATTCTACCCCTAAGGTGATCAAAAAGGGGCTACCTTCTAACTTTTTTAACTACTTAAACTATGACTATTTTAAATCTACCCGAACGAAGCCGCTGGCAACAGCTAGATAAGCATAAGATGGCGACATAACTATTTTTTTATATATTAAATGAGGTCCTGGAGGCCTCGGCGTCTTCCCCTAACTTAGTGAGAAAGAAAGAAAATAATGTTTATTTAGAGTTATTTAAAATGGAAATTATACATAGTTTACCAAAATCCAAAGATTAACTAACTCTAAATAGGCCCTAACTTAGCAAATGCTGTTTGATAACAACCAACACTGGTCTTCCGTTAGTGCCAAGCAGTAACAACGTCACCTTCACAGAATAAAAAAATTTAATCATTATTTTTTTCTGTCTTCGTATATACAGTGTAAACCCTATATAACGACACTGAAGGGACTGTGCATTTTATGCCGTTATAGAGAGTTGTCGTTAAATGGAGAGAAGTCTGTTATTTTTCTCTGACGTCTTTTGCTGCACCAGTAATTTTGTTGTATTTTTTACTTATTTTATTCATATCTTGCGATATTGAGGCATCTTGGTGATAATGGAAGAAGTACTTAGAAATTTCGGTATGCATGATGCCGACAGTCGAGTTTATTACGGGCTAGGATAATAAAGCGACAAAAGAACGTACACAGCTGCGCAGTTTTTACTAATTTTGGGCTTAAAAGGTACTTTTAATTACTCAATTTTTGTCGTTATTAGGTGTAATGCTATATAGAGTGTACCATTGTATGGAAGACAAGTTAAACTAACCAAAGCCAAGTGATTTGGACGCTTAAGGGAGTTTGTCGTTAAATCAAGTGACGTTACATGGAGTTTACATTGTCATGCTAAATTTTATTAAAATCATGCCCTATAGGAGCGAAAAACTATTGCGGTACATCAAAGTGCTGGACTTTAAACATACTGACTATTTAAAAGAACAATAATGTCGCAAGTTTACCCATTGTTCCGGTAATCGGTAATCGTTCGTGACAGATAGTCATCACAGATCCATTGTCCAGCGGCCATTGTGTCTGCTTGGAAACCTGCTTGGACGTGCACCTAACATTGATTGGATTTAGCCTGGGTGAATATTCACTAGAATATATCGGGACTAAATCAAACTTGCTCCAGATTTTAAAGATAAATTTGGAATTTTAATCACAGATTGGAGCCTATACTTTTCTCATATATAATAACAGCTCATAACCGTCCCACTGCTGAACTCGGGCTACCCATTTATAGGGTAACGGACACTTGTCCAAGGCAGATTGGCAGGTTTGATACATCGGTTATCTCGATGTGCAGGTTTACCACGATTAGAAAACTGCCTAAGTGGTGCATGCTTTCTGACCAGAATTCGAACCGGCGCACTTTAGTTTGGGCCACGAGTGCAGTAACCACTAATTTATCACGGCCTTGGTTCATGTAAAGCAATAAATATAATTGAAATGTCTGTGTTATTAAAAGTACATTTTAATTAAATGTAAGTCAAAAAATTAATTACAATTTTTAGAAACTGTTGTCTATTTTGTGTTAATAAATAAAAAGCGTGTCTTTAAAACTTTAAGAACCGTTGATTACACGACGTCTAATCCACAGAGTACATTAATATAATACGAGAGTCTAATAAAAAATTACTGTTTGTAAATATATTGCCTGTCAGTTTGCCTAGAATTGGCTTCTAAATGGCCTAACGGATTACAATGAAACTATTAGAAACTGTTAAGAAACATAAATTATACTGATACAAAAAATGTAAATATAAAATAAACGGCAATAATTAAACATTTTATTATAGACCTTTTTTTATATAATATAGGAATATTGTTTTCTATGTTTTATACAAAAAGTCTATATATTTTTACTAGGATATATGCCCGCGACTTCGTCCACATTTGACTTGAAATTCCCGCGGGATACCCGGGCGAAAAGTACCGTAACATTTAAAAAAGAATGTAAGCTATATTTTTAGTGAAAACTGTGTCGGAATAAGCTTATTTTATGCACCCAAAGAACTCCAAACTGCTCCCGGGAAAATTACCACGGGATTGCCAGGATAAAAAATCACACATTTTATTATATAAAATATGCTATCGAACAGTAAAAATTCGCATTGGAACTGGTTTTTTTTTCAATTTGGACATTTTAAATCATTCCCAAAAAAATCCTGCGGGATTCCCGGGGCGAAAAGGATAGCAGATTTTAAGTCTAAGAATTTGCTGTCGATCGGCGAAATCAGCTAAGTAGTTTTTAATTGAATCCCGAACAAACTGACAAGAAATCTAAAAAAATGCATCGTGTTCTCTATCGCTTATGGCTTATACAAACAACTGGAATAGACTAATTCCAGTTGTTTTTTTAAATAACTTTAATATACACGGTATACATGTTCAGTATATATGTTTAATTTTAGAATTTTAAAATATAACTAGCTTCTGCCCGCGATTTCGTCCGCGTAGAATAGTTAAAAAAATCTCCCGATTTTAAAACATTCTCCATTGGTGCTCCGCTCCTATTGCTCTTAGCGTGATAACATATAGCCTATAGCCTTCCTCGAAAAATGGGCTATCTAACACTGAAAGAATTTTTCAAATCAGACCAGTAGTTTCTGAGATTAGCGCGTTCAAGCAAACAAACAAATAAATTCTTCAGCTTTATATATTAGTATAAGATAATATTATAAGTAAATGTAATATTTTGGTAATACAAAATAAGAGTATTGTTGTTTCCATTCAATATATCTTACAGGGTTCAGTCGATAGATAACACTTTAATGTTCACTGAAATTAACAACTACAAAAATGCATGTTCACAATGCTTTCTTGTCAAAAGACCGACTTATTGCTAGAATATACTAAGGTAATATTTTTTTCGACTTTTTTTCTCGGTTTCAACCCGAAATTGTTGTATATGTCGGGTAAAAAAATCCCCGAAAGTTACAGCCATTTATATTAATTTAATTACTTTCCGTGAGCGTGAAAAGATTTTCCATATAAAATATACGTAAACTAAGTTTTTTTTTTAAATTTCTATAACTCAACCGTATTTTATGCTATCATATCGGGCTTGGTCGCGATTTACTTAGAATTAAACATTCAACAATAGTGTCCACTGCGGCGAATGTGTAACTTGTTCTGGTGAGTTGGTATCCGTCACTGAAGTTGATTTTAACCTAAAATTATAGTATTTTTGCTGTTATCTCAGAAGCAATGGACTTTACAAAAAAAATAGCAAATTTGTTGGGAATTTAATTTCCTACAAAAATTCTCAGAGACCTAATTGCTTAAATCAATATTTTCTGAGATATTCAACTTTAACTCATTAGTAGTATACATTTTTTTATGGGTTATCGAATGAAAAGTTTGAAAATCGAGTTGTTGGAAAACACTTTTTTTTTGTTGAAGCAGGGGGAATACATTTCGTACAATACCGGGCCCGTTGGTACACTATGGCATTACTATAACTTACAGCCTCATATTCCCACGTCCTCCTGGTTTTTACGTCACTGCTAAATAGCTATAGCCCAAAAAATAACTTTAACGATAGTTCGCCTCCGATTGGGCCAAGTGTGTAATCCGGTATTTTTAGCGAAACTCAGATTACGGGATAGTTCTCTCTGAGCTTGGACGAAGGCTCAGTTCCTGACATTATTTTTCCACCCACCCAAAATTTCCGTTCCCCTATATGGTATCTTTTCCTGTCGATTGTCGCCGTCCCGGCAATGTAAATTTCTTACAAACATTAGTACATAGTAATTTTGTGAATGTTATTTGTAAATTTTTAATGCTCAAGATTATATAATACATAGGTTCCCAATGGGGGCGGTACCGCCCCTTAGTGGGCGCTGGAACTTTTCGTAGGGGCAGTAGCGGGTGTCCAAAGGCAAATGGCGGTCACGGCGTACCTCCCTAATTAGAAATTTAATTAATTACTTTGAAAATACCTTCATTGATAATCCATTGACCCTCAGCCACAACCACGAGGAGCACGATTAGAGAGAGAGAGAGAGAGAGAGAGAGAGAGAGAGAAATAATAAATTTTTAATTTGTGATTATTAATAAATAATAGACAGACATGTTAAATTGGTATAATTGACTATTATCTAAAAGGAGGCGTTGGATTTTTTATTCTTGTAAAGGGGGGCGGGCGGTAGTCCATACAAGGTTGGGAACCTCTGATATAATAGATAAGTGGGTGGGTGAAAATGTGTTTAGTTTTTTTGTAGTCTGCTTTGCTTCTTCAGAAATGTTGAAACATGAGATGGATATTACTGAAAAAATCATAAAACTTAACGAAAAGCGGCTGAAACAAGATTCCTAGAGTAAGGGGATTTTGAGATATTAGGTATTTCCGATTGAATGCTTCTTGTAGGGTTTGTGTGGTCCACAGATTCGCAAAACGCGTATAAATCACCCGACCAAAATTCGGTGAGTAAAATTGTACTTAGCTTAGCACCTGTCTTTCATAGATTTGAAATTGGTAAAATCAACGCCGAAGGCATTGGAGTAATAATTTTTAAAACATAAGAGGGAAGCAGACAGTTACAATAAACTCTAATATTTTCACATTTAAAAGAACAGGTGTTAATATAACACCCCATAGTGTTATTTTAATCTTACTTTAAAAATATCATCATAGAAATAATTTTCATCACTGTTTGAGTAATAATTGACTGTTTGACTACTTTCACTTTTATCTACTTTAACGTCATAAGTAGGTACAAATAAAAGGAGCCAAACAGCAAAATCAATACTGTTTAAACAGTAATTTAAAAAAGAAGTGAGTGCAGTTCACATGTAGTAGAAGTGAAACTTCAGAGAATATACTCACAGATAATATAATTCTTCTCTAACTTTTATTAATATAAATATAATTCCTTTAGACTACATCCGTCAACATATTATACATATATATAATAAAACTGTAGAGGTCGAATTTCTGTACAATGAAAAAAATGCTAAAAACCGAGTCAGGGGCATCCCCCTGACTCGGTTTTTAGCATAAATATAAGAAGTGAAATAGAAGTAATTTAGATATTTTTCTATTTTTTTGTTTCTCTGTTTGTCTGTCTGTTTGTACCGGCTAATCTCCGAAACGACTGGACCGATTTAAATGAAATTTTGTATTGTGGTAGCTTATATCCCTGGTCATATAGGATACTTTTGATCCCGAAAAATTAAAGAGTTCCTGTGGGATAGTTAAAAAACCGCACCACGCGGACGAAGTCGCGGGCATCAGCTAGTTCAAAATAAACTTCTTAAGTATCAATTTAAATTTTTCACTGTTTTATTCTAAAAAATATTAGTTTTAGTTTTATTTCGGTCCAAAGTGGACCTGTGTTTAATCATCGGTCTTATTGACTCCCTAATCTGTGCTGCACAATGTAAAACTCGTATTTCATTCTCTCGCAGGCTTAGTCCTATAGCTTTATGTATTTATCTCTTTTTAGCGTCGCTTTTTCGTTTTATAGAGTTCCAAATCACAATGATTCTTAAGAAGTTTAACTTCAAAATATTATGATGATGTTTTAAATTCTTGTATATGTAAACGATATTCCAATTTATTGTAACGTTAGCTTACAAAGATATGAAACTACTATTTTAATAAAATAGTAGTAAACTTAAATCTAGATCTGTATTGCACAAGTATAAATTGTGTAAAGCGCAATTTGGCTCAATTTTTTTTTTAAAGTACTTGTAAATTATTATTATATTAATATCCCTCGAGAATGTTTATGTATATTTTTTCTTTATCAATAGATGGAGGCTTATTATCAGCATTTTTTAAATAGTGTTGTTACTATATTTTGTATGTATTAGAATAATCCTTCCTAAAATAAAATAAATAAATTTCAAAGCTAGACGGATAGACAAATCGAACGATATGTGACAATAAATAGGTGCAACTATAAGTTCATACAGTTATCATAGAGATTTTTTACGTTAGACGATTGAAATATTAAACAGAGTACAGGACAGGCAAATTTTATGGGTTTAGAAGTGTATATCTCGTTCAACGTTCGTAAAAGAGGTCTTAAAATTCTAAGATCTACTTTATGACATCTTACACACCTAGATGCACTGAATTTTTATTCATCCCTCAGGTACTTGTGGCATGTGTCACCAGGAATTTTTTATTTTTCATGCAAATTCACTGCAACACTGTGTAATTCACCTGTGTAATGCTACAAAGCTACTAGTTTAACTTGTATAGTGTTAAAAAGCTATACAATTATTTTTGTGACTTTCTACTTCACAGTCTTAAGATACAAATTGGTTTATCCTCCATCTACAAAAGTTGGTATGTCGTCGTCGTCAGCCATTCGCAGTCCACTGTTGAACGTAGGCCTCCCCAAGTCGGCGCCACTCATACCTGTCCTCTGACTTCCGCGTCCAGCGCCTGCCGGCGACCTTGCAACGGTTGTCGGTCCATCGGGCTGGAAGGCGTCCATTTGGTATGTGCATATTTACATACACCTTGTTTTTCTTACTAGATAAATTTTTCGTTAAAATTTTATATAACTGTAAATAAATGAAAGTTTTAGTACAGCGTGTTTCCTCCCCGTGTTTTGACTACAGCTTCCAACCGTCTGGGCATACTGCGGATATTGTTGAAAAGAACAAATCAATGAAAAAATGCCTGTCAGCTTTTATCCTTAGATGACTAATATAAAACATTTTTAATGTAATATCAAACTTTAGATGTGACTTAAGGACATTAAAAAAATCATTAAAAATAGTGAAGAAATTCATTAGAAAAATCCTATTTGTAATGTACATACATGATCTATGCAAGAGCATTTATAGGTACTTTCAATAATTTTAAATTAAACAATTATGCCAAAAAATAGAATAGTTTCCACAGAATTATTGTTTAAGCAAGTCATGTAAGCCTCTGAGGAAGGGAAGACCCAGCAGTGGGGTGTGAATGGTGTGGGATTTTTTATTTATTTTTTAGTGCATGAGTTCAGCAGACAGGCAGACAGTCTATCTGATGGAAAGCAGTTATCACTGTCTATTTGTGACACTAAATGCGCTGCCGCTCTCTAAAGGGAAACTAGAACCTGACCACTAACCACAGGAAAATGTATTCTTTCTACGGAGAAATAATACAATTTCCTGCAGGAACACTCCTGCATGAATATTTTAGGTGTACGTGTGACCCCTTATTCATAATAGATATGCAAGGTTTACAACTTCATTTAAAAAAAGCAATTATTAAAATCATGATTTTTATTCCTATTTAACATATTTATAATCCACATATAACTATTATGAATAAGGGGGTTAGTGTATAAATTGTATCTCGTATATAAGTGTATCCTGTCAGTTAACTGCTACATAGGAAGATTAGAGAAATATTTTGTACTTCTTTCTATGTATGTAATATCAGTCCATGAACACCCCACTGCTGATGTATGGCCTCCTTATTTTTAGAAGAACATACAGCATACTTGCCACACTTGTTCTAGGCAGAATGGCGGGTTTCACACATAGGTTATCTCAATGTGTAGGTTTTGTCACAATATGGTAAATATAACTATATACATTGTTTACTTCCGACAGGATTCAAAACCACATAGTTTGAAGGAGAGTTTAACATGTGTTAACCACTAAGCTATAAGGTAGCAGTAAATGTTATGTATTTGAATCCTGACTGGGTAGCATATCTGATTAGATAGCTTTTTTTTATAATTCCCATTTACTAATGGTGAAGGAAATATTGTGACAACTATACTCCTCTAGTAGGAGAAACAGTAATAAATATAAATAAAAACAAATAAAACAACCTGCACATATATAATAAGTATAATTGTATACTAACTGCTGTAAAAGTAAGATAAATAATAACAATAAATATTTAAAAGAAATAAAAAATAATAAAATAAGCTTTTATCCTGCCGTAAGTGGTTATTGTACATATTTTTTTTAATGTTTCAAACTATATAACCTATTTGGCAGCTTGTCCTCGACATAGGCCTCCTCAAAAGACACCCATGTTCTCCAAACTTATGCTTCATGAGTCCATAGTGGTCCTGTAATCCTTTTTATGTTGTCTTCCAATCTTTGGGCTTGATGACCCCAATGTTTAGAATAGATAAATGTAAATAATGTAACTGTGAGACAAATAAAGTTAATTGATATAAGAAACTATAAATTTATTTGTAAATATGAAAAATATGTAAAAATATAGATAAGTAAATATATATCATAGAATAAGATAACACTTTATTGTTCACCAAATATACAATTACAATATTGTCATATTAGAAACAATAGGCAGCCTTATCGCTTAAAGCAATCTCTTCCAGGCGACCTAACTTAAGGAACAATTTAACCTAATCTGGTGATATAGGTGGTGCAGATTATTATGTAGATCTTAAACAAACATGTAATCTACATATTTTATGAATTAAATACACATACTTAAATTACTTTATAAATTAAATACATACTAACATATTTATTAGATATATATATTAATTGCTATATAGTATAAGAATTAGGCATAATTATTTAAGAAATAGTCGTGTTTTCTTGAATGTAGGCAATGTTTTGGCCTCTGACAGTAAGAGGCAGCTCATTCCAAAATTTGACAGCCTGCACTGTAAAAGACTTATCTTAAAAGGGTGAAGTGTATGCAGGTGTAGCGAGTTTACAATACATATGGGTGGGTAAATTGTGGGAAGTAGAAAGGCGAAGGAATTCAAAACATTCCTTAAGGTAAGGAGGACTACTAGGAATAAATAATCTGTTATAAAGTAGTGTGAGAATGTGAGTATTCCGGCGAAAGCGAGGAGGGAGCCAATAGAGTTTTTTCACGAAATTCAGAGACATGGTCATAATTTCGCAAGCCATTCCATATTAATTGTAAGATTGATAATAATACAGTTTTGTATTAAAAAACAATTGTAACTAAAAAGAATAATAAGGTAGGCATGATTACAGTCTGAGGGAGTCGGGAATGGGACATTAAAAAAACTATACACCTACTTAAACCTGGAAATTGAGATAAATAATGTGTGAAGTTTGCCTTGGACAACTGAGGTATGTATACTGTTTGTTCCCCTGAAGTACTAGACCTCCTAGACCCCTCCCTAGACCTAGACCTCCCCGGTCCAGACTTGTGACTTTTATAGTCTGATATTATTTAATATACACACCGGCACAAATTAGTGGAACATAAAAACTTAAGAAAGTAGTACTTATATTAATAAATAATGTGTTGTATTTAAAATAATAATAATTAGAAATTAAGTTACAACTAAATCAATATCTCTTAATGTGGTATTTGTGGAGTATAGAAATCTAGAGTAACTTTTAATGAAAAAAAAAAACAAAATATGACGAACAGCACTTTTTTTTCAGATTTCATGTTAACTTCAAAAAGTTGAAAAATTTAAGAATTTTAACATAAAAACCTTATATAACTGTAAATAAAATTAAAGTTTAGTACAGTGTGTTTCCTTCCCGTGCTTTGACTACAGCTTCCATCTGTCAGGGCATGCTGCGGATGATGTTGAACAAGAACAAATCAATGAAAAATGCCCATCAGCTTTTTCTTTTTTTCAAATAAGAACTAAATAAGAAAATATATTTAACCCAGCATCATTTTTCAAATTTTTGGGTTTTTACTAGTTTCTGGCAGGAAATTGCTAAACACAGAAAAAAAACACATGCTATATATGTTTATAAGAGACTAATACATATAAGTTAATGCTATTATTTCTCTGTTGTTTACCATTAATTATTACAGTAATTTTTTTATAGTTAAAACATAGTTTTAAAACTAAAGAAAGTCACTTTTTCCATATGATTTTACTTTTATTCATTGTTTTTTTGATAGTAATATCATTTACAAAAAATTAAATTATAAACCATTGCATGAAAATTACCTGTAAATAAACATTTTATGTAATTTTTATGCAATGGTTTACAATTTAATTTTTTGTAAATGTTCAAGCCAAACATTTATTAAATAAATTATTTTTTAGTAGACGCTTGATAGATATGTGTTAATTTTGTATTTTATATTTACAAATGCTAATTATCGTATGTTTCTCAAATAAATAAAATAAATATTATAGATCTCCGAACCAACAAAGTTTAATTCATATATCAAACTTTTAATCTCAATTAAGGGGCAAATTATTATTTTTCAGATAGTCCAAAATCAATATTTATTTTGTAAGTTTTTCGTTTGTAACCAAAATCTGAAAAAATCTAAAATAACCACAGATAAAGAATTACAATAATTAAATTTCTAAACAACTGTGTTTAATTATAACATCAATATTTTATTGCAACATATAATAGTGGCAATGCAGCCAGCCTTCTGGGGAGTTCTTTTTATTATAGTAGCACAGCAGATAGGCTGACAGCACCAACTGTGATGAAAAGTGGTTAACATCACCTATGGACTTTAACAATATTAGAAGTGCTGCCAATATGCTGCCAGCCTTGAAGGAGAATGGCAATAATGTGATCCTAGTTTATTTTGTAAGATAAATACAGGTATTTTCATTATTTAAGTCAAAACTTCTTTAGGCATATTAGGCACTCAGATACAAAGTTTTCACTTTTGATGCAGACCTAAGACTGATGAGGCTAAATGCTTTATATTTTACAATTCAAGAGTTATTTCAAATAGATTTTTGTTTTTTTTAAAGAGGAGTGCAAGGAGTGCCTTATAGCAATTCACATTATAGTATAATTTTTCTGAATGGTAATTATTGATTACACTTATTATTGGGGTTTACATACCTTGTCAATTTACTCCACTCTCTTTGATTAAGCTTGATAATCAAGAATTTAAACATATTGAAACAAATAAATAATACTCCTATACATCATACTTTTTCTGTTGTAACTGTGTCTAATGGAAAATAAATTATTTGATTTAAAATGTATATTAATTAGATATTAATTTTCCCTTTGGGTGTTATTTGTGTGATATTTAATTATATTAATAAATTAATTTAAAAATACTTTAATAAAGGGCAAATTGTACTGAAAATAAATCTGAAACTATAATTGCAATAAACCCAAACTAGCCAAAAATAAATAACCAGTAATCATACTAGTTTTAAAGACAGCAAACTATCTAATAATTGGGGTATTTTATCAAAATTGGTTTTTAAAAATCCACATTAATTTATGGTTTCTAAAATATATCTATAATAAGTTTCATTTAGACTGTTCACAGCTTAGACTGTGAATAATGAACTATAAGACATTTCATTTCATGTTTACATGTGTTAGTATGAACATAATTTCAAAAGAAATTCGTGTTGCATTGATATTTAAAGTTAAAAAAATATTTATTGAATCCTAAACATGTATTCATTTACTTTTTTGACAACATAAACACGAGTATTCACACTAATCTAAACAATATGTTGAATACAAATTGAAATAATATTTGTAGTGTTCTAATTTTAAACCAATAGACAATGTGTTGAACATCTATCGGCAGGCCAAACAGTCCGTATGTGAACAAGAGAGCCCTTCTTCCTTTATCCCTAACAGTTATTTATGTTCACACAAATGTAGATGGCATCCAACAAAGAAAACACTCAAAAAGTAAAATAAATGTAACTAAACAAATTATGAAAATTAACCTGTGAATATAAACAATATTATTACGTACCTTCAAGTGCCAGGTACATAGGTGGAACCCGGTGACATGAGTGCATTAACATAACTTTGTCCTTACACTATTTGTTACATTAGCCATTACTTATTATTTAGCACCAGAAACTTAGTCTTAAGAGTCACCGATAACTAAACAACATTCTCAGTTCACGATATTGTTACATGCATGTCACCAAAATATGCATTGAATGAAGTATCACGAGCATTTAATGGACCTCACAACCGAATCAAAGTTAGCATAGCAAGCCTACCCTACGAAGTACGAAACAAACTACGAAATTATCCAAATGCCATGAAGTGCGGTCAAGTGCTGTGACTAGTGTTGCCATCTCAACTTTAGTGAATCGGTCAAAAACAAGTGCTTAAAATTGTTATTCTGAATTCAACCCTCTCTAGATGTCGCTATATTTGTATTATACTGAATACACATTGAGCCAATAGACGCCAACGAAGGGGTTCGCTGGGTCTCTCTCCTTCTATCTCAAACGTTTTACCGAATGATCGAATAATGCCCAATTTTTATATCTTACTATTCTTGCCTTACCGTCGCATCGTTTGTATTTTGACATACTTTTATAGAGCCTAAGTCAAATTTTAACCGCTAGTAAAGCAAATGAATGGTCGCTAAAAAACCGGCCATGAATGCCCCTATGCAGGTGGCCAGACACAGAACAGTGACGTTCAAAAAAATATTTAGCTCACATGAAGGGCTACATATATTATATTACTCTACGAGGACTGTCCGAATTACCTGCATGATGTTTTACCAAAATTGTTAGTTTTCGAGTGATTTTTTGGAAAATTCGACCGCGTTGGATTATAACATTTTTTAGCTTTAACTAAGATTAATCAGCACTTATATATTAAAAGTCGATAAACTTTAATTTAACTAAATTATAAATTAAATTAAATACTTAAAATAAACTAAATTAATTTAAGTATGTAACAAATCGCAGTCAGAGGGAAGCGTGCCCAGAAGAATTTTTAGAGCATAAAAACATTTTTTATTATTCATATTTCGCAAAAATCACAAAAAATTAATAAATTGTAAACTAAAATTTTTGGTAAAGCATACATGTAGGATATTCGGATAGCCCTTCATGTAAACTAACTAAATTTTTCTTTTGAACGTCACTGTTCTGGACGTTGTTTCTGGTCCCGTATGTAACCATATTTCCCGTGAACTTTTATCGGCCTTTGTTGGCCGAATACGGTATATTAATTCCAAATAGAATATAAATTATAACTAGTAGGATTCAATTATGGAGGATTTAACACAACGCCAACACCAACACTAAGGTGCACAGTACTTAAACAAATAGAAAAAAAATTAAGCGATTAATAATATATCAAAAGACTTGATTGCCAGGCTGTAAGACCTTAAATTTGTCAACTAAAACTTGACAACTGACAACTGGCAATTACTTTTACACGAATCCTAAATTTAGCACCCTATATTAGAAACTTGAAAAGAAATATTTATTTTTCAATGAGCCATTGACCAATATATTGATTGATTTAGATTGTTTATGTTCCATCTGAAATTAAATAGCTAAATCCTTTCAGAGATCATTTAGAGATTTTGCCAAACATTGATATAAAGTTGATAATTTGTCGCGTATAAACTATGAAACTGATGAAATGCATCCGCTGTGTTGTGAAGCTTCGCGAATCATGAAGGCTCAAGGCTGACGTCTCGTCGTCTGAAATCAGTTCTCTGAACGCGGTTGCGCATTACAACTTTATTTCCAACACTTTGCACTGTTCATGAGAAAGCAAAGGACGGCGAATATTCATCGAGCGGACTATACTTAGCAGTACGTATATTACTTCGTAGCTATCGATATTTTGTAGGATAGGCGAGGGTTCACTTCAATCCACGAGTTTTCTTGTTATTTCCCTTTGTAACTTATCTATTTACAACTGCTGTGTATGAGAATCCTCTCTTCACATGAATCAGCTTGTGTTAATGTGTGTTTATTCCTTTTTGACATGACTTTAGAAGATCCATTTTACGTCGTCAAAGAGTAAGTGTTTGTTTATCATACATATATACATACAACTCTTCTAGCAATATTCAATTTAGCCTTTATTTATATTTTTCTCAAGTTTTCTTCCTCATGAGTTTTTAACTCCTAGTATTTTGTCCTTTACAATGTAATCTATCTTATAGGATAAAAATAGATTGCTATCAGTTTTTTATTGACTAGTTTTATTAAAATTGTATTTATTTCAGCATGGAACAGATTACAATCAATAATAACCATGTAATATAAAAAATCAAGTTCTACATAAACTATGTTTGTTTCATAATTGTGTATGTCTAGCTACTGTATATGTATAGATATATACATGTAATAAATTTGTATTTAAGTTTATATAATGAGTTAAAAAATTCAGAGGGTCTTATTTACACCAGCAAATTTTGAAATCCATTTTTTACATTCCTGTTAAAAAATCACATGAAAACTACTAGATATATTTAAATTAAACATAACACAGAGCTAGCTTTTATCTCAGGTCAACACTTGGATATTTTTTGTACTTATAAATGACATTATTTCCATGGGATAGGCCAGTGCTAGGCAACTCATCATCACAAAGAGGCACATATACAAAATTTAAGTTTATTCAAAGAGCCATTTTTTAAACTTAAGCTTTGCTTTAAATACATTTTGGGGGCTGTTATTCAACTGAGATAATGATACATATGTTTATGAGTGGATACTAATGCTATTGTTGTTTTCTAAAATTGTGCAACTTTTCTGAAGGCTTGGATTTTAGAAATGTTTACTCTTCTCTTACAAGGCAACTTAATAAATAATATGCCTGCACTTAAACATTTTGGGAAAGAGCATCAGCCAAGGAGTGAAAGAGCCACAGCTCGCAAGCCATTGTTTGCCGACCACTGTGATAAGCAAATATACCAGGTGGCGCTGCAAACACATTTCTATAACTACTGAATGGATTTAAATTAATCTCTATTTATCGTAAACTTATATCTAAGGTCTGCTGATAAAATTCTTATCCCAATAAGGGCTGATTTCTCAATCAACAGATAAAAGTTATAAGTGGAATAAATTATTATCTGGTGGAATTTAAAAGTGAAACGATTTAACTGTTTTATTCAAGCAACAGTTAAATTAAATTTTCCCATGTTGTACTTTATTTTATAACAAACTTTTATCTGAGATTGAAAAATTTGCCCTGAATAATATGGTTACTATGGAATAAATATACTTTTACCCTGAACCCTTTGGTTTATTCCCTTCCGCTATTTGCATAGATTTGCTGAGAAACAACTTTATTAAGTTTAAATTTGCCTCTTTGTATACTACCTGTATTTTATTTTAGCTTTTTAAAAATGAGATCTATGGCATATGAATTTGAAATGAATGCAAGTAATCCACGAGATTGTCTAGTTTATTGTAAACAGGATTGAGCCTTTCTAATGCCCCTGCTCCGTGATCAAAATTTGCTTCAATAGTTTTTTACTTTCAACAAGTAATTGTATTGAAAGAAATAATATGGTATCTTCTAAACTACATTCATTGCATATTGACAGGAAAAAAGCTATTTTCATTTCCATACAGTTATTTTATGAATGTTAAAAAACTCTTTTCTAAAATTTAAATTTTCAAGATAACACATTGATGCAAAGAGGCTTAATGCGACTTGCTGATAGCATTAAAAACTAACATGTTAACAACATTAACAATTAACAACATAAATGTGTATGTATATACATGAATGTATATGTATGTGAGTTATTTATCAATGTTTAACATCATTATAGGTAGGGCTTCATCTGCGATAGTGTTCAAAATTTAGGCTGTTTCACACAGATATGATGATGGGTTTGTGCGTCATTTAAGATGCAACTTTTTAATAACATTAAATACTGACAGATATAAATATACCCTAATGTGGCTATATGTTAATGTAATTATTATTTAAACCTTTAAATAAGATGCATTTGGCCACAGTCTAAATTTTTAACATGAATGCAAATGAAACTGCAAAACAATGTTGCATTTCAAATAATGCATTAAACCCTTGGTAACACCTACATGATACAATCATTGACATTAGCCCAGGTGTATTAGGATCATAAGAATTTAATGTGAATATATCAAATGTCAGTTGAGTTGAGCTGAAAGGCCAAAATAAAAGTAGAATATTAAAAACAGCTAGATATGAAAATTTCGAAATGATTGCTGAACAATAAATGTTTCGAAGAGTTGCAAATTCTGTAACCTCATTAACTGTAGCTAAAATATGCTTATGATTCATTTATAGAAACTTTAGCATACCTTTGCATCGTTGTTTGTTAGAACTGGAGCTGTGCTGCGTAACAGAACTCTTATGTTTTGATTATTTTGGAATAAGGACTAAAAATACTCACAGGTTTATGTACACATTTTTAATACTTATTTTATTTATTTAGTTAAGGACATTCTATTCTAAGTACTATATCATTTTTAAGTTTTGTTTTTCCCTATTGAGCTGTATTTTTATAACTTTTGAAAGAATGAGGTGCAATAGTCCGTAAATAACAAAGTAAAGAAAATCTTTGTTCATAATGAAAGTACTCCAAACTTTTTTCACATAGCATAGATATATAAAACATTTTTTATTGTACTACATATATTTTTAAATTCCTATTTTTCTTGTTGTAAAGGACATCGTGTTAATATTATTACCAGTAACATACATCAATATTCTAAACGATTGTATTTAATCAAATGACCATTTGTTATTCCTTTTACAATTTCATTGCACCATTGGATAGTATTTCAAAGAAATTTCGTTGTCTGCCATTCTATGTTACATCCATTTTTCTCCAAGCACAATATAATGTCTTCTATGGAGTACTATAAAATGTTGTAGTGTTAAATGTAATTAGTGAACAACAAAAATAGATTCATTGTATTATAATTTCATATATAGAGATGGTGAAATTACAAGGATTTTATTTTTGTATGGAATCCTTAAAATTTAACTTATTGTAATGACCTTCAGAAAGTATTGGGAACTCTGTGTGTACAAAACCTTCTGAATTTGAACTTATAAAGTGAAGTTAACACTGTTCAACAGTGAGGTGTTCAAGGCGCTGAACAAGACTCGTGGCCTTTACCTTCGGTGGCAGGAGATCTTGAAGACACCAGCTATTTCAAATACGTCAGAAGTTGAATGGACTTCGACAGAGTTGAGAAACGCACTCCGTAGCATCGAGTGGGATCTGGAGGACTTAGAAGACACAATTAATATCCTTTTTATATTAAATCCTATCTCACTGCCGCACTCAGAAAGCTGAAAGTCATATTAAATTAAAAAGTAATCATAGTTATGGTAGAAATATTGATGATTTTGTTTAATGTTCACAACTTATTATTTACTTTACTACATCACACACATCACAATCGAAAATTACTTTTTGATCGTATTATAAATACTGAAAGCCACCTAAATATGTATGTATTTGAAAGTTAATAATTATTTTCGTACGCGTCTTTAAGGTCCTAAGAGCTAT
This sequence comes from Dendrolimus houi, assembly GCA_039645545.1. Classification (NCBI taxonomy): domain Eukaryota; kingdom Metazoa; phylum Arthropoda; class Insecta; order Lepidoptera; family Lasiocampidae; genus Dendrolimus; species Dendrolimus houi. The sequence goes on along the minus strand of CM077123.1, from coordinate 25,696,098 downwards.
CACGGTTCTCCTTTTTACCAGACTGCCAAGGAAGGGTTCTTTTTCCTGCGATCTTCTGTTTGTAAATTTCTTTATTACGTCGTATCTTCCAAACGGTTTGAGAGATTTCAACAATTAAGGTATCATTATATTTGTCTTAAAAACTCAAGTGTCCTTAGATAGGTGTTTGAAAAAAAAATGGCGGATCCTTGGGCGCGAAATAGTAATACGTTAATAAAAAAATTATCAAACCTCCCGAGTCGGGTATAAAAATAAGGGAAATTAAAAGGGTATTATAAAAATATATGTAAGTTATATGTTTAAATTTAATTAGGAATAATAAATTGGTTTAAAAGTTTAAAAATGGGCTATGTTTTTTTCGGACCTCGTGCTAACATATGAAATTTAGAGTAGTTGTAAACATCCGTAGCCCGATCATATTTAAAACGAAACAAATAAATTGTTTTGCTTATTTATTATTATGATGTGGGGGTCAAAAGGTGTGTCAAAATTTGCATAGGAAAGTATCTATTCTGGGTTTGTCTTTGTTGTACGATATCACTTTGATCGTATAAGTGTGATTGGTCATACTTTTGTTTACTTCTGAGTTATATCCTCGTTCGTTTGTTGATTCTTGTAAATTTGTATTGTTAGTGGTTAGTTAAATGCTCCTGTTTTAGCTGTATGTAATGCTGTATATATTTGATACAAGTGTGATCGACAGTTCATTTACTTCAGGTACAATAGGTATTGTTTTTGTTCATAAGAATGTGCCGGGACACGAAATAAATTAAAATAAAATAATTAAAAAAAATTAAAACCCGACTGCAAACAAAACAATTAAAAAAATAATGCACTAAAAAGACCGAAACTATAAACAAAGTAAACTCTACTTTGGTATACCAGAATATATCGAGCCTTTACCGCCATTTTGTCGTAAGCGACATTTGGACCTAGGTATATTTTTTGTTGCAAGACGTATTTGAAACTATTATTATGTTTTCAGACCTTCAGTGTTTGATTCAGTAAGGTCTTAGCTAAATAAAACTGAAAGTTTTAAAACAAAATAAATAGTTTGAGATACCTTTTCCAACAAAAAAATTACTTATGTCCAAATGTCACTTGCGATAAAATCGCCACCTCCACGGAATACTACGCCAACTTAATTTTAGGTATGTTCTGTTTTTAAGGGAAAAGTACTCACTAATGTCTTAATATTATATTTCTAAAATGTCATAAACAATATTTAGGACCAAAAAGCTTTTTAGTTTCTCAATATTTTTTATGAAATTTTAGAAACATAGTATGAAGACATTAATAAGTGCTTTTCTCTTAAGATAGAAAATAACTAAAATCAGTTGGCGTAGTATCCCTTGAAGGTGTCGAAATGGCGGTAAGGGGCGATATTATAAGCTGAAAGACTTAAGTTAAATACCCGCATTAAGTTTAGTGGCAGGCGGCACACGATTGCAAATTATAAACTGAAAGAAAATTAGTGGGTTCCGCTTGCTACTAAACTTAATGCGTTATTTAACTTAGGCTTTCAGCTCATAATATTGACTGTGCGACAGGGTACAAAAATAAAATACTAAGGCTGGTGTGCATAGACATTTAAACGACGCGGTGGTTAAAATAAATCGCTGTTTTGCCATATAAGTCAGTTTTAGCGATTATTTTATTTAACCATTGATTAATAGTCTATGCGCACCAGCCTTAGACATATAAAATACTAGCTGACCCGGCGAACTTCGTACCGCCATATTTTCTGAATTCCTAAAAGACTTTGTTTCATGACACAAAAACAAAATCACCAAAATCGGTCCAGGTGATTAGGAGGATTCTAGAACCCAATCTTAGCGCCACTTACAGGTTCCAATTGTGAATCTAAACCATCCGGGGACCCATTCAAACACAAAACAAATATCATCAAAATCGGTAAAGTCTCAAGTTCTCAAGTTATGCGCGTACATACATTTCTACGATTCCTTTTTATATAGAAGACATCACAAGTTATCACGATCTGCGCCAATTACCGTCGCTAAGCTCAAGGCCGTGGCCAGGACGTAAAGAAGCTTACATTTTACGAGACCTGCAACACAACTTTGTTTTTTTTAATTATTTGATAATTATTAAATTATTGTTATTGGCTAGTTATATTAGGTTTATTTGGCCAGTGTTGTATCAATTTCCAGTTAACAAATGTTTTTTTATGTCAATAGCCAACAGGCAATAACCATTTAAGCTGAACTTAATTAATTAATGAGATATACTCAGTAAACCCATTGAACCGTAAAGTAAGAAATAAAAATACATAATATACCTAGTAACTTTCGATAACAATTTATTACTATCGTTAAATAATTATGACATAATTATAGACGGAACTATAGAGATCATGATTTTATAATGGTTTCATTTATTTTGACAAAATAATATCTACAAACAGATCGAGCACACAGGATGACGCATCGGTTTACGACATGGTGGAAACACCGCCAGTTAGGACCAAGCGCTTCGTTTCGTCTTTTCTGGTGCGCACTTCTGAAGAATGGAATAATTTGCCGGACTCTGTTTTTCCTAACAAATACAATCTAGGGGTCTTCGAGTCACGAGTGAATAGGTATCTTCTAGATAACCGTTCTCCGTCGTAGACCACATCAGGTGAGACAGCGGTCACACAAGAACCTAAACATCAACAGACCAATACACACTTTATATATTCCTGTATATTAAATAAATGTTCTTAATGATTATTTTTACGCATCGTTGAGAAAAACTCTTCAAAGTTCAAGATAGACAATAAAGAAATTTGCGACAGAAGAACTTTCATTGAAGCAACGAAACAGGAAGTTAACGTGAGTAACTCGACATGTATAAGTTTCTCTTTTTCTCTCATTTATTTGTGATCGGCACATTATCTTTTTTATTACATACTCCTATTTTAGCATACGTCTTCTGTCATATCACAAATTATGATGTCGTCCCTCACATAATCCAACCATCTCGCCAGTCTACCTTAACATTTATACCCATAATCAGTTCAACATCTTTTACGTCACGGACTTTCATCACATGATGTGTGTGGATGGGATGAGATGTGTGCGTGTGTATAAAATAGTATTATTTTATAAAATGCGCGCAGAAGGTTTGCCGATGACTAATTACTATTAATGTATAGTCATTGTATTACTTACTATTATTGTATATACCAGACACCTACTTATGTAAAGTATGTACAATAATAAATTTATTGTAACAATTATTTATGTAATCTTTTTTGTCAACCCTACTGACCATCGACGCGTGACATCATGAGGCTATCGGCAAACCTGCGCGCGGGTAGTAGTCTACTATTTTTTGGTAACGGGTGCACCTTTCAAACACCCTCTTATGTACTCATTCCTCACCTTAACCATCCTTTAACATTGTTATCTCAACTTAATAACTTGCACACACGCGTTGTATATTTTCAAGTTATGCACGTCACCAGAGTATTTAGGGAATGCAACAACTTGTGCCATTTCAATGATATTTTGATAATACAACAAAAGGTTTTATGTTGGACAATACCATACCATTTCTATGGGATTGAGTGACTGTGACAAGATCTCTACTAATATACATTACTTCATGAATAGAGGCACCAGTTCATTAGTTTATATTGCTACATTGCGTTATTTCAGGCTCTCTCTTTTCTTTCTCCATATCCCAATTAATTGGGGTCGGCACAATATGTCTTTTCCTTCCACACTCCTCTATTCTGACATATATCTTCTGTCACACCACAAATCATCATACCATCCTTCACACAATCCATCCATCTTTTTTTAGTCTACCTTTACATTTGTACCCATTCATTTTGTAGTTTTACATTCTTTTTGTCACGTGACTTTCATCCCTCGTCGTTATATGCCCATACCAACTTAACTTCTTCCTCTCAATTTTTCAGTCACGGGTGCAACTTTCAAAGATCTCCCTTATGTACTCATTTCTCACCTTATCCATTCTTGTAACACCAAACATCCATCTCAACATTCTCATCTCAGCTGAGTAGAGACGTTTGTGATTTATCACTTTAGTGGCCCAACATTCGGACCCGTATAACATGACTGGTCGTATGACAGATTTATGTATTTCACCTATTATTATTTATTTATTATATTCGTTATTTCAGGCTATGAAGAATAAAATAAGTTTAAACCGCAGTAGAGATAATGACGGAACAGCTCGCGAACCGTTGCTTGGCGAGGACAGTCCAATCAACTTTGCTAACGCATGGAGCTCCACACCGAAATATAGCAAATACTCGAAACTTGCAAATAATACAGACAGTCCTAGCAGGTTAGTATCCATAGTTACATACATACATACATAGATACATAATATCACGCCTGTTTCCCATTGGGGTAGGCAGAGACTATGGATCGCGACATGCGACGATCCTGACAAACAACTTTCGCTTTATCTATTTTCATTAACCTCTTTATACATGCAAGTTTATTTGAGATGCTTTTTACCTGACCTCTCTTTAACACTTGATATTTGATCATCATAATATCCATACTTATATAATATATTACTGAGAAAGAACTTTATTTGCATGTTTGTTCGCATAAAAATGTCATACTTCCTACTAATATTATAAACGCGAAAGTTTGTAAATATGGATGTATGTTTCTTACTCTTTCACGCAAAAACTACTGAATGGATTTTTACTGATTTGGATAATTTATAAAAATCTAGTGTGAATTATCCAAAATATAACGATTTTCCATCACCACACTGGTGAAACCGCAGGGTGCAGCTAGTTGATTGTAATAGGTTCGGGAAAAAGTCTTTTCGCATATAGTATGAACTTGTAATAAGATCTCTTTGGCTATACCATTGGTATATGGCTGGTTTAGGTATCATTAAAATTTTTAATTTTAAAGAAGACAATTCCAAATACAAATTAGGAAAATGTATGATTTTCATTTGTTTTTCTTATTGTTAAAATGAGTGAATTTAATGAAGAAGTTCGATACATTTTAAAATTTTACTACAAAAAAGGTAAAAATGCAACACAAGCCGCGAAAAAAAATTGTGATGTTTATGGACCTAATGCAGTATCTGTGAGAGTAGTGCAAATTTGGTTTAAGCGTTTTCAATCCGGAAATTTTGATATCAAAGATGCACGTCGCTCTGATCGCCCTGTTACGGACAAAATTGATGCCATTTTTGAAAAAGTGGAGAAAGATCGGCATATTAGTGGTTACGATGTAGCTGGAGAACTGGGAATTGACCACAAAACGGTTTTGGCGCATTTGAAAAAAGCTGGGTACACAAAAAAGCTCGATATTTGGGAGCCTCATGAGCTCACTGAAAGAAACCTAATGAACCGTGTACTCATTTGTGATTCTTTATTACGACGTAATGAAACCGAAACATTTTTGAAGAAGCTGATAGATAACTGGTGATGAAAAGTGGATTAAAGCAAAAAGTTGAGAGAAAGCGGCCGGAATTAATCAACAGAAGGGGTGTGGTTTTTCACCATGATAACGCTACACCTCACACATCTTTAGCCACTCAGCAAAAATTACGAGAGTTTGGCTGGGAGGTGTTAATGCATCCGCCGTATAGTCCTGACCTTGCACCTTCAGATTTTCACCTGTTTCGGTCTCTGCAGAATTCCTTAGGCAATGTCAGGTTAACATCACGAGAGGACTGCCAAAACCACTTGTCGCAGTTTTTTGATCAGAAGCCCCAAATTTTTTATAGCAATGGGATCACGTCCCTACCTACAAGATGGCAAAAAGTTATCCAACAAAATGGCACCTACATTAGTCAAATGTAAATAAACTTTATAAAAAAACCTTTTGAATTTTTATATAAAATGCGAAGAAACTTTTTCCCCAACCTTATAAAGATGTTACATTTTAGTTTAAAATCGTACGCATGTTTTTGCCAAATTGGCGTGCAAATGTATCTATTATACAAATCAGAGAATATGTTTAGAGTAAATTTCTGATATCAATAAATAAATATTTTCTTAAGGTTTCGCGACTTTTATTCATAATAAAATTACGTTTTAACGGTTTTAAGCGCGGTAATTTATTTGATATTAAATAAAACTTTAAACAATACTCGTTGACACTTGACATCTTTGTCTTCCGTGATCACGGCCACTGAAAAGTGGCCGAAACGTCGGAATAACAAAAATCAAATAAGTTACCGCGCTTAAAACCGTTAAAACGTAGTTTTATTATCAATAAATTAGTTTAATTACTAAAGAAATGTCATAATTTTCCAAAAACTAAATACATACGTAGTATAAAATGTCATTATTGTTTTTTCTAATAATAATATGACATTTGTACTTTCGATAAACAAGATGTGTGTAGAATTGTTTGAAATAAATCTAATTATTTGTTTTGAAATTGGACTCGAAATTTAACAAGGAGGAACGCCCAAGAGACGCTGGCTTGACTTTTAGGAAAGCGGAACGACCGCTTCGAACTGTTATATCGGAAGCAAACTTTTTCCGAATAAACACTTTTAATTAAAATGAATTTAAAATACACACTTAATTTCTGTTCAAATTTCTATTCCGTATTTAAATTTAATTGTAAATTCTTTTCAAAAGTGTATATTTTTAATTCATTTTAATTAAAAGTGTTTATTCGAAAAAAGGTTTTTTTTTTAAACGCTCTCCGGAGCTTCCGATATAACATTTGGTGGCAACGGTGGGATCTGCCGAGCAAAACTATGTCTTTATATTTTTGTTATTTCCTTTCAACGGGCGGTTATAACAGAACGCAACCGCGATTTAACGCTCGGATCTTTATTACGATAGACTATATTATTGTAGTTTTGTAAGAATCTTTGTTCAATCTAAAATTTCATTAACTCTTTCGAGCTGATGGGACGAAAACGAACGACGAAAGGTGTTTCAGAGTAAGGCCTCTGTATCCGCTCGCTGACAGTTCGTCTCGCAAATGAGTACGCGGCCTGTGGTACAGACTATATTTCGCCTGAAATTTAAAGTTAAAGTTCGCCTGTCTAAATTTCAAGTTTCGAAGTCCTGTCAATGTACAAATACTAGCTGCGTCCCGCGGTTTTCCCCGCGTGGTGATGGAAAATCGTTATATTTGGTAAATCACACTATATCTTTATAAATTATAGCCTATGTGTTATTCTGATGTGTCAGCTATATTATTGTAAAGTTTCATCAAAATCCATTCAGTAGTTTTTACGTGAAAGAGTAACAAACATACGTATATACATTCTTACAAACTGTCGCGTTTATAATATTAGTAGGATAAAGTAACTGACTCGAGCAATCCCCTCGCCTGAGCCCAAAAAAAAAGAGACAGTGTCGGATTATTGGACATACCCGACTACTGACTTGCCGGTTTAGCGAGACTATACTGTATGTTCATATTTTTGTATTTAGGTTCGACTCATACGACAGCGACATAATGTCGACTCAAGAGAGGATGTTCAACGCGCAGAACGACCAACTGCACGTCATAAGCCAGTCCGTGGGGTCCTTGAAGACTGTGTCCACGCAGATCGGGGTTGAGCTGGACGAACAGGCGGAGTGGGTAACATTTTCTTTTATTTATCTGCCACCGGATTTTTTATTATTATTTATTTAGGTTTATGGCTTGGCAGCTAGGCCTTTAAGCCAGATCTTAGATTATAATGTAGTTTCTTCATTTTCTTAAGCCTATGTGTAGCACAGCTGAACTGTAGGTTATTAGCCGGTGCCATTCAACGGAGTTCTTGTGACAACTCAAAAGGCCACATTCGACTATACAGTTCACATTTCTCACAAAACACATAATTACTACTCAAAAACGATCAATATCCTACAACTATTGTTCATTTTAGAGTAATTTTACACATTTTTAGAAAATAAAACTGCACAGCACGTCGTCTTCTTTCAGTTCCGCCAAAAACTCTCTGCCAGCGGAACATAGTTCGTGTTGCCATGAATGCAAAGTTTTCGTTAGTGAATTGTGTTGCGTCACGGGATCCACTTAAAAACTACTGGGCCGATTTAGATGCGGTTTTCGCTGATCGACAGCAAATTCTTCGACTTAAAATCTGCGCTACTTTTTATCCTGGGTATTCTTCAGACACTTTTATGGGAATGGTTAAAAGGGCCACATTAAAAAGAATCGAAAAAGTGGTTTTTACTGATCGATAGCAAATTTTATGTAATTATTATATTCCCGGAAGCGGTTTTTAGCTCTTCGGGTGTATAAAAATTCAACTTATTCCGACAAAGTTTTCACTAAAACGATAGCTTATATTCTTTTTTAAATGCTGCGGTACTTTGTGTCCCAGGAATCCCGCGGGAATTTCAAGTCAAGCGTGGATGAAATCGCGGGTATATCCTAGTATTATTATCAAATGGTTAAAGTGTAGTCTTGTTTTTAATTTTTTTGTGTTTGTCTGTTTGTTCGGGGTTCACATAGAAACTACTGGGCCCATTTCGATGCGGTCGTCACTGGTCGACATCAGATTCGCGGATTTAAAATCTGCAGTATTTTGTATCCCGGCAATCCCGCGGGATTTAGAGCAGATCGATTTTAAAGCAGTTGTCTCAAGCTACTAAGTGATTTTGTGACTTGCTTTCTGTTAAAAAAAAATTAATAGAACAGTCATAGTTGCGTATGTAACATTACTTATTTCGGGTTTTATGACAATTTCCAGGATTTAAGTATTCTCATTGTCCTGCTGGAAATAGCCTTTATTTTTAATTGTTGGTTAAACAACTGTGATCTTGTTACCCGAGCAACGTGGACGAACTCGCGGGCAAATTCCAGTGTAAATATAATAAAATGAACTTTTATCACGATTTTGACAGCCCAAGTTACTCCTTATAATAAGGCATCTGCCAGTGAAAGTCCCATCAAAATCGGTCCAGCTGTTTCAAAGATTAGTCGGAGCATCCGGAGAGACAGACAAACAATTTAAAAATTGATTTTTGTTATGTGTACCGTATGTACTTTCATATGCATTTAGTAAAAAGCTTTTATTTTGACATTTCAAACAGACACATCAATTTTATTTTTTTCTTTATAGATTTTAATTGGTGTATTTGATTAATTTTTTGCCATAATTACTCACTTCTATATCTTAATTTTTTTTTAAATTATATTAGTGCCTTTGTTTACAGAATGCTAGATGATCTCAACGCAGATCTCGAGAATGCTGATTCAAAGTTAGATTCGACTGTGAAGAAAATTGCCAAAGTCCTCCACATGAATAACGGTCAGTTAATTTTTTTTAAAATCTATACATACATATAATAAAATTGTAGAGGTCAAATTTCTGTACAATGAAAAAAATGCTAAATGCCGAATCAGGGGGATGTAAGAAGTGAAATAGAATTAATTTAGATTTTTTTCAATTTTTTTGTCTCTCTGTTTGTCTGTTGTACCAGCTAATCTCCGAAACAACTGGACCGATTTAAATGAAATTTTGTATGGTGGTAGCTTATATCCCTGGTCAACTATATAGGATACTTTTGAGCCCGAATAATTGAGTTCCTGTGGGATAGTTAAAAAAACTTTAATTACTTAAACAGCTTATTATACAACTGCTGCACCTAATTAAGTATTGATATTGCCCGTATCATCATCATACAATAGAATAAATTAGGCTATATATCATCACGCTAAGACCAATAGGAGCGGAGCACCAGTGAAGAATGTTTTAAAATCGGGAGGGCTTTTTGACTTGCTTTTTTTAAAACTATTCCACCCGGACGAAGTCGCGGGCAGAAGCTAGTTCTAATCTAAATAAATAATAATCGTTATGGATAGAGAAATACACGCATTGTATATCCTAAAGCTAAGCGAGCGTTATTTAACACCGCACGTAACTTGTTTGTGGTTTTCCATATAATACTGAATGTTTTTATCCACAGTAATAACTAGTAAATGCAGATTTAGCTCTGTTTGTTACATGTTCGCAATATATCACGGTTTTTTATATTTTACTATCAATGAATAGTAAGATATAAAACGAGGCGATGAACAAATCAATGCATTTGCATTACTAAACTGTTTCCAAGCGTTTGCACGTCTATCAAGTTACATATTTCGTGACAGTAAAGCCCACATGATACAAATGACATAATTGTCGTACTTTATTGTTGTGAGTGACATGATGGTGATGTTCTGTGAGTCATGTAATGTTTGGTTAGGTGCCTTGTATTCCTACCTTTCCTTTCCTTCTCTCCTTTGCGCAAATCCACACGCTGGATAGAGACAGGCGGTGCCACCTTTCGGCCAACGATTCAACTCATTCCAAGCCCAAACTTCAAAGGGCGCGGGTTCGATCCTGGCCGGAACGCATGCACCACTTGGGCAGATTTATGACCTAATGTGCATATTGTTCCAACAACCACGTGCTAACATCGAGATGACCGATGTGGCAAACCTGCCAAGCCGCCTTGCACAAGCGTGGCGGGTATACTGCCCGATTCCCAACAGTGGGAGGCCAGCAGTGTTACGTTTGTGGGCTGTTATTATTATTTTTATAACACGTTATAATTTATTCCGTAGATACTTTTATCTGGTAATTAAAAAATTCACCCTTTACAGTTTATTGTCTCCTAAAGTTGCCGAAAGTGGTATAGTAATCTTAAATCCATTTTTTTTTCAGATCGTCGTCAGTGGCTCGCTATAGGTATTCTAGTGGCAATATTATTTGTAATTATTTTATTATTTATGATAATTTAAGAATTTAAAGTTGTTGATTGAACTTGTAATATCGGACCACATTTGTGTTTTTTTAATTATTTTTTTATATATATTTTAATCAGACAATGTTTCGTGATTTATTATTTTGATCATAGTCAAAATCTTGTGACGAATTACTTGGTATAAACGGTGAATTTAGTGATTAAACGAGCACAGCAGGATTCTTATATATAGAAATTCGTTTTGAAATATTTATTTATCGTTATAACAGTGGATGTAATTTTATGACTTTAAAAATTTGTATATAAACTTATTTTAATTGTATTAATCAAATTGGCAAACTAAAATAAAAATAATTTAACACTCTTCTTAGTGAGTTTTTATAAGAGCAATTAGTACAAGTGTTGGTCAGTATCTTAAAAGAAGTGTTTTGCTTTGAATTTCTTTATCAATTCATTTTTAATTTTTATACAAACGTGATATTAGTATATATTTCCATGCTCGGAGACCTTCATCTTCAGTTTAGTCAATATTAAATAATTATTATCCAAAGCAATATTTTTTCCTATCCAAAGATTTAATTGGAAATTATAATTTTCACGTAACAACTTTTCCTTGCAAATATGAATATTTGCGTATTTAAATCTATCTATACATACATATAATAGAACTGTAGAGGTCGAATTTCTGTACAATGAAAAAAAATTGCTAAAAACCGAGTCAGGGGGATGTAAGAAGTGAAATAGAACTAATTTAGATTTTATTTCTCTGTTTGTCTGTCTGTTTGTACTGGCTAATCTCCGTACCGACTGGAGCGATTTAAATGAAATTTTGTATGGTGGTAGCTTATATCCCTGGCTTACATATAGGATACTTTTGATCCCGAAAAATTAAAGAGATCCCGTGGGATAGTTAAAAAACCGCACGACGCGGACGAAGTCAGCTAGTGTTTATATAAAAAAATAAAGTAATATCATTGCCAAGACTGGTATGCTGGCTTTAGCTATGTATTGCAAAAAAATAAATTTTATTTTAATATTCACAGTATTGAGAATTTTTTGACACAGTAATTTAATCGCGTTTTCTGACAATAGCAGGAGCCTGTGTGAGTGGTTGCCGTTCCGTTTTTACCCGACTACGTTAAACCCTAAAGGGAGGGTTATGTTGTTTGCTATTTTTTCTTCTTAATTCATCTATTAACTGTTCTCTGACTGTTAGGATTGTCAGAGGTAGGAGACTTCCTAATCTATTCGCTTTGTGTTTTCTATTTTTTTTTCTTGTATTTTTTCTTATACGGTTTTAGTACTTATGCAATTTATATCTAATTATTGTATGTATAGTCTAATTATACTACAATTAAATTTATTATACGGTTTACTATTTTAATAATTCACCTTTTTTACATTTTTAATACTAAATTAGTCATATACAATATTGGCTTATTTCTGTATACTGCTTTACTGGTTCGACGATGCAAGAATATGGTATGGTGTCCCAGAAACCATATAGTAGTTGATCAATTGCAAAAACATCAAAAATTAGTTTGATATGACCCTAGAGCAGTTTTTCTAAACAACGTATAGAAAATAAAACTACGTTTTAACGATTATAAGCATGGTAATTTATTTGATTTTTGTTATTCCGACGTTTCGTCCACTTTAGCGAAGGGGTGGTAAATTAGATTAGGCTCCCATAAAGTTAATAATAAAAATAAACAAAATCAAAACTGAATAATTAAAATGAACAAGTTGGCGGTAAGGTAAATAAAACTTTAAACAATACTCGTTGACACTTGACATCTTTGTCTTCCGTGATCGTCGTCGTGAAACGTCGGAATAACAAAAAATCAAATAAATTACCGCGCTTAAAACCGTTAAACGTAGTTTTATTATGTATACAAGTCTTTCGAATTTAAGAAAAAAGAAACGCAAAGAAAAGCTAAATTAAATTATGTTTTGTATCTAGTTCGTTAAAAAAATTATTTAATTAATAAATTTCTGTACGTTTTCTGCGACACCGAGTGTACTTACAATATATCTTCAGTGTCTGTTGTCGATGTTATGCCATTTCATAATAGTGATAGGCTCTTTACAGATGTATGCTCGTTTACTAACAGGACCAATCACCAATCTTTCTCCGCTTTTGAAAAAACGCGGCTGTATACATGTGCTTTTATTTCATATACGCACCATGTAAATTGTTGGCTTAATCAAATTTTTCCAAAATTGTGTTTTTAATGCCATCTGTCGCAAAATAGCGTAAGGGACAAGGTTAATTTGACACAACTTTGGAATTGTGTATAAAAGCTAGATGGTGATAAAAATCTTTCTTTTTCTTTTCTTTCTTTTATATTTGCATTAACAGTTCACCACGATAAGATAAGTACTGGAAATCAAAAATATTTTTTATTTGCTCTTCTGTAAAATTCGATATTTGATTTAGTAAAGGTCTTTAAAAATGCGACATATTTATTTAGTATAAAATTAAAGTTGATACAATTTATTTACTGACATTAATTATATGTTTACATCTTGCATTCTATAGTTATTATATCATAGTTAAAAATAATGCCATATTCAAAGATTCTCTAGCAAACAGAATTCTAAAAAAATAGAGGCCAATATATAATAGGTAGTATGGTTAGATTAGTATGAATTAAGTGAGCATTTTAGCGAGTTTTTGACATTGGGACTGTTACGAAACATATTTTAAGATTCTAGAAGTAGTTAAGCCAAACTCATGAATTGTTAACATAGAGTATAAAGTATGTAAAATAGTAAAGGTCCTTTCCAATGTTAAATCTAGTTCGAGTGAGTATAAAAACGTCTTCATATATAATATACTTATTAGAGAAATAAAATGTCTGGTCATTAAGCCGCTATTAGAATATTAACTTGTGATTTCAAACAAGGCTTGGAACCATTTTAAAATTGACCGCTTTTAATCAGTTACATCCGGTTTTAGTGCACTAATTCGTTCGAATTGGAAACGCAAAAGTGTCATGTAAACTTGCGTAACCGGTTTAATCCGCGAGAATTACTTTCTCTACAGCTGTTTCTATAATATAAACATGTGTTTGTGTGCATCTGAAAACTATGCTGCAAAAAAACGTTTGAAACCGGTTTATGCAACGAAACCTAATTAACGAAGTTTTCTTACCAAAAATGTTGATTGGATTTTTAGAACAGAAAAGTCCTATGTACTTGGGCTGTAACCGGTTCGATTTTTTTGCGGTTTCCAAGCCTTGTGTTCAAGAACCAGAAACACTTATAGGCGACATTGTATTAAGATAATGAAAATACAAAACTTACGGGGATCAATAGAGCGCCAACTAGTAGGATATAGTTATAACGAGTTAAAATTTCTTCCTAATCAATACTAGATGGCACTTGTCTCAAAACTTTAGATAGATCTCTAGCTAATCGACGCTAGATACTGCAACAAAATTTTTGTTTGGTTAATTGATAGAAAATTTTTTCCGGTTTCCAAGCCCTGTGTTCAACAACTACAAACACTTATAGATAACATCGTATTAAGAGACATTAAAAACTTGAAGAACTTGACTATATATTTTTTACTAAAAAAATATATAGTCAAGTTCTATAATAATAATAAGTCTATAATATTGGTTAAAAAATTAACAATAGTTGTAGGGTGTATTGTTTTGACGCAAGAACTAGGTGTTTGTAGTGAAAATCTCAACTGATTAGTGAAAGGCGTCTTTTGGTGCTGCCATAAGAAGAAAATTTGCCTGAGAATTTGGTTTTCCCATATCTACTTACCTGAAGATTACTAACTTGAACATTCATGTTTACTTGATAAAATCTTTAAATCGTGTGGTCATATTTGAAATTTCAATCAAAGCTACATATAATATTATTGTATAGCCAACCTAATGAGATGAAAGTTAACTGTATTTTGAATAAGTTATAATTATGTGTTTTGTTTGAAATCCTTTTAAATTTTATGTGTTATGTATTACACCCAAATATTTGTTTTCACGTAATATATATATTAGTTGAATTAAAATAATTTTTTTAAGTTGACATTATGTAAAAATGTGTTATCATTGTATTTTACAAAAATATCAGTTATTAGCTATCTTTAATTAATTTATTTCGATACAGATCAGCTGTGCAATTTAAAAAGCCAAGCAAGTGTATTCCAACAAATATTACACCGCAGCATAAAAAAGCCATGAATATTTCAATGATATACCATTTCGAATTAATTTATTAAGCTTGTTGGGAGCCATATCATATTATGGCACGGTCTTTAGATGTTTGAACAAGTGCAATACAAAAGTAAATGCATAGTAAGATTATAAATGCACAAGCATTCATTTGAAAAACAATGTCACTTGCTAGATTTTGAAATTGAGCTACTGAATTGTTGGATAAATAGTATATTTTGATATTTTTTCCTGCTGGACGGATTATGTACTTCCTTGAAGACTATTACTTAAAAAGGTAATATTAGTCTCAAGTTTTTTTAAAAACAGTATTAGTTCAATTTAAGTAACTACGTTATAATCGTTTCACATGTTTCTTCAAAGCTTGTAAATGGTCATTAATAAATTTGCTTAAAATGATAATCGAATATAATATTGTTGTGGTGAAACAATTTCTATAAAAAGGTTGTAATGTTAATAATACATTATGAAATAATAACTTTTAAGCTAAAAGACAGTAGTTATTAAATTTGAGAAAAACGTTTAAAAAATTGTTTGTGTTTATAACATATTTATTCACACAACTCCTATAACAATATATTTGTATGTGACTTTTCATTTTTAGCATATATTAGCATAACAACAATACTTTCATTACCGGGGATAATTATAGTATGGTATCTCTTAAGACGGGTAAAATAAGCAGATAAATGTAAATATTATCTATCGAGATATAATTCTAGCCAAAGTTGTGTTGTGTCTCTACTTAACTTTGCCTGTTTTTTTTATTTACTTGCAATTCCTTTATCCGGGAAAGCATAGGGTCTGTCTTCCGTTTAAAACATTTTATATTATGCAATAATTACAAAAATATTTAGATTTAGAAATATGTAGTTACATAATGTCTAAATTTGCAACATTGTACGGGTACTAAGTTTTGTTATTTTCTCTCGTTTTGCCTAATATTCTGCACAGTATTGTATATTTTTTCAGATCATAATATACAATAGTAAAAAATTAGTTTCTCTGTATGTTTGTTTCCTTGTCATTTTATTAGATATCAACAGATTTTTATGAAGTCTAGTAGTTGTATAAACGTTTACCTTACAAGACCGAATATAGATATAACCAAAGGATAATTTTAATGCTGGATTCAGAGCTCTCAGGGGAAATAGAAAATAATTATATGAACTCATCAGAACCATTTATTTAAATAGGATTGTAATGTTTTAGTGTATATATTCGATGAAGAAAGTTGAACTGTCTTCTCGATATTTGGGTGCATGTAAACATACGTCCACATCTGTATCATTTGGTCGATCTAATTATTTTCATGATTGTAACCAATCGGTCGTCGGAAATGATGCATCTGTGGACGCTCCGTAACTGTGTGGCCAATTAAGAGCAGGTTTCTATATCTTGATATCCATTCATTTGTCTTACTACTGGGCAAATTTTGACAAAAATTTCATACAACTAGTGTCAATTTCCTACCTCATTTAAATTATATACACTTTTACGGCAGCAAACAGGAAAGTGGGGAGATAATTGGGTAAGGTGAGTATGCCATTTTTAATTTATTGTCTTTAAATACTCGCGCTGTCCATTAGCGGTGGGTAACCAACCAAAATTCTAAAAATTTAGCCATACCGCGAATGATAATTCATTAGACTTGTCAACCGACGGCTGACGTAAGCCGTAAACTTGTCAGTTGTCTGTTTTATTCGACAACTGTTATCCAGCTGTCGAGTTGATGGCGACCGCTGGCAACGGCTGACGGCTATGCTGTAAACTTGTACGTTATAGTTTTCGGTTTTATTCGACTAACATAAGCCAGTTGGCGAAGTGGTTGACAATTATAGCCTTTTTTGAACAACCGTTAATATAGCGATCCGTCTCTACTTCCCATTCCCCACGCCACTTCCTGCTTCCTGCCGTGGAAGTTAGTAAAATTTAAACGACAGGCAAGATAAAAGAATCGACAGAAAGGTGTAGAGATCCGGTATAAATGATGTTATTTTTATGTAATTAAGGCAGCATATAATAGTAGGTAATTAAAACCAAATAGTGTTTAAGAAGTGCTTATACCAGAACCTAAAATATTGTATAGAGTACTAGTGTTGGACATAAGAGGTGGGTAGGGCTGGGTACAATTCGGAGCTGCATCCCGACTTGCATTCGTGTCTTAAGATGCACATCTAGATCTTGTATCCGTAAGGCCCATATAGATAGACTGACTGCAGCGGGCTATGGAGTATACTGATTCGTTAAGCAATGTTTATTTAGATCACTTTTAATTGTAATCGCGGATACGGGTGCGAATCTGCCAATCTACACTCGGATGCGTGTGGAAGCGGGTCTTGTGGTCCTGCACTAAGTTGCCGGTATCCGAATTGGTGTTGATTCTACATCCATCAATAACACTGGTCAACAGTGGTTTTGTTGCCTGGGATATTATAATGGCTTCGAATAATTTTATCTGCACAATTAATGAAACTGAATTATTTTAGAATATTGACTATAGACTTTTTTTTTCATTTTTATACAACACTAAAAACCAGTAGGTAAGTATGAAATAATAAATTACAATTATATACATTAATATCTAATATTTATTGAGAAATACTACAAATCGTTTTGTTTTATATTTAATTTCTGTATATAGACGTAAAAAGAGAAAAAAATTGGTGAAATATATCTTTGACTTCAGAGAGACACCTTCTATATTATTTTTAGGGAAAATTGTCGTTGTAAAGACCAACAGTAATCTGCCATCGTGTAACGGTCCAGACTACCCTGGTACCTTTCCACCATCACTATTAGGTGTTTGCAGAAGTGCTCACCCTGTTCCATACTCAAATTCACAAGATTATCAGGAAATCTAAACCATGTTACTATGAAGAAAGTGTAACTTCATGCTCACATTCACTCTAAAAATCTTAAGAACCAAAACCAGATTCAGTATTTCCATGAATATATTCGCAAATTGTGTACTAGACGTTATAAAAAGCTGCAGACATATCTAGGGCAACAATTATTTTTTAAATTTTGTTGACCTGTGCAATGCGATGGATACAGGTCTAAAGGTTCTTATCCATCCAGACCTATCCATCTCTATTGAATATTATGATGGTTACAAAAGATATGTATAGAAAATGCGGGAAATTTATTTGTTCCAATATTCTTGATTGAGCATCGTTTTTATGTCGTGGAAAAAGTTTTGTATTTCGTCAAGCACTGGCACAGAGTATTATATTTATATGTAATGATATATTGTTTTAAATTCGCTTGCAATTATTTATGATTAGACAACTCGATGTAATGCAAAGCAGTGGAATAAATACATGTTTATTTATAACTTCACTGGTGTTATTTTTTTGGAACCCGTATACAGCTTCTACGTGATTTTCTTGTGTAAACAACGAGGCAGCCATGGGACTGTTGTCAATCTGGCCGTTAGAAGTTCAGCTTTCCTTATAAGGTTCTTTTCTAAAACTTATGGTACATGGTTCTCATCTCTGTTTCAATCATTTATGTAAACATGAATATATAAATACAATAAACAATTAAATGTCATCGTACCTCATAAATGCCTTCCATTTGTGTAATTTAGTTAAATCGTGTAATTCAATTTTAAATCTCCATAAATAGTTATATTCACTTAAAAATCATGAAATTTGAATATTATTGTATAATTGACTTACTTAAAAATAAACGTTAATTACATATTCTTTAGATTTTTAATAAGTTGGAAATATTTTTTTTCTAAATACCATCTAGTGGACCACACTTAACAAGTTGTATTCTCTTGCTAATCACCACTAGATGGCATTTGTTAAAAATAGGTTCATAAATTAATAGAGCACCATCTAGTACAATGTAGCTATAACAAGTTAAGATCTTTTGCTAGTCAACACTAGATGGCACTTGTACCAAAACTTGCATAAATCAATAGAGCTCCATCTAGTATAATATAGTTATAACAGGTTAAGATTTCTTTCTAATCAATACTAGATGACACTTCTACAAAACTTACGTATATCAATAGAACGCCATCTAATAGGGTATAGTTATAACAAGTTAAGTTTTTTTCTAATCAATAGTAGATGGCATTTGTCTCAAAACTTTAAACATCTCTAGCTAATCGACGTCAGGTAGTGCAACAAAATGTTTGGTTAATTGATAGAGAGCCATCTAGTAAAATATAGTCTCAGCAAGTTGAGATCTTTTGCTGATCAACACTAGATGGCACTTGTACCAAAATTTGTTAGATCAATTAATAGAACGCCATCCAGTAGAACACAGTCGTAACAAAATATTTTGCTAATCAACACTAGATGACTGTTTATATTTAAGTGGGAATTTCAAGCATGGTTACCAGGCTACACTTTCATACATTACATAGTATACTCTTCTCTCTCTCACTATAGTAATGCATATGTATGTCTATCTCCGTCCCCCAACACCGAGTACGTGCAAAATGCAGCGGCGTCGGCGCGGCTACAACACTTCTCTACGAACCATGGAACTCTAAACTTCTGAACACACGTATACCTATATACAAAATCAATATCAAAGGCCGATCCAGTGAACTATTCGACTTATTTTTATGTGATTGTGTAAAGTGCTAGCGGACGTAAACGTTCTACGTGCTATGTAAGTTATTAGTATCCATATTTATTACTTTTTGAATACACAACAACGGACGCGCAAAGTTGAACTATTTGCTAACCAGTGGTTATTCGGATTCCCGGATACATTCCTAAAGTATTCTTGGAAATCCGGGTACATACCATGACACTTATACAAAACCTACGTAGATTCATAGAGCGCCATCTAGTAGGATAGTTATAACAAGTTAAGATTTCTTCCTAATCAATACTAGATGACACTTGTCTCAAAACTTTAGATAGATCTCTGGCTAGTCGACGCTAGATAGTGTAACAAAATTTTGTTTGGTAAATTGATAAAGAGCCGTCTACTGACATGCAGTCTCAACAAGTTGAGATCTTTTGCTAATTAACGCTAGATGGCACTTGTACAAAAACTTGTTAGATCAATTATTAGAATGCCATCTAGAAGAACAATATTTTAAAAATATCTCTTGCTAACCAACACTAGATGACACTTCTAACAAAACTTATATAGATCAATAGGGCGCCATCTAGTTGAATATAGTTGTAACAAGTTCAGATTTCTTTCTAATGAGAACTAGATGGCATTTGTTTCAAAATGTTTGCTAGATCTATAGGTAATCGACGCTAGGTGGTGTAACAATTCTCAAACTTTGATAGATCGATTAATAGGGTGCAATCTAGTAGAATATAGTCTTAACAAGTTAATATCTCTGGCTAATCAACACTAGATGGCATTTGTTTTAAAACTTTTGCTAGATTGTTTTAAATAAATTTTAATTATTTGTTTTTAATTAGTATTAATTATACAGTACCATCTAACAGAATTTAATTTAACAAGTTAAGTCCTTTTTCATATTTTTACAATTATCATATACCTACTAACGGCGAACCAAAACATCGTGATCGAGATAACCGATGTGTCAAACCTGCCAAGCCACCTTGGACTAGCGTGATAGGTATACTGCTCGTGTCCTTATAGTGGGAGGCCCTAGCCCAGCAGAAAGACGTTTATGGATTGTTTTTTTTTTATTTTTGACGTCCTCTTGTTAATCAATACTAGACAGGGAATGTAAGAAAACACTTTGTTATTATTTTAACAAGTCCTGTTGCTAATATACATGGCGTCTATAATAAAACTTTGTTAGGTTAATTGATTGAACAGCATCTAGTAGAATATAGTTTTATCAAGTCACGTCATTTTGTTCACCAACACTAAACGGCATCTTTTACAAACATGCTTATGCTTATTGTTAGAATGTCATTTAGTAGAACCTTGTCTTAACAGGTGATGTCCTGATAGTGCTAAAAGATATTTAAAATAAAACACTATAAGCTTTTAGGGCCATCTAGTGATATCTTGTGTTAACCAGTTACGTCCTGTTGCTAGTCAACACTAGATTTTCTCTGTATCAAATATTTTATTGTGTTAATTGATACAGTGTAATCTAGTAGAATATTGTTTTAACCAATTACGTGCTTTTGTTAGTCCACACTAATCGTCTGCTCTGATTAAAGATTTTTACGCATATTGTTAAAATGTCTTTTAGCAGAACCTTGTCTTAACAAATAATGTCCGCTGCTAATACTAGCAGAAGTCTTTAATAAAACACAATAAACTTATTGGTAGAGTACCATCTATTGGAACCTAGTCTTAACTGTATAATAATGTCATTATTATAACTTTAATAATATTTTTCTTTCCTTTTATTGTGTCTTGGTCTTATTGAGTGTGCACTGTTTGCTACAACTCCATTAATTCTTCAAAAAGTAATTCTGTAACATACTTCTGTATAAAACTTATTAAAAAAAGACAATTTGAGATATAAATAGAATAAAAATCTTAAACAAAAACAATATTTAGCTAGACGTGTTGCTGGGGAGTTTCTTACCGTTTCTTCTCCTTAATAGCAATAACACGTTGCGAACGGTTTACATAGAATAGGAAGTAATATTAAATTTTAACTTATATATATGACCTTCAAAAAGTGTTCTCCAGTGGAACTTATTTTGAATAAAAAACTTTCAATTTGAATTTGAATTTGAACATCCTCTTGCTAATAAACACTAGATGGCGCCACTAATAAAACTAATATCGATTTGGGTCACCTCAGTAATTGGTATATGATGAAGTTTTCAAGGTACCGTAGCTATTTTGGCAAAAACAGAACTGTTTTAAAAACGTGATGTCACTCATTTCTATGTCAGTTGTTTTTCTCCGAAAGTACTGGGTTTTAAAAAAATATCCAACATTTAGTTACATCATACAACAAGGAGTATCTTTTTTCCATGGTGTTTATTCTTTTGCGGATTCACTACAAAACTTCGCAGCCCCATATTGCCTTTATAATTGTATATTGTACATATCTGATTCGATTGATTCCTCTTCGATTTCGATTGATTGATCTGGTTCGATTCCTGGTATAGTAAATTTCGGAAACGTATTTTCTCCGTTATTTACTATGGTCTGGGTGTCTGGGATCGGCCCCAGAGTGGTCCGTTGTATATTACCCATAACACAAGCGTAACTGGCTTAATTTGGGGATATACAGTATGTATGTTTGTCTGCCGATTTATTATTATTATTATTGTTATCTATGAAACAGATTACACTTTCCTGTAAAATTTCAATATACCCAATAGCTTCTGAGGGAAATGACATAGACAGTAAAACAGATGGACGAACGTGACATTTCATAAAATTCAAAATGGTCAATTTCCAAATGGCTAGGAAATCCTAAAAAAACGAAAACTCATTTTTGGTTTCTTTTTCGTTCTCCTCTTCAACTGTTAATTAATACTGCTACTTATAAAGGTTAAGTTTTTATAATTATATTAGACTACTAGGATATACCCGCGACTTCGCCCACGCTTGACCTGAAATTCCCGCGGGATTCCCGGACACAACGTACCACAGCATTTAAAAAAAAATGTAAGCTGTAGTTTTAGTGAAAACTGTGTGGGAATGAGCTAATTTTTACGCACCCGGAACAACTACAAACCTCTGGGAATCCCGTGGAAATATTCCCGGAATAAAAAATGTCAAACATTTTATTACACTAACCTTGCTATCGATCAGTAAAAAAAAATCACATTGGAATTCGTTTAATCTCAC
Source organism: Dendrolimus houi (assembly GCA_039645545.1). Taxonomy (NCBI): domain Eukaryota; kingdom Metazoa; phylum Arthropoda; class Insecta; order Lepidoptera; family Lasiocampidae; genus Dendrolimus; species Dendrolimus houi. Next base: position 25,673,502 of record CM077123.1, on the reverse strand, counting down.
CACTTTAAATCATTCCCAAAAAAATTGGATTTCGATTCCCAGCATAAAAAGTAGCGCAGAATTTAAGTCTCAGAATTATCTGTCGACCATCAAAAACCGCATCGAAATCAGCCCAGTAGTTTTTACGTGAATCCCGAACAAACCAACCAACCGACAAACGGACAAGAAATATAAAAAAAATTGCATCGTGTTCGTTGTTTTTTTTAAATGGCTTTAATGTAAAGATACGGCATGTTTAGAATTTATATTATAATTTATTTTTTAATATTAGACTATAATTTATTTTTGTAAAAACAATATCATCTACAAGTCTAAACTTCTTCCGTAGATGTAGATTCACTGGAGGCAATCTTGTCATACAGTTGGGGTAAGTAATCATATTCATTAGAATTAATGGTTTCGACAGCTTTCTTCATTGAATTCCAGTCCAATTGGATATCGGGCTCGAATAAACTGTAATTTAAAGTACAATTTAGATGTGGGTAGTTATGAGTGCTTGGAATACTCAAATTATTGGCAGTTGATAATATTGATACAACTTAATCGATGATTAAATTATAATAACTAATTTATTTTTATAATATCCCTGCTACAACTGGGATAATGATTGATTGATTAGGGTTAGTGATTGTGTCACACAGGTATGGCCAAGGATTTAACGCCTTATTTGAGATGCGACATTGTTAAACATTAACAGATAGTATATACAGGGTAGCAAAAAATTGAAGGCCGTATTAAAAGTAAAAATGAATTTCAACTTAAACCCCCTTTCACACGATACAATTTGATTGCCAATTAGATTTGGTAATGGAATTGGCTACAATCTGATTGTCCGTCTACACGTAAAAAAGAGACAGCCAATTTTAGTTTTATTTTGTTGCCTCTGCTAAACGTACTTCTGCCAAGCAAGATGTCTCTTAACAAGAAGCAAAAATTTGTGTTCGTTTTGGCTCTAACTATAAATGTAGATGAGAAAAATAAATTAGAAGACTATGGGCAAAATAATAGTTGTTAAAAATAAAGCAACTGAGCCACGTAAATATAGTTAAACAGCTGGACAGTGACGATTTCAGAAATTAATATAATTTAGTAATTAGTAACCCGCTGATTTGATGACGAGTACGTCAAAAAATTTACTAACTATCGTCCACGCCATTAGATTTGGTTGGATATAATCAAATCGAATGGTCCCGATCAACCAATGTACTTGAATTTCATATTTCCATCCACACTACACAATTCGATTGTTAATCTAGTCAAATTGGTCATAAAATTGTGTCGTGTGGAGGCCACTTTATATCTATGGTATGACCTTCAAAAAGTGTTCTCCAGTGGAACTTATTTTGAATAAAAACTTTTAAATTTGAATCAAACAAACAAATCACATCACCGGTGCTAGCAAATGAGTTTCTAAAAGCTGATTAATTAAAGTTTATATATGAAAGGCGAAGTACTTAAGTCTGACTTATACTTTTGTGGTCAGTGCTTGATTGGCGCAAGCAGGAACCGTGTCATGAATAAATGATAGCGAATGACTGTAGTAGGTAATACCGAGCATCGCTCCCTAAACTCCCACTTTTGCGACAAACTCAATGTTCGTGACATAGTTTATTAAATGCAAGAGTCGCCTACGCTGGTACACTCAGATTATAATCTATAATTAGGTATAGAAACCGATTGCTTTCATTGGATAATTATATTAATAGGGCTTTCCACACGGATACGTCCGTTTGCTTTCGTTGTTGACATGATCGTCATTCTACCATCAAATTATGCTGGGGCCTGCTTTACTGATTTCTTTCTCCACGTTGCGTTCTGCACATCTTATTGTTATACAATTGCCACGACTATCTCTCACAAAGTCAAGCTTACGTTTCTTGACCCTACACCTCTTATTGGATCGTGGCATAAGTAACATCAGTTCCCTGTAAAATTTTTCGTCGTAATTTCACTATTCTAATTTGTAAATAAACTACATGCATTATACAGGCGTACAGGTAACATTGGTTCGAGACGTTTTGGCGTTCATAGTAGTACTTGTATACCTTCAGGCCTTATAAACTTAAAATTCAAATTTCCTTGAAATTTACTATTAGAAATTATGTTTAATATTAATATTTATTATTTTAATAGCGTTATATTTATTGGTTTCATATTAAGTACCTGCCTATAAATATATATAAAAAGTATTAGTTTATTTACTTATGTGCTGATCGTACACTATTATAAACGCAAAAACGTCTCGAAGCCAATATATCTGGAATAAACATGAAAATCGGCTCTTATCTCTTTAGGTGAAATCCTTAACAAACAAGCTCATATATAATAAACACACTTTAAACAGCAGATATGAATTAGTATAAACATTAATAATTATAATTCAAAATAACAAAAGACCATGTCCATTATTTTAAAATTTGGATCTTTTCATTTAATTGAGAGTGACCATTATTTCTTTGTATTATTTATAATTTGATAGCAGAGTTTCACACAGAATTAATCCAAGTCACTATCGTCTATAGTAACATTTACCTAACTAGCGACTGTGACTAACTATTATTTGTTTGAATTACTACTTGATTGACTTTTTTTATTTTATTTTATTTTTTTAAGGTCACTTTGTTGCATAAACATATAGGTATGTTTGTGTGTTCCAATAGGGCAAAACATGCTGTACTTTGACATTAACCATATTCTCCATGTATGTATGTATGTTCTGTGTAAAAATATAAAAATAGTAGTAATACAAGTAGATAGAATAAATGATTTCATATGTAATATATATACCAATAACAAAAAAAACAAACATATAACAAATATAATTAATTAGATAGATAGATAAATAACTGTATTAGTAAATAAGATCTGTATTTATAAAAAAAAAGAAAAAGGAAAACACAGAAATTTAACACAAAACTTCCGTAACTAAGTTTTGAAACATAAAAATATTGTTTTTACCTGCTAACACAAGTCATAAATGGGCGAAGATACGTGCTGGAGAATAGATGTACTATATTACTATAGCCAGTACAGTTTGTCCATTGAGCATCAGGCGCCATAAGCATGGCGACGGCGCGTCCCTGACATACGAGTGGTGCGCCATACATTCCCTAAACATTTTCATATGTATCAACTCTCAATAACCATAGATGGTAGAGGGAAGGAGTACATGGGGTTAAAATTGAAAAAAAGTATCATAAAACCGTGCCGAAACATTCGAGCCTCGAAAGGTTAAGTAAAGTAGATCATTCAGTGCGTTTCTTTTTTTTGTTCCGGGAGTATAGGACTTGCCGACAATCCACCTTCTTGAGGGTGTTTAACGTTGCTAATAAACATTTTCACCACCAGAGATGCCATCAATGTTTTCTAGTCTATAAGCAATTAAAATAGTCTTGTAAATTGTTGGTATGGAGAGAGATGTTGTCATTGAGTTTATCTACACAGACTACACATATAATAAAACAGCAGAGCTCGAATTTCTGTACAATTAAATTTAATCCTAAAAACCGAGTCAGGGGGATATAAGAAGTGAAATTTAGATTTTTTTCAATTTTTTGTCTCTCTTTTTGTCTGTCTGTTTGTTTCCTTGTACCGGATTTCAACCTCTACAGTTTTATTATATGTATGGGTGATGTGGATAGACCACATCCTCCCTTTACAAAAATCTAAAAAGTGGTCATCTTATTCTAACAGATTTTATTATAGCAAGTGTTGCAATTGTTAGGGGACCTGACTCGACTGACTGTCTAGTAGCTAATGGACTTCAAATAGGTAAATTAATGGACGCACTGAAGGAGTTGATCTAGAAGGGGAATTTACTGGACATACTGAAGGACTTGATCTACTTAATATGGTACGTTTTAAATAGAACCCCATTATATAGTGTTGCAGGAACACCTCAACAAGAGCTTATTCCAAATTCGTAAACTACGCAAGAGAAACTTGCATGTTACATCTAATAATATTAATATCGTACGCTTTGATTACTTACGTGGCACGGTTGGGCTGTTCTATCAGGCTGAAAGATAAATGACTCAACGGTATAAAGTTCAAATTATATAATAATAAATAATCAATAATAACTCATACGCGATCATAACAATTATTGCTGTTTAATTATTACTTGGTGATAATTAGTTGTAATTGTAAATACGATGTTCTTGATTTATTGCTATTACTGCAATAAAACGCGGATTATGCTTATGCAACGATAGATAATGCTTACTGTATATTATTGAAAATAGAATATGTGATATAACCTAAATGTCAAAATACCTCAACTAGGTATTTTTTCTACTCACGATTTGATACAAAAACCCAATGATCTTATAATAATAACTTGTAAGCTCACTGCAAAGACCTCGATGCATACAAATTCCAAACTCACCTCATAACAATTAAATGCTTATAGATTTTTAGTAGTATCTACTTAGTTATAAACTGTTTGTTTTCCGAATAAAATAAAATAAAATAATTACTTATTAAAATCACCAAAATGTATGTCCTACATGAAAATGTATTTCACATACATGTTACTGAAATGATAATAGCACGAAACCCCGACTTATTTTTTATGCAGTTAATAATGATTTTTCTAACTGACGCATAAGTTATTTAATTACGAGCAACGTCAACTTAAAATTGAAGTATCTGTGATTTCAACATAAACAAAACATATATACGAGTAACAAACATTACCTAAGTGAATGTTTATCTTTGTATTCCAGACGAAAGTTTGTTTCGCATAAGCACTGGTATGGTTCAACGGATTTCAATGAGAATTTTAGGGAATAGACAGGAATGTCCGTGTATGTTCATTTCGATATAAGGTTCAATAAATTTGAATAAACGATGGTACGGGCACAATTAATAACTATAACAATTAAATTGCAAATTGCAAGCAATATTTTTTTTTTTTTTAAGGCGGGGGAATTGCATTTCGCACATACCGGGTCCTTTGCTAGGGATTAGACCGTTGTTGATCATGGAGGCTTTCCACTGAGGCAATCCAAACAATAATCAACCGGCTTGTGTGGAGACTCAACTAATCAATACCCCACTAAAAAAAAATTGCAAGCAATATTCGTTGACATCAGTCAACTCAAGATTTTACGTTTCTAATATATATTTTATTTTAGACTAAAGTTTTCTCCAAGCCTATGTAGCTCTATTATACTTACATTAAAACTTATTTAGGTTTTTTATATACGCGATATATAAAAACTAGAAGCCGCGGGCAAAAGCTGATATACAATAGTATACATACATATACATACACATAAGAAAAATTATTTAAGTAATTGATGATGAAAACTGCTTAATACACCGTTGCATGGTTTAAAAGTACTTAGCGGATATACAGACAGACGCGGAAAGCGACTTAGTTGTAAACTATGTAATAAAGATGTTTTTTTTAAAGAATTGTATTATTGTTTTTGTAATATCTTTATAAAAGAAATGTAAATTTTTTATTTTTTATTTTCTTTTATTGCAGGATTTCAGCAGACAGGCCGACGGCCCAGTCAATGGAAAGCGGTTACCATCGCCTATGGATATTTGCAACACCAAAGGTGCTACAAATGCGCTACTGCTCTCTTAAGGGAGACTGGAACCTGACCCCTAACGCCGGAACACAACTCAAGGTTGTTATGGCGACATACTTTAGACCAGGGGTGGTAGCCATCCAGTCGGACAAATGCCCTACCACCTGTGAAAATATATGCGTATAAAAATTGATATCTTACATCTCTCACGCAAATAGCAGATTCTTTATCGTAGAACTGACTGAATCCTTCGCTGAACAAAGCTTTCTGGAATTTTATAGAGAGCGCGTCGCACCACATGTTTTTCTTTACGATGTTCAGAAATTGCACCCTCAAATTCCTTTGCAGCAGGAATTTGTGTACTGGGTAAACTTTATCCTGAAATATTTAATATTGTTGTGAATATAATAAGTACTATGAACAACTTTCTTTATAATATCCATTTTATTGTTTTTTCCAATTAGCATATAGTTTGGATTATAACCTGGCCCTGTACATTCCATTGTTATTGTTAAATTTTCATTATTGTAATCTAGTCAATTTTATGTATTCAGATAAAAAAAAGACATTGAACGTAAAATATACTATGTAGCAGATCACTGCCTACGGGGAGCGTGCCCAGAAGGCTGGCTGCATTGCCACGCTGTATAGCTATACTTATTTGTTGTGCGAAATATAAGCCAGTTACTTACATAATTGTAATCTGTTTTATGCTTAAATAAATAATAATCCACATTAGAGCGCTACCTAAATGAAATTCGCTGTCTCGCTCAGGCATCACCACATTTTTGAAGTTATAAATTAACAGAATATTATATACATACGACAAATATGTATTCTGTGAATCTCAAAATTAATAATAGGCACTAGGTTTCGGCCGCACCTTCGTCCACATTGGATAGCTAGCAAAGATTGCAGTTGTTTTACATAGATAATTTGAATCAGTGAATAAATTCCATCGGAAAGACAATTTTATTCCGAACTGGCCATTTTAAATCGCTCCCAAGAAAAATTCCCGCAGGATTCCCAGGATAAAAAGTACCGCGAATTTTAAGTCCGGGAATTTGCTGTCAGTCAGTAAATTCGCCCAGTAGTCTTTGCGTGAATCTCGAACAAACAGACAAGCATCAAAAAATTTAAAAATAAAAAGACTATAGTTAAGTTAGCTTCGAGACGTTTTTGGGTTTGTAGTAGTGTACTGTCAGCACATAAATAAATAAACTAATCCTTTTTATTTATTTTTATAGGCAGGTACTTAATATAAAACTAATAATATTAAACGATATTAAAATAATAAACATAAATATTAAACATGATTTTTATTAATAAATTTCAAGTTTAGATGTACTATAAACATACAAATATTACTACAAACGTAAAAACGTCTCGAAGCTAATTTACCTTATTACACTTTTAGCATATTATAGATAGAAGTTTCACAAAAATCATTATAAGACAAGGTATTTATATAACGCATATGAAATCAAAATTATCAGTATTATTGTTAATAATCAGTATTATTGTTAAGATTTGTAAAATATAGATTCGCCATAGGTGATATAGCTATGGGCGGTATAGCTGACCCGGGAAACTTCGTACCACCTCAGCATCAATTTTTTCATATTTACTCACCTTTTAAGCCTTCCCTGGACTTCCACAAATAATTCAAAACCAAAATTAGCCAAATTAGTCTAGCCGTTCTCGAGTTTTAACGAGACTAACGAACAACAATTGATTTTTATATATAAGATAGACAAATGATTTGGATTTTTTTATCAAATATTACTTTATTTTATTCGCAATAAATATGAAAAATTATATATATATATATATATATATATATATATATATATATATATATATATAACGCATCTGAAAAACGATCGCGTTTAAGGAACCCCCCTATCGCCCGAAAAGTACGTACCGAAAACATCCTCACGGAGTTCGGCGTTGCTACAAGCCTTAACAATGATACAGTCGAAGATAAAGCACAATTAACTTGAAAATAAATACTCTGTAAATTTGTTTCTATTTAGAAAAGTTTGTTGTAAATGCATCTGCTTAATATCGGTTCATTCTTGACTGATATTGTACAGAATATAGTACACTAATTTCTGCCCGCAACTTCGTCCGCGTGGAATAGTTAAAAAATCCCCCGATTTTGAAACATTCTTCATTGGTGCTCCGCTCTTATTGGTTTTAGCGTGATGATATATAGCCTATAGCCTTCCTCGATAAATGGGCTATCTAACACTGAAATATTTTTTTAAATAGGTCCAGTAGTTCCTGAGATTAGCGCGTTCAAGCAAATATATTATACACACACATATATATATATATATATATATATATATATATATATATATATATATATACATATTACCTTTGCCCGCCGTCACTGAATCTGAAAGGCCCGGGTTCGTTCTTGACATAATAAATTTCGTAAACGAACCTTTCGTTTTTATTATGGTCTTTGTATTTGGGATCAGCCCTAGAATTGTCCGTTGCATACTCAAACTAATAACTGTGTACTCATAGCTTAACCTGGGGATATATCTACAATGTGTGTGTTTGTCTATCGATTTTACATATACATATGTATTTGAAGATCCGGTCTTTTGGAAGACTTGTGTGGGGCCATAAGAAGGCCGACACATAGAGGTCCCTTGACAAATTTAATGTAAATATGGCGTGACACTGACCGGCGATTATCCCTGTCTACACCATATAAAAATGCACCCAAGGATAAGCCCCGGTCAGTGTAGGACTATTATAGGATCCCGCAGTTAATGCTGCCGAAATGGAGGTGCGCTGGTGTTTCCCGTGCGCTCACCTCCCTACCGCCACTCTGCCCCGCACCACGCACGCAGAGTGTTTGCCGGTAGTAGAAGAGGCCTTAGAAGTCGCCGCCTGCCGGGGCCTACGAAATGGCTAGGCCAAATACTTGTGGCCCTGGCATAAGGGCGAAGGATAGAACACCGAGGGTTTTAGTGGGCACCCATAACCGCGGCGTGGCAATAGCGCGGTCTTTCTCACGCGGTGGGCAGTCTTTCAACGGATTTAGACAAGACTATTGCCAGGTGGTAGGGTATTTGCCTGACTGGATGGCTACCACCCCTGGTCTAGGTATGCCACCATAACAACCTTTAGTTGTGTTCCGGCATTAGTGACCAGGTTCCAGTCTCCCTTAAGAGAGCTGCAGCGCATTTGTAGCAGCTTTGGTGTTGCAAATGTCCATAGGCGATGGTAACCGCTTTCCATCAAGTGGGCCGTCTGCCTGTCTGCTGAACTCATGAAATAAAAAATGAGAATCGGCATTTATTATACAGTAGTGTACTTTTAGTACTTATTTGAAACATAACACTGTTACTTTTTTACTTCGCGCACATTATTATGAGGAGTATTTAATACGGAGCTAAATATTTTTTACATGTAGTAAAATTAATGCATTAGCTCGCTACACATTGCAGTACAAAGGAAATGTAACGTAAAATGTGCGTACCATATGTTTGAACGTAACACGTGCATTTGAGTGAGAATCAATGGCTAAAGTATGGCTACTCACTCTCACAGACATAATCTGTGTATTACACGTATAAATAAATGAAGAGAGAACTTGGACGCTATCTGGTTGGTTGCCGGTTCCTATATCTTACCATTTATTCACTAGAGTAGACTTACGATTGGTTGAATTTTGACATTACTTGTATGGAGCTTATGTCAAATTTTAACAGATAGCAAATGAACGCTCGGTAAGATATAGGATGGCCTATAACCAATTTCGGTTACAGCAACCGCTATATACTGTAGTGTGTTGTGCTCGTACATGGTTAGAAAGCTAGGGCAGGGTTTTGTTGCGCAATATTCTAAAAAAATATTCAAAAGTACTTATTAATATTATTATATAAATACATAAATATACATATAGATTTATATATTATACGTCCATTAAAAACATAAACATACGTACATATATTATACTTTAAGTTAGTAATCCTTAACAAGTCTATTGGAGATGGATACTGACTGATTGATATTTAATACGCTATAAGACTTTTTAAAGATATGACGTTATAAGTTGCAACGCTCGTACAAAGTATATCCGATGATCTGATTGTCAACTACCCTACTGGATCTTTTAATTAAAGAGAGATTGGGAATGTGAAAGAAACGGATGAAATGAATGATGAAAGCCACCTATTTAGGCACGAGATAGTTTGGTGCACAAGCGTAACAAGGACGCTACTAGTTCCAGTGCCTAAATAGTCATTTTACTCGAGGTATACACTCTACTTTTCATTTTGAATATGGGGAAAGTAAATAAAAACCTGATTAGTTAAACAAACAACTACTTCTCTAATGAAATCATCCATTAAATCCATATTATCTAAATCTGATGAACTCTTTTTATACAGATATCCGTTAACTAAATTTCTTTTTCTGTGACATTCTACAGTCCAGTATATTTTTATCATTGATGATACTAAATATTTAACTTTTATGTATGTAAATTAAATAATAATTTAGTAAAAAGATAAAATAGAACTGTAAAATATGTTACAAAATTGTTGACATTTTTTAATTACCATTCTATGCCGCGATTTAAGACTGGCTATATAAAAAGTATTAAGGTCATATATAAAAACATTGGACATAGCTCGCATAGTTTATAGTTTCCCAGGGACGAAAAGTACCGTTTTCATCCCTCTGATCAGATAAATTCAATTATTGTCCCTGTACAAGAGGTGAAAAAGAAATTTACCCCTCTGTGGAAGAAATGCCAACCGGGCATCAGACATTCCTCCTGTAGACTTAAAACCAATTCCTTTTTGTAATCAATGTCAAGTGCTCGTAGTGGCACTTCGGTTATAACAGCTGGTATTTTACGTTTAAGCAACATAATAGCTGTCGATTTCTCCATTAGATAAAGGCGGTTCGTCACGTTTGAAACTGAAAAGTTTTAATACAGCATAATATTTTAACATGTTCATTTATTTGTAGTATATAAGGGGATAAAAACTGTAAAAAAATACAAATAGTATTTGGGTCCCATATCGCCGTCGGTTGGGAACGTGTCCAAAACGCTGGCCGCATTCCCGCGCTGGATGGCAACGTCGATGCGTTGCCCCAAGTACAGGCCATCATTTTGATCACGTGCGACTTTTATCAAGCGAGATGATACGTCTCGATAAAATCGATAGGTTTCAGGACCTCATGGCCCTGGACTCTCAACACCGAACGCCACAAATATGTATCCATTGTCAATGGGTGCATATTTGCGGCGTTTTAGACCTTCTTGGCGTTGGTGAAACTGTACTACAAATTATTTGAAATAAATTGGCCAATGAAGGGTTCCGTAAAAGTGAAGATCGTTTACAGTTTCCGTAATTTGGCTGCGAAAGATTTAAAAAAAAGTCATTGAACATACTGTTACTAGTGCCCGCACTCGTAACAGTATGTTCAATGACTCGAATTAAAATGCCGTTTGGAATTACTATAGAATTGATTAGAACTATACAAACACGTATAACACAGGTACAAATATAACTGGACACAACCAGTACAAACGTAATACACGATTCAATAACACGCGCAAAGTCCGTCACTATATAGCTTATCGAATGTACACACGTCTTGTCTCGGCGATTGCTGCACCGATATAATATGCCCGCCCGCGTAGATCGAATTTCTTAGAATTCGTAATCAGCACAGTTGCCTAATTATGCCTGCAAACGGACATAAACGAGTACAATATACACTAGGCTCTTTTCTAAATACAAATTTTAAACATAAGGTAAACAAAGGAAATGGCTGACAAAAAGGTAATAAATAAGCTGCAGGTTTGCCCGTCTACTGAACTCATGCAATAAAAAAAACACGACTATATACATTATGTATATTGATTTTTTTTAAGTTTATTTATATATATATATATATATATATATATATATATATATATATACATATATAAGTTATTTTTCTTAGATAACAAACAGCTTCACTATAATTCTGTTTCACTACGCCTGCTCCGCAGCGCACCGTGTTGCAGCATTGATATTATAATATATGCCCTTAAATCAAATTTTATCAATGTACACATACAAAGATAGAAGTATGGACAGATATGACCAAGACATAAGAGTTCCGTTTTGCCAAAATAACCTATAAATCTTAGAACGACTATAAAGTTTACTTACATTTAGGAATTAAGAGTTTCGTGACTTGTACTCGAATGCCTCTTCTTGGATGACGGTAGGATGTTCCAACAACGACATTGATTGGTCTTGTATCATGTCGTGTCGATTTTGGATTAGTCACGCACACGGCCGCTGTTAATACTGCCATTCGAGAAACCAACGTACCAACACACAAACCTCTGTATCTTGACATGAAGTACACCTATTTCATGAGCTTTTACAAAAAACTCTCAAAACGCCTAATCGCCTCTTGAGGTGATCAGAAGGCTGGCATCTACCTAGATACCAGCCTGAGGTACCTACCTCAGACAATAAATCAGTATGGCAATAGGTACCTTATTTGCAAACATAACTTGGGCCTGTATTTAGTACCTATTCCACTCTTAAGGAAATATGTACAGAATAAAATATAAAAATTCTTATTAGTTAAATACCAGATTTCTTCTTTCGTTTTTAGTTTTAATATTTTTTCACATATTGTAACGCATTGGTACGTATGTCATCCTTCACAACGTCAAGCCAGCAATACTTAATCATGAATTTGTACTGGGAATACGATTTTGTAGTGTAGTTAGACTATATTACAAATACAGCCATGGTACACCCGAGTAAAGGCCCTTTCAACATCATCATCATCCGAGCATTAAATCCCGGTTGCGTTCGGAGCGTTCTCTCCGACGCCCAGGGTCCGCTTTCATACTTTTTCTACTCCACTTTGTGCGGTCTTCAGCATCCCCTGATTTGAGACCATTGGTACGCATGTCATCCTTCACAACGTCAAGCCAGCAATTCTTGGGCCTTCCTCTTCGACCGGGACCTGGCGGAAGCGGCATGGCTAGACATTTGTTCCCCACACAATTAGCCGGTCTCCGTAAAACGTGGCCATCGTAAGTGACACTCTTACAGTTTGTCTGCTATGTCACGGACATGAAAACTGCCGCGGATGCGGGAGTTCCTGACACGGTCTTTCCCCGTCACTCCGAACATCCATCGCAGTATATTGCCATAAAAGCATAGTAAAGGTCCTTTATTCAACAATTTAATCTAAATGGGGCGTGACAGTCTCAATGCACTATGTAGAAATAAACCCAAGCACAAGCTCCGGTCACTGTAAGGTTATTGTGAGAAATGGGAAAAAAAAGAGCTGGACTATCGATATGAAATCCTAATAGATCTGTGCCCATTGTGCCTGCCTATTTGTATCATATAATAATATCAGCCCGTAATGGTCCAGTACTGAGTATGGCTCTTTCCATATTACAGGAACGAACATTTTATCATCGACGCCTTTCAAACGATTGATTGTTTTCGCACACCACTTATCTTAATTTTTTGACGACGTTTTTTTAATGTCAGCACAATTTAATTTTAACAATATGCAGATGAAATCAGTAAAACTACCTACGCGGTGCGTAAACTCTAAGTACCTAATATAAAAAACCCACAGTGAGATTCGTACTTTTTTAGGGGGGAAACGATACGTTCTCCCAAGACGGAATAGTGAGTTTGACACATCGGTTATCTCGATGTGCGGCTTTCCTCACGATGTTTCCTTTACTGTTAGGACATGGTATAGAATAGAAATAAAAAAATCCTTAAAGGTCTTAGGTTATTGTAGTATCAATACCTTTTGCCTCAATAGGTGTGTAATATTAAAACTTTACTATGTAAATTTAAATAAATTACAAAAATATTATCAAAACGTCAATATCATACAATAATAATCAACATAAAAAGCATAATAGAAATAACTTTCATATTATAGTTATATCCTGTTTATTTTTACACAAAACTAGCTGATGCCGGCGACTTCGCCCGCGTGGTGCGGTTTTTTAACCATCCCACGGGAACTCTTTAATTTTTCGGGATCAAAAATCCTATATGTTGACCAGGGATATAAGCTACCACCATACAAAATTTTATTTAAATCGGTCCAGTCGTTTCGTAGATTAGCCGGTACAAACAGACAGACAAACAGAGAAACAAAAAATTTGAAAAAATCAAAATTAGGTCTATTTCACTTCTTACATCTCCCTGACTCGGTTTTTAGCATTTTTATTATTGTACAGAAATTTGACCTCTATAATTATATTATATGTATAGATAATATAAATTTAGATTTTTCACTTCTTGTCTTTAGCCCTTATATAATCATTTACTGTATTAGTTGTTTTTTTTTTATTGCTTTAAGTAGGTAAACAGGCGGACGGCCCACTTGATGGACGGTGATTCCCGTCGCCTATGAACGTTTGCAATACCAGGGGCATTGCCAACGCGTTGCCGGCCTCTAAGAAATTTTATAATGTCCTTCTTAAACGACCCCATGTCGTAGTGCAGAGGGAAAACCTCGGCGGGAATTTCTCTCCAGATCATTGTTGTACGCGGAATAAACGTTCTAGAGATCCGTTGCGTAGTTGAGCGTGTGAGCTCCAGGGAATGGGGGTGAACATCCCGTCGAAGGCGAGCGGTATGGTTGTAAAAATGAGGCGTTGGCACCAGGTCAAACAGTTCCTCGGAACACTCTCCGTTGTACAGGCGGCAGAATACGCAGAGGTACGCAAAGTCTCTTCGAAGGCTAAGCGATTGTTAACCGCCTGTTAGTATGGGATCGTCGACTATCAGTCTGGTAACCGGGTGCTCCAGCCCATAAGTGTGAGTAGTATTCCATATGCGGCCTAATTTGTGCTTTGTAAAGCACAAGTCTTTGCCGCGGGGTGAAATACTGCTTAGACCGGTTTAGCACACCGAGCTTTAGTCAAAATTGTTTTTAAAGACTTTGAATGGTAATGGAAATTGCGATAATATGAAAATTACTGTGCTTACTGTACAGGCATGAATTTTGGCATACCCATGTACGTATTTTATAAATAATTTATTAAAGTTTTTACTTCTTTAAATAAGGACTAATTTTATTTTGGGAAGTGAATGAATTGACATTCAATCATATATTTATACTCACTACAAATGGTAATGATCCATTTCTTGCCCTAAACGGTTCTCTCCCTTTTGCTCCGTGAAGACAGACACCTATGCATACATTCATCCTGCTATTAATATAAACATACACGACAGTAAGCAGGCAATAACATTAAATTTAAACGAAAATAACTACCTAATAATAAATAGAGTGAACTCCAGCTACTTATCCTCATGTTGAAAGACGGAGTGGAATTTAATTAATCTAAACAACATTTAACGATAGCGACGGTTCATAAATCGCATTTTAAAACAAAACATTCAAAGAAAGTCTATGAAACATATATATAGGTTCGTGGATATCAAAGGGTTCCGCACAGATGACGAACGTCCTGTTTTTATTATTTGACTACGAAGCCCTATGTGTATGCGCGGATTCGAAGTTTAAAAAAACCCGGCTATTCCGTACACACGAAACCGCTGAAGATAATAGTATAATTTTGTTGCCTTCAGTTGTTGTGTAAATGTTTGTTGAATCACAATAAATAAATACAATAGACTTGAGTGAGTCTATATAATATATATAGACTCACTCAAAACCCCGTCGACTAAGAACGTCCACATTGGCTTCATAAGTATATATCTTGCACATATCTTGAAAACAGCTCAATCAATCATTCAAACAATATAAAACACTGTTGAGGGCGGCCGTCATTTAATATAAATTTACCAACTACTGCACTTGCCAAAAGTCCATTATTTCTTACATGTCTGTTTATTTAACCCCGCAAACGAAATCCGACGACACACTGGCGGCATCTTCGTGAAGTCAGTCATAATTGGGGGGACAGAGATGGATATACACATATATCAGTATACTAAAGAGAAGGAAATATGCATGCACCAAAAATGTGTACTGAAGTATGATTGGGTTACCATGACTCAAAATTCAGCATAAATAAATAATAGATAAAAAATGCTTTATTTAGGGTGTTTATTATTTATAAACACCCTAAATAAAGCATTTTATCGAAAATATATAAAGAATCTTGTTTGATCTAGTTTGCTTTAGCTACAGGATTCCAATTAAAAATGCCTTTGGAACTACTATAGAATTTATTAGAACTGTACAAACACGTATAAAACAAATACGAATAAGATTGGATGCAACCAGTTCACACTGCATGATTCAATGCAATTCGACACGCGCAAAGTCCGTCGTCTTTATCGCTAATCGAGAGTACTACAAACGTTTTACTCGTCTCTTAGTCGTCGATTGACTACTCCACCCCTCCATTCGGGCATTGTCTTATACTAACTATACAGTACAAAAAAAATCGGCCGTGCGCAC
The DNA here is from genome assembly GCA_039645545.1 of Dendrolimus houi. Classification (NCBI taxonomy): domain Eukaryota; kingdom Metazoa; phylum Arthropoda; class Insecta; order Lepidoptera; family Lasiocampidae; genus Dendrolimus; species Dendrolimus houi. The sequence goes on along the minus strand of CM077123.1, from coordinate 25,657,495 downwards.
TGAGTTTCCGAGAAATAGTAATTTGCACACCTGGTTATCTATTCCTGCGAACGGCCAACAAAGTCGAAAACAATAACAATAGGCTATTATCTAATTGTAAATTTAAATACGAAGTAATAAAAAGAAATCCGAATGCGGGAGGAGCAATAAACGAGATGCGCAGCATTTCTTTGTCGGTATGTGACAATAGGTATGCAGGTGGCCCAACTTGTAATAATATGTATCCCGCGGAAACTATCTCATTCGAACGATGAAAAGATGGCATTCAATGATTCAATTTTATGTTTATATATATCATTTTGGTTGCTTCATCTAAATTGAAAGACAGAAGTGAATAGAGCAATATCAGCGATATTTTCACTCTTCATCAAGATAGCCAATTAAAACTCAAGACGTCGTAAGACTCAAACTCGATCAATATACGCGTTAGATGTAGGTAGATATATGTATATACGCGATTTTTAAACAAAATTAATATAGTCATTTAATTACGGAATCCCAGCCGATCTTTCATAAAAACTCTTATAGGGAATATTTCCGAATCAGAAAATACGATAAAGCTCGCTAAAGCGCCAAGCGTCGAAGACAGGTAAATGAAATACTTACCTACGGGTGTGTGAAGCTGAATAAATAACGACTGACAGCAAAAATATGATATGCATGTGTATATAAAATATCTTGACATACGATACAACATAAAATATGGCAGTATGTTATATATTCTGTATTTTGCTATTACGGATATTGAAACATGGAATACAGCATCAAATATAACGCATCCATCAGAGATATGAATGGGGTTTTTTTGGTAATATAAACAAGTAGACGGGTCACCTAAAGCTAAGTGGTTGTCAAAAGCCTGACATCGTGAGCTCTTCAGTCGTCTCAAAACTAGTTCCTGTAGCGCCCCGTAAAAGCGCATAGGAGAGGGGTGCAAATTAGCTTTAGTTTAATTCAGAAATAGAGATAGTGTCCAAATACATTCTTCTCGTGTCATAAATAAAGGATATTAGAATAGGAGGTTGGTTTAGGAAAATGGGTCAATCCCAGGGCCACCGGACAGGATGGGGCCATGCACCCGTAGCCCTGACATTAAGGACGAAGGACCGAATCCCGGGGGGTTTTAGTGGGTATACCTAACAGTGGTGTGGCAATAGCATCTTTAGTTCTGGCTAGAGATGCTAGTGCCACCTCGACTTTCGACGACTTTTCGGCATCGCGCAGTGATGGTCCTCAATAGGGTTTCCCCTCGTCAAAAAAGGAGAATGGGTCCGCGGAATTCTCACTCTTTGTGCGAAACGCGACTAGCTCGAGGCTAAGCGTTTCATGTCGATATTTAATGTACATGCATGCGGTTATAGACTAACTAAATGTCATTCGATAACAGATGATGTATGTCAACTTTAGTTTTTTCTCTCAGTTACAAAATGTTTCATCTTTATCCATCTATCTATATCTGTATATTAATACGTGAAGCAAAAACTTTGTACCCCTTTTTAAAATTACACGGACGGAGGAGTATGAAATTTCGCACACTTGTAGTTTATGAAGGGAAGAAGCGACGAAAGCGAATATTTTTTTAAATTATGCATATAAAATACATTAAATCAATAAAAAACATTACACACACTATCATGTATTTGACACACACATGCATATATACTCTTTTGTTTATTGTTGAAGTCAAATTAACAGTATGAAGCCTTGGCAAAATCCGTGATTATAGAAATATAGTCTTTGACATTAATTGTTGTGGTGGAATTTCGAGCACAGGCGACCACTAGTATATATAAAAATGAATCGTAGAAATGTATGTATGTATGTAACTTGTGAACGACTTTACCGATTTTGATTAAATTTTTTGTATTTAAGTGGGTCCCCGGATTATTTAGATTCGCAATTGGAACCGGTAGGTGGCGCTGGGATTGGGTCCTAGATTTATATTTTTTCAGGGCAAGGCAACATCTGCCGTATACAACAAAGTCGCTTTTCGCCTCTGTCTGTATATCCGCTGATTCCTCTTAAACTACTCAACGAATTTTTAAGCAATTTTCACCGTCCCTTACATCATTTTTCAAGGATGATTTTTATATATATATTCACACACACACACACACACACACACACACACACACACACACGCATATATATATATATATATATATATATATATATATATATATATATATATATATATATATATATATTGTTGCTGTTGTTGTTGTATGTACATTGTTTTTCCTTAGAAGATCACTTTCGTAAATTACAAACAGGATTTTTGGAATTAAATACAATATTTAATGATGTCTAAATGTCTTAAGGCCACTTAATTTGAGCAGATCCTATTTTTAACAGACACTTAAAATGTTCTTTTGAGAATTTGGAGTTTCGGAGCTGCTCAAATATTTAAGAAGCCGTCAAATATTTGAGACACGTTGCAGTATTCGGCCGCTAGACAACTTAAGCCACATTTAAAATTAGATGTTACTGTAGAAAATGTTATACATCAATCATCTAAAGACACAATTTAACTAAAATTTTATCCAAAAAATTATCCTGTAAAAAAAGCAAAGTATAATTAAGTATACACGATATGAACCAAAATATATTGAATAATTTTAGCGTTACTTCGATTCCACGGGACTCGTACTTTCATATCCCATCATCATCATATTGTTACGAGCTACAGGACTCGAATTAAAAATGCCGTTGGAACTACTATAGAATTTATTAGAACTGTACAAACAAACACGTATAAAACAAATACAAATAAAACTGGATGCAACCAGTTCACACTACACTATTCAATACAGCTCGAACGCGCAAAGTCCGTCGTTTATATCGCTAATCGAGAGTACTAGAAAACGTCTTACTCGCTTCGTGGTCGTCGCTTGACTGCCTCCTACCCTACCCTCCATTCGGGCCTCGTCTTATACTAACTACACAGTACAAAGAAATTGGAGGCGCACACAAGGTTTCTAAGAAATTTAATTTGCACACCTGCGAACGTCCACAAAGTCGAATACAATAACAATAGGGATTATAGTTCGACGCTAATGATGGTTATAAAACAGGTAGAAAAACAATAGCATGTTACAAATTTAAAACACAAAGGATTCCCTAATCCGATCAGAAGGACAATAAGCTGCCCTTACAATAGGCTGTGTGGCTTATCTTTGACGGCATGTAACAATATTATAGTCAAGGTGGCGAAATCCGTCAGTGGGGGAACTCCATACACCTTTCATTATTTCCGTGTTTGAATCGTTACGACGACAACAAATCAGTCAGTGAAGCTAAGACACCATTGAATTCGGTCTTCGAATTGTAGATGGCGTTAAATTCCGTTTAAAAAAGTTAAAAAACGAGCGGTGTATTAACTTACCCCATTGACGGACTTCGCCACCTTGACTATATAGCAAAAATATATATGAATGTTTAAGAAAAAAAAAACTATTTTAATCCTTAATTTTTTTATTGCAATCCGTTATGCAAGTCATTATGCAGCATATTTCAAACAGACTTTCAGACCAACACAAAGGTCAAAATTGTAAAAACTGACATTTAAAGTTAGGCATCGTATTAACTATAGAGAGCCTAAACCGGCCGCTTTCGCATTTCGTATTATGAACATGAAAAGCATAAAAAAGTGGAATTCATGCTATGTCTACCTCCTACCAGTTAATGGAGACATTTATCGATTTCGTAAAGCGATTCTCGAAAGCGGCCACTTTAGGGCCTTAATTTAAGCTATTTTTTTGTATCTTATTTATCTATCTAATCTAAATATATAAAATTCTCGTGTCACAGTGTTAGTTACCATACTCCTCCGAAATGGCTTGACGATTTTTATGAAACTTTATATGCATATTCAGTAGGTCTGAGAATCGGCTACTATCTATTTTTCATACCCCTAATTGATAAGGGTTGTCCACCCCTAACATTTTTTTTTAAATTTTTTGGAAATATTTTATTTTTATTTTTTTATAATGTTGCATTAAAAAATACATACAACCCTAAATTTTCACCCTTCTATCACCAACCCCTATTTTTTAATAGCGATATAAGTACTTTAATACTTTTCTACTCTGTTTGTTCAAGTTGATTAGAGTTTAGATTAACATTTGGTCGCGGTAGATGACGCTGTAATCGGGTTCAAGACAGATTTTTTAAAGGCAGTACAACGTCTGCCGGGTACAGTTAGTATATATATAATTCTTCTGTACGTGTGAACTCCTCCTAAACGGCTGGACCGATTTTTATGATATTTGTTTTGTGTGTTTGAATGGGTCCCCAGATGGTTTAGATCCACAATTAGAACCGGTAGGTGCTGCTGAGATCGGGTTCTAGAATTCTCCTAATCACCTAGAGCGACTTTGGTGATTTTGTTTTTATGTCATGAAACAAAGTCTTTTAGGAATTCAGAAAATATGGCGGTACGAAGTTCGCCGGGTCAGCTAGTACTAAAATATAAAGCTTAAGACTTTGTTGGTTTGCTTGAACGCGCTAATCTTAGGAACTACTGGTCTGAGTTGAAAAATCTTTCAGTGTTAGATAGCCGATTTATCGAGGAAGGCTATATATATTATCACGCTAAGACCAATAGGAGCGGACACCAATGAAGAATGTTTAAAAATCGGGGTTTTTTTTTAACTTACTTTTTTTTAAACTATTCCTCGCGGCCGAAGTCGCGGGCAGGAGCTATATATAATAAAACCACAGACAGATACTTCTTAATTTATTTTTTTAATTAAAAACTAGTACAATAAAGGAAACTCAACTTATATTGTATTCTACTTATAATTAAGACTATATGTAGAATACTGAGCCTAGGTCTTCGAAGTCAATGGGGTAATGTAACCGACCAGAAGGCTGCCTACGGTACCTCGATGGATCACCATACCGGTCTATTGACTGAGGTAGAAACCAGCAAGCACTTTGATCATCATGAATTTACTTTTTAATTTGTATAGTATATTTGTTAGTTCACAACATACAATACATCCTTTTATAATATAGTCGTAGTATAGTGTTATTCTAAAAGCAAATTCCGTACTGCAAGAAGACATCTTCGTGCCGTGTAAGAGGAAATCCGGTCACTCCCGGCGAAAGCAATAAATCTTGCCTAGCCGCAGATAGAGAAATCGGGTAGACTCGCGGGGAGGGGTGTGTATATGCGTACAGGATTGTAACTATGCTCCCGGGTGCAAGAGCCAGATCGATAGCGTCCTGTGCCCGGAGACGCCACGCCCCGCTACTCCCGTCGCCGGCACTCGCCTCTCGCCGCCTGGACCACAGACACGTCTCGGCCCGCGCGCGCCTACATCAGTACCAACACCGCACATCGTCAGAGTTACCCGCATTAAGCTTACACCAGACATGGAGGTCAGTGGAATCCATTAATATTTTATTAACCTTATAACATTCTCCATGCTTCTTGTCGATTTATAATAGGCATTTCAATAGAAATAAATCACTCCTTGCCAAATGCGAAAATGGTTTATTTATCTTATATTCAACTGCCAGTGATCTAATCATAAAAAATATTAAAAGAATAATGAGACCAAAATTTCACTGCAGCCATAATCAATAACGGGATGTTTACAAAGCTTTTAAATAGCAGAAGGGCGTTTTGTGTGACTTGTTAGTAAGCTTGCATACGTACAGTCCACACAATAACTAAATTCGGCAGTATAAAAGATTTGTTCACTGAAATTTGGATCAAATAAATTGGATGTATTTATAAAGCTATATTTCACATTAAATAAAATATATTACCACCGAAATCATTACATTATACTTACATTGAATCAGTTTGAACAAAATCAAACCTTATCCAATATAGATCGAATTAATGTAAATAATATATAATCTGCAGTCTTTATCTAATCCAAATTATTTTTCATTACGTAATACAAATTATTGCGCAGCATCACAAACACATTGACACAAACCAGATTTGGAGGGATGAGAAGGCTTATGTGTGCGTGAGACACTTGTTGGTATATCCTTGTGCATGTTTGCGTTTACTATGCGCTGAAAGCGCAGAATGTATCGGAAAGTTCATGTAGTATAAAGTGCTGAAACAGGTGCATAAATACATACATACACACGCGTTTATAGAGATAGCTGAATCTCTATGGTTTCTGTATATTATTATGTTTCTATATCTGACTTATTATAGCTTAGCATCGGTAGGTAATTGACTGGCATGGACTTTATGTCAACTTTAACCAATAATATTATATATTAGGCAAATGACTGTATAATAAAGACAGAACCTGGCGTTCATGTCTAAAAATTTTATTGAAGCATTTTGAGTAATTTCGGAACATGTTTGAGACAAACTTACAAACAAACAAAACTCAGACAGACTGACAAACATATATTTTTTTACTTGATTATTAGTATTTGCGTGTAAGTTGATATCACCGGCAGACATATTTTTATTTATCGGCGGAGATATTGTAAAACTGTATATAATAACTAGATAAATATAAATTAAAAAATAAACTACAGTAAGGTCGGCCAGTTGGCAAAGTAAAAGTTTTTTCTAGTATTTAAAATTGATTTTACGCCTTCTATTTGTCCTGTAGATTTGAATTTGGTATTTGTTTACGGAAACAACGCAGTATCGGAATGAAAAAAAAAATAGTTTATAACTTTTCGGACAGAAGATCAATTCGTGTTTACGTTTAATTTAAAATTCCTTATGTTTGGTTCATTTCTTATTTATGTTAAGCAGTGGTCGCCCGTGCTCGAAATTCGACCATAATAATTAATGTCAAAGACTCACGGATTTCACCAAGACTACACTGTTAATTTAACTTGAACAATAAACAAAAGAGTATATATGCGTGTGTGTATCAATACATGGTAGTGTGTGTAATGTTCTTTTTATGGATTTAATGTATTTTTAATGCATAATTAATAAGAAATATTAGCATTCGTCGCTTCGTCTCTATATAAAGTATGAGTATGCAAAATTTCATACTCCTCCGTCCGCGCAATATTCGTAAAAAGGGGTACAAAGTTTTTGCTTCACGTAATAATATAAATATTATATTTATTTCTTTTTATTATTAAAAATGTAGTCCATGCTTTTATTATTTCATTTATTAATTGGTTGTTGTTTATTTACAGCGGCGCCAATTTTTTAATCATCAGATAAGTTATAACCCGAGCGAATTCAAAAGTGAAACAATTCAACTATTTTATTCATGCAACTGACGTTTTTAATTTTTCCATGTTATACTTTAGAATAACTTTTATCTGGCCATTGAAAATCGGCCCTTAATAGAATTAAATTTATGCATGTATACCAAGTTGAAAACCATATTTAGCCAATGTACATATGTTTGCTTTTTGTCTTAAAAATATCCATACCCCATGTGAAACCGAAATTTACACGCACGATATTGGGGATAAAAATATACGTATTAGGGTGATTCAGTAAAAAAATTTTTTAGTACTATTGCTCTAAATTTTCTGTTAGGTGCCAAATTGGGCATTGGAAAATATGACCCCTTAATATTAAGAGGCTGCATCGCACTTCTTTATATCCCATAAGAATACGGGAAAAATTGATTCATTCTGCGCGCCCTATACGAGCTTCTATAACTGCGTCCTTGTTTTTTTTTAGATATTATACGTACCCTAGCTAGAATAATGCTATGTATAGGCCTACTTTATTTCATTCAGGGTGATAAAATAATGCACAAGGACCTTGGTATTGGTGGATCAATTATCTAACATTTTGGAAAAAAAAATATTGTTTAAAGTTTAAAATTTAACAGACGTTTTTGATGATACAGGCATGTAGGTGCGTATGTCTTGGAATCGAGCACTAGGGGCGTAGCAGGAACTTATCAGGAGCAAACCGAAAAAATAATAGTCCTGCCTGGTCTGGTTATTCTTGCGCCCTCCAGCGTCTACGCCCTGTGCCTGGGCACCGGTGGCACCGCCCTATTTGCGGCACTGTTTTCTTCTGATTTTTATATCTAACAAATAACTCGTTGTCCTGTAAAGGTCTTGAAATATTTTTGTAGAGCATTGAACGCTCTACAGAAAAGGTAATATGAACTTATTTTTCGATAAGTAAACTCGGTGAAAAGTTATTCGCGGTCAAAGTATGACAAGTTTGATAATATGATAATATGATGATAGTAATGACAAATTCGAAACATAATATCAATACATAATTAATAATAATATTTTAATTAAAGATATTAGAAAATTGACATACACAGATTGGAATAACAATTTAATTAAAAACAGATATCTATATAATTAATAAATATTATCCAGGTTACATAAAAGGTATTTAACAGAATAAATAGGAACTAACTACTTAAATAATGACGATTAAGATCTTGCTACTTGCACACCGGTGAAACTGGTAAGATGTACTGAACCATGTATTTCTAAGAATAACACCTGTATACAACTACACTTATGCAAGAATAAATATTTCATTTCATTTCATAAAGTTAAATTCACCATCAACTTAGCTGTTTTCTCCAAAACATCCTAGATTTTTTAGTTTAAGGAGCTGAACATCATTTGGTCCATTTTGGCACCTAACAGAAAGTTTTGAATAAACTATGGTTCGGAAAAAAATATAGTTTTTTTAATCACCCTAGTATATATACAACTATAGATGCAAATATATATATTATATATTACATATGGTATATAGTATATTATATTTAAATGTTATTGTATATTATATATATTTCGACATGTATCTATCAATGTATTTTATTTAGATTTATTTTACTTATTTATTATTATATATGTATGTATGTGTGTAAGTATATACTTATTTCACTTATGTATATATATTTATTGCATTTTTAAATTTTATTTCGCTCGTTTGCTCACAATTAAATTCAGAAAAACCTGTTATTAACCCTACATTATAAGTAATTTGTTGTTTGTATTATTGATATGCGCTGTTGGTGTTTTTTTCAATAAATAATTTATTTATGTACATGTGTTTTGTGTATATGAATGATTAACACATTTTAATCTTGAATAAACTTTATCAGTTCATCGAGATTAAAAATATCTTATCTTCTTGAGACCGAACTTAAGCTATATAGGAGGTATAGTCCAAATATGACTAAAATCCATTTAGGGGTTTTCGACTAAAAGTCCAAATTGATAAATTCCACATTCACCTAAATAACACCTCTTCTCGATCCTTCTGTGTTGTATGTAATTATTATAACCTATTATACAAAATTCCATCATTTACAATAGTATTTTGGTTTCAAATTATTATTCTTTTTAAAATCATTTATTTGCTTAAAACGTTGTAACGTGGTACATAGATTTGAGACGACATACACAAGGCTCACATATTTTGCCTATGAGGCTTGCAAATCTTCTTTGAGATTATTTAAAATAATACTCATAACAAAAATAACAGAAAAAATACTTTTGTGTCGATCATATGGAAATTTTGACAAAAATACCCAAAAAATCGTTTATTTGATGAATTTAATTTCTTTTTCATAACTACGACAGTATTAGGTCACCATACATACAATACATAATGTATGTATATTTAATTTATCAGTGTTAAGTGGGAATGACCTACGCGACATCGAGTTAATATTAGCAATGGCGCCGGCATCGAGTAGCATTTAGAGTCATTGACTGGCCAGGTTATCTGTGTGAACATATAACAATAATTGTCAACATTAAAGACCGTAGGCGTTATTTGTGTTAAGTAACGTATTATCTACAATTATAATAATCTAAAAATGCCGTGTCTGTACATTGAAGCTATTAAAAAAAAACAACTAGAATACACTATAATAAACGATGGAGAAGACCATGCAATATTTTTTAGATTTCTTTTCTGTTTGTTCGGGGTTTACGTAAAAACTACTGTACCGATTTTGATGCGGTTTTTATTGATCGACAGCAAATTTTTAGGCTTAAAATCTGCGATACTTTTTGTCCAGATTTAAAATGGCCAGGTTAAAATAAATCGAATTCCAATTTAATTTTTTCACTGATTGATAGCAAATTTAATTAGTAATAAAATGTGTGACATTTTTTATGCCGGGAATCCCGCGGGAATTTTCCCGGGAGCAGTTTATAGTTGTTCGGGTGCATCAAAATGATCTATTCCGACACAGTTTTCACTAAAACGACGGCTTACATTCTCTTTCAAATGCTGCGGTAGTTTGTGTCCTAGAAATCCTGTGGGAAATTCAAGTCAATGTACATATATATAAATAGAGATAGATAAATAAATGTACGTAGCATAATAATAATAAAGTAGCAATATAGATAGGACCATAGAAAATTGTAATTAAATATTGAACATGGTAATTAATAACTTTGGTTAAAAAACAGAAAGTTAAAAGCAAATATGTATTAGATTCTAAGTATTTTAAAGAAAGAAAATAAAATAAAAACACAAAAAAAGAAAAACTTTATATCTTCTTTCGTGGCGGAGGAGGTGGCGATAATAAAACCCATAGTTAATACTAAGCTACCACAGAGTCTCATGATTATTTTTCAATAATGCATACACTTCTCTAATGGTGCGGCTTCAATGGGCCGTTTCACGCAGATATGGCGATAGATGTAAAGCCCAATATGAGATGCGACATTCGTAGTGACGTTAAATATTGACAGATAATGTAAGTCTATTTATACACTAATGCGACTATGCGTTAAGGACGTTATTTTTTAACGCTTTAAATACGACGCATTTGGGCGCAGTCTTAATCTTTAACATAACCCAGATGAAGCCTCACCTTAATTGATTTTTATACTATTTTGCTCATATGTATTAATATACATTTTTATATATAAGATGTATGTATTCTATAATTAGAATACATACATCTTATATATAAAAATGAATCTTAGAAATAAATGTATGTACGAGCATAATTTGAGAACGACTTCACCGATTTTGATGATATTTGTTTTGTGTATTTGAATTGGTCCCCGGATGGTTTAGATTTACAATTGGAACCGGTAGGTGGCGCTGAGATCGGGTTCTAAAATCCTCCTAATCACCTGGAGCGATTTTGGTGATTTTGTTTTTGTGTCATGAAACAAAATATGTTATTGATTCTATAAAAAATCGTTCTAGACAAGTTTTAAATAGCCAAGGAGGTCATACTCTGTATTTGATTTTCATGGAGGATAATATGTAATTGACGATTCACAAAAACCTTACCTTTCTTTTTGCACTGAGAAGACGAAAGTTTATTATTTAACTAGCTTTTGCCCGCGAGTTCGTCCGCGTGGTGCGGTTTTTTAACTATCCCACGGGAACTCTTTAATTTCTCGGGATCAAAAGTATCCTATATGTTGACCAGGGATATAAGCTACCACCATACAAAATTTCATTTAAATCGGTCCAGTCGTTTCGGAGATTAGCCGGTACAAACAGACAGACATACAGAGAAAGTAAAATTTGAAAAAAAAACTAAAATAGTTCTATTTCACTTCTCACATCCCCCTGACTCGGTTTTTAGCATTTTTTTTCATTGTATAGAAATTGGACCTCTGCAATTTTTTTATATTATATGTATAGATAAACAAACCTCACCTTTTATACAAATAATCGTAATACAAATCAAACTAGTGGATAAGTGCGCTTTATTTGTGTTTGAATTTCGCTTTAATGATAAGTGATATCATTATAGTCGTGTCCAGGTGGATAAGGCACGCGCGTCTTATTCTAAAAATTAGGCTCGATTCTAATATCCATAACAGTTTATCTGACCTTATATGAAAACTCCACTGGAAAGACAACGAACGTCAGTTTTCCCAACAAACAACAATGAATGTCAGCATGTATCAAAATGTATTGCGGGGCCCAAAGGTGTAAGGTCTTTTATAAAAGATACAAAAAGTACTCGAATAGAATTAAAATAATTATATATTGATTATATGTTATTACTTATACTTAGTGCTTTTGAGCTAAGTTAGATAAACAATTCAAATCAAAGATACACTTTTCTCGCCTTTTTTTCGGCAAACTTATCAAATCATCCATAGCTGAAGACGAATACAGTTTTTCTAGATTTTCTGCCTCTATAGACAATAATGACAAGTCTGATAGCCGTTCCTGTTAGCCCAGCAGTTATTTTCAAAAATGTTATTAATCTATAAAAGATTGTGGATAACATTTTAAGAATATTTGCTTACACACTTTCGGGGTCCCTATAGCTTGGGGGCCCCGTATCATTGATACGGCTGGTACGGTGGTAGCTATGCCCTGGTCAATATGAAAGTTGATACTAGATGGTTAACCAAATTACCTCGCTCAAACGATTAGCCTCTCTATCCAGCGACGTAATGCTGCCAGCCTTCTAGGTACAATACCCAAAGACAGTGGTCTGCTGGGGCTGGACGGGCTATAATATAGGTTTTTTACTATTGTATATATATTTTTAAGTTAGGTTTATTTATAGGATAGTTTAATTTTTAATATTACAATTGATATTAATTAACCAAATTGAATAAATGTGGTTGAAAGGCACTGAAAGGACATGTCGGTAGTCAATGATATCGAATGATTAAGTTCGCCGACTCAAAACGAACGATAGAATTTAATTATTATTTTTAAGCTACTTTAAAGATTAAAGAAGAAGTGAAAAGAGGACGAAAAATGTGTGCCAAGCTCGTATAAATGGAGATTCATTTTCTCTACATAATATGTATACTGATGTAAACGTTGACATAATAATGAGCAAAAACCAAGAATGTAAGAACTTAATCTATTCTTCTTATGGAATTTAGTCAGTAATTACGAACTTTTTGCAATCATTGCTCAAAATATATAAAACAAAACATATTTTTAAGTAGATATAGTCAAAAATATGTTCATAGTATTATAAAAAGATGATTCAATATTTATATCAATAAAGCATAAAGTCAAAGTAATATACTAACTATGAAAAGTTGATTTTGTAATATTTTTTTTGTAGCTAGTGTTGCTACTGTATATTGTTATGAAATTAAATTTCTTGACATTCGTTGCTTTTCCGGAGGAGTTGCCATATGCCTAATATTGTCATAATGACTACGATTAGATTATTCACGATATTTAACATCAAGAAAGCCAGTGCATTGATATTACCTATTTGTAGCACGCCAATCTGTCTTGAACTGCGCGTTCTTAGCACAGCAAGGACAAACGCCTTTCTGAAGACTTTTCTTGAACTTGTGTAATCCTAAAGTAAACATTAAGTTCTGTACATTTCAATAATAGTTGTAAGTTACGGAAATATCTATTTCTCTCTTATAAAGGTACAAATGAACCTTAAATGCTCTAGGTCGATCGTGCACTCATTTCTCTGAGTGAAGCAGTTAATTTAGAACGGATATTTCTAAAAACTGTATGACTCGACTCACAAACCGAGCGTGTTAGTTTTGGAATACGATCTTTAAACAATAAACCACATAGTATTTACAGAATTGAGAATTTACTACATAATTAGGTAGGTACGCCAGCTAAGCGACTTCTGCGAATTTCATAAGTGGCATATGCGAACGTAATCACAGGCATCTGCGAGTGTATAAGTATATTTTTTATGATTAAAGTACAAAAGTTGGGTTGAGGGTTCGTTCGCTGGAAAGTGGTTCCTGTTGCCTATCGGCATTTGCACTAGAGATGCTACCAATGTGCTGCGGGGTTCGAAGGTGTTATTGTTACCTGGCCACTAATGCCGGAATACAACACTAGTTTGTTATGGTGGCATACTTTAGGCCAGGTTAGTAGCAGCAGCAGGTGGGAAATTAAATCCGGCTCGAAGGACTATATTATTAAATCAAAACTAGTAAGGAAAGGGCAGAAATTGCACTACGAGAGATATATAATTAATTAATTAAATTTGCACCATTACATGCTAGAAGGAAACTTTTACACTTCGGTTAATATTATATCAAAATTCAAATTCAAAATTTTTATTCAAAATAAGTCCACTGGAGAACACTTTTTCAAGGTCATACATATGTTAAAATAATTTCTTATTCTATGTACGCTGCTTCGCAACGTGTTATTGCTGCTAAGGAGAAGAAGGGGCAATAAACTCTACAGCAACATGTCTAGCTAAAAATTGTTTTTTTTTTCTTATTTATCTAGCTCAAACTCTTTTTGCAATAAATTTTATACAGAGGTATGTTACACCATAAGACAAAGATATAAATAATAAAAGGAAAGAAAATATAATATAATTATGTAGTACTAAAGCGGCATCCGAATGCATGTGAAGTAATACAGTTTTTTTTTTACTCATCATCGGCGTCTATCAGTCGCAGATTACTGCAAAGACAACAGTCACATATCCCAGACCTCCACTTTATGACGACCTTGCGCCGGTCACTGATCCAGCGGGCTGGAAGGCATCCCACATTACGTTTATAAAGACACGGTCGCCACTCCAGGACTAATCTGCTCCATCGGTTATCTGTTCTGTGACTGACGTAACCGGCCCCCAGTTCAGCTTAATCATTTAAGAGCTATGTCGGTGATTTTGGTTTTTGTTATGGGTTCCCCGCTTTGGATTTTATCCATAAGAGACACACCCATTATAGGAACAGTCCTGTTGTTAGTGTCCACGTCTTTGAGGCGTGTGTCAAGATAAGGAGGACATAGTGCTTGAGGACTTTTATCTTCAAGCATTTTTTGAAAAGTATTTTTCTGAAAAGGTTGAAAAGAATAATTTTTGTTTACATAAGAGATAATATTAGAGCATTAATATTAATGTATGAAGTCAGGCTGTTTTTGACTTAACATCAATAAATATAAGTGTATATTGTATTACAAAATATGAGCAATGAAATATATCTAATACCGTTAAATATGTGACATATATAGTAACGTACCAGACAATATATCTATCAAATGTGATTGGGTGATCACATTATTTTCTCTTTGTTTAGAACAAACACTGGTGGTGGTTGCTCGCGGGACTTTTCTTGCTGTCCATAGCCCTGGTGTCTGCTGAAGGCGAAGTGTGGGAGGAAAGCGAGCACGAGGTACTCATACGCAGCGAGAGGGGCGCTAAAAATAGAGGTACGTTTATCAGCTTACCGTACTGGTATTTTCGCGTAAAAGGTGACGAAAGTACAAAATTATTCTTATACCAAATTTTATGATAATTGATTGATTCCGTTAAAACATTACCTATGGGGGCTTGTTATCTTTTACTAATTTCTGTTACTATTTTTATAGTCATGTGTTAGAAACAAATAAATTATTTCTAACACATGACATAAATTATAAATTAGGAAGATGTGCCCGCGGATTCGTCCACGCTTGATTTGAAAAAACCCGCCAGATTCCCGGGATAAAAATATCGCACATTTTATAAAAAATCACATTGGTATTCGATTTTATTTCCATCTAGCCATTTTAAATAATTCCCAGAATAATTTCCGCGAGATTTACAGGATAAAATGTAGCGCAGATTATAAGTCTAAGAGTTTTCTATCGATCAGTGAAAACCGCATCAATTCATTTTTACGTGAATCCTGAACAAACAGACAAGAAATCTAAAACAAATTTCATCATCTTTTCAGTCGATTATATAATCGACTGAATAGTCTATTCCATTTTTTTCTTAATAGATTCAATGTACAGACACAGCATATTTAGAATTTTATAGTATTATAGATATTGCGTAAGATTAGAAAACAGTTAAATGCCTCATTTAAATAATGCACTCTTCCACGGCAGCTAGCAATAAAGTAGTAATGGAAGTGTAAGTTAAAAGTTAAATCAGGTACTTAACTTCTTATTACTATACTCGAGCCTTCCCATTTTAAGGAATACTGCATATTAAAGTGTAATTCGCAGGTTTCACAGTTTATTTCGTTAGAGTTTTTACTATGTTTTCATTCGCCGTCAGTACGTGGCAATTGCACAATGTGCACATAAGTAAGGTGAGAAAAACACGTGCCATTTGATTGAGTGCCCAATTTGCCACTAGTCTCAATATCCAAAGCAATTGTAGCGCGCAGCACCTATTCGCGTGACCTGAATAATAATACATATATAGCAAGTCAAATATACGACAAGTCAAGTAAAAATAATCCATACATTTTGAAAAAAGTTCAATATTTGCAATTGTCAATTTTTATTGCAATACTATTTCCAAAGATATTACAAAAAGCGCCTAATGTCTCCAATGGGTGTTATTATTTGTATGTCTCAGAGACCACGGGCCGGACTCTTGCGAGGGCTTGCGTGGGGCCATGGGAAGCCCAACACGTAGAGGCCCCTTGACGACTTTAATGTAAATTTGGCGTGACACTGACCAGCGTTTATCCCTGTCTACACCATATAAAAATGGTGGAAACCCAAGGAGAAGCCCGGTCAGTGTAGGACTATTGTAGGGAATGAGAACAAAAGGTACCGGGCTATTGGGATATACTGCTAATGGAACTATGGATTTGGGCTTATGGGGACTATGGCATCTGCCCGTTGCAATGTTCGGGGAACATGGAAAAATGGGTAGGTGGCGACTTGCGACTCCCTTCCTGACTGGGCTTCAAAAAATTTCGTAGAAGATATGCGGGAGGCAATATAGGTTTGAGTGGCTAAGGGGTGTGGAAAGGTGGGCTACAGGTTCACTGAAGCTACTATCGAAGTTATACCATTTATCACTTCCACTCCTGAGCTTGAGTCTTGGCTCTAGCGATCTCCACTCCGTGCCGACTGGCTAAGGTAACCACGGAGGCAAGGGCTTTGTCTTGGCTTCCCACCCAAGGCTTCGCCACAAAGCCCCCCTCCGAGTTTATTATTATTACTATTATAATATAATAAACCTAATGATTCATTACATACTCAGTGCGAGTATGTAAATGCAACTTATTTATACATTGTATATTCGCGCAGCCCGCTTCCCTCTTTACTTTCCTGCTTGCTGTCGTGGAAGTGAGCATAATAACATAAATGAGGAGTTATAATTTAAACCTAAACAATAGGATTTCTATTCTTTCCGGACTACATTTTGGTTTCACTTGATTTTTTGCCATACCATGTTAAAAAGCATCGTAAGATGCTCCCTGTCCAAGGGTCTCTTTTGTCACCAAATTCCTTAAACGATTACAGATATTATAGTAATTGTAAGTTGAACTTTAAAGCCGACGCTAATACAGTCGCTCCCCGGTGTTATCGTTATGCACTTTATACTAGAAATAGATGAGCAGGAAAATTATTCTATTCTCTTTAATAGATTAATTTATTACTTTGTACTTTAATCTAGGGTGGGGGTGTAAAATAGTGCTCTATATGTGACGTTTTTCTATATAGCATTGTAAGATTTATCTTACAGCCTCTATTGAAATCATATTATTTATGTGTGCGCAATATATGTATTAAGTGATGGTTTCTCCCTAGCCAGATGTGACGTTTATCACCTTATCACGTTTATAACGTGCAAACCAATCAGTTCCTTAAGCGATAATAGGCGGCCAATTTATCCACGTTCAACCTTCGAGCCGACGCAGAGGCAATCACTTCCCAGTGCATATCATTTATGCACTTTATACTAGAAATAGGAGTGTCAATGAAGAGGAAATTTATTGAATCCGTTCGCTTTAATGGTTCAGTTTGCTACTTTGTAGGTTCACGTGGTGTGACATGTAAAATAGTACACTACACGTGACTTTATTATATCGTATTATTTATATATAGCATCGTAAGGTTTCTGATACAGGCTCTATTGAAATCATGTTATTTGTGTGTGCGCAAAATATAAGTGATGGTTGCTCCCTGGCCAGAAGTCACATCTGTCATCCTTAATTTTGCAAACCATCAGCTCCTCAAGCGATAATAGGCGTTCAATTTATGAACGTTCAATCTCCGAGCCGACGCATAAGCAATTGCTTCCCGGTGCATATCGTTTATGCACTTTATACTAGAAATAGAAGTGTTGATGAAGAGGAAATTTATTGAATCCGTTCGCTTTAATGGTTCAATTTGTTACTTTGTAGGTTCACGTGGTGTGATGTGTAAAATAGTACACTACACGTGACTTTATTATAATGTATTATTTATACATAGCATCGTAAGGTTTATGATACAGGCTTTATTGAAATCATGTTATTTGTGTGTGCGCAAAATATAAGTGATGGTTGCTCTCTGGACAGAAGACGTCATTTGACGTCTGTCATCATTAATCGTGCAAACCATCAGTTCTTCAAGTGATAATAGGCGTTCAATTTATAAACGTTCAATCTTCGAACCGACGCAATAGCAATTGCTTCCCGGTGCATATCGTTTATGCACTTTATACTAGAAATAGAAGTGTTGATCAAGAGGAAATTTATTGAATCCGTTCGCTTGAATGATTCAATTTGTTACTTTGTAGGTTCACGTGGGGTGAGGTATAAAATAGTACTCTACACGGAACTACGACATGCCATGTTATATACATATATCAACGTAAAATTCATACTTCAAACTGTATAGAAATCATGTAACTTAGATGTGCACAGAACCTTAGCAAAGTTGCTGCCCGATCAGGAGTCACGTTTGACACCATTTAATCGAGCAGACTACCAGTCCCTCGAGAGATAATAACTAGTCAATGTACGGTCAACCTTCGAGGCGACGCAAAAGCAATCGCTTCCCGGTGCATATCGTTTATGCACTTTATACTAGAAATAGAAGTGTTGATGAAGAGGAAATTTATTGAATCTGTTCGCTTTAATAAATCAATTTATTACTTTATGGATTCGCTTTGTTGGGTGAGGTGTAAAATAGTACTCTACACGTGATACAGACTCGACACAAACATGTTTGTTTACATTCAACTTTGTAAGGAGAGGAAAAAGAATCTAACTTAATAAATATTTTTTTTTTAGAAGCTATTGACATTAGAAATATAACTTATGACTTTCATAAAATATCTCCTTGATTAAAATAACAATTAATGATTATTTATATAACAATAGTAGATTACAACTATGATACTGTGACTTATAGTTTACTGTTAACATTTCTAAATGTTCAAGTTTCTATCACCACTCTCTGCTTGTTAGAGCATCACGTAAAAACTAATCAACGGATTTAAATTAAACTCGTCACAGAGTTGGTTTATACCTCGGATCAACATATCGGATAATTTTCATTGTGATAAATGTCATCGTTTCCGCGAGATAGACGAAAATAAGAAAAATGGCGTATCCACCAATTGATTCTAGGTTTACAAAATTTGAAATGAAATGAAATATTTGTTCTTGCCTAAATGTAGTTGTATACAGGTGTTATTCCTAGAAATATTAGGTTGGGGAAAAAGTTTCTTCGCATTTTATATTAAAATTCAAAAGGTTTTTTTATAAAGTTTATTTACATTTGACTAAAGTGTGTAGGTGCCATTTTGTTGGATAACTTTTTGCCATCTTGTAGGTAGGGACGTGATCCCATTGCTATAAAAAATTTGGGGGCTTTTGATCAAAAAACTGCGACAAGTGGTTTTGGCAGTCCTCTCGTGATGTTAACCTGACACTGCCTAAGGAATTCTGCAGAGACCGAAACAGGTGAAAATCTGAAAGTGCAAGGTCAGGACTATACGGCGGATGCATTAACACCCCCCAGCCAAACTCTCGTAATTTTTGCTGAGTGGCTAAAGATGTGTGAGGTCTACGTTATCATGGTGAAAAACCATACCCCTTCTGTTGATTAATTCCGGCCGCTTTCTCTCAACTTTTTGCTTTAATCTCATCAGTTGTTCGCAGTACAGTTCAGAATCGATGGTCCTGCCTGGCGGTAACAGCTCATAATGAATAATACTTTTCCAATCCCACCATACACACAGCATCACCTTGTTGCGAGTTAACCCGGGTTTCGTCACAGTCTGTGAAGCCTGACCGGCCTCTGACCACGATCTTTTTCGCACGTTCTTGTCGTACGTGATCCACTTTTCATCGCCAGTTATCAGCTTCTTCAAAAATGGTTCGGTTTCATTACGTCGTAATAAAGAATCACAAATGAGTACACGGTTCATTAGGTTTCTTTCAGTGAGCTCATGAGGCACTCAAATATCGAGCTTTTTTGTGTACCCAGCTTTTTTCAAATGCGCCTAACCGTTTTGTGGTCAATTCGCAGTTCTCTAGCTACATCGTAACTACTAATATGCCGATCTTGCTCCACTTTTTCAAAAATGGCATCAATTTTGTCCGTAACAGGGCGACCAGAGCGACGTGCATCTTTGATATCAAAATTTCCGGATTGAAAACGCTTAAACCAAGTTTGCACTACTTTCATAGATACTGCATTAGGTCCATAAACATCACATATTTTTTTCGCGGCTTGTGTTGTATTTTTACCGTTTTTGTAGTAAAATTTTAAAATGTATCGAATTTCTTCTTTAGATCACTCATTTTAACAATAAGAAAAACAAATGAAAATCACACATTTTCCTAATATGAATTTGGAATTGTCTTCTTTAAAATTAAAACTTTTAATGATACCAAAACCAGCCAGATACAAATGGTTTAGCCAAAGAGATCTTATTACAAGTTCATACATACTATGTGCGAAAAGACTTTTTCCCCAACCTATTACATGGTTCTGTACATTTTACCAGTTTCACTGGTGTGCAAGCAAGCAGGAGCTTAATCGTCATTATTTAAATAGTTAGTTCCTATTTATTCTATTAAATACCTTTTATGTAACCTGGATAATATTTATTACCTTTATTTATTAATTATATAGATATCTGTTTTTAATTAAATTATTATTTCAATCTGTGTCTGACAATTTTTTTCTTTGTAGGTATAATTTGATTATGATACTATATTATTATACAAGATTGCATACTACATGCAACTTTCAGTGATCCCCTTATGTAATTGTCGCTCGTCTTATTTGCTTAAATACTTAAAAATCATTCAAGTCGCTATACTTAAGTTATACTGTTTAAATATTCATAAACGTTAGTCATGTTTTGAAGGAAGGAGAACATTAAACACTTTATGGTCAATAATATTTATAAAATGACTGGGCTTTTGTTAATAGTATGCATCGGCCTCTTTTGCTTCCTTTTTTAGTCGCTACCCTACTCCCGTTCCATTGGGACTAAAATAAATCCGTCGACTCGTGTTGCACATCTGCACGCTCTGTCGCCTGTTTAAATATTATTCATTTCAATACAGTTAGTGCAGTCGTACTTATTTATGCTATATAATAGAATAAATAAGGGAATGTTCGTCAAACAAGTTCACTTTAAATCGAACGCGGGACTTCTACTTTTCAGTGAATGCATAGAAGCCATCATCGAAATATTTATCTAATTGCCACAGATCCGTCCTCATAGATTTGACTAATGCCTTCAGGGCCGTCTTTCCCCGGGAATGTAAGGGGTGTGTGGCACCCAGGTGCAGGGATATAGGGGGCGCAAATCGATTGACTTCACTAAAAAGTCATTAAAGAACATCGTCATGGTTTTCAAGCTATAACTAATGACACACTACACGACTATGTATATAAAATTTAAAAAAAAAAACAACAAATATCAGCTATACTTACTACACCAATGTGTAGTAACAATACAATACAATCTACATCTTCCTGTCAATTTTCACTTATGTAAACCTAGCAGTTTTTGGGAAAAATGAACATCATACACAAAAACAGGCGGCCATCACGAATGGGGGACCTTAAAATGAAACATACAATTAAATGCTACTTTTGATTGATGATAAGAGGGCGCAAATTGATTTTCGCACTCCGGCTCCCAATGTCATTGGACGGCCCTGGCTCCTTACTTCTGTCAAGAAATCTTATTAAGGCTTGCAGCAACGCCAACGTTCTTGAGGATTTGTCGGTACTGATTTTTCGGGCGATAACGGGGATTCCATAGACGCAGTCTTTTTCAGATGCATTCTTATTTTATTCTGATTAAAATAAATAATAATAAAAATTTATCTCTCATCAAATTTGTATTATTTAAAATATACATTTTTTATATATTATCAACAGAGACGTGCCGATATGTAAGGGGTGCTTGGAGTGAATGCGATTCCAAAACTAACATCCGATCACGCAAGTTGACACTCAAGAAAGGAGACCCGGCGAACTGCGAAAGTATAAGAACAATCCAGAAGAAATGCAAGAAAGGTGAGTGTGTGTAACAATTATAATCGTTTTCTTTTCTTTCTTCTTTTCTTACAATACTACTACTACCTACTCTGAGTGGGGCTTGTCCTTGGGTGCATTCCTGCGCATACCGAATTAACCTCCAGTCAATGCTAGGGATTATATTGTCCATAGTCCTTAGTATTGGCCTTTCTATGATCCCATGCAAGCCCTGACAAAGTCCAAGCTGTTCTCACTCATGGCCTGTAAAGAAATATAAGTACCTCGTTTTCTTACGAATTTTTAATTTAAGTATGATTTACTTACATTGTGTATGTATTTTTTTTGTGACAATTGTAATGTAATTGATATGACATGTACATATAGTTTTATATTATTGTATTAAATAAAATACTTATGACTTACTTACAAGAGAATTTTTTGGATAAAATGTTAGTTAAATTGTGTCTTTAGGTGATTAGTGTTACGTCACGTACATGGAATAATTTATTGCTACATAATTAGCAAGCTTATAACTAAGTAGTCCATGTATAGGCCAAAATAAATAAATAATTACATAGAGAGTACATACAACACACGTCTTATTTTGTACTCTCCTCCAGCGGTTGAGTCTAGCTCCCGCGGCGATGTAGCCATGGGGTCTCGCCAGTGGTGCATCACGTTCATCCAACGGGGTAACATCATCGACGTACCACACACATAAATATAAACCCCAACAATTAATATTAGAGATGTCACTAATAGTGATTTGGCCGTATACCGAACATCGAATATACGGCCACGTCCTAGACTGAGAAGCGCCGAATATTCGGCTACCGAATCTTCATATATATTTAAGTTTATGAAAATTTATTATATACCTGTTTTTTAACATTAAGGGCTGCTGGCATAACATTGTTTAAGTTTATTTAAGAAACACTAAACGCATTTAGTACCCTTGCACAACGCAAAATGTGTCGCTAAATATGTTTAAAGAACTGCCAAAGTTAATCACCTAAAAATGGGTATTTAACTGCCCTAAATGCATTTAAGTACAAAAAAATAGATCCGCATTCTGTTTTGAACAATAGAAAAGCCAGATGGGTTCGGATTTTAACTGAAGCTAGTTCATTTAGTACAGTGTCGATACAATAGAATTCAGATATCTTTGGTAGACATTTTCTGATATAATTATTTTAATTCTTAAAATGAATTTGCACTTTGATTTGTATTCCGTTTAAAAGTGATAATACGATTGCGAATGTGCCTAGATATGCCAGGTATACCTTATTTTAAATGAAAAGAATACAGAATTAATATAGTAAATGTCAAAGTATAATCACAAACCTGGTGTCCATAGTGGCGAAAACTAATTTTCTAGTAAAATATTTATTGGTCTTTATGATTTGTGTATCTAGCTAAGGTCAAGTTAGAATATGGTTGAGGTTTTACCATATTAAGATATGGTCTTGGATTTCACTAAATAGTTGAGATTTTCAACACAAATGCACAATTCTACGTTATTCAATATTATACAACTATTGTTCACTTTCAACCAGTATTTATTAAATAATAAAACTACGTTTTAACGGTTTTAAGCGCGGTAATTTATTTGATTTTTGTTATTCCGACGTTTCGGCCACTTACATATACACATATATATATCTTATATAATAAAACTACGTTTTATTATGTATACAAGTCGCTAAAACTTAAGAAAACAGTATTTATTATTTGAAAATAAAACAGCACAGCAAAAAATCATTCTTCAGGTTGCCGCCAAAAATTCCGAAGCAAACTTAACCAAACGAATGAAATTTTAAAATGTCAAATTGGCATTGGCCAACTAAAATTCCTTTTTACGCAATAAATAACTAACATTAAAGCTAAATTTCGTGTGATTATTCGAAAAAATGGATCGCAGTGTGATACGAAACACATCTGGCTGTTTTACCGACGGCATAAATACATTTAGCTAAATAACATGGGAGACCGTCTTATGCAAGGCATCTTAAATACGTTTTGTGTGATACGTATTTAGGCAGTTTAATATGATTAACAATTTTTTTTTTAAAGGCGATATTTATGCAAGCGGCCCTTAATTATTCACACGATTTTATTAAGATTAACTTATGACTATCGTGACTTGAATACCTATTTGAAGTTGTATGGCTAATTCTATTATACCAATAGATATTTGCGTGTAGCGCTAGTAAAGTTGATCTATTTAATATTTCATTATAAAAACTGTTAATTATGTTTTATATTCAACAGCTTGTCGCTATGAGAAGTCATCCTGGAGCGAATGCAGTCCAAATGGTGAAATGACTCGGACCGATATGTTAAAAGCGAACAGCGACCCTACCTGTGATCAGAGTAGACGTATAACAAAGAAATGTAACAAAAACAAGCAAGTGAAAGCTGCCAAAGATAAGGGTAACTGAAGTCACAAACGAACTAAAACTTTATTATTTTTAAACCAATAGCAGAAAGTCGAAAAATTATTTTCCTAAAACCTAAGCCCACTCAAACAACTGTACATTTTGCTAGCGTAAGCTTCTAAGGCTAGTACGTTTGTCAATACCTGATTCATCTTTACTTTAATGAGTCTGGTATTGATAATTTGTATTGGCTTATGCGAGAAAAATTACAAGTGTAAGGCAATATTATTTTAAGTATTTTTAGAGTTCGATAGCCGAATGACAAATAGGGGTCTATATAAATTCATCAAGTCCATCCGTCTGTGTCCCAACCGTTTTATTCAGAGATTGTTGTCAATATGATGAAATGCACGAAAGAGATGCCAATATTAGTATCCAGTGGTGGCTCCGGCGTTTTGTAAGATAATAAAAAGTATCTCAGACAGTACATTTTATTGTTATCTACCCTATTAGGGTTAGTTTGGTCTTACTAGAGTTAGTAGATACAATAATAATCAAGTTTACATATCGTAAAACATATTTTAAAGAAAGGTAAAAAATTAAAACCTTATGCAAAGGAAGCATATAAGCGACTTTTTTAAGTGCCTAAATTCTTTGTTATCCTCCGATAAGAATTTATCTTTATTTATAATGTCAAGCATGGTTCAAATGTTATCTTTTAACCCTTAAAAGAATTCCGCGTCTAACTCTAGAAATTAAGAGAAATGAATTTACTACGTATAATTAAGGTACATAAAATGATAGGAATGTTGTTATACAGTGGACATTTATTGGATGAACAATAACGATGTTCAATTCTACGATGATAAGAGATTTTCTACTTACTACATACAATGCACATATATCGGTGTAATATACACATATCGGGTGTGTACATTACAACGATATAATTACATTAAAAGTAGCGATGTTTTATAAAGATAAATAATAGTAATCGACAAACAAACACACACATTGTGTTTAAATTACATTAGTTTGAGTATTTATGTATCTATTGCCTTTTTCCTGCGCCACCTACATCGCCTGATTCAAATTCCTTTAATTTAGGTTGCCTGGAAGATATCGCTTTAAGCGCTAAGGCCGCCTATTGTTTGCCTAGAAAATATTGTAAATATGGACTGTTTTTGTAATTGTATATTTTGGTGTGCAATAAAGTGTTATCTCTTTCTCTCTCTCACATTGTATATCCCTAAGCTAAGCGAGATACGCTTGTATTATGGGTAATATACAACGAACCACTTTGGGACCGATCCCATACACCCAAACCACGGTAAATAAAGGAAAATTTGTTTAAGAAATTTACCATGCCAATAATCGAACCCAGAGCCTCTGCGACATTGGTTTATTTTGCATATAACATTTCAGATATGGAACCTGCGAATATAAGAGTATATCATTAATATTATACCAGTTTCGATTACTAAATCATTTCGGATTATCCAATAGTTACGGATATTACCTTTTTTATGTACCGTAAGTGACAAATCGTGCGAGCGACGACATAATATTTACAAAAATTATCCCATATATTATTTTTGGAGTTCGGTATTCCATTGACAAAACATACACAAATTGACATATTGTTCAGATACCAAAAACCAAGCTTACTAATAAATACCTCACTTCAAGAACTACACTTACAAAACAAAGGCATTATTAGTACGATGTTTTGTGTAGTAAGTTATATACAAAGATGAATCTCAAATCGATCTCGGGGCTGAAGTGCTGACCTCATTTCCACGTGAGAAGGCAACGTTAATACGTTGCCCTAATTACAAGCCAGCCCTCTCATCACGAAGCCTCTTAACGCTCTGAAAGGTCTGTGTATCAGTGATAAGCTTGTGGTTTCCTAGGAGTGCTATTCAGTAGCGTACATATCCATGAGCCCTGTATGATTACTTGAGGGGGTAAGAGGCGCTTGACCACCTGAGGGCGGCGAATTTTTGTTTTCAGCCAGTTTCTATATCTTATAACTTATTTGCCTTAAAGGGAAGTGGGGCAGATTAATACAGAAAAAATTAATTTCATGTTGTGTGTCTCAAAAATGTCTTAAATAATATTTTATTTTGCTTTGTGTATAGCATAATTAATCAATATTATAACAGCAAAGAATAGAACCATTGAGTTGAAAAATAAAAATAATATGATGGTTTAAAAAAAATGGGTTTTGTATCAATCTACCCCAACCTTCGGGGCACTTAGATACATTGGATGAGGAACTTTGATACAATTGTGATGGATCACAATCAGTCTTACAAAATGTTAGGTTACAATTGTAATCATATTGTAATTAACAGTGTTCACACTAAAACTTGAACATTTTGGTAAATTTTCATAACAAATAATAAAAACTAATATTTCTTCAAACATCTATCAATTTTATTGCACATTATATTCACTTAGATTTAATTTCCTCCGTAGACAAAGTTTTTGATATAACATTCTTTACGTTCTCTTCGTCGATGCTTTTCCTATCAGTCTTGGGTACAAAAGCTCGTACGATTTTCTGAAAAAAACAATTAACGCCACGTATATGTGTATAGTGTATAAATGAATCAACAGACATTTTTAAAAAATTAAAATTTATATCAATTGAACTATTGAATTTATTTAAAAAAACACGTGTAATGTTAATTACTGACTGAAATTACTTACCTTTGGTATCTTAAGATATCAAGCAAACGACGTGAAACAGCGTTGAAACACTTTTACATATCTGGTGATTTTCTTAGTTAGCCGTGCAAAAAACACACTTGCTCTTGCCAAACGCCAAAGGTTGGCGGGCGGCGTAGCCGCAACAGCGTTCTTCAAACGTGTACAGACACATTTTTAGTGATGGCGCGGTTGGAATAACGTTTTCCAAAAATCATATATTGGTGGTGTATCATTGTACCCCCTGAATCAATGTGCCCCGCTTCCCCCTACTGGTTACATTCTAAACTACGTATAATTAACTTTTTAGATGTGTGGAGTTTATGTGGAGATGGATGTGGAGAGTTCAGGAGCTGAAGCTGCTTTAGGTGGAGTTGGTTGGGGTATCGAGCTAAATACTCTTTGCCCCGGCTTCAACTCGGAGGACAAGGACCCTCCGGTAACGTGACTTTGGAGCTGCTGGAGGCTTACCAATCGGTACCTACACAGCAACTTCCGATAGCCGATCTGTGGCTTCCGGTAGCTTTTACGCTTCACGTAGGCTGCATCGGCGGTTTGGTCGGCCATTCTGTGGCATCCGTTGGCCATCTCGGGCTTTAGTTGGCAATCAGTGGCCTTTCTGCGATTTTGGGGCGTTAGCGACCTCTCTAAATCAATATCCTCTGAGTGTACGAGGGCACGGGGGGTCGATCGCCAGATTAGTCGATGTTCCAATGACCGAGGGTGGAGGGGAGGGAGCAATTCTATGAAGATGTGTGTGGTGCCGGGACGATTGAACATTCGCCGAGCCGATATTGCTACAAACTCCTTCACACTGGTAATGCCTACATCGCGTGCGATGACGTCGTCCCTGACGTACTGATCCGCGCTGTACATTCTCTCAAGGCGATGCTTTGTTAGGCTTCTCTTCAATCTTTTCCCGATTTGTCGCGGAACATAGTGCAAACCACGCTGCAAAAATGAGTAAAATAGGGGACTTAATTCGGACGAGTAGATTCTGAAAATGTTTTAATTATTAATTATTGTCTGCCAGCGCAACACGTGAAAACTGCTGAACGGCTTTAAATGAAACTCGACATAGAGCTAGCTTGTATCCCAGGTCAACACTTAGGATGGTTTTTACTCCAGTAAATAGCGTCGTTTCAACAGATAGGGAAGGTTGTAGTTTTCAAAGACACATAATTGTCAATTTTTCGAATTTCTTAATAGTTCATAGACAGTCGTGCATATATCCAGTTTATCTATGTTAATCAATCTTTATTTACATTTTATATGATTAAATTATAATAATTATTATGTTATTAATTTAAAATAATTATTAAATTTTCTTTTACATTTTCACAGGTCGCAGAAATCGCCAATAAGTCTACAACTTCCGTTTAATTAGATTTAAATTTTGATTATTACAATGATGTTTGTTCGTTAGTTCTTATTTAATGTACCTAATAGTGCCAAAATAGAATAACCAAAGTAAATTTCCTTTATATTTATATTTTTTGTCACGGAAAAATAAATTTTACAATAACCGCCTCCATCATGAAACTGTCTTTCATGATTTTATTAAAGTAAGTAATAAATATTAGCTAAATATAAATAGTACAAGTTTAATGTAAACAATTAATTATATTGACATCACTTATGTAATGGTTTTAAAGTAGAAAACTCGTTTTATTATATTGATAAATCAAATCTTTGAAATATATTAAAATTAAGTACTTATGTGATAATCATTTTATTATTTATCCACCCCATCACCAGTATTAATCATAATACCCAAAAGTAATGATTTGCATAACGGGTCGGCCACGACCTTATCTCTATGACCGAAAGCTAAGCGCGATGCCACGAGCGTCAAAAACAAAAGATAAAAGACCCTGTAAACAAGTGGCATTAGCGCTACATGAATAGACTGAAAATGTAAGGGAACGACTCAATACTTAGCGTGATGATATTTCAGTCCCATACATTTTCTATTCTATCTGCTTAGCGCTAATGCCACTTGTCTACAAGGCAAGTTGTATGAAGCTCGCTACGAGTTCTCGTATTCCGCTGTAAGGCAAACTCGCTGCTCGTCGCTAAGCTAAGTTGTGGCCAGGCCTAGGCATGGAAAAAGGTAACGTCATCCACCGAATATAGTGGAACTAACATTAGGTGTACCGTATTCAAGAACTGGGATTGTACTTCTATAGCCTAGGTCGTGGT
Organism: Dendrolimus houi; assembly: GCA_039645545.1. Classification (NCBI taxonomy): domain Eukaryota; kingdom Metazoa; phylum Arthropoda; class Insecta; order Lepidoptera; family Lasiocampidae; genus Dendrolimus; species Dendrolimus houi. Next base: position 25,628,131 of record CM077123.1, on the reverse strand, counting down.
AGCTTAGTGGTTATGATGATAATGAACAGTGTCTCATCCCAATGACGTGGGTTCGAGTGCTGGTCGGGGAGCACACGCCGCTTTTTAAGCTGTCTGACCTACAAAGTGTACTAGGACTTTTCACGTAATTGTTTTATTATATTATTAGTCCATTAACATCTGATTTCGGATATTGACTAGCTATAAGCCTTTAAATTTTGCTATCTACCCAACGTAAATAAAGTCGCAGGTATATATACTATACACAAAGTACTTACCTTCAAGAGCTTATATTAATATTATTTTTTCAGTTTCAAAAATTAGCTTAACACAACCACAACACACAACTTATTCGAAAAAAGTTTAAAATAAATAATCTTTCCAAGTTCATTAAACTTTGTTCAGATAATTTATGATCTAGGGGTCGTCATGAGTAAATTGTTCTGGATGTGTTTTGTTATTGATAAATTAAGATAAGATTTACGGGACACCTTGTATACTAATACAACGTTCCAAATATGATAGTATATGCATTGTGCTTATCCAGGAAGGATTGTCGTGCTGGTTTTTAAATAGGTATCATTAAATCAAAATAATTCAAGAAATATAGTACGTATATATCAAATTGTGTCTATCTGTGATTTAAAAATAATCATCAATATTGATGTGAAAATTAACTACTATTTATACGACGCCTAATCATAAATAGCATATTATTTCAGCTTGAAACTTTATTTAGAAGCGGCTCCAAAACGGGTTAAAATTATTTCAGTGAAAATTTTAGGTGCAGATATTTTTTCAGGTGTGTCATTTCGACATCTTGCAACGTTGAGAACATTCGAATATTTTGTGAAGATTACTGCCATCTAGCGGGTAGTATGAGTGACACACCGCACTAAAGAAACCCGGGCATTACTAGTTTTACACAAAATTAAACATCAATTTTGGTTGCTCAGACTGTTTTTTAAAATACAAAAATATTCCTTTAAATTAACATGATCTGAAATTTTCAGAATGCGCTACTTTCATAAAAAATGTTAGTATATTTCTAAACATATTAAAATAGTTTAGATTAGAACTTCCTGGATAGTTTTTAAAGACAGATAATGATTCCTACATTAAAAGTATGTAGGAATCATTCTTTATTTTTTAAATTTCATAGTGCAAACTTCAATAGTTGACTAAGAAAACAAGGTGAAATAAAAGAATTAATTATCTTGCGCATGTATTAAATTTTACCAAATATAAAACGATAGTTGTATTTGAACCTCATTCAATTTCTCGTTAATTTATTTGCACCTATATTTAAACGTCTCCCGTCGTGTATTGAATGAAATTCAAAATCATCTATCAATTTTTATAGTCGAGATACATTAAAAATAATAATAAATAATTTAAATCTTAACTATGATAAATATTTCAATCACTAACAGTATAGTAATAAATCGTTTTATAAAATTACAAAAAAAAATGTCACGACAGAGTTCGTAGATGGAGTCACTGTCCTTTTACAATTCACAGCGTAATTCTAAAAATACTATCCGCCAACTATGAACATTATTTTTTTTGCCGTAAAATATCACAGGTATATTATTATGTGGACAACCACGAGGTCTCACTTGAATAGTTGCTTAGCATAATGCCAAATTCTAAAGAAGTACTCGTCCCGGCGAAGGAGCGAGCCGCGAGCGTAAGAATGTATGTCTGCATCCATGTTGTGTTCACGGAGCCACGACGTCGTTGTTTGCGTGCTGAACGACGTTGGTTCAGTTATCTCAGTTTGCTCGCCAGGTTCTTCGTCTGCATGCGAATCTGGACAACATTAGCATGTTAGAATATTTATATATACAGTAAATAAATTATAAACTAATGACCGGTTTCTATATCTCAGCGACAGTTCGTTTGCCTTACTATTGGTTAAAATTTGACATGAGCTCCATACAGGTAGTGTCAAAATTTAACCGATGGTAGGGCAAATGAACGGTTAGTAAGAAGTTAGACACAGGAACCAACCATAAATCTATAATCCTTCAAGGATATAAGTTGAAGGGTTATAGCTTCAAGACATTTAGTTAATGCAAGTATTTGCACGTCATGTAAATGACAAAACATACTGGAAACTTTATATTATGTACCTATGTTTTTGCAAATAAAGATTGAATACTAAGCCCGAGTCACTGTCTTCCAAGGATAAAATGGCCAAAAGCCTGGCTTTGTTATCTCGGATTACCATACTAATGCATTGTCCTAGGTAGACACCAATTCTCTAGTAATCTGAAGAGTTAATAAAGCTTTTAAGAGAGAACTCTGTAGAGGCTCTTGACCTCAAAACCCCCACGGCTGAAGCACCTCAACAGCAAACAAATAAAATAAATTTCTCTATATGTGACAAAATATAAATAAACACTGCTATATGCGATGCTTAATCGCAAATAACATACCCTTTCCAAGCATTTATTTTATTTTTGACACCTCGATGACGGATCATTTAATGTCCTAATTCGTTTCCGACTCGATTTGTTATAAAAATCGACTGAATTTATAAATAGGTTTTAATCGATTATTTTTCTTCAAAGTAGAACATTTCTTATTTTCAAATCGATTACTTTCGATTTATTTACGTATAGTGTCGATGTTTTATTAGTCTGTGCGTTATATGTCTCGCAGAACATCACTATTATGTCACCCACAACAATAAAGTACGACAATTATGTCATTTGTTTCATGTGGACTTGTTTGTCTTAAAGGGCTTAACTGGTTTCAATTAAAATATTAAAGATTCTAGGAATTTATCTGAAATCGTTATAATAAAACTACGTTTTAACGATTTTAAGCGATGTCAGATTATTGTCAGTCAACAATACTCGTTGACCCTTGACATCTTTGTCTTCAGTGATCACGAACGTTGGAATATCAAAAATCAAATAAATTACCGCGCTTAAAACCGTTAAAACGTAGTTCAACAAATCGCGAAAACTTAAGAAAATATTATCGTTATGTATGTTTTATTTCTATATCTAACAAAATCCAGAACACTGAGTATAAATAGTTTTAATGAATATATATATATATATATATATATATTTGTAAATATGACTGACTTCTAGTGGATAGGTAGAAAAACGACAGCGGGTATTATAATAAATTATTAGTTGAAAGTTTAGTGGTGATTTGCTATATCAAAACGTAACAGAAGAAAACCTTGTGGCGCTCATTGGAAATATAGGATTTAGGTGATTTACTGGACGATTGCCATTTTTGGCATAGCTTTATCTATCGTTAAGAATATGAAACATTATGCTTACCTTCAGATGGAATTACTTTGAATGGCTCATCCGACTCCAGAGGCTCGCTCATCCCTATCTCGTTACGAGCATAGATTCTTATCATATACGTGTGGTTTTCACTTAGATCTCTAATGTTGAACTTGAGTGTGTTCGCTTCGACTTTTCCAACTTCCATCCACATTGTTTTAGTGACGTCACGAATTGCGATATTATATCCGAGAAGCGGCGCACCGCCGTCCCATTCTGGGGTGCCCCATGATGTCATCACGATGTTGCTACCAACAGTACGTATTTCCAATGGCGCTGTAGGAGCCGTCGGCACAGCTGAATCAAATTAAATTGCCGGTTAAGAAGATTTGGATTGAACTTTCCATAGACGGTTTTCCCCTGGGCTACGAGATGGTTTTGTTTTGTAGTGTAATACTTACAAGCCAATAGATGGCGCTGTGCAATAATAGAGGTCACAAACGTTTCCCGAAACATACAAAGAACATATACAAATTTTCAACTATAAGAGTCGGACCTACGCCTGCGAGGAACAACACTAGCCTCGCTGGAAGATCTTCCTTTGAGACGGAGGAGCATTCCATCTTGCTCCTCCACCCTACTCGGGACACCCTCTTCAGTTTCACTAAATAATTTATTTTATTATATTTGGGGGGCTAATAGTTGAAATCTTAAAAACTAGGGTTAATATAAACAAGGAAAAGCCATTGATAAGCCTTCACAGATGGCAGAAAAAAAACTATCGACGACGATGCAATTAAAACTTGAAATCGATATAGCAAGTCATACATTACTGAATAAAGCCTGTTTTATCTGCAAAACATTAATGTAGAAAATTTGCATAAAGATTTATGTTTAAATTTTTCGATTACATACATATCAATCTCCAAGTCACATCACTAATATTTAAGAAAAAAAAAGTGTCGACAAAGATAACATTGTCATGTGTGAACGTTTATAAAGAAATACGCTGATTACGGTGTTTTAGTTTGATATAAATTATTTTAATACTGCTACAAAGTTAGTTAGTCAGTATTTATATGAAACTTCAAATTGGGCTTTCTAGAACGGCTAAACTTGTAGTATATAATACTTATTCCATTATAATTTGGAGCTTTTTTATTCTCTACTTTCATTAGCTCTGTCTCTACTTCAGACTAAGTACGATCTTCACTAGGCTATGTCTGTGCTTTAGGTGTTAGTCTATCTTCTTCTGTTAAACATTGCCAAAACTACAATCGTTTAAGACCGTTATAAAATTTCTTAGAGGCTGGGAAAGTTGACAGAAGCGCCTGATGTGGCAAAGATCCATAAACGACGGTATCTTCTTTCCATCAGGTGTTAGATTTACAATAAGGAGTAAACAATACAAAACTTACTCGCGTGCTTCTCTAACTTGACAGTTTGTGATTCGGTCGGCAAACTGATACCGATTGCGTTCTCAGCCGATATCCTGAAGATCAATTCTTCTTTTTCTTTAATATTTTCTATGCAATGCTCGTAGACAGAGCCACTCACAGTTATCGCTTTAGTCCAAGACTTTCCTTTAACTATCTTGTACTCGATGATATAATCTGAAATTAATAGAAGACACATGATATATGTTTGAATTCATTATATTAATACGTGAAGAAAAAACTTTGTACATCTTTTTATGAAAATTGCGCGGACGGAGGAGTATGAAATTTCGCACACTTATCTTATACACAAAAATGAATCGTAGAAATGTATGTACGAGCATAACTTGAGAACGACTTTACCGATTTTGATGATATTTGTTTCGTGTGTTTGAATGGGTCCCCGGATGGTTTAGATTCACAATTGGAACCGGTGGGTGGCGCTGAGATCGGGTTCTAGAATCCTCCTAATCACCTGGACCGATTTTGATGATTTTGTTTTTATGTCATGAAATAAAGTCTTTTATCATTTATATCATTTATTTAGTCAGCTAGTAGTTTATATAGAGAAGAAATGCAGAATGCTAATATTTATTAAAAATAAGCATAAAAATACATTAAATCAATTAAAATAACATTACACACACTACCATGTATTTGACACACACACGTATATATACCTCTTTCTTTATTGTTAAATTCAAACTAACAGTGTAGCCTTGGCGAAATCTGTGATTATAGAAGTATAGTTTTTAAGTACAGAACCTTAATAACGTTTTTTTATGTAGGGCTAAGTTAGCCCTACTATTTCCCTTGACTTAGTCAAGGACTATATGAACAGTTATTTATTTTGTATAACTTTATATTATTTATTTATTATATGTATGTAATATTATATTATGAATCAACTTCTTTAAGACTACTTGTAAATATAGTATATCTAGTATAGTCATGTTTATACAGTTTTACCTTAATAATGTTCAAACTTATAATTTAAATTAATTATGGTCGAATTTCGACCACTAGGCGACCACCAGTACCTTTAAAATAACAACCTATAAATGGTCCACTGCTGGGTTCGAGTCTCCCGTATTTTAGGGGTACAGACAGTATATGCGTACACATGCTTATGCAAAACAGATTGGCGGGTTATCTTGATGTGCAGGTTTCATCACGATGTTTGCTTTTACACGTTGCACAATAGGTTAGGCGATTGCCTAAGTGGTGCATGCTTCCAGCTACGATTTAAAACCGCGCCCGTTTAGCTTAAGGCGCGAGTGGCCTAACTATTAAGCTACCACTGCTTGGTTCTACTGGTTATATGAAAATATCTATAATGTTATAAAATTCTAAATATGCTGTCTCTGTACATTGAAGCTATTAAAAAAAACCAACCGGAATATACTATATAAACGGCAGAGAACACGACACAATTTTTTTTATATTTCTCGTTTGTTTTTGTTCGGGATTCACGTTAAAACTACTGGACCGATTTCGATGCAGTTTTCGCTGATCGGACAGCAAATACATAGACTTAAAATCAGCGCTACTATTTATCCCGGGAATCCCGCGGAAATGTTGCTGGGAATAATTTAAATTGGTAAGATTTAAATAAATTCGAATTCCAATGTGATTTTTTCACTGATCGATAGCAAATTTTATGTTATAAAATGTGTGATATTTTTTATCCCGGGAGTCCCGGGAGTTTGCAGTTGTCCGGGTGCATAAATATTAGCTTACTCCGACACAGTTTCCACAAAAACGATAGCTGCGGTGCTTTGTGTCTCGGGGATTTCAAGTCAAGGGTGGACGAAGTCGCGGGCATATCCTAGTAAATGTATAAATTTCATACTTGTAACAACGCTTCCGCCGTCGCTCTCCGGCGCTGCCCATTGCAGAGTGACCGATCTCGATGTGGTCTCCTTGACGTTGAAGTTTTGTGGTTGAGTGGGCGGCGCTGTGAAACCAACAATTACATGAAAAAAGTTGAATATAAAAACATAAAAGGCCTTATAAAAATCTTGCTAAGCAATGTTTAACCATCTCTTAAGTAGAAGGGGGAAACAGCTCTTTATCTATATCTCTTATAAACTTAAACTGGTTTTTGCTTATCTAAGAGGCGTACAAATAAATAATCTTACATAGAGTTTTTCCGATTGTTATCTTCTCTTCGGAAATGTAAGGCAAACTTGTACCAATTTCATTCCTCGCGCATATTCTGAACTGATAAGTAACTTTGAGGCTCAACTTTTGAATTTTAGCTGTTGTCTCCGTAACTGTGGCCACGTGTTTCCATTTTTTGCCTTCTTGTTTGATTTCTACGCTGTAGTCGAGTATTGGCGAACCGCCGTTCTTCTCCGATGGATACCAAGTTATGGTCAATGAGTCGCTGTTAATACCGTAAATACCTAGCGGACCCAAGGGCGGTGACGGTACGTCTGCGAAATACAAAATTTAAATTACAAGGGTATGTTTCAATTTAAGTCGAAGATTATTTTAGAGTTCCTTAGGGTAAACTATAGTGTTTTTGACAACCCACTTGTTACGGCATCCCGTCACATTCCCGGAAAGCATCCCTTGCCCGGCAACATCTCCTCTTCCACCTTTATTCGGCCGGTTCTAACCAGAGGGCGCTGCGCACACACATGCCTCTCATTGGCCGATTCAAATTTCCAATGGCTGCCTAAGTAAGTATCGTAGCGACGCCACGCTCGCCGATAAATAGTCCAAAAAACGTTGGAAAACTACTGTAGTGTGCCCTAAAACCGTTTCTTAAAGTGCCAATTGTCGGGCGTTTGGTGTAGTGTTTGTGGAAACCAGGACGCTCGAATCCGGCCGAAATCCTGCATCATTCCTTACACGGTTCTAGTGACGGTAAGCGTTCATTCTTTTCTACTTGGTTCCCTAGGATTTGCGAGGCGGGATCAGGTCTAACAGAGAATCAGGGTTTGCTCCGGCTAAGTAGCCATTATCATATCTCATCACCACGCAATGATTAATTTTATTATTTTATTGAAGACATTATTTTTTTAATATTATTTATTTTATAAGCGTACAATTAAATAATCATTATTCGAGATGCCACGATAGTGATTTGGCCGATTATCGGATGTAAGGTATGTGCAATTCGCGCACAGTAGGTTAGTATTGAGGCAATAACTTGTGAAGTATTTTCTTACGTTCTCGCGAATGATAGGTAAACATAATTAAAACTACGTTTTAACGGTTTTTATATTTGATTCTGACTATAACATTAAATTAAAGTAATATAAAAAAAACGAATTTAATATATAATATATACAATTTTGAGTAATACGGGTGTTTCTTTTCACAATTTCGTATTCGACCGACTCGCACACAGTATTTGGCCGATTTTATTTATTGCTGAAGCACAGCAGACAGGCTTACGATCCAACTGTGTTGGAAAGTGGTTACCGTCGCCTATGGACATTAGCAATACCAGAGGGGATGCCAATGTGCTGCCGGCCTTAAGGAAATACCTGGAAATTGGTGTGTTTATCCACTTTAAATTTTGATATAAATCGAAGTGTCTTGATTAGAATGATGTTGAATTTGGGATTGTAAAAAGTTGTTTTGCTGCATCTAAACACTCATAATTTTATCGAGATAAGGATGGGCATGTATTCTGACTCTACCTTGCGTTTGGTCAGGTTCAAACTTCTAAAACTTACACATTAGTGAAAATTAATCTCGCACATAAACAGAACCCGATTTTTAAAAAAGAGTTAACTTGTCTCAAACCTTCAGTATAATTTTAAACTGAATATGTATCTTTTTTTGTTCGGGAGAACTATCCGTCATTTTTAGTGTTTCAACTTTAAACGATTCATTTTAATTACAAATGCATATTGGTTTTATTATAGGTGTATAATAAAACCAATATGCATGTGTGTGTGTGTGTGTGTGTGTCAGTGTGTGTGGTTGATGATGGTGATTGAAAAATTATAAAATTGAAAAGTGAAATTAAAAGATTGCAAAGAGAATTTGAATTTGAGCTGTTTGGAAAAAACTAGTTTTCTTTGAAAAATTATTTGTTCATTATATTTCTAAAGGTGTTGGGTTTAGTTACAAAGATATCAATGTTTAATTTTAATGCTAGATCGTTAAATTGTGAGGCGCTGCGGAGAAAGAAAGAATTTTGCCTATAGATGGTGGATGCAAAGGGTACATACAGCAACTGTCTCTGTTTAATGTCCAATTGTTGAGTGCGTAGTCCACCATTACAAAGAAGTTCAGGACAGTCGATAAAGCCGCTAGTTATATTAAGTAGAAAACAAATATCATTTACATTCCGCCTGTACTCTAAGGGTAGGAAATGGTAGCGTTGACAACGTTCAAAATAACTATTTATGTTTTGAATAGATTTATAGTCTAAATATCGAATAAATTTTTTCTACACTGCCTCAATACGCTTTACATATAGTTGATACATCGATAATGAATAAACTCAAAAACTACTGTACCGATTTCAAAAATTCTTTCACTATTCGCATTCTACATTATCCCTGAGTAACATAAACAGGAATAATTAATTAATATAATTGCATACAATATTGTTATATTGCTTCATAATTGACATACAAGGGAACATCAGTATCTCGTTTAGTTCTGTATTGACTCTCATAGTTATATAATTATATACAATAATTCTTTTACGCCGACTCTAACTTAGCTCTCGGTCATTTTTAATACAATATAAATAAAATACACAAGGTTATTTAAATAATAAAAAATACAATACAAAAGTGTCAATGAACTGAAAAGAACGAATGAAAAAAAAAAAGAAAATGGTGTAAATATTTACCGAGAGCAGTCTTGATAACAATAGGTTCACTCTCTAGCGCCTCAGAAAATCCAATGGGATTTTGAGCTATCACACGGAATATGTATTCACAGTTTTCATTCAACTTTTGAACACAATAAGTCTCTACGTCTTTATTTACATCTGCAACTTTCACCCATTGGTTAATCTTCGGCTCGTGCTTTTCTATAGCATACTTTGTGAGTTCTAGGCCACCGTCGTCTACGGGTGGTTTCCATTCAATTGTAACGGATTCTCGACTTATTTCTCGCATTATCACTGGACCTTCTGGCTTGCTTGGTTTATCTATAACAATAATTTTGTACATAAACTTGAATATAAAGGATATTACAAAAATGTATTTGTATTATGTATAAATAAATTCTTTTTCCATTAAATAAATTAAATACAATTGCTAGTAACGTTATTTATTACATGTCGTTCCAGACCACGGGCCATGAGAATGGCCATTTTGAAGTATTTACGTGGGGCAGTGTGACAACTCAATTGGACAATTTAATCTAGCTTTGGCGTAACACTAACAAGCTCCAGTGAATGTAAGATTATGGTGAGAAAGTATTATGAGACTATAGACTAGAAAGTAAAGTTTATATTGACAGTTGTTTTGAATAAATAAATAATATTAAACTTGCCATAAACTTTTAGTGTCACTTCAACTAAACTTGATCCAGCTTTATTATAAGCTTCTATGGAATATCTATTTGAATGCGAACGTTTTAGTTGATTAATGATTATTTTGCTTGTATTTTCCTCTCTTATTATTCTTACTTCATCTGTACTCTCTAATTTGTTGCCATTTCTAAACCATGATACAACTGGTTTAGGTATTCCAGTGACTGAAGCAGTGACGGACCATTCGTCGTCAACTTTGTGTTTCTGGTTGATCTCTTCTTCAGATATGAATATAATTGGTTTTTGTTGTATTTCAACAGTACAAGATGTTTCTGCTTCACCGTGTTCATTAGTTGCTACACACTTATAAACTCCTTCAGATGTTTCTGTCGTTGTTATTGCCAAAGAAGCTACTCTATTAATATATGTGGCTTTAGCAGTCTTAAGTTTTTTACCATCCTTGTACCAGGTGACCTTGGGTTGCGGGGTTCCACCAAAGATACACGTTAACTCTGTATCTTCGTTTGGTTCTCTAATCACATCTCTCAAAGGTTTCTCCACTGTGGGTGGTTGTAATTCTGGCGCCTTTTGTAGTTTTATGTATTCTGTGATCTCAGACGATTCGCTCACACCTACTTCATTAACTGCGAACACTCTAAATCGGTAAGAGATTTCTGTTTTCAAATTTTCTACAGAATATTGAGTTCTCTTGATGTTTTCTATTGATAACCACCTATTAAGCGATACAGTGAATTAGAAATTGCTTAAGTCTATAGAAGAAATGATTATATAAAATAAACATATTCAACAAGGAACATATTGTGGATTACTATATACTTACTCTTTTGAGTTTTCTTCCTGATATTCCACGATGTAGCAATCAATCTGAGAATTTCCTTTATTTGTGGGCTCTTCCCAACATAAATTAACAAAATTACTATCAATTTCAACCACATTAGGTTTTCCTGGTGGTGAAGGTATATCTGAAATGTCAAATATTATATTTATTTGAAAGTTATCATAATTTGTTATTTTATTTACTAAATACAATTTAATGCTGTAAATATCCACCTACCTATGACAATAATAGTGATGTCAATTTCAATTTCTCCACAGTTATTTTCTAGTCTGAGTCTATATGTTCCAGCATCGTTATTTTCAACCTTTTTGATGGTGAGACTAGCTGATTTTGAGTCAATGCTCGGTTTTGTGTGTTTAGATTTTTTAATTATCTTAGAATTCACAACCCATTCGTCATTTGGTTGAGGATTTGCTTCATAATTGACATACAAGGTAACATCAGTGCCTCGTTTAACTCTGTATTGACTCTCATAGTTATTTATTCGTGGCGCAAATTCTGTAACTGTAACATAAATTAGAAATATCTGAATACATAGCAATAATTATATGTGAAGACCTAAAAAATGTATTGCAAGTGTTATATTTGAAGAATACTAAATATCAACTAATAATACTAATAAAACTAATACTAATACTAAATATCTATCAACAATATTTATAAGAATTAATCTAAAAATATTTAAACATGTATTTGTTTCATTAACAGAGAACAAAATTGGTAAAAATTAAGAAATCCATATGTCTTAAATTTTTTAAAGTTTTATACAATTAAAGGCGATAAAAAAAATGAGCAAACATTACGTACCTTCTACTATTAATTTAGTTGCGCATTTTGCATCTAACATAGAACAAGAATATTCGCATTGATCTTCTTCTGTACATTTTCGTATGATCAATGTACGCTTTTTAAAATCGGATATTAAAGTAAACTTCTCTGTGTCTTCAATAACCGTCTTCTTTTTAAACCAGGTGACGTCATATGTTTCATCAGGAATTTCGACAGTCAAATAAGCATCTGTGTTAGCAGGAACTACGACTACTTCTGGTAAACGTAATGTGAAGTCTACAGACGGTTCTTCAACGATGAGTTTAGCTGTACATCTGTCATTACCAACTTCACAAGCATATTCACCTTCATCGTTCAATACACAGTCATATATTTTAAGCTTTTGCTTCTTTCCGTCAATTGTTAGTTGCATGTGATTAGAAAATTGTATTTCAGAACCATCTTTAAACCATTGTACCAAAGCATCTCCTTTAGTGAGTTCAATTTCAAATGTAGCCTTGTTGCCTTTATTTACCTTTTGATCTTGAAGGCGTGATATTATTTCTGGAGGTAATTCCACAACGGTTACTTCTGCGGTACAGAAGTCATCTCGAAGTATACATGTATATTCACCTTCATCATGCACTGACGTGTTTCGAATGTATAATTTTCTAATATTACCTCTTTTTTCTAGTTCATATTTATTTTTCTTGTGTTTTATTTTCTCACCATCCTTCTCCCAAATAACATCAGCTGTTTCTGAGTTTATTTCAACCTCTAAAATAGCTACATCCCTTTCTTTTACTTCGAAGTCCTGAAGTCTACGAACAAATTCTGGCAAAGTCTCATGTACAATTAGTTTTGTTTTTGTCTCTAGATCTTTAACTACACAGACAATGTCGCCAATATCTGTTAATTTGGTTTTCTTTATCCTTAATTTGTGCACACGACCTTCCTGAATAATTTCTCTGTGGTCCATACCACTGACTTCTTTCCCTTTGTGATACCACTTAGTTGAGACAGTATGAGATGTATGACATTCTAATATGACGGTTTCGCCTTCCTCTACTTCATACGTAGACTCTAAGTTTTTAACAAAGGTGACCCTATCCACATCAATAGTTACGCGGGCACCATGAGATGCTTTACCTGCACTATTTGAAGCAACACATTTGTAATCACCCGAATCAATCTCGGAATCAACATTTGGAATGATAAGTTCAATATTTTCACCATCAAAGTTTTGTTTTACAGTATCTGAAGGTACTATTATTTCATTATTTCTGTACCATGTAACGGTCGGTACAGGATTACCCGTGACTTTTGCAACTAATTTTATAGTACCCTTTTCTTTGACAGTTATCTCTTGGAACCTATTTATGAAAAGAGGAGGTTCAGCGTTTTCCTCTGTTATTTCTGAAACAATGTTTAAAACATAATTATTATTGATTGAATATGGTAAAAGAAAAATGTTATTTAAAAATAATTGTATTAATGTTCGCCTATTTAAAAAAACTGGGTTAATGTTCTGAAAATACGGACTCAGTTTTGAATATCTAATTTTAAGGTACCCCATGCAAAGTCCTTACTTTTCAGGCCCTTGCCTGGACTTATTTTATTAATGAAATAATGCAAATGTCATATCACAAAGAATCAGTGTTTGTCTTATATATTAGGTTGGAGAAAAAGTTCCTTCGCATTTTATATAAAAATTCAAAAGGTTTTTTTATAAAGTTTATTTACATTTGACTAAAGTATGTAGGTGCCATTTTGTTGGATAACTTTTTGCCATCTTGTAGGTAGGGACGTGAACCCATTGCTATAAAAAATTTGGGGCTCCTGATCAAAAAACTGCGACAAGTGGTTTTGGCAGTCCTCTCGTGATGTTAACCTGACACTGCCTAAGGAATTCTGCAGAGACCGAAACAGGTGAAAATCTGGAGGTGCAAGGTCAGGACTATACGGCGGATGCATTAACACCTCCCAGCCAAACTCTCGTAATTTTTGCTGAGTGGCTAAAGATGTGTGAGGTCTAGCGTTATCGTGGTTTTTCACCATGAAACTTTTTGCTTTAATCTCATCAGTTGTTCGCAGTACAGTTCAGAATCGATGGTCCTGCCTGGCGGTAACAGCTCATAATGAATAATGCCCTTTCAATCCCACCATACACACAGCATCACCTTGTTGCGAGTTAACCCGGGTTTCGCCACAGTCTGTGAAGCCTGACCGGCCTTTGACCACGATCTTTTTCGCACGTTCTTGTCGTACGTGATCCACTTTTCATCACCCGTTATCAGCTTCTTCAAAAATGGTTCGGTTTCATTACGTCGTAATAAAGAATCACAAATGAGTACACGGTTCATTAGGTTTCTTTCAGTGAGCTCATGAGGCACCCAAATATCGAGCTTTTTTGTGTACCCCGCTTTTTTCAAATGCGCCAAAACCGTTTTGTGGTCAATTCTCAGTTCTCCAGCTACATCGTAACTACTAATATGCCGATCTTGCTCCACTTTTTCAAAAATGGCATCAATTTTGTCCGTAACAGGGCGACCAGAGCGACGTGCATCTTTGATATCAAAATTTCCGGACTGAAAACGCTTAAACCAAATTTGCGCTACTCTCACAGATACTGCATTAGGTACATAAACATCACAAATTATTTTCGCGGCTTGTGTTGCATTTTTATCTTTTTGGTAGTAAAATTTTAAAATGTATCGATTTTCTTCATTAGATTCACTCATTTTAACAATAAGAAAAACAAATGAAAATCACGCATTTTCCAATTTGAATTTGAAATTGTCTTCTTTAAAATTAGAACTTTTTAATGATATCAAAACCAGCCAGATACCAATGGTATAGCCAAAGAGATCTTATTACAAGTTTATACATACTACATGCGTAAAGACTTTTTCCCCAACCTATTATTTGTATATTGCCACAATATCAATAGGTATGCGAATTAACTTATAAACTTGAGATCCATTTAAAATATTACATTGATATGTTCTTAAATAAAAATATATCTAATATTAATAACTACGTTTTAACGGTTTTAAGCGCGGTAATTTGATTCTTATTATTCCGACTGTAACTCCAGCAAATAAAACAAGGAGATTTTTAAAATCGAAAGCAAGCGGCACGCGGACGAACGTAGGCACAAATAAAAACATATATCGCGGTGCGACGCGGACCGAAGACTAATTTCGCGTGCGCGGGCGACAACCGACGCCACCCACCCCCGCATCCTGCTCAACCCCCTCTGTTGCCATACGCGCGCCCTCTGCCGCCCCTCTTCGCCATTTATTTACAATATAATTTGACATTAAATAAATATTATAATGCGTCGCTAACACCGACGTTTCAGCTACTTTTCAGTAGCCGTGATCACGGAAGACTGCCACGTTGTATTTCGCGCCCTCCGGCGCGCAAACGCGCAAAGCGGCCTTCTTAAATTTGTCACTAAATATCATACGATAATTGTCGAGAGACTCCTTAATTTAGTTAAGTAAAATCACGCCACTTTTTAAAATGGCTTCTCCCCGACACGGAACGGGCGGAGGGCCGACCTGCCCCCGCCCCCTGCGTCTCTTACCTAGGCTTTAAAAGCCAGAGCCACTCCTGCGAGGCCCATTTATTCGCCGAGCAGTCGTCGCACTCTTTTTGTTGAAATAATTAAAAAATTTGAGTAGAAGCAGTGACGTTAATAAGATAAGGTACGTAGAATTCTTGTTAGAATCTCTCTCTCTCTCTTTCTTCTTCTTCTCCATGTTAGTGAGGTCTTGTTTACCTTTACAGACATGGCTTTATTCCGGTCATGCCAGGCAAGGGGTAGACCGCCGGATGAACCGGGAGGGTCATCCATAAAACATTAAAACCAGGACTTCTTTACTTCCCTTTTTAGGTGAGTGTTTTTTAACCCTCCCCAGAATTAGGTCTGTCCAATATTTAGTAGTAGGCTGTGTGACGTTCTTCGTATCCATACGCCTTCGAGCTCGTTCTCGAAGCCTGCCATCACCGGAAGGGTTAGCTGACTAGCTTACCCTTAACCATATTTAATTCTCCTCATCTCCCCCAAAGCAGTGAAAATAAATCAGCGACACCTCCTTCGTAAGAATTACTTATACCCATTATTCACTGGAATCCGTTCTCGAATTCCAGGGGGTCACGTTTGGACGAGAACAGCCTCTCGTTATCTACGTGGTCGACCAGCAGTTGAGTCGACCCACCGACACACATTCGACGCATCACATCACACCTTCGTTATCAACGTTTTCCACGTGCTTCCGACGCCTGGCGGCTGCGTGACGAAGGCCTCGTCGGGCAGCGCCGCCTGGGGTAGCGCCGGAGCAGACACTTCCCGCAATACGCGGACGGGATGGCGCACTTTTTAAAAACTACTTAAATCAAATTTTATCTACGACTATGCTAATATTTACAACGTAACTTTATGGTATATTTCACGGTTAGGAACCGTCTAGATCCCCACGCCTTGATAATCCTCCAGAACGGTAGTCCGTTGGTTTCAGAGCAGGTGACCAGGGATTAAGACCCGCGAGTCTTCCCTATTTTTTTAGAATAGATTAATGCTTAATCTAGATCATATGTTATGTTAATTCAGTGCGTTGCTTGACTCCCTAAGGAGGTAAATTAAAGAGAAGAAGCCTCAGCTCTGGTTGTTTGATTTGTGTCTTCCCTTGTATGGAAATCGACGGCCTATTCCCGGCCGCCGATTCCCATCCCGATAGCCGTGGTTATAAAACAAATTTCAAATCTTACAATCGCGTTGTTATATACAACCCCGTTATATATATATATATATATATATATATATATATATATATATATATATATATATACATATATAACAAGACAAACATTTCTGAGTGTTAATGAGTATTTTTAAAGTTTTATTTAGCCAATCGCCATCTTGTTCTTTTAATTATTTAATCATAATTTTGTTAATGGTTATTATTTATTCTATGGGAGCCTAATCTAATTTACCCCCCTTTCGCAACATGTTGTGGCTTGCAGAGAAGAAGTGGTGCAAGATTATTATGTATACTAGTCCCGAAAACTTAAGAAAATATTATAAAAAACATACCTTCTATTGTTAATACTGCGCTGGTCTCGGCGGTGCCCTCAGAATTTGTTGCCTTTAGTGTGTATACGCCATCCTCCTTGCCTTTTTTAGGTTTAATAATGGTTATGGTATGAGTATCTCCATCAGATTTGGTAGAAAGTGGCTTAACCGGCTTATTATTCTTGAACCAAGCAACAGTTGGTTGTGGATTGCCCACAACTTGTGTCGAAAGAACTATGCTTTCACCTTCCCTAATAGTAAGACTTCTTAGAGGCTCTATCACTTGAGGTTTTTCTTTTTCTCCTGTTTTTATTTTTAATACTATAGGTAAACTAGCTTCTCCTTCTCTGTTTACAGCCATAACTGTATATGTACCTTCCTGGATCTTTTTCACGTCAGATATTTTCAAAACACTGCAGTACATATGCATATCAGATTCAGTAGCTATTGAAATATTTTCATCTGGGAATATTTCTTCACCTTTAAAGAACCATGCTATATCCGGTTCAGGAATGGCTACAAGTCTGCACTCTAAAAATATTTGTGAACCTTCGGTAACATATTGTGCTTTAGGACGTTTAGAGAAAGTGGGTGGAATGCCTTCCAATATGTCGGCGAGCGAAGATTCTCTTGACAAACTCTTTCTTGAGAGAATAGTCATTTCAGAACCATGATCTGAAAGTGGGGCTTCGACAATCAATTCTGTAGTACTAGATGCGAAACCAGCAGCATTCTTAGCAACACAGGTGAAAGTACCAGCATCTTCTGGGAATACTTCACGAATGACAAGTGTAGCCACGTTGTCATCATCATAATACATTTGGAAATCTTGTGATGGCTTGATAATAGCTGTTTGCCTAAACCAAGTAATTTGCGGTCGTGGATAGCCCTCCACTTGACATTCAAATTGCACGGTTGAACCATCAGGTGTATGTTTTGGACGAAGCTTTTCTACGAATATAGGAGCTATGGCTGTCTCTTCTGAGGTCGGTTCTGAAATTTAAAAATAATCTTTAGAAATCATTTCTTATAGCATCTCTAGTGGAGAGCTTTGTAGTTTACAAGGAAGTAATTGCTTTTTTAATTTCAGTAACTGCGAATAAAATAATGTACACTTTATAGTATACGTGAATATATCGACACGCAGGATTGTGCAAAAGTAATATATAATATTTAAATAATAGTTTATGAAATAAATATAACATTGAATATATTCTGAATATACGTTTACTGATATAAAAAATATAATTAAGGCAATGCGCTTTTATTTACAAGTGCCTACTATAGCCAGCAAGTTCATTTACCTAGTTGCATTCTAGTCTATAATTTAATAGTAAACAATATATTGGTATTTTATAAATTATTTCAAAACTAGATATTTTCTCCACTTTCGCCAGCGTAAACTTGGAAATGTATCATTTTCGAGATAAAAAAATATAATATGAAATATATAATAATTTTGATATCTAAGAGATATCAAAATTAAGCGACGTGTAGAGTCACAGTCAACATACAAGTGATACTAATGGGACCCTACCCAATAATATTCAGATCAGAGAAGATATTGAAAGAATTCTACAGATTAAATCTATCAAAACGTAAATTATTAGGCCATGAAGATTATCGATCTCTTAGAGCAGAATTCTCTAATGATTTTCATAAACCTTTTCTTAAATATGACCAAACAAACAAGCGAACCCGCTTTTACGTGTAAATTCAATGTGCATTTGGTTTAATACCTACTAAATTAATTTGTCAATCACATTTTCAATTTTTATTTACTTTACGATCACTTATTAGGAATACTCACTTTCAAACACAGGAAGCTTATCAATCTTTTCATTAAGTTTCTTCTGCAAATAGAGAGTATAATTCGCTTCATCCATTAAATACTGAGCTGGAACCCATCCTTTCTCTTCAGTAAGATGTTTTCGCACATACCACCAATCTTGATTTGTTGTTTCTGTTTAGAGGGAAAAAAGCAATATTGAATTGAAATACTTTTTTTAATAAAAAGACTCATTACAAATGCTTTTTAATTCCTCTACATATAATACTTAATAATATCTTTACCTAGTATGTACAGTCGTTCGCCTTCAACTAGATTGATAGCGTCACCAGTTTCTGCTACATAGGTATACACAGCAAAAACGATGTCTCCAGTGCGTACGTCTAGCGGTGATTCTGCAAAAGTTGATAATAATATGCACCAACACTTCTTGATGCGAGTAAATTTGATTAAGCGATTCTTCAAAAGCACGCTTTATACAGATTTTAGAGGGGAGAGTTCTACCCTCTCGCTCAGCGGCTTTTCAAACTCGCAATGCATTTAATTCGCGTTTATAAATTACTAGTTGTACCAGCGAAACTTCTCTCGCGTAGAGATCAATTTATATGCCACTTTGAACATACACGTTGTCATGACAATCTGGCATTGTAAAACTTCAAATATTGAAGTAATGGTGTTACTGATAGATATGCCGGTCGTATTATGTGTGTCGTACACTACTTAGACTCTTATCGACTATTGTCTTAAAATTGGGTATAGTCATGCTTCCGCAATATTTCAGAAAGTACAGAGTTAAGTGTTGTGCGACTTACCAGGGAATTCTTGCTCTCTAGATATGCTCATCGAGGCGTCAGCTTCTGTAAAATGTATCGTGATAATTTAAAGCAGGTTATCTGTCTTCTCCTTTGTTTGTGATTAATCTAAATTTTTACTGGATGCTTTGATTTAGTTGATTATTGTTGCTTTTAAAACGTTGTCAAAAATAAAATAAAATTATTTGCATTAGTTCGTGTGATTATAGTGTTTTATTTAAAATTATTAAAAAAATATTTAAAGTTTTTTAGGGTTTCGAGGCTAAATGACTACAACAAAAACCTCTATGGAACATTGTATGTATTCCTTTGTGCAAGTTATTATATTCTTTTACGATTTATGTTACATGTCTTCAGTCACACCACAATTCTTCATATTATTGTTCATAAGATCGAGCCATAACTTTTTTGGCCTAATACTGTTTTCAACACTTAACTCGAACAATTTTACATAAAATAAATTCTGATAATTAAGAATATTTATAATTATGTTACTTATTAACAAATTAAAATAAATAAAGTTGCAATATTATTGATAATTAATCTTAATTTTATGCTACGTTATAATTAAAGGTGATAGTATATATTACAGTTTCTTGTAAAATATAAGTTAGATAATATTAGATATCATTTATGAAGTCAGCAAAAGTATAAAAAAAAATACATTTAGTCTTAGTTTAAATACGTTTGATGAGTAATTCACATGAAATATGTTTATAATAGCGAAAAGTATACATGTTATTATTAAAGCATAGCAAGCCAAAACACAATACATACAGACGACATAATCTAATAACTAATTAGTAATATTAAGCGTTCTTAAATATATTTCTGCGACAATTCAATTCGTATAATAGAAGAGCTAGCGGTCGATTAGTTCCTTGCTTAGCATAATACAAGGAATATTTAATGGCTTGTATCTATCATATTTAAGTTGTTAGGACACGCGCATCTCATTTAAGACGTGAACTCGAATCTTAATAAGCAGTGCGTATCAATTAGAACATTTCTGGAGCACATTACTTCAATCACCACGTGCTGAGAGTAAAGAAAGACTTATGGTGGTATACGCATCTTACGTCTTGCCAATTCTCCTGAAATGCGCGAGACAATCTGCTTATTACAATTGTCATAATATTAAATACTATTAACACCATTACGTACAAATTAGTATCCGAATGCCTAGCATAGAACCTACTATACCTTGAATTTTAATTACCTGGACTAAAATGACAGCTGTGATCGACCTTTTTTTTTTAGGTAGCAAGCTTGGAGCATAGTGTTTTAGTATGGCTATTCATAAGTGAGTTATTGATTCAATTCACCATTGTGAGGTTCACCTCACAATGGTGAATTGAGTCAACTCACTCCTCTGAGTCCTATAGGATTCATCCTATAGGACTCAGAGGAGTTGTGTTCTTGATTCAACTCACCACTGTGAATCAATGACTCACACAGCTCACTTATGAATGAGCCATACTACAACACTATGCTTCAAGCTTGCAACATAAAAAAAAAGTTAATCGCAGCTGTCATTTTAGTCCAGGTAATTAAAAATCAGAGTATAAATAAGTTACTGGAATCAACCTTTAGCTCTTATACTATGAAATAAGCACTGTTATACAATTAAATTAAAATCAATTAGCGTTTTATTATATTTTCATAAGATAACTCTATATAAATGTCGTTTTGATATTTCTATCACTTTGCATTGGAGATGTTTTTAAGAATGTCTTTATGTTGAAAAGTAATAGTGGATGAATTTCGAAAGGGCACAATATAAATATAATCGTATCTATACTTGTTGATATACATAATCATTATTAACATTTGACAATTAGGTCATTCTGTAAAAAATCTCAATATAAAGGGATTTATTTAATCATCAAAAGATATAACGAGATATTAATAAAATATTTATATCTCATTATTTTATTTTATTTTAAGTTTTGTATATTATGAAATAATATAAAGTGATTTTTAGTTCTATGTGTAAGTAAAAGCGGTTATTTAATATTTTTTTCAAATATTACAATTGCGAGTTAACATTAAAAATAACTGAAGTTTTTTAAAACGGATATCATTATATACCTTGAATTTCAGTAGGCTTTTTGGGTTTTCGTTTAGTTGAAATAGTAAATTCTTCTTCGTAAGTCTCATCAGTAATTGACTTTTTGGGTTTCAACTCTATACTTAATTCTTCTACTTCACTAATTTCGTAGGTTGGCTTTTTAGGTTTACGTTTGATCACCATTTGTACATTTTCTTCTGATTCTGCTTCACTTATTACAACTTCTTCTGCTGGAGTATCATCTTCTATTTCCTTAACTATCCTGATTTCAGCCTCATCTTCCGCTTCAGACATTACAAACTTTTTCTTTGGTTTTATTTTTATTTCAGTGGAGGAAGTTAATTCTTCTCCAGGAACTTTATCAACTTTAGGTTTGAGTTCAAAACTCACTTCTTCTTCATTGTCTACTATATATTTTGGTTTTTTAGTTAATTTTAGATTTACCTCTTGAGAAATATCTTCTTCTTTAGGCTTTGGCTTCGAAATTCTAATGGCAGAAGTTATTTCTTCACTTACTTGCTCATCAACTTCTGTTGATTTCTTTATTGGCATAGACACGTCAACTTTTTCATCATCACTTTCTATAATTTCGACTACTTCCGGAGCACCCTCATATTCATTTTCTTCATAGAATTTTATAGACGTTTCATCGGCTTCCTCGTTAAACGTTGGTTGTCTTTGAGGTTTTAACTTGACTTTGCTGGACATAGAAATTTCTTCTTCAGCATAAGAATCTAACTGTATATTAAACTCTTGTTCCACGTCTTCTTTTGTTTTAGTTGTCTGTGGTCTAAACGTAACTGTCTCTGGTTCTGTGATTTCAGGTAAGTTAAGAGAAGCTTTTCTTACAGGTTTTAATTTTTTCTTGATAGTAACCTCGTCTACTATTTCGTCGGTTTTCTTTAAACTTGGCTTTCTAGGTTTGATTGTAAATTGTTCAGGTTCATCTTCGGTGCTTTTTTCGTCCTTAACTTCTGGTTTTGCTGTAATCTCATCTACTATTTCGTCGGTTTTCTTTAAACTTGGTTTTCTAGGTATGATAGTAAATTGTTCAGTTTCATCTTCAATGCTTTTTTCTTCCTTGTCTTCTGGTTTTTCTGTCTGCTTTTGTGCTTCGATAATGTCATCATACCCAAACTGCGGTTTCTCCAAGTCACTTTTTTCAATATCCGGTAGCTTTGGTTCTTTATATACCTTTTTCTTTATTTTTGCAGCTTCCTTAATATTCCTTGAAACAATTCCATTTTGCCTTATACTACCTATAAATGTTATTGAAGGTTTTATTATGTTTGGCGGCCAATCATTGACAAATTTTATCCTACTTTTTAATTGGAATTTCGGCAACTTTACTTCTGAAGTTTCTTCTTTTGGTTTAACTGAAGTTTTCTTAAGTTTTAATTTTGTAAATTGCGGCCCTTGTACACTTTCCGCGTGTTGAGGTTCACTCAGATTTAATTCTTTTCTTATTATTTTAATGGGCGTCGGTTTAGGTTTTGGTCTAGGAGAAGACTTTTCGCTCGTAACTGGCTTCTCATTTTCATCCACAATTTCATCACTAATTTTTTCGTCTTTAGGAAAATCTTCTATCTTCGGCGATTCTTCAGATTTTGGTTGTATTTCTTTTGGTTGCGCAGTTTTAATCGTTTTAACCTTTTTTACCTTTTTAACAGCTGTTTCTTCCATTTCTTTAATCAATGGTATAGTTTCTTGAGTGTCATCCAATTGATACTTCGTTTTAGTATCTTCTTCAGTTTTATAATCTTCTCTCTCAACTGGTTGTGGCATATATTCTGAAGGTTTTTCTTGTTTTACTGGCTCTTCTGTTTTATCGGAATCATCTTTGTCTAAAGACTCAGATTTTAGTAGCATCTGTTCTATAGGTTCAACTTTCGTAATTTCATTAATAACAACAACATCTTTTGGTTCAGTAAGTGAGAGTTTGCCTTCCTTCTTTGAAGATTTTTCTTTCTTTTTCGTGGGTTTATCTTCCTTATTTTTAGGTTTTTCTTCCTTATTTTCAGGTTTTTCTTCCTTCATTACAGATATTTCTTCCTCAAGTGTAGGTTTTTCTTTCTCTTTAGTAGGTTGCTCTTCCTTAGTTACAGATTTTTCTACCTCAGGTATAGGCTTTTCCTGATCTATAATAGATTTCACTTCTTTAGTCACAGGTTTTTCTTTCTCATGTATAGGTTTTTCTTCCTCTACAGGTTTTATTTCTTTCATCAAAGGTATTTTTTCCTCAGATATAGGTTTGTCTTCTTCTTTTGTATGTTCTTCTTCTTTTTTCGTAAATTTGACTTTCTTTTTTGAGGGCTTTTCTTCGACTGTAATAGGTTTTTCATTGTCTTGTATCTGCTCTATATCTTCTATCAGAGATTCTTCCGTCGTCGTTGGTTTTTCTTCTTCGATTATAGGTTTGTCTTCCTCTTTTGTACTTTTTTCTAATTTCTTTGAATGTACTTCTTTCTTCGTTGAAGGCGTTTCTTCTTTCTTTGTAGGTTTTTCGGGTTCCTCGAAACTGACAACTTCTTTCTCTTTGCCTTCAGGTTTAATTTCATCAGCCGAAACTGTTATAGACTCACTTCTTTCTGTGCGGAAATCAAATTCTTCAGGTTTTTCTAACTCTACCTTTTCTAGATCTGGAATTTTAGGTATTTGAATAGGTTTTCTTTTAATTTTAGCGGCTTCTTTTATGTTTCTTGAGAGTTCTCCATTTTGTCTAACGCTTCCTATTAATGTTATGTTCGGCTTAATTTCTTGAGGAGGCCAGTCATTTATGTATTTAATTCGACTTTTCAATTGAAATTTGGGTAATGATACTGTAGTTGGTTCTTGTTTAGGTTTAAGAGTTGGTTTCTTTAATTTCAGTTTAGTAAACTGTGGAGCATCAGTGCTTTCAGCGTGTTGAGCTTCATTCGGTTCTACATCAATTCTTTCGACTTTCATAGGAATCAGTTTAGTTGGTTTCTTTTTACTAGGTTTAGGTTTAACAGTGTCTTCTTCTTTTATGGTGTCTTCAACGTGTTTGACGTCCATTTTGGTCGGCACCTCTTCGTCATCGATGGTTTTACTTAAGGGTTCTGTAACACAGTTACATAAAAGTCATTACTATAAACGTAATATATTTATTTAAACGAAAACATTATAGAAACAAAAGCATAGGAGTGATAAAACCATTTATAGAAACTACATAATTATAATTACCTCGTAATAATTTAATCCGTTTTACTTTAAAACGAAATAAAAGGATAACACTTAATTTTCTAGTACATTTTATTTTTTAACTAAACAAAAAATACAAACAGTAAACAATTTGGTCCCATGATTATTTACACAATTTGCAGACCACGGACTTCGAAGCAGACGCTCCGAACGCAATCGTGATTAACGTTCCGGTGATGATTATTAATTAAGAACTTTATCAACAATCACCTGTAGTGAAATTTGAAACAATATATCAAAATATCGCAATAAATAGTAATTTTTAGGTTCTGTGTCCAAATGGCTAGGTAAATATGCATATAGAACACACCATGTATTTTATATGTAAAAAAAATAGGTATAATAGTTGAGTAGTATAATTATATATAAATATAATTGCGAAATAACTAAAAATTAGGAATGGTCGGCTGTACATCTCCCTGAAAAATGAAAATTCTGTGTATACAGGTATAGAGGTGTAGAATGTCTATAGGTAAGGTCTTAAAAATACATAACGATGTTCGTTGGGATTTTTTATTTAAGATCTATAGCTAGTCTTGTTTTGAAGTCGCTGTAAGTGAACCGCCCAATCACTAACCTGTGATAAAATAATGATTAAAACTCTGAAAAAATCCAGGTTAAATCTGAAAAATACTTAATAAAAATTGGTTCGAAAAAGATATATTATTTAGTATTTCATGATGTACTAAATTATCATTTTTATTTTTGTGGTGGTGTGCCGTTGCTGCCACCATGGAACGCATCTGCACTGTGCACGCGTGCTCGAGTGATTTTTATTTGTAAGTTAGTCAAAGATAGTGTGTGAATGCGCGCGCGCGCCCTTGTGTGTGTTTGTGTGTGGAACGTTTGTATATTCTGTATGACAAATTACGAAGTGAATATTTAACTTAAAAGCGCATATGAAGATAGGACCTAATAACATTGTACAAATAAATAAATTCATAACACAAATAAAAAGACCTAAATAAATACTTATTAAAAATAGTTGGTAGCTTAACATAATTGTTGATTTGTTATGGTTGACGTAAAGTATAAGTATGTGGTTGACGGCTCATCCAGAGAACACCGTAAGCTCCTCTCGGTCCAGATAGGGGCGATAGCCCTTAACAGGGCCTTATTAAATACTAAGGTAATGGCAACATATTTTTCTGTAAAGTAGTCCGTAGGGATATACTTAACAGGATAGATAGACAAGGCATCTCAACAATCTTATATTGTATCTTTACTCAGCTGAGAAGAATGACATTTAATGTTTCTAAATCTCTAAAAGCAATAAATTGTATATTTGACTTTTTTATTGCGATCTGTGTAATTTTATAAAATGGCTGACCCCAATGTTGCCACTTTGTAGAAATGGTACACATATAACCGTCACAGGCTCCTAATTTTGGATTTGATATTAAATGAGGCAAACAATGGCAAGTGTATAATGTATAATGCATAGGTAGATATACGCAAATGCGATCAACAATAATTAAAATAACTTTATTCGGAGAAAGGTCTGTATCAAACGACAAAGAAATAAAAATTGGAGATTAACATAATAGTCAATCTTATCAAGCCTGTATACGACCAATCTACAGCAGTTATTAAATATAATTTAGAAAAATATAACAAAAACTTGTAATAAAATGTACAACCAATTTCTCGAATTTTATTTTTCTACATAAATGGACAAACTTTACCTGCAAGACGTATCACGCCGCACTACATATAGTTTGATTATTGCTTTGCATTCTTGCTCCTGACTATGAATGTGTATAAACGGATTAAAGATTGATAAAAATTTAAAACTATGCAATAATATAAATCATACAAGCACGACAAATCTTGATGTACAGAAAAATATAACGCGTCAATGAAAGATTGTATGTAGTATATAGCATATCATATTGTATATTATCTACCCACAGGTAGATGATTTGAGTAGTATTGAATTTAGTCTAGACCTCTACTACCCTAGCCGTGTGTAGTGTCAGTGTTTCTGATAAAGGTGTGGTAGTGTTGTCAGTGAGTTCCTCTGTTTTGTGTACTGAGATGATAGGTTGTTTGTCATCCTCCTGTTCAGTGGTGATTAGTGTCGTTTCGATTTTGGGACCTACCTTCTTTTTGATTGTGCGTCTTATGATTTTCTTTTGTGTGCGCTTACCGTCTGGCGTACGAGTCTCCTCAATCGTAGTCTCTTCGGGCAGCTCGACGATCTCAACTGCCTTGGTTTCTTCCGGTTCTTCGGGCGACTTCTCCTCGGTGACCGTGACAGTAGTAATAGGTGCCTCGTCATCCTTCTGTACAGTGGTGATTTCAGTAACTTTCTCCTTGGGGCCGTCCTTCTTGCAGATAACGCGTTTGGTCTTCCTGATCTTTTTCACTTCACCAGTTTCCGTACGCATTTGTGTAACCTGTACTGTCTCTGGAGTTTCCTCCACTATTCTAGCCGTGTGTAGTGTGTGTGTTTCTGACAAAGGTGTGGTAGTGTCGTCAGTGAGTTCCTCTGTTTTGTGTACTGAGATGATAGGTTGTTTGTCATCTTCCTGTTCAGTGGTGATTTGTGTAGTTTCGATTTTGGGACCTACCTTCTTTTTGATTGTGCGTCTTATGATTTTCTTTTGTGTGCGCTTACCGTCTGGCGTACGAGTCTCCTCAATCGTAGTCTCTTCGGGCAGCTCGACGATCTCAATCGGCTTGAATTCTTCTGGTTCTTCGGGCGCCTTCTCTTCGGTGACCGTGACAGTAGTAATAGGTTCCTCGTCATCCTTCTGTATAGTGGTGATTTCAGTAACTTCCTCCTTGGGACCATCTTTCTTGCGGATAACGCGTTTGGTCTTCTTGATCTTTTTCACTTCACCAGTTTCCGTACGCATTTGTGTAACGTGTACTGTCTCTGGAGTTTCCTCCACTATTCTAGCCGTGTGTAGTGTGTGTGTTTCTGACAAAGGTGTGGTAGTGTCGTCAGTGAGTTCCTCTGTTTTGTGTACTGAGATGACAGGTTGTTTGTCATCTTCCTGTTCAGTGGTGATTTGTGTGGTTTCGATTATAGGACCTACCTTCTTTTTGATTGTGCGTCGTATGATTTTCTTTTGTGTGCGCTTACCGTCTGGCGTACGAGTCTCCTCAATCGTAGTCTCTTCAGGCAGCTCGACGATTTCAACTGGCTTGGTTTCTTCCGGTTCTTCGGGCGCCTTCTCCTCGGTGACCGTGACAGTAGTAATAGGTGCTTCGTCATCCTTCTGTATAGTGGTGATTTCAGTAACTTCCTCCTTAGGACCATCCTTTTTCCGAATGACCCGTTTGGTCTTTCTGATCTTTTTCACTTCACCAGTTTCCGTACGCATTTGTGTAATGTCGACTGTTTCGGGAGTTTCTTCGATTACTTTAGCCTCTTCGGGTTTGTGTACATTTGTGAGTGGTGTGGTAGTGTAGTCAGTGAGTTCCTCTGTTTTGTATATTGAGATGACAGGTTGTTTGTCATCTTCCTGTTCAGTGGTGATATGTGTGGTTTCGATTTTGGGACCTACCTTCTTTTTGATTGTGCGTCTTATGATTTTCTTTTGTGTGCGCTTACCGTCTGGCGTACGAGTCTCCTCCATCGTAGTCTCTTCGGGCAGCTCGACGATCTCAACTGGCTTGGTTTCTTCCGGTTCTTCGGGCGCCTTCTCCTCGGTGACCGTGACAGTAGTAATAGGTGCTTCGTCATCCTTCTGTATAGTGGTGATTTCAGTAACTTGCTCCTTGGGACCATCCTTTTTCCGAATGACCCGTTTGGTCTTCCTGATCTTTTTCACTTCACCAGTTTCCGTACGCATTTGTGTAATGTCGACTGTTTCGGGAGATTCTTCGATTACTTTAGCCTCTTCGGGTTTGTGTAAATTTGTGAGTGGTGTGGTAGTGTAGTCAGTGAATTCCTCTGTTTTGTATATTGAGATGACAGGTTGTTTGTCATCTTCCTGTTCAGTGGTGATTTGTGTGGTTTCGATTTTGGGACCTACCTTCTTTTTGATTGTGCGTCTTATGATTTTCTTTTGTGTGCGCTTACCGTCTGGCGTACGAGTCTCCTCAATCGTAGTCTCTTCGGGCAGCTCAACGATCTCAACTGCCTTGGTTTCTTCCGGTTCTTCGGGCGACTTCTCCTCGGTGACCGTGACAGTAGTAATAGGTGCCTCGTCATCCTTCTGTACAGTGGTGATTTCAGTAACTTTCTCCTTGGGACCATCTTTCTTGCGGATAACGCGTTTGGTCTTCTTGATCTTTTTCACTTCACCAGTTTCCGTACGCACTTGGGTAACCTCGATTGTTTCGGGAGTTTCTTCGATTACTTTAGCCTCGTCGGGTTTGTGTAAATCTGTGAGTGGTGTGGTAGTGTCGTCAGTGATTTCCTCTGTTTTGTGTACTGAGATGACAGGTTGTTTGTCATCTTCTTGTTCAGTGGTGATTTGTGTAGTTTCGATTTTGGGACCTACCTTCTTTTTGATTGTGCGTCTTATGATTTTCTTTTGTGTGCGCTTACCGTCTGGCGTACGAGTGTCCTCAATCGTAGTCTCTTCGGGCAGCTCGACGACCTCAACTGGCTTGGTTTCTTCCCGTTCTTCGGGCGCCTTCTCCTCGGTGACCGTAACAGTAGTAATAGGTTCCTCGTCATCCTTCTGTATAGTGGTGATTTCAGTAACTTCCTCCTTGGGACCATCTTTCTTGCGGATAACGCGTTTGGTCTTCTTGATCTTTTTCACTTCACCAGTTTCCGTACGCGTTTGTGTAATCTCGACTGTTTCGGGAGTTTCTTCGATTACTTTAGCCTCGTCGGGTTTGTGTAAATCTGTGAGTGGTGTGGTAGTGTCGTCAGTGATTTCCTCTGTTTTGTGTACTGAGATGACAGGTTGTTTGTCATCTTCCTGTTCAGTGGTGATTTGTGTGGTTTCGATTATAGGACCTACCTTCTTTTTGATTGTGCGTCGTATGATTTTCTTTTGTTTGCGCTTACCGTCTGGCGTACGAGTCTCCTCAATTGTAGTCTCTTCAGGCAGCTCGACGATTTCAACTGGCTTGGTTTCCTCCGGTTCTTCGGGCGCCTTCTCCTCGGTGACCGTGACAGTAGTAATAGGTGCTTCGTCATCCTTCTGTATAGTGGTGATTTCAGTAACTTCCTCCTTAGGACCATCCTTTTTCCGAATGACCCGTTTGGTCTTTCTGATCTTTTTCACTTCACCAGTTTCCGTACGCATTTGTGTAACGTGTACTGTCTCTGGAGTTTCCTCCACTATTCTAGCCGTGTGTAGTGTGTGTGTTTCTGACAAAGGTGTGGTAGTGTCGTCAGTGAGTTCCTCTGTTTTGTGTACTGAGATGACAGGTTGTTTGTCATCTTCCTGTTCAGTGGTGATTTGTGTAGTTTCGATTTTGGGACCTACCTTCTTTTTGATTGTGCGTCTTATGATTTTCTTTTGTGTGCGCTTACCGTCTGGCGTACGAGTCTCCTCAATCGTAGTCTCTTCGGGGAGCTCGATGATCTCAACTGGCTTGATTTCTTCCCGTTCTTCGGGCGACTTCTCCTCGGTGACCGTGACAGTAGTAATAGGTGGCTCGTCATCCTCTTGTACAGTGGTGATTTCAGTAACTTCCTCCGTGGGGCCGTCCTTCTTGCGGATAACGCGTTTGGTCTTCCCGATCTTTTTCACTTCACCAGTTTCCGTACGCATTTGTGTAACCTGTACTGTCTCTGGAGTTTCCTCCACAATTCTAGCCGTGTGTAGTGTGTGTGTTTCTGACAAAGGTGTGGTAGTGTCGTCAGTGAGTTCCTCTGTTTTGTGTACTGAGATGATAGGTTGTTTGTCGTCTTCCTGTTCAGTGGTGATTTGTGTAGTTTCGATTTTGGGACCTACCTTCTTTTTGATTGTGCGTCTTATGATTTTCTTTTGTGTGCGCTTACCGTCTGGCGTACGAGTCTCCTCAATCGTAGTCTCTTCGGGCAGCTCGACGATCTCAATCGGCTTGAATTCTTCTGGTTCTTCGGGCGCCTTCTCTTCGGTGACCGTGACAGTAGTAATAGGTTCCTCGTCATCCTTCTGTATAGTGGTGATTTCAGTAACTTCCTCCTTGGGACCATCTTTCTTGCGGATAACGCGTTTGGTCTTCTTGATCTTTTTCACTTCACCAGTTTCCGTACGCACTTGGGTAACCTCGATTGTTTCGGGAGTTTCTTCGATTATTTTAGCCTCGTCGGGTTTGTGTAAATCTGTGAGTGGTGTGGTAGTGTCGTCAGTGATTTCCTCTGTTTTGTGTACTGAGATGACAGGTTGTTTGTCATCTTCCTGTTCAGTGGTGATCTGTGTCTTTTCGATTTTGGGACCTACCTTCTTTTTGATTGTGCGTCTTATGATTTTCTTTTGTGTGCGCTTACCGTCTGGCGTACGAGTCTCCTCAATCGCAGTCTCTTCGGGCAGCTCGACGATTTCAACTGGCTTGGTTTCCTCCGGTTCTTCGGGCGCCTTCTCCTCGGTGACCGTGACAGTAGTAATAGGTGCTTCGTCATCCTTCTGTATAGTGGTGATTTCAGTAACTTCCTCCTTAGGACCATCCTTTTTCCGAATGACCCGTTTGGTCTTTCTAATCTTTTTCACTTCACCAGTTTCCGTACGCATTTGTGTAACGTGTACTGTCTCTGGAGTTTCCTCCACTATTCTAGCCGTGTGTGTGTGTGTGTGTTTCTGACAAAGGTGTGGTAGTGTCGTCAGTGAGTTCCTCTGTTTTGTGTACTGAGATGATAGGTTGTTTGTCATCTTCCTGTTCAGTGGTGATTTGTGTAGTTTCGATTTTGGGACCTACCTTCTTTTTGATTGTGCGTCTTATGATTTTCTTTTGTGTGCGCTTACCGTCTGGCGTACGAGTCTCCTCAATCGTAGTCTCTTCGGGCAGCTCGACGATCTCAATCGGCTTGAATTCTTCTGGTTCTTCGGGCGCCTTCTCTTCGGTGACCGTGACAGTAGTAATAGGTTCCTCGTCATCCTTCTGTATAGTGGTGATTTCAGTAACTTCCTCCTTGGGACCATCTTTCTTGCGGATAACGCGTTTGGTCTTCTTGATCTTTTTCACTTCACCAGTTTCCGTACGCACTTGGGTAACCTCG
Source organism: Dendrolimus houi (assembly GCA_039645545.1). NCBI lineage: Eukaryota > Metazoa > Arthropoda > Insecta > Lepidoptera > Lasiocampidae > Dendrolimus > Dendrolimus houi. Next base: position 25,596,292 of record CM077123.1, on the reverse strand, counting down.
ATTGTTTCGGGAGTTTCTTCGATTACTTTAGCCTCGTCGGGTTTGTGTAAATCTGTGAGTGGTGTGGTAGTGTCGTCAGTGATTTCCTCTGTTTTGTGTACTGAGATGACAGGTTGTTTGTCATCTTCCTGTTCAGTGGTGATCTGTGTCGTTTCGATTTTGGGACCTACCTTCTTTTTGATTGTGCGTCTTATGATTTTCTTTTGTGTGCGCTTACCGTCTGGCGTACGAGTCTCCTCAATCGTAGTCTCTTCGGGCAGCTCGACGATTTCAAATGGCTTGGTTTCCTCCGGTTCTTCGGGCGCCTTCTCCTCGGTGACCGTGACAGTAGTAATAGGTGCTTCGTCATCCTTCTGTATAGTGGTGATTTCAGTAACTTCCTCCTTAGGACCATCCTTTTTCCGAATGACCCGTTTGGTCTTTCTAATCTTTTTCACTTCACCAGTTACCGTACGCATTTGTGTAACGTGTACTGTCTCTGGAGTTTCCTCCACTATTCTAGCCGTGTGTAGTGTGTGTGTTTCTGACAAAGGTGTGGTAGTGTCGTTAGTGAGTTCCTCTGTTTTGTGTACTGAGATGATAGGTTGTTTGTCATCTTCCTGTTCAGTGGTGATTTGTGTAGTTTCGATTTTGGGACCTACCTTCTTTTTGATTGTGCGTCTTATGATTTTCTTTGTGTGCGCTTACCGTCTGGCGTACGAGTCTCCTCAATCGTAGTCTCTTCGGGCAGCTCGACGATCTCAATCGGCTTGAATTCTTCTGGTTCTTCGGGCGCCTTCTCTTCGGTGACCGTGACAGTAGTAATAGGTTCCTCGTCATCCTTCTGTATAGTGGTGATTTCAGTAACTTCCTCCTTGGGACCATCTTTCTTGCGGATAACGCGTTTGGTCTTCTTGATCTTTTTCACTTCACCAGTTTCCGTACGCACTTGGGTAACCTCGATTGTTTCGGGAGTTTCTTCGATTATTTTAGCCTCGTCGGGTTTGTGTAAATCTGTGAGTGGTGTGGTAGTGTCGTCAGTGATTTCCTCTGTTTTGTGTACTGAGATGACAGGTTGTTTGTCATCTTCCTGTTCAGTGGTGATCTGTGTCTTTTCGATTTTGGGACCTACCTTCTTTTTGATTGTGCGTCTTATGATTTTCTTTTGTGTGCGCTTACCGTCTGGCGTACGAGTCTCCTCAATCGTAGTCTCTTCGGGCAGCTCGACGATTTCAACTGGCTTGGTTTCCTCCGGTTCTTCGAGCGCCTTCTCCTCGGTGACCGTGACAGTAGTAATAGGTGCTTCGTCATCCTTCTGTATAGTGGTGATTTCAGTAACTTCCTCCTTAGGACCATCCTTTTTCCGAATGACCCGTTTGGTCTTTCTAATCTTTTTCACTTCACCAGTTTCCGTACGCATTTGTGTAACGTGTACTGTCTCTGGAGTTTCCTCCACTATTCTAGCCGTGTGTAGTGTGTGTGTTTCTGACAAAGGTGTGGTAGTGTCGTCAGTGAGTTCCTCTGTTTTGTGTACTGAGATGATAGGTTGTTTGTCATCTTCCTGATCAGTGGTGATTTGTGTAGTTTCGATTTTGGGACCTACCTTCTTTTTGATTGTGCGTCTTATGATTTTCTTTTGTGTGCGCTTACCGTCTGGCGTACGAGTCTCCTCAATCGTAGTCTCTTCGGGCAGCTCGACGATCTCAATCGGCTTGAATTCTTCTGGTTCTTCGGGCGCCTTCTCTTCGGTGACCGTGACAGTAGTAATAGGTTCCTCGTCATCCTTCTGTATAGTGGTGATTTCAGTAACTTCCTCCTTGGGACCATCTTTCTTGCGGATAACGCGTTTGGTCTTCTTGATCTTTTTCACTTCACCAGTTTCCGTACGCACTTGGGTAACCTCGATTGTTTCGGGAGTTTCTTCGATTACTTTAGCCTCGTCGGGTTTGTGTAAATCTGTGAGTGGTGTGGTAGTGTCGTCAGTGATTTCCTCTGTTTTGTGTACTGAGATGACAGGTTGTTTGTCATCTTCCTGTTCAGTGGTGATTTGTGTGGTTTCGATTTTGGGACCTACCTTCTTTTTGATTGTGCGTCTTATGATTTTCTTTTGTGTGCGCTTACCCTCTGGCGTACGAGTCTCCTCAATCGTAGTCTCTTCGGGCAGCTCGACGATCTCAACTGGCTTGGTTTCTTCCGGTTCTTCGGACGCCTTCTCCTCGGTGACCGTGACAGTAGTAATAGGTGCTTCGTCATCCTTCTGTATAGTGGTGATTTCAGTAACTTCCTCCTTAGGACCATCCTTTTTCCGAATGACCCGTTTGGTCTTTCTAATCTTTTTCACTTCACCAGTTACCGTACGCATTTGTGTAACGTGTACTGTCTCTGGAGTTTCCTCCACTATTCTAGCCGTGTGTAGTGTGTGTGTTTCTGACAAAGGTGTGGTAGTGTCGTCAGTGAGTTCCTCTGTTTTGTGTACTGAGATGATAGGTTGTTTGTCATCTTCCTGTTCAGTGGTGATTTGTGTAGTTTCGATTTTGGGACCTACCTTCTTTTGATTGTGCGTCTTATGATTTTCTTTTGTGTGCGCTTACCGTCTGGCGTACGAGTCTCCTCAATCGTAGTCTCTTCGGGCAGCTCGACGATCTCAATCGGCTTGAATTCTTCTGGTTCTTCGGGCGCCTTCTCTTCGGTGACCGTGACAGTAGTAATAGGTTCCTCGTCATCCTTCTGTATAGTGGTGATTTCAGTAACTTCCTCCTTGGGACCATCTTTCTTGCGGATAACGCGTTTGGTCTTCTTGATCTTTTTCACTTCACCAGTTTCCGTACGCACTTGGGTAACCTCGATTGTTTCGGGAGTTTCTTCGATTACTTTAGCCTCGTCGGGTTTGTGTAAATCTGTGAGTGGTGTGGTAGTGTCGTCAGTGATTTCCTCTGTTTTGTGTACTGAGATGACAGGTTGTTTGTCATCTTCCTGTTCAGCGGTGATTTGTGTGGTTTCGATTTTGGGACCTACCTTCTTTTTGATTGTGCGTCTTATGATTTTCTTTTGTGTGCGCTTACCCTCTGGCGTACGAGTCTCCTCAATCGTAGTCTCTTCGGGCAGCTCGACGATCTCAACTGCCTTGGTTTCTTCCAGTTCTTCGGGCGACTTCTCCTCGGTGACCGTGACAGTAGTAATAGGTGCTTCGTCATCCTTCTGTATAGTGGTGATTTCAGTAACTTCCTCCTTAGGACCATCCTTTTTCCGAATGACCCGTTTGGTCTTTCTAATCTTTTTCACTTCACCAGTTACCGTACGCATTTGTGTAACGTGTACTGTCTCTGGAGTTTCCTCCACTATTCTAGCCGTGTGTAGTGTGTGTGTTTCTGACAAAGGTGTGGTAGTGTCGTCAGTGAGTTCCTCTGTTTTGTGTACTGAGATGATAGGTTGTTTGTCATCTTCCTGTTCAGTGGTGATTTGTGTAGTTTCGATTTTGGGACCTACCTTCTTTTGATTGTGCGTCTTATGATTTTCTTTTGTGTGCGCTTACCGTCTGGCGTACGAGTCTCCTCAATCGTAGTCTCTTCGGGCAGCTCGACGATCTCAATCGGCTTGAATTCTTCTGGTTCTTCGGGCGCCTTCTCTTCGGTGACCGTGACAGTAGTAATAGGTTCCTCGTCATCCTTCTGTATAGTGGTGATTTCAGTAACTTCCTCCTTGGGACCATCTTTCTTGCGGATAACGCGTTTGGTCTTCTTGATCTTTTCACTTCACCAGTTTCCGTACGCACTTGGGTAACCTCGATTGTTTCGGGACTTTCTTCGATTACTTTAGCCTCGTCGGGTTTGTGTAAATCTGTGAGTGGTGTGGTAGTGTCGTCAGTGATTTCCTCAGTTTTGTGTACTGAGATGACAGGTTGTTTGTCATCTTCCTGTTCAGTGGTGATCTGTGTGGTTTCGATTTTGGGACCTACCTTCTTCTTGATTGTGCGTCTTATGATTTTCTTTTGTGTGTGCTTACCGTCTGGCGTACGAGTCTCCTCAATCGTAGTCTCTTCGGGCAGCTCGACGATCTCAACTGGCTTGGTTTCTTCCGGTTCTTCGGACGCCTTCTCCTCGGTGACCGTGACAGTAGTAATAGGTGCTTCGTCATCCTTCTGTATAGTGGTGATTTCAGTAACTTGCTCCTTGGGACCATCCTTTTTCCGAATGACCCGTTTGGTCTTCCCGATCTTTTCCACTTCACCAGTTTCCGTACGCATTTGTGTAACCTGTACTGTCTCTGGAGTTTCCTCCACAATTCTAGCCGTGTGTAGTGTGTGTGTTTCTGACAAAGGTGTGGTAGTGTCGTCAGTGAGTTCCTCTGTTTTGTGTACTGAGATGATAGGTTGTTTGTCATCTTCCTGTTCAGTGGTGATTTGTGTAGTTTCGATTTTGGGACCTACCTTCTTTTTGATTGTGCGTCTTATGATTTTCTTTTGTGTGCGCTTACCGTCTGGCGTACGAGTCTCCTCAATCGTAGTCTCTTCGGGCAGCTCGACGATCTCAATCGGCTTGAATTCTTCTGGTTCTTCGGGCGCCTTCTCTTCGGTGACCGTGACAGTAGTAATAGGTTCCTCGTCATCCTTCTGTATAGTGGTGATTTCAGTAACTTCCTCCTTGGGACCATCTTTCTTGCGGATAACGCGTTTGGTCTTCTTGATCTTTTTCACTTCACCAGTTTCCGTACGCACTTGGGTAACCTCGATTGTTTCGGGAGTTTCTTCGATTACTTTAGCCTCGTCGGGTTTGTGTAAATCTGTGAGTGGTGTGGTAGTGTCGTCAGTGATTTCCTCTGTTTTGTGTACTGAGATGACAGGTTGTTTGTCATCTTCCTGTTCAGTGGTGATTTGTGTAGTTTCGATTTTGGGACCTACCTTCTTTTTGATTGTGCGTCTTATGATTTTCTTTTGTGTGCGCTTACCGTCTGGCGTACGAGTGTCCTCAATCGTAGTCTCTTCGGGCAGCTCGACGATCTGAACTGGCTTGATTTCTTCCGGTTCTTCGGGCGCCTTCTCCTCGGTGACCGTAACAGTAGTAATAGGTTCCTCGTCATCCTTCTGTATAGTGGTGATTTCAGTAACTTCCTCCTTGGGACCATCTTTCTTGCGGATAACGCGTTTGGTCTTCTTGATCTTTTTCACTTCACCAGTTTCCGTACGCACTTGGGTAACCTCGATTGTTTCGGGAGTTTCTTCGATTATTTTAGCCTCGTCGGGTTTGTGTAAATCTGTGAGTGGTGTGGTAGTGTCGTCAGTGATTTCCTCTGTTTTGTGTACTGAGATGACAGGTTGTTTGTCATCTTCCTGTTCAGTGGTGATCTGTGTCTTTTCGATTTTGGGACCTACCTTCTTTTTGATTGTGCGTCTTATGATTTTCTTTTGTGTGCGCTTACCGTCTGGCGTACGAGTCTCCTCAATCGTAGTCTCTTCGGGCAGCTCGACGATTTCAACTGGCTTGGTTTCCTCCGGTTCTTCGGGCGCCTTCTCCTCGGTGACCATGACAGTAGTAATAGGTGCTTCGTCATCCTTCTGTATAGTGGTGATTTCAGTAACTTCCTCCTTAGGACCATCCTTTTTCCGAATGACCCGTTTGGTCTTTCTAATCTTTTTCACTTCACCAGTTTCCGTACGCATTTGTGTAACGTGTACTGTCTCTGGAGTTTCCTCCACTATTCTAGCCGTGTGTAGTGTGTGTGTTTCTGACAAAGGTGTGGTAGTGTCGTCAGTGAGTTCCTCTGTTTTGTGTACTGAGATGATAGGTTGTTTGTCATCTTCCTGTTCAGTGGTGATTTGTGTAGTTTCGATTTTGGGACCTACCTTCTTTTTGATTGTGCGTCTTATGATTTTCTTTTTGTGTGCGCTTACCGTCTGGCGTACGAGTCTCCTCAATCGTAGTCTCTTCGGGCAGCTCGACGATCTCAATCGGCTTGAATTCTTCTGGTTCTTCGGGAGCCTTCTCTTCGGTGACCGTGACAGTAGTAATAGGTTCCTCGTCATCCTTCTGTATAGTGGTGATTTCAGTAACTTCCTCCTTGGGACCATCTTTCTTGCGGATAACGCGTTTGGTCTTCTTGATCTTTTTCACTTCACCAGTTTCCGTACGCACTTGGGTAACCTCGATTGTTTCGGGAGTTTCTTCGATTACTTTAGCCTCGTCGGGTTTGTGTAAATCTGTGAGTGGTGTGGTAGTGTCGTCAGTGATTTCCTCTGTTTTGTGTACTGAGATGACAGGTTGTTTGTCATCTTCCTGTTCAGTGGTGATTTGTGTGGTTTCGATTTTGGGACCTACCTTCTTTTTGATTGTGTGTCTTATGATTTTCTTTTGTGTGCGCTTACCCTCTGGCGTACGAGTCTCCTCAATCGTAGTCTCTTCGGGCAGCTCGACGATCTCAACTGGCTTGGTTTCTTCCGGTTCTTCGGACGCCTTCTCCTCGGTGACCGTGACAGTAGTAATAGGTGCTTCGTCATCCTTCTGTATAGTGGTGATTTCAGTAACTTCCTCCTTAGGACCATCCTTTTTCCGAATGACCCGTTTGGTCTTTCTAATCTTTTTCACTTCACCAGTTTCCGTACGCATTTGTGTAACGTGTACTGTCTCTGGAGTTTCCTCCACTATTCTAGCCGTGTGTAGTGTGTGTGTTTCTGACAAAGGTGTGGTAGTGTCGTCAGTGAGTTCCTCTGTTTTGTGTACTGAGATGATAGGTTGTTTGTCATCTTCCTGTTCAGTGGTGATTTGTGTAGTTTCGATTTTGGGACCTACCTTCTTTTTGATTGTGCGTCTTATGATTTTCTTTTGTGTGCGCTTACCGTCTGGCGTACGAGTCTCCTCAATCGTAGTCTCTTCGGGCAGCTCGACGATCTCAATCGGCTTGAATTCTTCTGGTTCTTCGGGCGCCTTCTCTTCGGTGACCGTGACAGTAGTAATAGGTTCCTCGTCATCCTTCTGTATAGTGGTGATTTCAGTAACTTCCTCCTTGGGACCATCTTTCTTGCGGATAACGCGTTTGGTCTTCTTGATCTTTTTCACTTCACCAGTTTCCGTACGCACTTGGGTAACCTCGATTGTTTCGGGAGTTTCTTCGATTACTTTAGCCTCGTCGGGTTTGTGTAAATCTGTGAGTGGTGTGGTAGTGTCGTCAGTGATTTCCTCAGTTTTGTGTACTGAGATGACAGGTTGTTTGTCATCTTCCTGTTCAGTGGTGATCTGTGTGGTTTCGATTTTGGGACCTACCTTCTTCTTGATTGTGCGTCTTATGATTTTCTTTTGTGTGTGCTTACCGTCTGGCGTACGAGTCTCCTCAATCGTAGTCTCTTCGGGCAGCTCGACGATCTCCACTGGTTTGGATTCTTTCGGTTCTTCGGGCGCCTTCTCTTCGGTGACCGTGACAGTAGTAATAGGTTCCTCGTCATCCTTCTGTATAGTGGTGATTTCAGTAACTTCCTCCTTAGGACCATCTTTCTTGCGGATAACGCGTTTGGTCTTCTTGATCTTTTTCACTTCACCAGTTTCCGTACGCACTTGGGTAACCTCGATTGTTTCGGGAGTTTCTTCGATTACTTTAGCCTCGTCGGGTTTGTGTAAATCTGTGAGTGGTGTGGTAGTGTCGTCAGTGATTTCCTCTGTTTTGTGTACTGAGATGACAGGTTGTTTGTCATCTTCCTGTTCAGTGGTGATTTGTGTAGTTTCGATTTTGGGACCTACCTTCTTTTTGATTGTGCGTCTTATGATTTTCTTTTGTGTGCGCTTACCGTCTGGCGTACGAGTGTCCTCAATCGTAGTCTCTTCGGGCAGCTCGACGATCTCAACTGGCTTGATTTCTTCCGGTTCTTCGGGCGCCTTCTCCTCGGTGACCGTAACAGTAGTAATAGGTTCCTCGTCATCCTTCTGTATAGTGGTGATTTCAGTAACTTCCTCCTTGGGACCATCTTTCTTGCGGATAACGCGTTTGGTCTTCTTGATCTTTTTCACTTCACCAGTTTCCGTACGCAGTGGGTAACCTCGATTGTTTCGGGAGTTTCTTCGATTACTTTAGCCTCGTCGGGTTTGTGTAAATCAGAGTGGTGTGTAGTGTCGTCAGTGATTTCCTCTGTTTTGTGTACTGAGATGACAGGTTGTTTGTCATCTTCTTGTACAGTGGTGATTTGTGTAGTTTCGATTTTGGGACCTACCTTCTTTTTGATTGTGCGTCTTATGATTTTCTTTTGTGTGCGCTTACCGTCTGGCGTACGAGTCTCCTCAATCGTAGTCTCTTCGGGCAGCTCGACGACCTCAACTGGCTTGGTTTCTTCCCGTTCTTCGGGCGCCTTCTCCTCGGTAACAGTGACAGTAGTAACAGGTTCCTCGTTATCCTTCTGTACAGTAGTGATCTCGGTGACTTCCTCAGTGGGACCATCCTTTTTCCGAATGACCCGTTTGGTCTTCCTGATCTTTTTCACTTCACCAGTTTCCGTACGCGTTTGTGTAATCTCGACTGTTTCGGGAGTTTCTTCGATTACTTTAGCCTCGTCGGGTTTGTGTAAATCTGTGAGTGGTGTGGTAGTGTCGTCAGTGATTTCCTCTGTTTTGTGTACTGAGATGATAGGTTGTTTGTCATCTTCCTGTTCAGTGGTGATTTGTGTAGTTTCGATTTTGGGACCTACCTTCTTTTTGATTGTGCGTCTTATGATTTTCTTTTGTGTGCGCTTACCGTCTGGCGTACGAGTCTCCTCAATCGTAGTCTCTTCGGGCAGCTCGACGATCTCAATCGGCTTGAATTCTTCTGGTTCTTCGGGCGCCTTCTCTTCGGTGACCGTGACAGTAGTAATAGGTTCCTCGTCATCCTTCTGTATAGTGGTGATTTCAGTAACTTCCTCCTTGGGACCATCTTTCTTGCGGATAACGCGTTTGGTCTTCTTGATCTTTTTCACTTCACCAGTTTCCGTACGCACTTGGGTAACCTCGATTGTTTCGGGAGTTTCTTCGATTACTTTAGCCTCGTCGGGTTTGTGTAAATCTGTGAGTGGTGTGGTAGTGTCGTCAGTGATTTCCTCAGTTTTGTGTACTGAGATGACAGGTTGTTTGTCATCTTCCCGTTCAGTGGTGATCTGTGTGGTTTCGATTTTGGGACCTACCTTCTTCTTGATTGTGCGTCTTATGATTTTCTTTTGTGTGTGCTTACCGTCTGGCGTACGAGTGTCCTCAATCGTAGTCTCTTCGGGCAGCTCGACGATCTCCACTGGTTTGGATTCTTTCGGTTCTTCGGGCGCCTTCTCTTCGGTGACCGTGACAGTAGTAATAGGTTCCTCGTCATCCTTCTGTATAGTGGTGATTTCAGTAACTTCCTCCTTAGGACCATCTTTCTTGCGGATAACGCGTTTGGTCTTCTTGATTTTTTTCACTTCACCAGTTTCCGTACGCACTTGGGTAACCTCGATTGTTTCGGGAGTTTCTTCGATTACTTTAGCCTCGTCGGGTTTGTGTAAATCTGTGAGTGGTGTGGTAGTGTCGTCAGTGATTTCCTCTGTTTTGTGTACTGAGATGACAGGTTGTTTGTCATCTTCCTGTTCAGTGGTGATTTGTGTAGTTTCGATTTTGGGACCTACCTTCTTTTTGATTGTGCGTCTTATGATTTTCTTTTGTGTGCGCTTACCGTCTGGCGTACGAGTGTCCTCAATCGTAGTCTCTTCGGGCAGCTCGACGATCTCAACTGGCTTGATTTCTTCCGGTTCTTCGGGCGCCTTCTCCTCGGTGACCGTAACAGTAGTAATAGGTTCCTCGTCATCCTTCTGTATAGTGGTGATTTCAGTAACTTCCTCCTTGGGACCATCTTTCTTGCGGATAACGCGTTTGGTCTTCTTGATCTTTTTCACTTCACCAGTTTCCGTACGCACTTGGGTAACCTCGATTGTTTCGGGAGTTTCTTCGATTACTTTAGCCTCGTCGGGTTTGTGTAAATCTGTGAGTGGTGTGGTAGTGTCGTCAGTGATTTCCTCTGTTTTGTGTACTGAGATGACAGGTTGTTTGTCATCTTCTTGTTCAGTGGTGATTTGTGTAGTTTCGATTTTGGGACCTACCTTCTTTTTGATTGTGCGTCTTATGATTTTCTTTTGTGTGCGCTTACCGTCTGGCGTACGAGTGTCCTCAATCGTAGTCTCTTCGGGCAGCTCGACGATCTCAACTGGCTTGGTTTCTTCCCGTTCTTCGGGCGCCTTCTCCTCGGTAACAGTGACAGTAGTAACAGGTTCCTCGTTATCCTTCTGTACAGTAGTGATCTCGGTGACTTCCTCCGTGGGACCATCCTTTTTCCGAATGACCCGTTTGGTCTTCCTGATCTTTTTCACTTCACCAGTTTCCGTACGCGTTTGTGTAATCTCGACTGTTTCGGGACTTTCTTCAATTACTTTAGCCTCGTCGGGTTTGTATAAATCTGTGAGTGGTGTGGTAGTGTCGTCAGTGAGTTCCTCTGTTTTGTGTACTGAGATGACAGGTTGTTTGTCATCTTCCTGTTCAGTAGTGATTTGTGTAGTTTCAATTTTGGGACCTACTTTCTTTTTGATTGTGCGTCTTATGATTTTCTTTTGTGTGCGCTTACCGTCTGGCGTACGAGTCTCCTCAATCGTAGTGTCTTCGGGCAGCTCGACGATCTCAACTGGCTTGGTTTCTTCCGGTTCCTCGGGCGCCTTCTCCTCGGTGATCGTGACAGTAGTAATAGGTGTCTCGTCATCCTTCTGTATAGTGGTGATTTCAGTAACTTCCTCCTTGGGACCATCTTTTTTGCGGATGACGCGTTTGGTCTTCTTGATCTTTTTCACTTCACCAGTTTCCGTACGCATTTGTGTAATCTCGACTGTTTCGGGACTTTCTTCGATTACTTTAGCCTCGTCGGGTTTGTGTAAATCTGTGAGTGGTGTGGTAGTGTCGTCAGTGAGTTCCTCTATTTTGTGTACTGAGATAACAGGTTGTTTGTCATCTTCCTGTTCAGTAGTGATTTGTGTGGTTTCGATTTTAGGACCTACCTTCTTTTTGATTGTGCGTCTTATGATTTTCTTTTGTGTGCGCTTACCGTCTGGCGTACGAGTCTCCTCAATAGTAGTCTCTTCGGGCAGCTCGACGATCTCAACTGCCTTGGTTTCTTCCGGTTCCTCGGGCGCCTTCTCCTCGGTGATCGTGACAGTAGTAATAGGTGCCTCGTCATCCTTCTGTATAGTGGTGATTTCAGTAACTTCCTCCTTGGGACCATCTTTTTTGCGGATGACGCGTTTGGTCTTCTTAATCTTTTTCACTTCACCAGTTTCCGTACGCATTTGTGTAATCTCGACTGTTTCGGGACTTTCTTCAATTACTTTAGCCTCGTCGGGTTTATGTAAATCTGTAAGTGGTGTGGTAGTGTCGTCAGTGAGTTCCTCTATTTTGTGTACTGAGATAACAGGTTGTTTGTCATCTTCCTGTTCAGTAGTGATTTGTGTGGTTTCGATTTTAGGACCTACCTTCTTTTTGATTGTGCGTCTTATGATTTTCTTTTGTGTGCGCTTACCGTCTGGCGTACGAGTCTCCTCAATCGTAGTCTCTTCGGGCAGCTCGACGATCTCAACTGGCTTGGTTTCTTCCGGTTTTTCGGGCGCCTTCTCCTCGGTGACCGTGACAGTAGTAATAGGTTCCTCGTTATCCTTCTGTACAGTAGTGATCTCGGTGACTTCCTCCGTGGGACCATCCTTTTTCCGAATGACCCGTTTGGTCTTCCTGATCTTTTTCACTTCCCCAGTTTCCGTACGCATTTGTGTAATCTCGACTCTTTCGGGACTTTCTTCAATTACTTTAGCCTCGTCGGGTTTGTGTAAATCTGTAAGTGGTGTGGTAGTGTCGTCAATGAGTTCCTCTGTTTTGTGTACTGAGATGACAGGTTGTTTGTCATCTTCCTGTTCAGTAGTGATTTGTGTAGTTTCAATTTTGGGACCTACCTTCTTTTTGATTGTGCGTCTTATGATTTTCTTTTGTGTGCGCTTACCCTCTGGCGTGCGAGTCTCCTCAATCGTAGTCTCTTCGGGCAGCTCGACGATCTCAACTGATTTGGTTTCTTCCGGTTCTTCGGGCGCCTTCTCTTCGGTGATCGTGACCGTAGTAATAGGTGCCTCGTCATCCTTCTGTATAGTGGTGATTTCAGTAACTTCCTCCTTGGGACCATCCTTTTTGCGGATGACGCGTTTGGTCTTCCTGATCTTTTTCACTTCACCTGTTTCCGTACGAATTTGTGTAATCTCGACTTTTTCGGGAGTTTCTTCGATTACTTTGGCCTCCTCGGGTTTGTGTAAATCTGTGAGTGGTGTGGTGGTGTCATCGATAATTTCCTCTGTCTTGTGTACTGAGATGACAGGTTGTTTGTCATCTTCCTGTTCAGTGGTGATTTGTGTGGTTTCGATTTTGGGACCTACCTTCTTTTTGATTGTGCGTCTTATGATTTTCTTTTGTGTGCGCTTACCGTCTGGCGTACGAGTCTCCTCAATCGTAGTCTCTTCGGGCAGCTCGACGATCTCCACTGGTTTGGATTCTTCCGGTTCTTCGGGCGCCTTCTCTTCGGTGACCGTGACAGTAGTAATAGGTTCCTCGTCATCCTTCTGTACAGTAGTGATCTCGGTGACTTCCTCCTTGGGACCATCCTTTTTGCGAATGACTCGTTTGATCTTCTTGATCTTTTTCACTTCACCAGTTTCCGTACGCACTTGCGTGACCTCGATTGTTTCGGGAGTTTCTTCGATTACTTTGACCTCCTCGGGTTTGTGTAAATCTGTGAGTGTTGTGGTAGTGTCGTCAGAAATTTCCTCTGTTTTGTGTACTGAGATGACAGGTTGTTTGTCATCTTCCTGTTCAGTGGTGATTTGTGTGGTTTCGATTTTGGGACCTACCTTCTTTTTGATTGTGCGTCGTATGATTTTCTTTTGTGTGCGCTTACCGTCTGGCGTACGAGTCTCCTCAATCGTAGTCTCTTCGGGCAGCTCGACGATCTCAACTGGCTTGGATTCTTCCAGTTCTTCGGGCGCCTTCTCCTCAGTGACCGTGACAGTAGTAATAGGTGCCTCGTCATCCTTCTGTACAGTGGTGATTTCAGTAACTTCCTCCTTGGGACCATCTTTCTTTCGCATAACGCGTTTGGTCTTCCTGATCTTTTTCACTTCACCAGTTTCCGTACGCACTTGCGTGACCTCGATTGTTTCGGGAGTTTCTTCGATTATTTTGACCTTCTCGGGTTTGTGTAAATCTGTGAGTGTTGTGGTAGTGTCGTCAGTAAGTTCCTCTGTTTTGTGTACTGAGATGACAGGTTGTTTGTCATCTTCCTGTTCAGTGGTGATTTGTGTGGTTTCGATTTTGGGACCTACCTTCTTCTTGATTGTGCGTCGTATGATTTTCTTTTGTGTGCGCTTACCGTCTGGCGTACGAGTCTCCTCAATCGTAGTCTCTTCGGGCAGCTCGACGATCTCAACTGGCTTGGTTTCTTCCGGTTCCTCGGGCGCCTTCTCCTCGGTGACCGTGACAGTAGTAATAGGTTCCTCGTCATCCTTCTGTACAGTAGTGATCTCGGTGACTTCCTCCTTGGGACCATCCTTTTTCCGAATGACCCGTTTGGTCTTCCTGATCTTTTTCACTTCACCAGTTTCCGTACGCATTTGTGTAATCTCGACTGTTTCGGGAGTTTCTTCGACTACTTTGACCTCCTCGGGTTTTTGTAAATCTGTGAGTGGTGTGGCGGTGTCATCGGTAATTTCCTCTGTTTTGTGTACTGAGATGACAGGTTGTTTGTCATCTTCCTGTTCAGTGGTGATTTGTGTGGTTTCGATTTTGGGACCTACCTTCTTCTTGATTGTGCGTCGTATGATTTTCTTTTGTGTGCGCTTACCGTCTGGCGTACGAGTCTCCTCAATCGTAGTCTCTTCGGGCAGCTCGACGATCTCAACTGGCTTGGATTCTTCCAGTTCTTCGGGCGCCTTCTCCTCAGTGACCGTGACAGTAGTAATAGGTGCCTCGTCATCCTTCTGTACAGTGGTGATTTCAGTAACTTCCTCCTTGGGACCATCTTTATTTCGCATAACGCGTTTGGTCTTCCTGATCTTTTTCACTTCACCAGTTTCCGTACGCACTTGCGTGACCTCGATTGTTTCGGGAGTTTCTTCGATTATTTTGACCTCCTCGGGTTTGTGTAAATCTGTGAGTGTTGTGGTAGTGTCGTCAGTAAGTTCCTCTGTTTTGTGTACTGAGATGACAGGTTGTTTGTCATCTTCCTGTTCAGTGGTGATTTGTGTGGTTTCGATTTTGGGACCTACCTTCTTCTTGATTGTGCGTCGTATGATTTTCTTTTGTGTGCGCTTACCGTCTGGCGTACGAGTCTCCTCAATCGTAGTCTCTTCGGGCAGCTCGACGATCTCAACTGGCTTGGTTTCTTCCGGTTCCTCGGGCGCCTTCTCCTCGGTGACCGTGACAGTAGTAATAGGTTCCTCGTCATCCTTCTGTACAGTAGTGATCTCGGTGACTTCCTCCTTGGGACCATCCTTTTTCCGAATGACCCGTTTGGTCTTCCTGATCTTTTTCACTTCACCAGTTTCCGTACGCATTTGTGTAATCTCGACTGTTTCGGGAGTTTCTTCGACTACTTTGACCTCCTCGGGTTTTTGTAAATCTGTGAGTGGTGTGGCGGTGTCATCGGTAATTTCCTCTGTTTTGTGTACCGAGATGACAGGTTGTTTGTCATCTTCCTGTTCAGTGGTGATTTGTGTGGTTTCGATTTTGGGACCTACCTTCTTCTTGATTGTGCGTCGTATGATTTTCTTTTGTGTGCGCTTACCGTCTGGCGTACGAGTCTCCTCAATCGTAGTCTCTTCGGGCAGCTCGACGATCTCAACTGGCTTGGATTCTTCCAGTTCTTCGGGCGCCTTCTCCTCAGTGACCGTGACAGTAGTAATAGGTGCCTCGTCATCCTTCTGTACAGTGGTGATTTCAGTAACTTCCTCCTTGGGACCATCTTTCTTTCGCATAACG
This sequence comes from Dendrolimus houi, assembly GCA_039645545.1. Classification (NCBI taxonomy): domain Eukaryota; kingdom Metazoa; phylum Arthropoda; class Insecta; order Lepidoptera; family Lasiocampidae; genus Dendrolimus; species Dendrolimus houi. Next base: position 25,581,287 of record CM077123.1, on the reverse strand, counting down.
CGTTTGGTCTTCCTGATCTTTTTCACTTCACCAGTTTCCGTACGCACTTGCGTGACCTCGATTGTTTCGGGAGTTTCTTCGATTATTTTGACCTCCTCGGGTTTGTGTAAATCTGTGAGTGTTGTGGTAGTGTCGTCAGTAAGTTCCTCTGTTTTGTGTACTGAGATGACAGGTTGTTTGTCATCTTCCTGTTCAGTGGTGATTTGTGTGGTTTCGATTTTGGGACCTACCTTCTTCTTGATTGTGCGTCGTATGATTTTCTTTTGTGTGCGCTTACCGTCTGGCGTACGAGTCTCCTCAATCGTAGTCTCTTCGGGCAGCTCGACGATCTCAACTGGCTTGGTTTCTTCCGGTTCCTCAGGCGCCTTCTCCTCGGTGACCGTGACAGTAGTAATAGGTTCCTCGTCATCCTTCTGTACAGTAGTGATCTCGGTGACTTCCTCCTTGGGACCATCCTTTTCCGAATGACCCGTTTGGTCTTCCTGATCTTTTTCACTTCACCAGTTTCCGTACGCATTTGTGTAATCTCGACTGTTTCGGGAGTTTCTTCGACTACTTTGACCTCCTCGGGTTTTTGTAAATCTGTGAGTGGTGTGGCGGTGTCATCGGTAATTTCCTCTGTTTTGTGTACTGAGATGACAGGTTGTTTGTCATCTTCCTGTTCAGTGGTGATTTGTGTGGTTTCGATTTTGGGACCTACCTTCTTCTTGATTGTGCGTCTTATGATTTTCTTTTGTGTGCGCTTACCGTCTGGCGTACGAGTCTCCTCAATCGTAGTCTCTTCGGGCAGCTCGACGATCTCCACTGGTTTGGATTCTTCCGGTTCTTCGGGCGCCTTCTCTTCGGTGACCGTGACAGTAGTAATAGGTTCCTCGTCATCCGTCTGTACAGTAGTGATCTCGGTGACTTCCTCCTTGGGACCATCCTTTTTGCGAATGACTCGTTTGATCTTCTTGATCTTTTTCACTTCACCAGTTTCCGTACGCACTTGCGTGACCTCGATTTTTTCGGGAGTTTCTTCGATTACTTTGACCTCCTCGGGTTTGTGTAAATCTGTGAGTGTTGTGGTAGTGTCGTCAGAAATTTCCTCTGTTTTGTGTACTGAGATGACAGGTTGTTTGTCATCTTCCTGTTCAGTGGTGATTTGTGTGGTTTCGATTTTGGGACCTACCTTCTTCTTGATTGTGCGTCGTATGATTTTCTTTTGTGTGCGCTTACCGTCTGGCGTACGAGTCTCCTCAATCGTAGTCTCTTCGGGCAGCTCGACGATCTCAACTGGCTTGGTTTCTTCCGGTTTTTCGGGCGCCTTCTCCTCGGTGACCGTGACAGTAGTAATAGGTTCCTCGTCATCCTTCTGTACAGTAGTGATCTCGGTGACTTCCTCCTTGGGACCATCCTTTTTCCGAATGACCCGTTTGGTCTTCCTGATCTTTTTCACTTCACCAGTTTCCGTACGCATTTGTGTAATCTCGACTGTTTCGGGAGTTTCTTCGACTACTTTGACCTCCTCGGGTTTTTGTAAATCTGTGAGTGGTGTGGCGGTGTCAACGGTAATTTCCTCTGTTTTGTGTACTGAGATGACAGGTTGTTTGTCATCTTCCTGTTCAGTGGTGATTTGTGTGGTTTCGATTTTGGGACCTACCTTCTTCTTGATTGTGCGTCGTATGATTTTCTTTTGTGTGCGCTTACCGTCTGGCGTACGAGTCTCCTCAATCGTAGTCTCTTCGGGCAGCTCGACGATCTCAACTGGCTTGGTTTCTTCCGGTTCTTCGGGCGCCTTCTCTTCGGTGACCGTGACAGTAGTAATAGGTTCCTCGTCATCCTTCTGTACAGTAGTGATCTCGGTGACTTCCTCCTTGGGACCATCCTTTTTGCGAATGACTTGTTTGATCTTCTTGATCTTTTTCACTTCACCAGTTTCCGTACGCACCTGCGTGACCTCGATTGTTTCGGGAGTTTCTTCGATTACTTTGACCTCCTCGGGTTTGTGTAAATCTGTGAGTGTTGTGGTAGTGTCGTCAGAAATTTCCTCTGTTTTGTGTACTGAGATGACAGGTTGTTTGTCATCTTCCTGTTCAGTGGTGATTTGTGTGGTTTCGATTTTGGGACCTACCTTCTTCTTGATTGTGCGTCGTATGATTTTCTTTTGTGTGCGCTTACCGTCTGGCGTACGAGTCTCCTCAATCGTAGTCTCTTCGGGCAGCTCGACGATCTCAACTGGCTTAGATTCTTCCAGTTCTTCGGGCGCCTTCTCCTCAGTGATCGTGACAGTAGTAATAGGTGCCTCGTCATCCTTCTGTACAGTGGTGATTTCAGTAACTTCCTCCTTGGGACCATCTTTCTTTCGCATAACGCGTTTGGTCTTCCTGATCTTTTTCACTTCACCAGTTTCCGTACGCACTTGTGTGACCTCGATTGTTTCGGGAGTTTCTTCGATTAGTTTGACCTCCTCGGGTTTGTATAAATCTGTGAGTGGTGTGGTAGTGTCGTCAGTAAGTTCCTCTGTTTTGTGTACTGAGATAACAGGTTGTTTGTCGTCTTCTTGTTCGGTGGTGATTTGGGTAGTTTCGATTTTGGGACCTACCTTCTTTTTAATTGTGCGTCTTATGATTTTCTTTTGTGTGCGCTTACCCCCTGGCGTACGCGTCTCTTCAATCGTAGTCTCTTCGGGCAGCTCCACAATCTCAAATGGTTCGGTCTCTTTCGGTTTTTCGGGTGTCTTCTTCTCGGTGACGGTAACAGTAGTAATAGGTGCCTCGTCATCCGTCTGTATGCTGGTGATTTCTGTGACTTCCTCTAACGCGTCATCCTTCTTGCGGATGACGCGTTTGGTCTTCTTGATCTTTTGCACATTGCCAGTTTCCGTACGCACTTGTGTAACCTCGACTGTCGCGGGAGTTTCTTCGATAACTTTGGCCTCGTCAGGTTTATGTAAGTGTGTGAGTAGTGTGATGGTGTCGTCAGTGAGCTCCTCGGTTGTGTGTACTGAGATGACAGGTTGTTTGTCATCTTCCTGTTCAGTAGTGATTTGGGTGGTTTCGATTTTGGGACCTACCTTCTTTTTAATTGTGCGTCTTATGATTTTCTTTTGTGTGCCCTTACCGTCTGGCGTACGAGTCTCCTCAATCGTAGTCTCTTCGGGCAGCTCGACGATCTCAACTGGCTTGCTTTCTTCCGGTTCTTCGGGCGCCTTCTCCTCGGTGATCGTGACAGTAGTAACAGGTGCCTCGTCATCCTTCTGTATAGTGGTGATTTCGGTGACTTCCTCCTTCGCGCCGTCCTTCTTGCGGATGACGCGTTTGGTCTTTTTGATCTTTTTCACTTCACCAGTTTCCGTACGCATTTGTGTAATCTCGACTGTTTCGGGAGTTTCTTCGACTACTTTGACCTCCTCGGGTTTGTGTAAATCTGTGAGTGGTGTGGCGGTGTCATCGGTAATTTCCTCTGTTTTGTGTACTGAGATGACAGGTTGTTTGTCATCTTCCTGTTCAGTGGTGATTTGTGTGGTTTCGATTTTGGGACCTACCTTCTTCTTGATTGTGCGTCTTATGATTTTCTTTTGTGTGCGCTTACCGTCTGGCGTACGCGTCTCTTCAACCGTAGTCTCTTCGGGCAGCTCCACGATCTCAACTGGTTCAGTCTTTTCCGGTTGTTCGGGTGCCTTCTCCTCGGTGACTGTAACAGTAGTAATAGGTGCCTCGTCATCCTTCTGTATTGTGGTGATCTCAGTGATTTCTTCCTTGGGGCCATCCTTCTTGCGGATGACGCGTTTGGTCTTTTTGATCTTTTTCACATCGCCAGTTTCGGTACGCACTTGCGTAACCTCGACTATCTCTGGAGCTTCTTCGATTACTTTGGCGTCGTCGGGTTTATATAAATCTGTGAGTGGTATGGTAGTGTCGTCAGTGAGTTCTTCGATTTTGTGTACTGAGGTGACAGGTTGTTTGTTGTCTTCTTGTTCGGTGGTGATTTTTGTGGTTTCGATTTTAGGACCTACCTTCTTTTTGATTGTGCGTCTAATTATTTTCTTTTGTGTGCGCTTACCGTCTGGCGAACACGTCTCCTCAACCGTAGTCTCTTCGGGCAGCTCGACGATCTCAACTGGCTTGGTTTCTTCTGGTTCTTCGGGCGCCTTCTTCTCAGTGACCGTAATAGTAGTAATAGGTGCGTCGTCATCTTTCTGTATAGTAGTGATTTCGGTGACTTCCTCCTTCGCGCCGTCCTTCTTGCGGATGACGCGTTTGGTCTTTTTGATCTTTTTCACATCGCCAGTTTCGGTACGCACTTGTGTAACCTCGACGGTCTCGGGAGTTTCTTCGATAACTTTGGCCTCGTCAGGTTTATGTAAGTCTGTAAGTGGTGTGGTAGTGTCGTCAGTGAGCTCCTCGGTTTTGTGTACTGAGATGACAGGTTGTTTGTCGTCTTCTTGTTCGGTGGTGATTTCTGTGGTTTCGATTTTAGGGCCTACCTTCTTTTTGATTGTGCGTCTTATGATTTTCTTTTGTGTGCGCTTACCGTCTGGCGTACGAGTCTCCTCAATCGTAGTCTCTTCGGGCAGCTCGACGATCTCAACTGGCTTGCTTTCTTCCGGTTCTTCGGGCGCCTTCTCCTCGGTGATCGTGACAGTAGTAACAGGTGCCTCGTCATCCTTCTGTATAGTGGTGATTTCGGTGACTTCCTCCTTCGCGCCGTCCTTCTTGCGGATGACGCGTTTGGTCTTTTTGATCTTTTTCACATCGCCAGTTTCGGTACGCACTTGTGTAACCTCGACTGTCTCGGGAGTTTCTTCGATAACTTTGGCCTCGTCATGTTTATGTAAGTCTGTAAGTGGTGTGGTAGTGTCGTCAGTGAGCTCCTCGGTTTTGTGTACTGAGATGACAGGTTGTTTGTCGTCTTCTTGTTCGGTGGTGATTTCTGTGGTTTCGATTTTAGGGCCTACCTTCTTTTTGATTGTGCGTCTTATGATTTTCTTTTGTGTGCGCTTACCGTCTGGCGTACGAGTCTCCTCAATCGTAGTCTCTTCGGGCAGCTCGACGATCTCAACTGGCTTGCTTTCTTCCGGTTCTTCGGGCGCCTTCTCCTCGGTGATCGTGACAGTAGTAACAGGTGCCTCGTCATCCTTCTGTATAGTGGTGATTTCGGTGACTTCCTCCTTCGCGCCGTCCTTCTTGCGGATGACGCGTTTGGTCTTTTTGATCTTTTTCACATCGCCAGTTTCAGTACGCACTTGTGTAACCTCGACTGTCTCGGGAATTTCTTCGATAACTTTGGCCTCGTCAGGTTTATGTAAGTCTGTGAGTGGTGTGGTAGTGTCGTCAGTGAGCTCCTCGGTTTTGTGTACTGAGATAACAGGTTGTTTGTCGTCTTCTTGTTCGGTGGTGATTTCTGTGGTTTCGATTTTAGGGCCTACCTTCTTTTTGATTGTGCGTCTTATGATTTTCTTTTGTGTGCGCTTACCGTCTGGCGTACGAGTCTCCTCAATCGTAGTCTCTTCGGGCAGCTCGACGATCTCAACTGGCTTGCTTTCTTCCGGTTCTTCGGGCGCCTTCTCCTCGGTGATCGTGACAGTAGTAACAGGTGCCTCGTCATCCTTCTGTATAGTGGTGATTTCGGTGACTTCCTCCTTCGCGCCGTCCTTCTTGCGGATGACGCGTTTGGTCTTTTTGATCTTTTTCACATCGCCAGTTTCGGTACGCACTTGTGTAACCTCGACTGTCTCGGGAGTTTCTTCGATAACTTTGGCCTCGTCATGTTTATGTAAGTCTGTGAGTGGTGTGGTAGTGTCGTCAGTGAGCTCCTCGGTTTTCTGTACTGAGATGACAGGTTGTTTGTCGTCTTCTTGTTCGGTGGTGATTTCTGTGGTTTCGATTTTAGGGCCTACCTTCTTTTTGATTGTGCGTCTTATGATTTTCTTTTGTGTGCGCTTACCGTCTGGCGTACGAGTCTCTTCAATCGTAGTCTCTTCGGGCAGCTCGACGATCTCAACTGGCTTGGTTTCTTCCGGTTCTTCGGCTGCCGTCTCCTCGGTGACGGTAACAGTAGTAACAGGTGCCTCGTCATCCTTCTGTATAGTGGTGATTTCGGTGACTTCCTCCTTCGCGCCGTCCCTCTTGCGGATGACGCGTTTGGTCTTTAAGATCTTTTTCACATCGCCAGTTTCGGTACGCACTTGTGTAACCTCGACTGTCTCGGGAGTTTCTTCGATAACTTTGGCCTCGTCAGGTTTATTTAAGTCTGTGAGTGGTGTGGTAGTGTCGTCAGTGAGCTCCTCGGTTTTGTGTACTGAGATGACAGGTTGTTTGTCGTCTTCTTGTTCGGTGGTGATTTCTGTGGTTTCGATTTTAGGACTTACCTGTTTTTTGATTAAGCGTCTTATGATTTTCTTTTGTATGCGCTTACCCTCTGGAGTACTAGTCTCTTCAATCGTAGTTTCTTCGGGTATCTCGACGATCTCAACTGGCTCAGTCTCATCCGGTTTATAGAGCGCCTTCTCCTCGGTGACCGTGACAGTAGTAATAGGTGCCTCGTCATCCTTCTGTATGGTGGTTATCTCGGTGATTTCCTCCTTGGGACCATCCTTTTTGCGAAGGACGCGTTTGGTTTTCCTAATCTTTTTTAGTTCACCAGTTTCCGTTCGTATTTGTGTAACCTCGACTGTCTCCGGAGCTTCTTCGATTACTTTGGCCTCGTCAGGTTTATGTAAGTCTGTGAGTGGTGTGGTGGTGTCTTCATTAAGCTCCTCAGTTTTGTGTACTGAAATGACAGGTTGTTTGTTGTCTTCTTGTTCGGTGGTGATTTCTGTGGTTTCGATTTTGGGACCTACCTTCTTTTTGATTGTGCGTCTAATGATTTTTTTTTGTGTCCGCTTACCGTCAGGCGTACGCGTCTCCTCAACCGTAGTCTCTTCAGGCAGCTCGATGATCTCAACTGGTTTGGTCTCTTCCGGTTCTTCGGGTGCCTTCTCCTCGGTGACGGTAACAGTAGTAATAGGTGCTTCGTCATCCTTCTGTATTGTGGTGATCTCAGTGACTTCCTCCTTTGCATCGTCCCTCTTGCGAATTACGCGTTTGGTCTTTTTTATTTTTTTCACATCGCCAGTTTCGGTACGCACTTGTGTAACCTCTACTGTCTCAGGAGCTTCTTCGATTATTTTGGCCTCGTCGGGCTTGTATAGGTCTGTGAATGGTGTGGTGATATCATCAATGAGCTCTTCAGTTTTGTAAACTGAGATGATAGGTTGTTGGTCGCCTACTCGTTCGGTGGTGATAAATGTGGTTTCTATTTTAGGCCCCACTTTTTTCTTTATTACACGCCTAGTGATTTTTTTATGCATGAGCTTACCGTCTGGCGTACGTATCTCTTCCATGGTTGTTTCTTCAGGTAGTTCAACGACCTCTGCTGGTTTGGTCTCTTCTAGTTCTTCATGTACTTTGTCGTCGATGAACGTAATAATTTTTTTTTGTGTTTTTCTTTTTCGTGAATCCTTTTTCTTGGTTATGTCTAGTATTTCGTCAATCTTAGTCAAAGTTTCATCAAGTACTTCCTCTATTTGAACTTGATTTGGCATTTTTGGTATTTGAGTGAATTCGTAAGGCATTTCGATTGTGCTTTGTTGGTCATTTTCATCTTGTTGTAGTTCTTCACCATCATATTCTTCGATATTGACGTCATGGTTAATTTCTTTCGTTGCTTTTATAGTGTCGTCATCGTCTAAGGTTTCTTCGATAACTACATTATTGTCATCTTCACGTTTTTTATTTTTCTTTCTTATAGTTGTTCTCTTTGTTTTTATTTGAGATGGTTCTCTCTGGCCTGGCATTTGTACGAATTTTGTAATAATTTCCTCAGTTTCTTCGACATCTGATGCTTTAGAAGTATCTTGAATGTCTTCTGATTGTTCTGAAATATTTGTGTTTTAAAGTTGTAGAAAAGAAAGTCTAATGAAATAATTTTGTATTCTCAATGTATAATTATAGTTTCAGCACGGATTAGGAATACTAAGAAACGACAACGGCCCAGCAGAAAACGTAACTTGTAACATGTACAAGACTTTGGCTTTTCACAAGAGTTTAGCGCTCCATTCAACTTATTACTTTACCTGCAATTACTTTTTTTTCACGTCACTTTCATGTTTTCCGTCCCTGGTAAACATGCAACCTATATAAACAAGTTCTTTGACTTGCTCTAACTTTTGGCTTTCTACGTGTATATTACAAAATTGTCATACTTTCATCTCTTGCAAACACCATCACTTTCGTCTTGTTTGCATTAATTTTCATACCCTTTCTCTTAAAACCCTCGTCCAAATATTGAAACCATCTCTTGTAACTCTACTTCCGATGATGCAAGTATAACCTGATCATCGGCGTAGAGAAGACATTCAAAAGTAACCCATTCATTCTTAAACCACTTTCGCTTTCATCCAATCGTGCAAGCAACAAAATAACCAAAATGATCAAAACGACCAAAATGAAAATAAGAACCAAAAAAAAAAACAAAATCTATCCTATTTTTTTTTTTTTTTGTGAATGTTAATGTGATTTTCATTTTGGTCGTTTTGATCATTTTGATCATTTTCGTCAGTTCGGTAATTTTCGTCAATATCGTCATTTTTATAGTTTACAGATGATAGACGAGACTTGACACACAGACTGCTACTTTTATCGCAAAAATAAAACTATAACGGATTGAAACAGGGGAGGACAGTTTCCTCGGGGACTTGACAGGCCTCCGCCCGCACCAATGCCGCGAGAGGGCGCGAGAGGTAGCCGCGCGACCCTCTCAGAGCCGGGGAAGCTCACGTCCCCGGCTCGCACAGGAGAAGCCGCCCCCCTTGCGGGACGGCCCACCGCCGCCGGGAAGCGGGTAATACCTCACGTTTAAATAGCGCGACCCGGCACCCAGGCGGAAGAAGGCTCCCATGGGGTTTTAGTGGGTATACCCGGCGTCGGTCGTATTGATTAATAGGCGTCGGGGGAGCCCCACACACCGGCTGCGATCTCCCCGGCGCGGTTGATGGTGCGGCAATGCATTTCCTCATGTTAAAAAAAAAGGGGGAGGACAGTTTGTATGGGAGACCAATCATTAATCAAGTTTATAGATATAAAAATCATTATCGACAGAAAAATACGAGTGTCTCGGTCTGTCTATTTGTTAAGCTTTCACGGAAAACTACTGGAGTACTGTGGATCGGTTCTGCTATAATTTTGTACATATGTAGTTTTAATACCGAAAATGGACATAGATACTTTTCATTCCGGGGAGATGGGATAGTTTGCGATATAAAATGAAGTGAATCTTTCGGGGGCAAATAGCACAAACATATAAATTTAATACAATGTAACCTGTATTAACGTCTGCTGTTTAAATAAGAGGTACGCACTAGAGTTTGAACCGCGGCGCAGCTGTGGGGTAAACTCGTAGTCTTTATTTATAAAAATGCAGCATCCGTATATTTGCGGCTGAAAACTAGTGAAGTGTTTGTGGATTGACTTGAAATTCTTTCATAACGTATAAATATTAGTAAAAGAGTATTTTTATTACACGATGATACACGTGACTTTGTTCGCATTGTTTTAAGTTCCTCATAATATCACATTAAGCTACAGCAAAGCGTAGGGATATAGCTACTACTATATAAATCTGCGGATTGTGTGTAAATTTATTTTTTTGTTAAATATTGTGATACGCGTTTGTTTTATGCTTCAATGAACTAAATTCTACCATTTTTCTAAAGGAGACGGATGCGCTTTCATAGATTATTGGGCTCAGATTGTAAAAAAAGGGTAGTGATTTTAAGATTTATTTTTATTGTTGAAATTTTTTTCATAATAGTAGTGAGTTATCGAGAGCTTATTTTATTTATGACCTTGTTTTTAAGAACTTTCGTCTTCCACAGAGAATTTAGGGCTGATGTTTTCCATTTTATAATTGAAAAATATAACGCTTTTTTAAGCCATTTCTCAACTCATTACATTTCTTTGGATATAAGATAAATAATATAAATATATAGGCAGACATAAAGAAAACGGACTCTTAGGCCCGTTTTCTTTGTCTGCCCATATATATTTATCTTTACTATGTAACGGCAGAACCTTGAGAGCACACGTCGTTGACGGTTATGTCCATCTGCAAATGTTCTAGACAAACGCAGGCGTAGTAGCGGGTAGTCGCTAATTTAAGTATATATTTATCATTGTTTTCTCATTGCAGATTTTAAAGCCGTTTAATCGTTACGACTTTTCAAATAATCTTCAATCTAGAGCCAAAAAGTAGATTTTGTCTGACGCAAAACGAGGGAGTTCTTAACGCAGCTCGAAAAGGCATAATGATTTCACAAAACAATTTTGATATTTTGCCTGAAGCAGGCAAACAGGCAAACAGCTCACCTGGTGGAAAGTGGTTACCGTTGCCTATGGACGTTTGCAACATCTGAGACGTTGCCATAATGTCTTTCTTAAACAACTGCAAATACCACTCTTCGTTAAAAAACAAATACAAACACTTAAATTATTAAGTATTTTCATTTTTGGAATTACATATCTACTGGCAAAAAGTTTATAAAATCGTCATAGCCGCCCGGCCGTCTGTCTATCCATCTGCTTTTGTCTGTCATTTTCTCAGAAAACTTCTGGATCTATATACATGAAATTTAAACAATATTCAACATCGAGGGTTCATTAAAACCATTATTGAATAATGTTTTATAGGTTCAACGTATATTTTTATTAACTAATGAAGGTTTAAAACTTGCATTGGCGTTTTTCCGTGAATGAGACGGCAAGACGTATTGAAACTTTTGGTTGCGATTTTTCTATGAAACAAGAACAGGGTTCGGGAGCGAGTATTACGAGTTACGTTTTTTACTGGACCATTGGCATTCTGTATTATTCTTCTTCCACATGGCGGAGAATTGACCAAAGGATCAAATTAGTATCTGTTGTCTGTTTTACACGTATGGTTCTAATTATATTACAATTAAATAAGCGCAGGTACACTAGAGTTCAATAATAAGTTTTACAATTCAATAAAAAAGTGTTATACTACTGTTATAATCTAAGCGTTCTTAATTAAATCAGTTACTTACCTCTAATTTCTGTTCCTTGCTCAATTATGGTGATGTCATGCCGGTCTTCGTCGGTTATTATTATGGGGCTTGTTGAGAACTTAGGTTGTTTCTCAGAATATGGCAATAATGGTTCGTTTACAAATTCGGTTGATACTTCAACTTCTTTAGCAACAGTCAGGTGTTCTTTAATTGTTTGTACTTTTGGTTTTGTTGTGTGCAATTCAGTTTCATGTTCAAAGCTCGTGCTGTCTGTGATTATTAATGGTGTAATACTTGATGGGGATATATTAGTAGTTTCAGTGTGTATCTCTGGTGTTACTAAGTTGTCAAGTATTGTTTCTGCTATATTTTCTGTACATTGTATATGAGTCAAAGGAGTTATAGATTTTTGAGCAGATTTTGGTGTTGTTACATCTAATACTAATTTACCTTGAGTATCTTCATGCGTTGTCATTTGCACAGTAATTCCTTCATTAGTACTCAAAGAAACAAAAGCATTTTCTGGCTGGTCAAGTTTATCGAAAATGGTTTCGATCTCTTTTTCGTTTGCTACAATATCTCTTTGAATTATGGGTTGATGTTCTATAGCTGTGGGTGAGGCATATTTTTCCTCCTCGGAAGATATTGGTATTTTTGTTATATTTTCGTCTACTATAATTTCTGTTTGTTCAACAGATTTCATTTCTAACACCTGTTTGTTCACTTGCTTTCTTTCACTAAATGTAATAGAGATATCACTCGGAGTCTCTTGAGACATACTTTCAGTAACTTCGTAACTTCTATGAAGTTCGACTTCGTAGGAAGCTTTGTTTGCTTCAGGTTCTTGAAATATTGGGAGCTCTGTGATATCTTCTAACACATCTGTGCTCACTTGAGATATTTCTTGCAAAGGTATATGACTTTCTTCAGCTTTATCATTGGATTTCAGAAGGGGTTCATTCAGTACTTGAGACTCTTCCCCAAACACTACTTCAGTTTGTTGAAGTGATTTTAATTCTACAATTTGTTTGTCTGCAATAGTTTGCTTGTCAGTATGTACTAAGATTAGATTAAGTGGTTCTTGAATTATATTTTCAGTAGTTATAACACTCTTATGAAGCTCTACGTCTAAATACGCTTGGCTTTGATCGGGTTCATATTTTGTAGGTATTGATGAAGTACTTTCGACAGTTTGGGGTTGAGTGTTAATTATTTCTTTCAATGGTATTTGCTTAGACTGGACAGTTTCTGGTTTTGTTATATCTTCTTCAATGTATTTAACGTTTTCTATTACAATTGTTTCATTGGTTGTGATATGTGTAACCGAGTCTACATCAATATGACGTATTTCTGATAAAGGTATTGATTCACGGTCTATTTTGCCCTCTTTTTCTTTAACAATGGTGTCTGAAATTGTGACATGTTGTTGAGGCTCTATGGATATATCGGGTTTAAGTCTTTGTGGAGTTGCGAATGCAGGCAAAATAATTTCATTCTCTTTTGGTGTCGTCTCTTGTACTTCAAGAGAAATGTTGGCTTCAAATACTGGCTCTGATGTCTTTGATTTATCTTTTGGTCTTGCCTCTAAATATGTTTCTTTTTCTTGTAATTCAATTTCAGTTATTGTAATATAATCACCTACTTGTATATCAACACCAGGTTTTTGTTGTTTTAATTTTTCCGACGAAATTAATTCTTCTTGTTTTTCTTCCGTTTCCACTTCACTAATCGTGAGTGATTTGAATGGTTCTATAGAGAAATCTCCACTTTCTTCATTTAATTTATCAAATTTATCGATATATTTTTCCATTTCAGATGTTTGCAACATTTGTACGTTTATGTGTTTATGGGTATCTAATACTATATCATGTGTGACTTCTTTTGGCAATTGTTTTTGAACAAAAACAGTTTCATTTTCGACCAGTATATTTTCAGAAACTTTTAAATGATCAGTGGGTCGTACACTAATGTCGGCTGTCTCCGATTTCATTTCACCTTTTAATGTTAAAATACCCTCTCCTTCACTAGGTATAGTTTCGTCTACCTTTACGCCTAAGCAAATATCCATATTTATAGTAGGTTCTATTTGACGTTCCTGAAAATCTTTGATTAGTTGTAAAGAGTCTTCCTTTTCTGTCGATGTGACCTCCGTTATATCAACATAATTTTTACTCTGTAAGGTGGGTTTCAGAGTTTCTGTTTTTAATTCTGGACCTTTTTCTATTACAGCTTCACTTTCTGAGGAAATAATTTCAATGACACCTACCGATCTCTGTTCTTCAACGTTACTTTTACCAGTTTTAATGACAGGTGCTTCTTGGATAAGATTTTCTTCAACTTCACCGATAAATGGTTCTAATTTGCCCACTGCTTCTTGTAATCCCTGTGTCTTAAGAGCACTTGTAAGAGTTTTAGAAGGTATGACAAAATCTTTTGTGTCTTGATTTGCTATCACTTCTGTGCTTAATAGAGATAGTTGTTCATAAACGTGTGGCTGAGCATGATTGGTCGTTGTTTCTAACAATTCTTTAAGTTCTTTTTCCTTTTCATTTGTTTGTATTTCAGTAATTTCTTTTGCGGTCATCTCAATTAAGTTTTGCTTAGCTGAATGAGTTTCATGTACAACATCTAATAGATAACTTTCTTTTTCTCCAGCTAAAACTTCAGATCCTTGTAAATGTTTTTGTTCTTCGCCGTATAACAAATTAGCTTTGTAAGTTGTAGTTACTTCTTTTTGTAAATTTTCGGCATCTCTTGTGCTAATAACTTCAGTTTTAATCATACTGTTCAAAGGAATAAAAGCGACACTTGCATCTTGCTTATTAAGGGATCGTTTAATATCTAGATCTTTCTCTTTATCTACTGTTTCTACCATACTTGTTACGACTGCTAACATTTCAGTTATATCACCTGAGATACTTGTTTTAGGCACAATCTTTTCGGCTAAATCACTTTCCGCTTCCGCAGTTACAATTTCAGTTTGTTGAACAGCTGTTGTAGACACTGATAATACGTTTGACTTTTGTAAAATAGGTTCTTCTTCTATAAAATCATTTGTTGATTGGTTCGTTATAGTTTCTTCTATGTGGACAGCTTTGTTAATGTATTGTTCTGTTTTAGGTTCTATTTTCTTATATTGTACTTCTAATTTGGTAACTTCATCTAAAGCTTCCGATTGGGTCAGAGTTTCTGAAGTTTGTAACCCTTCTTGGAACGGTAAAACCAAATTTGCCATTTGTCGGTCTGGCTTAATTGGTACAGAAAAACTGTCTTCACTTTCTATACTAATTTTTTCAGAATATTCCGGCACTTTTAGAGGATTTATCAATGGCGTTGGCTGTGTTTGACTTTTCTTATCTAAAGTTATTTCTTCTAATATTTGCTCAGAGGAATGGACAATTATTTCTTGTTGTGTAAGTGCTTCTAAAGGTAAATTTGATTCTTTAGCAGTAGCCCAAAATTGCATATCAGTTTTCTCTAAAGGTACTGTAATAGTTTCAGACTTATTTTCTTGTATAACAACTGCTTGCTTGGAATCTATATTAAAGGATGCTGATACAGTATTTGTTTTAATAGGTTCAAGAGTGTCTTCTTTTTCATTGTAATCAGTGGTACTTACAACCAATTCCTTATAAGCTATGTTTTCTACTTGAGCTTTCTTTGTTTGTTCCTTTATTATATCAGTAGTGAAGCCCAAATTAGAGTCAACTGTTACTTCTGACGATGTGGCTACTGGACGTCCATCAATGTCTGTTGATGCTGTAATGCTATTTGGTGTCGTTTGAATATCAAAATCTCCTTCTTTTTCATGTTGCACTATTTCGGTCACATTAACAGTTTCTACAGTAGATATTATTTCAGGCATTAATTGTTTAAGATCAGGTGTTACATCAGTTATAAAACTAGATTGGGAGTCTAACACTCTATTTTCTAATACTTGTACTGAATGTAAATTAGTAGAGCTAATACTTACTTCTTCAAAGTTAGGTGTTGAAGTTTTATAATTATCAAGAGTATCTTTAGAAGTAATTTCAGATACTAATGCAATTTTACGATCTACTGTAAGATCAACATTAGCACGCACATTTAATGGTACTTTTTGAGGTTGTAGCTTTTGTTCTGCGTCATTTGAAACTACTTCTGTAATATTTATGGATTCGCTGCCTATAAAAGTGGTGTCAGCTTTTCCTAGTGGAGCATGAATTTCGTCAAAGTTCTGTATATTTTCTTGGACATTGGAGTCTAGTACTGTTATTTCTTTCTTTAAATCTCTTTGTTCCGTTGCTTTTTCTTTCAATGTTGGTTGAAGATTTAATAATTGAACATGGTCAGATGTATATATTTCTTCGGATAAAGGAGTTTTCAAATGGTGCGAGGAATTAGTTTGAGCACATACTGCATCAGGAGCTTTTTCAATATTTAGTTTTTTCTCAGATTCTGAAGATTCTGTTTGCGAAATTGTTATCGGAATATTAGGAATGAGTGATTGGATAACTGTCTCCAAATTTTTAGAAGGAAATTCAGTTGTAGTTTCTTGATCATGAACTAGAGGAGCAATTATAATTTTTGCATCAGATGTTATAACTGTTTCCTTGGCAGTTTCTTTTAGCATTTTTTCATTGTTTGTTATTTTATCTATACTCGACATTTGAACTATTTCTGAAGTAAATATAGACTCAACAGCTTTTATATCTAAATCGGCTACTGCAGTTTGTCGTTTTTCATTTGGTACAAATTCTTTTTCACTCTCATGTATTTGAATTTCTTCAATAAGATTACTATCTAAAGTTGAAATAGATATTTCTGCTTTAGCCCCTGACAGAGACTTAGAGTCCAAAAGAACTGTCTCAGAATCATGAGTTTGGGTTTCTAAATTAAATTTATGCTGAAGTTCGTTTATACCTATCGTAGCTTTCTTACCCGATAATGGTTCAGGTACGAAATCTGATTCTTTTATCTGAGGAGTCGTAATTATATTACTTAAACTGTTGTGCAGCAACAAATCTTTGGTAACAGCTGCTTCTAACGGCTTTTCTTTTATAGGCAAATCTTGTTCTTTTTCCTGTAGTTCTTCAACAGAAATAACAATACTATCTTTATATGTAACATCGATATTAGCTTCTTGTGATGGGGGTAATTTGAAGTCTACAAGCATTCCTTCACGTTCCTGAACATTATGTTCTTGAGTAATAATTTGATTTGACACTAGTATATTTTTTCGTGCAGATTCTGTCGGGACAATTAATTCTGGATAGTATTTTCCAGACTTATCTTCAACAAATACTTCTCCTACCTGAATAGATTCTAGCAAATTGAAATTGAGATTAGACATCGCTTCCTTATCAGGATAAGTGTTGTCAACGTTTCTTTCTTTTATTTCATCATTTATTTCTAGTACACTTAAGCCTTGTAACGGAGAAAATTCAACTGCTGCATTTGCTTTTTTCATTGATAATTCATCAAGAGGTTCTTCTTGCATTGAAATTATTGGTTCAAGTATGTTTATAGCATCTTTCAGCAACATAGTCGGCTTAGCACTTTCTGTTTGTGTTTGACCATTTTCTATATTAGAAACTGACATATTACTTTGAATTTCAGATGTTATCACACTTTCAGCTACTACAATTGTTTTATTAGCTTTGTTTAAAATTATTGATTGATGACCATCATATTCGTTAACGTCAGATTTAGCTTCAACTTCAGTAACAAATAGTGGTTCCATTGCAATCAATGATGGTTTAATGGAAATTTTACCACTTTCTTTTATTTTTAAAAGTGACTCTTTTTCTTGGATTTGTTGTATATCACCTACAAGAGGATAATTGGTATCGACCTTTAATTTTGCTTTAAAGTCATTTGATGTCTTTCCTGTGATTATGTGCGTCACCTCACTAGCTGCAACAACCTCTACTATATTTTCAGGAATGTCTGTAGCAACTGTAGTCTCATAGGTTATTTGATCTTCTTCTAAGACATTAGTCTCATCTTCTACGACAATTTCTTGCTTCTCCTTCGGGTGCAGGGGTTTTATTTTGCTGGTTGCAACTGTAATCACTTCCTCCTCTTCTTTCGTTTCTTCCAAACCTACTTTCTGTTTAGTGTGTTTTTTGCGTTTACCTTGTTGTTTTTCTTTGGTATCTGTGAAAGTATAGTAAAGTGTTTTGAAAAAATTATATTTTTGATATTAAATTTAAGTTTGTTATGCAGTCAACTACTGTTAGTGTCAAATCTTTTGTAGATATTATATATTTTTTATTGTCTTACGAAATTATTATATTAAAGAAAAATAGTACTTACATTTCAGCACAAGCTCTTATTTGTTGTTAAAAAAAACAAGCGATACACATTCTTGAAGCCATACAATACGATTAACGCAAAATCACGAATGAAATATTTTTAAGTAAGGTTATATATGTATCTTATTAAAACTTGTCTTACAAGTTTTTTTACATCCATTTTTATAGTAATGAAAACCTAATATAAACATGCCGTGTTTGTATGCACTTCGTGAAAACATATATAAATACAGTAAATGTAGGGAGTATTCAGATGCAAATCGTAAAATTCTTTCATTTACTTTTACAGGTTCATGAACCTGTTGTTATTAATCGATAATGGGGATCTCAAATATAAAAGATATTATGTCCTCATCATAATTATTTAATAATGTGTTAGAATAATATGATTGTAAGTTTCACAAAGACAAAGAATTTGTACTTTTAGCAATGACATGTACCTATTATGATAACAAAAGTATAAAATAAGTATATAGTACCCTTCTCAACATTGTCGGACCAACACATTGATCAACATTTAGCTGTTTGCATATAAAATATTATAATACAAATCAATGGCGCTTTAAATTCTTTGTCAAGTCATAAACACTTGTAGCTACGAAGTAAACTGTGGAGTTACTAACTATTCATTGATGTGCTATGATACTATTAATAGAAAATGATCATTATTTATATGGAGTTTAAGCCAAATTTTAATAGGTAGGTAGGTAAATGAATGTATAATAAGATATAGAAACTGGCTGATAGTTTTATTTGCAGTTATCACTTCACTTTCCGCCTGGACCTGGTACAATATCGAGAATTTATTGTTATCGTTTAACGGCATAATATTATATGTTCCATTGTTTTTCCTATTACTATTACACGTTTTTATGTTAGGCCAAAAAAGCAAAGTTAGATAATTGATTATTTTTTGTTCATTAGTGCCGTTTAATTAAAGCAACAGACCATCAATTAAATTCAAAGCATTAGTTTTAAATTGAAATTAATGTATCCGACAATAATAACAAAACATACCTGCAGTCTGAATTTCTTCCACTACCTTGTCATCTGTTGTATAACGAAAAAGTTACAAATTAGTTTTTATTAGTGTATTTTGAATAGATAAACAGTTCCTTTCAGGGTTTTTAAATTAAAAAGAAGATTTAATGATCAACAAGACTAGAAGAAATATAAAAAAATTATGAAGAATGATATAACCTACCAATGTACTACAAAGCACAATTATATAATGCAATAGTGTAAATAATGTATAATTATTTTGAATGGTTCTTTAGATGTTAAGTGAAAATAAATTATTTAGTTATTGCCAGTTGGTAATGGAAACCTAAAAAATAAATTTAATCAAAATACCACAAATTATATCAAAAACTATTGAGGAATATTGTTAAAATTGACAGTCAATCTATGCTGTAATAAACCTCCTGGGGGTGTCGAGCAATTCACGATAGTTAGGCCGTTCTATAAAGCCTCATTTGACATCTATCAAACTGATTTTTGTAGTTATGTGAAATATCGATAGGGATATAATTAAAAATTGGAATGGATATAAGAAGTCACACATTACCGAATCAATCAAAATAAATAAAAAAAAATAAAAAAAAAATAAAATGATTTATTATTTTACTATCCTAATTAACTGATATATATATATATGTATGGGTGGCGCAAATAAACCGACTTTTTTTGAGTCTCGCGTGAAAAAAATGTTAGTTTTTGATCTTTTAAAAACTCCCTCAAAAGGTAAGCTCAAAAAACTTTTAAGAGGTCGCTCCAAATTTTTTAAGATTCTAAAAATCGCCAATAACTGAATTATTTTTCTCGTTACGGTATAATTTTATAGACCAAAAAATAATAAGTTTCTGAAAGTTTCAGTTCAAAATTTGAATTTTAAAAGGTCTCTCACTCGAAAAAATCTAAAGTACAAAGTTAGTTTCTCAGTATTTATATGAAACTTCTAATAGGACTTCTTAAAACGGCTCAACTATAACAAATACCGTCATGGCAATGTGGACAAAGTTATGCTTGTACTGCTAGTGTTGCAATAAACTCACCTTTAATAACTTTTGTAACTCGTGTTTCTGCTATCTTGTCAGCAGACGATTCGACTAAAGTCTGGAAAATACAGAAATAAATTATAAATAATAATATCAAAGTATTAAATTTTAATTTCGCCCAAACTGCCACTAAAGTATGGTGGCTTACATCAATTTCCGGTGACTTAATTGATTGAAATAATATGAAGAAAATATTGAACAACTATAATGAATAAAATCCTATTTCCTAACAAAAAAAAGAAACACTCAAGCTCATCAGTGTAGCATTTGTCTAATTTAATATATTAATTTAATCTGCCTCCAGCTTTGCTGCCAAACTCCTTCAGTTTATAGTATGGTGTGATATAGTTTATGATATTCCTCAATAAATACCATTGTGATGCAAAAAGATTGTTCTAAACAAGACTAGCATGTATAAAATACAAGGAAAAATCTATTCAAGACTTTATAGTATGTAAAGTAAAAGTAAACTATATGTACCTCATGTGCTTCTTTTTGTTCCCAGGAACGAGGCTTGAAGTCTTCAGGATAGAAGTGGGCTATAACCTCTTCGACAGAACTATGTTTCAACTCAACCATTCTCAAAAACGCACGGAATCCTACTTTTGCGGCTATAATATCTTCATCTTGGGCAGTTTCTTCTGTAAGTACTTCAGTAATTAAAGCACCATATCCTTGGCGTTCTACTAACTGCACTAAAGCTGATTGTGACTGAGGAATCCTCAAAGCTGGGAAGTATTGAGAATCATATAAACTTTCGATTTGTTCGGTAGTTATACCACTTCTTAACATGTATCCTATTTTAGCAAGTTCTCTGAGTGGTGATTCTCCAGGGCCAAATTCCTTTGCATTTATAACCTCTAATAATTCATTAATTTCTGCAACAGATCGAGTATCTGATTCAACCATTTTAATGATTCCCTTTTGCTTTTCATAATCATCTTCAAATGGTTGTACAGTTTCTTCTTTTTGTTGTTGAGATGACACAACATACTCATGTGGTGTTACAATAGGCTCTAATTGCTTTTTCTTTGGTGTTTGTTTTACCTTTTTATCAACTTTTTTATGGGTAGCAATACCAACAGTCTCTATGTGTTCAGCTTCAGTAATAATCGTTTTTGCGGTCTCTTCATCTACTTTTTCACTAGGAACCGTTTCTTCTACTGGCTGTACCTCAGTTATTTCTATAGTTTCTATAGTATCTTCTGTAGATGTTTTTGCTGTATCAATTTCGTCAGTTTTTTCAGTATGTTTGACTACCTTTTCTCTTTTTATTTTCTCCTTAACCTCTTTGTGTTTTTTGGTTTTAACAGCACTATCAAATACCTGAAGCTTAGCTTTAGTAACAGCCATTCCAATGTCGCTTACAGCCTTACACATGTATGTACCTTCTAATTCTTTGGAAGCTTTTCTAATGGTGCATGTAGTCTTATTATCTATCTTATCAACAATGAATCGCTCATCTGTTCTAATGACTTTGTCATCCTTGTACCAAAGAATTTCTGAAAAGTGAAAGTTCCCAGTGTGTTACTAATATTCAAAACCTAAATTAACACTTAAAATACATAATGAAGCATTTGGAGATATTCTGATTTTCATTAATAGACTTCTGAAAAAATCTATTCAATCATATTTACAAATCTCCATTAATTCAAGAATTAGATCTGCTGAATAATAATATTACCTGGCTGCGGATTTCCACTGTAAATTGCTTCAAATACCACAGTTTCTTCAACGTCAACTCGTTCTCCCATAATTTCTTTCACAAATGTAGGCACTGCTTGTGTTGCTGCGGAACCAAGGAAGGAGGTATAAAGATTAGGCATATTTTCTTCTATAATTGCTTTTCCGTAACTTTTACCTAGTTTATTTTTAGTATTCTTTCAATAATAGACTGATTGAATATCTAAGTCTAAGAATTAATAAATTTTCATAGATTGTGCAATTTATATGCTTTCTTTATTGTTCAAAATTAAATATGAAATAGGTGTTTATAATCTAAACATTGTTAAAGTATGTTAAGTAATACCTTTAAGAGCCGCTTGTAATTCCTCCATATGTGTGACCCATTCTGGTTTCCTGTATTCTTTAGTGCCCACTATACCTAGAATCAGAATTTAATTTGTGAAATGACATTTTCATAGCATATTACTACTACTTCTGTGTTTGTGTTGTTTTTGTTTTCTTGGACAGATAATCCAAATTCAAAATTTGTAAAGGAGCAACATCCACTTAATAACAACGAAACCAAGTTCTAAGTTATAAAATCTGTCTTTGATCAAAGCGACACAAGGCTTCATATCTTAGATGTGTACATAAGTGTATCATAAAAAGTGATGAATTCACATACACTTAAAGTAAAATAAAGTGAGAACTTAAACAATAATATTGTTGTCATTTAACAGAGGCTTCACACTTCATGTAGATTTACTTAGAATTGCTCCCTTTTTTATTACATTTATTTATATATATTTTGTTTTAGACACAGTAAAAAGTAATACACAAATTACATTTAAAAATCAGACTATTATAAAATACTATACAATTGTGTTGTTTTTGACCACATTAATGACCTCAATGAAGTATTTGTGATAATTGTGAACACATGTTATAATGTTAATATTATATGTATTGTCAATTGAGAAGAGGATAAAATAGGAATGTAGGTTGCAAAGGTACAATATAAATTTCTTCCATTGACAGTCGACTGCACGGAATAGGTGATTAAAGCTGAAATCATTATCATAATGATAAGCCTTACAAATTAAAAAACAGAATTAAAAATATAAGACAAGAATATAATAACAATAACAGCCTATAAACATCCCACTGATGGGCTCAGTAAGGTGTTTATAGGCCTAGACCTCTCTATTTATAGGGGAATAGACAGAATATCCGAAACTTTTGTTTAACACCGATTGGCGGGTTGGATGCACCAGTTATCCGGAATTACAAGTTTTATCGCGATGTTTTTCTTCACGGTCAGCACATGGTCATTGTAACAATTTGCATGTTACATCAGAAAACTATTTAAATGTTGCAAGCTTCCTGGCCAGGATATAAAGCCACATCATTTGAATCACAAATTTAATATGCAAGTGCATTAGCTACTAACTTACCACAGGTAAAAATCATACATACCTTCTACAGATAGAGCAGCTATTGTAGCAGTAACACCTAGAGGGTTGAATGCTTCAAATGATATTTCACCAGTATCATCTTGATATGTTTCTGAGATTATCAAGATTGATGTGCCATCTTCCATTTCTTCTATTTGATATTCCTGTGACTGTACTATTTCTATACCTTGTTTCAGCCATCTTACTTGTGGCTTTGGCATACCTATAGCCCTAGCTTCCAATCTAAAATAGAACAAACATTGATTGAACAATTAATAATTCTAGACATTAGCAAATCTATTTATATTTTAGTAAAAATGAGAAGAAAAATAAGATCCTCCCAAAGTACAGCATAGAGGAGCATGTTAGGCATCAGATTAAGAGACAAAATAAACAGTGATAATATACACTGAAAGACCAAAATCATTGTTGTTTTAAGCACAGTAGCAAAACTAAATTGGAGATGGGCAGGTCATGTAGCTAAGATAGAGCACAGAAGATGAAGCAAAATGAGGCCTATGCTAGTTCCCTAGACAGTGCAAATGGGGATGTGACTCCTCACAAGATGATATGACATAAAATTAGTAGCAGAAAATTTATGGCTAAAGAAAGCTAAACAGCGAGAGTCATAGCATATAATGGAGGCCTTCATCCAAATGTGGATGGATGCTTTAAATTAGGGGAAAAAAATTCAACCTAAAGATTTTTAGGAAATAAAAGCTTTTTATTTCTGTAGATATAGTTTCAAATGTACTTTGAGTAATCATTATAAATGGAAATTACTACTCATCATTTATTATTGTTTTGTTCCCTCCCTTGCCCTGCAGTGATTAAGCTATGGGCTCTGTTTAGTGGTGTTTTATCATTCCCAATAATAACTATATATATATATATATATATCATTATATAAAGACTCACCTGGTCATATCACCCTCTGTAGTAGATACAACAGTTGGTAGTGCCTTTACTATTCGGGGAGCAAATTCCTCAAGATCACTAGTCTTCTGAAGAAATATGAAAACACATTAATAACTCTGCAATAAACCTAGTATAACGAGGGATAAAACATGAATTAAAATTTCAAGAATAAACATGTTTTCTGATAAGAAATGTGGCAAAGTTAGTTCTGTGCCAGGCCAGTATTGTTTTATTCCTGTAAGCATTCTGATTTTATACATTTATTTAGATTCCAGTACTCAGAAGTTCAAATCGCATTCAAGGGATAACAATAACTGAAACCACAACCTGATACCTATAATGAAACGTGTTTAAATACTTTTTATATTTAAATTTAGCGTCCTTTATAAGATTACATTCTATACATTTAGGAATAATACGTAACGATAACTTTCGCACTGTACTTTTAATCATTTTATCGTTTTTTTTCTCATAAGAAACATTAAAACACCATCACAAAATAATAATATCTATAAATATATCATCCAAACTCAGGGTGTCCAGATTGAATTTAGGAAAACTATATAGCTGCCAGAAATAGTCCCCAAAAGTGCGTGTCGGACTACGCACACTGAAGGATCTCTTACGGCGGCTTTCAATATAGAGGCGACAAATTTTCATTATTTATAACCACCCTAGAAATAGGGGAGGTTCTCATTTCCTTGCGTAAATATTAATTTGATAACAATGCCCAAAAATTCGGAATTCAATCACTGTGACATATTATTCAAAGACAGATAATGATCTCGTAAGGCTTCCGTTTTGCTAAAATTACTATACAACACTAAAAGAAGCAGCTCAATTAGTAGTGCTATTTTTTCTTTTTTCAATATTCTATTGTTTTTATTTTTTTGTCAGAATTTAGATATCGTTACTTTATATGATGATGATGGTGAAAAAAATGTCTTCCATGTCGTGATAAAATCTGCAAATAGAGGTAACCTATATGTCATTCCGCCAATCCACCTTGGACAAGCATGGCGGTTATACTAGTCGTTCCCCTACAATATGATAAAGGGAGGCCCTAAAACGCAACAATGAGACGTTTATAGGCTGTTGTTATTATTACGTGATACACTAAATGCCCTATTAGATAAGAGAGCTATTATTAACTAGCTACTGATTCAGCAAGAAAAATACAATTACAGCGGCATGACTTCCTTTTTTTAATTTCTTAGGCATATTACTACAACATGTTTAAGAAATTCAAATCAATCTTAAACGTACGCTTAGCCTTTACGTTTAACAAAAAAGAAATTGCTGAGCGTTCACTATATATATTTTATATTGCATAGTACACTTAGTAAGTTGTGTGACGATATATAACATATACAATAAGTTTCTAAATCTAATCCTGGTTATTATCGTATATAGTAAGATAAATAAACCCAATATGATCTATTTATTACACCAAAAGTAATATGTAAGCAATACAATTACAATTGTTGTATACAGACATGTTCGGACTTCATTTTTATTAGAAATTTTATACTATATCGAATATTTTATGGCATTTTTAGTAAGGCTAGAAGGATAAAATACTTCCCAAATTTACCCAGCGCCGAAATTATTGGCCCCAATATTTTCCCAAGGAATTATGGTTAAAGCCCCAACCACAATAAATGTCCCGTATTGGGTGAAAAAAACCCCAATCTGGGACCCTATCCAAACTATAAACTAGGGATGTTAAAAAATTATCGATTTTTATTTAAATCGATTATTATATTCATATAATCTTTTTTTATAGTAATATTAATCGATTTTTACCAAAATTGATTATATAAAATACGGGTTTAATCGATTTTCAAAAACAGCTGCCATCTATACGACATTTGTGACAATAATTAATATTTTATTGTTTAAACTTGAAGATGATGAACGATGAATGAACGAAAGATTTGTAATTTACTTTAGTTTTTGAGATTATAGAGTAGTCGTTGAATTTATTTTAAATCTCATTTTAAGTATTTTACTTTAAAACTAGTCTAATGTAAAATAGGACAGAACATTTATGGCAATTTTTATAAAATAGAATTATATTTTAGTTTTTGAGACAATAAGTTTGTCATTTTGTTGGAATGCTCATCATTTTTATTATAATAAATAAAACGTTTAATAGTACTAAAATTTGTATCAATAACGCTATTTGGTTTCCTAATTCCTTGCCTTGAAATTTTAAAGGAACATTGCCTTTGATTTTTAGTTTTGAATTGGATATTTTTTATTCATATAATTTTATTTGATTTTTATTCTGATAAATTTTTAATACGAATCTCTTAGGTTTATTATTGGAATAATAAAAGCATGTACTTTTAAACAATACAAAAAAACGATTTTTTCGCTGCAATCGATTATTTATTTTTATTTAAATCCTTTTTTATATAATCGATTCTTTTCCATTAATCTCAGATCCCTACTATAAACCTTATAATTTTATTGTGAGAATTTAACATTTGACATTTTTCAATTGCGTTGACATCTCAGGCTACGTTCCACAAGAGGTTCATAAAGACCACGTTCACGACCGCGTTTTTACCCGTTCCACTTGTTTGCGGACGTTACAGTCATAAACTTTAGTGGAACGGATTATGAATCGTTGATGTCATTAACGACAAAATACACAAATACCATTGTTCGATTTGAAAATCGCGCTTTTTTCAATGTCAATTGATAAAGAGAATTAATGCTCTGTGGTCAACGCCCACTTCGACCCAGCTTTTGACATGGGTCGTTGTGAGCGCTGTGTGATTGAAAATAATGACGTCATTTTCGCTACGATCATATCGACCGTGGCCGCCATGTGGAACAGCAGACGGAGCATTTTGGGCGTTGTGAGATACTCAAGGAACACGCCCGTAGTCGACTAATGTCTTCAACCTCATTCCTCTGAGGACGCGAATCTCTATATATAGTGTATCATCTATGGACGCGAATTAGTATTCTTTTTCCGTTCCTGCACAAAGAAAATAGTAGTATATTAACTACCTACTGGTAAAAATAGTTTATGTATATAATAATCAAAAAATGATCTAAGGTAATAGTAATTTACAAATAGACCAGTTTTTAGCGGGAACTGTAAATGATGTCTTGCCGTGCAATTTTAATTTAAAAAATAATTGAAATATTGGATTAAAAGAATAGTTCTAGAATATTTAATTTTATTGATTATCAAGACTCATGTAAATATTATAACCGTTTTGTGAAATGTGATTTGTCGAATTTCTCCGAGAATTGTATTGTTTGGCATTAATCAAAGATCTAGACCTAGAGTTAAAACTGCTGAACCAATCAGCAGTTTTGAATGGTTAAATGTTTGTAAGTTTTATAAGAAGTGGTTTGGTTTTTTTAATACAGTCGTTCTTCGCCTGTGTTAGTTTGTTAGATAGGTATCAACAACACCACTATTAGTGGCGTATTAAAATGGCCCAATAAATTGTAATTGTCTAGATTTCATCGTTAAATAGTAATAATCTAACTTAATAATTTAAGTGCGTATAACAGCAAATAATTAGTTGTAAGTATTTATTACACTTTAAAGAATATTATTATGTAATACTTACATAAGAAAACTTACCTTTAATATAATAATAATAATAGCCCATAAAGGTCTCGCTACTGGACTTCCCATTTTTAACGGAAAAGGCAGTATACCTGCCACGCTTGTCCAAGGCGGATTGGCGGGTTTGACGCATCCGTTATCCCGATTTGCTGGTTTCATCACGTTTTCCTTCACCGGTAGCACGTGGTAATTGTAACAATATGCACATTAGGTCAGAAAACTGCCTAAGTGGTGCAAGCTTTCCGACCAGGAAATGAACCGGGCGGCGTCTTTTGGGGTTGGGATGCGAGTGCGCTAACCACTAAGCTACCACACTTTTACTTTTAACTAAGTTTAATTAATTAATATTTATTAAATGTTAAGTATATTGTACTTTATCTATAACCTCTTCAGGCTATAAGAAAAATGGGCCTAGGTTATCAATTTAAAGAAGAATTTATAAGTATGTCATTTTTTTATCAATTCAATTGAATTCCTTAGATCATACATTCTGGTCTAAGATTAAATATTCTTAAAGTTCGTTATTTAGGGCAGATTTTACATTCATCAAATAAATGTTATTAGTGGAATGAAGTATATATAACCCGATTGAATTCGAAAGTGAAACAATTCAAGCATTTTTCTTGCAAGTGTCATTTTTAATTTTGCCATGTTGTATTTTAAAGAGAGAGAGAGAGAGAGATATAACACTTTATTTAATTTAATTTTAATGTATTTTATTCTATGATTAACTTTTATCTGGTGATATTTTATTAAGTTTTCGCGATTAGTATACATAATAAAACAGTTTGAAGCGCAGCCGTGATCAAGGCTACTGAAAAGTGGTCGAAACGTCGGAATAATAGAAATCAAATAAATTACCGCACCTAAAACCGTTAAAACGTAGTTTTATCTGGTGATTGAAAAATCGACCCTTTAACGAGTAAGTTTCTTAAACGTTTAAATTAAAATGGTTCTTACCTCATCGCTTAAGACATCTTCTTCAGACATGCTTGGTACGTATTCGTATGCTATAAAAAAAAAACTTTTAGCGTTAATATAAAATGAATTCATTTATGCACCAAGTTATTTATCCCTTGCCTTATCCGTTCTATAGTCTGTAATTAAATTATAGACCTATTTTTAATATATACTTTTACATCTTTATGTATAGGTATATTAAATTAATTGATAGTCTATTTATTAACAACGCTGACTGTGCGCTATAAAAATATGTTATTATTATTATATAAATTATGTTGAGATAGATAGCGCTTCTTATTTCCCCATTTAAATATTTAAAAAATCCAAGTAAAAATACTTATCCGGAATTAAAAATAAACAAGGTATTAAAATTATAACTCCAGGAATTTTTAACATTTTTTATATGTTCTGGCTTTGATATACAAATATGTACATATATTCCGATCCCCATACAAAATTACCAAGAATACATCACAATTACGAATCTGCTGTGGTGTACCTAGTAACTTACGTACCTTAGTTATTAAGTATACGTTATCATTATTTTCACAGCTCTTCGTTTTTAGGGCTCCATAACCATTTTGGCCAACATGCAACCCTCATACACTTGTCATGTCCATCCCTTGTTTTTGTATAAGACATTTTTTCAGATAAAATATGAGATAGATAATTTTGAAAAAATAAAAAACAGGTTGGTACTACATTGAAATACGTATGTATATATATATATATATATATATATATATATATATATATATATATATAGAATAATCTGCATGAAATATTCATTTAAAATAGACTAGAGGGCCCATAACGTCAAATTTTCGTGATAAATATGTTATTAGGTGCGCCAACCAGGAATTGCACACATAAATAAACGTGAAAGTTCATTAGCTAGCTCTATGCAGGCAATAATTCTAAACCATTCAAGCGATATCACTATAGTAAACTATGCAAATACAAAAGTTTAGTTTTATAAAAAACTAAGATTTTAGACTTTAGCAATATTAAATTTTTTATCATTGTTTTCATATAACAAATTGTATAAAATAAGTATTTTTTATTACACAAGAATATAAAAATATACTCGTAAAACTAAAAACTATAATAATATGGTAATACAAAAGCCAGACCTCTTGCTTAGAGCCAAATTCTTTCAGACAAGGTTTTGTAAGTTTGTAAATTGCTGATGAATGTTGGGGTCGAATAATAGGTACTAGCTATCGGTCAGCTTTTTAACTTAAAAAATACGGTTATCTCATACTTGAAACCTTTTTGGTTGTGATAACACGCTATAAATCCTAACGCCAAATATTTTAGTAATATGAAAATCTAGAGTAATTTTCTCTGACAATAAATACTAGCTAATTCAATTCCCTAGCTGTTCTACTATTTTAAAATTGTGTATGTTGAGAATTGTAACTTTGTTTACTGTACTTTGTATATTACTTTGTTTTCACATATTATGTATGATGCTGAAAATATAATAGCTTTTATTATTTATATTTTAACATATTTATTATGTATCTATTAAGCCATGAAAGTCTTGGTAATAATGACTTCTCAATTAATATGCCGCAATATGTGCATAAAATCCAAATCATAAACATTTTCTACAGATGCATGGGATAGTCAAAGTGCAGTATTAATTATTTAGTTTATTGAAAATTAAAATGCGATAGTTTTACTGCAAACTCTATTAGCATGCATTCATTAAAGCGAACTGAAATTTTGCTACCTTCTATGTTAACAATACACTCGCTGCTACAAGTTCCAAATTCGTTTGTTGCTTCACATCTGTAGACTCCTGCCATCTCTGGAAAAGCTTCTTTTATGCACAATTCACATAAACCTGATTCCTGTCTAGCTACTGTTATATCTCTAGCTCTTGGAATACATTCATCATTGTGGTACCAATCAATTTTAGGCCATGGTAGGCCTGATATTTCGCAACTAATAGATATAGGCTCTCCATCCATCACAGTAATAGAGTTCAGTGGTCTTAAAATTTTTGGAGCCTCTCCAATACGCTCCTCTTTAATCTGTTCAATAGAAAGCGTGGCAGAGCAAGATACTGATCCTGCAAAATTTTCTGCTCTGCACGTTATTATACCGACCAATTCATCGTTTACATTTTCAATGCACAGGCATGAGCGATTCTCTTTATTTGTGACGTATATATTAGTTAGCTTATTTTGTTTTGCATAAGATATTACTTCTTTGGTGTCTATGTACCATTGGAAAGATGCGCATGGATTGGATAGTACTTCTGTTTGTAATAAAACTATTTCTCCTAGGGAAACCTTCTTGGGTTCGAGTAGTTTTATGAAAACTGGTGGTTCGATTTGCATTTCATCAGCCGATTTACTCAATTTCACAGAACTAGCTGATTTTGCTATCATATTGTTGCTTTCAATAATAGCTTCATATTTTCCTGCTTTCTTTTTGTCTGCATCATGTATTGTTATTTTGGATACTCCTGCCTCATGTACAATATTACATTCATCGTTTGGTTCAAGAAGTTGATTATTGCGGTACCATTTTATTTTAGTGTCCCCATCAGTTTCAAACGAAACCTCTAACGAAAAACTATCCTTTTCTATAACGTTAATGGCTTTTACAGGTTCTAATATTATTGGTCCTTCTGGAAAATAGTTATCAATGATATTTCTTTCGCATCGATACCTTGACGTATAGACCCAAAATATTTATTTATTTTATTGGAATTTTGTACTTTCTATTAGAAAGTGTTAATTATATTATTATATAGTACATCATGCTCAAATCTTATAAATTGATAAGAATAATATATAGATGTTACTCTGCTGGTTCAAAATACATGAAATTTTACACAACATAAAAAAATGAGCATATTTTGGCTTTAACATTAAAAAAAATTGCTTGTAAACAATTAAGAACGAAAAGAAGAAAATATTATACAATAAATATTTCATAAAATGTTATTTTATTGAACAAGTATAAAAGAAACAGTTGTTAGAATGATAATTAATATTTACATAATAGTTCACCATGCATCTGTTTGAAATATATTTTCTTTTATTATACATTGACCTTATTTATTACATTTTTACACATTTAACGTTATATTAAAAAAAACTAAACAAAAAAATAATTATTTATTTTACTTTTTCTAATTTAAATATGCGGCTATTAGATCATAATTTAAATAAAATGCTAGTTTTGTGACTGTGTAAGTTAATTTTATGTGACGTGTATTGTTTCCATGAACTGCAGAGGCTATGTGTATGTGTTTTCAACTAGCTTCTTAAAGGAGACACGCTACATGACTAAATTATTTTTACTAGTACATTACGTTACACAAATGAGAATTTGCTTAACTATGTAATAGAGGGGTATTACTTTTTAGCTGCACGGTAGATATTCTAATACATAGTTGCTAGTTGGTATTGAACTCACAGATATATCGACGCAAGGCAACTAAGTACTAGAAATTAAACCCAAATCATATTTAATACTTTGTTAATAGTTTTTTATTTATTTCTGTTGTCCAATTTTACAATAGTAAAAGCTACGATGATTGCTTTACGATTAACTATTGCTTAATATTATATTGTTAGTTAAAACATTCGATTAAGCCACTCACCTTTTCGTTCTTTCTTTACTTTTTCCTTGATCACCTTCTTTGTAATTTGTGTAGTTACTTCCTCCCGTACATCTTCTTCAATATGGACATCGTCAAGAGATTTCTCTTTTTTAACCTTTTTTCTATCTTTTCTAATCAATTCTTCATTTGTTTCTTTAATAACAATAGCAGTTTCTTCCGGCTTGACTTCTTCAATTGGTTTGTCCTTTTTGACTGGTTTCAGTGATACCTTTTCTGGTTTATCTTCTTCAGGCTCTTTTTGTTTAGGAATTGGTTTAAGAACGACTTCCTCTTTAGGTTCTTCTTCCTTAGGACGCCTCTTGCCTGTTGGCCACTTAGTTTCTTCCGGTTTAGCATCTTCAACAGGTTTCTCTTTTTTGACCGGTTTCAGTGTCACTTCTTCTGGCTTTTCTTCTTCAGGTTCCTTTTGTTTAGGAATCGGTTTAAGAACGACTTCCTCCTTAGGTTCTTCCTCCTTGGGGCGTCTCTTACCTGTCGGCCACTTAGTTTCTTCCGGCTTGACTTCTTCAACAGGTTTTTCCTTTTTGACCGGTTTCAGTGTCACTTCTTCTGGCTTTTCTTGTTCAGGTGCCTTTTGTTTAGGAATCGGTTTAAGAACGACTTCCTCCTTAGGTTCTTCCTCCTTGGGACGTCTCTTACCTGTCGGCCACTTAGTTTCTTCCGGTTTAGCTTCTTCAATAGGTTTCTCTTTTTTGACCGGTTTCAGTGTAACTTCTTCTGGCTTTTCTTGTTCAGGTTCCTTTTGTTTAGGAATCGGTTTAAGAACGACTTCCTCCTTAGGTTCTTCCTCCTTGGGGCGTCTCTTACCTGTCGGCCATTTAGTTTCTTCCGGTTTAGCTTCTTCAACAGGTTTCTCTTTTTTGACCGGTTTCAGTGTAACTTCTTCTGGCTTTTCTTCTTCAGGTTCCTTTTGTTTAGGAATCGGTTTAAGAACGACTTCCTCCTTAGGTTCTTCCTCCTTGGGGCGTCTCTTACCTGTCGGCCACTTAGTTTCTTCCGACTTGACTTCTTCAACAGGTTTTTCCTTTTTGACCGGTTTCAGTGTCACTTCTTCTGGCTTTTCTTCTTCAGGTTCCTTTTGTTTAGGAATCGGTTTAAGAACGACTTCCTCCTTAGGTTCTTCCTCCTTGGGGCGTCTCTTACCTGTCGGCCACTTAGTTTCTTCCGGCTTGACTTCTTCAACAGGTTTTTCCTTTTTGACCGGTTTCAGTGTCACTTCTTCTGGCTTTTCTTGTTCAGGTTCCTTTTGTTTAGGAATCGGTTTAAGAACGACTTCCTCCTTAGGTTCTTCCTCCTTGGGGCGTCTCTTACCTGTCGGCCACTTAGTTTCTTCCGGCTTGATTTCTTCAACAGGTTTTTCCTTTTTGACCGGTTTCAGTGTCACTTCCTCCGGCTTTTCTTCTTCGGGTGCTTTTTGTTTAGGAATTGGCTTTAGAACGACTTCTTCTTTGGGTTCTTCTTCCTTGGGCCGTCTTTTTCCTGTTCGCCAACTGGGTTGTTCAGGTTGGGTTTCTTCAACTGGTTTCTCCTTTTTGACTGGTTTCAGTGAAAGTTCTTCTGGCTTTTCTTCTTTAGGCTCTGTTTGTTTAGGAATTGGTTTAAGAACGACTTCCTCCTTAGGTTCTTCTTCCTTAGGACGCCTCTTACCCGTCGGCCATTTGGTTTCTTCCAGTTTAGCTTCTTCAATAGGTTTTTCCTTTTTAACCGGTTTCAGTGTCACTTCTTCCGGCTTTTCTTCTTCAGGTACCTTTGGTTTAGGAATCGGTTTAAGAACGACTTCTTCTTTGGGTTCTTCTTCCTTGGGCCGTCTTTTTCCTGTTCGCCAACTGGGTTGTTCAGGTTGGGTTTCTTCAACTGGTTTCTCCTTTTTGACTGGTTTCAGTGAAAGTTCTTCTGGCTTTTCTTCTTTAGGCTCTGTTTGTTTAGGAATTGGTTTAAGAACGACTTCCTCCTTAGGTTCTTCTTCCTTAGGACGCCTCTTACCCGTCGGCCATTTGGTTTCTTCCAGTTTAGCTTCTTCAATAGGTTTTTCCTTTTTAACCGGTTTCAGTGTCACTTCTTCCGGCTTTTCTTCTTCGGGTACCTTTGGTTTAGGAATCGGTTTAAGAACGACTTCTTCTTTAAGTTCTTCTTCCTTAGGTCGTCGTTTCCCTGTTCGCCAACTGGGTTGTTCTGGTTTAGTTTCTTCAACAGGTTTTTCCTTTTTGACCGGTTTCAGTGTCACTTCTTCTGGCTTTTCTTGTTCAGGTTCCTTTTGTTTAGGAATCGGTTTAAGAACAACTTCCTCCTTAGGTTCTTCCTCCTTGGGGCGTCTCTTACCTGTCGGCCATTTAGTTTCTTCTGGTTTAGCTTCTTCAACAGGTTTCTCTTTTTTGACCGGTTTCAGTGTAACTTCTTCTGGCTTTTCTTCTTCAGGTTCCTTTTGTTTAGGAATCGGTTTAAGAACGACTTCCTCCTTAGGTTCTTCCTCCTTGGGGCGTCTCTTACCTGTCGGCCACTTAGTTTCTTCCGGCTTGACTTCTTCAACAGGTTTTTCCTTTTTGACCGGTTTCAATGTCACTTCTTCTGGCTTTTCTTCTTCAGGTTCCTTTTGTTTAGGAATCGGTTTAAGAACGACTTCCTCCTTAGGTTCTTCCTCCTTGGGGCGTCTCTTACCTGTCGGCCACTTAGTTTCTTCCGGCTTGACTTCTTCAACAGGTTTTTCCTTTTTGACCGGTTTCAGTGTCACTTCTTCTGGCTTTTCTTCTTCAGGCTCCTTTTGTTTAGGAATCGGTTTAAGAACGACTTCCTCCTTAGGTTCTTCCTCCTTGGGGCGTCTCTTACCTGTCGGCCACTTAGTTTCTTCCGGTTTAGCATCTTCAACAGGTTTCTCTTTTTTGACCGGTTTCAGTGTCACTTCTTCTGGCTTTTCTTCTTCAGGTTCCTTTTGTTTAGGAATCGGTTTAAGAACGACTTCCTCCTTAGGTTCTTCCTCCTTGGGGCGTCTCTTACCTGTCGGCCACTTAGTTTCTTCCGGCTTCACTTCTTCAACAGGTTTTTCCTTTTTGACCGGTTTCAGTGTCACTTCTTCTGGCTTTTCTTGTTCAGGTGCCTTTTGTTTAGGAATCGGTTTAAGAACGACTTCCTCCTTAGGTTCTTCCTCCTTGGGACGTCTCTTACCTGTCGGCCACTTAGTTTCTTCCGGTTTAGCTTCTTCAATAGGTTTCTCTTTTTTGACCGGTTTCAGTGTAACTTCTTCTGGCTTTTCTTCTTCAGGTTCCTTTTGTTTAGGAATCGGTTTAAGAACGACTTCCTCCTTAGGTTCTTCCTCCTTGGGGCGTCTCTTACCTGTCGGCCACTTAGTTTCTTCCGGTTTAGCGTCTTCAACAGGTTTTTCCTTTTTGACCGGTTTCAGTGTCACTTCTTCTGGCTTTTCTTCTTCAGGTTCCTTTTGTTTAGGAATCGGTTTAAGAACGACTTCCTCCTTAGGTTCTTCCTCCTTGGGGCGTCTCTTACCTGTCGGCCACTTAGTTTCTTCCGGTTTAGCTTCTTCAACAGGTTTCTCTTTTTTGACCGGTTTCAGTGTAACTTCTTCTGGCTTTTCTTCTTCAGGTTCCTTTTGTTTAGGAATAGGTTTAAGAACGACTTCCTCCTTAGGTTCTTCCTCCTTGGGGCGTCTCTTACCTGTCGGCCACTTAGTTTCTTCCGGTTTAGCTTCTTCAACAGGTTTTTCCTTTTTGACCGGTTTCAGTGTCACTTCTTCTGGCTTTTCTTCTTCAGGTTCCTTTTGTTTAGGAATCGGTTTAAGAACGACTTCCTCCTTAGGTTCTTCCTCCTTGGGGCGTCTTTTACCTGTCGGCCACTTAGTTTCTTCCGGCTTGACTTCTTCAACAGGTTTTTCCTTTTTGACCGGTTTCAGTGTCACTTCTTCTGGCTTTTCTTGTTCAGGTTCCTTTTGTTTAGGAATTGGCTTTAGAACGACTTCTTCTTTGGGTTCTTCTTCCTTGGGCCGTCTTTTTCCTGTTCGCCAACTGGGTTGTTCAGGTTGGGTTTCTTCAAGTGGTTTCTCCTTTTTGACTGGTTGCAGTGAAAGTTCTTCTGGCTTATCTTCTTTAGGCTCTGTTTGTTTAGGAATTGGTTTAAGAACGACTTCCTCCTTAGGTTCTTCCTCCATAGGTCGTCGTTTCCCTGTTAGCCAACTGGGGTGTTCTGGTTTAGTTTTTTCAACAGGTTTTTCCTTTTTGACCGGTTTCAGAGTCACTTCTTCTGGTTTTTCTTGTTCAGGTTCCTTTTGTTTAGGAATCGGTTTAAGGACGACTTCATCCTTGGGTTCTTCTTCCTTGAGGCGTCTCTTACCTGTCGGCCACTTAGTTTCTTCCGGCTTGACTTCTTCAATTGGTTTTTCTCTTTGGACTGGTTTCAGCGTCACCTCTTCTGGTTTTTCTTGTTCACGTGCCTTTTGTTTAGGAATCGGTTTAAGAACGACTTCCTCCTTAGGTTCTTTTTCCTTAGGACGCCTCTTACCAGTCGGCCACTTAGTTTCTTCCGATTTAGCTTCCTCAACAGGTTGCTCATTTTTGACCGGTTTCAGTGTCACGTCTTCCGGCTTTTCTTCTTCGGGCGCTTTTTGTTTAGGAATTGGCTTGAGAACGACTTCTTCTTTATGTTCTTCTTCCTTGGGGCGACTCCTCCCCGTTCGCCAAGTGGGTTGTTCAAGTTGGGTTTCCTCAACTGGTTTCTCCTTTTTGACTGGTTTCAGTGTCACCTCTTCTGATTTTTCTTGTTCAGAGGCCTTTTGTTTAGGAATCGGCTTAAGAACGACTTCCTCCTTTGGTTCTTCCTCTCTGGGGCGTCTCATACCAGTCGGGCACTTAGTTTCTTCCGATGTAGCTTCTTCAACAGGTTGCTCCTTTTTGACCGGTTTCAGTGTCACTTCTTCCAGCTTTTCTTTTTCGGTTGCCTTTTGTTTCGGAATTGGCCTCAGAACGACTTCTTCTTTGGTTTCTTCTTCCTTGGGCCGTCTTTTACCAGTTCGCCAACTAGGTTTGTCTCGAACAGTTTCATCTGTAACTTCTTCCTTAATTTCCTTTTCTTTTAATTGGTTTTTATCGGTGAGCCAAGTTGGTTTTGATTTGCTTTCTTCATCAATGATATCTTTTAACTTCAGTGTTGCAGTGTCTTCGATATACGTTGATTCTTCAACCAATATATGTTCTTCAATTTTTTTTATAGAATCTTTTCTAACTTGCTTTAAATCTACATCTTCTAATCTTTCCTTAGGAATTGGAATCTTTTCAACTTTTGTAGGTCGAAGCTTGACGGCTTCTTGGGTCCACGGTATGGTTTCTTTCTTATCTTCTTGCAATGACAGAGTCTCCTCAGACGGAAGCTTTTTCTTCGCCTGTAATTTTGAGTCAGTGATCAGTGATGAGTTATCAGTTTCTTCTGCAACTTTCGAGGTATCAGATATTTCTTCTTGTGTTTTCGGTTTTCTCCAACTTTTCGGTTCTAATTTCTCTGTTGATTCTATTTTTGTTACATCTTCCTTAATGTCTTTCTTTACCTTGAGTAGAGAAGTTTCTTCAGTTTCCACTACTTTTTGGATATCTGTAACAGGTTCCTCACGTGGTTTTCTCCAATGTTTTATTTCTAGTACCTCTTCTTTAGTCTCGTGTATTTCTACAGCGTCATCTTTAATATTACGTCTCCATGGAACATCTTTTATATTTTTCTTTTTATCTACATCTTCCACTTTATCTATTTTTAACAAGCTGCTTTGCTCTGTAGCTTGATATAAAGACTTGCTTATAGTTTTAGTAACTCCATCAGAATCGATTTCTTTAATGTCCGTCTTATCATGGAATGTCTTTTTGGAAATAACTTTTCGAGTTTCTGTAAACACAATAATAAATTAAATTAGTTGTTATTGAATGAAAAACGGTAATTGGAGATAGCATGTCAAAATCATATTTTGACGATCTTCTTTTATCTGTAATAAAATTCCATCCTACAGTTTACTAAATTAAGCTTTATTTATTTCTTATGCAGTTATATTACGCAATTAATTTTTATAACATTTCTGTAATGGTCAGCCACTGCTATATCTATAGAAGAGTCACGTTTTCTTCGTCTGAAAAAAATATAACTTTGACGTACTAAATAAATTTGAGATCGAATTTTGATAACTGTAGTGTAGTAATCCCGCCGCCCTTGTGAATAGATGACCTAAGTATAGTGGTCAATTGTGGCTAAATACGGATACCTTTTACTAATTTTGAGAGATCTACGTCCAGCATTGAACTGCGATTGGCTGACGATGACGACAAAAGAAACTTACAGACTATAACTATGTTAAACCAATTTCCATTGTAAATTAATTCTGTGTAGCATAATAGCACTCCTATATTTTATTATTGGGGTTATTTTGATAACGAGACATCGTTACATTTTCTTGAAAATCTGTCGTACTAATAATCGTAATGGTACGCAACGTTTGAAAGAAACTTAAAAGAGCGGTGTAAGAAAAATATTATTTGAAGTTATCTTTTTTCAGTATCCCTATGAATGTCTAAATAATCAGTTGAAGGGCCAAATCCTCTGAATGAAATTCATTATTATGTTATTAATATTTTATTACTTTGTTTGGTCACAAGTTTCGGGTACTCCATATATTTGATTAAGAATTAAAACAACAGTATATATCGACGTGTGGCGTCGCGGCGGCATTAGACAATTGGTAAGTGAGACGATTGGCATTAAAAAACATGTTAAGCAACTGTGCAATTTCAAAACTTAGCAACTGGCATTGTATTTTAAATGAATGTTCATGTATTTTTGGTCTTACTAGGCACTTTACTGATGTATTATGCTTGCCAAAACAAATATAGACTGTGTTAAAATAAATGTAATGTCACTCCTAGTAAACGTATTAAATAATTTAGATATGGTACATTTTTGAAGTTTATGGCATTTTTTATTTCTTGGAACGCACTTACTAAGTTTTGAAATTCGCCAGTTCATTGTTTCCTAATGACTTTTTATTCAAGTCAATAGACGGAGTGGCATATCCCATTGTAAGATGCCAAAGTTGTAACCTCTAACTTTTGAACTATTGAATATATAAATCATTTTTCAGAAACGGCGATCAAAGTTTATGAAAAACAAATCATAAGACTTTTATAAATGTTGAAGGGAGCAAAAAAGAGAAAGTTGGAATTGAATACTTAAACTCGATAAAATGATAGACTCGGTTTGGTACGAATAAAATCTTTTAGGACTTCGTAGCCCTTTTGGCAAAAACGGAACTCTTAATGCGATATTAGACGATTCATTTCTATGACATGCTGATTTTATACTCGTGCCCTTTTTACCTAACTTTCTCCGGAATCCTAAAGTTATATTAGTCTATAATAATAAAAAAAATAATTAGCTAAAGTTTGAATTAAATATAAATGGTATTATTTGTTATAAATAATCCCCTTATTCACAATAGTTATACGAGGTTTAAAGGCTCGTCAAAAATCGTAAAAAGTGTTATTCATAATATTATGCAACATCATCATCATATCATGTTCATAAAACTATTATTTTTAACAAGCGTATAATTATCGTATAACCATTAAGAATAAGGGGGATAGATGTTCTTAACCTTATTATTGTGAGGAAGAAATTGCTAATAGCAATAATAACATATATTCTAAATTTTCATTTCTGTCAACTATACCGAGGGTGAATCAAAAAGTTCTTGGAATCAATAATAAATACGAACAAAAATATTTTAATATTTTCTTAAATTTTCGCGACTAGTATACATAATAAAACTGCGTTGTAAGTTTTAAGCGCGGTAATTTATGTGACGCGAATTAGATTAATAATAATAATATTTTATTTTCTACCTAATACAAAAAAAAAATATTTTTCTACATAATCTCCCTCCAATGTAATGCATTTAGAATAACGCGTTTCTAACTTCCTTGCGGAAAAAATATTCTTGAGTCTCGAAAAATTCCTCTACGGCAGTCATAACCGCATCATTATCGTGAAATGTAGTTCCACGAATTGCCTCTTTTAATTTTGGGAACAAGTGAAAATCACTTGGGGCTAAGTCCGAAAAATATGGTGGGTGGTCAAGAAGATTGAAGCCAGCTTAACGGATTGCGTTGAGCGCAACTTCCGATCGATAAGTGGGAGCGTTATCGTGAAGAAACAACACGCCCAACGACAGTTTTCCACGATATTTTTCTTCAATCGCTTCACGCACTTTCGGAATTAAATTTGCATAATAGGGTCTAGTAACCGTCAAAAGGCCATTTTGACATGTAATCAATAAAAAGGATTCTTTCACTATTCGAAATAACTGATGCCAGAACTTTGTCAGCGGTAGAAGCAACTCGAAATTTCTTAATGGATTGGACGGAGAGGATAGTCGTTTCTAAGACACGCTTTGTCTCTTACTTTAAAGACGGAAATGGTGGACCCACTTTTCATCCCCGGTGACAAGGCGACGGCCAAAATTATCTGAATCACACTGGAACATTTAGAGATTACGCTTAGAAATTTCCAAACGTCGCTCTTTGTTTTCGTCGGTTAACATTCGTGGCACCCATCCTGCCGACAATTTTAAACCCAAGTGGATCAATTAAAATGGATTGAACGCTACCAAAAGATATCTCTAGGATCTCAGATATATGTTTTATAGTTATTTTTCTGTCTTTCAAAACCAGATACTCAACCATTTTGACATTTTCTTCCGTAACGGAAGTTGAAGGCCACCCAGAACGCGGGTCATCTTTACAGCTTGATCTACCTCTTTTAAATTCAGCCACCCAGTACACAACCGCAGAGTAGTGTCCAACATCATACCCAAATGTCTGCTGAATGCCCGAAAAAATTTTTTTCAAGCTGAGATATTTTATTACCGCACGTAACTCACTTTTATCCATAATTTTAGGTTTTTAACAACTCGTTGCACAAAACAATTTATTAAGTGCGAACGAACTAATAAAAACCAGTGACAGTTGGCATAAATATTATGTGATTGACACTCTTTAATTTGAATATCGAACTTCTCCCAAAAAGGTTTACTTCTATAAACTTTCTTTCTTCCTTTCTTCTTTCTTTACTTCTATAAGAACTTTTTGATTGACCTAGGTATCTTTTAATACAAAACATATCCATTCATTAATAGTACACACGTGCATTTTAACAGTGAGACTAACAGAGCTTTTGATATGTTAAATTATAAAATACTAGTTATTGTAAAGCCGATAAGACGGTTCATTTCTTTCTATCTTTCAATTAGGACGAATCCGCCAAAATGATGAACACAATTAATAAACAACTTGAATTATTATAATTATTATACAATAACTGTAGCGTTCTTTCAGCAATTCAGTGCCTTTTAACTACATCGATTCGACATGGTTGATCCGTCTATATCAGCAAGAGGAAGCATCATTTTTCAGGAACGCTATCCGAATTCCTATTAATTCAAGCTTCTGTAAACATTTTGGTAAAAATATAATGCCATAAAATCGTCATATCCGTGGGTTTGTCTGTGTATCTATCCGTGTAGGTATATGGCAGCCATTTTATCGATAACTCAGTAGTTAGTTAGTAGACCCAGTGGGCTATAGATGAAAAGTAAGATTTGTTTCTATCCGTGCAGGAACGGAGAAAGAATACAATTTCCTGCGGCCAGACGGTCTGTCGTAAGAGGCGACAAAACAACCCACAGCCAGGTGGTAGGGCATTTTCCCGACTGGATGATTACGACCCCTGGTCTAGAGTATGCCGCTATAAGAACCTTGAGTTGTGTTCCGGCATTAGTGACCAGGTTCCAGTCTCCCTTAAGAGAGCAGCAGCACCTTTGGTGTTACCAATGTCCATAGGCGATGTTAACCGCTTTCCATCAAGTGGGCCGTCTGCTTGTCTTCTGAACTCCTGGAATTAAAAAATAAACCTTCATGTCCCTACACAAGGGTCAGGAATGGCTGCCCCTGATTGAGGGTCAACTTAGGCTAGACATTGTTTTTCAGTGCACATATTCATTCATACCGTTAGTTAAATAATCATAATATTTAAGTCAATAAGTGACAACAAATCTAAGCCCTGAGATGGTGCTGCGATATGTCCCTCCACGCGCGTCTAGTGAAGTACGCAGAGAGAGCGCAGCAGCTAGTCTGCTAGAAAAGGGGCTAAATGAGCCAACGCTGTCAGGGTTATCGGAAGTATTTTCGGTTCCCGAGACTCTGACATTACAGCATTGCGATGGAGCACCGGGTTGGTCTAGTTGGTAGGTCCGAGCATGCCATCAGGAGTCCAACACTTCCTTACTGTTATCTCTGGGCGGTAGTGACTACATGACGGACACCTCGTTAAAAAAAAGTTACTCATTAGCCGGCATGCCTGCAAAAACGCTTGAAGTACTAAAGGCCAAAAGAAATGTAACATTATTTTTTAATGAAACAATTAATATTAATATTAGGTCTTTACCTATAAAATTGGAGATTTTTATGATAATTTTAAAATATATATTTTTTTGTATTTTTTTTATTTCAGCTAATCAAAGTACTGACCCAAATTATCTACACAATTTTGCCATTTTGATGGCAGTTTGTTTATCCCTTTACTGTAGAAGTCTGCCGGACGGGAGGCGATGAAGTCAGCGAAAGCGTTTTGTACTGCCTCTCGGGTATTGAATTTTTTCTCACTTAAAAATATGTCTAAATTTTGAAAAAAGTAGAAATCTGTTGGGGCAAGGTCCGGTGAGTACGGTGGGTGACGGGGGACTTTCAGCTGTAACTCTTGTAGTTTTGCGATGGGCTGTCGTGAAGTATGAGCTCGCGCGTGTCGTGGAGAAGCAATGGGGAAGAGCGATTGACTAGTCTTGGTTGTTGAATTGCGAGTTTCTCCATCATTGTTTGCAATTCTTGGCAATAGAGATCTGCCGTCACCGTTGTGACATTCGGTAAGAAGCTGTGATGTACAAGTCCGGCACTGGTCCACCAGACCAGTCACCATCATCTTCCTATGAGTAATCTTTTTTTTAGCGCACTGATTAGGTACTGTACCCGGGTCCACCCACTGAGACGAACGCTTACGGTTGTCGTACAGGATTCACTTTTCATCGCAGGTAACAATTCGATTAAGAATTCCCTCGTTTCTATGCCGATTCAGTAGTGCTATGCATGCGTCGACGCGTAAATCTCGCTGTTGGTCGCTTAGTTCGTGTGGCACCCACTTATCTAGCTATTTTATCTTTCCGATTTGACGCAAGTGCTTCAATGTTGTTTTGACACTAACTCCAAGGCCCGCAGCAAGTTCGTCTTCGTCGATCGCCTTCAATTCGTCGTTGTCGACAATGGTTACCGGCCGACCGCGAGGCTCGTTCTTCAACTCAAAATTTCCAGATTTAAAACGATTGAACCAATAATGGACCGTATTTATGCAAGCAGTGTTAGGCCCGTACACGTCGTTAATGTTTCGTGTTATTTGCGCAGCGGTATTTCCACGTAGAAACTCATATTCTAAAATTGTACGAATTTTCAGTTTATCCATGGCGCCAAAAACTACCACAATCTCACAAAAACAAAAAACTATCTAAAAACAAATGACTGTATTTGAAATTAAATTAACACATCTTTCAAATAAAACTTATTTGAATTTCGAATTACGCACCAATCCACAGATAATTAAATCTGAAAATGCTGGTTATAGAATCTCCAATTACATAGGTAAAGACCTATTATCATCTCAATTATATATAATCTTTCTGGTTAACGAAGTTTTCTTAAGCTTCGATGGGGCGGCATTTTTCGAGTTTGCCTACAGCGGCATAAGTCCTAGGGCCGGCCCTGGTCTAACTGGTGATATTTATCAGCTGTCATTACCCGATATTGTTAGTGGTGTAAAGTAACAGGTGTCATTTCTGATCTCAAAATGTTGATTATCAAACGAAGAAAGGAATTACAAGCTGAGGGAAGAAAAGGTGTATAAATCCATCATTTGACCGGTCCATTAGTGTAGCAGGGGTTACTTAAATGGAGTTCGTTGTTTCGCTCACTTATTCCTATATTTGGAAAATATAAAAATATCTCATCAATAATATTACGAATCTTTCACATAAATTTGTTTTTTTTTTAAATAGTACAATGTTGTTATAAAATAATACGATAAAAGAAAACTTAGCTTATTTATATTGAATTCTACCTATAGTCCCTCAAGACTATAAGTAGAGTACTGAGCCTAGATCGCCATCTCCTATGGGTAAGGTGTCAAGAAGGCTGGCTACGTTTCCTCGCTGCATCGCCATGCTGATCTGTGGTCCGAGGTAGGCACCAGCCCTCTGATCATATGAAGATTCATTGAGTCGTTTTGATATTTTAGTAGAGGCTCAA
The DNA here is from genome assembly GCA_039645545.1 of Dendrolimus houi. Classification (NCBI taxonomy): domain Eukaryota; kingdom Metazoa; phylum Arthropoda; class Insecta; order Lepidoptera; family Lasiocampidae; genus Dendrolimus; species Dendrolimus houi. The sequence continues at coordinate 25,537,266 of CM077123.1, read as the reverse complement.
GGCCTCAGGACTCTACGATCCAAGCGTTTCAACAGCAAACGGCACAAACATATAACTCTCACTGAGTGTTACATATTTGCACCGCTTGAGTGATCCAGCTGTTTCTGCCGCCGAACCGGCTGATCTAGACATGTTCGGTAAACGGGATGCTAACGGCGTGGCTAACGTGTCCACGCCGATCGCATCCCACACCAAAGACTTGCTATGTTGCCAGGGAATTAGAGTCATTCCGTTAGGACGCCTACCATCGTCACGTGCAATACTGTTCGGCCCCAATTTTGCAATGTTACCGCATATTTTGAAACAAAAGCCGGTACCGATCCGTACTCAAAATGCGATCGCATTATGAGTAGCTATTTTATCCAATACGTGTGGAAAGCCCGAAGTAATACATGCTCGATTAAGAAACATAATGGCCAATAAAATCACAGTGCAAAACAAATTAATTAAATTTGAATTTAACTAATTTGTAGAGACACTAATAATATATTTGAACAGAAAGCGTACACGCCAATGAATGCATGCCTCTTCGTCCTTTTGGTCGCTTCGCTAAATTCTCAGAGGTAGGCTATGGGGAATCGCGTTGTATGGAGTCCATGCCGCTGATACATTAAATACATAAAAATCAATTCTTGTGAAAATAATGTTTTGTTATAAGAAACATTACCTGAATCGAATTGATTTTTTGTGAAACATTCATGAAATTATATTTGAGATTTGTATAATACAGATCTGTGGTAAATAAATTATATCAATTTATATTTTCAAATATGTGGCAATGCGTGAGCAAGACGATAAACTCCATTCAGGTATTTACCAGGGGATGCAAGGAGTGCGTCGCCCCCGGGCGCAGGCACGTAGGGGGCGCAAACCGATTACCTTATACTTACACATATCATGCATAATCTGCTAGTTTACAAAATTACTTAATAAATATTCTTAATGACATAAAATAACATTCGCCCGCGATTTCGTCCTTATTGGATAGGTAACAAAGATGATAGTTATTTTGGCAATATTTAAAATAAAAAGGTATTCCCGGCGTAGCAATGGATTTTTTAGAATGAAAATACACGAATCCTGAAAATTTCTGTAAAAACCCGGGATAACTAATGCCGGGCATATAAAGTGTCGCGGATTATATTGCAGGATTTGCTATCAATCAGTGAAAATATCGCATCGGGATCAAACATTTTTTTTACTTGACCACTTTAAACAGCTCTCAACAAAATAACCGCGTGCATCCCGGTATATGAAGTACGGCAGATTTGAATTCCGTGAATTTGCTATTGAACAGCGAAAATGGCATCATAACTGACTCAGTAGTTATTACATGAATCCCGAACAAACCGACTCTGTTTACTATTTTATCATATTATTATAGATAGGCAGCAATATTTTTGTTTAAAAATACGTCTCATGCAGCTTTTGAACATTTGCCTTTAGATCTTATTTCTACAAGAGTTAACATTGAAGTTGTAAAACAAAGATACAACAACTTCAAAGAAAAACTATTTTTTTTGGCAACAGAGCGCAGTCGGACTTTCGCACCCTGGCGCCCAATATAGTTAAGACGGCTCTGGATGGGTGTCAAGAAAATGAATATGCCGCAGCGGATGTGTAGAGTGTCGCTGAAGCACATCACGCCAGGAACTCTCGCATTCGTAGCAGTCTTCATGTCCGTGACATAGCAGACAGACTGCAAGAGAGTCGCTTACGCTGGTACGGCCAAGTTTTATGGAAATCAGTTGGTCATGTGGCGAACAAATGAGCCATGCTGCTTCTGCCAGGTCCCGGTAGAAGAGTTAAGCCCAAGAAAATATTGATTTTACATTTTTTAAATTTATTTAGAGAGTGTTATTATTGTTTTTCATGTAAACCGTGGTCAAAATTATTAAAAAAAAAATAAAGTACATAAAAAATATAGGTCAACTGCGTAATGATACACGCCTAATGAAGTTTTTTGAAGTTTTCTAAAGGTGACAAATGTCTGTTGTTTTTGACACTTAGCTATGGAACCCTAAAGATTGTTCAATCAAAAAGTATATAAGTACATATATACCTCAAGAACTTACATCTTGTTCAAATGAATTTTTGTTGAAAGTATTTTTAAGTCCTCTAGCAGGGGTTCAAAATTAAAATTGTGGGACACTTTACTAATTTGGTATAACGAATATCTCCCTCACCTATTTGACTTGATTAAAAAATCAATAAGAATCACCAGATGCCTATATACACAGAAATAATTGATCCCTCAGACATGTATGACGGCCAATCTTAATACCGCCATTGCGTAGTAATGGAGATATATATATCGAGGGCTTCATAACAAACGGGCGTATACGCAAAAATGCCATGTTTTTGTTGTTTACTAAAATCTAAGCATGTTACAATTTAGAAAGTCTTACATTGGTAAGTGCAAGTGTACCTAAATAGAAGGGTAATCCAAATTTCAGCCTTATACAATCAACTAGTTTTGTTTTATTCACAATTTTGTCCCTTGTTTAAAACTGCCATTTGTCTTTACGCCTATTTGTTATGAAGCCCTCGATATATGTATTGTAATTATAAAACATCTTAGTTCTAAGTTTCATTCGCACACCGATAGACAGATTGATGGACGGACGGCAGAACTACTCCGGGCTAGCAAAATTTTATTAATGGCTGTAGTAACGCCAACGTCCTTGAGGATTTTTGGTATTTATTTTTCGGGCGATAGCGGGGATTCCATAGATGCGGTCAAGGCAGCTTGGCAGGTGTATTGATTAATAATAATTCGCAGACAAATACACACATTGTATATCCCCAAGCTAAGCAAGTTACGCTTGTGTTATGGGTAATATACAAGGGACCATTTTGGGGCCGATCCCAGACACTCAGACCATAGTAAATAACAGAAAGTTCGTTTACGAAATTTACCATGCAAGGAATCGAACCCGGAGCCTCTACGTTTCAGCGAGTTCGGCCGGCTAAGACTTAGCCCGCTCAACCACAGAGGCCGTCAAATTAATTCTACTAATATTAGAAACGCGAAAGTTTGTAAGAATGTATGTATGGATGTATGTTTATTATTTATTTATTTATTATTTATTTGGTTTACCAACAATTACTTGCACTAATACAAAGGATGTACATAGCTTTATATAAAAAAAAACATGACAAATGCAGTAATTACTTATAGGTAAACACTACATGCAATTTGATATTTTGTAGTTTTAAAAATTATAATATAATTAATTTAAGGAAGAGGGGAAAAAAAAGTAGTAATAAGGCTTTAATAGCTATTAAGTTTCAAAAATATAAAACATATTTAAAAAAAAATTGTAGTTAATTAGTAATGTGAGATGCAATAATTCGACGAAATTTGTAATATGAATTTGCATGTAGATCAGTAATATCACTATAACGGTTTATAAGTTTACATAGTCTAGGTATGGGAGAGTTGGCACCAAGAACGGTGCGACGTAAAGGCGGACACAGGGGTGTAATAGGTGTTCGAGGGCATCTAGTCGGTACTTTAAAACTAAAGCTATTGAGCAAATCGGGACAGTCAATCATTCCATTAAATAGTTTAAACAAAAATTGCATATCTATAATATCCCTGCGTTTGTTCAAAGAAAATATTTTAAAATGCAGCAGCCTATCCTTATATGAGAATGATCTTCGCGCCCTTCCTATGCTGTGTGCAAGATGCCAAAGAAATCTTTTCTGTATTCTCTCTAGCCTCAAAAAGTGTGTTGCGTAATGAGGTCGCCATACTACTGAACAGTATTCTAGTATACCTCGAACCAGACTGTTAAAAAGAGTTTTATGAGTGTTAATATTATTAAATACTTTGCTATGCCGCAAGACAAACCCAAGCATCCTAGAAGCATTTTTTGTGATATTATCTATATGAGGAACAAAAGTTAATTTGCTATCGAACAATATGCCTAAATCTTTTATAACGTTTAATTCTGTTATCTTATGATCCCCTATAAAGTATTGTCCTTTTAAAACTTTGTTTGTTACTCTTTCGCGCAAAAACTACTGCATGGAAATTGATGAAACTTTACAATAATATAGCTTACACATCAGAATAACACATAGGCTATAATTTATAAAGATAGTGTGAATTATCCAAAATATAACGATGTTCCATCACCACGCAGGTGAGATCGCGGGGCGCAACTAGTTGACTATAACTCCTCAATAAAGTGTGCCCACTTCCACGGTAGCAATTCAACGGCGGCTGGCTGGCTGCCACCCTAGGCCCCGTTTGAAGGCCTAATTAGAGAAACGGCGAGGAAAGAGCACAGCGCGAGTATGTGAATGCAACTTATTAGAATGCTTGATAATTGTGTTGCCCTCTGCCGTCCTCATTTTCCTACTTACTATAATGAAAATGGGCATAAACGAAAGGTTCAAAAAAACATACACGGTTTTATGAATCAAATTTGACAGGAAGGCGTATTCCATATGACTCTACACAATAGTACAACCGCCAAGTAACTAAAGATTAGATGTGGCGGCCATACGTACATATAGCTAAAAGTTTTTTTTCAATGCATGTAGTCCTTTGTGGTAGTATCGTAAGATAGATCTTAAAAAACTACGGTGATGTACTTTGTGGTTTATGGTTCCGCAGCCTAAGGACGTAAATAGTTGAAGTGTGTTCCCCTACGAAACCCTACATAGTTTTAGAATTACAACACACACACCTGATTTTATATACATTTAATTAGTTAAAATAAATCTAAGTACTCGAACAATTTTTTGCTTATGAATGTTACCGAATTGTTTATATATTATTTTTAGGGTTTCGTAGCTAGCTCGCTTTTATCATATATGTCTAACTATAATACATATATTACATTTTACATGTCTCAAATAGTATAATGCTTTTTAAAAGCAAATTTGGAAAGGTGTCTCCTGTGTGACGCTGTACAAGATACAAAAACTAAAGGATAGCATTTTACTAAGGAATTATAAAAATTCTGTCCACACAAGGCGTATGTGGTATAAAATAATTAATGCGCTTATTGATTCCTTAAAGTTATGACGTTATAACTTGCTACAGTATATACTTATAACATAAATTATGATTCCGACCGCCACTTTTTGTTTGCGCAGGCAAAGCGGATCGGTTTCCGACATGTAAGTATTGAACTTTATTCCAAAGGATAAAAAGCTCTATCTCGCTTACACGATTCACACACAGCGTGTATTAAAATTTATTTACTGCGCAGATACATCATATCGGGAGGAATTATTAGTTATATAAATATACATTCGTATAAAATCTAGGAGACTAGAATCTAGTTGATTTGACTGTTAACTACATTATTGGCCTACTTTTCCTCGGAAAGAACATAAAGACATACATACATGATAACTAGGATGTATTAAAATGTAAATATAATATTTAAAAATAGGCCTAATTCATATCGTATTCTATTTCCAATTGCGTAGTTCTTTTTTTATTGCTGGAGTACAGAAGACAGACTGACGGCCCAACTGTGATGGAAAGTGGTTACCGTTGCCTATAAACATTTGTAACACTAAAGGTGCTGCCAATGTGCTTCCCGACTCGTAGTTCAATTTATTATCTTCAAACACAAACTATTGTGTCCATCCATGAAGCGGAGACGAGTGGAGAGGAGAAAAGAAAGACTATGTGCCGAGGGCTCATATATCTCGTCGTATGTCATTATATAAAAATCGAGAATTAATCTGCAGAAAACACCGTCACGTGGCAGTTAACAACGGTTGGCAACTATGAAACATTAAAGGATATCTGATAGTTTCCCATCATACTAAGTGTTTGGCAATTAATGATATGATTCCTAATAATATCCCGTAGAAAATATTTTAATATATATCACGTTTTGTACTATAATATTTTTCGGCAGTAATTTAATAGTTACTTGTCAAAGCCACCGCGATTCCACGTTCATTAGCCAACCGTTCTTTCACGCAGTAGTGTATTTGCAGAGACAAGACCAGTGTTTATAAAATAAAATAAAACAGGTGGTGTGGTGTTCACAGGCTTTAAAGGCGACTGGCGATTTTCGGCCCTAACATCTACAAGGCCAAAACAAATACTAAAAAAATGTGCGTGTCTGCAGTTTACACGCCGTAGAAGTGAAACTTCAGAGAATATACTCACAGATAATTCTTCTCTAACTTTTATTAATATAAATATAATTCGTTTAGCCTACATCCGTCAACATATTATAATTCAAAATAAACTTCTTAAGTATCACTTTCAATTTTTCACTGTTTTACTTATGTATCTACTAAAGTTTGTATGTGTGTGGAGTGCACAGAAATGAACAGGCTTACCCGTTACGGGTAGGTAGGAATAATTCAGCTGCCGACGAGCGCCTACTTGCAAGACGCAGCTGATATATCTCTCTTAGTAGAGCCCACAATTATAAGACATATTCTTTCAGCGGGAAGCAAGCCACTGTAGCTGGACGAGAATCTCCTCGTCCATGGTTAAGTATCAAAACTCTATTTGTTATTTGAACTCGGATGGCAAAAGTAAGGGTCTGCGTGACTAGAGTATTTGACGTAAAGAGGAGGCCAACATGCAACAATTGCGATTACTTGACTGACGACGTTTTGTTATTTTCTCAAATCCGCTTTAGTCTATATTGGGGCAAATATGGTGAGAATCTTAGTTGCGACGTTTTGTTCATATATTTACATACCTAATTTTATTTAATAAGTTTAGTTTCTTATTTGATTTTGGTTTGACCGCGGTATTATGCCGGTAGATTCTTTTAAGAGCATGAGGTCTATTATATCTTTAATTGGTAATGATACAAAGGAAATGAAATTTATTTCGATTTTATTGTTTAAGATTAAAATTATAAGGGACGTGAAACAGGTAGTAACCATTTATTATAAATTAATGTCTGATGGGAAATTTAATAATTAAAACCGCTTTCTCGTCCTTTCTCCTCCTTGAATAAAACGAAAAGTAGCTTTGGGATCAATAGTAATGACATGTTTTTAAAAAGTAACCTGTCATATTCCATTTTGAAATACAGATTTTCATAATATATCTGAAATATTATGTCATAATTTTGAAGAAAACGAAATTATATTTGTCACAAATTGTTTAGAACACCTGCTTGTTTGACATTTGTGCATTATTATCTTATTAAAAAGATAGAGTAGGTATATGATATACCTGTAAAATACCTATTTGCACAAGTGGTAATTCCGGATTAAATAAATTTGAATTTATTAACTGCCCTAATTTGAATTTGAAATATTATTTAACATTATAATTAATCCTTTGGCTAATTTAAGACAAGGTTTTAGAAAGATAAAATAAAGACGTTTTACATATGTTTGCTGGCGATTGTGCGGCAAAATAATTGCATCAGTGTTCCCAAAACGATTGAATTCTTTGTAGTCACCGAGTTGTTAGGTCATTTTTGCATAGTGAGGTAGTTAATAGAGAATAGTCAGTTGACGCGCGAGACGACAGCATCTTTGATGGTCTTAATACCATAAAATAATAAAGATTCGTCGATTGCGGGAGAATAGATATATTACATATCGAGAAATTCAGGCTGAACTGAAGATTGGATACAGGTAATTTCCACCATCCTACATGGACAGCTTAAAGTTAAGAAGCTTTCTTTGCGATGGATACCGCAGTCACTTTCCGAAGAGCAAAAATCCCGTCGCATTGACTGGTGCAAATTTATCCTGCAAAAGTTCGAAGAAGAAACTTCGCAAAACGTATCCTACATCTTAACAAACGTTGAAACTTGGATCTATAACTACGATTCTCTACGAAGCAACAATCCACTCAATGAGTTGTTTGAAGAAGACGAGTTGCCCACAAAAGTTGTTCGCGGTCGGAGCGTTAATAAAAAATGATAGCGGTTTTTTTTCATCGCAGTGGACCAGTAGCAGTATTTCAGCTAGAAGATCGTAGAACAGTTACTAGCGAATGGTATTGCGAAGCTTGTCGGCCACCAGCTTTCAGGGAGTTGAATAGCGAGCGTTGTTTTACCAAGACAACGAGCCCGGTCACACAGCTGCTTCAACCATGGACTATTTGAATACTTCGGGGGCACAGATTTTACCTCATCTCCGTATAACCCAGATTTAGCTTCATGCGATTTTTATTTAGTAAAAAATGCTTCCTGGGCGAAAATTTTACACTGCAAAGGAGGCTGTCGAAAAATTTTGACAATTACTTTTCGATCACCCGCACCATACATTTTTTAAATGTTTCGAAAGCTGATTCACCCGAATGCATAAGTGCATTAAAGTTGGAGGGGAATATTTTGATAAGCTATAAATAATTTTATTCATATTTTGACTATTTTTGGAACAGCCCGCGTATATTTTAACACAATTTTTTTCTTTTACAAAAGGTGTTCTGTTCCTGGTGCTGGTTAAAAGGAAAATAATTAGCCAAAGGTTTATTTATAAAACGGTATAATTAATTACCAGATTTTGATTAGAATGGTATATTAGCTATAAGTATTTTGATATAGCTATAACTATAATCAAACCCGAGGTAAATACTTAAAAATGATACATGTAGACATTAATAACAAACGCGAAAAAGTTTAACTCTAACTTTTTAGGTTTGCGTTGCCACTTTGGCAAAAACGAAACTGTTAAGATCGTTATGTCTGTTTGTCTATCTTTGTATCTCACTAGGGTTCCCAACTATACTATTATAATTATAGTATTGTACTATTTTTTTGGCAGTTGTACTATATACTTAGTTTGGCCATAAATACTGTTACAATTAAAAAGAAACAAAATATTACATTTAAATTTGGAATCTGTCATTTTTATATGATTGTTCATTGTGTTTTCTCATTTTGGCGCCAATACATTGTACAACATTTTGCGACATTAAAATGGAGTGGGGCGATAAAGAGATTACACAAAGTAGTTATGGAGCCAAATGCAATTTTTAAAACTCTCCATACGCTTGGTATTAGTCAAATGTTTGTGTACCGGGCTATTAATAGGTACAATGAGACCTCTTCTGTTTGTGACAGAAAAAGATCTGGCCGTCCACGTAGTATTCGTACGAAAAAGGTGATCAAAGTAGCAAGGGAAAGAATTCGAAGAAATCTTGTCCGAAAGCAAAAGATTTTATGAAGATATCACCTAAAACCATGTCGCGTATTTTAAAAGATGACTTAGGACTTGCAGCCTATAAGAGAACGCACTAGTCATTTCTTAACTCATAATTTAAAAAAGAATAGGATGGTAAAATCGAAACAACTACTGAGGCGGTACGCAAAGGGAGGTCACAGAAAAATTTTGTTTACGGATGAGAATTTTTTACTACTGACCAATATTTTAAGAAACAAAATGACCGCCTTTATGCTCAAAGCTCTAAGGAAACTTCTCAATTAGTCGACAGAGTGCAACGTGGGCATTATCCGTCTTCAGTGATGGTTTGGTGGGGTGTTAGCTATGAAGGAGTGACTGAGCCATATTTTTGTGAAAAAGGTATCAAAACATCGGCACAAGTGTATCAAGATACCATTCTTGAGAAGGTAGTTAAGCCCCTTAACAACACCATGTTCAATAACCAAGAATGGTCCTTTCAAGAAGACTCGGCGCCGGGTTATAAAGCTCGGTCCACGCAGCCTTAGTTGGAAACGATAGTTTCGGACTTCATCAGAGCTGAAGACTGGCCGTCGTCTAGTCCCGATCTTAATCCGCTGGATTATGATTTATGGTCAGTTTTAGAGAGCACGGCTTGCTCTAAACGCCATGATAAGTTGGAGTTCCTAAAACAATCCATATGATTGGCAGTGAAGAATTTTCCCAAGGAATGAGTGCGTGCTTCTATTGATAACTGGCCTCAACGTTTAAATGACTGTTGCAGCCAATGGAGACTACTTCGAATAAGCTTTTTATATTTTAAATTGTTTCATATTTATGTATTAAACTAACACACTGTAAAACTTATAAAAGTTCTTTGCAATAGAAAAAAAATCTCTTTGTTACAATATTATTATGGCAAGACTAGGTATATTATAGAAAATTAATATAGTACAAAATGTACTATATATTTTTCACTAATTCAATTGTCACGTTATTTTGGACAGATCTTATGATTACTCTGCAAAAGAAATAGAATTTTGTTGGCCAAATAAAAAGTAGTAATGGAAAATTCAATAACAAAATAAATAAAATATAAAACAAATAATGAAAAATAAATGTGTACTACTATACCCCGTAATTTCTCAAAAGTACTATATTATACAGTTTAAAAACAAAAATACTATATTATCTTCAAAAAAAAGGTAACAACCCTAAACCTCACAGTAATTTTTAACGGAAACTACTGGGTTTGTATGGATAAAATAGAGCATGTTGATTATATATATAGAATAATGAGTATGTATAGAATAATTGTAATATATTGTTAATATAAAATGTTTGTCATATAATAATATAATGTTTATAAATGTATTTATTTAGATAATTTCGTATATACGTATATGATGTACTATAAATATGTCTGGATTTATGTATGTATTTAATTTATAAATTAGTGTATGTATATTTAAATTGTATATTCCTACTCTTTTTGTGCTCCACTTACATAGGCAGATTAGTAATGAATTTCTTTTAAGCTAGGTTGCCTGAAAGAGATACCTTTTAGCGATAAAGCCGCCTATTGTTTTGCCGAGAAGTATTGTAACTATGCATTTTGTTTTTGTAATTGTTTATTTGGTGAGCAATAAAGCGTTGTCTAGTGTAATCTATATCCCCTAATACAACGCTATATTAATAATCGTGAAAATATTTGCCTTGTCATCATAAATGTAACTGAGGTTTTCATTGTATAGTCGAGTTATTATGAAAAATAATGACGATGTTTCGTTATTCAAGATATTAAGTAGGTGGCGATATATTATTGGCTTTCAAAACCGTAAAAATGTCGTATGTCATGAGGAGTAAAATTTTGAAAAATTAAAAAAAATTCTTTCAATGAAAATTAGTTTAATAAGATCTGTAATAAAATTAATGTTATCATCAAATTCTCTTAAGTAGGTTTTAATATGTGGGTTACATTAGATTAAATGCTTTTTTCAGGATTCGGTAACAAAAGGAAAGAAATAGTGGATTTCATAATTTCTACGGAACTCTTCATTATATGTGGTCGTACACGCACTTTGCCGATTTTTTGATGGACGTAATTTCAACGACGTTGAAGTCTTACCTCTTCAAATACTTACCAAAAGCTTGTCCCCGTATACTGTCTAATGGCACGTTACAATTATCAACAGTACCTAAATAGAAAGCTGCCTCACAACATCTATCTTTGTCCTGTTTAGCTATTGTTCTGTTTTGACATATGTATATTTAGATGTGTAATCATTTGAAGGTAGAATTTGTCTATTAATACTAAAAATTACTAATTTTTAAAGACTTAATAAATACTTCTATCGGTCTAACGTTAATTTATAAAAATATTTGGTGCACACTACTTAAATACTTTGGTAAAATTAGTGAACATCCATTATAAATAGCGTGAGTTCAATTCTTAAAACTTTATTAGAGTTATAGTTAATCAACGGTTTAGTTACAACAGTAACAAAGAAAAACCGTGACTTAATTATTAAATCACAACCAAATCTCCAATGACATGAAGAAAGAGTATAGAAGTTTAGAAGTAGAGGTGCCAGTCGATGAATGAAGCAACCAGGGGTGCTAGCCGCCCGACCAGCCGCGGCGGGACGCGGATGCGCGGGCGGCGGGCGCCGGCTGTTCAAGTGTCAGTGCATTGTGTTCGAAATAAGGCATTAAAAACTATACCTATCAACCCTATCGTGATGCTCAAAAATCTCTTAGTGTCTTTAGAATAAATCAAGTATGTTTTTGTGTGTTGAATAAGGCGAAATTATCATCAATTTATAGCGTTTATTAAACAGATTCACATAAAGGTAACATACAAAATTATTAAGTCATAAATATTATTAAATAGCTATACTAGAATAATTATTTAGTTATAGAATACTGCCACGCCTAATAACTTATTACAATTAGATAGAACATACAGCACAATTTAATTTTAACAATGTCGTGCACTTAAAACAAAGTTAAAGATCACTATAAACGTTAAACTATAAAATCTCATTCAATTTGGATTTGTACTTGCAGAAAACATTAGGTCTTTAATATCGAGTGTTGTCAAAACATAGAAACTGGCAAGGCAAGTGGTGCGTGCGAACTTCGTCGTCATTTACTCATACATATGGGTTGCCGCGGGAGCATACGGTACGCGACTAGTGATTACTGCTATGTTTCTTTGTCTTAGGAGAGTTGACAGCGGAAAGTGCGAGACGGCGCGGAACACAACCACGAGTAACTTTGCTCTCGGCAAGGGCGCACTTCACCAGCGCAGAACATTACGTACACTATAATTCGATATCGACTTAGCAAATGGTACACGTATCACACGACACCGACAAAGTTAGTCGTAGCAGTTAGATGACATCAGGTACTGTGCGAAACTCACTGGCTGCGTGCAGCTTTTGTTAGGTGAGATCGTTTTCATATCTCAATATATTACTCAATCTACATCGGACAGTACAAACAATAAATCATGCTTAAGGTTAAAGCCGAAGCGAGGATTTTGTTCCACGGTGATTGACTTTGCGTCCAATGTTTAAATTTCATTGTATATATTTACATAGTACGCTGTAGTAACACTTGACACTGACCACAGAAGCTGACGCAAGTCCCAGTTAGGAGCTAACAATTGTGACAATTACACTTGGCTGAATACCAAGACCACTGAGATAATTTGCATAAGTTTCACGGGTCGGAACTCAACACAAAAAGCATTTTTATTAAACAATTTTCTTGTTGTTAATAAGCTAGAGAATAATATTTCAGCGCAGGCTTAAAATTATTAATATGAGAGTATTGGGTGAAAAATACATTTAAATTCGCCAAAAGACGCGTTTAAGTTCAGATCGTTTATGTTGTAATGTACAGTATTCTCGATCATAGACAACTCATTTAGTAAACATCGTAGCGGTAAAGCAAAACAAAACAGTCGTTGAATGTCTCGTGTCCATGTTAATCACATGTTACGTATATCCAATTGTAGGGAGAATTGGGTTTAGAGAAGCTCCTGGTCGGTGCTCGTTGTTCCGTTGTCGCCTGCCTTGTCGGATTACTAGGACTATTTACACAAAAAGCTTAAATGTACAGCATTGTTAGATGCGGGAATTCGCCCAGATTATATACTACGGAGTTAAATTTTTTTACAGACTTGTCGACTTTGCTCGCAATAATGTTAGCGGTTGTGGTCGTGCATTTCATGTGTATTTACAGCTCAAGTGTCCATATCGGTTTCAGAGTGTCAAGTTCTCCGACGTTGTACTTGATAAAATCTTCAATAGTTACTTTCATATTCGTCAATGTGTCATAATATCACGACTGGTGATTATATGGATGTGTATGTATAAGAAGCGGACGAATATCGTTATTTGCGGTAACCGCTACGATTAAACTTAGCATTGATAAAATTTAGATATATATATATTCGCTTGTCAACTTTCATAATTTTAGAAATAGTAGTTTTCACCCGATCTCATTGTAGTAGAGATGAAACAAAGAAACACTACATTAATGTATTAAAAGTGCGCGACGCGAACTCGCTGCCTGTGTCTATGTCTTACTTTTGACGACTAGCTTTGCCGAAGTCTCGACCTGGCCCGCGGCAGTGGTCGCACGACACGTGAAAATTCCAGTGTCCTCTTCGTAAGTATTGCCGATCAACAACACAGCGTTGTTGCCTTCGTGAATCATCTGAAATAGACATACAATAATTTTGGTCAGTTATGCTCATCTCCCACGAAGATATTGACAGGCTAGGGGACTGAGATGTGACTCATATATCGCCTCATGATATACTACTCTATCAATTTGTTAGCGGACACGATTGGCGGGTTTCACACGTTGATCATTTTGCCGTGCTTTGTATTTGATGTGAGCGTGTTGTGTGATCACGTTTTATGGTGACATTTGACTTAAGTGAATTAATTTTAAGTAGTAATAAAACAACTCCATTAAAATGTCATTTTTAGGAATAACTTAAATAATAGACTATTACAAAATATTGTGATTGCGAATGTTAAAATTGAAATCATTTATGTACAGAAACGTTAATTTACCTGGAAATCGGGAGTTTCTGGAATCAAAGCACCTTCACGAAGCCATTGTATTGTTGGTTTTACTTTGCTCGTGATATGAGTTTTGAACTGGGCCGGTTGTCCTTCGTTCACAACAATATCACGGAGTGGTGTAAGAGTAGGCAAGCTGTCAGCCTGATCAGGTTGAGCAACTTTGAGTTTGGCAGCAACTGTAACCCTGCCCGCCGAGTTATAGGCAACACATTTGTAGTCTCCTTCGTCTTCAGGGAATGCCTCCGATATACGAAGAGTATATTCATCGGCAGTTCTAGACATTTGGAAATATTTAGATGGTTTAATAAATTTGTCGCCTTTATACCATTGCACGGTTGGTACCGGTTTTCCTACGATTTTGCAACTAAACTCAATTGCTTGGCCTTCAGTTACCACTTTGTCCTTTAGGGCTTCAATTATTTCAGGAGGAGCATTAGCGGTTTTAGTCTGTGGTTTAGGTTTATCTTTTGCGACAGGCGCATTGACTGAACACTCAGCATCACATCTTGCTTCACCAGCGCTGTTTATAGCGACGCACTCATATTTTCCTGAATCTTGTGGGTAAGCTTCCAAAATCAAGAGAGTGAAAGTGCCATCCTCTTCCAGTATTTTGTTCCTTATGTCTGGTTGTACTTTTTTACCGTTCTTCAACCAATATACGTCGATTGGTTTTGTACCAGTTACTTTGGTATCGAATCTTACTAGTTGCCCAGCTGTTACATTAACATTCTGAGCCGTCAATGTAAAACTAGGTGGGACAACGCCTCCTCTACCTTGGCGTTTTCGCTCTTCGACGACTAAATTCGCGCTACACTTCGCTGTTCCTCCTCTATTTTCAGCCACCGCCGCAAACACAGCAGAGTCTTCAACGAACACTTGTCTTATGATAAGGATTGATTTAGTGCTGAAGGTGTGAATTTGAAAATCTGCTGAGTTTTTAATCGGGAAGTTTTCTCGGTACCATTTAATAGTTGGCAATGGATCTCCATCAAATTCCACTTCGAATCTGGCTTGTTCATGCTCAAACACGCGGCTAGGCTGCATTTTCTTTGTGAAGACAGGTGGTTGGGTAGGTTTCACTCGGCCTTCGACCACTCTCTCCTGCGTTTGGGCTTTATGTTCTACTTCAGTTGTTTCTGTAGAAGTTATTTTTCGTGTTATTTCAGTGTCACCAACGATTTCCTTCTGTATTTGTTTTTGTTTCGCAACGTGAACTTCCTTGCCATGAACAGAAGACTCGGTGGGACCTGGTATCTTAGGTTTTTGAATTAACCTCTTTTGTGTTTGTTGTTCCACAATTTCTTCACTTTTTTCTCTAAAATAAAATAAACAATTACATTAGTGATTTATTCATTAAACTGATAAAGTTTGTTGGCTATGATAATTTATAATACTTTTTTGTGATACCAGTTGAATATGAGTTTGATTCAGATCTAAATTTTTAGACATTAATAATATATTGAACTTTAATTTTGTGCTATATAACGAGGGAGACATAAGTATAGGTATACCATAGAATTTTTAACACAGTGGCCATATTACTAAATAAATTAGGTGTTTCCTAATTTTTTTCTTCTGGTGTACAAATACAAAAATTAAGAAGTTATTACAAAAAAATGCTTACAAGTTATCTTCGTATTGTTGAGCCATTCCTTTTGCTACGGAACTAGTTGCAATTTTTTCCCCGGGAATGGCATACTGATGAGTAGATTCTCGCAACCTGCTTTCCTTGATTACTTGTTCATTCTCCAATTCTTGTAGTTTGTTATAATATTCCTCGCTTTTCTTCTTCTTTACAGTTTGTTGCCATTCGGTATCTGGTTCTCTAATTACTTTAGGCTTTAATTCTGGCCTGTGATCAATAACTCCTTGGCGTTGTAGAGTGTGCCTTTCTTCAAAGGTCTTTTCCAATTCAGTTTCAGTGCGTTGGAATTGTGTGGTTTCATCGTACCAAGCTGTATAATAATTAATAAAAATATTAATATCGCTAATTACGGTTAAAATTTAACATTTCAAAACATACCTTTCGGATCCGATGGCAAAGCTGGTTGAAGCAGATGGTTTAACTGCTCTTCATCTCATGAACAAATAGGAAAGGAAAGGGGTAGCGAAGGGTTTATTTGTATTTAAGCAGTCTGTTGGTGTGTAAATGAGTTGGTGAAGTGTGTAAGTGAAGCAAAAATATCAAGCTATTTTGAATTTTATACTTGATCCATTACAATGGATTATTTACTTGCATTAATTGCTAGTAATTTGGTGGTGCATAGTAAGCTGAGGTGTCATCCCTTTTTATAAAAAAACTTACGTCGTGGAGCATTCTTTAAGACACTTCTGTAGTCATCGTGTCTCGGTATAACTTTCAATTCGGTAACAGCCATTGCCTCGCCCGCAGAACTCCTGGCAATAACTTCAATTTTACCAGTATCGTATTGTCTTGTTTTAGGTATATCAAAATGGTACATTCCGTCGTATGTTAACTTATATCTAGAACCCTGAAATTAATATAAATGATTAAATAATGATACTCTATCCCAAATTGCGTTTTTAGAGAATATCTACAAATTATGAGAATAATTACGTTGACGATAGTGTTTCCATTAATAAGCCACATAACTCGTGGTTTAGGATGTCCAGTTACGCGACAGCAGAAACGAGCCCATTCGCCTTCTTCGACCGTGACAGCCTCTGGCAAACTTACGAACACAGGAGGACATCGAGCCTTAGTTTCGTCAGGTAGTTGTTCTGGTGCCCTGTAAAAATAGCTTGTAAGTACGGAAACAAATTCGGCAGTACTATTTTAATAAATGGTTCTGTAGAAATATGAGGAGTCTATATCATTTAATTACGTACACTTGCCAAGACGCCTCCATTTCACGTATTTTTTCAATACTCTTCATATGCTTAGGAAGTTGAGAATCGTAAACAATGCCTGGTTTTCCCGCAGTTTTTATTACAGCTCTTGTTTCATCCATACCATAAAGATTGGTTGCTCGGCAAAGGTATTCTCCACTATCTTCAGGATATACCCAACCAAAGTTCATGGCTACATAACCAAAATCGTATATAGGGGTAAAACGGTTTTCTGAAAAAATAAAGTAGTGATTATTTTTATATCCATGATATAAGTGAATATAACCTCACGGCAATAATTAAACTAATAGTGACTAAGCTGCTAAAACTTACTGTGTAACAATGGCTTGCCGTTAAAGAACCATTCAACTTTCATATTAGGATCACCGACAGGTGCAAGTTGACATTCAAATTTAGTAGTTTCCATCTCAATTAACGTGGTTTGACTTTGAATTTGTGTTACAAATCGCGGTGGTTGTTTCTTATCAACATCGTATAGATCATCTTCTGTTAAGAATATTTCTGAGGTATATTTTTTAATGGTAGCTTCCATCTGAGTTAATGCTTCTGATTTTTTCATGCCCCGAGGAACTTGGTTTTGTAATATGATGTCAGGTAATTCTGTTGAATACATATTATAAATTATATAAATGCTAATATACTGGTTTCCTTTTATTTGTAATAAAATAGTTACGTGTATTTAATGTGTATCACAATTGATGAATATAAAGAATACTCACTTTTACATGAAACAGTTCCTTTAGTAAAGTCTTCGCCAAAATCGTTGACTGCGCGGCATACGTATTCGCCAGAATCTTCAGCATAAACGTACAAAATATCAAGCGAAACGAAGCCCATATCGTACACTGTGCGATAACGATGGCCAGTGGGCAGTAGCTTTCCGTTGCGGTACCATTCAATGCGTAACTTAGGATCTTCTTTAGGCTCAATGCGGCATTCAAAACGTACGCCCTCCGATTCTTCAACAGTATGTGATTGAATTTGAGTTATGAATTTCGGTGGGGAATTTATCATAGGCTCCTCTTTCGGAGCATCACTAATTCGTCCTCTTTCCAATTCCTTTATCTTTTCTCCACTCATACCTTGTGGTAACTGTGATTCCAATACAATATCACGTTTAGCACTACATGTTATCTTCGCCGTTGTGGTGGCTGAACCCCATTTATTGGTGGCACGACAGGTATATTCACCGGCATCACGTGCATAAACGTAGTCAATATCGAGAGCGATGAAACCAAAATCATTAAGCATATGCACGCGAGATCCAGTCGCAAAAGGCCTACCGTTAAAGAACCAATCGATCCTCATAGTTGGATCACCAACAGGTTCTACTCTACAATCGAAGTGTATTGGTCCGCCTTCCGGAACGTCTAGGTTGTCTTTAATTTCTACTATAAACTTAGGTGGATTAGGTTTTTCATCTTCGATCGTAATTTCTTCGCGTTTATGAAGAGTTTCTTCCAATTTTTGAATGCTTTCAGTCCCTGACTTAAAATGACTTGGCAACTGAGGTTCCAAAATAATACCTTGTCTACCCTTGACTTGTAGTTTGCACGAAACGGTTGCTTCCCCATGACGATTGGTGGCTTTACAAGTGTAAAGTCCCGCGTCTCGTTGATATACTCCACCTATTTCAAGAATGACGAAGCCAAAATCGTTAATGGTTTTAACTCTGGATCCCGTTAGAAGAGGTTTACCATTATGGTACCATTCAACTCTCATGCTTGAATCATTGACAGGAATTAAACGACACTCAAAGTGTGCCGATGAGTTTTCAGATAAAATAAGATCCGATGGAGTAGTAATAAATTCAGGAGGCTTGCCACTCTCGGCCTCTGGTGTCAAAGAATCTACCGTGCCTGTATAACCTTCAAGTGCGGCTATTTTGTCGATAGTGCCTTCCATACCCTTTGGTAGTTGAGATTCTAGAATGATATTACGCTTTCCTTGAACCTTCATTGTAGCTGTTGTAACAGCTTCGCCGTAATTGTTGTAAGCTCTACACAAATATTCACCAGAATCTTCAGGGTAGGTTGGTGATATTTCAAGGATCACAAAACCAAAGTCACAGAATGTTCTAAATCTTGAACCAGCTTTAAGAGACTTGCCGTTCCAGTACCACTCTACCTAAAAGCATAAAAAACATTTTTAAAGAAATTTTACAGATTCAAATTTAAGGGAAATAATCCTTGGTTCAAAGGTATCATGCAATAATAAATGGAAAAAATTAAAACAAACCTACGATGCTTAATGTTAAATATAATACATATTTACTTACTTTCAGTTTCGGATCATCGGTTGGCGTAAGCCGTGCTTCGAAGTGTGCATTTTCACCTTCGCGAAGATTTTCGATATTAGATAATGGTACGGTAAATACGGGAGCTTTTCCACGCTCTTCCTCAATTTCAGTGTCCTTTTTGCGAATCATTGAATCTTCTAAAGTTTGCAGTTTTTCTAGTCCTCCTTCCATGCCCTAAAATAAGTAAATAAATATATATATAATTATGCATATTTGATAACAATGAAGATAAAAATTAAGTTCTCTTTTTAATACGAGTAGAAATTGCATTGTATATAATTATTTTATAATCGTAAGAATATCTTACCCGCGGTAGTTGCGAGTCCAAGATCAGATTTTCCTTCGATGTACATTTTAATGTGGCCTTTGTGGAGTCAGTACCCAATTTGTTAGTCGCGACACATTCGTAAACCCCAGAATTTTCTTCGTAACAGTAAAGTATATCTAAAATTACGATACCAAAATCATGGAAAGTTCTATATCTATGTCCGTGTGGTAATTTCTTTCCGTTATAGAACCATTCAACTTTAAGATCAGGGTCGTCAACAGGAACCAGACGTGCTTCAAAGTGAGCGCTTTGTCCCTCTACAAGTTTTGTTACATCTTGTATTTGAGTTAAAAACTTGGGTGGAACTGCAGAAGCAGCGGCAGGAGCTTGTTGCTGTGCACCTTGAAGACTTTCCAGTTCCCTAATTTTCGCTAAGGAGTCAGGCTGTAAACTATCTGAAAATACTCCGCTTCTACCGTAACAGTTGATCGTTGCTTTAGTGAAGTCCTCACCATATTTGTTGTATGCTCGGCAAACGTATTCACCAGTGTCATGATTTTGCGTGTAAGCGATGTCGAGCACAACAAAGCCAAAATCTGATACAGTTTTAATCCTTGTGGAATGTCGCATTGGTTGACCATTGTGATACCATTCAATTTTCATGTCAGGGTCATCGACTGGAACCACAGTGCATTCGAAATGAGCTGCTTGACCGTCCTTAAGTCCTTCGATGCTTTGAATGTGAGTAGTGAATCTTGGTTTTTGACCCTTGCTCTTATCGACGCAATCCAGTTTCACATTGATTTCTGCCTGTCCCCATCTGTTAGTGGCTCGGCAAGAATATATACCAGAATCAGTAGTTTTAGTACCAAGTATTTCGAGAACTACCATGCCAAATGCATACACTGTGCGAATACGATGGCTAGCTTCAATGGTTTTACCATTGTAGAACCATTCTACAACCATGCTCTGATCACCGGTAGGTATGAGTGAGGCTTCATAGTGAGCTATTTGGCCCTCACTAATATCAACAATGTCTTTGAAGACACTAGTGAACTCGGGTGGTCTACCTGTATCATCGTCGGGTTTTTGTCCAGGTTCTTTGCGAAGGGAATCTTCCAGATTCTGGATTTTTTCCAATCCCTCTGTTCCTTTTGGATGTTGAGTTCTTTCAATGAGGTTTTCTTTACTAGTACAATATATAGTAGATGAAGTAAACGCTTCGCCTCTCTTATTGTAAGCTTTGCATGTGTAAATTCCGCTATCTCTTTCATAAACATCGGTCAGATCCAAAGTAACAAATCCGAAGTCACTGGTTAATTTATACCTAGACCCATGTTCTAGAACTTTACCATTAAAGTACCATTCTATTTTCAGATCTGGGTCATTTTTCGGTTCTACCTGACCTTCTAAATGTAGAGCTTGTCCTTCTATTAATTGATGCTCCGCTGCTATAGGCACAACCCATTCTGGCTTGGGATATTCTGCATCTGGGACGGATGGCCTTCTGCCCTTTGCAAGCCTAGCTTCTTCGGCTTGCTCTACAGCTTCTAAACCTGCTTTTCCTTGTGGATGTTGAGTATCAAAGTAAATGTTTTTATCACCAGTGCACCGAAGTGAACCCGATGTCGTTGCAAAACCTTTGCTGTTGGTAGCTTTACATGTGTAAATTCCAGAATCTTCTTCATATGTGTGCGTTATATCCAAAGATACATAGCTAAAATCATGTGTGCTTTTATATCTAGTCCCTGATGGTAATGGTTTATTGTTAAAGAACCATTCAATCTTAAGAGTGGGATCTTTAGATGGTTCGACGTTGCATTCAAAATGAATATTATCACCTTCTTTGCATACAATATTATTTAGGTGGGAAATAAACACTGGTGTTTCATAAGCGGGTTCAGGTGCATCAGGTTTACCAGGTTTAGGTTGTTCTAAAGCACCAATGCGATCTAAAGATTTAGGATGTAAGGTGTCACCAAGTAGCCAATGACGATCTTCTATCTTGATAGATGCAGTTGAAACAGCTTCACCCATAAGATTGGTCGCTTTACATGTGTAGAGTCCAGAATCATCAATTCTCAACGAATTAATAGAAAGTGTCACCAAGCCAAAATCAAAAGTGCTCTTTAATCTGGATCCAGTAGTCAACGATTCACCATTTTTGAACCACTCTGTTCTTAGATTTGGATCAGTGCGTGGTTCTACTTGAGCTTCTAGGTAAATATGTTGACCTTCAACCAGTTTATCATAACTCTTAAGGTGAGTGGTAAATATCGGAGCCTGTTGAACACCTGGCTCAACAAACATCTCTGGTACTTTGTTCATCGCAGCTTCCTTAAGTTGAATTTGTTCCCAAGCTTCTGGTCGCATAGTTTGATCAACAATTGTAGACTTGGTCTTAACTTTCAATGAAGTCGAGGAGACGGTGCTGCCGGCTTTGTTAATGGCTTTACACATATATAAACCGGCGTCATCGGCAACTACAGAGTTAATATCTAATGTAACGAAACCAAAATCATGTGTAGTGCGAAATCTCGAACCTGTAATGTACAGAACAATTATGACTCAATAAATTCGTATACTGCAAACAGAAACATCGGATATTGAACTTTGACAAGTACACTTATTTTACGACGTCGATAAGAAATTAATTTAAATTCGTCTTCTGACATGGTGAAAAGAGGAAAATGTGACCTATTAGGACATACACTAGTGTCTGTTCGTCATACTTTGCTTGAATTAAAATGTATATTTTTTAAATATTTTATTTCAATCAATGCTCCAATGCTTATTAATAATACATCCATCAATTTGCAGATGGATTTATTATTATATAAATATTTTGTTGTAAATGTAAAACTGACACTTAAACTGAAGAATATAAGTCAATAAATAAAATTATACATAATAAATATGAATAATAGCACAGAATAGAACTAATAAATTTGACGCTCCAAATAATTGATCTGAATACCAAGGTAAAATCTATACAAATATAAAAGCTATCGTGACGTTTCTTACCCATTTTGAGTTCCACACCGTTAATATACCATTCAAATCTCAAGCTTGGATCACCAACAGGCACAACGCGGGCCTCGTAATGAGCGTGCTGTCCTTCCCACAATTCTGAAGGCCCTGTAAGCACTTGAGTAAAGATTGGTTTCTCAAACTCGCGGTCAGGTTCTTCAGATCTCTTTTGATGGGGTTCTTCCAACTGTTGTATTTTTTTCATGCCTTCTGGGTGCTGTGTCTCCATCTGAATTGCTGCTTTAGCTATAAAAAGAGAATAACCAGTGTGTTAATTAATATTTTAACTATGTACATACATATAATTATAATTGGGATATTTCGATTTGCTTTTTTAAATAAAAGAGCTACAATATACACTTCACAGAAATTGCTTTTGTTTGTCTTTATTTTGTTATAGATAAAGTACGTTTAGGTGATAAATGAAGCTACTTACTTTTGATTTTCATGGCAGCTGTTGTGACAGCCTCACCTAACAAATTAGATGCCCTGCACATATAGACTCCTTCATCTTCATCCCGTACATGTGTTATTGTCATAGAAACATAGCCAAAGTCGTGAGTTTTGGTAATTCTTGAACTATCTTCAATTAATTTTTCGTTTCTAAACCATTCTACTTTAAGAGTTGGGTCTCCAACAGGAATAAGCCTACAATCAAAGTGTGCTGTCTGGGCTTCTTGTATATTATCAATGTTTTGCAGAGGCTGAGTAAAAACAGGGCGTTGCCTTGTAACTGGTTCAGGGATTTCTGGTCGTTTGAATGGTTCAGCTGCTTCCAATTCTCTAATTTTCTCCAATCCTTCGGGACGTTGAGATTCCGATATGATACTTCCTTTTGCGGTTACTGTCATTGATATTGCTGAAGTACATTGTCCCAGTGCATTGATAGCCTTCACAGAGTATTCACCGGCATCTTCTGGGACGCAGTGTTGAATATCTAGTGATACATAACCAAAATCAAAAGTGATATGGAATCGTGCAGCAGATTGCAGGGCTTTGCCATTATGATAAAATTCAATACGCAAATTTGGATCATGTACTGGCTCGACTTGGCATTCAAAGTGTGCCGTCTGTCCTTCGAAGACATGAGTTGTTCCTCTTAATTCTGTAACAAATCTGGGAGGACTAATCTTCGGCTCCTCCACTTCAATCCTAGTATGATGGCCTTGCGCTTCAAGCTGCCTTATTTTTTCCAAGCCATTGGGATGTTGCGTATCTAAAATAATATTTCTGTGCCCTGAAAAGTGAAATAAAAATAGTATTAGACTAACCATCGTAAAAATGAGAATATAGTTTGGTTCATATCTTAAGAAAATTATTGTAGCCAGTTTTCAGAAACTTTCTGAAGTATTTAAGCTGGTATGGAGCCTTGTTTTAACTTATAACTGTTTGTATGTATTAGTATTAATGACAACTTTTTATGTTCTTAAGTATTTGACCATCTTGGATGTCTTTATATTAATGCTTCTGGCTGTACAACATATGTATGTATATACGTATACAGATAATATCTACCTACTTTTATTTGTATGCTTTACACATTCCAAGCTCTACAAAATTCAACAATATCAATGTATTGTATATTTATATTTAGCGAGAAAATACTGTGGCTAAATTAGAGTACGGTCAAATTATTGTACAGTTAGATTATTGTACTTTTATTACCTGCAACCTTCAACGTGCATGTATTAACTGCTTCACCGAGCTTGTTTGTTGCTTTACACATATAAGTTCCAGAGTCTTCAGCGTATGTGTACAAGATATCCAGAGCAACATATCCAAAATCATGTGTAGTCCTGTATCTATGGCCGGCTCTTATCTTTTGGCCGTTGAGGAACCATTCGATTGTAAGATCTGGATCGTTAATAGGTTCAACCCGACATTCGAAATGGGCACGGTCACCTTCCTTCAAATTTTCAAGGCTCGTAAGAGCTGTCAAAAAGACGGGTCTTTGGCCGAGTTGTTCCTCTTCAATTGCTTTAGGTCTTTCGTACCTTTCGAGTTCTTGAATCTTCTTTAATCTTTGTTCATCTAATGTATCCAAGTAAAGACCTGATTTAGCTAAAATAAAACATTAAATTAAAATAAATACATGTATAATACTCTACTATATTCAATAAAATCGGGCTGTTTAATGTAAAACAAACTAGCTAGTACTTATGTATCTTCATTATAAATTTTCTAATCCTTTAGCCATATCTTTTAACATCACCTAATTATGTTAGTTAATATGTATTATGTTCTTTACATGCTCACTTCCTTAGATTATGCGCGAGAGTTTTACCTAATATATCAATATTTGAATAATATAAAAAGCTTATAGTAATTATGAATAACGAAGTATCGCACTTACCAGCTACTTGGACAGAACTCGTTGTTACAGCCTCACCTACCGCATTTGTAGCCTTGCACATATATGTGCCGGAGTCTTCAGCATAAGCGTAAAGAATATCCAAAGCCACGTATCCAAAGTCGTATGTTGTTTTAAATCGGTGCCCTTGTTGTATTGGCCTGCCGTTACTATACCATTCAACACGCATTGTTGGATCATTAACTGGAGTAAGTGTTGCCTCTAAATGTACAGGTTGGCCTTCTGCCGCTTGCACATTCTTAATAGGCTTCCCAAATTGAGGTTTCTCAGCAACAAAGCTTTCATCTTGAACTACACGTTTGTATCTGCTGTCGTCCTCCAGATATTGTATTTTTTCTAGAGCACTTTCATGTTGCGTGTCTCTGATAATAGATTCTTTTGCTGAAATAATAGATTTATTAGGTAAAAATAAAAGTTTTTTTTTACAAAACACCTGGGCCAAATCTTAACTTTTTGCAGATTGTAAAAATATTTTGTTCATAAAAGGAATACAACTCGCGCAATGGTTACGACAATTGTCTTGATTAGATAAGCAAGCTAAATATGGTAATCATTATGCCACACTTGTCATTATTACTTTATTTAGTGAATTTATTTCGCAGAATTAAAAATTATCTAAAATCACTTACATTGTACATTAAGCTTAATAGATGATGTGGCTTGTCCTAAATTATTTATAACTTTGCATGTATATTCTCCTGAATCCTCTCCATAAACAGTAAGTATATCTAAGGCTGCAAATCCAAAATCATACGCTGTGCGGTAGCGATGTCCACTTTGCAAGACTTTACCATTAAAGTACCATTCTACTCGCATATTCGGGTCTGGATAAGGTTCAATACGGCATTCATAGTGCGCACTTTGGCCTTCAACAAGTTTTGTCGGTCCATTCAAGTTTGTAATGAACCTTGGAGACTGAGTCACGGCAACCTCGACATCCTCTCTACGCTGGTGTCGTGAGGAGTCTTCTAACTGCTGTATTTTCTCCAAAGCACTCTCATGTTGAGATTCAAGTTGTAATGATGCTTTAGCTGTAAGCAATGATCACATTTATATTTTACACGATCAAAAATAATTAATAATTGGATACATAATTATTATTTATTTTTAACATACTGAAATAACTTACATTGTACGAAAAGGGTAGAAGAAGTAACAGCTTCACCTAGTTCATTAATTGCACGACATGTGTAAGTACCTGAATCTTCTGGATTAACATACTTCATATTTAATGCAACATATCCAAAGTCGTGCATTGTTGTTAATCGGTTAGCTGCAAAATATAAAGGTATTTCAATAAAAGTAATGTAATTATCATTGCGAATGCCATCCAAATATAAGAAAAACTGTCATCATACTCACAAGCTTCAATAGGGACACCATTACGTAACCATTCTACACGCAGCTTGGGATCGCCAACTGGTATTAAACGAGCTTCGAAGTGAGCTGCTTGATTTTCTGCTACCCTAAGATCTTTCATGGGCATTGTAAATACTGGTGCTTGAGTGACGATTTCTTCAGGCCCAGTTGGTTTATAATATTTAGAAGTATCTTCTAGCTGATTAAGTCTTGGAAGAGCTCCTTCATGCTGCGATTCTAAGTAGATCGATTTTCTAGAGTGAACTGTGGCCATACCAGAGGTAACTGCTTCACCTAGAGCATTGATTGCTCTACAGGTATATGTACCTGAATCTTCTGGTAAACATGACATGATATCAAGAGCCACAAATCCGAAATTGTTCGTTTCTGTAAATCTCGAGCCACTCTTTAACGGCTTGTTATTATGATACCATTCCACTTTTAATGTTGAATCAGAAACAGGTATCAATCTGCATTCAAAGTGTGCTCGTTGACCTTCTTTAATCTCAATATTCTTCAAAGAAGTTGTGAATATCGGTGCCTGTGATGTGACTTCATCAACAACTTGACTTCTGTGGTACTTAGATCTATCTTCTAATACCTGTATTTGCTCCAAGCCTGCTTCGTTTTGCGTAGCCCGAATAATATCGGCTGTTTCTCGGCAAGTTAACCTGCAGCTTACTTCATCAGTACCAACAAGGTTAACAGCTCTACATGTATAAACACCCGAATCTTCTGCAATTAAATCTATGATATCAAGGGCTACATACCCAAAGTCGTGTATAGGTCTAAATCTATGTCCGATAGTTACAGGTTGACCATTTTTAAACCATTCAACTTTCAAGTTTGGATCAGTCACAGGTTCTAGTTTACATTCAAAATGAACGTGGTTTCTTTCAAGAACATTTTCAATTGATTTTGGTTTTGTTATGAAACGTGGTTTCACATTTACTGATTCATCGATAACTTCGGTTTTCTTATACCTAGAAGTATCCTCTAAGTACTGAATCTTTTCAAGTCCAGACGGGTGCTGTGATTCAAATATCAAATCTTTTTTAGCAATTACGTGGAGAGCACACGACGTTACTGCCTCTCCAAGTTGATTTGTGGCTTGGCATGTGTAGACACCCGAATCTTCTGGGTACACACTCAAGAGATCAAGTGCGACATAATCAAATTCATATGCTGGTCTGAATCTGTGTCCAGTTTTTATAGGTCTACCATTACAGAACCAATCTACTCTCATTGTTGTGTCGCCAACTGGTTGTAACCTGCATTCTAAATGCACGTTGGTTCCTTCTACAGTTTCAATATTGTGTAATGCTCTAGAAAATTGTGGTGCCTGCATAACTGTGATGTCCTCTTGTGTTTGTTTAGTTCTACGAGCTGCATCTTCCAGCAGCTGAATTTGTTCAACTGCTTGTTCATTTTGAGTATCGGTAACAATATCAGATCGTTCAATAACACGAACCATTGCTGATGTATGAGCAGAACCCAAATGGTTCACTGCTCTTACGGTATACTCCCCTGAATCGGCAGAAGTAGCATGAATAATATCTAGTGCTACGAAGCCAAAGTCATAATAAGTTTTAAATCGAGATCCGACAGTAACAGCCCTGCCGTTATGAAACCACTCAACTCGCATTGTTGGATCACCCATGGGTTCTAATCTGCACTCTAGATGAATATTTTTACCTTCAGAAACAAGTGGTGGGTCAGAAAGCGGTTGAACAAATACTGGTTTAGATTTAGAAATTTCCTCAATTTGATACATGGGCTCCACAAACTTCGATTCTTCTATTTGTCTTGTTTTTTCGTATAGTCCGCGATGAATACTTGATGTGTCAATGCTCGAACGAGCTGTAAACAAATAATAAATAACTGGTTAAATAAATATAAATAAATATAAATTCATAAAAGTTATTGTAATAAGCCTACGTACTTTCCACTACCATGGATGCGCTCAGCTGAGCCTCTCCTGCTGCATTACGAGCAACTACAGTATAAACTCCAGAATCTTCGGCGCGAATGCTTGCAATATCTAATGCTACATATCCGAAGTCGTGATAAGTCTGTATGCGGTTAGCACTCGTTATTTGTTTTCCATTAAAATACCACTCGACTGTCATCGTTAAATCGCTTTGAGGTTCAACTCTAGCTTCAAAGTGAGCGCTTTGGCCCTCTACGATTTTATTAGTACCCTTAAGAGGTCCTAAGAATCGTGGTTTTTGTGTGATTCTCACTTCTTCTTCAGCACGTCTTGAATAACGACTTGAATCTTCCAGATGTTGGATTTTTTCTAGACCTCCAGGATGCTGTGATTCTGCGATAATATCCTTCTTTGTGACTATTGTCAGTTTAGCATTTGTGGTTGCTTGACCAAGAGCGTTGTAAGCTCGGCAAGTGTAATGACCTGCATCGTGAACTGTTACTGACTTAATTGTTAATGCTACATAACCAAAATTAAAGAATGTAGTTATTCTTGAACTGGCTTCTACAGGACGTCCATCTTTTAACCATTCTACTTTTAAAGTAGAATCGCCAATAGGCTCAAGACGAGCTTCAAAGTGTGCAAAGCCGCCTTCTTTAATATTGATTTGATCTTTAATCGGCGTTTTAAATTCCGGTCGTTGTGTACTTTCTGGAACCTCTTGATAATATTTTTGATGTTGTTGTTGTTGATAAGCTTCCAACTGCTCAGTCTTTTCAATATATCGTCGCTGTTCAGGTATTCCAAGATCTCCAGTAACTGTACTTCTGGCAGCTACTCTGATAGAAGCGGTACTGATAGCTTCACCTAATTTATTTACAGCCCTCACAGTATACGAACCTGCATCTTCAGCCCGTAGGTGCAAGATGTTAAGGGAGACGTAACCGAAGTTGAAGATTGACGTGATTCGCGAGCTGGCTGTTATCGGTCTGCCATCTTTATACCACTCTACTCTCATAGTAGAGTCACTCACAGGAGTTAACTGGGCTTCGAAATGAGCATTTCTGCCTTCTTGTAGCTCACCGAGATCTTGTAATGGTCTGATGAATTGCGGCCTTTGACTTGTTTGTTCCTCTATTGACTCTTGATGTTGGTATTTCGAATAGTCTTCAAGTTGCTGAATATATTGCAGAGTCTCAGGGTGTTGACTTGTTCTTTCAATTGTAGCTCTAGGAGTCACATGTAACATAGCTTTTGTTTCTGCGGCACCTGTAGCACTAACAGCGCGACATGTATACTCTCCACTGTCTTGTATGTTAAGACTGAGCATATCCAAAGAAATGTACCCAAATCTAAATATGGATGTGAATCTTGAACCTGAAATAAATATATTACATTATTTGACATGCCTGTAAAATCATGTACATTTTTAAAAACATTTCATATAGTACTCTACTTACTGGCTTCGATACTTTGCCCATTTTTCAACCACTCAATTTTCATTGACGGGTCGCCTACCGGTTCTATCCTTGTTTCAAAGTGTATTTTACCACCCTCCATCTGCGTTACACTTTTAAGTGGTACAATAAACTGTGGTGGAGGATAAATTCGGTCTTCCTCGCCTGGAGGAACATAAGGTCTTGCTCTTTCCACGTGCCTTAAATAAATTATTTCTGGTCCAGGGGCGGGCCTGAGAATAAAAGGATTCATGTTTAATAATATTTTTTGTTTAATTTTAATTATTATTATTATATCAAACTATTGAATACTCACTCTGGCTCGATTATTTTTGTAGGCCGAGGTAAGTGCAGACGCTTTTGCTCGGGCGGAGGCTCTTTGGGTACTTCGACATAGAGCCTTGCTCGAGTGGCGGTGGAACCTGCGACGTTCTGGGCTGTGCACTGGTACCATGCCGCATCCGACGCCTTGGCTCGCGGTATATCCAGTGTCGAGGCCCCACCATCGGTATTAATTCGTAACTCGGGATTAGGGATTATAGGGACGCCGTCCTTCTGCCATGTGATTCGTGGAGTCGGTGTGCCAACGGCGCGTGCGTTTAGGATAACTGGTTCTCCTTCACGCACATTCACTGTGCTGAAACGTTCGACAAATTTAGGAGCTACCATTTGCTCCCTCTCTACTACATTTAGGCGACATTGGAACGAAGTTTCGCCGCTCTTGTTACGCGCAACACACGTAACTATACCACTATCACTAAGATCGACGTTTGTAATCATAAGCGCATGATTGCCAGATTCGTTAACTAAAATCTTATGATTATAATCGTTTTGTATTTGTCTGTCGTTAATGAACCACGTGACTTCTGGGTAAGGTCTGCCCGTGACGCGGCAATCGAATCGCGTCAGCTTGCCTTCAGTGACATCGCGATCTTGGCAGACTCTTACAAATTGCGGAGCGAGAGCTTTTTCACTAACTTCTACCCTTTCTTCAATTCCTGTTTGCTGACTATCGATAATGTATTGTGATTTATGATCTTGTACATATGTCTCTTGAGGTGATTCTACAGCGAGGTAAGCAGTAGTAACAATGCATCCATTCGGGTTTTCTGCCAATAATGTATAATGTCCTGTATCAGACTTTTGTGTGTTCTTAACTCTAAGTGTCGTTTGATTATTTGTCGTTACGATTTCGTGCTTCGTCGAGTTGACTATCCTCTGTCCATTTTTGAACCATGTAACTCGTGGCCTAGGGTTACCTGAAAGCTGAACTTGGAACTGTGCATCTGCACCCTCTTGCAGTTTCGAGTTTCTTGGTTTCTGTGCTATTTTTGGAGGAGCCACGGGACCCAAAGATTTGTCTATTTCAGTGCTAACGTGGACATCACTCTCACCGATGTACCTCTTTGTGATTGATTCTCTGAAAGATACTTCTCTTAAAAGTCTATATTCAAACGTATCCACTTTGAAATCTTCGGTTGCAGAATAATCAGTTCCATTAGTATAGGCAACCTTTTGTGTCTTTTGGGACTGTTCAGATTTGAATCCCTGTGTTCCGTATGATTTGTGTTCAACTGTCTCACTGACGTGTCTATAACTCTGCTGCTGCGAAGCTTGCTGCGCTGGCACTGGTACGCCCTCAGGCTGGATGTAAACAGAACAAATCGCTTCTCCATATTGATTTCGGGCTGTACATGTGTATTCACCTTCGTCTCCAGGACCGATTTGTTTGATTAATAGAGACACGTCACCTGTTTGTTCATTGTAGCTCATACTATACTTATTACATTCAACAAGAGGTGCCTTCTTTCTCGTCCACGACACCACGGGTGTGGGGTTTCCTCTGAGCTTTCCTTCAAATTTAGCATTGCCACCTTGGGCGAACCTCGCATTTTTAAATATTTGTTCAAATATTGGCGGAGATGGATCACCGGGTCTCCCTTGTGTGATAGGCAAACGCTCACCAGCATTCCCGACTGTAACAAAAACATAATACAACGGTTAATTATCTTATTATCATACAATTATACTGTGCTTGTTCGCATAATCACATGAATTATTTTTATTTTATTTTACGACTTTCACAACTTCAACTATATGATTTGGAGTTAGCGGGTAGAAAAATATGTAACTAAAAACCATGGTAATGGTACACATACAAACATAAAATCTACCTTAAATAAATATATGTATGTTGAATTTTGTACGAAATTTGCAGTTGCAATAATTTCTCACACAGAGTATAAACATTGTGAAATAATATCAGCTCGCCTTTTGTTATCTTTATTACGATGCTAATTAAAGTATTCGTATAACATAGGTACTAGGATATGCTTGCGACTTCGTCCACGCTTGACTTGAAGTTCTCGCGGTATTCCCGGTACACAAAGTACCACAGCATCTAAAAAATTATGTAATCCATCGTCTTAGCGAAAATTGTGTTGGGATAAGTTAATTTTTATGAACCCGAACAACTATAAACCGCTCCCGGGAAAATTCCCTCGGTGTTCCCAGGAAAAATCACACATTTTATTACATAAAATTTGCTACCGATCAGAGTGAAAAAATCACATTGAATTTCGATTTTATTTAATCTGCCCATTTTAACTCATTCCCAGAAAAAAACCCGCGGGATTTCCGGGATAAAAAGTAACGCAGATTTTAGGTCTAAAAATTGGATGTTGATCAGCGAAAACCGCATCGAAATCGGACCAATAGTTTTTACGTGAATCCCGAACAAACAGACAAACAAGAAATGTAAAAAAAATTGCACCGTGTTCTCCGTCGGTTATATAGTCTATTCCAGTTGTTTTTTAATAGCTTCGATGTACCGCCACGGTATGTTTAGAATGTTATAATATTATAGATAGACTTCTGTACTTGAAAAAAAAATAGCTTCAGATAGACAAATATTATGAAATAAAGAATTTTTAGCTAAACGTGTTGCTGGGAAGTTTCTTGTCGCTTGTTCTCCAAGACATTGTAGTGAACATAGAATAGAAAGTAAATTTTTAATTTATATGTATGACCTTTAAAAAAATGTTCCCCAGTAGAACTAAGTTTGGACAAAAATTCAAATTTGAAATATAGCAGAATGTGTGAAATTTTATTATAAACTAATAATGTACAGAACTTGAACTGTAAAGCCGTACAATTAATTATAACTTAATTTTAGGTGCAATTTGAAAATGGTATGTAATTTCTATGAAGTGAGATCGAATCCTTATACATTTCTGTTTATAAATGCTTTAGTGTACGGTAAAGTCTTGTCTATCTATCTATATATCGATTAGCTAATTTTACAGCCTCTACGATCGAGTTCAAGACACCGAAGATATTATGCAAGCATCCAACCCATTTATTGCGAAACTGAGACTTCAGTATGATTGTATACATTTTCCTGCGAGTTTAAAATCTTTAAAAGATAAAACAATATGTACTTAAAATGAAACTACGTAACTATGAATAAATTAAAGATTGGCCAACAAGAGCTGCTGAGAAGCCATCACCATGCCGGCAAGGCTCCAACGGCTGCAAACCCAATTACCAGTAGGTAGTAGCCCACCGAATTGCAGCTGGGGCAAACTGATAAAACCTCGAGGCCTTAATCTCCGCAATGCCTCAATGGATTACAGAGTAAGAAGACTTTGGAGAGAACATTATCTTTTATCCGTGCAGGAACGGAGAAATAATACAGGTTCCAGTCTTCCTTAAGAGAGCAGCAGCGCATTTGTAGCACATTTGATGTTTCACATGTCCATAGGCGATGGTAACCGCTTTCCATCAAATGGGCCGTCCGTCTGTCTGCTGAATTCCTGCAATAAAAAAAAACATCTATCGCAAATAAAAATATTGTAAGAAGATGTGTATTTATCAAATGAATATCTTTGCTAGAAGCTCGTTTGTTAATAGGCAATATTCATTATCTAATTAAAGTATTATTTATTAGGTTGTTTATGTAAATATCGCAGTCCCGTCAGACGTTGTCATGCTCTGAAAAAATAAAAGTCTAGAACCCGATTCTAGCGCCACCTACCGGGTTTAATTGTGACCGGTAGTAACCGATACTTACATAATTGAATTCTAGGATATTGATGAAATTTTACATATTTCATCAAAATCCTAGAACCCGATACCAACGCCAAGTATTTTGTATAAATTCGTAATATCTTTTGAATGGAATGTTCGAGTTGAATAATTCAAAAAGTAATCTACAGCTATTGAAACAGTCTTGAATACGAAATAATTTATTTGGATAAGGATTAATACAAAACTTTGGATAACATGGTCTGATTTTGGTCGGCATTTCTATCAACTTTTAAAATGTAAAAAGTGGTTATAGTGACATAACTACAATAGTTGGGCATATGGTATCGCCAAGTTTTTTGTAGACATTGATATGTTCTTTAATATCGTAGAACATTTTTTTGTTCTATCATTAATACTTTCGACAGAGCATGCGACGTAAAACATTTTATGGCAAAAAAATTTACACCTCGGGTTACATTATTGAAGTTTTAGTAGAGATCCCTAATTTTTTCTAATAATAAGTATAGTTTATATTAATCTAGAAAGAATTTTTAAAAATGATCCAGTAGTTTTCGAGTTTATTCGTTACAATCATACAAAAATACAAATCTTTCCTCTTTATTATATTAGTATAGATTATTTAACAAAATGAATGAAGCTATAGGTGTATGCCAATAACAAACTAAAATCAATTTTCTCTGCCTACCACTATGAAAACCAGACGTATGTGCGTAAATGCATTTTGTATATATATATATATATATATTTATATCACTTAAATTTTAAAAATATCTTCACACGATACTAATATATGACTATTAAATGTTTTCGTCATTATACGACGTTACATTTCTTTTTTCTTGTTCTGTTCTGTTACGTGCAAATCTATTAATTCTTTAAAAATAAATTGTATAGATATCATATTTATGTACTGAAAAAAATTTAAACATGACAATGAATAAATAGTATTTTTAACTAGTCGCTTTGCTTACTTGCTAGGGAGTTTCTAGTCGCTTCTTTACCTAAATAGAGTAGGATGTAGACTTAATTTTTAACTTATATGTTATCTTCAAAAAATGTTCTTCAATGGAAGCTAGTTTAAAAAAACCTTTCGTATCTCTAACATATTGGTATGAATGTACGGAATGTATGAAAACATTGAAAATTTCCTCGAGGAACGGTTGATTTACCGCGCCGTGGACTCGAAAGATGTTATTATAGTGAGTCACACCAACTGAGCAAGCGCGCTCTTTTCGCGCGTCTATTTTTAATGCTGCACACTCGGATCTTGTTACGTTCGCCATTGGTGGATCTGTTTGGTGTTCAGAGAGGACTGCTACCAAGAAGTCGACTAAGTGCGTGTCTATTCACGCACAATAAAGGGTTCTGTTCACATAATGAACTGCTAATACTCTCAACCCTGGCTCAGGGTTATGGCAGGAAAATCGGGCTGGTTTTAATGAGTATTCGGTAGTTGACGCGAGTCCAGTACTACCTTATTGCTTGCCCTCGAGCAGTGAGACCTGCGTAAAGACTTCCACGAGGGCCCAATGACCTCGAACCCCTCAAACCCCGTGACCGTCTCGAGTCGTAGCTCAACAAATTAAAACCCGAATAAAGAGCTTTCGCACGAAGCTACACGTGCCTGAGCCACACAAAGGGAGAGAAGACCAGAAGACACGTTTGTAAAAAAATCTCCTCGTGACAAAACCTCCACTATTTTAATACTTGGCTACGAAACCAGAACGAAATTTTAATCACAAATAACCCATATCTCTAAAATCGACAGCTCCCCATCAAACAGCTACTTTGATAGTTTTTTTTAGTTCTACCGCTCTGAAACTTTCAAGTACTTTTTATATCATAGTTATCATATCAGCGACGAGATATTCACCCCCATTTCCTTGAGCTCCCACGCTCAACTACGCAACAGTCCTCTAGAACAATTCTTCCGCGTACAACAATGATCTGGAGGGAACTTCCCGCCGCGGTTTTCCTTTTGCGCTATGACTTGGCGTTCTTTAAGAAGGGCGTTATAAAATTTCTTACAGGTCGGCAACGTGTAGGCGACATCCCTAGTGTTGCAAACGTCCATAGGCGACGGTAACCATTTTCCATCAGGTGGGCCGTCTGCCTGCTTGCCTGCTTCAGGCAATTAAAAAAATGTTCTAAAATTATACTACACACTATCTGTGCCCGCGACTTCGTCCGCACGGATATTTTTTTCGCGGAACCCAAACAGACACTTCAATTTATTTGTATAGATTTTTGCTTCTCATCTAATAACTTAAATAGAAAGTGATCTTCGGAATATTTTTTAAGATTTGACTAACTATACCTCCCACACACACACACACATCTGTTCATTTACGGAAATTAATCCTAGTGGGCTTTACTGTTATTGTTTT
The DNA here is from genome assembly GCA_039645545.1 of Dendrolimus houi. NCBI lineage: Eukaryota > Metazoa > Arthropoda > Insecta > Lepidoptera > Lasiocampidae > Dendrolimus > Dendrolimus houi. The sequence continues at coordinate 25,501,055 of CM077123.1, read as the reverse complement.
TGCTTGCATAGCCCAATGAAAAGAACAGTGATTGGTTGTCACCTTTACGGAACTTTTTAATGTGTGTGTAATTGTGTATATTTATATATAGGGTAGTTGGCATTTAATTTTGTAACTTACCAAATTCCCCATCCATAAATTATGTCCCACGTATTTCATGATTTTTAGACCCCCCTTCCTTGTCACAGTTGGTCACATTCGTGAGACTCCTCCCTCCCTAGTGTGACATCAGATATTTTGCAATTTTACATCATGAAATTATTAATTTGAAACAACAGTTCTTTTTTCCTTTTCTGAAGTGAAACCTTCTTTAGCCGCGTTGGCAACTTTTTGGTAGGGGAAATCTTATGGGTTCGCTTCACCGACATGTTCATGATTGGCGCATGCGAACCGTGTGCTGTGCGCGTTAGTCGCTTTTTGAATGGGCGACATCTCGTGCGTTCGCGTCACCGACATGCTTATAGCAGTCAGTAATCTGTAGCTATACAGCTGACGTATTGTGCAACATTAGTGCTGTGTATATATTATAAGTGAAATTGAATGGATTCAGTGAGAAGTTCAATGTGTATATACTGTACATTGTTGAAATAGTGTTTTAATCTAAACATTATGAAATTTCAAATTTTAATACTAAAAGTTCTAAGTTTTAACGTCTATCGGCAGTCTCTATAGCTGCCAATATTTTTTATCCAATTTATTTAGGGGCTTTTAGTGATGATGTCACCATGTCAGCCCTATCTTACCCTAATCATACAATTACACAAAATTTATATAAACGTGTTCACCATTTCATATATCAAAAGAGCCGCAGCAGACTGGCCACGACAAAATGCTCGGGAAAACACCCACGTCCATAAAATTAGTTCCCAGAGCACCCACCAGCCCCTTCCTGCCGTCTCTGGTCCGAACACATTTCACTAACAAATACTGTACGTCCTCAACTATATTGCGTTGCAGACAACTTGGAGTACGAAACTGAACAACAGTAAATCAAAAATACACAATTACAATATTGTCATGGTAGAAACAATAGGCGGCCTTATTGCTTAAAGCAATCTCTTCCAGGTAACCTAACTTAAGGAATAGTTTCACCTAATCTGGCGATGTAAGTGGTGCAGATTATTAGGTATATCATAAACAAACATATTTAAACTACATATTTTATAAATTAAATACACATACTTAAATTACTTTATAAATTAAATATATACAAACATGTTTAAAAGATTTTTATATTAATTAGTCTATAGTATAAGAATTAGGCATAATTATTTAAGAAATAGTCGTGTTTTCTTGAATGTAGGCAATGTTTTGGCTTCTCTGACAGTAAGAGGCAGCGCATTCCAAAGTTTAACAGCCTGCACTGTAAAAGAGTTATCATAAAAATATGAAATGTATGCAGGTGTAGTGAGTTACGATATTTATGAGTGCGCAAATTGTGGGAAGTAGAAAGGCGAAGGAATTCAAAACGTTCCTTAAGCTAAGGAGGACTACTAGGAATAAATAATCTGTTATAAAGTAGTGTGAGAATGTGAGTATTCCGGCGAAAGCGAATAGGGAGCCACTTGAGTTTTTCACGAAATTTAGAAACATGGTCATATTTTCGCAAGCCAAATATGAACCTAATGCAAAAATTCTGAAGGCGCTCAAGTTTATTTAGCTGTTCTACAGTTAAGTCAAGATAGCAGGCTATCTTGTTTGATTTTTTTAATAAATATGTTAGATTTTGAAATGTCTCGTCTCGAAATTTAGGACCCGTACTACCCCTTGTCACACAACTCCATCGGAACCCCCCCCCCCCCCCATTAACGTGTGACGTACATAATTAATTCAGTATCTGATATGGTTTTGATTGCGAGTAATGTTAGTAAGAGACGTTTGTCTATTAACAAAAGTAAAATAAAACAAGGAATTTAAGTATCGTTATTATCTCAAATAAAAGTGAGCATCATTTGTCTTTGAGTGTAATTAATGGCATGTTTATATATAAAAGATTGAATAAACAACACATGATTAGTGTCCCGCTGTATAAACATTTGAGACAAGGTCACGGTTTAATAGGTCAAGGTCACATTATCGAAAATTTGCGAAAATCAAGATGGTTTCACTTGGGAGCCAGCGTGTATTTACAAAGAAAATAATAAACTGCAATTATTATGCATAGCTCCTGCCTAACTCTACAGATCTGTCTATATGTCTAATATGCTCATAAGGCTAGTTTACACGCATTAAGTATGCGAGTAATTTTTCCCTAATAAATAGTACATAATAAATATATAACTTCTGGTAACCTATTACTAAAATCATTTACATGCAGACACTTCAAAATTATTTAAACTCTTCTTATATTTAGTACTTACGCATAAACCAATATTTAGCTTAAGATAATTACTATACAATAGTTGTTGTTACTTGGAATTTATACTTATAATTATCTTCTGAAACTTGCAAAATAACGAAATGAAACATGCAAATTTAAAGTGGTCGTATGGTCGAGGCCACAGGCGAGCGGAAGGCTGGAGCTTACCTCGTTCAAAGGCTTAGTGTATGTATTCAGCGAGGTAATGCTGCCCAGCGATGACGTCGGTAGGGCTTGATCGGTTATAGTTTATAATGTTTTCTTGTCTTTCTTTTTAGTGTATATATTTTTTAGTGAATTACTTCTTATTATTTAAAACATAATGTTTCACTTGAATTAGTCGTAAATTTATAAATTAATAAAAATCTCGTGTCACGGTGTTTGTGGTCGCACGCCTCCGAAACGGCTTAACCAATTTTTTTTTTAAATATTTGATAGGCTTGAGAATAGGTCGTAAAGTATTTTTCACTCGCCTATGGTTTTTTTTTAATTTTTATGGCAGAACAACGTTTAAAATAAGCTAGTTTAAAATAAAATTATGATTTAAAAAAATATTGATTAGGTATATTTCGTTAACTAACGTGAATTTATACATTTATTTGAATCTGCTTCACGCCCTACGATATGAAACGATTCTCATGAGATTTGGTGTATAGATTTACGTTTACGAGACCACAGTTGATATTAGGTTACATTTTACTATTATAACTATTTTATTACTATTAATGACAATTTCATGCTAATAATCTACGCATGCTGTGATCGCTAGCAGCCATAATTAATATTTAAATTAATTTCCTTTACGTAATAGGTAGAATAGAAATTACTTATGTCTATTCTTAAATGGGTGTATCTAACAAATAAAAATAACAATAATACTTTTTTTTTGTAACGTCCAGACCGGAACCAAATTACTTGCGACTAATCATTTGCTCGATTTGGGATGGAATCTACACACGTTATTGAAAGACGAATACTTGCTTTTACAATCACATTAATTTTGCTGCCATCATAAATATCTTTTTATGATTTAACATATAATTTAATAATATAGTTCTGAATAATAGTGTGTCTAACCTGCGTCAAGTATTAATGAACATTCAAGGTTCAAATATATAAAAAGATTCAAAAGTAACCTATAAACAAACTGCACCAGGGGAGAGATTATACGTATTTGACTAATACCAAACGAACATACTTGTGGTAGCTCGAAAAAGCACACTTCACTAAGCAGTTAATATTTTCAACAAAAATACATTTATAAAAAATACAAAATAGTAGTTAAGAGAGCTACTATTTATATGCCACAACTATTGTTCATTTTGAACTAAATTATCAATTTTGTAAAAAATATAATATATATAAGTATACCAAAAAGAACGTTATTATTTTTCTTTCCGAAAAATTAGATTTTACATTTTAGTCAGGCATATCGATTACTTATCTGTAACAGAACTATAATTCGGTATTAACAATAATTAAAAAATGCGATGAAACGAGTTTAAATCCGTTAACTACTTGCATTAAACGAAAACCTAATGGGCCCTCCACATTCTCGCGAAAACGAAAAAAAGAACTCATTCGACCTTCTCGCGAAAATATGCACGTCCCTTAAGAAATAATAATAGTATAATGTCGACGAACAACACTATGCAAGTGAGTTAAGCAAGTTACGCTTGTTTTATGGGTGATATACAACAGACCACTGTGGGGCTGATTCCAGACACCCTCAGATCATAGTAAACAACGGAAAGTTCATTTAAGACGTTTACCATGTCAGGAATTGAACCTGGAGCCTCTGTTATCTATTGAGTTCGGCCGCCAAAGTTTTAGCCCTCACAACCAGGCGGTAGTCAAATAGATGCTTGATTTAGGTATGACTACACATTGGAATTACAAAATATGCCTCTATATTTTCTGTTAAGAGAAATAACACAACTGTAAAGGATATTGATACGATACTGAACTAAGCTTGTGAATAAAACCGCATAGAGTGGTAAACCGGCTTTTGCTTCGTATTGATTGTGATGGGCCGTGGAAAGAAAAGATGCTGTTTACTCGTATTTGTTATATTTATTGAGAGGACACGATATTACATACACCCGCGCTGTGGCTGGCGGTACGCGAACTCTGTATCTATACAGTATCTCTGTATCTGCACACAGCTCACGATTCGTACATCAACAGATTGCAATTTCATTATTTCCACGCAAATATCCATTTAAATATTAAAGGCCTTCTTCATAGAGAGTTGGAGTGTGATCGCTTCATAATGGTTCTTAAAGAAGCTTTCAAACTTACCCTAACTCTCTATGAATAAGACCGTTATAGCTTGCAGATGATCGCAAGCTGTATTTTAGACACATATATACGGTTAAGAAAGTTACATTAGCATTAAATCCCGGTTGCATCTGAGGCATCTTTTTGAGGCATTATTTTTTCTTGGCTACTTGTAATGGTATAAACTTAAATTATTTTACACAGATGTCTTTAAAATTATAAATATTCATAGAGATACTCGGATGTGGTATACATAGAGAGTAGCGGATCGATGTGTTTATATATTATACATATATACTAGCTGAACCGGCGAACTTCGTACCGCCATATTTTCTGAATTCCTAAAAGACTTTGTTTCATGACATAAAAACAAAATCACCAAAATCGGTGTAGGTGATTAGGAGAATTCTAGAACCCGATCTCAGCGCCACCTACCGGTTCTAACTGTGAATCTAAACCATCCGGGAACCCACACAAACACACAAAAACAAAATCGCCCCCGGTGATTAGGAGGATCCTAGAACCCGATCTCAGCGCCACCTAGCGGTTCCAGTTGTGAATCTAAACCACCCGGGAACCCACTCAAACACACAAAAACAAAATCGCTCCAGGTGATTAGGAGGATTCTAGAACCCGATCTCAGCGCCACCTATCGGTTCCAATTGTGAATCTAAACCATCCGGGGACCCATTCAAACACACAAAACAAATATCATCAAAATCGAAAAATTAGATTTCTCATACATGGATTTTACAAACCAGAGATAAATATGTGCTACTTTTTATCTATATATTAATACGTAAAGCTAAAACTTTGTACCCCTTTTTACGAAAATTGCGCGGACGGAGGAGTAAGAAATTTCACACACTTATAGTTTATATACAGAAGAAGCGATGAATGTAGAGCGTCGTAGTTGACGGCCTCTGTAGTTGAGCGGGTTAAGCCTTTCTCGGTTTACCTCACTGCAATGCAGAGGCTCCGGGTTCGATTCCTGGTATAGTAAATTTCGGAAACGTATTTTCTTCGTTATTTACTATGGTCTGAGAGTCTGGGATCGGCCCCAGAGTGGTCCGTTGTGTATTACCCATAACATAAGCGTAACTTGCTTAATTTGGGGATATACAGTGTGTGTGTGTTTGTCTGCCGATTAAAAAAAAAAACAAAAAGAAATTGTTATTTTTTTTTAAATTATACATAAAAATATATATTAAATCAATAAAAAAAAAACATTACACACAATACCATGTATTTGACACACACTCATATATACTCTTTTGTTTATCGTTCAAGTCAAATTAACAGCCTTGGCGAAATCTGTGATTATAGAAGTATAGTCTTTGACTTTAATTATTATGGTCGAATTTCGCTAGTCCATAAATACATATCGGAATATAACACGAGCGATACTGAGTAGAAAGCATTTCGTTTGTATAGAGCAAATATTTTTTAAGATTTATAATTGATTTACAATGGGTTTAACAATACTATATACATACTAAACACTAATTTATGCGTAATAAAGTCTATTTTTTATTTTGATTACAAACAAATACGTTAAAGAAAGTTCGACTTTATTTTTTAACCATTTTAAATTGAAACTCGCAAAATAATGTATGTTTGCTGTTGATATTTAATTCATGTTTTAATTATTATTTATTATCATTATATTATATTAATTTATATTATTATTTAACATTTCGTCACTTCTACCTTTTTAATTAAGTTATAAGCACTTTAAACTGATTATACACTTTTTATTATTAACTTTACAATAAGCTAGTTAATGTTCATCATCACTTCAGGGGAATCTTAACTAAATCTAAGACATTTCCAATTTTTATAAAGACAACTTAGTTATCTACAGCTGTGGTCTACTTTAAAAAAGTACGCATCGCTGATTTGGTAGCCGCAGCCAATCTCCGTGCGCCATATGGTCACTGGCCCTCACTATGAATCATATATAATATAAGCAAGTCCGTTTCTACTCTAAAACTATACCGTATGATAATTTTCGCATCAAGATTTATATTAGATGAGGAGATAGTATCGAAGAACACGGGAAATAATTTACGTACGGAAACTAAAAACTATAAAGCGAGACGAACGCATATGTACTCAGTATCGTTCAAACCTAACACCTGTGTCCGCACTGCACTACTTGTGTTTAATTAATTATTCTTTTTTGGGTTCCATTAGGAAAAATTATCTTTTTAATCCGCCATGTTTGTTTGTCTGTTTATGTACTGTATGTTATTATGATGCATTTTTCTTTTGTTTGACATTTGCACTTAAATTAGATCAAGGTATCTCTGCGACACAGGTCTGGTGGGGCAAACGGGTTTTAGTTTAGATTCATTTATTTTTTAATGTATATATTTGTAAGTTAATTTCTATTACCATTTTTTTTATATTAAATTAAACTATACTATCTATAATATTATATAATTGTAAAAGTGTAGTCTTTTGTTTCTTACATCTTTTGTGTTTGTCTGTTCGTTCGGGATTCCCATTAAAAACTACCGGGCCGAATTTTTGGACTTAAAATCTGCGATATTTTATATCCGGAGAATCCTACGGAATTTTTCTTGGGACAGATTAAAAGCGGCCAGGTTGAAACAAAATTGATTCTGATGCGAATTTTTCAGTGATTGATTAAATCTTTAGTAAAACAACTGTACTGTATGTCTTTAGTAACATTACTTATCCCAGGTTTTTACGGAAATTTCCGGGATTGATGTATTTCTGATGCTGAAAATTACTTTTGATTTTATATTTAGCAAAATACCTGAAGTCTTTGTTACCTGTCCAACGTGGACAAAGTCTCGGCCAAATGCTAGTAAATAAAACTAACTAACTACAAAATAACGTAGTTCGCTTTCAATGTGCTGATATTTTATTATAAAGTAATTTTAGAAGTAGTTTTGTTTATAATTTAGTTTTATCTACTTATAATTATTTTTAAAAATACTATTTTTTATGTAGTTTTAGTATGTACGCGCATAACTTGAGAACGACTTTACATAGATTTTTAAGATTTTTTGTGTGTTTAAGTCTCTGGGAAGCTTAGATTAACAATTGGAACCGGTAGGTGGCGCTGGGATCGGGTCCTAGCTTTTTATTTTTTCAGGGCAGGACAACGTCTGCGGGTCCGCTAGTTTTATATAATTATTAGCTGATACCCGCCCGCTTCGCATGCTGTATAATCCGTTCTTAGCTGACCTCTTCTTGGCGAAAGGGAGGTCCATGCCAAATTTCAAGTCTATAGGTATTATAGTTCCTGAGATATCGCGATGAGTCACTATATACGTGGATTTCAATTATATATATTTAGATAATAGTTTTATTTGTATTTACGCTTTCACACATTCGCTGTGCGTTACGTCCACACGTCGTACGCCGCGTCTGCTATGATTCTCCAGCATTCCGACGTAAAAAGGTCGCGTTTAGACGCGTCCGGAGTGACCATAGGTGTATAGTCAATCCGGCGCCAGAAGCGGTGTCCAGCGTGCATTGAGACTAAACCCCGCTTTCAAAACCTATGACAGATCTAACAAAAGTGTGTTTAATAAACTATCAAAAATATTCGAAGTTAGTCTTCTTCATACGGAATTCTTTACTAAGCATATATCAGCACATACTTGGAAGAGTTTTTGAACATAATGTTATTCTGTTATTTCGAGCAGCGATTAAACCTATTGCCGATATAATTGTCCATCCCGTTAGTTGTGGATCGCAAATGAATTTGCCATTTTTTCGCAGTTTAACGATCAGATTGATCATTCTTGTATTTTTCGCTGAATCTATCTTGCATTTGACTTGCATAACAAATTCTTGGTGTAAAAGCTTAGTAAACGGAAACTAGAGACAATAAATCGAGTATTAAAATGGTAAAAGAGTACTGGCAATGGTATTATTTTTAGTAAGATAACACCACACTTTTATTTTCTTGCATTTTTACATACAAAAACACCTCTAGACTTTTAACCAACTTTCTCTTAATATGAATGAATGAATGAATCATTTATTGCTAAAATGTATGTACACAAGGTGTTACAATATACGTTGTTTCAATACATTTTGCCTTATTAGGCGTGCAATGTCGGAATACATGTCATAATTATAAAAACAAAATTACATTGAAAAAAAAAATTATATTGATATAAAAATATTACAATAAAATTATATGTCTAGTTACAAAATATTGTTAGTCATGTCTTTGTCATTGTCATATTCATTTACAGTATAATAAACTTTTACCAATAAAAATTTCTTGAGAGACTTTTTAAAGAAATTTAAAGGCTGCACTCGTAAAATTTCTGGCAGTCTATTAAATATGATAGGTGCCATACAATAGATGCTTTTGCGCATCATGGCCGTTTTTGAAGGGCAAATACAGACTCTATGCTGATTTCGTCTGTTCTGAATAACTACATCGGAGAGCTGGGGAAATAAATTTGGGTTACTCTTGACGAATACCACAGTTTCAAAAATATAGAAAGACGCTAAGGTTAGGATGTTATATTTTTTTTAAAAAGTTTGCACGAGTCAGTTTCTTTAAGATTAAACATAGTCCTTACGCATCGTTTTTGCTGTTTGAATATAATACTTTGCCTGCGTCTGTAGAGTTGCCCCAAAATATAATTCCGTATCTTATGTTTAAAACAATAAGACCGTGATAATAATAATAATTATAACAGCCCATAAACACCCCACTGCTAAGCTCGGGTTTACTATAGGGGAACGGACAGTATACCCGCCACGCTTGGCCAAGGCGGCTTGGCCGGTTGGACACATCGGTTATCTCGACGTTTCATCACGATGGTTTCCTTCGCCGTTGTTAGCACGTGGTAATTGTAACAATATGCACATTAGGTCAGAAAATTGCCTAAGCGGTGCATGCGTTCCGGCCAGGATTCGAACCCGCGCCCTTTGAGCTTGGGACTTCTGCGCTAGTCATTACACTACTACACCTATTTGACTTTCTCTTTATTGAAAAAATATTTTTTAGTAACCCATTAGGTGGGTCACAAGTCCCTTTTATATATTCTAGCAATAAAAAAACACCTAAATAAATTTATGTTCTGGCCCGTATCACCTTATCTAATACATCTATGTGGCCTTTATAAGAAAAAGGTTGAGTATCGCTGCCTTAGACTATTAATGTATAGACGTAGCCTACATGAACAAAAATGTCAAATGAAGTGAAGCATCTTTTGTGCAACTCGTGTGCGTAAACTTTGTAGCGCATTAGCGCGTCTGCGTACTCTTAACGCACTGCAGCGCGATCGGCTTCATATTCCTAAACCGTCATCCTTTAGCCAGCTTCACTTTTAGAGTCCCAGACTCCGTCTTCTACTTCAAACTTCTATTTCGTCTTTAAAAATAAATCTCACTGAAAACTTTGACGTCTAAGTTTTCAGATTAATAAATTTAAATATTTTACTGATTTGGTTTAAAAAATTACGTTTGAATTATATTTTTTCTAGCTATTACCCACGACTTCGTCCATGTGGATTTCTCGGGGACCCTAATTATAAACGTAGCCTAAGTTACTCCTTATAACATTACCTATCTGCCAGCAAAAGTCTCATCAAAATCGGTTCAGCCGTTTCGGAGTTAAGCCGGAACAAACACAGACAAATGTTTGTATAGATATTGAAACAAAGGAGTGGAAGGCAAAGAGTACAATTGAATATATATGGAAGGACTGGCGCCCTTTAGAAATGTAAGATCTAGGCCAATCTAGGGACTTACTTACAGTTACATTTTTAAATGGGTGATTACAATGTTCTTCTTTCATTGTGTTAAAGAGTCTTCTGCAACTAATCTGGAGATCTATACTAATATTATAAAGAGGAAAGATTTGTATTTGTGTATGTTTGTAACGAATAAACTCAAAAACTACAGGACCGATTTCAAAAATTCTTTTACAATTATAATGCTACATTATCCTTGAGTAACAGGCTATATTTCATTTAATATCGGGTTCTAAATTTTGTTCAAGGCAGAACAACGTATGCCAGGACCACTAGTACCATATAATTTATTGTCGAATTGAGTGTATTGTGTACGATTTTTGTATACTTGTATCTTCATAGCGATAATGGGATATTATTAGGGTGCGGTCGCACCTATGACAACGTTAAGGATTTAGACTGTAGCCGAATGCGTCTTATTTAAAGCGTTAAAAAATAAGGACGTTTACGAATAAGCACTCCAATAACGCATTAAACCCATCGTCATATCTGCGTGAAACGGCCTAAATTTTTAGCACTAGTTCAGATGAAGCCCTAGCATTAGCCCAGAGTAGGGAGTTGCCTTAAAAACGATCTTCACTGGAATTTGTTTTAAAATCACTAATACTTTTAAAATAAGCAGCCTGGAATGTATCATTTATAACATCACCTATAGTTTCGTAAGTGAAGTAACTATGCCTTCCTTATTTTTTTTTATTTTAATGACCAATTAGAGACCTACAACTTACAAATATAAAAAGTCTGGGATATCTACGCTAGAGGTGCGAGCATTCGCCTGTAATACAACTTTACAGATCCGAGTATCACATCAGTGAAGGAGGAGAACCGAAAATTACAGTGCGCAACCTGTAATGATGCATACAATGTTTAATATTTTGACACAACTTGATTGCGCAATGTCAGGCGAAGCGGTCATTGTGACCGCTTCGTCTGACATTGCGCAATCAACTAAATGCTCAAAATCGAATCATAAATGATTCGTTACATGCGAATGCTCTTCAGTCAGGGAGGCAGTATTGTATCGTAATGCTCAAAATCGAATCATAAATGTTGCATTACAGGCGAATGCTAAAGTATTGTCGGCATTTCCTTTTTATATTATCTGAAAGCATTTACGTTGTTTATATTTTGAACTCCACGGTCTGTGATTAGTTTAAACTTTAATCGAAATTTTATGCGTTTTTAAACTACACGTTAGATAACGCAGCATCGCGGAGTGATTGTATGTTTTATTATAACATTATTCATTATCTTGATAACATTATTTATAAGTGAAATAGCTTTAAAATGTAGAAAGTATTATATTACTTCTTTAACAACATTAAATTAATTTATAAATAAAGTACAAAGTAAACTAACTTAAAAAATACGATCAAATACTAAAAATAAACAAAATTGTAAATAAGTTAATATATACTATGTAACAACTGTAAAAACTCGCTTCCAGAGGGGAGCGTGCCCAGAACGGTAGCCGCATTGCCACCCTCTATGGCAATGCTGATTCTGTGGGCGAAATACGAACCAGTCCGATTGCGGGAGGCATCAAGAAATTTCTTACAATTTTTTTTGAAGAAATATATAGTGTAGGGTATAAAGTTATCTGCAATATTATAAAATTCTAAGCATGCCGTGTCTGTACATTGAAGCTATTAAAAAAAACTGGAATAGTCTATATAAAGGATGGAGAACACGATGCAATTTTTTTTAGATTTCACGTTTGTTTGTCTGTTTGTTCGGGATCCGGGAATAATAAAAAAAAACCAAAAAACAATGATAAGATAATTACTTAAAAAAGTAAAGATAAGTATCAAAAAATTAAGCAGTTGTTATGTATACATGTTACATGTGATTAAGCTGTATGGATTTTGTTCCTTTGCCTGCCATTGTGGCGTTACTGAAAACCAATACACGTGGTGCCAATAGCCACATCACTCTATATTTGCCACGTCCATAGCTTAGCCAAGAAATCAAAGTTAGGTATCATGTGTATAGCTATCCCCTGTAGACTTTATTTTTCGTAACTTCAGTAGATAACTTTTTTAAAAGAAGAATTAAAGAGCACTATCTATCCTAATTAACTGATATATGTATATATATTTTACATACATATGTAAAATGTATGTACTTGTATATCAGTATGTATTTTATTATGCAAATATTTGTTTTCAGATATGTAATACGTAAATGTACATTTAGGTATAAGTACCTATAATACTTATACATATGAACTTTAATGTACAAAACCCTGCCTCTTGCTTTTCCACTCTCGCCAGACCCGTAGGCCTGCTGTAAGAAAATTATTTTTAGGGTTAAGCTCATTTTTGTATACCACCACTATTTTGTGTACAATAATGAATAAAGAATAACAATGTAGCACTAGGTAAACTACACAATAATGTCATATTTTATTCATGTGATGCCAGTTGTGTCCAAACATGACAATTACATAACCTAAAAATTAGCCTACTCCCATTTTATATTCACCGCTTCGCAACATGTTTCTGTAGATTTAAGGAGAAGAAGCGGAAAGACATTCGAACACAATTTAGGAAACCGTTGACTAAATTTGGTTCTTATATAGAACCTGACAAATCTAACAATTTTTACTACTGAATATAAACCCACTTTGGTCAAACACAGTGTGTCTGTTTATCTGTCGTATTGTTAAGAATGTTAATATCTAGTAAGTTGTAATAAATCGTGTTTTGACAACGCACCGTACAACCCATCGACCCAAGTAATAATATATATATATAATACAAAATAAGTCACCGTTATGCGGAGAAAGCCGACGTCCATCCAACAACTGTCAGAGACAAATCACAATTACGAGTTATCTCGAGACACGTCGAAGCAAATCTAAGATAATCTTTTTACGTACGTATTTAGATAAAACTAGTTTAAAATTAGGAAGACTAAAGATCTTGTGAAATTAATACCATAAATACTGGAAAGTGAGTTTGTTTAGAGCTTTATTTGTCATTTCACTTCACTTTGTATAAGTAGGTATACGTATTTAAGAGACAGTGTTAGTATTTTGAGTAGTATAGAATTAAAGATTACGTGGGGAAATCGTTAGGAAGTCCCTAGGGACTTCCTAAGGCTTAGAGTGTACATTGTGATCGTTTAAATATTGATATATTTTTTATATTATGCATCTATATGCATAGATGATGATAGATGCATAATATAGAAATTATATAAATATTTAAATTCATGCTATTATCGGAATGTAATAGTAGAATATAATATATGTATATTTATTTTATTATACAAAAGTTATACTTTTATTTGTGATTTTGAATTCTTCCATATAAATATAGACGGCCTTAGAGTGAAGAATAAAAATAAGATATCTTAAAACAGAAAATTAACAATAAACAAAGTCATTTATTACTTATTTAAAGAGCCTCATTATTATTATATAAATAACAATAAATTAATATCATATAAAATAACCTTATTATATATATCAGAATATTGTGATCCATCATATGCACACACACATACACAGACATACACACAAACAAGTAAACATCTATTTTTATAATTTAATTTTAGAGATAAAAATTGTTAAGTCAGTCACACACGTACTTGGTGTCCCGCGATGCAGGCTAGTCCTAGTGCGGAACCATTATTTCTGTCTAATTTTTTGCAAATAAATTGATTGTTTTTTTTAAAATACAAACCTAAGTAAGTTGATGTTATGCTTTTTGGGTAATATATATAAAAGGAATAATTCTGGACCCAAGCCTAGATCAGAGTAAATAACGAAAAGTCTGTTCACAAAATTTACGTTTCAGAAGACACGATGTGCTATTACTGTTAATTATTATATAGATTTTAAACGATCCAAAATATATTCCCAGTTAATGAATTGTACATGGAAAGAAACAGCTGTTAACAAAAATCGTCGAAAGTGGAAGGCTTTTAACTGTCCTCTGTGATATATTAGTACACGCAACCGAGTCAGTCGTTGAGCAGCTGACTATAAAGCTCAAGCTACGAGTGGTACGATGGAATATTTCTAGTCCTAATTTTAACAATTCATCAAAAGTTTTTTATTTTTTTATTGTAGGAGTTCAGCAGACAGGCAGACGGCCCACTTGATGGAAAGCTGTTACCTACCATCGTCTATGGACATTTGTAACACCAACGGTGCTACAAATGTATAATTACACAGTCTAATGTATTGATGCCCTTTGCAACGTCTCCGGTAGAGTCTAACTTGGCGAAGCCTCTGTCCAGGGACCCAATTCTGCAATTTCAATATCTTGGCGGCGAAGATATTCAACGTACGATGTCATTGCGATAGTGTCAACATTTCGTATTCTACGAAATCCACAATATTTTCTTGATATCCTTGCGGCGGCATAATAGTAGAAAAATAATTGTATTACGCAGAAATGGCGTTAACCGAAATTAATATTGAATAGCTACCGCTTTAAACATACTGTAATACTTACAACAACTCAGAAGAGTTTTTGATAATAAAAGAACAGCAACTGGTCACTATACATATTATAGGAGAACCTTACGGCTTATATATATTCCATACCAGTGTATGTGTACTCTTCACACTAGACAAACATTTTTAGAACACCTCGCCATTCCTCCAACAACTTTACAGTATAATAAACTTAGTAAATTTGCACAACCGATAGCGGATTGAAGTCATTGATAAACTATTATATTTTAATTAAAGGGTTATGAATGACAAGAATTTAATACATTATTTTTTGGAAATTTTCGATAATATTTTATATAAGATATTATATAAGATATTATACTTAAAGTTGTACATGTAATAAAATAAACCGAACACAGTATAAATCTATCGCGTCTGCCAACATGAAAATAAAATATAGTGAATACAGTCTATATACAATTGAGAGATCTTGAATTATAATCTGTACACAATTACCACATATTAGAGATAAATATTATTACATAAAATTATGTTAAATTATAGAGAACTTTACTCTATACAAAACAGGCGCTAATCACCGAATAAATAAAAATATAACATTATGATTCAATTAAGTAAATGGCCGATCGTATCGTTTAGAAATACGAGGGTACATAACAAAATCAATTATTAACTTTAAAAAGAAGCATGCTACTAAGTAACTGTAACAATATATTTCACGAGTTTTCGGTTATAAATACTTATAAAGATAGCCCATTGGAGTTAGCAGAATACCGAAATCAGGCAAACCTACGATTAAAACGATAGTATCCGGTGATTTTGACGAGATAGTATGATATGGCTATTCTCCTTTGTAAAGCGCACTGTTTTTCCTATTAAAGCTTAAATGTGAAAATAACTATCTGCTAACACGTTTATTCTTTCTTTACAGATTTAAAAATAGTCACGAAGGCTTTATAAATAGTTTTGATACCGGATATGAATATGGAATAATTGTTATCTTCGACAGTGGGATATGTTCAGATGAGGAGTTTACAGGAGTGAAGTTGAGAGAAATGATATTTGATTGACATACTGTAAGTTATTTTATAGTAGGTATAATTACATATTTTATGCGATACGGAACCGAGATTTACGCAAACGAGGCCAAGTGAATAGCTTTGAGTTATAAATAAAGAGCTAAACGCTTATTCATAGGTATATGAGGTTTAAAGGCTCGTTACAAAAGAGTTATAAAAAGTATTTTCTACAATCGCCTTTATGAATATCACTTTTTTAATTTGACAAGCTTAGAAACCTGGTATATCTATTATGAATAAAGGGGTTAGAAGCTAGCTAATAAAATAAATCTCGTTTACTGTTATAGCTAAAAAGTGAATGACTGACATTCTTGAACTATTGCAACAAAAGATGTTAAGACATAATTTTCAGATATTACAGTTATCATCGCTCATATTAAATCTTTGGCATCTTGTTACCATTTTAAATTCTCTGTAAACGCACGGTAAATAGCCAACGAGATTAGGTTGGCGTGCACTTTTTTTATTTCTTGGAGACCAGCGAGCAGGCACCGAGACGCGCTACAGTTAACGTGTTACGTTATAATGAGCGGAGAAGCACGTTCTAGCTGCCCGCTAGACGGAACAATCACGGCGCGGCGCTCGCCCCACGCGCGTCGCCACCGCGCACGATACGAGATGGTCATCTTGCATGCGGCCAGTTACATCGTCGCCTACTCTAATCTCAAGTGCTATGCTATGTCATTGGGTTAACCATCATATGGGGACAAATACCACAGCATTACTGAGCTACAGACCATTAGAATTATTTATTGTCAATAGTATTACCATCTATACCACGGATTCCCAAACTATTGTGGCCAAGAGCCCCTTTTCCAAAATGAACTGATACCTCAGACCCCCATAGCCAAATTACTTTTAAAATCCTATCTAGTTTTATTCGAACGTACGAAATTACGAATTTGTGCACGCTAATTGACTTGTAGAGTTTTTTAAAAGTGCAACAATGATACTTCCTACTAAAATATTAATCATTCTTATAATAAATTGGTAGACGAAACACTACTTAAAAAGTATCTTGAAAGTTTCAAATAAGAACTTGTATTAATTAAAAGGGATCTATTTTTAGACATCATCGACCCCCAAAATCAGTTTTCGTTTATGTCGACCTCTGGGAAACCGATTTCGATTCCAGGGGGTCGAAATCGACCACTTGGGAATCCCTGATCTATACCAATTAAATGAAATTCAAATGTCTATACCTAATTTCAAAAATTAACACTAAAAATATAAGTGGATCCTTAGAAAGAGAATATATGTGTGTCATTTAGAGTTTAGACACTAGATCTGTGGCATGGACCCAAAGAAAGAATTTTTACAAAGAAATTTAAGGAAAATATTCAATGCCAACATGGCCAGAAGGCTGGTTTGTACTTCGCACAGCGAATTAGCATTGCTATCCAGCGTGGCAATGCAGGCAGCTTTCTGGGCTCGCACCCCTCTGGCAGCGATGTGGTGTTAAGTAGCTTATAGTGAAAACTCCTACTTATACATTGTTTTATAATAAATTACCGATTTTAAAATATTCGTCTCTCAATCAATCTAAAAACGTGTTTCGAATAGGCTACAACGGGATTTCAATATGAAATTTTATCGATCACAACAGGACTTTTATTTTAAATTGACATGTATCTTCAATTTCAATATCTTGCAAGTTTTAAAAGATAATAATTTATATAAATATTTATAGTCCCGCACCAATGAAATGTTAAGCAGAGATTAATCAATACTCTATCAGTAGAATAATTAAATAATACAAAATATTCATACAAAGCAGTAATACAACTACCACTTGATTATAGAAAAGTGAATGTGATTATTCAGTTTCTATTGACTGTTGAAGAAGTGAAAAGCGTTTGTTGGTGGCACTGCACCGATGTTTTTCACATAGTAATATAATTACGCTATTATCTATACGTACTAAGAAATAGAAAATTAATTATAAAGACGTGTTCATACAAAAACCGCAAATCCACCGCGGCTTACAATAACAGCGTTGTTTTTAAGTGTTATTAAATAATGACATTCATTCCTAAATGAGTATATTTGTCAGCTAATCTCGCCAAAGTCACGTACAATAATTATTATGTTATTAATTTATTAAAAAACAAACTTAATTGTCTATTCTCTAACGTGCAGTATCTTCTTGCAATTTTAAAACATTTCTTTTTAAACAACGAAGATTAACTTTTGTCTATGTGTACATTTCGAATCTCAACCCTAAATATAGATGTGACAGTAACTCTGTTTGTTATTTTGTCATCGAAACGCTAAAAACGAAGTTTGACAAAGAAATACATTTTATTCCATGGTTTTTTGTCCAAGAACAATGTTGAAGTGAATGAAATAGGGCATTATTTGCATGGGGAATCTTAAATTGCTCAAATTAAATCAAAATTCAGAATTAGGCTTTTTGTAAGCTAGAGTTGCATTTTTACTTCGCTCAGGAAACAAAATCAATCATATGACCATAATAACTTTTACTTACACTAGGAGTTTCATTGCGACTTTGTTTACGTAACTATATTACTTTACAAAATAAAATAAAAAATGTCTCAGGAGAAGAGAAGGGAGCTCCTAACAAAATAATACCATACAACTTTATCATACCCCAAAACCTATTCATGAATTCCTATAATCAATTGCAAAATTGTTTCGAATAGGTTCTTGAATGACTCCTAATATAGGTAGATATTAACTTTAGCAATTTCTCTACAAATCAATAACTTAGATAAATTATTTTTAAACTATAATTAAATCAGTGAATACTGCATGTTAGGTTATTAATTGATATGGCGATGAAAAGGTGACATTGATAAAAAAATAATCAATTCAACTATACTCAGAATAAGTCACGCACGTTTATCAATGATAGTTTGCGTGTTCTTACTGTACCAGTTTACATAATTTAACGCCAGCGATTTTCAGTTTGAACAACTGTCGGCTAGCTGTGTATCATGCTCGTTTTACATCGAGGACATACCAAGTAATATTGTTTATGTGTATTGAGAAATTTTCATCGATCTATTATAATAAAATAATTCCCAAACAATCATAATTAATTTAATTGTGGTCATAGTTTCTTTTAGATTTTTTACTACATTTATGTTGAAATTAGGTATAATTTAAATCTAAGTAATTTTAATATAAAAAAAATTAGTACATACTTCGACTTATAGTTTTGAGGGACTATGAGTAGAATATAATAAGAATAAGTTAAGTTTTCTTGCATTGTATTGTCTATATATAGTATATTTAAATATAAAAAAACTGCCTTTGTCTTGACTTCTTGTCTTTGATAAACATTGAATTAGTTTTGTTTTGAATTGATTACTTTATTTGCAACTAATTTAATTAATATTAAATTATATGCATGCATAGGTATTGGTTTAAAAAATATACTCAAAGTTCCATATTTTCTATATTAATTTCAAGACGAACGAAAATTTGTTAATATATTTAGTAATAAGTTCAAATTTTAATTTCAAACAATAATAAATATTTTCATCGAGGCTTAGAAGGCTGTTTGATTTGCGGGCCGTTAATATATTTTTTTTAACAAGGTATTTCAAATCGTACGTAAATTGAGATATTACGTACAACAATAGTATATAGTTTTACAGTCTTTTCAAAATGTAGCAACTTTAAACTGTCTTTATGGTATTTATCACAAATGTTGTTTAACCAAAGTAGCCTCTTCGCCCTCGATAATTATACCATTTTAGTATACTTCATATTATCATTTGAAAGGTTTCACGACTTAAAATGTTCTTGTAAAATTAAAAAGAAATTAATTATTTTCAAAATTATAGAGATAGAGTGAGAATAAACTTTAAAAAATAAACAATGCCTAGTTTTATTTCAAAATTAATTGGAATTCCTTCTCAAACTAGCAACCAATTTAGATAAATATCTTCGAACATGATAGATGTATTTCTATCAAAACAAACAAGTTTTCTTTGACGTGTTTTGATTTCATGCAGATATTTAGAATTTATATAGATTTAATCAGTTAAATGTTTTGCAGTGCTCTGATTTTAATAGTGGAATAAAACAAATTTACTAATGACAATCGGCTGTTAATAAATAAATAAAGTCAACTTCTAAAATCTTTTAAAACTTCTACACGATAGATGGCGTCATAGGTTATTCTTCTCTCGCTTTATTATTTAAAACATATTTTTGTAGAGAAAATAAGTAATAAGTGATTGCCGAATAATAATGATTTAAATAAAATTTGTTTTAAATTTTAGACTGTTTTGATTGAAACATCAAAATATTAGAGAAGATTGACTATCTAGTTAGTATTAGGACATTTTCAATTTCGGTCTTTATTTGGCGACTGCCATACATACTAAGTATTATTTTTCCAGTTATGTTCATTGTTTTATTATTAATTAAAACATCATTAAGGTGACATAATTACTTGTTATGATTAACAATATTGACATCACTACAATGTTTACAGTAAATATTTTTATCAATTTCCAATACTTGTAACTTTCATTATAAGGATAATTATACGCGAATGGAGACATATTCATTCTAAGTCCATATAAGGATACGACTTTGTGCCTTATAAGAAACAAGTTTTTAATACCTTCGCAATGCAACCTTATTGAAAAGAGACAAGCGAACTGACCAAGATACCAGCAACCGGCTCCCCATTTAAGATTTTAAGACTCTTACAAATCTCTCGGAACGGGGTCGAATCATTGCGAGATCCAATTGCTGCGTTCGTGATTGTGTTCACTAATCACTCTTCAAAATCATATAAGTGCAATTCGCTCATGTATAAAACAATCAATGAAGATCTCTTGATGGTTATGCGTAATTATGATGTTTTAGTACGTGGCATTCCAGGAGTTGGTGTCGGGCTGCGTCGCCGGCATCCCGCCTCTGAGTGGCTTTAATTTCCTCGTGTAACGTAACTTTATTTGTGCATAGCGCTTTTCTACCGCGAGCAAGGTAGTGCGGCTATTCTGGGGAGCGCGCGTGGGCGTCCCGCGCCACTGTCGCGCCCGAGCCCGGCCCGCCCGCACCAACATTCCCTCTCACCACGTTATCTTCACGCTTTGACAAATGAAGGTAATTCAATTCGCATGAGCATAGTCATCAGTTGATATCATAATTGGGTTAGTATATTATTCGTGTATAGAAAGCGGCAGTTATCAATGGATAGGCACACATGGCATTTCTTAAAATACTTATTATTATATATGACCGGTAATAATGTAAATATTGGTATGCGACTGACCTTGGTGTTGTGTGAGCATCTGGCGGGTGTAGTGGTGCTCGGTGCGCTGGACGCACTCCTGTTGCTGCACCACTTGCTCGCGCCTCTCGGAGTGCTGTTGCACGCGCTGTTCGGAGCGTTGCTCCGACCACCTGGATTGTTTCTCCATTTCGCCGCCACCGCAGCACAACGCACAAAAAAAACTCTCACTCGACGCTACTAGTCCTTATCGTAAAAAAATCGTTGCTTCGACGCTCGCTTATATATAAATTATTACGCCACTGCGAAAAACGTAGTCTAGTCCACGGGTTCATTTAGCAGAAGTTAAGTCATTATAACCCAAGTCCAACCACCAAGACGTCGGTCGATTGCGAATAGTTAGCGGATAGTGCGGAGCCGGCAGATCTCGGTGGCGCTGGCGCTGGCGAGGACGGCGGCGCGGGGGGACTCGACCGAAATACAGCGGGTTATTTCTAGACGAGCGCACTTCGTGTGCGCCCTCCCCCACGCGGCAACCCACTCCCGCCTGCGCACGCGCATGCGCACTCCTTGCTGCGCGCACAACAAGCACCCCTCCAAGAACCAGAAACCTAGAATACAGTTTCCATACATACCCCTTGTACACTTCAGAAATGTTCATAGAGTCAGTAAGGGAGCGATGGAAATACAGGAGGGAATGGGCTGTCGATAAGATTTAAAGAAATCATAGCCTCTCTGATCACTGTTTACTCAACAATTATATTATAATTATTATTAATACTAATATATAAATATTAAAGTATCTGTATTTGGATATAAACCAATTTATACAGAATATAACCTTTTTCATATCGGAAGATACGGTAGTTTCAGCAGGCTAAACATTCAAAATTCACACGAGCGAATCATAATATACCGATTATTATGAAATTTGTTTTATGTTCACTTTCAATACATGGTAATCAATGCCATGTTATACTTTTTAATCCGATAAATAGGCTAAATTTCGTAATAGGGGCGTAGCCACCGCTCTATCAGTCATATCAATCATACCGGGCTCCCGAACTCAGGGGCGCCGACGGACGTGTGTAAACAAAGAATTCCCAAACTACAAACTGAAATTCTTATTCTTAATAAAGGTCTATAATAAATGTCCACATAAATAGAAAATCTTGAAGATCAAAATCGTCTAACTCTTAATAAGTTTGCAACGAGATCAAGAAAAGTTTTGAATAATTCTTTGCTTTTTAAATTTTATAATACATACTTCAGGCATGTGTACATTGTTATTATAAGTTCTTATACTAATTAATTCATATATTTATTTTTATGGGAGTATATATTCATGGTATAGAGCACACCTCACACCCGCAACGCTACTGTGTCGAGTAATATAATTATGTGTAAGTTCTATGTTGATTTAGTAATATAAATAAATAAATAATAAAAGTCTATTATTTTCCACGTTTTATTCTTCTTTACTTTATGGGGAATTTGATTTCTATAAAACATTTAATATGTATACAAAAATGACGGAAACGCTCATGATAGATGTCTTTTGCTAACAAAAACATTGCACATTAGCACTCGTAAAATACAAGTGAATTACACGAAATTCCAATAGCTCTATTCCCAATACTCTTTATTGTTATTTGCCATTACTCGTGTTATGCCAATTTGATCAATGCTATTATTATTATTTGATACTAATTTTATATTATATTTATTTTTTATATAGTGCTGTGAGTCTTTCTTAATTTTGACTCGATGTATAGGTAAATTAGCTTGGAGAAGTTTTTGCCTTTGTAGAGGTATTTGTATATTTTCAGGAATTCTAAACTTGAAATTTAAAATTCCTTGTACGATCAGCAAAAAGAGGTTCGTTACATTTTGAAGAAGAAAATGTATATACAATTAAAAGTCAATGGTGAAAGTCACATAAATAATAATTATTTACTTTGCTAATAGTTGTGAGCTCTGACTATTTGGTTTTAGTTTGATAATTAATGAATTAATTGATTTTATTTGTGGTTCATTGTTGTTATTTATTCTTCAGTGTTATTATTTGTTACTTTTGTGTCTGACATTTCGAAATATTGAACGTCCATAGGAGATGCTTAAGCCTCAGTTATATAAACTGATTCTGAAAAGTAAGACGAGATTTTTAGTTCTTATTATTATTAGGTCATACCCTCGGTTTAATCCAATTGAAAATACATGGGGGATAGTGAAAACTTACTTAACAAAAAAAATGTCACAATGAACATGAATGCTATAATGACATTAGCTGAGGAAAAATTTAATAGCATAACTGTAGAGGAATGGAAAAATGTTTGTCTACATACTATTGAAGAGGAAAAGAAATTTCAGGCCAGGGATGAGGCTTTAGATATAATATGAGAACGAATTAGAGTTTACACATGTCTAATCCAAACCTCATTGGGCATAATTAATATTCTCTTTGTATGATTTAATTCTTCAAGTTTTTCTTTTTATTTTGTTTTTTTCTGTTATGTCAAACTATCAAAGAAAGTATAGCACGTATTAATATCTGAAATATTTACCTTTAATTTATTATATATTAAAATACAGTCTGCTAGCCACAGTTTATACAACATAAATGATTCATTGGATGAAAGTGAGGATGAGGATGAATGCGAAATGTCTGGAGTTGAAGTAATTTAGTACTAAAAATTGTGTTTAATATTAATATTTACTATTTTAACATGGTTTAATATTATTAGTGTCATATTACCCGCCTATAAAATATATAAAAGTATTGGTTTATTTCTGTGCTGACCGTACACTAGTACTTGAAATGCAAAAACGTCTCGAATCTAATTATCTGTATATTTTTAGAGGAAATAACATTTCGTGCTTTATTATAATAGCTTTGTTTTTCTTTACTAATTCTTATGTCGAAACGTGTAGCTTATACTAAGATTTTTCTTCTTATATCATCTAAAGGATATTAATACCAAATTTCGTAAAATCTAGTGTTTTTTAAACAACTCTAGCATTTTCTCGTATATAAAATCACCATTACATAGACTTATGTATTTTCAGTGCCAATAGTAATATATCATCATCCAAATCCGGCTCTGATTTCCTACTTTTTCTTCTCTACTTCTCACGGTTTGCGGAATTCGTTTTTTTATATCATTGGTACAGATATAATCCTTTACGATGGTAAGCCAGCATTTCTTGTCTTATACCTTTTACCGGGACTTGTTAGAAGCAGTATGGCTAGATATTTGTTTATGACACAACAAGCCAGACCGCGTAAAACGTGGCCATAATAGGGGCAGCGATCTCTTTTACTTTATCTATACTTTTGGGGAAGTTCATTTGCATCTACACATTATACTAGTAACTAATATAGAATTAAGCATGTATATTATGTAAATAAATGTAATGTCAAATTCAAATGGGATGGGAGACGTGAAGCTAAGCGGCCTAAGCATGCTCAATGTACACAGAAAAGGAGTAGAGGAAAATACTGAATTTTTTGACAAGGCTGAAAGCAATCTTCCTTTTGACTCAAACAGCAATTTAATTTAAAAAAATGTAATTTTTATTATGTATTTTCTTTCGTGACAGGGTGCAAGGAGTGCACTGCTGCCGGTGCTCATGATGGAGACTGTCGCGGATGCGGGAGTTTCTGACACGGTCTTGCCAAGTAGTCACGCGTAGTCCCATAAATTACCCGCAGCGTATTCATTCCCGCGACGCACATCTCTTGTACGATAAAAAATGTCTGTGGTCTACATAGATAAGTGGACCGGGGAACGAAGACAACGATCTTATGATAGTTACATTCTCGCCAAAATGGCGACAGAATCCTGAAGCGACTAATTAAACTAATCTGAAAATATTCAAGTGCGTCATCGGAGAAAGATATTTGCGAAGACTTACATTAAATTGATTCATCGTTTAAGATGTCGCTGTGAGCAAGCACAATAATTCTTATAAGTAATCGTGAGATCAGTCATGCGGTGACGCATATTTGCCGGTTTATTTTGGGCTGAAATGCAGGAGTCAGCTGGTGGGGGGATTTATGCACGTTCTGATGCAGGCTAAAGCAGGCGCTTTACGAATATATTATGCTATTCGTGCCATTTGCAGCCCATAACAAATATATTCATGTAAAAACACTTTTCTTGAATTTGAGAATATCAATCCTAGTCTCTTTTTTAAACTTTCTTGATCATTTTGGCGAAATCGGAAGCCTTATAAAATCATCATATTCGTCCATTCGTCTATCCATCCCTTTTTCTCGGTGGCTTCTGCGTCTACATAGATTAAATTTACTAATAATATATATTTTATTTTTTTGTCCGTGCAGGAACGGAGAAAGAATACAATTTACAGCGGCCTGGCGGCCTGTCGTAAGAGGCGACTAAACAACCCACAGCCAGGTGGTAGGGCATTTGCGCGACTGGATGGCTATGGCCAGATTCCAGTCTCTCTTAAGAGAGCAGCAGCGCATTTGTATCACCTTTGGTGTTACAAATGTCCATAGGCGATGGTAACCGCTTTCCATCAAGTGGGCCGTCTGCCAGTCAGCTGAACTCATGCAATAAAAAAAATTAAAAAAAATATATATGGCGCTACATAGTTCTGTAATCAAATCACGGACAAATAAAAACTTGATATAGCTGTTATATATTTGACTGGCAGTTGGTTTTTTTCGTGTATGTAGGTACATAGTCATGTGAGGTATCTTTAATCAGATGTTGAAAATTATAAAAATGTTACTAATTAATACTGTAGATGAGAGAGAAATGTATTGCTCTTAATGTCGGTAAAATCGCATCCCCAAATGAAACTTTTGACGATTGCTAAAATTCTGAACAAAATTGAAGTTGTAGAGCTTTTTATTCTCATAAAGTCGGTTTAAACAATATGTATTGAGTATTTTTTGAGATATGGAATTTTTGACTAAATGTTTTTTTATGGTTTTGGTAGCCAGACGAGAAAACAATGGACATTTGACAGCTCTATGAAGTACTTCATAGTCTGTGGACGGCTACGCACTTAGCACGTTCATTTAGACAATATGTTTTTAAATAAATGTACAAATAATTAATTACAATTATTGTAACAAAATACATTTGCAAGTTTTCAAATTAATCAGACATTTGAAAGATAATGAATATTATGTCGAATATTCCCGTTACACTGATACAGGTCGAGCGCGATAAAAACACTTGTAGAAAATTTAATCAAATAAGAAGTAATTTAAACTTGGACAAACTCAGCGAAGCTCGAACAGGTATAAAACTACATTTACTAAACATTATTTCTGGCAAAGCTTTAATTGGATTGTAATTATAACACGTCAGTAATTACAAGCATCTTATATCTACCGCTAATTTCTGACGCAGCTTTTGGCTTACACCCAACATGTTTGTGTTTTCACGCAACGAAATAGATCATCATCCTATGTTTAGTTTCATTTTGTCATAAATTACGATGACAGTGAGGTGAAATAATATCTCCAATCTAAAACCCTTATATACTACACTGTATGTAGGAGACGGTATAAAGAATGGTCGTGTTCTAGCTATATTTTTCTAATAATCGTCAGCCAAACACACACAATGTATTATTTTTTTTATTGCAGGAGTTCAGCAGACAGGCAGACGGCCCACTTGATGGAAAGCGGTTACCATTACCTATGAACATTTGAAACACCAAAGGTGCTACAAATGCGCTGCTGGCTCTCTTAATGGAGACTGGAACCTGGTCACTAATGCCAGAACACAACTCAAGGTTGTTATGGTGACATACTTTAGACCAGGGGTGGTAGCCATCCAGTCGCGCAAATGCCCTACCACCTGGCTGTGGGTTGTTTTGTCGCCTCTTACGACAGGCCGCCCGGCCGCAGGAAATTGTTTTCTTTCTCCGTTCCTTCACGGATAGTCCCTAAGCTTATATCCCTAAGCTAAGCAAGTTACGCTTGCGTGATATATATATATATATATATATATATATATACATCGAGCCACCCTAGAGCAGACCTTAGACATCCAGACATCCAGACCATAGTAAATAAAGCAAAGTTCGTTTACAAAATTTATCATGCCAGGAATCGAACTCGGAGCCTCTTCGATGCAGTGAGCTAAGCCATCAAAGACTTAATCCACTCAACCATAATGTTAGTCGTTCCGACACTATTATCTAACTACCTACTTTATTATCATCACTATTTCGCTTTATATTTACCGAGTCCTTTTTATTCTCTTTCATTATACAGATATAAAACACATGACTGAAAAATTGAGAGGAAGAACACTAAGGTGGTATGGTATGTAATGAGGAGGGATGAAAGTCACGCGACCATAAGAATGTTAAACTGCAAGATTGATGGATACAAATGTAAAGGTAGACCAAAAAAGAGATGGATGGATTGTGCGAAGGATGATATGATGATTTGTGGCGCGAAAGAGGATGTATCTCAGAATAGAGGAGTGCGGAAGGAAAAGACATATTGTGCCGATCCTAAAAAGAGAAGAGATATAAAAACACATTAAAAAAAGCTGGTTGTTGGAATTTCGAACAAAAAGTTTTTAATATATCTAATATTATTACCTAGCTTAGCTTTTTGATGTTATCCTTATCCTTGCCCAGCGTGCTGGTTCATACTACGCACAGCGAATCTGAATTGTCAGCGCAGTAATAGAACCAGGCTTCTGGCCGCTTTCTACTGTTAAGACGCTTGCACCGTGGTACCTTGAGCAGGTCCTTATAAACGCTTAATTGGCTCTTCAGATGATCAAAGGGTTAGTTGGGAACTCGGCGAATGGACAATATGGCCAACCTTCGATATAGCGTAGTACATGACGATAACCTACGCTCAGTATTCTAGTTAAAATTTTAAGGGATTATATCAGTATAATATGTCTGGAGTGGAGTGTTATAGTTATTGAGTAGCATAGTTGTTCTTGTCGTGTTTCTTTTTAAAGTTAATAATTGATTTTGTTATGTACCCTCTTATTTCTAAACGATACGATCGGCCATTTCCTTAATTGAATCACAATGTTATATTTTTATTTATTCGGTTATTAGCGCCTGTTTTGTATAGAGTAGTTGTCTATAATTTATAATAATTTTGTTACAATATTTATACTTTGTATAATGTGATAATTGTGTACAGATTATAATTAAAACCTCTCAATTGTATATAGATGGTATTCACTACATTTTATTTTAGATTTTAGACGCGATAGATTTATACTGTGTTCGGCTTATTTTATTGCATATAAAACTTTAAGTATAATATTTTATACAATATCTTATATAAAATATTATCTGAAATATCCAAACAATAATGTATTAAATTCTTGTCATGCATAAACCTTTAATTAAAATAGTTTATCAATGACTTAAATCCGCTGTCGGTTGTGTAAAATTGGAGGGATGTCGAGGTGTTCTAAGAATGCTTGTCGAGTTTGAATAGTCAGTGTATGTAATATGTTAAAACCGTAAGGTTTCTTTTACTACCATAAACCCTTTTGAGCTGTTGCAAGTATTACAGGAGACCACGTCTCGGCAAATGTAGCGTAGAACGCCCGCCAGCCCGATGGGCTGACGACCTGCGCAATATCGCCGGCAGGGGCTGGATGAGGAAGGCGGGAGACCAGGATATGTGGCGCGTACTTGGGGAGGCGTACGTCCAGCAGTGGACTGAGATTGGCTGAAGAAGAAGAAGAAGTGAAATATAATAATATTGATTAAATAGATTTACTTAATCCTAATGTTTGTTCTTTGTATAATTTTATGAAAAAAATATTTACATTTCGACGTTTAAATTTAGTAATAACGTAAACGCAAAAATATCGAGATCTGTAGAATATCCTAACAGCGTAATTGGAAACTGGAGAAGTAGATGTGTTTTCGTGTGTCGGGTTATTTTGGAGCAGCTGCCCACACTCCGGTGCACAGGTAGACGTCCAATTATACGAAGTCGGTTGTTTCTAGGTGAGCGGCGTATTAATAAGAACACTGCTATATTAAACTCACTTCGGATTCAGGCGATCGCATCATATTTCACGCAATATTCATCCCTATATAAATATGAATTTGTAAACGTTTGTTTTTGTTTCTCTCCTTACCGACCTTGAGTGTGAACTAATTTTCAGCGGTGTGTGAAATTTGTACAGTAGATAAATATCGTATAGTGGTTCTTTAGAGACCGTGATTAATTGACGTAAAGAGGAGTTAGTCGAGAAGTAGTAGTTAAAGAAAGTTGATATATATACATTGTTTTTCCTTAGAAGATCATTCTCGTGCATTAAAAACATGAGTTTTGCAATGAATTTCACTACTTAATAATGTATAAATGTCTTGGAAAACTTAAACCACATCTAAAGTTAGATATTACAGCAGAAAATGTTTAATATTAATCATCTAAAGAAGCAATTCAACTTAAATTTATTTTATAAGAAAAAACAAGGTATATATTAAAGAATTTATTGGTCTCCAGTTATAAGGTAAACAAGTACAATATACAATAGTGCTTAATTTAACATTATGCATATATCTTATATACTTACGATTTTTATAGACGTTTGCCAAGATGTCCAAACGTAGCGTTGCGTTTTCCCTGAGCGCTACGATATGGAATTTATGCAACCCAACAACAGCTATATAAATAGATATAAAACATAGAATTAAATAGAATAGATAAGCGAAAAACTGTAAAACATATATATAAATAATATATATATGAAGCAGTATTAGTAAACAATGTATAAGACTAAACATATAAATATAACAATATTTTGTAAACTAGTATAGTAAAATTGTAATAGATATTCAGTATAAAAAGAAAGAAATACACAAAAAGATAATAAAAGAAAAGACTCCCCATTTATTTTCCCAAATGTAGTAAAATAAGAATTAAAATAATAATATAATAATAGCAGCCCATAAATGTCCCACTGCTGGGCTCGGGTCTCCCACTTTAGGGGAACGGACAGTATACCTGCCACGCTTGTCCAAGGCGGCTTGGCAGGTTTGACACATCGGTTATCTCGATGTGCAGGTTGCATCACGATGTTTTCCTTCACCGTTATTAGCACGTGGTAATTGTAACAATATGCACATTAGGTCAGAAAACTGCCTAAGTGGTGCATGCGTTCCGGCCAGGATCGAACCCGCGCCCTTTGAGTTTGGGACGCGTACGCTACCACGACTTCACAAGAAAACACAAGAATTAAAAGAGACATGAAAAATAAAATCTCTGTCTTGCATAATGAGGGAGGAGATCGGCAATTAAAAAAACAGTAAAATAGCGAATTGGGCCCCAGGTGAGCAGTTAGCCGTTACTATTGCCCGACGATAAATAAATAAATATGTTTTTATATTTAAACGAAAGTTCAATAAGATCAGTAAGTAACTAAAAATTATAAAGTAAATGTCTTCTACAACAATTTAATCCCTCTTTGTTGTTTTATATAATTATGAAGTCGGTGCCAAGTAAAATTTGAACTCGTGGAATTAAGATGAATGTATGTGATATATTTTTATCTCTAATTAATAGTCCGGTCTATAATAAATGATTAAAAAAAATAAGTGTTAGTTGAAACTAGAAATAAATAATCACTAATATAGGGCCTTATTTGGGAAATTTGGGAAGACTCACTATGTTCAACAGTAGTCATCGATTGGCTAAGAAATCACTATCATTTTATGTACTCATCCATACTGATTAATAGAGGTTTACGCGAGCAAAACTTATCCGTGTAAAACTAGGCTTAGGTCAAAATGATTCCCTAAAACCGGTACAGAGGGTACGGGTGCCTTATATTTCGTTTTATAACACCTCCCTGATTTCACTTTAATTTAGTAATCGTTTAAGAGGTGCATTCACTCTGGCCGGGATTCGAATCCACTTCAGTAAAATGAGACTTGGATGCGTCGGTCACTAAGCTAACACGACTTGTAAAATAAAATAAAAAATATTCTATCATCACATTACAAAATACAAGTCATTGGTTATTTCAATGTTAAAACACATCAAATTGCAAAAATAACATTCACTTCTGTCAACATTAATTAAATCTTTCACAACTTGTCTCTTTTTCTCGGACACAACAGAAAAGTTTTGGAAGATTAGATATTGGAGGCTACGTCACTAAGGAAACTTCCGTCCTCTCCCAGTTTTCTGTATTCATCACTAGAAAAGCTGCGGTAGCATAGTAGTTAACACTCTCGCGTTTCGAACTCGGTATTCAAATGACGTGGATTCGAATATGGATCCAGCCCATGCTGGGAAGCATCAATGAAATGTCTTAGACGAGCATGGAGGGTGCACTGTCTGCTACCCCCTAAAAACAGGGAGGCCCGAGCCTAGCATTGCCAATTTCATGGGCTATTATTATTATATCCCTATATCTTCCCAGGCACGACTTGTATGACTAGATAATTATATTTATTTTTGACAATATAATAGAATTTGTAACACGTCGTCAAAAAGAAGGTCAGCTGTATTGCGCAAAGGGTTACTCACTGGATGCCATCGGGCTGTAGTCAGCACGGTACGAGTGTTTTTGTCTTACAAAAAAACACAGCGCGCCCGTGGGCGACTTGCGCGCATTTTAGGGTTCCGATATGTAAACCGAGAAATATCTGGCAAGTGTATAACGGTAACCGTACGATGAAGAGTTCTGTAGGTGACACGAATCCTTTTTTTGACGAAGTGAACTCCTTTGCTGAAACCCAACTGTTCGAGGACATGATAGTGAGATGGTGTGAGAAAGGAACGGCTTTTTTACTGGAATATTCACTAAACAATGGGTCGAACAATAAAAAAATAGAAAATTAGCCATACCTAAAAACTAATTAATGGATATTGTTCTAATAAAGCTAAAAAATATTTTTAAGCTCTAAACTACCTAATGACTTCTAAATGTCTTAGTCTCAAAGCAGCCACACAATCATCGGCGTGTTATAATGGTTCTTTCTCCGTCCAGGCAATTAGACTTTGGAACGTTCTGCCACGTACGATCCGAGATAGTTCATCGGAGAACAGCTTTCAAAATAAGTCAAAAAGCTTCTATCTTTTTTTTGTTGCCAAAATCTGGCAAACAGGCAGACGGCCCACCTGATGGAAAGTGGTCATCGCCGCCTTAGGACGTTTGCAACAACAGGGTCGTCATTAACGCGTTAAAATAAATTATCCTTCTATGTTTATATTTTACATTATACATGTATGTACCTTATATATATTTTGTGTGTGTGTGTGCGTGTGTGTTTTTCTATAGTATATATTCTAATTCTGTAATTAGTTTTTTAAATATGTTTATATTATTTACTAGGATATGTTCGCGACTTCGTCCACGCTTGACTTGAAACACCCGGGGGATTCCCAGCATTTAAAAAAGAATGTAAGCTATCATTATACTGAAAATTGCATCGGAATAAGCTAATTTTTATGCACCAGAATAACAACAAACCGCTTACTGGAAAATTCCCGCGGGATTCGTGAAATAAAAATATCACACATTTTATTACATAAAATTTGCTATGAATGATTGAAAAATTCACATTGGAATTCGATTCTTTTATTTAATCTGGTCATTTTAAATCATTACCAAAAAAAAAATCCCGCGGGATCCCCAGGATAAAGAGTAGCGCAGATTTTAAGTGTGAGAATCTGCAGTTGATCAGGGAAAACTGCATCGAAATAGGTACAGTAGTTTTTACATGAATCCCGAACAAACAGACAAGAAATCTAAAAATAATTGAATCGCGTGCACCAACATGTATATAGTCTGTTATACTTGCTTCTTTTAAATAACTATAATGTACAGACGGAGCATATTTAGAATTTTATAATATTATTACGAGTTTGCGGGACTCGAATTAAAATGCCGTTAGAATTAATATAGAGTTTATTAGAACTATACAAAGACGTATAACACAGGTACAAATATAACCGAACACAACAAATCCAAACGTAATGCAGAAGGTCATAATTCAATAAAAGGCGCAAAGTATGATTCCCGAATGTGCACACGTCACGCCTTGATCGTAGTTGTAGCTCAACTGACCCCCTCTCTCAATTAGGCCATCATTTTATACTTCACAAATGCAAATGTGCCCGCCCGGCAACATCGACCCAATTTCCTAGAATTATCTTGTATTTGTAATCCGCAACACGTGGCTAATGATGCTCTTGAGTGGCCGTAAACGAGTACAATAGGACAATAGGCTGTTCACCACAATAACTAGAAACGTATGCCAATAAATAAAGTGAACAAACGAAGACGATCATAAAAGGATTACAATTAGTTCAAATGCTGACAGGTAATAAAATGTGCTTTTACAGATCTGTACGTGGAATTTGTCTGTGTCGGAGCCTAAGTTGTAACAATATTACAGATCACATAGTTAAATCATAAAATATTTTTATGTACACAACCCTACCTTTTGTTTCTTTCCTTCTCACTAGACTCATAGGTTTTGTGGAAGAAAACTTTTTTTGAGTTAAGCTCGCCTTTGTACATCACCACTATTCTAAAATTTTGTATGTAACTTTTTGTGGACAGTAATAAATAAAAACTATGTATGTTCATTTTAAGTTCTAGCGCTCTACCATTTTGAATTTTCCAGAATTTTCCACCTCATAGTTCAAAAGCCAGAGAGTTCTTTTAGCAACATTAAAAGTGATATCTCACTTTAAAGTTATTACAAAATACGGTTAACGATACCACACGTCAATGTAAATTTAATTTCTTTTTTCAATTTTTATCTTGTCATAATTTTGCTACAGAGCTATACAGCCATATAAGATACCTTTCTGCCAAGTTTTAACCATGCAGAATAACCCCTTACTCACAATAGTTAGAGCCTATGAATCTCTTATAAGTATTGTAATATTAATAAGGAGGTATAAATTAATGTATTTAAAATCGTGGTCTAAACTTATAAAGTGAGTGCATATTTTAATAATGGAGCAATATCACCTTGTGCAATAGAGTTCCGTAGGCATTCTGGCAAAAACGGAACCCTTAGGGAATCGTCTGTGTAACTCACCATCATTTTTCTCGGCAACTACTGGATCCATATGCTATATAGCGCGAAATAGTGATATTGCGAAAAAAGATTGTAAAGATACACGTAGTTTCTTTCATGTGAACGTAACTAGGGATTTTTTTTCAGTGTACATAATTATAGAAGTAGACTTTTTCACGCATTTCAAAAGCATATTAATGAATATCTTCATTTATGAAATCCCAATAAAAAAATCTAAATATGCCTTCGAATGTAGTAAACATCAGTTCTTAAAATTTTATTCAAATAGACCCTTACAATTTTCTTGTTGATTTTTGATACATTTAAGAGGTTGCTTGAAAAAGATCACTGTAAACGATAAGGTCGCCCTTTGTTCAACCTTTATTGTATCTAGTTTGTAAAAACCTATTAGTTATTAACTGACAGCGAATAATAAAATTGTATTCATGCATTCACTTTTAAAATTATATTAGGTAACTGTTCCCATATATTACTACTCATACATTTGCCTTATTACTGGTTAAAACTTGAAATAAACTCCATTCAAGAAATGCAAATATTCTTCCAATGGTAAAAGTAGGAAGATGAATAGTAGGATATGAAAACTCGGCATTAGACTTCAACGGGGCTATCTTTACCTAGCGCTGCAAGGTTGGGTGGTTCCCGGGCCCAACAAGCACCATAATTATACCTACATACGCCATGAATAATCTATTAGTTTTAAACACACTATATTACTAGAAGTTTGGCAACTGAAGATATACTGGTTAGCTTTGTGGTTAACCAAGTTCACTACATGGCATGTCCCATATTATTATCAACAATCACGACACAACCATGCTTACATAGTTTAAACTAAGTACCGGAATTTAAGAAAAAAGTTTTTTATTGCGTTAATTTATTTATTGAAAAAAAGTATATTGCCATTTACTTTCTAGGCGTCAGTAAAAGGACAATTTCGTCGAGGGTTTTGCTTAAAGATTATTTTATAATTAGATGAATATTCAAATTATATGATGGATGACATTATTTAAATACACAGAGCCATTAAAAAAAAGTTGATAATAATTCCAGATAATACCTACGAATTTTAATGGAGTATCATAATGAAAAACTTAATTTACCACAAGTAAGAACTAATATAGGTCAACATTCTCTCCTATACAGCATTCTGTATTAATGATGAATAATTATTGTTCAACTTTTTGAATTATTCAATTCGGACATTCCATTCGAAAGATATCACAAGCTTAAAAATGTAAGTATTAGAAAAAAGTTGCGTCGTCGCCGCTCACCCTGCCCGGCCTGCTAGGCAGCACCTTATGCGATGTAGGCGTCACTGGGGTACGGGCCGCACGGGAGGGGAAATATTTTGAATTCGCTTAGTAGGTAATTAACTAATTAAACTCAACAAAAAGTTCTTTTTAGATATCCGTGCGCAGCCGGGCCGGACCGCTAGTATTGTATAAAGTTGAACCACACTACTATAAGTTCAGGCTGATTTTTGTTCCCCGATACCCAATATGGTTAAGACGGCATTGGACTTTAAATCCATATTATACTCATTTACAAAGGAACCCTCCAGGCACGAGCCCCACTCGCACACGGCTACTCGTTTTGTTTTTAGACGAAAATATCAACCACCTACAGGCGAAATCTGCCAAACAACAGATAAACGTATCCAGCGTTACTGCATTTTATATTACTCCTTTTTGTTGTACGCACATAAAACTCAAATTTACGGCTGCCAAAAAATATTTGGCATATACTTGGGTTATCGTCAAATTTTAAAACAGCAATTATTGCGCTTTCTAGAATTCCGTAGCCGTTTTGGCATAAAACCTTTTCGTTTCATTCATGCGACTCATGTCCCAACTTTTTTTACAGCCACTGTTAAATCGCGTCATAAATTGTAATAAAAAAAATTCAATAATTTTGTAACATCATTTTATACTCATAAATTACTTTTCACTAAATAATTATTTAATTTACATAAATTTGAGCTAAATATTTACTATCATCTGTCACAAAAAAATACCGGCTGGTGTAGAGAAGTATCTAGTTGTTTGTTTAACTAATCAGTTCTATTTAACTTCCTAATATTTGCAATGAAAAGCAGAGTGTTAACCTTGGGTGAAAGGCCTATTTAGGCACACAAAGTATTAGCGCTCTCATTACGTTCATGCGCCAAACCATCTCGCGCATAAATAGATCACTTTCACCTCTCGTGTAACAATCTACTACTTTTATTGAGAAGCTGGCAAATAGGCAGATGGCCCAACTAATGAAAAATGGTTACCGTCGCCTATCTATAGTCGTTTACCACCAGGGGCGAAGCCAATACGTTACCAGCCTTTAGTATAGGATAAGAGATTAGAATAGTGCCTCTTAATCTACAATCAGTAACACTACCATCATCATCATCATCCGAGCGTTAAATCCCGGTTCCGTTCGGAGGGTTTACTCCGACACCCAAGCTCCCCTTTCCTACTTTTTTAATCCATTTCGCGCGGTCTTCAGCATCCCCCGTTTTGAGACCATGTAACCCCGAATTCAGATATCTCGGTTCACTACTGCAGAGTAATTGTGATATAGAGAAGGATGTAAGTAAGTATAAAGTAGAGACAAGTAACCCGTGTGGCATGCGACAAACTAATGCCACTGAAACTAAAAGGTCAGGTATATATCTGTCATACGACCGGTCATGTTATACAGGTCTGAATGTTTGGACCACTAAAGTGATAAACCACAAACATCTCCACTCAGCTGAGATGATGTTGAGATGGATGTGTGGTGTTACAACAATGAATACGGTGATAAATGAGTACATAAGGGGATCTTTGAAAGTTGCACCCGTAACTGAAAAATTGAGAGTAAAAAGGTCTAGGTGGTATGGGCCTGTAATGAGGAGTAATGAAAGTCACCTGACAAAAAGAATGATAAACTACAAGATTGATGGGTACAAATGTAAAGGTAGACCAAAAAAGAGATGGATGGATTGTAAGAAGGATGATATGATCATTTGTGGTGTGACAGAGGATGTATGTCAGAATAGAGGAGTGTGGAGAGAAAAGACATATTGTGCCGACCGCAAATAATTGGGAGAAGGTGAAAGAAAAAAGAGAAGGGAATGGAATAGTGGAATAAGGAACATGGGACAGATGGGAGTTTGCGTGGTATCACACCGATCGAGCTGGCCCTAAAAGCAGTGATCAAGATAATGATACCAGCATGGCCCTACCACGTATAAACGCTTATAAAATTCTCCAAGTTCTTATATCTGTCGTCTCTCTATATCACCGCCATTTTCTCAAAAAACTACTTAGTCTATATGCATGAAAAATAGCATAATCAGATCCTTAATTCCATTTACAATACATCCAAATAGCCCGTCGCTTTTTGTTCTTATTTCCTACAAAAGTCCTACACTGACCGGGGTTTGTCCCTGTGTGCATTACTATATGGTGTAGACATGGATAATCGCCGGTTAGTGTCATGCCACATTTACATTAAAATTGTCAAGGGGCGTTTACGTGTTAGCTTTCCCATGGCCCCAAGCTAGTCCTCCCTACCGCTATATGGTGGACGTACCACCTATACAAACAAAGCGTTTTGAGTCCATCTTCATAATGCGCACCGCAAAGGATTGGAACTCACTTCCGGAGTCTGTTTTTGCCGAAACCTATAACCTGGGTGTCTTCAAGTCCCGTGTGAATAGGTACCTTCTAGGTAAGCGTGCTCGATCTTAGACCATATTGATTTAAATAATCGTTTAATTACCTACTAAGCGAATTCAAAATATTTCCCCTCCCATACTGCCCGTACTCCAGTAACGCCTACATCGCATAAGCCTATCTAGCCGATTAGGGTGCGCGGTGGCCACGCAACTTTTTTCTAATACTTACTTTTTTAAACTCGTGATATCTTTCGAATAGAATTCCGAATTGAATAATTCAAGAAGTTATATAAAGGTATTGAAGCAGTCTTGAATATGAAGTAATTTATTTTGATAAGGATGAATACTAAGATACAAATAAAGGTAGCGGCGGCGTTTTAATTAAATTTTTAAAATGAAAGAATACTTATTTAGGCATAACTATAATAGTTAGACATATGCTGTTGCGACACTTTTTGTAAATAATGATGTGTTCTGCAAAGTCCTAGTACATTTTTTAAACCTTGGGTTACTATTGAAGTTTTAGTAAGGATCCCTAATTTTTTTGAAAATATAATATAGCCTATGTCAACCGCGGATAGAGTAGCTTACCAACAGTGAACCCGTATGGTCCACTGCACTTCACCGCCACAATAGGACCTTGTTGTGCCGCGCACAACGGGTCCTGGCGATGAGGACCAACCGAGGATACCGTACAGTATCGTGGACGGCGTCGACACTCTTGGCAGGCGAGTCGCCCTGGCCTCTCCAGGCGGACGTGATAGCCAAAGTTCGGCGCTCCCGACAGGATGCCCTCGCCCGTGGCCTGGTCTATGGCCAGGCCGAACTCCAGGTGATCAGGAAGCGGGAAACCGCGGCCATGATCCAATCTTGGTCAGTAGAGTTGGAAAACCCTGTTGCTGGCATTGACACGGTGGAAGCGGTTCGGCCGCAGCTGTTGCGATGGCTCTCGCGGAAACGCGGGACCCTGACCTTCAGAATGACACAGATACTTAACGGGCACGGTTGCTTCGATAAGTATCTGTGTCAGATTGCGGGCTGCTTGCCTTCACCCCAATGCCGCCAGTGTGGCGCGCTAGACACGGCGTTACACACGCTAGTCGAGTGCGCAGCATGGGCACCTCAGAGGTTTGAACTCGAGACACTTGTAGAACCGATCGAATCGCTGGGCGATCTGGTGCAAGCCATGCTGCACAGCGACGATTGGTGGGTGGGTGCGGCCAATTTCTGCGAGACGGTAGTGTCTCATAAGGAGGCCGCGGAACGAGATAGGGAGAGAGATGGTAGTGCGCATGCGTCTCACGGGCGCCGACGTCAGTCGGGAGCCCGGAGGCGCAGGTATGCGCATGATCTCCCTCCCTGAAATACCGCTGCAGGGGCCCTCTAGCATCTAGGGAGCAGAGGAGTTTTTACCCCTGTTGACGAAGTGAGTTTGCCTCTCCCGGGGCATTCTCAAGCACTTGTACGCTAGGATCAGTGTGGGCGTAACTACGTTCTGTATCTCACGCCTTTCCTACCATAAGCGCGGGGCACATGGGAGGAGGGTGGTTTTAGTGGGGTATTGATTAGTCGAGTCTCCACACAAGCCGGTTGATTATTGTTTGGATTGCCTCAGTCGAAAGCCTCCATGATCAACAACGGTCTAATCCCTAGCAAATGACCCGATATGTGCGAAATGCATTTCCCCCGCCTGAAAAAAAAAAAAAAGCATACCAACAGTGAAAGAATTTTTTAAATCTGTTCCGTAGTTTCGGAGATTACCCCCTACAACTTCACAAACTCACAAACTTTACCTCTTTATAATATTAGTATAGATATATAAGCGGTTCATAGTTGTTAGTTAGCTATATAAGCTTATGTACTTCATAAATACTCCGTCGTAGAAACTACAAACGCAATGTTTGAGAACCAAAAAAGAAGATAGTTACATCCTGTCGTGCTTGGTCTAAATTAGACCTTTCCTCTTGGCCTCAATTACAAAGTGTTCGCCCTATTTATCTTTTAGACGAAAAGCTATCGCTTCTACCGAACACAACGCTAGAAATAGGGGCACACAATTTGTCAATTTAATCATTTATGCTTAACATGAGTAATATATAAACAACAAGTTTTGACAGGATGCAGTAACCCCCAGAGTAGTAATATGTAGAATCAACCAAATTGATATGTCTATAGAGTGCCAATGGCTCTACGCTACATGCCAGAATTTTCTGCTTATAAAAATCAAACATAACTGAAAAGTTGTTATTTGAAAGCATATTCCTTGAGTATAATAATATAGTATGTAATTTTCAATATGTATATTTGAAAGAAGTAGTATCTGAGTTTATATACAAGCTACATCCCCAGATTAGCTATGAATAAAATGAATCTGAGTTAGTTTTCTTGGAAAAGATCGCTTCAGCGATAATATCATTTTTTAAACAGTTTAAAGTGCGTTCGCATTTCTAAATAGAATATTTTCCACGAACAGCCATATTGGAAATATTTTTGTATTTGAAACCTGTAATGTTAACAATTCCAACATGGCGTACATTTTTCTCAGTTTACACATTGGCAAAAGCGAAAAGCGGATATAATTGCAACCAAAAAAACAAACAACGATAATAAAAGAATTTCTTGAATAAATCCAGTTTTGTTGTCATAAATCTTTTTACATTTCGGTCTCCGACTCAGCGGTTTACGAAGAAAATAGAGACTAACAGCTGCGGTCAATTCTGCGCAGCAATGGTAAAACATCCTTCCTTTATTCTCGTGTTATTGCAAAAATAATCCTAACTAATATTATAAATGTGGACGTGAGTTTGTTTGTTAATTACTCGACCTTTCATCATAAAATACATGCATGTAGGTACAGAAAAGAACTTAGGATAATGTTTTATTGCTGCAGCACAGCAGACAGGCTGACGGCCTGACGGCTTATGAACATTTGCAACACTAAAGGTGCTACCAATGTGCTACCGAACTCGTAGATAGGACAGAAACCTGGCCACTTATGCCAGTGCTGCATACGGATACGCATGCGGAACACAACTCAAGGTTGTTATGGCGGCATGCTGTAGACCAGGGGTGGTAACCATCCAGACGGGCGACAGCCTTTCCACCTGGCTATGGGTTGTTTTGTTGCCTCTTACGACAGGACGTAGGAATTGGTATTCTTTCTCCGTTCCTGCACGTATAAATACAGGATATCGTTAATCCAAAATTAAATACTGTTCCCGAAGGATAGAAAATAAAGTTGAATAGATAGCGCTGCAGTCGCGCCGTTGCTGTTCATGAAATAACAAACATGGCATAATACCAACGTAAGGCTATTATTGTTAGCTATTTGAATAATTGGTTAAAAAATCGCATTGGTATTCGACTTTGTTTTTCAATTCAGAAAAATTCACGCGATTAAAAGTAGCGCAGGTTTTAATTCTAAGAATTTGCTGCCGGTCAGCGAAAACCGCATCGAAATCGGTCCAGTCTTTCTTACGTGAATCCCGAACAAACAGACAAACTGTCAAGAAATCTAAAAGAAATGTATCGTGTTCTTCATCGTTTATATAGTATATTCCAGTTGTTTTTTCATAGCTTTAATGTACAAACATGGCATGTTTAGAATTGTATAATCTTGAAACTTATTTTTTTAACGAATACTGTAATGTAAAATAATCCTAGATAAAAAAAGATAACATTTAGAAATATAATATGGCAACACATAGGTGGCCTGTATTGTAGCGACTGTAACGCCAACTTTGTGGTACTTTCCCGCTATTTATTGCGATTAGGTTGTCTAAAGCTAGTTCCCATTTTTGAGACAACACCAGCCCAGAGTTCGGTATACTGCGATTTTTTAAACTGATATAATCTCCAGACTCAAAATGGTGTGTGTTATTCCTAGTTAAAACTGTAAATAAACTTATTATTTTCACCAACATTGTGCGAAATTAGTTATATTCATTGTGACCGCCGTCTTTTTACTTTAATTATTATAAATATTGTTACAACTTAAGTTCCGACAAAAACAAAATCCATCTGCGTATCTATAAAAACATATTTTATTACCTGTCGGCATTTGAACTAATTGTAATTCTTTTATGATTGTCTTCTTTTGTTTACTTATTTATTGGTTATTGTGGAGAACAGCCTATTGTACTCGTTTATGGACGTTTGCAGGCATAATTAGCTAGGTGTGCGGATTACGATTTCTACAAAATTACGCCGACGCTTGCCGGGCAGACATATTTGCATTTGTGCAGTATAAAACGATGGCTTGATGGAGAGACGAGGCAGTCAACCGAGAACCACGAGCGAAGCGAGACGTGTGTACTACGATCGGGAATCTAATAAGTGACGGACTTTGCGCGTTTTATTGAGTTACGACCTTCTGCATTACGTTTGGACTTGTTGTGTTCGTTTATATTTGTACCTGTGCTATATGTGTTTGTATAGTTCTAATAAACTGTATAATAATTCCAACAGAATTTTAATTCGAGTCCCGGAACTCGTAACTATATATTTGTCTAGTAATGTAAAATATTATTTTTTTGGTTTTTATGGATTAATATAATATGCTTAATGTGTAAGGCTTAATACGTGCTCCTTATTTGTAATAAATGTGTAATGATATTATTGTTGTTTCTATTCATTCATTATAGGTAATGCCCCTTTAATAGAATAATAAATACATTCAACTCTCCACTTGTATAATATTTAACAGAATGATGACGTGTTTATTACGTTAACATGATGACATATTTAGTTATCACAACCACGTAACAACTAGTACAGGGTGACATAGGATAAATACTTATCATCCGTAAAAAATGTACTATTCCGGAGGAATAGAAGAAACCTGAATTAGTTGGCAAAATCAATATTAACGCGAGTGAACCGTGGGCAAAAGCTAGTACCTATACACATAAAACAGCGAACGTCGGGCGTGAGATGCAATTCGACCTTGGATATTTTATTCCTCGGCTACTGAAATAATATGTTCGAAACATCTTATTTACGATCAATATACTCAGAATACATTTGCATTAAATCAGGAAAATAATAATATGCAATACTAAGTCGTATAAATAAGCGAATCTGCACCGTTGACACACCGGCGAGGTTAAATGACTACTTTCACAAAAGCTATATTATGAATCTGCCAAAAGTCAGTGACACTTAACCCTATATCTAAGGTGTAAACAGTGTGAATGTCACTAATAATTATTATAAGTACCGTCAGTTTATAATAAATCAGCTTCTTTTACCCGCGGCTTCTATTCCATTAAAATAGATTGTTTCAATCGATTCAAGTCATAATATAATATAGTCTTGTCTATACAAGGCTTCAAAGCCTAGAGCATCGACGCCGGGTAGCTAGTCTATCGGTATTCTACAGG
Source organism: Dendrolimus houi (assembly GCA_039645545.1). Classification (NCBI taxonomy): domain Eukaryota; kingdom Metazoa; phylum Arthropoda; class Insecta; order Lepidoptera; family Lasiocampidae; genus Dendrolimus; species Dendrolimus houi. The sequence continues at coordinate 25,457,857 of CM077123.1, read as the reverse complement.
ATTCATGTCCGAGAGTGAGCCGTTGAACTGTTCGACCTAATTCCCCCTACGCCATTCCGTCTTCAGACGACAAGGCGCTCTGTTCTACGCCATCGTTTCATAGTAGAAAAACCACCAGTGCCAAAGAAACGTTTTGCCTCCACGTTCCAACGCTAAATTATTTATTTATTTAATAATACAGCCCACTTCGTAGAAAAAAATATACATTATTATAAGTCTATTAAAGTACATCCAGTATACGTCATAAATATAAGGCAGCTTAATTAACAACTATGTATACCACATTATAATATATTTATAGGTACTCGTAATCCTTTGCTGAACCTAAGCCTCCTCTTAAAATTCCCAAAACTAGCACACTTATTAATGAAATATACTTGCTGGCTCAAAAATATGCTGCTCACGAGACATGTTTTAGAGCATTGACGGCCACGGAGTAGAATCCCGAAGAGGACAGCGAGTGTCAGCAAGCGTAGTATAGGATTTATGTATTGAATCGGAAGTAGTTAGCATATGTGAGGTAAAGGTAGCACTGTATGACAATATGCTAGCGAACAAGAATAAAGACTGTATTTTCTTGAAATGATTCATATAAACATTCTCGACTTGCAAGCTGAGCTTTCCATCCTAGTACAAAATAATTGGAATAATGCCCATTTACTTGGCATTTGTTCAAGTTGTTTTACATTGCTGAGGTGGTCCTCTAAAATTATTTCAATGTTTTGTAATAACTATTACTCATATGAAAATACAGTGTAAATTCCATGTAACGTCACTCGATTTAACGACAAACTCCCTTAAGCGTCGAAATCACTTGTTTTGGTTCGTTTAGCTTGTCTTCCATACAATGATACACGCTATATAGCATTAAACCCACTCTCAATAACGACAACAATTAAGTAATAAAAAGTACCTTTATAATACTAGCCCATAATAAACTCGACTGTCGGCATCATGCATACCGAAATTTGTAAGAAACCCGAAATACCGAAATTACTAAGTAGGTCCTTTATCACCAAGGTGCCTCAGTACCGCAAGATATGTATAAACTAAGTAAAAAATACAACAAAATGACTGGTGCAGCAAAAGACGTCAGACAACAGACTTCTCTCCATTTAACGACAACTATCTATAACATCATAAAACACAGTCCCTTCGGTGTCGTTATATAGAGGTTACACTGTACTACTTATTCAGGTAAAATTTGTTCATAAATATATAATTTTGCTTAGCATAGCCTTAACATAGCCACCGCCAATATACCTTGGAATAGATAAGTAACTGATTGTATACGGTGAGCTAACATGCGAGCTGACTTAATCAGTTACTGGAATATAGAACTGTCACTTTACTACTACTGTATTGCTTTCGCACCATGTGACCAGATTTACTATCGCGTGCACTTACACATGATAATAGATGTGAGATAGTATGAGAGCTGACCTAATTAGTTAGTGGAATACAACACTGTTACTCTATTACTACTGCACTGCTCTTGCACTATGTGCCCACATTTACTATCATCTGCACTTGCACATTATGGTAATGTGCAAGTGACCTAATTAGTTACTGGAATATAGCACTGTTACGATTATGTTAGATTTGTTTTACGAATATGACGAGTATTAAAATAAAGTGGAACCTTATGCTATGTCTTAACCTACACCTGTCAATGTCACTAAGTGAATTTTTCAAAACCGGCCTTTTTTTATCAAAAATACAGATAATTCAAAAGCCACATGCGGGACGTTCATCTATTTTTATTTTTCGTGAAAATCGGTACATTTCTAAGAGGTGATAAAAGTCACAAATACCCAAACTAAAACCGCTTTCACCTTTATATTTTACTAAGTATGGAATGTGGACAACAGTTTCTTACTGTTTTTGTTGTTCAAATAGTATTCCGTTAAACTTTTATATGTTCTTATAAAAAATAATCAATTTCTTCAAGCACTTAAATATCAATGCAAAACGGTATAAACGAACATACAAACGCAATTAACTCCTCAGCAATTTCTCGTGTAATAGGTAAAATGATAGACGTGATTAAGTTTCCACAATTCTCTGTAAACGGGATACTAATCTCAGTTTTATTGCGTTGAAATAAAGACAGTTTTTATTTGTTTTCATACCATGATAGCATAGTGATCTCGACGCATCTCTGCATACGCTTAACGTTGGCACTTCAATGGCATGTAGAAACATGTTAGTTATCACTCTCTTTGTATCAATTAATATAGTAACAACATCTGTAATAGCGTTGTATGAAAACTGATCATGGAATTAAGTTTTCCAGTAAGATATTTTTGTTGGGCCTGAAGACATTATGAGATATACGGTTGACATCAGCTCTAAATAAAAACCACTATGGCCAAGCCATAAACAATTAACTTTATTATGATTGAATTGCAATAAACTACCCGCGAAACAGGCTAGTCCTAGCCAGGAAACCAACGTTACTGTTGGCCTTGTAAATGCAAATTATTAATGCATGTTTTTGTACTTTACTATTTATTTTGATGCTGTTTTTGTTAACACTTCTTTGATATACAAACGTCAGTCATTTAAATAATTGTCCTCAGAGATTTTTCTAATGTCAGTGTTGAATACAACCATTGAACCTTATTGTAATTTTGACAAAAAATTGTCGTGTCCTGCCCTGAAAAAATTAAAATCTAGAACCCGATTACAGCCAGCCACCTACCGGGTCTAATTGTGATTCTAAACCATCCCGAGAACACACATAAAAAATGTCATCATAAACGGTCCAACCATTTAGGAGGAGTTAAGTGACATACACACGAACAGGATAATGTTATATATATATAAATATAATCAGTTACAATCATCAATATTTGAAATTAAAAAAATATTTCTGACACCCAAATAATTCGCCCGCTGATTAAATGGAAAATATAATCGATATCCTCCTGCCAACAGCAATTTTTTGCAATATCATGCTCGTTCAATGTTGGTACACTGACACACTGATGACACTTCACCGTGTGACATCTTTCCAATTATTTTAACTTTTACACTAAATAATTAAAATTTAACCTCAGATGAAAGTCTTATATTAAACTAGATTAGCTCGCGTTTCATTCGCGCTCATATACTAACAATTTAATTTATGGAAAGACTACTTTACCGCTTTCAAGGATGATTTTTTAAAACTTTTCCAAACAAAAAAAAATTTTCAAATGCTTTCCTTGAGAATTTTACCTATAATACTGTTACGAGCTACAGGACTCAAATTAAAAATGCCGTTGGAACTACTATAGAATTTATTAGAACTGTAGAAACACGTATAAAACAAATACAAATAAAACTGGATGCAACCAGTTCACACTACACGATTTATTACAATTCGAACGCGCAAAGTCCGTCGTCTATATCGCTAATCGAGAGTATTAGAGAACGTCTTGCTCGTTTCGTAGTCGTCGCTTGACTGCCCCCGCCCCTCCATTCGGGCATCGTCTTATAGTAACTACACAGTACAAAGAAATTGGAGGCGCACACTGAGTTTCTAATAAATATTAATTTGCACACCTGCGAACGTCCACAAAGTCGAGAACAATAACAATAGGGATTAGTTCGACGCTAATGATGGTTATAAAACAAGTAAAAAGACAATAGCATATTTTTCTTAACTATAAATTCAAAAGACAAAGGAGTTCCTTAATCCGGGAGGACAATAAGCTGCGCTTACAATAGGCTATGCGGCTTATCTTTGACGTCATGTAACAATTCTATTTATTATTACTATTTCAACCAATTTAAGTGTTTTTTTTAACAAAAACTGTAATCTGAATCCTTTCTTAGGATACAAGGAGGCCTGTCCAGGAGGTCCGTGTGCGCCCAGCCTTACTTGTAAAAGGGCAACAGACAGAGTTATTTCTATATTTTCTATATTAGCATAGAATTATAAATTATATATTATTATCTATAATTATAGATTATGGAACAGTTTTCGGTGATATAAAATTAGATTGATTAACGTACTAAAGAAGATTTGTTGCCCTTCTTATTTCAAGATTTTAAATAATTAAACGTATATTTTAAAAAAAAAAAAAAAACATATTTGAGTATTTTATACACACCATGTATTTAACAGAAGTATAGAAACCGTTTGCAAGTCATTACAAATGATGTTTCACTCTTTACTGCACTCCATAAATAGCAGACATGTATTCGCTCATAAAATGCAAATTTATAATGATTATTCTATGGATATCAGTGAAACTATTGTATAATCTTAAGAATAGTATAAAAACTGGTCTAGACGAGAGTTTTTATTGCAAGAGAAAGTGTTTGCAAAATTGAGTGATCTGATAAGGATTTTGAAAGATGTTTGTCTAGCTACATCATATTGCGAAGACGTACACGTTAGAACTCATTTCTTTTGGTGTTATATTGAAGTAAGAACCTGCAGAATAACCTATGAAATGTGTCTGCGCATACACACCATCAATAATAATAACTGGCGACTATGAACCTTTTCATCTGTGCAGGTTCAGAATTCCTGCGTTGCGGCGGCCTGTCGTAAGAGGCGACAAAATAACCCACAGGCAGGTGGTAGGGCATTTGCCCGACTGTATGGCTAACACAACACACTGGTGTAGACTATGCTACCACAACTTTGAGTTGTGTTCCGGTATCAGTAGCCAGGTTCCAATTTCCCCTTCCAAGCCGGCAGCACATTGGCAGCACCTCTGGTGTCGTCGTCGTTAAATGTCGATGAGACGGCGACGTAACCACTTTCCATGACAGTGGGGCCGTCAGCCTGTCTGCTGTAGTTCAGCAATAAAAAATCCTTGAGTCGTAGTGGATTTGGTGGAGAGCAACGAACGTATACAATATTTAATTTATGAACTACTAGCTTATGCCCGCGACTTCGACCGCGTAGTGCGGTTTTTTAACTATCCCACGGGAACTCTTTAATTTTTCGGGATCAAAAGTATCCTATATGTTGAACAGGTATATAAGCTACCACCATACAAAATTTCATTTAAATCATTCCAGTCGTTTCGGAGATTAGCCGGTACAAACAGACAGACAAACAGAGAAACATAAAATTGAAAAAAATCTAAATTAGTTCTATTTCACTTCTTACATCCCCCTGACTCGGTTTTTCGCTTTGTTTTACTGTACAGAAATTCGACCTCTACATTTTTATTATATGTATAGATATAGATAAGTGGAAAATTATAAATAAACTAGCTGACCCGACTAACTTCGTACCGCCATATTTTCTGAATTCCTAAAAGACTTTGTTTCATGACATAAAAACAAAATCAGTCTAGGTGATTAGGAGAATTCTAGAATCCGATCTCAGCGCCACCTACCGGTTCTAATTGTAAATCTAAACCATCCGGGAACCCACTCAAACACACAAAAACAAAATCGCTCCAGGTGACTAGGAGGATTCTAGAACCCGATCTCAGCGCCACTTATCGGTTCCAATTGTGAATCTAAACCATCCGGGGACCTATTCAAACATACAAAACAAATGTCATCAAAATCGGAAGAATTATATATATATATATAGATTTAGTGGTAGAAATTTAAAAAAATACTTTCGTCTAGAAATGATTTGATTATGATCCGTTGAGTACTTTTTTAATATATGGGGGTATTTTTGATTAAGTGCTTTTTTTAATGACATAAAAATTATTTACACAAAAATTAAAGCCGACTTCAAACTAGAAAGCAAATAGTAAATTTTTTCTACATCTTGAAGTTGGTGTGAAGTAAAACATAAATTATTGTATTGTTACAATTTAACCAAAATTCCACAAAGCACGCCGACAAATGTGAATTTACACCTGCCGGCCATAAAGCACGGTTTATTACCTGCCCGCATTTGGACTTCTTTTGTTTACTTTGTGTTTAATATTTGTAATTAGAAAAGCCGCCTATTGTGTATTGTAATCTTTATGGTAGGCAGTGGCCAGGTGTGATTCTTGGAAACCATTGTTTACCCGGTCGTGACATATTGTAAACTGAGTATAAAAGAATGCCCGAACGAAGAGACCGGCAGTCAAGCGACGATTACGATATGAGCAAGACGTGTGTATATTCGATGAGCTATATAGTGACGGACTTTGCGCGTGTTATTAAATATTAAATTGTTGCGTCCAGTTATATTTGTACCTGTGTTATACGTGTACCTGTGTTATACGTGTTTGTATAGTTCTAATAAATTCTATAGTAATTCCAACGGCATTTTAATACGATTCCCCCACTCGTAACAATATTTCTCAAAATTCTTGACGTTTCTTTGTTTTATACTTGATACTGACTTCAAGGTGTTGATTTCTTTTTAGTTACTCAAATATCTGAATAGCTTTAGAAAACGTTATATGAAACACGTTGAACGTGTCTATAATATTCGAGGGTTGCTCTCGATTTCCATGGGGTCCACTCATCAGATCCTAACGTGCTGGTGGTACCATCTCAGAAGTATACCCCTTTCGAATAAAATAAATATTTGAAAATCGGTTCACAATTGACGGAGAAATCGCGTAACAAATGTTCTTAAAAAGAAACACACGAGTAGTTACAGCTGAATTGAGAACTTCCTCCTTTTTGAAGTTGGTCAAAAATAGTTCAATACATGATTGTAAAATTTTGTTAGTTTTCTTTACCGTTAAATAATGTAATTGTAATAATTTCAGAAAGGTTATTTACCTCGTCCATCGCCACGGTAACCAACCAGCTTAACACGGAGGCAAAAACAGAAAAAACGAAAGCATCGGTTTTATCATCCTCATCAAGATACTACGAATAACAAATGAACAATTCTAACTCTCGGATGCGTATTATTATTAACATTTTAAATGTTTGAAACTAGTAGACATAATTTTTTTATAACAAAAACAAAACCGACTTCACACTAAAAACCAAAAAGTAGACATTTAACCCACTTCTTTCTACAACATCTTGAAATCGGTGCCAAGTAAAAGAAAGAAAGAAAGAATTATTTTATTTAGGACAAATAAACACTTTAACAATACTGAGTAAAATAAAAAATAAATGCATCAATATAAGTCCTAAAATTGGACCCAGACTCAGCGTAATGCTAGCCGCTAAGGCCAGCTCTGTTCTTCCTCCTGGGACCAGCAGGTGGAGTCATAACATAAGAACATAAAAGGACAACAACAGTAAAATCCGTTCTTAGCTGACCTCTACTTGGTGAAAGGGAGGTCCATGCCAAATTTCAAGTCTATAGGTATTATAGTTCCTGAGACATCGTGATGAGTCACTATATACGTGGATTTCAATTCAATTTTGCGTTGAAGGACTTATTGTGAAAATGAGGTTAAAAGATTCCTGTATATTACCAGATACTATATTATGTACAATGCATCTAAACATTGATACACACTTCTTGGCCACGATTGGAACCCACGTCATTTGAAACCTGAGTACCTACGTTAGCCACTAACCAGGGCCCCAATATTGCTATTATAATATCGTCAGAATGGTCGACCACGGACGTCGTGATAGCCTTTTATACGAAACACAGCCATTATGACGTTAGTTGTTGACCATTCTGACGATATCGTAATATCAGAATTGGGGTACAGGTGTCATAAAGGCTGTTATTTAATACGAAAATCGACTATTTCGGCGCCAGTGGTCGAACATTCTGACGATATTGTAATTGCAGAATTGAGGCGCTGGTGCCAAAATTACTATTTTTTATACAAAAGACATCCAATATGAAGCCAGTGGTCGATAATTCTAACGATATTGTAATAGTAGAATAGGGGCCCAGGATTGTTTACTTAATACAATAAAATACCCAAGGTAACCCACACCCACTATAATAAAATCATAATTATTATACATCGACAATAGAGAACTGTTTGGAATGTTTTGAACACGATATAAATCAAACGGGACTCGCTTAATCCCAGATTATAACACATTCCTCGCTCATCCGGCCTCTGAAGTAACCTTGACCAAAAACGTGAAAAACAACTAGAACATATTTACGATTTGTTCATTATATATATATACACAGACGGCGAAGGGTGTGTATTTTAGAAAATCGGCCGAGCGAGTGTCCGACTACGCATATCGAAGGGTTCCGTGAAAGTGACGCACGTCTATTATTTATATGATTATAGCTACGAAAGCCTTATTAATGAACAGCCTCATATCTCATAAAATACTGAACAGGTCTGGTTCAACATTTATATTATTATATTTCGAAGGTATTTTAAAGTCCTGTTATCTTGAATTTTTCTACTGCATAATTGAAGTGGTAGAGGCGACCCAGTGACTTATTTTCCCATCTAGCGAGCGAATTACACGACACCCGTTTATTGAAAAAATAAAATGAAAAATTAGAAACCCTGAAAAACATATTTCGGCCCTATTATATGTATGGCGCCTAGGCACCTCTATATTTAATAATTTCGAATTTTAGTTTACATTATTCAGCGGCATGTACATTACACACTTCTGCCAGATTTCATCTATCAGTCAGAACCCTAAAATGTGTCTAAGTGGTGTATGTTTCCCAACCAGGATTTTATCTCACGTCATTGGACAGAAACAGGATACTACGCTACTACGACATATACTTTGGGGCACATTCAACAATCATTGATAGTTCCCCCTACACCATTCCATCTTCGGACGACAAAGTGCTTTGGTCTACGCCATCGTTTCACACGTTTTCTGCGTTTGGCTGAGCTGTGGAATGCGCTACCAGAGTCTGTGTTTCCCGAAAAGTACAATCCGGGAATCTTCAAGTCTCATGTGAATAGGTATCTTCTAAGTAAGAGTGCTCCATCTTCGACAGCATCATTGTCTAATATTAGACGTGATCGTGTACAAACACGAAACTATTTATCGTAAGAAAAATATCGTTATTATCTATAATATTATAAAAGTGTAGATTTTTGTTTTTTTTGTATATATATTTCGTGTTTGTCTGTTTATTCGGGATTCACGCAAAAACCACTGGGCCGATTTCGATCCGATTTTCACTAACCGACAACAAAGTCTCGGACTTAAAATTTGCTGTACATTTGATCCCCGGAAGCCCACGGGAATATTTTTATGAGTGGTTCAAAGTGGCTAGGTTGAAAAATATATAATTGCGGTGCAAAATTTTCACTGATTCAAATTCTCTGTGTAAAACAACTCTGATCTTTGATACCCATCCAACGTGGATGAAGTAGCAGGCGAATCTTATATATATTAAGTAGGATATGCCCGAGACTTCGTCCACGTTTGACTTGACGTTCCCAAGGGATTCCGGGCACATGTAAGTACCACAGTATTTAAAAAAAAATGTAAGTTATGTGAAAACTGTGCCGGGATAAGGAAATTTTTATGCACCCGAACAATTACAAACAATTTCCGGAGGAAAACGTAGCGCAGATTTTAGGTTTAAGAATTTCTGTCGATCTACGAAAACAACATCTAAATCTAATGGTTTTTACGTGAATTTCGAACAAACGAACAAACAGATAACAAATCTAAAAAAAATTGTATCGTGTTCTCTGTCGTTTATATAGTCTATTCCAGTTGTTTTTTGAATAGCCTCAATGTACAGACACGGCTTGTTTAGAATTTTATAATATTATAGATAGACGAGTCGAGTCGTAAATAATAATCATATTCGGCAAAACGATTCTTCAAAGTAGAATAGATATTCATGAATACAATTGTGATTTAATATAGAGTCCAAATGAAAGATGAACAGCAAAAAAAAGCCTGAAAAATATAACCTTTGACGTGGCTGCAAGCCGATTTGTCATAAGGATTCATCATTATGCTTTCGTATTTTTAACGTATGCATGATTTTTCATATTCCGTGGGCGTTGGACGAGGCCATAGGACTGCGTATGTCATTTTAAAAATAAAAATAAGTCGTGATTTTCTCGATCCGGGAATAATAACGATTCGTCAATCTGTGAAAGAGCCGCATGTGTAATAAAAATATTCTAAATCACACATTGCTTTGATATAAAAGACTGGGAAAAGGCCAATGAAAAAAGTAAGACCTATATTTAAACTATACGACATAAGACAGCGAATGTTGTGTCCTAAATGTTTGAGTTATTTTGGGCCTTCTGATGAAACGTCCTCTACGGGTATTTTTGATTTCAGTACTCAAATACGAATTCGGACTACAAGAATAATGAGAACTATTTTACATAGTTAAAACCGCTGTATTACGAAATTAAAGCTTTCTCTCTACTTATCTTGCGTCAATATCAAATCCGTACCTTGTGTATTCCACATACCGTTTCTCAGAACGAAATATTTCCTATATCTATTGTATGAAAAGACCACAAGCCATATTTCATAATTATTATCGATCCACGCAATTTTTTGAATTCTTATCTCTCTCTCTTTTCTTTCACCATATCCCAATTATTTGGGGTCGGAACAATATGTCTTTTCCTTCCACACTCCTCTACTCTGACATACATCTTCTGTCACACCACATATCATCATATCATCCTTCACACAATCCATCCATCTTTTTTTGGTCTACCTTTACATTTGTACCCATCTATCTTGAAGTTTAACATTCTTTTTGTCACGTGACTTTCATCTTCTTCCTCTCAATTTTTCAGTCACGGGTGCAACTTTCAAAGATCCCCTTATGTAATCATTTCTTACCGAATTTAGTAATTAATTTCTTACTGAATTCTTATCTCATACTAATATATAAAGCTGAAGAGTTTGTTTGTTTGATTGAACGCGCTAATCTCAGGAACTACTGGTCTGATTTGAAAAATTCTTTCAGTGTTAGATAGCCCATTTATCTAGGAAAGCTATAGGTTATATATCATCACGCTAAGGCCAATAAGAGCGGAACACCAATGGAGAATGTTTCGAAATCGGGGGGTTTTGAAAACAAATTCCACGCGGACGACGTCGCGGGCACAGCTAGTCATAGCATAAGTGTAATAACAACAGCCCATAAATATCCTACTGCTGGCCGCGGGACTCCCGTTATAGGGGAGCGGACAGTATCCCTTGCGTTTTTCCAAGGCGGCAGGTTTGACACGTCGGTGTCACAATGTGCAGGTTGCATCATGATGTTTTCCTTCACCGCTGTTAGCACGTGGTAATTGGAACAATATGTACGTTAGGGTCGAAAACTGCCTAAGTGGTGTATGCGTTGCGGCCAGGATCGAGCCCACGCCCTTTGAGTTCGGGACGCGTGCGCTAACCATTACGCTACCACGACTTATGAATTGAATTGAAACTCTTATCCTGCAGCAACTATCCCATTTTAGAGCATAAATTATCTTATGATCATATACGTTATGTAGAGTACATATTTAGAAAGTATCATGTAAATCATTGATTAGAAGTCTCTTAAGCTGGTATCTTAAAAATTTCAACACGTAAGAGACTTCGCAATACTTAATTAACAACTATAAGCCTAATATTACTTTGAAAAAAACAAAAACCGTAGAAAATAACGTTTATTTAGAGTTATTTAAAAGCGCATTATACATAAGGAGATTAACAAAAACCAAAGGTAAACTTAACTCTAAACACACCCTAACTCAGCAAATGCTGGTTGATAACAAACAACGCTGGTATTCCTTGTCTTCTTCCCCTGGTATTAGGGCCAAGCATTAATGTTACTTTCACAGAAAAAATTGTGTGTGTGTGCAGTTCACACCCAGTAGAAGTGAAACTTTAGAGAGTCACTCACAGATAATTCTTCTCTAACTTTTATTAATATAAATATATATTCCTTTGGCCTACACCCGTCGACTACATTAAGCTCAATTTTGGCCCATAATCGAGGACAAGCGAAAAAAAATCACATGATTATTATAATTCAAAATAAACTTCTTAAGAGTATCACTTTCAAATTTTCACCGTTTTACTCTAAAAAATATTATTATCAGTTTTATTTCGGTCCGAACTAGACATATGTTTAATCATCGATCTTATTGACTCTCTAATCTGTGCTGCACGGTGTAAAACTCGTATCTCATTCTCTCTCAAGCAAGTATTTCTTTCTTTCAAGTATTTATACCTAAGAAAATTTTAGACATATTTTGTATATTATGTATACATATATTTATAATATTTTATTTTATTTAAAAAAAGAAAATATTATATTTAAAATATGCATTATAAAATAAAATCCCGTTTAAGGCTATTTTTATAATGAATCTTGATAAAAGTCTGATAAAATTATTTACATAAATAATATTAAATTTATATTCCGCAACTTGCCAATACAGTTATGTTCAAAACTTGTTGCCATTTCTAAACACATTTCAAACTGAATTTTATCACACGTAATAATATGTTGTGAGTATCTCATTATAATAAAGATATATGACGAGATTCCGTTTTGAGTGGTGTTTTCTTTAATGCTGTTATTAATACATAAAGTGAAAGTGAGTTTATTTATTTATTTGTTGTTTTAGTTTTTAGTCACTATATTTATATGTAGTAGATACATATATAAATGATAGAATGAGCGATCACTTCCAGGCAACCTTTTTTTCTTTTAAAATGTTTAAGGAAATTTGAAAAAAAAGAAAAAATAATACAATGCATTGGTGGTACAAATAGCTGAACAGCTGCTGGACAACTGGGAGTAAGTATTTGAAACGCTGGGAGATTCTGTGCAATAATTCTTGAAGGATATTTGAATTAAAAAACATAACCTGACTGAAGGAGTGGAATTTAACCGAGGTAGAATTTTTTAAAATAATGTTATATTGTTCGTTAAATTGTTTTCTCAGGCTCTCTAAAATTTTGAAATAGTCGGGTGCAAAATTCCGCTAGGCGCTTCCAAACAAAAATAAATCAAACAGGCACGTTGAGAGCAAACATTGGGTTAGGATTAGTCAATATTATGTGTGACAGACGGCCGAAATTTTTTCCAGTCTGTTGTAAGATTTTACCAAAATTGAAGGTGGTGGTAGGCATTTCAAAAATGTCTCAACCAAATTTGGTTTAAACAATTGGTAATTTCAAGGATCAGGCGGTCAAATGACAACGTCAATGGTCGTTGTACAAAACCCTTCAATGTCCGTAGACGGACACGCTTTTGGCAGATTTATCTCTACCTTCACGATTATATTTTAACTTGTTATCTTTGTCTGGTCATGGATTTCATGACTAATCAATACCTATTTTTTTAAACATAGAGTATTGATGACGAACACAAATATGTTGTCATGCCTAGTCTTGTAGTTGGATAATTCTTCTCGAATGCTTCCTCACCTAAATACACTACAGATCTTATATAAATGAGATTTGGTCTACGATTTTAGAATAAGATTAATATAAAAGATTAAAAAGATCTGTCCAATACAAAACACAGTTGAAATATTTTAAATGAAAAAGTAAAACAGTTCAGTTTGATTGCTTTCATTTTTCTTGGCAAGAGACTAGTTGTATGTTTTATTTCACGACGAAACAATTGCTTGGAGTTTAATCAAAGGAAAATTATATAATTACGAGTATTCAAATATCTTTCAACTTGCGAATTTAGAAAAGTTTTACGAAAATATAGTACTTTGCGGTCAATTGTCTTTTATAAATATAGTGACGGTATATTTCAACGTACGATATGTTAACTGAATACATTAGTTAACAAAGTGTAACCTAGGCTATATTTAATTGCTCCGAAGATAGAGTAAAACGTTGAAGATTGTGGTGGATGGGCATCCACCACGGCCCATCCACCACAATATGGTGCCACGTATCGCACGTGGCCAGGTGTACTGCCAGGCCGAGCTGCAGGCGGTCAGTAGAGTTGGAAAACCCTGTCGCTGGCATTGATACGGTGGAAGCGGTTCGAACGCAGCTGTTGCGATGGCTCTCGTGGAAACGCGGGACTCTGACCGTCAGAATGACGCAGATACTTACCGGGCACGGTTGCTTCGATAAGTATCTGTGTCAGATTGCGGGCTGCTTGCCTTGACCCCAATGCCGCCAGTGTGGCGCACAAGACACGGCGTTCCATACGCTAGTCGAGTGCGCAGCATGAGCACCACAGAGGTTTGAACTCGAGACAATAGTAGGTCCAATCGATTCGCTCGGCAGCCTGGTGCACGCCATGCTGCATAGCGATGATCACTGGGTGGGTGCGGTCAATTTCTGCGAGGCTCTCATGTCTCAAAAGAAAGCCGCAGAACGAGATGGGGAGAGAGGTACAAGTGCGCATGCGTCTCGCGAGCACCGACGTCAGTAGGGGTCCCGGAGGCGCAGATATGCGCATGATCTCCCTGATCTCTCCTTGAAATATCGCTGCAGGGGTCCTCTAGCATCTAGGGAGCAGAGGAGTCTTCACCCCTGTTGTCGAAGTGAGTTTGCACTGCTTCCCGGGGCATTCTCAAGCATTGATGTGCTAGGATCAGTGTGGGCGTAACTACGTTATAAGTCTCACGCTCTTCCTACCACGGCGCGGGGCACATGGGAGGAGGGTGGTTTTATTGGAGTATTGAGTAGTCGAGTCTCCACACAAGCCGGTCGATTAGTGTTTGGATTGCCCCCTTGGGAATACCACTATAATCAACTATGGTCTAATCCCTAGCAAAGGACCCGATACTGTGCGAAATGCATTTCCCCCACCTTAAAAAAAAGACGACCAAAGCATAAAATATAAATAAAATAAGTATAAAAATACTGTTGTCCTCTAAAAAGTTCGCAATGTCAAGAGGACATAAATAAAAAACCATTAACAACTCCAATATGATTGATGAATTAAAATATATATTTTTCTATTCTTCTTAACTTTGCTGTTTACTGTCCACATTGTTCTTCCTTTTTTATTTTACCTCTTTCTGATTTAATTATACCTAGACACAATTTGTTAAAAGTATCCTCTCAGTCAGGTTGCCTGGAAGAGATCCCTTTAAGCGATAAGGCCGCCTTTTGTTTTGCTGTTAATTTATTGTAATTATTTATTTGGTGAACAATAAAGTATTTTCTATTCTGATTATGATTTTTCAGGATACGACCAATGTTACCCAGCACGAATTAGTAGATTGAGACAAAAAATTTCAACATTTTTTCAACAACACTCCTAATTTTTATATATTCACTACACTACAGTATTGTGTAGCAATATCTTCCTGTTAAATATTATCCGCTCCGGAAGTTTCCGGGAAAAATAATTGTGATATATATAACAGATAAACGGATATGACGGTTTCGTTACTGCCAAAACGCCCACGAAAGCTTAAAAATGTCCTATAAAAACTTAATTAATAAAAACACTGCAATACACTTGCAAGTGTTGGTGTTTGACGAGACAGTGCTTTTTTGCTGCTTCAAAAGCGCGAATGTTCAACGCTAATTTTGTTTATTAACATGTAATGAAGCAAGGAAATGTGTGTTTTATGAGATGCAATTAGCGTTTAAAATCGCGATGGATATTATTCTAGTGGTGGTAAGCGTTTTGGCCTGTGTACAAAGTCACCTTGACGACCAGTGGTGGTCTGTATAGGTATTTGTGCGCTGGCTTGCCTCCAGCTCGATGTAGGTCGGTTGTTCGCGCTCAGCTCACAACAGTTATTCCGATATCAATCCCTATATTAATTATACGCCCTTGTCTAATGTGTGCTTTCACGCTGTGTCAACATTGTAATATAATTCCTTTTTAAATGGTTAGTGGATTAGAATTAAAGTATTATTGATTGTCTCTACATAACAGATTGCCTTTTTTTACCAGGGGAAATCTGTTTGAGGACCTCGGCCGCGATAAGGGCAGATATTCAGACCTTGGGGGGATAATTCGCGACCCGTGTGTGGGATTCGCCAGGTCGGGGTGGCACTAGCATGTCCAGTCAGAACTGGTGCCACGCTATTGCCACTACCTGGTTAGGGATACCCACTAAAACCCCTGGGTGTTTCTTCCTTCGCCTTATGCCAGGGCTACGCATACATGACCTAGCCTCTCCGTAGCCCTGGCAGGCAAGGCCCACGCCCCTTCCACTGCCGGGGGATTGCTTTTATCCCCCGGCATTTTCAATCTCTCTAAGTGTGGGGCGGTCTGTAACTCGGCACACGGTAGGAGAGGCGAGCACGCGCGGAACACTCGCGCCCCCATTTCGACGGCATGTGCAGGTGAGTGAGAACCTCTATACCCCAAGAGGCCCCACCCGCGCCGCCCGCTTGCGGTGGCCGAAGGTCTTGGCTGGCCCTCCAGCGCCGACGAGTCCTCTTTTCGCGGGAGCGGAGCAGTGATGTGCGCTCACGCTCCCACTCCGCCTCCTCCTTCGCGAGCATGACGCGCTTGCAGAAGGAGGAAATGGCGTCCCATCCTGTTGCACTCCCGATAACAGATTGCCAACGCCTACTCAAATGTTATTCCATGGAAGAGTGAAACCTTTCAGAGGCAGACTTTACAGAGCCAAAGTACTATTCCGTGGACCATATCAGTTATATTTGATGCTAGCTTTGATATTTATAAATGTTTATTATATATAGATTCAACACTATAAAAAGAATAAACATTTCTTATGATAAATAGGTTCGCGTTTGACCACGATCACGCCTAATATTCACACGAGACTTGAAGATACCTGGATTATAATTTTTAGGAAACACGGTCTCTGGTAGTGCATTCCAAACTCTACCGTATTTAGAAGGGACGAGGAGGATAGTGGAACCTACAATAATTATACTGTGAAGGTAAATAGAATCCCACAAAATATATTTTTATATAATATTTTATCAATGGCAAATATGAATTGCAGTTGCAATATAAACTTTTAAAACGTCTCGACATTATTAGAATAATAATAACATTCTTTTTTCCTTTTATTGTGTCTTGGTCTTGCTAAGTATTCACTGTTTGCTACAACTCCATTAATTCTTCGGAAAGAAATTCTGTAACATGCTTCTGTATAAAACTTTAAAAAAAGAGCTTGAGATATAAATTGAATAAGAAATATAAAGAAACACAATTTTTTAGCTAGACGTGATGCTGGGGAGTTTCTTGCCGCTTCTTCTCCTTAACAGCAATAACACGTTGCGAAGCGGTGTGCATAGAATAGGAAGTAAATTTAAATTTTAACTTATATGTTCAAAGACTGTTCTCCAGTGGGACTTATTTTGAATAAAAACTTTTGAATTTAAATGAACAATTTTCAGATGAAGAAAGGTCTATTCTTTATTGTAATTGGAATTTAAAATTGAAATAATTATAATTATAATTCCTGGTAGATACGTAACGAGTCCACTTGAATTAGTAACCAAATATGTAAAGTAACAAGCGGAGTGTTACACCGCTAAATTGGATACGGCTTTTGCAGTAGACCTATTTATATTTAATATTATCACAAAGGTTTTACTTTACATATTATTTATTGGGTATAAACTAGAATTGCTAATAGTTACAGATTAAATGTCAGCAAATTAAAAATAACCAATTCAATTTAAATAATTCTATATTATTCACTTTATTAATTTTGCAAGCTGTCGCGGTCGGTTACCTTGATACTCTTAAAAAATATGCTTATTTCTAAATTTATCGCTAAGCTATTTAGTTTCGATAGTGTTTGGAGTCTACTGCAAATAAATTTCGCTCTATAGCCTGTTTAGTGTCATTTTTTATGTTTTCTTGTGAGTAAACGTGCAGACGGTTCACCTAATAGTAAGTGGTTATAATCGCATATAGACTACTGCAACACTAATGTAGCCGATACGTACCTCGTCAATACTTTAAATATTTGTTTTAGAAAAACCCCATATTGTAGCGTTCTGGAAAACGTTCGTTTTTTTATAATGACTAGGTCCGCGTTTGACTGACATTGCCCCTGATGTCAGATGTAAATTCAGTCTAAGATGAAGCACGCTTGCCTAGAAGATACCTGTTTACGCGAGACTTGAAGACACCTAGATTGTATTCTTGAGGAAAAACAACACACACAAAGCAAACAACATTGACGTGGTAGAGCCATGCTGGAATCATTATCACGATTTCTACTCTTGGGACCGGCTCAAATGTGATACTACACTCTCACAGAATATCGGCTTCAAAATTTGCCTTGAGCTAATAATTTCGTACGATGAGGTAGAGTTACGATGACCTACATTCCCTTCCCTTCGCTAGTTTCTTAAAGGTAGGCTATGCGGAATCGAGTTGTATGAAGTCCATGCCACTGCTATTTTTTCCTGTTTGGTCCTCCCACTTTACCCCCTCTATCCCTTCCTAAAGGCTGGTAACATCTTGGCTTCGCATCTGGTGTTGCAAACGCCTATACGCAACGGTAATAACTTTCATCTAGTACATGGGCCACCTGCCTGTTTGCCAGTCTCGCAAAATATAACAACTCAAGGGAGCTCGTATATAGCTTGCATATAATAACAGTTGATAAACGTCCCACTGCTGGGTTGGGGTCTCCCACTATAGGGGAACGAACAATATACCCGCCACGCATGCCGAAGGCGGCTTCGCTGTTTTGTTGTTTAGCTTCATCGTTGTTAGCACGCGGTAATTCTAACGATATGCGCACAAGTCAGAAAACTGCCTAAGTACTGCATACGTTTCGGTTAGGTTTAGGTTTTCCTCCGTGCAGGAACGGAGAAAGAATACAAATTCCTGCGACCGGGCGGCCTGTCGTAAGAAACGACAAAACAATCCATCGCCAGGTGGTAGGGCATTTGCCCGACTGGAAGGCTACCACCCCTGGTGTAGTGGTCTAGAGTATGCCGCCATAACAACTTTGAGTTTTGGTCGGACATCAGTGACCAGGTTCCAGTCTTCCTTAAAAGAGCAGCAGCGCAGTTGTAACGCCTTTCGTGTTGCTAATGTGCATAGGCGACGGTGACCACTTTCCATCACAGTTGGGCCGTAAGTCTGTCTGCTGTGCTTCAGCAATAAAACAAAAATAGGTATCGAACCCGCGACCATTGAGTTTGAGACGCGTGCGCTAGCCATTACGCTACCACGACTAGCTTGCATATATGTGGCAAAAAAGAACGAGCACCATGAATTGGTAAAGAATGGGGAGGTGGTATAGAATCGCAATGTAGGCACCAAGCCAAATAGTTAATTAGAACACTTCCCGTTGTGCCCTTAAATGTGCAAAAACTGTCAAATGGTTGCTAGATTTTTTTTATAAACTTATTATGAAACTAGGTTCTGCCCGCGTCTTCGTCCGCGTGGTGCGGTTTTTTAACTATCCCACGGGAACTATTTAATTTTTCGGGATCAAAAGTATCCTATATGTTGACCAGGGATATAAGCTACCACCATACAAAATTTCATTTAAATCGGTCCAGTCGTTTCGGAGATTAGCTGGTACAAACAGAGAAACAAAAAATTTTAAAAAATTCTAAATTAATTCTGTTTCATTTCTTACATCCCCCTGACTCGGTTTTTAGCATTTTTTTCATTGTACAGAAATTTGACCTCTACAATTATATTATATTGTTACAACTTAGCCAAAATTCCACGAAGGACGCCGGCAAATGTGAATGTACACCTGCCGGCCATAAAGCTCAAGTTTTATTACCTGCCCGCATTTGCATTTCTTTTATTTTTTTTGTGTTTAATATTTGTAATTAGAAAAGCCGCCTATTGTGAATTGTAATCCTCTATGTTAGGCAGTGGCCAGGTGTGGTTCTAAGAAATCATTGTTTATACAATCGTGACATATTGTAAGCTGAGTATAAAGGGATGGCCCGAACGGAGAGATCGGCAGTCAAGCGACGATTACGATACGAGCTAGACGTGTACATTCGATAAGCGATATAGTGACGGACTTTGCGCGTGTTATTTAATCGTGCAGTTTGTACTGGTTGTGTCCAGTTATATTTGTACCTGTTATACGTGTTTGTATAGTTCTAATAAATTCTATAAGTAATTCCAAACGGCATTTTAATTCGAGTCCCGCACTCGTAACAATATGTATAGAAGATGTTGAGCTTTGAATTAATCACTGTTGAACTCTGAGTCTTAGTTAATATCTAGTAATTTAGTCGTAGCATAAATATATGTGGTACATTTTTGATTAGAGACAAGAGCCTTGAAAACAATATTAGTCACCAGCCATAAACGACTCGAAATAATCTATTCCTGTAAAATATTTGGCAAGCATGATCCTTGTAAGTCATAAATTGGTTTTAGGTACAGAGTGAATTGTATCTGACTGGTTATGACCAGTCATATATAATTCACACTCTCATGAATAATTTGTTATTCGAGACATACTTTGTAGTTTGCTACAAAGTATGTCTCGATTCATGCACATTGGAAAGTTCCGTACAGGAAATAAATGTTCACTGTTTTGTTTAATTAGGCCACGGTATGGTAATCGAAAATATCACGTATCTCAAAAATTACTATAATTATAAAGATTTAATTATAACTTTTGTTTGGAAGTACTCGCTGACATGTCCCCATTTTCATTTTCAGGAAAATTGTTAGCCAGCCGCTCTATATAACTAGCAAGCGACAGCGCTGAACAGAAAGGACTTTCTCGTTTCGCAGGCCAGGACTCATTTTGGGTCGTTGAGCCGCAGCAGTTAATTAGTTAGAATTTTAACACACTATAAATATTTAAAAAACTAGAAAGTAAGAGGACACATTTTCGACTTAATAAATAGAGATATTTGAAAACAACTCACTTTTAGGGTGACTTTTTTACGTAATATAAAACAACGTCGCTTTCCGCGTCTATCTGCCTCCTTCTCTATCCGCTAACTCCTAAACCACGCATTGAATTTAAGCGGTTGTCACCATGAGTTAGATGATTTTTCACTGAAAGTTTATATATATATATATATATATATATATATAAAATTTCAAGAATCCTTCTTTCAATAATAACATGTCTTAAAAAAAATGGTAGGTTTGACAAACAGATTTCTACATATATTTACCTAATGATTACTAAAACGCACTCTGAACTCAATACTTGTAGGGCACGTGCCAAGTCTTCAGACATCTCAGGAGTTAGCCGCATTAAGAGAGATTAATTAACTATCGAGTCAAAAGTAGTACGTATGATTTTAGGGTTCTGTATATATAGCAAAAATGAAACGCTTATAGTTATGTCATGCCCCTTTGTGACCACGGGACTACCACGGAAGTATACACTTACGAGGAAAGAAAAAATGAAAATCGGTTTACAATTGACGGAGATATCGTTTTACGACGAAGTCATTTATCAATTTTCATGTGTTTTCTAAATCTCTGGAATCCACTGATCAGATCTTGACATGGTGACTATGGGACCAATTCAGGAGTATAAATATTCGATTAAAAAAATAATGAAAATCGGTCAACAATTGACTGAAAAATCGACTAACACACATACAAAAACATACAGATGAATTGTGAGCCTCCTCCTTTTGGAAATCGGTTAAAATAACATAAGCCCATAAATGCAACACTGTTTCCCGTGGGTCTCTATTTCAGGAGATAGAGATAATTCACTATAATGTAATCGAAAAAAGGATTCTTTTTTCATGCGCCTAGTATTAATTTTATTAATTAATTGTTGTGCCGTGAATTAATTTGAAAGTTAAAATTTGACATATATGGAAATACTCAATTTCTGAAATAAATGAATTATTATTATTATTATACTGTATTTATTTGTTCTCAAAAATTTTACATCGTTTTAAAAAATATATAAAGACATTTTTTATTAAAAAAAATAGATAACATTATTCTTTTATAAAAATACATCAAAAATAAAATACACATTCAATAAAAAAATATAAAATCTTGCAGCTAACCGCCAGCGGGGCCTAGGCTCCAAACTACCGGTGGTTAGGGCTCCAGAGACAAGAACCTCCTCACAATTCGTGCCCTGTCCAAGAGTGCTGCCTTCTGTATCTGGCCCTTCACCCAGCTTCCCAGCGAAAGTCTCTCTAGATGACGGTCAAGGCTTTTCGCTATAAGACCATTGACGGTGACAATTATCGGCACAATGCTCGTCGACTCCAGACGCCACATAGCGGTAACCTCGTGAGCAAGATCTAAGTATTTACTTAGTTTTTCTTTTTCTTTCTTCACGAGGTTATCGTCATGCGGGATACTGGTGTCAACGAGTATTGCTCGTCGCGCAGATCGATCTATTATCACGATATTAGACTTATTGGCTACAATAGTCCTGTCCGTGATAACTGATCGATCCTAGTAGAGCGTGGCACGACTGTTTTCAAGAACTGGCTTCGGCGAGTACTGGTAATAAGGCACCTCCGTTTCCACAAGACCGTATCGAAGGGCAAGTTGCTGGTGGATAATCCTGGCTACAAGGTTATGTCTGTGCAAGTAATCCCGTTAGAAAGATGATATTATTATTATTAACTATGGATTTCCAAAATGTTCCATATTTTAAACATTTTAAAATTTAATACATTCGGATGAAACTAAAATGACCGGTTTAAAGGACCTTGGAGGATGGCAAAACGTTCAGGTGATGAGGTGTCAAGTCGTCATTAAAACCATCTTTTGCACTTTCGTTGGATACTTCAAGCAATGAACAAGAAAATGTAAAATTAAATAATAAAACCACGTAGTCCAGGTGAGTCTCGTGCAAGCTATGGATAGAATTACAAACCAAATATTTCCCAGTAGCAGAGAAATCACTCCTAAAATATTCAGAATGTGCAAATGGCACATTACTAAGTGCGAGTGCGGCGAGGTGCGTGGGCGAGCGCTGAAACATGGAAAGCACGCCGTCAAATGTACTGAAAACAAATAAAATCCTTCACACTTGATTTTAATTGCGTATTAAAGCAACTGTTTTATTACAACTGTACAAGAAACTAAACTGCTCCGACATTTCTCGTAAATTTAATTCGATGAAATCTGAAAGCATTATGGATATTTTTATATTCAATCTATTTATTGGTTTTAATTATAAAGGTATGATTTCATCTTTATACAGGTTACTGTTTGAAGGCGAAAATTTTTCTCGTCGTTTTTACAGATTTAAATTAAAAGAAATTCGACCGTAAAACCAAAGTAGACGGACGGTTCATTTGTTTTAGAATTTCGATAGAAATGAGGCACTGTCAACTTTGAAAAAGAAACAAATTTAATTGTTAAAAAAGATTTCATATGTGACTTTTAGACTGTTTATCGGTTATTTATTATTTAATAGTGTTTCATAAATTATGGAGTACTAGCAGTGCCCGCGACTCCGCCCGCGTGGATTTTTTTTCGCGGAACCCTAATTTTGAAAGTAGCTTAAGTTACTCCTTATAGCATAAGTTATCTGCCGCAACAAACAGACAAACAACAATTTAAAAAATGTTTTTTTAAAGTACCGCATTCTTTTATATGCATTTAGTAAAAAACTGTTATTTTGAAATTACCAACAAACACTTCAATTTTATTTATTTGTATAGATTTTCAAGTACAAATTCGTGTTTAATGTATAAAATATTGTTGTGTATAAGCAACTAATAGAAATAAGATAAAAATAAAAAAAAGTTTATGATAAAATTAAAAACGACAAAACATGAAAACGAAAAAGCAGTTAATAAATTCAGATGTAAAAAACATTTTTAAACAATAAAGTACGTTTTATTTTTTATAAAACATGTCTCATTTTGTACACAGAGTAATTGTATATATACTAGCAAAAAGCGGTGCTTTAGGAGGGTTCGCGAAGTTTTATACCTAGTAATTTAATTAGTTACTGAATATTTATTTGTGCTTAACCAAAAAATTACGGCGTATTTTTAACTAAACAACATTCTGTTTACATGGATATTCGTTCTTTAGTTTTCGAACAGATGGCGTTAGGAATATTATATAATTCTGTTGGAGAGGAAATAAAATAGCGAAATAATGTAAAATTAAAGGTTTTTGTATTAATGAATTAGTCTGAATGACTTTTTTTAATATGACATATAATATATTTAAATTACACGAATTCAAACTAAAATAAAATAAAACCTATTTTGTCGTGAAAAAATCCTAATTATTAAAAAAAACTATTTTCTATGTGTATAAAATAATATTTTTATGACTGATAACAAACACATTTAGAAATAAATTGAAATTACTATTTCAAAGCCCAGATTTGAAAGTGATAGTTTCTCAGAAAGTGTATCACAAAAATGCATAGATTGTGGAAAAATTACGGAATCTGTATAAGAAGCGCGACAATTGACTTGGCAATGAAAATATAGCACATTTCGTCCTACATTATTTTTCTATAATATATAGTACAGTTGGTTAAATACGATAGGTACTACATATTATAACACAGTTGGGAACCCTAGCCGGGACTGCTAGTATTATATAAAAATAGATTCCTGCACTTCTCCTCCATATGAACTTAGGTATGTCAAATCTTACACTCGTCCGAGCGCACTATGCTTTTAAAAAGAGTATTAAAAATTTATTTAATTAGGGCGAGCGAATTGAACCTTATCAATCACTGTCCCGCTTGCACATATTTGTGGTATATTTGACGAAAAAACTGTCAGACGTCTAGATTTAGAATTTCAGATAGTAATTTAAATTCATGTCCAGACGTTGTCATTAAAATGTAATCATGTAAACATAATGGACAGGAATGAAAGGAAGAAAGAAAAATATTTATTTCTAATAGCGACACTCAACCCAAAATAAGTAGTAACATAACAAAATATAGACATAATTATACAGAAATTGTTTGCCGCAATATTTTAACAATCAGACTGTTACTACTGACGCCATCTGTTAGAAAATTATAAGCTTAATATATTATGTATATTATTATATGAAAATTAAATACTTACTTTGTGTTTTATTTACATCGTCTTACAATTTGATAGAAATGCAAGGTAAAAATATAAAGTTGCGCTTTTATAGATAGTAAATAGACAAATACGAAAATCATTTTACTTTAAAGACATACGCGTAACGCCATCTATTTTGCTTTCCGCAGAAATAATTTCAAATGACACAGCGTAAGAAAGAACTTGGACACAAACTACAAACAGTAACAGTTGAAGCAAAAAGAAATAGATATTTACGCTAGATGGCACTTTTTTAGCTTGTTTTTATATTTTAAATGCAGTTTCCATTGCATATTCCATTTACTTTAGTGTTATATTATATAGACTATATTATTGTAGTTTCAAAGACATCTTTGTTCTTTCTTTCTTCTATTTAAAATTTCATTGACGTTTTCGGGCTGGATCGGACGTAAAGGAACGACGAAAGGTGTTTTAGAGTAGAGCCTCTGATACGCTTCCATACATTCGTGAGCCCAATTATAAAAAATTGAGTGATTTTATGAATTATTTTTATTATGTTGACATTTTTATAATTGTAGTGGGTTTATTTTGAGTCAATTAATAGTATGGTGTGTTTTTATATAATTGTTGAAATTCATTCACATAAATCGATTATGGTAATCGATAACATATTTGTGACATTATTTTTAAGATTTCTCGTCTTCTAGATAGATTTTAGGGCTGATTTTTTACATTTCGTAACAGAAAAATATAATACTTTTTTAAGCCGTAGCTCAACTCATTATTTCTTGGTCTCCTTTAAAAATCAGTAATGATATCAGTTTAGCTTCAAGACGTTTTTGCGTTTGTAGTAGTTAGTGTACGGTTAGCATATAAAGAAACTAATACGTTTTGTATATCTTTATAGGCAGGTACTTAATATGAAACTAATCACATTAAACGATATTAAAATAATAAATATTAATATTAAACATAATTTTTAATACTAAATTTCTTCAACT
The DNA here is from genome assembly GCA_039645545.1 of Dendrolimus houi. Lineage (NCBI taxonomy): Eukaryota > Metazoa > Arthropoda > Insecta > Lepidoptera > Lasiocampidae > Dendrolimus > Dendrolimus houi. The sequence continues at coordinate 25,432,181 of CM077123.1, read as the reverse complement.
CCAGACATTTCGTAATCATCCTTTTGACGGCCTCTGTGGTTGAGCGGGCTAAGCCTTTGCCGGCTTACCTCACTGCAACGCAGAGGCTCCGGGTTCGATTCCTGGTATAGTAAATTTCGGAAACGTATTTTCTCCGTTATTTACTATGGTCTGGGTGTCTGGGATCGGCCCCAGAATGGTCCGTTGTATATTACCTATAACACAAGCGTAACTTGCTTAATTTAGGGATCTACAGTGTGTGTGTTTGTCTGCCGATTTATTATTATTATTTATTATCCTTATCCTCACTTTCATTCTGTTGCAGCGGCGCTGGATTTAGTGATAAGAGAACTGTGTCAAAGTAAGAAAATGGGAGATTTGGACAATTTTGAAGGGTATTGGGAAGAAGGGCACGCACTTACCTGGTTAATGGGCATGAAATGCGGTTGCTCCTCTTCTCCGCAATGCACTTCACTGGTCACTATTGTATTTGTTTATTTTTATAATGTATTTAATTATTAATAAATGCGGCGAGGTAATGGGGTTTATATAATTTAGAGTATTTGTTGTTTAAACGGTGCGGGCGCGGAACAATATTAATTATTTTATTATATAATATATTTTATTATGCCGGGCGATTTAATTTAATTTATGATATGACAATGAAAATGAATCAACGTGACGTGCCAAAGGGGAACGTGCCGTTAAATTTAAAGGAAGAATTTAGATTAATAAAAGAAAAGTTTGTATATGCCGAAAGCAGGTTACTTGGACCGATTTTGACGGAAATTTCACTTGCAGTTAGCTAATGTTATAAGGAGAAACTTGACTACATTTATTTTAGAAAAAAAATTGAAACGCCCACGCGCACCCCGCCACCGTCGACGCAATGGACGGCAAATTTAATTAACTTCCAAGCGTGCGAAGTCGCGTGTAACTGCTAGTGTATAATATCGCATAAATTTTACCATTCGTAGCGCCTGTTGTTTTTATTATAGCAATTGTAGACGACAACTAAACATTGCTTAAGCAAGCGGCCACCATCATCATCCGACCCTTAAATAAATGTTTTAAATCGATATCAAACGATTCATTTCTTGAATAAATCAAGCAGTGATCTAAGCTTGAATTATTCATTTGCATCGAATACCGTTGTGTATTTTCAGTTCTGTGCTTTTAAACCAAAGTGATTCAATTTAGTTGAACCGACGGCTGTCACAGTATGGTATACATATTTCAATATAAAAAAATCGAATAAATAAAAGTGGACCCCTTTTCGAAGTTTTTGTAGACACACATCAGCCGGCAGACAGACAGACAACGTCAGCCATGGGATTTAAGCTCCGAACAAACGAATCGGATTTTTAAAAAATAAAATCTCTTAACTTATAGATTTATGAATGTTTTTAATTTCCTATTACTGCGCAGATCTTTCGGTCCTTTTAATTTACTCAGGTTATTCATAGAATGTTTTTTTTAATTATATAATAGATTGCACTGTAAGCATCCATAAGTTTTTGCTTCTCTTATATAAGTAAATATTAATAAATACATAAATATTTATATTAAATAAATATTTTTTTATATATAATTAATTATTTTTGAAATAAATTTTATATTACAACGGTACAATGATTATATATATTATTTTATTTATTATTAATGATTATGTGTATTTTTAAATGTATTATTTTTTATGATGTCTTTAAATAGGTAATAGTTTTATCATTATTTAACTGCATTGTACATTATGTATTATTATGTGTGTTGTATTGCCCTTCGTGACTTCACTTGCTGGTCCCAGGCGGAAGAACAGCGCTGGTTTTAATTGGTCAGCATATGTTAAGACTGGGTCCAATTTTAGGACTTATTGTTTCTATTATTTTACTGTTTGATACTCTGTATTGTTTTTGTACTAAATGAAATATTTCTTTCTTTCTTATACGTGTAGATGTATGTATGTATTAGAAGAGCACGACTTCTTCTTAGGCACCAGAACCCTTTTTTTACGGGAGGAATCCGCGTATAAGGATTAGCCACCCCGGGGGAAACGCTGTGGGGACTGTGAGATTCACCACGTCGGGGTGGCACAAGCACCGCATGCAAGTGTTATTGACACGAGTTGGGGATACCCACTAAAACTCCTCGGTGTTCCGTCCTTCGCCTTTTCGCCAGAGCCACAAGTATTTATTTTTGCCATCTTGCAGGCCCTGGCAGGCAGCGGCCCCTAAGGCCTCTTCTAAGGTGTCAGAACCATAAAAACAAGAGAACAAAGAAAGAAAAAATATTTATTTAGAACTACATCAGGAATCAAAACATACTTATAAATAAGAAAATACAACTAAGAAATGAAGTTCTAAATCGGTCCTAACTCAGCATGATGCTGGTTGATTGAACCAGCGCTGGTCTTCTGCTAGGGCCGTTACATTGATTCACGGATAGACAACAATCCCGGTGATCCTCCAAACACGCAATGCCCATGCTGTGGGTGGGTACGTTTATGCTTTCTACCACAAATTTGGGCGAGTTTCACCTTTAGTTATCGGAATCCTAAAAATGAAAAAATATAACTAACCATTGTTTTTTTGAGTAGGAGAACAAGCAATTGTGTATGCTACTGTTTATTCTACGGTATACACAACTATTCCCTTGTCTTACTGTGATACTCAAAAATAATAAAGGATTGAAGGCCTAAAGAGGCCACCTTTGGAAAATCGCCCGGTGAAATTGACTCGTGTCTACATATACTGGTAGTTACATAGCATAAATTTCCACTTTATGTTGATGCTTTTCATACTCATAATACGAACCTGCAAAAGCGGCCGCTTTAAGCCCTCTGATATCTTGATTTACTTAAATGGCAAACAGGTTTGAGCAATGGAGTTAAATAAGAAATTACACTGTGTCTAATTAAGATTATTGACGACTTATACATAATAATTATGTATACACAATTTAAACTTGCTGCAAGTAATAAAACAACATTTAGCGGTTTTCAGCGCGATATTTTATTTGATTATTAGAACGCAGTTTTATTAGTGAACTAGTCGCGAAAACTTAAGAAAATACTATTTGTTACAAGTAATAAATTTAAGAAAAGTTAGATAGATATGTTTCTGTATTCTGAGGTTAGAGGTTCATCTATCGATGAATTGGTTTTTTATGAAAATCCTATCAAACAGATGAGAGAATCGCATCTGGGCGTATGGCGACGCGGAGTTATTCCCAGAACGCGTGTGGGGCGGCGGCAAGGCGGGGCGGGTCGAGCGGGGCGGGGGTGCGCGGGCGCCGCGCTCAGTGTGCCGGCGCGCGCCGCCGCCGCCATGGGCAACCACCACTCCGGCGCGCACAACTTACCCAAACCGCCCAGGAAGAACGTGCACTGGAAATCAGCAGGTAAAGGACACACCCCACACAGACACCACAAGGCCGACGACCCGCGACATCCCCCGCATTGTTCACACACAGCCGAACGAGGCCCCAGTTTCTATATCTATTTTTAAAAAGACGGCGCGCTGCGATTCCTAAAGCGTGGCACAACAAAACAAATCGTAAGACCGTCCGCGTTCATGTAACGATTATCACGCGTCTAATTTTGAAAGGAGATTTATGCCAAATGGCTCCATACCGGTAGAGGCGAGATTATTGAACATAGGTTATCGCTCTATTTGACGTAGTTCAAAGGAAAATATTGTACAGATATGAACAATTAACAATACATGATATTGTTTTGGCATTTCAGGACGACCAGCTGCGCCCGGGAAACCAGATATCATTCCGATACTTTCTGATGATGAACCTAATGCAATTACGCTACGTTGGGCACCGGCAGTGCATGATGGGGGTGCTCCTCTGCACGGCTACCAGGTAGAGTGCAACCGACTCGGGTCTGCAGAATGGATTCGCACCGCGCCACCGGTTGTAATACGGCCGGAGCTAGTCCTCTCTGGGCTGGAACCACCGCACCGGTACCAGTTCCGTGTCGCTGCTCTTAACGCTGTCGGGCGCTCTGACTACAGTGATTTGTCAGATGTACTTACGGTTAGCTCTGATCGTGCCCAACACGAACCTCCTGTGTTCATTCAACATTTAGAAGATGTCACGGCTCTAGAAAATGAAAAAACCGAATTTCGGGTAGCTTTTAGTGGAATCCCACCACCAACAATAGGTTGGTTTAAAGATGATTACGAAATATTCAGTAGCAGACGTACTGCGATTACGACAAATGAATCCTCGAGTATTCTGTTATTTCATCAAACGTTACCAAGTGATGAAGGCGAAATAAAATGTACAGCAACAAATCGAAACGGACATGCCGTGACAAAAGCACGTTTATCCTTGGAAGCAGCGCCAAAACTACGGTATCCTCGACAGTACGAAGACGGCTTGTTATACGAAATAAACGAAACCGTGTTTTTAAAAACGACTATTGTAGGTAAACCAGCTCCTGAAATAGAATGGAGACACGATGGTCAACCAATAATTCCCGACGATCGAGTGGAAATTTCTAACACATCGAAATTTTCAGTACTCAAGATACACACGGCCCGTAGAAGCGATAGGGGGGAGTATCAGATACATGCCAAAAACTGCATTGGCGAAGATACAGCCGCATTCCTCGTTACGATTACTGCACCGCCGGATCCACCGCAACGTGTTTCTGTCACGAGGCAAGTTGACAAATCTGTCACTCTAGACTGGGAAGCACCCGAGGACGATGGCGGCTGTCGCATTGGGAATTACGTTGTAGAATATTATAGGAGCGGTTGGAATGTTTGGCTAAAGGCGACTACAAGCCGAAAAACTAATGTAACGTTGTTTGATTTAATCGAAGGAAGCGAATACAGGTTCCGTGTCAAAGCTGAGAGTCCTTATGGCATGAGCGCCCCGAGTGCGGAATCAGCGACGGTGCGTATTCCGGGTCGTGCTGTTGATATGGAGTTCTTAGCTGTTGAGTCAAGAATTATCAACGAAGCTTTAACGCGGGAAGACGGCGAAGACTTACCAGTGTCGCCGGCACCCCGACGCAAGCGAGCACAAACCGCCCAGCCTGAGCGTCAGCCGCTGCAAAGGCAGAACCGGGCGTCATCGCCTAAAGACGAAAGAGGAAGCAATGAATTTATGCTTTTACTTTACCCAGAAGCCCAAAAATTAACAGAGAAAAATGGTAAGCTGATAAATATTCTTTTGATAAAATAACAGATTCTGAAATGATTTTCTTAATCATTCCATAGTGTTCCTAAAACGTACTTACAGTATTTAGAGTCTTCTTCTGTATTTCCAAATATAGTAAGAGTACCGCGCGATACTGTTTCTGCAGTTTACGCTAGCGAAACCGTAAGATGAAATTTTGTATTGGCACTTTATTTATGAGTTTTAACATCCCGCATCAATGTTTAAGGAATGAATACTTAGACATACATTACATAGATTTGTGTTGTGTAATCATATGTTTGATTTTCTAAAACTTTATTTTATTACATTCTCTTATTTAAAGCTTTGATTTAGCGAATGTGAATTTTTATATTCTGTGATTCTTGATTTATATTTTATTAGTATACTTTATGTAATCTTCGCCAAACTAAGACGTCTTCAAATTAACTGTGAAAGGCTTCGCAGTGACTGATTTTTTTTTAAATAAAAAGCGTCTACTGTCTAGTCACATATTGCTACCCGAAAACGACCACAAAGTTGAGCGCAGTCTTTGACCATTTTATGTTTTGTTAGTTACTTTGTTCAATTTATATTACAGTTCGAAGATATATTTCACTCTATTAATATATAGATATTAAAAATATCAAAAGGAACATCCTATTTCAGTGTTAAAGACTAACTTTGACTGAAACAGTCAAAGTGGTCTATAAAAAGTAAAATATGATACCATAGGTTAACGTTTAAATAGATAGACGCGCATATGTGGCCTATAAATACTCACGTCCAGACATACTAACAGAGCAGCACACGCTAACAAAAAGCCGAAACAACGCTACCTCATGTGTGTATATGCATTGTTGACCGCAATGGTTTCTGCGAAACTTGCTCTTAGCTTCGAGCTTCTGCGAATTAGCGTCTATTTTCTGAACTTTAGTAAATATAACCGTTTGATTAAACAATATCGAATGTTCTGGGTAATTATGAAATACAAAATATAAATCCGTTATAAGTACATTTTAGTCGCTTCAATTACTTACATGAATTTACGCTAAATGCGAATTTTCAACGTTAGATATATATTTCTGTAAAATGCAGTAAAATCTTTTGTTTTTTCGGTTTCAGACACTCAATCAAAAAGGGAATCTATACAACTTGATTTGGACGCATTATCTCCACCACAAATTTCACTATCGGCGCCCGAATTGAGCACACGATGTATCGTACCATTTAATGCGCTGCGTAACGCTGTTAGCTCTTCGCAACTTCTACATGAGCGTGCCATGGCACGATTCTACAAAGCTATGGCAATGAAAGAGGAGCAGACTAAAAACAATGCCAATAAACCTCCAAAGCTAGAAGGTAACAACAACATTCCGCCAAGCAATGCTGACCAACTCCAAAATATTCATGAGGACCAAAATATTCTAGTATCACCGAAAGAGCTCGAAGAACCGAGAATCAAAACACCTGAAATTGTAATACAAACAGATTCTTTGGAAGGTAAAGAATATAAATATGAATCTCGCCAAAATTCACATGATTCTGAAACGTCAGAAGGCAAATGGCAGCAAATGTCATTCGATGAAGACTACACCGCAAGTACGGTTTCCACAGATGGCGACTATTCTGATGACGGCAGTCTAAATGGAGATTATGACAGAAGCAACCAATATGTTAACGAAGAAGATACATATAACCCCAGAGACAAATTATCTCGACCTTCACCTATAAAAGAGTCGATGGATGAAGATGCTTCTGAAAAAGAAATAATAAAACCACTTACACTACCCGATCCTAATTTTGTACCAAAGCCCATATTGAAAAGACGAGAATTAGGTAGTCCTGAAAAGCAATCAGTATCAGTAACCAATAAGCTGTCACCTCCACTTGACCGGAAATCCAAGTTCCAAGAAAAGAGTAAGAGAGATGAAAAATTAACTATATTAAAAAAGATAACAAAAATGCCTACACAGAAGCCGTTTAATTTTCCCAAAATATTAAATAAACGTGCAAAAGAGTCTGGACAAGAAAAAGAAAGCAATTCTACGATTTCAAAGCCAAAAGATATCCCTAAAGTAGAAAAACCACAAGATAAATTAGACGAAGAAGGAAGAACGATAATTGATTACTACGGTAACATAGTCAAAGAATATGGAAGTCAGAGAAAATCTACGACTCCAATTTATTTAAATACCGACGAATTAAAAAATGTAGCTGAAAAGCAAGAGGTAGATAAAAGCGAGAAAAAACCGGTACCTAAAAGAATAATAAAACAGAAAAAAGCTTTATCTAATAAAAAAAATGAAAATCAGACAGTAACTCAAAATAGTTCACTAAATTCGATTGTAAGACCGATGAAAACGAAACAACAAAATAATATTAACAAGTCAAAAGTAGAAAATAGAGACACAACGGCAGTCCCCAATAATAAGGAAAATCAAAGCAAAGTACAAAAGAAAGTTACCCAACAAATATTGTTAAAGAAAACAGAGCGAGCGACTATCGTTATACCAATAGACTACCAAGCGCTCGAAAAGAAGGCCAAAGTCAACATAAGATCCGCGATAGACTACACTGTTGACGTATGTTTACTGTTATTGGCCTTTTGGGTATACTTTTTCAAAGACGAACGTTTGGCGATTCCTTTTCTCATCCTCATTATATATCGACAACTGCAGGAGACTCTTTTGTTTAATATCCCGAAGTGGATCAAGGGCCACACTCCTAACTGGCTTAAGAAGAAATCTTCTTGACCCCCCCTTCCAAAAGACATAATTATTGTGCGTTAATTTGATTGAATTGTGAACAATGTATGTTGTGTGATATTGTGTATTACTATTTATTTAATTATAATTTTACGAACTTATTTGTAATATTATCTGTATTCGTCCCATTTATGTAAATGATTAAATCCAGTGGGCCTCGTCATTTCATTAACCTATTCTCCCTAAATGTGTATATTTTTTTACAAAATTTATAATGTTTAAATTAAAATTACAATCGATATCAATACGAAAACATACTCGTTTCATATCGCAGTTTAAAGTACAACGCACAGACTGTGTTCCTTATAGACCACCTCGTCAAGTGAAAGATCCAAAGGCATGTGCTCATAAAGACAGAGGTCTTGTGTTAGGGGTATACTTTAACGAAAACGTGAAAGGTGAACCTGCAATCTTAACAGCGAGCGCTGAGAAATATAACCAGACAAACAACGGTAAGCTCTGGGATATGTTGAAGTTAACCCCGATACCTAAGCTAGGCGAATCCCGTGTATTTTATAATTTAGATCCACACTTCGGATATGTTGCTGTGGCGGGTTTGGGTAGCGAGTGTCTGGCTTTTAATAAAAATGAACAAATGGATGAAAGTAAAGAGGCTATAAGAATAGCTGCCGGTGTTGGAGCGAAGTCATTGCAAACATTTTGTCCAAAAACTATCCATGTAGAATCTTTCGGAAATGCGGAAGCAGCTGCAGAGGGAGCTGGTTTAGCCATATGGAGGTTCCAAGAATATAAAAACCTCGCTACACAGAGGATTACACCAAAATCTAGGCTCTTTTTATATGATGATTGTGATATTGATGGATGGAACGTCGGACAAAGAAAGGCAGAATCACAGAATTTGGCACGTTATCTTATGGAAATGCCAGCAAATAAGTTAAATCCAACTTCTTTTGCTAAAATAGCAGTAGAACTTCTCTGCGAACTAGATATAAACGTCGAAGTTAAGACACAAGGGTGGGCAGCAAATCACGAAATGGGTGGCTTTGTAGCCATAGGAAAATCTTCAATTCAGCCTCCTCTGTATGTAGAGATAAGCTATTACGGGGCAAGTGAATGCTCTCGGCCTATAGTACTCATCGGAAAAGGAGTTACTTTTGATAGCGGAAGTCTAGACTTAAAACCTCCTGAAGATCTGCGCTATATGCGAGGCGACATGGCAGGAGCCGCCTGCGTTTTAGCCATTGTAAGGTCTGCAGCTAGATTAAAGTTACCCGTTAACATCAGAGGCATATTGCCTATGTGTGAGCTGATGCCAAGTGGGAGCAGTCCCAAATTCGGTGATGTTGTGTGTTGTGCTAACGGAAAGTCAATTCGCATAAGGCTGCCATCACGCGAAGGACGTCTCCTTATTGCGGACAGTCTCGTGTACGCCCGAAGGTACTGGCCAAAATTCATCATCGATATAGGTACTATGTCTAAAGAACTGGTGCATACATTAGGCGGTAGCGCGTGTGGTTGTTATACAAACTCTGAGGAACTTTATTGTTACTTAGAATCAGCGAGTGGACAAACAGGTGACAGAATATGGAGGATGCCACTTTGGAAGTTTTACGAGGATCGTATAAAGGACTGCCAAACTGCGGACGTGGCAAACACAGGGAGACAAAAATTCGGTGACTCGCCCAATTGTGCAGCTTTCTTAAAACAATTTATCTGCGACAGCAAATGGATACACTTAGATACTTATAACGTTGCTTATTCAAAAGGAATCGACTATCCATATCTCCAACGCGGAATGACTGGTAGACCTACCCGAACAGTTATCGAACTTATATTACAACTACTCGCCAATTCTAAATTGTAAACCAAACTGTGAGAATTCTTCTTAACTGTTTTTTTTAAATAAAATATACTCAATGATTGTTAATTCATTTTATTCTTTAGCAGTTGCAAATTATGAAACGCTTCACAATAAAAATGTAGATAAACAGGTCGGATATTTAATATTTGTCATTGATTAAGTAATCGCGAGCACATTGGACGAATTTCTTAACTTCGTCATTGCAATTTAAGGTTTCTTGGTTATGTTGAAGATAGCAAAGTACGACAGAGCACCGTTCTTCTACGCAAAGACATTTAGGTTGCTCTACAGCAGCTGCGACTAGTTCAACCACCCTATCAACGGCAGCGATGCAGTCCAATAATTCTCGACAATGAGCTCTCAATTTTAAGCAGACTTCTTCAAACAAAACTTCATTATTTCTCTCAATAGCTCTCTTACACATCTTCTCGGATAAATATATACGCTTAAACGAATTTGCCTCATTTCGAAAGTTGCACGAATACAATTGACTATTAAAAGAACAGAATAAATTTTGTAATGTCGCAAACATTCTGTAGAATCACTATGGCATCGGTTGCAAAATGAAAATCATGTTACGTTCATGATTCTTTAATATATTTAAACACATTTGTATGCTTAAGCTAGAAACGTGTATGGCACATTTGTTATATTAATTATAATTATGTAGGAACGTATTACTAAAACTATAGATAAATACAAAATAGAGATGATCAAAAACACTAGTTTCATTTTGAAATTATTATGGAATTGTTTAAATGCAATGCTCAAAAAATGATCAAAAAAGTTTTATTCAAACCATTATACCAAGAAAAATATATTTTCATATATAAAAAATATAGTTTAATCTTAAGTAGAATATCATGGTATGTATTAATAAATAACATAAATTAAATAGATATCCATCCGTATTGAGCTTTTTTAATTAAAATTGTTTATGTAAATTTTATTGCTAGGAGGCTGGGTTCCGAAGATATAGCAGAAGAACCCTTGAAATCAGACTCAAATTTAAATTTTTGCGGTTTTTCATCAATAACTTGTTTGTTTCTTAACCGATTGGGGTCATTCTTTTTGCATTCGATTCCTTATAGTTTCAGATGATCCCATATAAAATCATTGGTATTAAATCTTGAGTTCCGAAGATACAGCAATAAATCCACAAAATCAAGTAGAAAACGTTATAGTGATTGACGTCTGAACTTTTTTGTTTCTGAACCTGAACTACTACGAAGATATTCTGAATCGAACGCAAAAGAATTCCTCAAAATTAACCAATAATTAAGTAATCTAAATTTCATTATTATCGGACTTTGGGATTCGAAGATGTAGCAAAAATTCTTTAAAATCAGATAAAAATGTGTAATTATTGAGGTATGTTATTCATAACTTTTTTATTTCAAAACCGACTGATCATTCTTTTTGATTTGGATTTAGTACAGCGTCAGATTAGTACCGTATAAATGTCATTGCTATTAAGCCTTGGGTTCCGAAGATATAACAGAAAATTACTCAAAATCAAATAGAAAACGTATCGAAAAATATTGCTAGATTTATGATAATACTAAAACGAGTAGGTAACTAATTACGATCAATAACGTGCTGTACTAGGCTCGACGAGGACTGGGAAATTGTACAATGGAAATCAATAATGATAAACAGCATGATCGCGTAAATTGAGTTATGAGATCCGTCGTATTTAGAAAACGTAGAGTTGAGATTCAAACGAAAATGCTGCCTGGTGACACCAGACGATGGACGTAATCATTTAATTAAACAATTTTCGTCAAGCACGTAAACCAATAGATCACTGTATCATCAACTGGTATACATTTATTAACTGTCCAGCATGTCCCAGCGATTCTTCATTAATTTAAATTTGAAGGCACTTACTAGAGGTTCTTAAGTGCATATACATAATTTACGTTAGAGCTGCGCTCAGCAACGTTTTCTAAATACGCTTCCGTTTCATCACCTATCGTTTCCGCATTCATTATTAGGGATACTATATAGGTAACGTAATTGAAGTCAGCGCTAAACAAAACATAAAAGTTTACATTTGTACAATATAAAAACACCGCAAAATGTAGTAATTTTTATGTTTTACTCAGCACCGACTCCAAGATGTTGTAGGAAAGTTTATTTTTTGCTTTTCAGTCAGTCTTAAAATCGGTTTCTTTTTCGTTAGAATATTTTTTATTTGTTACATGTTTCAAAACACCCAATTCGAAAGTAATTTATAATAGGGATTACCATCGCTCCAAAGTCTGAATAGCTCTTAAATTTTACATGGTTGTACAAATATAGCGTCATTTGTCATTTTTTGGAAACAAGTTTTTTTACATTAAACAAGTATTTTGACAATTGGACAACATAAAAGTGTAGGGTGCTCCGTATAGGGTGGAGGAGCGAGATGGATTGCTCCTCCGTCTTAAAGGAAGATATTCCAGCGAGGCTAGTGTTGTTCCTCGCAGGCCTAGGCCAATTGTTATATTTGAAAATTTGTATATATTCTTTGTATGTTTCGGGAAACGTTTGGGACCTCTATTATTGCATAGCGCCATCTATTGGCTTGTAAGTGTCCCACTACAAAAGCTGTATTCTGACTAGTCTTAGTTTATATGGCATATTACTACAGCTGTTCATACGGCGTTCCTTACGCAAAGTCCAGATTAAAACTAATCATTTTTCGGGGCAAATAACGAAGTCGAACGACGACGAAGACGCGGGTATATCCTAGTATACATGTAATACATATGTATACTAAAATATACCCGAAATGTCGTCCCCGTTTTCCTTGAAAATCCCACGGGATTACCACAAAGTACCACAGCATTTAAAAAATAATGTGAGCTATCGTTTTAATGAAAACTGCAATAAGTTAATTTTGATGCATTCGAACTAGTACAAATCGCTCCCGGGAAAATTCCCGCGGGATTCCTGGGATAAAAATATCACACATTTTACTACATAAAATTTGCTATCGATCAGTGAAAAAATCATGTGCGAGATAGATTTTTTTTAATCTGGCCATTTAAAAATCATTCCCAGAATAAAAAGTAGCGCAAATTTCAAGTTTAAGAATTTGCTGTCGATCAGCGAAAACCGCATCGTAATCGGCCCAGTAGTTTTTGCGTGAATCCCGAACAAACAGATAAACAGACAAGAAAGTATTGCATAGTTTAGGGTTTTACAGTTTTCACTAGAACGACAGCTTAGATTCTATAAATGCTGCGGTACTCCGTATCCCGGAAAACCTGCGGGAATTTCAAGTATATTTCATACAGTTCTAATATCTAATATGAATTATTTTTTAGTGAAAACTTAGCTGATATATGTATTTTTATATTGTAAGAATAGTAATTATTGTATGTATTGACAAGTCACAGTCTTTCTGGACAACTAGGATACTTATACTTATGCGCGCAAAGCCGTATAGAAAACTGTAATATTTGAAATAATTTGATGTCGATTCAACAATAAAATAAATAAAACATACATAAATGGCACAACATTCGCTTATTGCAAAGTATAATATATTACTAATTTAAGGTAAGGTAGTGAAGAAAAATTATTAATATATTATATATTAATATTTTTTCTTCACTACCTTTATTAACATAATGTTAATATATTGACTCATATGAAATATTAGCAATTTATCCAATCGATACCCATAGAAAACGATTGATTTATTAGCTCAGCATATTATTAAATTGTATGGATATATAAAAGTAATTAATAATTACATAATATTTTCGCAAGTGTTACACACAATATAAATCATATTCGTTTATATCTTTGCTCATTTTTCTTAAATCATACGGAAATAAACCAAAAGAAAATGAACTTAAAATAACCATTTTAAAGTAGTTATAAAAACTTCCTTGTCTTTAATATATCACATTAGATTGTGTTATAAATTTACTCCTTTATAAAAAAAAGTGACTAACTTAGATTGTCAAACTCGTTGCCAAAAACTTTGTCTATATTTTAATACGTTCATTGCAAAATACACGTCATCGAGTGTCTACTGTTTTAAATTTATGCTACCACGCGACGTCGTGTGTTTGGCACAGTGGATTTGAAAACGAGCATTAAGCATCCTAATAAAATTTACGTTTTATGTATGTCAACGAATGTGTTACGAAATCAGGTGCGTTTTTAAGATTACAATTCATTTTTAAAATTTCTATAATTTTCTGATTGTATAACTGTCGAATCCTCTGTGTCGCTAATGTAGCCGTCTTGTCCCGTATAATGCGTAGGATGAACTAGCAAAGGCGCCGCCGAATAAGCCAATAGGTTTCTATTCGGAAAATGAGTCTTCCATGTTGCGCTGAAACATTAAAAACAAAAATATTAGTTTAAAAAATTAAAGTGAATATTTAATTAATTCCAGCTTTCAATGTCCTATTCCAATGCTGAATATACATTACAAACTTATTTAAAAACATACGGATTATTACCTACCTACACCCTGTTCACGATAATCTGACGCGCAGGATTACTAACAATCAAAAAAATATTAACACATGAAATTAGAGTCGATTATTAATAGATTCTAGGTAAGCGTGCTCCATCCTAGACCGCGTCATCACTCAACAACGAGTGAGACAATGATCAAACTCAAATCTATACATCGGTAAAAAAACTATAATATTTCATCAAAAATTAATAATAATTGACTTTTTGTAACAATCTCTATTTATAACCTATTTATAAAATTATATAAATTTATAGAACTTGGTAACCCTGTGCGTCAATTCATCGTGAACAAGGAATAAAAGTAAATAGAGAGAAAAATTATTTATAAAAAATTGGCCCCAATTACTCATCGAAAAATCGACAAGCAATAGTGAATTATTTACTGAGATGATTGTATAGGTATTTATTACCAATATTGTCTTATGATAGACCCTATAGACTATATATTATATATTAATAATGTGGATTTGGATTTTACATATAACATAGAATTTTCTTATTATAGCTACATTTATTAGTCAAAAACATGGTTACAATCAAGAGGAATGACGAAGTATGACAATATCAAATGATATACAAAAGAGGTAAGATTCCAATATGCTGGTGGAATTATTAGATACTAGCATTTACCCGCAACTTCGTCCACGTTCGACAAGTAACAAAAATTAAAGTTATTTTATCAATATTTAAAATCAAAGGTAACACAGATTTTATGACAGAAAATTTGCTATCAATCAGTGCCAATATTTCATCGGAATCAATTTTTTTGACCTGGCCAATTTAAACCGCTCTCAAGAAAATTCCCGCTATATTCCAGGGATATAAAAGCCCCAGATTTTGAGTCCGGAAATTTACTGTCGATTAGCGAAAACCGCATTGAAATCTGCCCAGTAGTTTTTACGTGAATCTCGAACAAACGGACAAATACAAAAAAATCTAAAAAATAAACGACAACACTTTTACAATTTCATTAGTATTATAGATAATTTGAGTGATATATTAAGCAGTATAAACATCTTATAAGTAACTGCTTATCAATCCAAGTGATTTTAAAATTTCACAAATCATAATCATATATTATATGTATATATATTTTTTCCTTCATAACTATACTAACTTGGGATGGTGATCGAACATGATGGGTAGAAATTCGTCAACTGGCAACATTTTGGACAAGGGGTCGGCATCCAGCAGCTTATTTGCTCCTCGGAGACTAAGCAAGTATCCAAGTGTCCAATATGAGTACAAAGGTTTTGTAATATGAGGCGTAGCATATTCTTCATCACCATCCAAAAGAATCTTCCTTCCTATATAACTAGAACAATTTCATTGTATATTGTGAAACTTATAAACAATTAAATTATTATTATATTATATTATTTTAATTGTTGGAGTATCTGAGGAAAGCGGTTTCCATATTTTGGAGATGAGAATATCACCAAACACGTTATTTTTTGTGTCAAAGTTATCTAATATTAAAAAGTAAAAAGCATCTGTTGAGAAAAGTCATTGATGGTAACCTTAGTTCGAGGTTCTCACATGTCTGCCTTTTTTCTCTCTGTGCTGTGCCTTGGCAAGTTAAAACACTGCATACTGTGTTTAAAGTATGTTATAATATTATAACCGTGAGCACTAAAGTTAATCTGAGTATATCCACTGCGGCTTCATTTAATCTTACAACATCGCCTATGGCCATTTGCAACACCAAAGGCGTTACAAATACGCTGCTGCTCTCTGAAGAGAGACTGGAACCTGACCTCTAATGCCGGAACACGACTCAAGGTTGTTATGGCGGCATACTCTAGACAACTAGACATACAAGGCAATTTAATTAAAATATTGTGTATTCGATTCCTCACCAGTTTTTAATAATTATGTTTCTTGGTGATTTTATATTTAAATCAATAAATATTCGCTTTCAAAATCACAAAAAGTGTCTGTCTCCCTAACTTTTGAATTATGAAGTGACAATATTCCAGGTAGTAGAATTTCTAAAACTTTCAATATAAATTAATTTGAAGAATTTCCAGTAAGGCCCATTTGATATGGGGCATTTCTTGTTATAATATTTTAATCTTTACGGAACCCTTTATTGTACGTGTGTTGACACGCATTTAGTCGATATTAATTTCTAATTGCTGAAGTACTACTGAACTAATAACGATTATAATCTTAAATGTATTTACAGTATTTGTCTTGCTTAACAGTTTTTTATTGTGATAAATAATTAACATTCTGATTGTTTATTTATTTGATATATAAAATTATATATGATGTATATTCAGACACAGAAATAATATTTGCTTAATGAACTCATAGACAAATAAATATGGAACTTACACCAAATCCCAGTCCAATTCTTTGATTTCCTCCATTAACTGTAGAAAGCTATGCCTGAAGTATGGTTGAAAATGGATATCGTCCTCCAACACTAGTGTCGTTTTGTGACCTTTTTCGATTATCTGAAAAAACATATGTTAAAACTCGACTAAAGAACACTAAAAGGATCTGATTAACAAACTTAAGAAAGTCAAAAATATTGGGTTATTTATGAGATGTTCAATTAACTGCCAGTTCCTATATCTTATTATATATACATTCAAATGCTTTACCAATGGATGAATTTTGACATTACTTATCTCAAATTTTAACTGATAGTCTATAAATGATATTGTATTATAAGTATTTATTTGGCCTCAAATAATTTTGTACATATTTGTGTATATATAAGTAATGTAAGTATCATATATTATTATTATTATTCATATTATATATCAGGCTTTGCAGATAACATGCAAAAAACTGGTCAAATTTTATTCTTTTTCACCTGCCTTTTTATTCTAAAACTTCGACATTGGCATAATCAACGACCTGTGCGTCGAAGTCATTAAAAAAATGAACGATCAGTAAGATATTGGAACCGGCCATAACTCGCTTTGACTATATTCCGCGATAAAGTTTATGATTTCTCTAGGTTAGCAGTATATGATTTGAACAAAATGTCTTTTACATTATTTTCGGAAGCATACGGTTTACCACCAAATATATACTATTAAAAACAACAATAAATTAATCGTTTTCACACATTGTTATCAAATGCCTTGCTTATACAACAGTAGGTAATTATAATAATTAATAGACAGTTTTCTTTTTATTCAAAATCTCTTTGTTCAAAATTTTACGAATAAATTATTCAAACCACTCTATATATATATAAAATAATATATTTAAGAATATATTTAAAAGAAATCTTTATTTTTATAATAATATAAAATTTCCTTAATAAAATTATATATACACTAACACAATGTTTGGTACAAACCCCTCTTTTTTAATAGCTTAAGGTAATATATATGCCCCTAGTGGGGAAAACGTATAAACAATATCTTAATCAAGAGAATGAGATACGCAAGCTAGCCTGTTTGGAAACTTCTTCACATATATGTATAAACTAGCTTCTGCTCGCAACTTCGTCCGCGTGGAATAGTTACTTTGGGCTAATGCTAACTTTAACCCGCGACTTTGTTTACGTAGAAGGTGCCCCACCGCCCTTCCGCCTCATGACTCCCGCCCGCCTTGCTCATCATCAATGCGCGCGCAGTACTTAATCATTATTTTGTTGCAATGTTATTTTAAAACTGCGATATCTCCTAAGATATTCATTGAAATCGAATGATGTAAATGGCAATTTTGTTTTTAATTAATTATTTGTGATGAATAACGTATTTATTTGGATAAGGATTAATATCATGTTTATAAAAACACCTTCGCAAATAATGCATTATTTTAGAACAAATTTGGTTAGCATAAAAAAGGTTATAGTGAGCCAACCTTAAAAGATAGATATATGCTGTCGTAGAATTTTTTTTAGAGCTTTTAAAGGGAACAATTCTGTCACACATGATTTTTGCGAAACTTTAACCGTTTACGCAGCGGAAGCTCTCAAAAGAGAAAAAAAAAGTGCCGATTTAGAAACATTCTTCATTGGTGCTCCGCTCCTATTTGTCTTAGCATGATGGTATATAGCCTATAGCCTTCCTCGATAAATGGGCTATCTAACACTGAAATAAATTTTTAAATCAGACCTGTAGTTCCTGAGCCTAGCGCGTTCAAGCATACAAACAATTCTGCAGCTTTATATATTAATATAGATATTATTTCGAGATTAAAGTACGTTGTTTACCCGTGCGTTACACAATAGAAGAAGGAAAAAATTATGAAACAAAAGTGTATTCAAATCCAGCTGAATAATTCTTAACTGCTTATGCAAATGTACTATTATAACTTCACTTTATTTAAATTGTAGTTTTTTTTTTTTAATAGGACCCTCGTTACCTCTCTCCAGATATAGTAATGGCTCATAAAACAACCGATTTCACCGGCTTTCATAGGTCTGGAACAATTAAGATAATTAGTACCGTAGTTGAAACTATCATTGATCGTTACAGGGCTTCGTTCGTGTAAGTATTGGTACTTAATGCTTTTAAAAAGTATCTTACAACGAATTTCATGAAATTCCATTTAGCAATATTCATGTCTGTGAAGTGATACACACAAACAGGATACATATAAATAGGTCTTTTTCAACATGACGAAAATTAATAAAACTACGTTTTAACGGTTTTAAGCGCGGTAATTTATTTGTTTTTTATTTTTAACAAATAACAAATAAATTACCGTTCCTAAAACCGTTACAACGTAGTTTTATTATATATATAAGTCGCGAAAACTTAAGAAAATATTACGTTGAGAATTATCAGATGCACGCGCAGTATAAGTTTAGAAATGAAAACATTATTAACATGACATATTAACTTTACATTACAGAATTACTCAAATCTTAAGCAGATTACTCCAGTGTTTGAAAGTTCAGAGTCAAAATGAAAAAGCCAAATTCGCAAATTTCATTTATTTAGATTAAGTGTAGTTATATGATAAAAGAAATAGAAAACATATAGGCTCACTTCTGAGGTTAAGATATAATTATAAAAGTTACTTTATTTTTATACTGAAAAATGGAATAGCGTCTGCATGATATAGAACTAATTTAACACAAGCGAAGCAACATGGTAAACCTTAATGTTTAAAGAGATATATGAATAAAGATATTTACCTTTTGTGGTAGGGATCTTCATAGTTTGGCATAAGAGTAATAGAGTACTCTCTGAGATCATCCATGTCTAATATCCTGAAAATTTGTTGAATGAAGTGGTTTAATATAGAGTTTGTTTGAATTGTTGGTGATATGTTTGGCGCATTAGTTACTCTGGTCTGGATGTTACTTATCGGAACCACAGTTACTTGCTTCACATTACATTGAACATTTGTATATATATTTTTATATATATATATATTTGTTTATCTAGCCAGTATAAATTATCTCTATCAATTATTTTACACTTCAAGTTCTTGTGTCGGCTTAAAAAGGCACATATCTAAATTAGTAGTTTTTAAAGTGTTCAAAAAATCACAAGTTTTTAAATGAACTTATTTATATTGTTACAACTTAGGCCCTGACAAAGACAAATTCCACGTACAGATATGTAAAAGCATTTACACATCTGATATATATAACATTTTATTACCTGTCGGCATTTGAACTAATTGTAATCCTTTTATGATCGTATTCTTTTGTTTACTTATTTATCGGCATACGTTTCTAGTATTGTGGAGAATAGTCTATTGTTCTATTGTACTCGTTTACGGCCGCTTGCAGGCTGCATCATTAGCCAGGTGTTGCGGATTACGATTACAAGCTAATTCTAGGAAATTGTGTCGACGTTGCCGGGAAGGCACATTTGCATTTGTGAAGTATAAAACGACGGCCTGATTGAGAGAGGAGGCAGTTGAGCTACAACTACGATACGGGCGTGACGTGTGTACATTCGGGAATCTAATAGTAAAGGACTTTGCACGTTTTATTGAATTACGACCTTCTGCATTACCTTTGGATTTGTTGTGTTCGGTTATATTTGTACCTGTGTTATACGTGTTTGTATAGTTCTAATAATTATTCATTTTAATTCGAGTCCCGCAAACTCGTAACAATATTTTTCCATTTATTCTGTTACTAACCCAGAATCCAGGTGATAAGTTTTCGAGCATTTTTTTATATTTTTATGTTGTTATATACCTACCTCCACTTCAGGGTATTTATTAGCTAATTTTTTTTGTATAAAAATTACCTTCCATCAAAAGCTTTGAATAACTGCACATCCATGCCCAACTCTTTGAAACTCGCCTCCATCAACTTTCTTCTTTCAACTCGCCTTGCTAAATTTATCATATAAATCTGATCACATCCAAATTTCCACATAATTGGATAAGTTACATATTCCTCTAACAATGAATCTAATGGTAATGGTGTGGTACGACTTATTGCACGAAGTTTCAGGTTTATGATCTCTTCATAATCATGCTTTAAATCACTCGAATCTTCCAAAGGCACAGGGATAAAGCCGTATTTGACATCGTTGCATATTGTGAGATTTAAACCTATGTAAAAATATATATTTAAAAAAAAGAAAATATTTCCATATACACTTTCGGGGCTGAATTTTAAACTTTACAGTTTCCTATTTGTAAATAGTGATAAGAGCGATGCACAATGTACTTGAACTATGAAGTGAAATAATAAAAATAAAGAAATATGATGTAGAGTTTTTAACACACATTCAACATAAATTGATTTTAACAAGATACGTTAAGTAGTTTTTGAGATAGCCCAATCTTCGCAATGCTATATTATGGCTCCGTAGGCAAAGGACGAAAAGACACGACATCCATTATTATTATTCTAGTCACAGAATAGCAAGCGCAGTAGCGGCGTGTCAGCGGTGCCATCTACACAAACGCATAGAATATACAATTATCATGAAATTTGTCAGGAACATTAAACATAACACACAAAGTTGAGTTTTACAGAATGTGGAACCGAATTATAATTTAACTAAGCCATGCGAAAACAACGAGTGATTAATTTTATTAAATCAAGTACTGAAGACACAATATCAGCACATACCATTAGTCTTAGCGTTAATTGCAAAAGCAATTATATCATCCTCAGGACCATTATAGCCAACAATCTTACTAGGAACATATGTCAATTTATCGGAGATGATTTCCCGCAATGACATAAGTACTGCAGTATGAACCATTGGTACGTGGAAACAGCCAATCTTTTCACGATTTAATATCGGAGTATAGTCCTTTGTACGCTTATAGTAAAAGTTTTCAGTCATACCACACCTAGGATTAAAAAGAAAATGTTTTGAAATCTGTCAACTAGATTTTCCTCAAAGCATAACTATCCTGCATTGTATATATCTTGTTAGATGCTGTTTTTACATTTTACCATATAAAAGTATTCTATGTTCAGCTATAATCTGCAAAGTATTTATATCCAAAATTGCATGAAGAACCATTTACATTCAAAGCTGTAAGTGCACATTCAAAGCTACATACAAATTTTATTAATGCAATATAATAATTATTTATTTATTATATACAGATCTATTAAGATCACACATATTTATTTCTTCTTGAATTTGAACGTACACCAATTATTATGACTTATATGTACTTTATAATTTACACTTTTAAAGAAATTGAGGCTGTGCACACCACATTTGTTTCGGTCGAATTGGAGGGGGTTTCACAGATTGGTGATGTTAATATGGATAGTTTATCACAAAAAATATTTAAGACCAGAAACACTACCTAGGGTGTGTATGCCAGGAGTCTAACCAATCTTGGACTAAACCTAGATGATTTAACTGCTAAGCTATTCAGTCAAAATACATCATTATTTAATGTGATGTTCACACAAACATGTGACTAAATTCACAAGACTACATCAACATAGACTGATGATTATTGTGAAAGTATACAGATTGCGTTCCATATATCTAAAACTTGCAAACACACATATTTCAAAGCGCAAGCAGTTTTCCTGGGAATGAAGCCATGTCGCAAGCCAGTTAGCAGGTGTCATATTATATTGCAGAATTCATCTTATGATACCTATATAAATAAAATTAAAGTGTCTGTCTGTGATTACAAAATAAATACCAATATTTAAGTTAAAACTGCTAATTGTATAAACCTATCCATAATTCCTAATTTTATATTTCTTCCCTTCAGTCTGTCTGAAAATTTGTCTGTATTAGGACCGGAAACTGCTCAACAGTTTTAAATTTAAAATTTTAGGGGTTAAAGAAGGAATTTGGTTAATTTCGAAAATTGATACTATATGTAAATGAAAGCCACATCGCAATTGATTCAGTAATTTTTAACTGAATCTTGAACAAAGAGATAAACAAATCATAAAAAAGCTCTTTCGTGTTTTCCATTTGTTCATATAGTCTATCACAATTGAATTAATATTCAGAAATGGCATTTTTAGAATTTTATAGTATTACAGATTTGGTTATAAATGTTTCATTCTGATACATTGAAAGCTTCAGAAGATTCAAACATAAAATTCTATACTGTTTCCAAATGTTTATTTTACTTTTGATGTTTGCGGGTCTATTAAATTACATATTTCTTGACAGTAAAGCCCACATGAAACAGATGACATAATTGTCATATTTTATTGTTGTGGGTGACGTAATAGTGATGTTCTATGAGTCATGTAACACACGGAATATTAAACCTACAACATCATCCACACCATACTTAAATAAATCAAAAGTAATTAATTTGAAAATAAAAAATGTCCTACTTTCTTACATTTTTTACTTTATTACAAAAATGGCTTATTTAATATATGTTCATTGAAATATACATTAGATATAATTGTTACATGATATAATATTATTAGCAAAAACATATAGTTAAGTTAAATTGATTAAAATTTATTTATAAATGAAGTGGATTTTTGTAACATATTGAGTCGGAATTAGGACAGTACTAATTGATCCGTTATCAACCTGTCAAAAGTAAAATAAATTATTGGAAAGGGTAGTCAGAACATTAGTTAATAGTTATTATTCTCTCTCTGTCAAGATTTAAACCAATGTCTTTGAAAAGAGACCCAGTTGATTAAACACTAAGCCACTACGTTTTAGGACTAGGCAAATATGTTTTGGTCATGAATTGCCCAATTTAAAATTACATTTAAAATTATATGCACCTTCTTAGAACATGCATCATGCATGACTAGTAAGTTGATATCTAACCAAAAATTGGAATAAAAACCATCTGAGAGTAGCATTGGGGCTACAATTGGCAATCTTTTCGAAACAAGAGCCTTTAAAGTTGAAGGGTCTGTGAGGAAAGCATCTGCATCTAGCATCTGAGAACAAAAAAGAATTTGTTATTTATATACATGAAGTACTATTTATAACAATAAAAAAAAACTGTCATCTTCATCTTCTAACCTACTTTATGGGTATGGAGTATATAAAATCTAACACAAGAGACCACAGAACATAGCTAATATCCATGCAATTTGATATCTATATTTAAATTAAAACTTACATTTGTATGGCACAGGTGGAAGTAACTTGTTCTTATAAAACATTTAAGATTCTAATTATGTATCATGTCATTCAAAGATATTTGTTATTATTATTACAAGCCAATTTTTGATTCTTTTTAGTTTGTTTATTCCTTATGGCATAGAGGATAAACTTATGTTCACTGAATTTGATATGTCATGTATATTTTCATCAAAAGTGATGACTATAGGATATATTATGTCTCAAAAATTAGGAGTTTCGATGGGATTTAAATTCAAAGAGTGTTTAAACCTTTATTTAATCTTTAGTATTTAAGTAAAATACTCACAAATAAATAATCGGCCCACATTTTTCTAGCAAACTTCAGTGCTTCCTCTCTCAACCTGATGACATGTCTAAAGTGCATAGAACTCCAATGTGTAGGCCCTTTTTCATCTTGGTGAAGGTGTCCACTTGACCTATTAGTTGTTACATACACACCAGTATACTCAAGTGCATATTTCTCAACCCACTTCTCAATTATATCTATGCTTTGGTCTTCATTATAATCACTATATATCCTGTGAAGATACAGAGTCTATTTAAATTTTTTTTTTTGTTTTGTACCACTTTACCTAAAACTTATAATCCAAAAGTCTAATTATACATTCCTGGTTAAACAAACTATATAAGGTACATGGGAGCATGTGGGTGATTCTCCCACATCCAACTACAGCATCATTGGATAGATAGATTTATAGAAAATACTTTATTGTTCACCACATACACATGAAGTAAATCATTTACAGTCATTTTGTGTCAAGGCAGAAACAAAGGGTGGCCTTATCGCTTTAGAGTGATCTTTTCTAGACAACCCGGGCTGTGGATTGTGTGAAAGGAATCAAGAGTGGATCAGGTTAAAAATGAGAGCTTTAACGCTTACAATATATATGTAGCAATTGCTGTAACAAAAATTGGTTTAGACCATATTATAGGGGTTTAAGAAAATTTAAAATACACATGTTTCATCTACATTTTTTCATTAAAATTTACTTTACATTCCACAAGATATTCACAGATATTAATTTTGTTACTAATTGCTATATTAAATACAACCCATATTATTTAGTAATATAATTAACATTAAATTTTTTCTATTCTGCTAATTCTGCCGGGGTTTGTGTAATGATAAAATATTTTATAATTATGCAAGATTGCACCTTATCTATCCAGGCTGAGCTACAAAGGCTGATTTTTATTTCTGTATTAGAAGCTCAATGTTATCATTACAGCACTACTGATAATAATAGAATGATCCCATTTATTATGTAAATTATCTTCCAAAACGGGAAATGGATGTAGGTTATAACATTAAATGGTCATATAATTAAACTTACCAGAGATATATACGATCCTTTGGATAGTCTAAATGGTGCAAGCAAGTGAAAAAGTATGGTAATGTATGTGCTTTATTTCGCACGAGAACCGATATGCCTATCGTGGGCCACTTAATAGAGTTGTTATGGAAATCATCACTAAAACAACTAGAAAAAGTCGGTAAAGCCAATAATGCAAGAATCGCTATAATTGGTGACTGCATTATAAGAAATTCCTGCAATTTTCCAATGAAAATTTGAAAACTTATTGTTATAAAAAAAAAACAAAATGTCGCAATTCACAAACTAATTTCTCAAACGAGTCTCGTTAGACTAATTCGATACATTTGTATAATTTGGTCCATTGACCTAGTTATTGCATTGAAAACCTAAATTGATCGAGTATTATACCTATTCCAGTTCACCAATTAAATTAATTAATTTAACTGCCGACTGTCAGTTGTCACTGTTAAGCTGTCATACACCAATTTGCCACTTTTTTATGGATGTTTACTGTATTGTCTATGGTTAAGTGTGACACATCCTTAGATTGTCTTTGTATAATTGTTATTTCATATATCTCTGTCAACTCTATTAAAATAAATATATCTCCAATCAAGCTGGTTATCAATAATGGAATATAGGGAACATCGTAAACCATCCAACCACTCGGTTAAAACACTACATTTCTCGCTTAAAGTTGGAAACATACTATTAACTCATAGCGCGACCTTATACCACATGACATATGTGAAATCAAATCAAAACGGAACATTTTTAGGACCAAATTACATAAACACCTAATACGACGCTCTGGCACGCAACGTGATCCCTTTGCTCCATTGTTTTAACGATAGTGAGAGTAAAACCGCCACTCGATATGTCATGCAAAATTTATTTCTAGACGACACCCAATGCTACACGTCAACTGTTTGAAACAATTTCGATATTAGACAATTCATTTTTGTTATAAATTTTATGGAAACTGATATAAATAAATAATAAATAGTTGCAGTGAGGTGGGCTGGTAAACGCTTAGCCCACTCAACTACAGAGGCCGACAAATATGTATATAAGTTTTTATCTAAGTTGTTTAATTGAATTAGAAATTTTAAGACGATCTGATTTATTTGTCGAAAATGATAAACATGTGTTTATATAATATGTTTACAATTAATTGCTAACCGTAAGTAATACATAATGAACTGAAAATAATAAAACCCATGGGAGGCAAAGTCAAATCGCGCTGTACTGGGTCAACCCCGCAAATCCCGCTTGGCTACAACAAACCAATGCCTGGAAAGTGTGTAAACGTCACATTCTTTAATTCTTGCGCCTTTCAACCAATTTGAATCCACTTGGTAGATTTTTGTATATAATATATATAGCCCAGTCATATTAGGTAAAAAAAAGGGGTCAACCTCGGAATGAAAGATAATAAGCTGTAAATTGGTATACACTTTTGTTTTGTTGTTCTAAATGTTATTTCAAAAGTCACAAGTACTATCATACCCGCGTCTTAAGATATTGAAGGTCGTAAAAATCGGTTTTTCGTGAATATGTCGCTTTCTATTGCTTAAATGAGATTTGCAGTTATTATAAAAGTTGTAGAGTATAAAATTATCTACAACTTTTTTTTTTTTTTTTTACATACGATCGACCGTTTCTGCGGTAGACCGCGAAGAGTGCGCCGCGTACAGTCATATATGGCCTAATGCAAGGTCAAGCGTGAGTTACGGTTATCAGTACGTTGTATAAAGTTAATTATTTACTAAACAATTATAATTATTAAACAATGGCCATTATTTATGTACTAATTATGAATTATTTATATTTAATTAAAATAAGTGACTTAATTATTTATATTTAACTATAGTATATTATTAATTTTGGATTATGTTATTTTCGTTTTTAATCTTATTTTGAAGTTAGTTTAGCCTTTTTAAATATTATATAAACTTACGAATAGTTTTTTTTTATAATGATTACATTAGGCCAATTATTTAATTATTGTTTTATTATAATATAGTCAATCTATTATTGTAGGTAAATATATTGTAAAACTAAATTTCTAATTAGGGTAAATACAATTTTATGTACATATATATACATATATATGACTAACAATAATAATTGTATACTTACTAAAAATGCATACATATTTGAAATGTAATTAAAATTATTATTTTGGATTATACATTTTAATTATATTTATACTTTTAAGTGAAATTGTCAAGGAAAATCTTAGCGATCTAATTTTTTAAATTGCTTTGGTAACATGGTGTCAGGTATTATTAATGTGCACAGTTACGGCACAGTACGAGTCGTATATCAAAATGTCGCATCGGGTAGCGTGTTTAGAAATGTTTCTACCTTTATTATTTTAATATAATTTATTTAACAACCCTGTATGAACCTAGTTTCTTTGCCTACCAATTACCAATGTAGGAAATATAAATCAAGTAACAACAAAACAGATATTTTTTTGGTGGACTTTAAATTTAAATTTTTCCCAATTTGAGAATTGAATCAAAATAGCTCCCTTCTTATCGAGGTACTTTTAATTTTCAATATTATCTCGATATATTTGCTATGTAGTGCCCATTTTTAAATAAATGGTGCTATCATAAAAAATATTGCTAATAGGCGCATAATAAATAACAATCAACATCCATCACGATGAGATTGGTTGCAGTGGTTCTATTATACGTGCCATTAATCTTCTGCGAGCAAGAGGAAGCTGTAACTTTTTCTGAAGGTAAGTACTATTAACCTATTGCTGCTTTATAGTCTCAAATGAGAATGAATTTAGGACTTGTGTCCGTATAGAATCAAAAAGGTCATGAAGTGAGAAGAATAACTCTACTACAAATGGAGCTCGCACTAGCCAAACTTACGACTTACAGTTATAATGGGTTGAAATTTCTCTGTTCTTGCCCTATACTAAGGTAAGAACAATTAGATACTATACAGAGTGAATTTTTCAAGTGTGCCATCAGGGACAATTCCTAAACTTTACGAAATAGCGAAAAACACTAAAAGGAATCGAATTGGGCGATTTTGAATAAATAATACACCTATATTATTATACCAAATCATAGTGTAAGCTTATCTGTGAGATAAACGGGTATGCACCTTGCACAATTTGCAGTGTCCTTCAATAGATTATATGAGCCAGGCACCAGTCTTACACTCTCACATCTTACACACATTGCTGCACAGTGGATCTATTTTGAGCTCATATTCAAAGATTTTGAGTGTAACTTTTAGACTTTGTATGTGTGTGTAGTGGGGGAGTTTTGCAATGTCTCTTTTTTGGAATGAAGTAGGTAGAGGGGGGAGATTTTAAGTATGGAACAGGAAGGAGCGACAAATGAAATGAATGGCTTGTACATTATCAGAATCAATTTTTGTGAAGAAATCTGAAACGGCAAACCCAGGGCAAGAGTTGTATTTGCATAAAATGTACTATTTTCCATACATTAATCAAACCTCACCTCATTTTATTTAATATATAATGGAAATTATTCTGTTTTTAATAGGCATCTATAAATTAATACTTATTGTAATACATGTTAGTTTACCCCAATCAATCAAATCAGTCCATGGGTAAACATTCATTGCATTCAAATTGATGTTTAATTAATGTATGGTAAATAAATTTTGCTCTTTTCCCTTGGTTTGCCATTAAACATTTCTTCACAGAAATTGACCCTTAGAAGCTAACTATGACCTAGTATAATAATAGAGATGTGTTTAATTTTTCAAAATCAGCTCATTCAATTGTCAAGAAAGGATATATTATTTTTCAAAAATTTAATGATACCACTTTCATTTTCATCAAGACAGGCTTCGAGACTTTTCATTATTTAGCCCACTTGAAAAATTCACCTGTAGACATTGAGTCATGGCTTTCACAGAGAGCAGGTAGCAGAGAGCAGCAACTATAAGGCGCAAAATTCTGAATCTAGTCAGTAGAACTTAAAAGATACTTTAAACCAAAATTGGTTTGAATGTGGTCCATTGCATATCTTTTGAGTTATGGGGACTTTTAATAATTAATATATTTTTAGGGTTCTATAGACAAATGATTGACATATATATATCAATGATGATGATGATAAATATTTTTAAAATCACCACTGTTATATCTAGTAAATGTATTATATGTTATTTGAAGTGGTGATTCTTTCAGAGGATTTTAAGTGTGCTCTACCAGATGTGACAAGCATTGATGTAAATCTGGATGTGACTAGGTTCAGATCTGACTTTTCCAAGATATCTGAGGTAAGCTCCATTTGATCAATTATAGCGCTTGCATACTTAAGTGCCAAACACTCTACACAAATTCCTGGCTTCCCTTATGAAATATATTGCCTTTAACCAACCATTGTCTACTGTTTGATAAAAGCGTCCCCAAGTCTGCTTCATATATTCCAGTCCTCTGTCTGCAATCCTAATCCAGGCCCTTACACCTTTGTAGGTTGTCTTCATGGAAGGAGTCCTATAGTATGATGAGGGAAATGCTGTCTATACATCAGGACTTTTCTGCTCTGTTGATTTTGCAACAAATGTGACTGACCCACTTCAGCTTACTCTTAATGAATGAAATAAGGTTTTGATAATATTTTAATTTTGCTTTTATCTTTTGAAAATTTATATGTGTGCCATTTAATATAAATTACTATTATTAATTTTTAATTTATTAAGCTTGCCAACAACTGATACATTGATATGCTTAAGTTAAATATACATGTTAATGGTCTTACACTAAATTTACAGTATCTTACAGGCATACATAACTTGCTTAATATAAAGAAAACTAGCTGTGCCCCTGATGTCGTCCATGTGGAATTTGATTTCAAAACCCCCCCCATTTTGAAACATTCTTCATTGGTTCTCCACTCCTATTGGTCTTAGTGTGATGATAGCCTTCCTCGATGAATGGGCTATCTAACACTGACAGAATTTTTTAAATCACACCATTAGCTGCTGAGATTAGTGCGTTCAATCAAACAAACAAACAAACTCTTTAACTTTATATATTAGTATAAGATATACTAAAATAATTTACTTTATAAAGTTACTATAAAATGATAATAATAAATTATCCTTTTATAGTATCTTTAAAGTAAATTAATAATAAGTTTTTACTGAGCTTTTGAAATATTAACAAAATGGCGATACGCACGGGAGTGCATGGGAGACAAGACGGTGGGTCCAACCTCTAATGGAGGGCCAATAATCTCCCTCCTAAACCATCCATCATCATTAATATCAACTGACAATTTTTCAACAACAATTCCCAGTCAACACTTTGTCACAACAATTAAACAATAAATTATAACACCACACAAAGTCACAAACACACAACTAACAACAAAACTTATACACATACTCACACCAACGCGCACTACCACCGCATTGCATTACACACACACTTCACAAACAAACCAAGACACACAAAGAGCCTAAAAATTAATAACCCAGACAGAGAAAGGAAAAAACAACACATATGGCACTAGTTAGGATAATATATATAAGTATAGACATAAGGCACACACTGCCCATGCACTTTCTCACAACACCAGCATGTAACAGATACACTCTACATTAGTACAAGTTTAGTATTAAAATTAGAATAAATTAATATAATAAGTTATTCGTAAGTACACCACAACACACATATGATTGAATAAATGTCACACACAAAAACAAAAGTTACCAAGAAGCGTGTATGAATACTTAAAACTTTCTTCAAAATTAAGTTATAAAAAAGGGTACAGAACTCGAGTCCATAGAATTGTTAAAAAAAAAAACAAAAAAATATTAACAATTGTTCACTGCTATGTATGTAATAGGTTTTAAGTGAAATTAATGATTTATATTCTATTTCAGGTTAAATTCCCAGGTCTTATAGGACCTTTGAATGAGAGATTAATTTGTAAAATCAAGTGTATTGATGGTAATTGGGTTGGCCCTTTGTGTTCTGCGACCCCAGGTGAGTAATGGTTTGTCTAGCAGTTAAATAAATAAGTTTGCTAAAGCTCTAATTCTAATTAGTTAAATAAGACAATATAAAAGATAAAATAAAATATTGCCCCCTGAAAAACATAATCATGAGCTCTTAATTTAGATAAAGTGACAGTATTACTGCCAAACATATTAATTTTTGTTGCCTGTAGCAGGCACTTAGGCCCATAGCCCATCTCACGTGGTCACCAATGCCAATGTGCTGCCAGCCTCGAAGAAAATTTACAATGCTTTAATCTAGTCATAGTCTAAAAGGAAAATTTGTATAGAGATGGTTGTTTGACTTCAGGCAAGCCCTACAAGGAGTCTGTGTGTGTCCAGTAACTGCACTTAATAACATAATTTTTGCATAAATTCAAATTAATCTACAGTAAGATTATAAAGAGAAAAGATTTGTATTTTTGCATGTTTGTAATGAATAAACTCAAAACTACTAGACCTATTTAAAAAATTCTTTCACTATTAGAATGCTATATTATCCCAGATTAATACAGGTTATATTTATTACTAGAAAAAATTAAGGATCCCTACTAAAACTTCAATAATAAAACCCAAGGTGTAAAAATATTGTGTTTGAGTGGGTCTGGGGATGGTTTAGATTCACAATTAGATCCGGTAGGTGGCGCTGGAATCGGGTTATAGATTTTTATTTTTTCAGGGCAGGACAATATCTGTCGAAACCGCTAGTTATAAGATATATTTATTTATTGAAATGAATTCTAATATATATGTATTTTCTATTCAATGGAAATAATTAACTATCTCTGTTACAGATGGTAGATTCCAGCCAATATTGAGAGAGTGTATCTATAAGAATGATCATCCATTGTTAGATATATTCTTTAAAAATTCATCAATAGATGTAAGTATTATAACATAGTGAAATCCATTCATACTAATATAACTTTATAATATTAATAAAGTGGTAACATTTGTAAGTTAGTTTGTAGGAAGTAATCTCTTGAACTGCTAAACCGATTTTGTAAATTCTTTCACCAGTCGAAAGCTACATTATTTCTGAGTAACGTAAGCTATATTTGATTGAGATTATTATATATATATATATATATATATATATATAAATTAATTTTTTAATGCCGCTCAACGAAGTGGGCGCGGGTCAGCTCGTTATGTATAAAGAACCAATTTCAAATTAATATGAGCAACTGACCATAAAACATTTTTGATCCAGACTTGGAATAGTGTATCTACAGTATTATAAAATTCTAAACAAGCCTTATATGTGCTATGAAGCTATTAAAAAAAATGGAATACACTATACATACATATACATTTTTTTTATTTCTTGTTTGTTTGTTCGGGATTCATGTAAAAACGAATTGGCCGTTTTCAATGCGGTTTTCGTTAACCGACAGCAGGTTCTTGGGCTTAAAATAAAAAAATGGTACTTTTCATTCCTGCAATCCCGCGGTAATTTTTTTGGAAATGATTTAAAATGGCCAGATTGAAAAAAAAAATCCTTATCTAGTGCGATTTTTTCACTATAGGTTAGCCAATTGTATATAAGAGAATGTGTGATATTTTTTTTATCCCGGGAATCCCGCGGGAATTTTCTTGGGAGCGGTTTGTAGTTGTTCGGGTGCAATCTGACTTTATTTTTACATCCTCTTTTTTGTGTCCAGGGAATCCCGCGCGAATTACAAGTCAAGCGTGGACGAACTCGCGGGCATACCTTAGTATGAAATATGAATTTGTAGTTTGTGCTAAGCCACATGATAATATTTGGCTACCAAATATATATGTATTTTTTCAGCAAGATACACACTTTCCTCATGGGTCCACTATAAAGGCGCGCTGTAATTTTGGCTTATACAAGTTGAAGGGTGACAATATGTTGCATTGTGAAAACGGGGAATGGACGCCCAAATGGCCTGAATGCGTTCCGACTACTCTGGTCACTAATTTTACTGGTATGTAATTTTGCATAATTGACTAAAGAATTATATGATTTGAGTTTTTATGTATGTATATTATGTTACTAGCATTTGCTCGATACTTTGTTTACGTTGGACAGGTAATAAATAAAAATCAAATGTCATTTTCAGCATGAAATTTTTAGTACGAGAATACATGAATCCGGGAAATTCCAGTAAACACTCGAGATATGTAATGTTACTAAAGACATACATAACTACAATTTTATTACTAAAGATTTTATGGAACAGTGAAAATTTTGCATCCTAATCAAAATGTTTGCGACCTGGCCACTTTTAACCTCTCCCACTAAAATTCTCGTAGGATTCTCGGGATATAAAGTATCGCAAATTTTAAGTCCGGGAACTTACTATCGATCAGCGAAAATCGCATCAAAATCGGCCAAGTAGTTTTTTCTTGAATCCTGAAAAAACAGACAAATACAAAAAAATTAAGAAAGTATAGATTACACTTTTACAATTTTATAGATTAGGTTATTGCGACTGGTATAAATAAAGAAATAGTAACTTAATAATTTTGATTTGATCTCTGGTCTACAATCATGGGAAGCAATTTTTCTGACCTATGTAGGTACACTTAGTATTCGTGCAGGAATGGAGAAAGAATACCAATCCTTGCGGCCAGGTGGCCTGTCGTAAGAGGCGACAAAACAACCTACAGCCTGGTGGTAGGTAGGTGGTATTTGCTTGTCTGGATAGCTACAACCCCTGGTCTACTGTATACTATCATAACAACCTTGAGTTGTGTTCTGGCATTAGTGGCCAGGTTCCAGTCCAATTTACCAGTACGGCAGCACATTAGTAATCCCCAGTGTTGCAAAGGTTTATAGGCGACGTTAACCACTTTCCATCACAGTTGGGCCGTCAGCCTGTCTGCTGTACTCCAGGAATAAATAAAAAACATTGTTATAATTACTAAAGGTTGATAATAAAAGAAAATATCATTATTAAACCCATATGTCACGATTGCTGATGTGTGACATCTTTCAATCTGCGTTAGACCAGCATGAAAGACTATTATTGAAATTAGGATCCAATATTACATACTTGTTTTAACTATTGACACAATGTATTATGAGAATGTACACTTTTACAGTTATTTTTTTTTATATTTAGGTTTATGGCTTGGCAGCTAGGCCTTTAAACCAGATCTTAGATTATAAGGTAGTTTTTTCATTTTCTTAAGCCTATGTGTAGCACAGCTGAACTGTAGGTTATCAGCTGGTGCCATTCAACGGATTTCTTGTGACAACTCAAAAGGCCACATATGACTATACTGTTCACATTTCTCACAAAACACACAATTACTACTCAAAAACTATCAATATCCTACAATTATTGTTCATTTTAGAGTAATTTTACTCATTTTTAGAAAATAAAACTGCACAGCACAACGTCTACTTTCAGTTCGCGCCAAAAACTTTACGGTTGTAATAGATAAAAGGCCAACAAGGGTTGTGTTAGTATACAATACTAGTGTTATAATACTTTAAGTATTTGTTTACACTATCCCATTTTGCTAGAAAGGGAAGATATCAATACCCTAACTTTGCAATAAGGGGATTTTTAAAGAATTATGAAATACCATTTCTATTTTTTAAAACATGAACAATTTTTTTAGTACTACCTCTAAGTTAAGTCGTACTGATAAATAGGACTGTTTATCATTACGACTTCAGGACTTATTTATTACTATTATTTAAGGACAAAATATGAAGATTTGCAGGAGAGCAAATAAAAAAAAGTTATTTGGCCATATTAACCTAAATCACACTGTGCCTTTAAACTTTCATCATCAGTCTTGAACAAATGTATACCAACCAAATAGCCACAATAGTTTATTTAGAAAGTCAGTCAGAATTATTTTAGTAAACCTAAATTTGAGCGTCATCTATCTTTTAATACAGAATTTATAAAAAATTATCTTGTAGCTTATGTAATTTTGACATAGATGGCGTTAATTACGAAATTATTTAAATATTTAATTGAACATCGATTTGCGTTAAAAGATACTAAATGTAAACACTGTATAAAATTTAAGGTGACGCGCCACCTACAATTCAGTATACGATAGTCAGTGGGTCGGCCGTAGTAGAGCCGTCGGGCGACTTGTTTGTGTATCCAGAGAGCACTTTAAGGCTGGATTGTATGTCGCCACGGTCCCTTGGTGATCCCGACTGGACTTGGACACAGGCCCTTGGACATCACAATGCAGGTATATTTATTTGTGAATGCAATGGCGGTAGAAAGAAATACCTTCAATGGAAATTGTCTTGGACGGGCTACTTTGAGTAGGTTTTGCAATAATCAAATAAATAAAACCATGAGTTTTTGCCGCGTGTATGGAACATTTCATTGTAGACACAGTCAGGTGTGTGTCAATCTAAATGATATACACCCGACTGGTTTTTTTTTTGTTTCGCGATATCACCACTCTATTATGTATACCTAACCCTTTCTGCCAAATTTCATTCACATAGATCTTGTCTACTATCTCGAATAGGAGGGAAGGAACATGACATATATATGTATGTATCATGTATTCAACATGACTGCAGCACGAATAAACCCACAAGGTTTCTGTGCCACAGTTGAATATGTTTTTATGTATATGAATGTAAGCATAGAAAAACAATAATATATACATAGAGGAATGATCATATGAACATGAGGAGTTTATAAGGGTTCTTTGTTGACATTTACATTATTTCTAAGAAAGTCAGTCTCTAAACTCCTGAAGTTCAGCATTGTTTATAATGTTATGGATTTTAGCTTTGTTTGACTTAATATTTAATAGGCCATTGTAATGTTACATTTTATAGGCCTTAGCGTGCGTTTTTCAGATGATTCCATATTATTTTTTTGATGTGTAGGGTAGGGGGGGGGGGGGGGTTATTATAAGCTTAAGCTCAAGTTTGTGGGGTCGCCACCCTTGTCCCCCGGCCGCCATCTTGCAAAAAGGGGTACAAAAGGTATGCGCACTGTATCTTGTAAACTAGCAACCCTACAGAAAGATTTACAAGATATTATTTGTAGGAAATTAAATTGTCTACAACTTTATTCTTATTACTTTTTATCGTAAAATGGAAAATAAAAGGTTATAAACAAAAATAACTGAAAATTTTTGAACAATGTTCTTTTGGGCATTGTAACTTTTTTTCTGGTAATTTTACAATAAAATGACATCAGAGCAATCTTATAGAGGGGTTTGTAACAAATAATTTCCACTACAAAGTTTAATTTCTTTAATTTATCTGGGTTTTACAGCTCTCCGAAGTTGACCGGGTTCTTGAATACTCGTAAGAATACAATGAAAACGAATCATTAGGCTTAGTTTTCTATTATATAGTTTTTTTTATTCATATAATTTATCATTATAATTTTCTTAACATTCCTATGTTATTATTGTTACAAGTCGCGAGACTCGAATTAAAATGGCATTAGAATTACTATAGAGTTTATTAGAACTATACAAACACTTATAACACAGGTACAAATATAACCAAACACAACAAGTCCAAACGTAATGCAGAAGGTCGTAATTCGATAAAACGCGCAAAGTCCGTCACTTATGAGATTCACGATTGTAGTACACGCGTATCGCTTCGCTCGTGGTTCTCGCTCGACTATCTCCTCCTCCATCAAGTCATCTCTTTATACTGCACAAATGCAATGCCCCCGTATCTGAGTCGGGTTAATCCGCCACACCTGGCTAATGACTCGGCCGCAAACTGCCATAAAAGAGTACAATAACAATGGGCTGTTTTCTGATCACTTTGAAACACAAAACAAAAGAAGACGGTCTTAAAAGAGTTACAAGTAGTTTAAATGCCGGCAGGTAATAAATGTGCTTTGTGTCAGATTGCAGGTGGATTTCGTTTTGTCGGGCCTGAGTTGTAACATTATTGATTTATTATCCACTCTTTTTCGCACCACAAGACTTAAAATATCATTGTTTTTTACAATTAAGTTATCATCACATTCACAGTAAATAAATTTGAATTTGAAAAAACAACAATAATATTTGAGCCACATAGAATCAAAATTAGCAATTTATCCTAATGAAGATGTTAGATTGCTGGTTTTTATTATACATTGTATTGCGGCGGCGCTGGGTTTGTGATAAGCTGTGTCAATTTTACAGGAAAAGAAGTGGGACAATTTTGAAGGGTATTGGAAAGAAGGGCACGCACTTACCTGGTTAATGGGCATGAAATGTCGCTGCTCTTCTTCTCCACAGTGCACTTCACTGGTCACTATTGTACTTGTTTATTTTTATAATGTATTTAATTGCTAATAAAT
This sequence comes from Dendrolimus houi, assembly GCA_039645545.1. Lineage (NCBI taxonomy): Eukaryota > Metazoa > Arthropoda > Insecta > Lepidoptera > Lasiocampidae > Dendrolimus > Dendrolimus houi. The sequence continues at coordinate 25,394,867 of CM077123.1, read as the reverse complement.
GCGGCGAAGTAATGGGGTTTATATAATTTAGAGTATTTGTTGTTTAAATGGTGCGGGCGCGGAACAATATTAGTTATTTTATTATGTCGGGCGATTTAATTTAATTTATGATATGACAATGAATGAATCAACGTGACGTGCGAAAGGGGAACGCGCCGTCAAATTTAAAGGAAGAATTTAGATTAATAAAGAAAAAGTTTGTATATGCCGAAAGAAGGTTACTTGGCGATACCACATTGAGATGGATTTTTTTAAATTGATAAGACCACTCATTGATTCAATTATTTCACTTTCAGCTTGGTCAACAGATGACGTAGAGAAAGACACGCATTATCGTCTGACGCTTAGCAAGATGTCGGCACGCCACAGCGATCAGTACACTTGCACGTCTCCCGGAGGCCACACAAACACAGTTCACATTAAAGTTGTTAGTGAGTTTGGATATTGCTTTAGTATTAGCATGGTGAATATTTAAAAAATAAAGTTTAAAAAAATGTATATACATATTACGCACGTACATTCGAGCAAATAGTGTTTTTATTGAAGTATGAACTCTGAACGAGCTCTATAAATGTAATTTAATTAATTTCCACTGGATAGCAAACTTTTTATCCCTTTACAGCTTGCTTGTTATCTTGATATATAAAAATGAATGTTTGTATGTCCTTTATAGAATCGTAAACTATACATTTGATCGTGTGATGATCTTTAGCAAAGTTGTTGTGCATGAGCCAAAGAAGGTTTCTGAGTTGATTCACATTGGACCCGGTAGGTGGCGCTGCTGTCGGCACATCGATTGAAGCTTTTCCGGGCAGGACGACGTCTGCCGAAACAGCTAGTGATATATAAAAATAAATAATAACAGCCCATAAATACCCCACTTCTGGGCTCGGGCCTCCCACTGTAGGGGAACGGACAGTATACCAGCAACGCTTGTCCCAGGCGGTTTGGCAGGTTCGACACATCGGCTATCTCGATGTGCAAGTTTCATCACGATGTTTTCCTTCACCCTTGTTAGCGCATGGTAATTGTAACAATATACACATTAGGTCAGAAAACTGCCTAAGCGGTGCATGCGTTCCAGCCAGGATCGAAGCCGCGCCTTTGAGCTTGGGACGCGTGCGCTAGCCATTACGCGACTCTGCTTGTTATTATTGCAGGCTAACTGATTCGTGTCCATTTCGCTGGGCGTCATTTAAAAATATTAATGACAATCAAATGTAACCTATGACACTCAGGAATAATGTAGCTTTCTACCAGTGAAAGAATTTTTAAACTGGTTTCAGTAGTTTAAGAGATTATTTCCTACAAACAAATTTAGAAACTTTACCTCTATAACTTCAATATAGATAAACAAAAAAAAACCAATTGCGTTTTTGAGTGGAGTTCTAATCTCTAACAAGCAAAAGATTTTATAGATCTACTAGGACATGCTCGCGACTTCGTCCACGCTTGACTTGAAATTCCCCCGGGTATCCCAACACAAAAAGTACCGCAGCATTTAAAAAAGTATGGAAGCTATCGTTTTAGTGAAATCTAAGCTAATTTTTATGCACCCGAACAACTACAAAGCGCTCCCGGAAAAATTCCCTTGTGACTCCCGGGTTAAAAAATCACACATTTTCTTACATATAAAAATTTATATTTACATAAATAAATTTTGCTATGCAACAGTGAAAAAATCGCACTAGAATAGGATTTTTTTTCAATCTGGCCATTTTAAAGCATTTCCAGAAAAATTCCCGCGGGATTCCAGGGATCAAAAGTACCGCAGATTTTAAGTCCGGGAATTTTCTGTCGGCTAACGAATACTACATTAAAATCGGCCCAGGAGTTTTTGCGTGAGTCCCGAACAAACACAAAAAAATTTAAAAAAAACAAAAGACAAGACTTACAATTTAATAATATTATAGAATATGCTTCCCCATTCATTGGCAAACAAATTTTTAACATATTTATATCTATAAATAAGATAGTTTATTGCAACAATGTTTCGTACAAATTCGGATTCTTATACTGGCTATTAATTTATTTTTATAGATGCCAAATGTATTTGCAGGTGTGACATGCCCTCCGATAAACGTTTCTTCGTCACGTCTGAGGCAGTTCTCTCAGGGTTCTCGTCTCGGGCACACGGTCCATTTTAGCTGCCAACCGGGCTACCATTTGAACGGATCCGCTGTCATCACTTGTATGGGGGATGGTAAGTCATTTTCTATACATGAAGTAGCAATAATTCATCCAATCCATAACATTTGGACATCGTGACCTTTAATTACAGAACCCTAAAGTCAATAGAAAATACTTTGTCTCGGAACTAGCAACGGATTTTGTGTAAACTAATATTGGTTAAGAGTATTTTTTTAAGTCTTCAGAATATTCCTCTTTATTGTCCAAAACGTTACTTACAGGGGTGATTTTGTATTCTATTGAATGAAACTGGTTCTGATTTGTATTTATATATTTAGTGATTTCACAGGCGTTAAAGCCACAATTAGCGAATAACAAGAATATTTTTGAAATAAAAATGCTCGAGTTGCTTTGACTTGTGTAATGGCGGAGAGCGAAGTGAATGAAATGTATACAATATTTTATAACCACTTGAATAGCCCCTGATATAATGTATGGAGCAATAAATGTTGTTCTCACGCATTTGAGATGTAATTTTTTGTAGGCGGCTACAACAAGCTTTGATGTTTATTTTAGTTTTTGTAAGTACATCCTTTTGAAAATTTTCATTATTATCATATCAACCTAGTGGTTTTTAAGAAATATGTCTGTGAAGCCAATACGAAGATAGACAGATAGACACATCACTTTAAAAGGCTTTCGTATTTACTGAAATGGGTGAGGAACACTAAAAAGTGAAGCCGGCTGACAGGGTTTAATAGGAGACTGATTTTTTATTTTACCTCCCACCGATTTTAATGTATACAATTACAGATAAATAAAATTGAAGTGTCTGGACCGATTTTGACGGGACTTTCACTGGCAGAAGCTGATGTTATAAGGAGTAACTTGGCTACTTTTTTAAGGTACCGCGAAAAAGAAATCTTGGGCACAGCTAGTATTATAAAAAATAAATTAGAGCTAGGCATGTTGCTGAAGAGTTTCTTATGCTGCTTCTTCTCTTCAAGTCACTACATGTTTCGAAGCGGTAGTAAATTAGATTAGGGTCCCATAGAGTAAATAATAACCATAAACAAAATAAAACTAAGCAATTCAAATGGACATGTTGGCGGTAGGCTTAAAAAAAACTTTAAAAATACTCATTGACACTTGACATCTTTGTCTTCGTGATCGCGGCTACTGAAAAGTGGCCGAATGAAATACCGCGTTTGAAACCGTTAAAACGTAGTTTTATTGTGCGCCTAGTACACACAATAATCGCGAAAACTTTGGAAAATACTAGGAGACCGATGTCCAGTTTGTTACTCACTCAGGCCGTTGGTCGACGCTGCCGCCAACCTGCGAGGAGACCTTCTGCCCAATGCTCAAGTCCCTCGGTGCCCACTTGAGTGTGGTTGAGTACAACTCGTCGTACGGCGGACGCGCTGTGTTTCAGTGCGCATGGGGCTACAGGCTGATAGGTGCTCCGGGCCTTGAGTGCGAATTCGACGGGACGTGGTCCGGAAACGTTCCACATTGCTCGCGTAAGTCAATTTTCATTTATCTTCTTACAGTTTTACATCTCACTCACTGTTGAGTGAGTTCGATTTTTCACTCAGTGAGTTGAAAGTTTATTGAATTTGTAACGTGGTCGATTAGTACCGAGCGAACTTAGCCGCGGTCACAGCTGGTTTGATATTAGAATTAAATTACTCTTAAACGCTATTCAAATTTTGAGTGCATCAGTTTATTAAAGATTTTTGTATAAACATCGGCACTTACATCTGTATAACATTACTTTGAATTAGAAATGTGCCGACTAGTCGGCACTATTCGGCAAAGAGCGCCGACTATCCGGCTTCTTACTTTGTACTTTGTAATCGACCTAATCCATACACGAGACTTTCTTTTTGACATGATTAAATTTTAATTGAGCTATTTCACTTTAATGAACAATAACAGTATTATCTTTAGTTTAAAATATTTTATTTTTATACAAAAACACCGCCCTGACCCGTACAAAAGCAAAAATCAAGAAATAATGCGAAATAACCTATATATTTTATAGCTATGTTTATTACACTTATTAGTAATTTTTTTTAACTATTTTCTAACACACTTTTTAATATGGTCTTATCCACTATCCATAGATATAGCTTTAAGCAATAAGGTGACCTTATTGCTTAAAGCTATATCTTCCGGGTTATATACAGTATTTGACATTTGAATTAATAAAGTAGTTATTTCCTTTTTTGTAATGTTGCTATACAATAAAGTAGTATAAAGTATTAAATATTTTTTTAGCTATCTACTGCCCGGATCCCATAGTTCCTGACAAAGGGAGGTTACTCACGCAGCCTTCATCGAAACACGGCAAGTATGTCGTTGGCGACCTAATGATATACGCCTGTGAGGAAGGTTATGATATTTTAGGTGAATCATCAATAGTTTGCACCGAGAACGGTTTTTGGTCACACCCGCCGCCATTTTGCCTGCCGCCCTCGGATATAAGGAGGCCAGATACTATATACATTGAAAACACAACTCTTGTGCACTTTGAGGAATAGAATTTTTCATAACAATTGGTTAGATGACACGTGTTACAATAAATTGCAAAATTATTTTAATAATATATATCTTATACTAATATATTGTTACGATCTACAAGACTCGAATTAAAAATTCCGTTGGAACTACTATAGAATTTATTAGAACTGTACAAACACGTATAAAACAAATACAAATAAAACTGGATGCAACCAGTTCACACTGCACGATTCAATGCAATTTGACACGCGCAAGTCCGTTGTCTATATCGCTAATCGAGAGTACTACAAACGTCTTACTCGCCTCGTAGTCGTCGCTGGACTGCCCGCCCCTCCATTCGGGCATCGTCTTATACTAACTACACAGTACAAAGAAATTGGCCTGAGTTTCTAAGAAATAGTAATTTACACACCTGCGAACGGCCACAAAGTCGAAAACAATAACAATAAGGATTAGTTCGACGCTAATGATGGTTATAAAACAAGTAAAAAGACAATAGCATGTTTTTCTTAATTACAAATTCAAAAGACAAAAGAATTCCTAATCCGGGAAGCAATGGACTGCGCTTACAACAGGCAGCTGTGCGCTTATCTTTGACGGCATGTAACAATATAAAGCTCAAGAGTTTGTTTGTTTGTTTGCTTGAACGCGCTAATCTCGGGAACTAGTGGTCTGATTTGAAAAATTATTTCAGTGTTAGATAGCCCATTTATCGAGGAAGGCTATAGACTATATATCATCACGCTAAGACCAATAGGAACGGAGCTCCAACGAAGAATGTTTCAAAATTTTGGGGCTGAAAACATTCCACGCGGACGACGTCGCGGGCACAGCTAGTATAATATAATAATCGGCAGACAAACACACACATATTGTATGTGTATATCCCCAAATTAAGCTACGCTTGTGTTATAGGTGATATACAACGTACTAAACTAAGGCCGATCCAATCCACCCAGGCCATAGTAAATAACGGAGGAAATTCGTTTTTGAAATTTACCATGTCAGGAATCGAATCCGGAGCCTCTGCGTAGCAGTGAGGTAGGCCGGCAAAGGCTCAGCCTGCTCAACCACAGAGGCCGCCAGATTTTACATGTTAACTAAACACTTGTTCTATAAATTACGCTTTCCAGTTTTAAACATAGAAACCACATCATCAAATCCAAAATAGTTGATTTGGACTGGAAATTTTAGCTAAAACAAAAAAGAGCATCTGTAGATACGTTACAATAAATCAAAAAACAAGGACGTTGAGTGTAAAATATCGATAATATAGTGTTATGATAAAAATCCCTATTAATATTATAAATTCGAAAGTAACTGTCTGCCTGTCTGTCTGTTCCGTTTTCACGGAAAACCTACTGGACCGGTTTGGCTGAAACTATATATATATGTTTTCGATGCCGAGAATGTACATAGGATACTTTTTATCCCGAAAAATGGGAAAGTTTGGGAATAAAAATATATTTATCTCTTTGTTTGTTATCAAAAAACCTACTGGACCGATTTGGCTGAAATTCGGTATATATGTAATTTTAATATCGATCCCATTATCCGGGATAAAAAGTATTCCTTGTGTGTATATCGAGTGCTTCATAACAAATGGGCGTACAGGCAAAAGTGCAGTTTTACACAAGGGACGGAATTGTGAATATAACGAAACTAGTTGATTGTATAAGGCTGAAATTTGGAATACCTTTCTTTTTAGGTACACTCGCATACTGGTAAGACACTCTAAATTTTAACATGCATAGTTTTTAGGAAACAACAGAAAAATTGTATTTTTTTTTTATACGCCTATATGTTATGAAGCCGTCGATATAATGCTAAGTGTACTATGAATTTTAATTGTATTTCTAGCTCTAAAATAATTATAGCCACATAGGATGTAATACAAGATAAAGTCGATTGCGGTCTTTCCTTTACTTACATAGATGAATTTAAACTTAACAAATGTACAACAAAAGGACTGAAAACTATTGCCAAAACATTTAATAATTATTTTAATAATCATAACTACATGGATAAATCACAATCCAACATAAAGATTGTACATGTTAAAAAATAACATATCTTCGTAAGCCCAGTAAGAGACAAAGCGAACATCCAGACGATTCTTTCTTTAATACATCTGCGTTTGTCACTTGTTTCTCAGAAAATACAGTTTATTTACGGTGCGACTTCATCTGGGATAGCGTATTATATGTAGCTCGTTTCATGCAAATGTTGCGGTGGGTTAATGTGTTATTTGAGATGCAATATTGTTAATGGCATTAATGTGACGTTGTTTTTTAACGCTTTAAATAAAACGTATTCGGCCATAGCTTAAATCTTTAAAGCTAACGCAGATGAAACCCCAGCATTGAGTTAACGTGAGGAAAGTAGCATAAATCAGAGAACCTGTATTCATGTTACTTGATGATTTTTTTGAGCAGGTGAGCGCCTAAACATACTTAGAAAGCGAATTGTCAGCGGGAATATGTAATCTGTGAGTCTAATATTTAGTGATCTAGGGTTAAGTTATTTATTTAGGTTTATGGCTTGGCAGCTAGGCCTTTAAGCCAGATCTTAGATTATAACGTAGTTTCTGCATTTTCTTAAGCCTATGTGCAGCACAGCTGAACTGTAGGTTATCGGCTGGTGCCATTCAATGAAGTTCTTGTGACAACTCAAAAGGCCACATTCGACTATACAGTTCACATTTCTCACAAAACACATAATTACTACTCAAAAACTATCAATATCCTACAACTATTGTTCATTTTAGAGTAATTTTACACATTTTTAGAAAATAAAACTACACAGTACAACATCTCCTTTCAGTTCCCGCCAAAAACTCTAGGGTTAAGATGTAAATTATTTTTTAAGTGTTGTTATTAATAATATCAGTTATAAAAAAATACATATTTTGATTATTAAAATGGTTGTTTAATTTTTTATTCTTTTATTTTTAATTCGTGTTATAGTAAATAAATTGTACATAGTATTTTTTAACGTTTACCACCTTAAATATATTCTGATTTTCCACACCACAGTAAAAAGTTACAAGGGGGACGACATTAGGAATTTGGAAGCGGATATCTACGCCATGTATGGCGAGATAATGGTCTTTTCCTACACCTTAATAAACGTTAAATTTCCTTACTATATCTATATATATATATATATATATATATATATAATTCTTCTGTACGTGTGTTGACAGTGAACTCCTAAACGGCTGGACCGATTTTGATGATATTTGTTTTGTGTATTGGATGGTTTAGATTCACAATTGGAACCGATAGGTGGCGCTGAGATCGGGTTCTAGAATCCTCCTAATCACCTAGACCGATTTTGGTGATTTTGTTTTTATGTCATGAAACAAAGTCTTTTAGGAATTCAGAAAATATGGCGGTACGAAGTTCGCCGGGTCAGCTAGTATATTATATATATATATATATATATATATATATATATATATATATATATATATATATATATATATATATATATATATATATATTCTCTCAGTTCACGTTGGCTTTAGTGGTGGTTAGAACGTGTACACCAATCATTGGCCGGTTTCTATATTTTGCTCTTAATAATAATTGTCTTACCATCGGTTGAATTTTGACATTATTTGTGTGGCGCTTATGTCTTCTGATAGTAAGGCAAATGTACGGTTGGTAAGGTATAGGAACGGGCCACTTATCAATCATACCGTCTTATGGTCTCACGCACACTTAGACACGTGTTTACCACAAGTAAAGCTCGCTCGCCTTGCGCTATGTTCCACAAGAGACTCACAAGGACCACGTTCACGATCGCGATTTTTGCCGTTCTACTTGCGTGCGGACGTTACAATCATAAACTCTAGTGGAACGGATTATGGAGCTTTGATATCATAAACGACGGCATACACAAATGTCATTGGTTGATTTGAAAATCGCGCCTTTTTCAATGTCAACGATAGGGAGAATTAATGCTCTGTGGTCAACGCCCAATTCGACACATCTCTTGACACGGGTCGTTGTGAGCGCTGTGTGATCGAAAATGATGACGTCATTAGTGACATTTTCGCCACGACCATAACGACCGTAGTCGCCATGTGGAACGACTGACGGAGCATTTTGGGCGTTGTGAGCTACTAACGGAACGTGTACTTGGTGAATTTAAAATTTGACATAAGCTCTATACACGTCAAATTTTTATCAATGGCAAGGCGAGTTAATGAATAGTTTATATAGATAGGTATATTTGTGTTTTGCTTTGCGTATGGGATTTCGTTCAGTGACACCTTTTGTAATAGCCGCAGGTGACTTCAATATTTGAAATCGATGCAAACTTCCTATCACATAACAGTTTTGAATAGCTTTAGTGAATTTAAGGTTTCTTGAGCTTTATAGGGTACTAGCGGTTCTGGCAGACGTGGTCCTGCGCTGAAAAAGTTAAAATCTAGAACCCGATTCCAACGCCACCTACCAGGTCTAATTGTGAATCTAAACCATCCCCAGATCCACTCAAACACAATTTTTTTACATCTTGGGTTACAAATTACAATATGGAAGTTTTAATACGGATCCCTAATTTTTACTCGTAAAAGAAATATAGCCTATATTAATCTGGGATAATGTAGCATTGTAATGTTGAAAGAATTATTGAAATCGGTCCAGTAGTTTTTGAGTTTATTCGTTACAAACGTCGTACGTTTGGAGTGGTAAAAATTGATAATATACATAATACAATCATAGTTTATTCAAGCATCTTGAAGGCCGATTGTTTCAAGAGCACCGATTCATAATCAATCGAATCGTCTATCATGAATGCATTGTCTATACTAATATTATAAAGAGGAAAGATTTGATTGTTTTTTGTTTGCATTGAATAGGCTCCGAAACTACTGAACGGATTTGAAAAATTTATTCACTGTTGGCAAGCTACATTATCCCCAGGTGACATAAGCTATATTATATTTTCATAAAAATTAGTGATCCTTACTAAAACTCCAATAGTGTAACCCAAGGTGTAAAAAATTACCTAAAATCGCGAGCGCTGCGAAAACTATTGATGATAGAATAAAATAATGTACTACGACTTTGCAGAACACATAATTATTTACAAAAAGTGTCGCGACAGCATATGTCTAACCATTATAGTTATGCCACAATAAGTGTTCTTTTATTTTAAAACTTTAATAAAAATACCGGCGCTAGAAAAGGCTCTTTATTTGTATCTTGGTATTCATCCTTATCAAACAAAACTACTCCATATTCAAGTCTGCTTCAATACCTTTATATAACTTTTTGAATGATTCAATTCGGACATTCCATTCGAAAGATATCACGAGTTTAAAAATGTAAGTATTAGAAAAAAGTTGCGTGGTCGCCGCTCACCCAGTTCGGCTAGCTAAGCAGCACCTTATGCGATTTAGGCATCACTGGGGTACGGGCCGTACGGGAGGAGGAATATTTTGAATTCGCTTAGTAGATAATTAAACTCAACAAAAAAAAAATACTTTTAGATACCCGTGCGAAGTCGGCTGGCCGCTAGTAATTAATAAGCTCACAAGGCCAAAGGAACCATGCCTCTTTCTGCTATATTTATTACAGTTGCAGCCCGAATCTTCCTTAATCAATAAAACGTAATATTAATCTATAGAAGTCCTGTCCTATTCATTCCTTCGACTTTTTTTGTTTGTTGATAAGAATCTTACGAATTCTTGTCTTTCGTACGAGAACTGCGGCGAAGGAATGCGGGTCTCGCTCCGCTTGGGGGAATGCCCAGAGTTAATTAAGGTACCCAAATTCAAATGTTTTTATTCAAAATAAGTTCCACTGGGGAACACTTGTTGAAGGTCATACATGTAAGTCTAAATTTAAGTCTACTTCCTATTCTATGTACACAGTTTCGCAACGTGTTATCGATGTTTACAGAAGAAGGCCTTATTGCCTTAAAAGCAACGGACAATTGCCTACCACATTTGACAATAGATTATATATTTCCTAATCATCCACGCATATTATTACAGTATTGTGTACCATGTCGAAATTTAAATTCTGGATATTACAATGAGATACGAATGCTTTAACCTTTTCGTTATAAACTTATCATTATTAAAGGCTACTACTTAATATCTTACTATTAATTTATTTGCTACCCTATGCTATATGGCTTATAGCCGGTCCAATATCTTACTATTCTTTTTTATTGCACTAGTTCAGCAGACGGGCAAATGGCTCACCAGGTGGAAAGCGGTTACCGTCGTCTTGGACATTTGCCACACCAAAGGTGCTACCAGTGTGCTGTCGCTCCGGCTTCAGTTTCTTTTTTCTGTTTGACAAGCAATGGATGGAATGACTTGGCTAATAATATAATTAATATCATACTGAGCCAACAATCATAGTAATGGTCAAATAGGGATTAGGCTTTCTATGATATCTTCGATCAGTTAATTGTTTAACGATAAAGCAAGATCAATATATTTTATTTGCTTTTTTCCCCGGCATTCACGAGGTTACCATCATGGGGAACTGCGACATCTACGATTATAGCACATCTCGCAGACCGATCAACTATCACAATATCAGGCTTATTGGCGACAATAGACCTGTCTGTGATAATTGATCGGTCCCAGTAGAGCAGATATTGGCCATTGTCAAGAACTGGTTCGGGCTTGTGTTAGTAAGAAGGTACCTCCGACGAGACATTATTTAAGAGCAAGCTGCTGGTGGATGAGATCCTGGTTACTAAGTTGTGTCTGTGCAAGTACTCGCTGTTAGCAAGACGAGAACAACCGGAAGTGACATGTCTGAAAGATTCATTAGGACAGTGACACGCCCGATATATGTCAAGCGTGCCGTCTTTCAGAATGTATTTCTGGTATTTGTTCGTGTTTATAACCTCGTCCATAACAGACAAACCCTTCGGTTTCACCAAATAGGTCACCGAAACGTAGCATATCACCGACGCTGGTAGGTGCACATCAGGCCCTAGTAAAGCCTGATAGAACCTGCCATGCAATTCCTTGCTCTTCCATGCGTCCATACGATCAGAGGCACTCATTACCAACGGCCTGTGCCAGTTCTGTTTCGCAAAGGACAGCGGGATAAACCCTTTGTCGACTGACACTATATCGTAATGCATACCAACGGCAGCCTCGGCTTTGGGAGAGTATTCTCTGAGATTGTACACCTCATGGTTGTGGAAGTCTTTGGTGTTTAAAAACTTAAAACCCCCTACCTCCACACTTCCGTGGCATGTACAGTTTCAACACAGACGGGCGTGGGTGGTGTATCCGATGTGTTGTCAGTAAACAACGGACCCGTCTATCCAGGGCGTCTAATTCAGTCTGAGCCCGTCTTAATATGCCAAAGGAGTATACTAATGCTGGCATGACCTAAGCGTTGATGGCTCAAACCTTGTTTCCACCCGAGAGAAGGCTCGTTAAGACCTTTCTCAGGCGGGAAAAGAAACGATCCTTCAACGCCTGCTTCACATCAGCGTCAGAAATAACCAATGACTCTGACATACCAAAATATTTGTGGGTCTCGCCTTCGGGGACAGTCCTGAGGGATCTATTCTCAGGGAGTTGCAAATTTTCTGAATTTACAGCTCTCCCTCGTTGTACATGGATGACGGCACACTTATCTACAACGAACTCCATACCTAAAGCTCTCAGAAATCTTTAGCAACTGCAAAAGATATGGATTTTTTGTTGGAAATAGCTTCACGTCATGCATATACGTAAGGTGCGATATAATCTCACCCCCTCTCCGAAGTTTAAAGTCTAGCTTTGACTTCCTAAGCAGGGTACTTAGTGGATTCAGAGCTAGGAAGAACCATAATAGACTCAAACTGTCACTCTGGAAAATGCCCCGCTTGATCCTTATTGGGTCGTGCAAATCAGAAAGACTACTTTTTCTCCTGGATATCTAAGCACCGTGGTTCACTGCTCCATACATAAACTTAGGAAAGCACGAAGAGTTGCATTTACTTTATAAAACTCTTTACTTAGCCATGTATGAGGCACCAAATCATAGGCAACCCAGGCCACAGATAGATTCTTTCTGTTTCGTCGTACCTGATGACTAACATCTATGAGGAGCTCCTTAGTACCTTGGGACCCATCCTTACATCCGTTTTGAATATTAGCCAAAACATTATTATTTGTAAAATGTTCCACTAATTTTGTTCTCAAAACAGATGTAAGTAGTCGGTAAGATATAATAATAATACATCTTACCGACCGTTTAAAATTTGACATAAGCTCCATGTGAAAATTCAACCAATGGTAGAACAAGTGAATGTATAGTAAAATATAGGAACCAGCCATTAGTAATGTCAATTTTGTATCAATGGCAAGGCAAAAGAACGAGTAGTAAGATATATAAACCCGACTTGAAAGACGATAGGAAATTATCAGAATAAAACAAAGAAAACCAAGTAATTACTTTTTATTTATTAATACAGGAGATACAGTTATGGAAACAATTACTAGTAAATACTAACCGACCAATGTATCTGTGCACCTGAGTATTATGACGCCATCACCACGTGATTGGGCGTCATGTCTAATCTAGAAATAAAGTTTAAACATATATAAATAAAAAATAACACTTTTTAGGAGAAGTATTGGAATGGTGTATTTGCATGCATATTTTAATGTAACATTGATATTGAAGCCAACTCGTCTCTCTCTCGACTACTCTTGTTCTTTCTCTTTTATATAAGTATACAAAAACACAAAATATTATTATTTTGTATTTTTGCGTGGTTGATGTATTAAAACTATTTTTAATGCTTCAATCATCCGCAGATTTACGCCGGATTTCTATATCTTATTATTTTTACCTTACCACTGGTAGAATAATGATATTTACTTGTATGGAGTCCATGTCAAATTGTAACCAATAGGTAGTAAGGCAAATAAATAGTAAGATACAGAAACTTGGTCCGCAAATAAAAATTCAGAGAATTGTAAAAGTAGTGTAAGAATGTTAAGAGTAAACAAAATATTTTCTAAACATTTGGTGGCTTTTTATTTACCTACTCATTTATTGTAAGGGCTGTGAAAGAACGAGGAGTCACATTTCATCTTAGTGCACAGTTACTTTGGTCATTTCAATAAATAATAATACAATATGTGGGATACAGATAGTTACTTTATCTCTGCTGCACTTTTTTTTATTTATATTACACTCATGGACTCAAAGCCTCTTATTACTTTGGCAAGAAATATTTTGCGTAACCGAGTTTGTATTTTAGAACAGTGGCTGAATGTATATTTATAACTTTTTTCTTAAAAAATAGTCGCTTCGGTCCTAAAATATTTGCAAAAACTGATTAAGACCGAGGTAATAAGGTCTTTAGTTCAGAACGATGCCAACCGAAAACCAACGATTGACGTTTGTCCAAATAATACAGTATTTTTACTCTGTGAAGCTTCATACATTTAAAAAGACGTTATAATTTAGACTGGTCACAAGTCTCCAATGACGATATGCGTATGAGTATTGTTCTACAATATGAATGAAAATACACGTAATTATGTAGAATAAATTGAAAAATACAGCACGCATTGAACAGTTATCCTATGAAACATAGATATACTTATCAAAGATCGCGTAAAAAAATATCAACATTACAATACAAATAATTATACTTAAGTTTACTTATTCATTAAAATATTGAACAAAGCTTTTATGTGTAACAATCACGTAATACCTACCAACTTTAAGCCTATCTGGATTTGCGTTTCCTAAGTTTATACTACGTTAACATTTAAATAGCTATATGAGATTTGAAACACTACTTATAGACTTATTCATTATAGGTAGGGTTGGAAGCCGTTACAAAAGTCGAAACGGTTAGGATATAGGAAATCTTTTCGGTTATGTCGTAACGCTGAGGGAAAACCGCGGCGGGAAGTTCCCTTAAAGTCGTTTTGTACGCGGAATGAACGTAAACCTTAAAGGGAGTGTTATATAAACCGGAATTAATCAGTTTATTCCGCTAGAAGTGGAACTATCATTCTATCTCTTTCAACATATGTTTGTATATCCCTGAAAATTTGCTGTATCATATAGCTGCGCTTTGAAGGTGTGCGGCAGAAACCGGTTTATTCAACAGAAACCTATTTAATTAACTTTTGGTACCAAAAACCGTTTGGTTTCTTTGAACTTAAAGTGAAAACATAACCAAAAAGTTCTCATGTACTTAGGCTGTAACCGGTTCTACTTTTTTACCTGTTTCTAAGCCTTATATACAACACATATCCTGTATTTTCGGCGAAGACACCAACAGTAGGACGACTATTGTTAAATCCATTTGACATTCATTCTTAAAAATATTACTTAAATTTTAAACTCACCAACTATTGATGCCTGAAAGTGAGCGAGCGATGCCGCTCGCATCGCTGAGCTGCGCCAAGACCTATCATTTTTACAGTAGTTTTCTTGTGTTAGCTATCTCTTTGAAGAGTATCAATTGCCAGACAATGCGAGTTGTAAACGCGTTACACGAATTACGCGAGGGCATCATCAACATTCATTTGAAGTTACATAGTGAGTTTACGCATCTATTTTCCTATCACTGAATGGGGCATTCTTTGCGATTTTATCGAAGTGCCTTGCCCGTATGCCGTTAGGGTATTTATCACCTGTCTCATACTGAAACATTTTGCTTTCTTAGAGAGACCAGTGCCAAGACCTCACCGGGGACTGATCTCTGGATCTTTGACTAGGAGACGCTGCAAATCTATTTGCATGTGCCACATGCTCGCTATCCTTACTCAATAAACATCTTAGTAGGTTGTCTTCAGTTGTTCAGACTGCTAATCTGCATTCCTGGCTTGCGGTTTCTTCCTGCGAATCCGTCATGTCGCAAGAGACCACTGAAAGAGCGAGGGAGGACGCGTACCCCGTCCGCAGAAGACGGACCGGCGGTCGTAGGCGCCGCTACGCGCATCTCCTCCTCCCATGGTTACCGTCACAGGGGTGACAGCGGACCCCCCCCCCCCTGCTGTACGAAGTGGGTCACTCTGTTACTCGGGTTGGTCCAGTTACAGAGCGTAGGGGGATGTAATAACGCTGTGCATGAACCCGTGATGCCGCGTAAAAGCACCATAAATGTGGCGCACGTTTAGGTTTAGTGGGTAGTGTAGTAGTGGGTTTAGGTGGTATTCTGGCGGCCGTTTCTTGCGATAGCTTCGTTTTAGAAGCGAGCGTGGAGAACTGGTCACTGAGAGTCCTACACACCCTCGATGCAGCCCTTATGCCTGCATTTTGACCCTTCCCCCGAAGGACCTAAGGAGGAAGGAAGGACCCCGAGGATGGTGTCCAAAGATATTCCCCCTGCATTATCAAAAAAAACTTGCTGATCTGCAGCTTTGCGAGTCCTGTATGTATCAGGTCCTTTTGTCTCTACTTTCTCATCCTTCAAGATATTATGAATATACGTCGTAAGTTCTGGATGGCACATTTCCCCCTCATCCTATCCCTTTATTTCTACTCTAATCATCCTGTCTGATCCCTCAATCCCATCCCCTTACTTCATCCCTCCTAGCCCATCCTAAAGGCTGGTAACGCGTTGATTTCACTCCTGATGTTGCAAACGTCTCGAGGCGACGGTAGTAACTTTCGATCTAATATATCATAAAAACAATTTATGCCCTATAAGCGCGTATAGGGTTGCCATTCGTCCGGGTTTCCCCCGGATTGTCCTAGTCTAGAGGGCGTTTCATTTGTAGTGCGGGTTTAAAAATTTCAAGTCGTGGGCCGCCGCCGGGACGCGCGACGGAAACGCGACACGCGCTCAACCGACGAACCGACTCGCTAGATTTACCGAAGTCGCAGTAACCACGTATGCCCTTCGCCTTCGGCGCAATGACCCTGGCAGTGAGGCGCAAGATAAAAAGTTGATTTATGACGTTTTGAACTGTTTTATATTAAACTAATTTTAAAAATGTCCGGTTTCTAGTCTTCTAAATCTGGGGTTTCACGTCTTTTGTCCTGGTTGCCAAATTATAGAGATGACAACCCTGCGCGCGTACAACATGCACATGCTATATGCTCACTCACTTTTAGGCATATTCGCTTATATAAAATGTTCTGAACTATGTAAGTACTAATCATATAAACTTAGCAAAGAATGTAGTTACTTAAGGTAATTTACTTTTACAACAGTTAATACTATCTACATTTATTAGGCCACTTATTCGGGAACCACACCCAAGCGCAAAAGGATGCAATGACACGAAGCTTCACAGAGCCACGTTTTACTTTTACAGACTATCTTATCGCGTATAGTTTTGCGTGTGAGTATATTTCCAGAATACTAGCAAAAAGGCAAAAGGTACTAGAATACTGTTCACTTTCTAAACTAATATAATAACTTCATGTTCAGAAAAAATGTAATTATCTATTCCACCAAGTTTTGAAAGCAAGAGCAAACTATCAGATACATTAGTAGTGCATTTAAAATTAGATGTGCCATTATATAAAATTATCAAAATTATAATAGTTTGTTAAATATTGTTAAAATTACAATAATTATATTTGTTTACTTAACCGTAAAAAAGCTACGTATTACAAAAACTTAATAGGTATCGACTATCGGGATCTTATATGTCCCCTAAGTTTATATTACGTAAATATTGAAGTAGATTTGTGAGGCTTAAAACTCTAGTAATAAACATAATTCATTCTAGGTTTTTATATATTTTAAAATACACACACGCATGCACACACAATTAATAGTAATAAAAAAAATTAAAAAGACTAAAATTAGCAATAAAAACTAAGCAAATTATTATATATAAGTGTATGATGCCCTGTGTTTTTGTGCTGTCAAAACATGTTCGTCAGACACTTTAGTGCTGACAATAAAAATCTTTCACTGGATGACACCTAAACCCCGCTTTACCTCATCACGCCAGCAGAAAGTACTGCATTTCCGCTTAAGCACAAATCTAGTTTCAGACTTTGTGAACTCTGTGCACTTTTGAAAAAAGGGAAACTGGAACTAGGCCACTAATGCCAGGATACAACGCATGATTATTGTGGTGGCATGCTCTAGACCAGAGGCGGTAGCCATCCAGTCGGGCAAATGCCTTACCACCTGACTGTGAGTCGTTTTCCGCCCGGCCGCAGGAATTAGTATTATTTCTCCGTTCCTACACAGATAGACTGCTACCCAACATATTTTTAAGAAAACTGATTTTCTTGGCCTTTTGTAAACCTCGCATATATTTACTAAAAAAAATCTAAAGCTGGTAATTATCTCAAAACTGTATATATTATGGGTTAGTTCCGGTTTTCTATTTCCGTAACTGCGTTCAATTTAAATTATCATTCATAATATAATTGCAATTTTCTTAAACATAGAAATACTTTACAAGCTAATAAGACATATTTTCAAAATCGTTTATGAAATTCTAAAATAGTAATCAAATTTCTTTTAAAAATACTTAAATATTATTTATATGACAATAACATAAATGAATGGCCACGACTACATACAGAAGGCTGTGTAATTAATGATGTTGCGAAAAAACGGTCAAGTGCGTGTCTGACCAAGAACAATGACGGGTTTCATAGAGGCGATCGGCGACCAAACGTCGATTATTTCGGGCTGTGGTTTGGTTACAGAAATTTCAAAAATGCATTTAACGAAAAATATCCTCTTATCTTTAAAATAGAGATACCACGAATAATCGGAGGGAAACACATTTTTAAGAGATTATGAAGTGCATATCCATTGATTTAAATAAAAATGTCTACATTTACTACACCATCGTATAGTGGCATAATTGTATGGACCTATAAGGCAAAAGACACCTTCGTTTCAAATTTGATCCACATAGCGCCAACAGTCTTAGAAAAAGAAATCTGCGATACACATAACATTAATGCAAGTTTTCATTCATGCAATCAATTCTATGTAGCACTGAAAACCGACTACTGGAGAGCAATCTGTTATTAAATAAGGACGAGCATACAAAACTTATATAGATACTGATTCTATACTTGTGTATTGATTCTAGTAGCTTTTTACTTTTCCAAAGCGTGATTTCACATTTCAGGCCAAAAATAAGTCATAATTATGCACAAAGCTTTAATGTTCACAGTACCTAACGGGCGCTGTAACCGGTAACAGTTAAGAAAATATTACAACAATTAAATTTGTATGATGACCTTTGTTATAAATGAGCTAGTATGACGGTCCATGTACTGCAATTTAAAAGACTGGATATTTGTCTTGTATTCGGTATAAGAAAGTAAACTGGTTGACCTTAAATTACTTGGATTAAGGTTGTGTTTTCAAAGTTCAGCTAAATTACAGAGTATGAAACAATAGTAGGGGAGCCCAAGATGCTAAATGTGGAGTTACTCGAGCGTCGCGGGGACCTTTTGGATAGTGAAGATTAGATGCTAAAAAGAAAAAAGTTTGTATGATGTATATGCTCTTTCACTGGTGGGGGGAGCGAGTAAAGGTTTAAAAAAAAAAAGAGTCGCACAGAAATGCTCAAGCGCATGAGATATTCGAAAGGGGTGTTAAGTAAACCCTAAAGGAACTCCTATTCAACAGACTGACGATTTGGATGCGACCAAAAGTCATGGCCGATTTTTGCAAATGCAAAAAAGAAACGTAACTGAAATACTTGAGCACGTCAGATTAATATACAGACGGTTCAGCTTTATGCCCTTGTGCTGGCCCATAATCTGACAATTATGTGGAGGAATTTCTTTAATATGAGGGTTTGAAAAAAATTTTGAAGAATAAAAAATACCCCCACCCTATATGAAGGGTTAATATATGGTGGGGGTACATAATAGGGTGCAAGGTTTGTCCCCTTATGCTATTCTGCCCCGCTCGAGTAAATCCCAAAATTCCCGCTTGGTCTCCCTTACTACAATGCCGCTTTCCGCGTTTGTTATGTATATCCGCTAACTCCTCCTAAACAACACAATGGATTTTTAAGCGGTTTTTACCATTAGTTACATAACTTTTCACTGAAGGTTTGTACACATATAAAATCTACTTAAGATTTTTCGAAGTCGAAAAAATAATATTTTGCAAACGGACTGGCCTAAGCGCGGTTAGATAAAAATTTAAGGGGGTATTCTGGTTTAGAAGCTCGCATTTTAGGTGCTTTTCGATTACGATAAAAAAACAAAACATTAAGTAATAAAATTTAAAAAAAAATCGAATTACTGTAGACCGGCAGTGGGGACTGAATAAAAAAAATACGTTTTGTTTTTTCCAACAATACGTATTTCTGAAACAGCCGCCGCCTTTTTGTGAAAAAGAATATTTTCTTTTAAAAAGTCTCGTAGTGCGGTTACTAAATCTTTTCCTTTTTAAGGACTATTAATTAATTGTTTTCCATTTAAGGTCACTGGAAGGATTGATATCCTGCACACCAGGATGTGCCATTTTTTTAATCAGTCCCCACATTGCCGGTCCGCAGTTTGTTGATTTTTTAAAATTTTTTATTAATGTTATTGCTATTTCAATATCAATAAAAAATTATAAAAAAAAAATGGATAGTAGAATCCTTTTTTATTGCGGTCGAAAAAACAGCTAAAATTCGGGCTTCTAAACCAGAATACCCCCTTAATGCAATATAAACTGTGTGAAAGAAAGCTAGTTGCGCAAACACGGATCACCTCCAAATCACTGGCGATCCGTGTGCCTAAATAAACAAGAGATACCTACTAGCATTTAAGGGGAAAACCCTAGTACTATATATAAAAATACCTAATTACGTATTATCGCATGATTCCCAAAGAGGTAAGCAAAGACGATTACTATTCAACGATACTTAACTAAAACTATCTCTAAATAACAACTTTAAAAAAGTATATTTACCGTCTATTGTAAGTCCTACCACGTAAAAAGAACGCTGAGCGGTAGTGGAGGGGATGTGTCTGCGCAGGTGTCACAACATGGGAAGCATGGGTCGACTCGCCCTCTCCCCCATACCACCAATTTGATCGATAAAACGCTCACTGCGCAGGTCAGTGCCAGCGTTCTTTTTACGTGGCGCGAACTATAAACACATTGCTTCACAAGGAAATAAATAGACTTCTAGTACATTTAACTGGGACAACGAACGCAGTCTATTATTGGGTTTCCGATACCTAGAGGTAAAGTAACATATAGCCTCGCTCCAGTATTTGTCTGACTGTGTGCTACTAATTTATTTGTTAGTATTTCACGAACTAGTAAGACTAGAGGAATTTTTGGCACATAATTATGTAGAAGTCATGTGTATCTACAAAAATGTAATATATTTGGGAGTATATTTTTTAATATTAAAAAGGGACTTGAGTGGAGAAATTTTGAAAGCTGAACTATATTGTAGAAATATTATTGTCGAAAATTGCATATCTAAATATGATTACTGTTTATGAAGGCCAATATCGATTATTTATACAACAACAACAACAACAGCTGGCAACCCCTATTTGCGAGCAAGTTTACATGGACAACCCTATTCTATTCCACACAGTAAAAAATTAGCTGTAACTTGCTATATAATTTATTTTCAAAATAAGTGAATTATAGTTAATCCAAAATATCAAACTAATATTATTTTAATTAAAAATACTAGCGGCCACATTTTTATAGACAACCTAGCAAAAATGTATTCTCCTATATATAAAAACTAGATTTTAATTAAATTACGCATGAATGTAGAATTTTTGCAGCCGGATCTCGGTCTTAGCAAGTATCGCGCGGTTATACGTAACGACAGGATGCGGGTAATCACTGCTACTTAAAAAAAAGCAATAAAACTTATACTCTATTTTGAAGATTTATTTCCGTAGTATTGTTTTATGTTTTCGCAACTAGTATGCATATTTTTTTACATACTTATTATATTTGTAAGCACGCCCGACATATGCGACGACTCGCAAATGGTCATCTAATTTATATAAAGACACAAAATCAAGTTTAATAGAATAATTATAAATATTTCAAATGCAGATTCAATCCACTAGATAAGGGATGGCAAACCTTTACTCATGTCAACGTACCATATTATATTTCGGGAGCCCGGAGGCGCAGATATGCATGATCTCCCTCTTTGAAATACCGCTGCAGGGGCCCTCTAGCATCTAGGGAGCAGAGGAGTCTTCACCCCTGTTGACGAAGTGAGTTTGCACTGCTTTCTGGAGCATTCTCAAGCACTGATGCGCTAGGATCAGCGTGGGCGTAACTACGTTCTAAGTCTCACGCTCTTCCTACCACAGCGCGGGGCACATGGGAGGAGGGTGGTTTTAGTGAGGTATTGAGTAATCGAGCCTCCATACAAGCCGGTCGATTAGTGTTTTTAAAAGGATTTGACACTTGATAACTTAGAGCAGCATTTGTACTCTATGTTATTTAATTTGTATGATTATTAAGGATTAGAACAAAAGCATTTTATTATGGCGGAGCTCCAGTATTCAGGTTATTTATTAGATTAGAACATTTACCCTTTTTAATATTTTTTATTAAGTACGTCTTCTAATTTATTATACTGCAACCTAAATATTTCCTCGAAAAATATAGGTAACTAGGTAGCGTGGTGATGATCTAACACTCCTGTTCAAGATGAAAACTATTAGGTATTGGACCTCGAATGCCGAGATCTAATGAAACATGTATATTATCTGTGCGCAGATATTGACCATATACAGAGTACGAAATGGGGTGCGATTGGTCAACGTTATTATAGAAATACGACGCAGAAAAGATAGATTATATTTATTCCAGTTATAGAAAGAAAATCGGCGGAACTATCTCTGCCTGCATGTGCCGTGTTTGCTGAGGCACATATTTAATTACTCTTACGTATTCAACCTGAAGCAAGCAGCGTCATACCTATTTAGAAACTAAGGCAGAACAGTAACCAGCTATACAGCCGTTATTTCCGTACCGTTGTATATATAATTTGTTATTTCGTGTCTATCCTACTGACATATATAAATTATAGTTGTAACAAAAAATGGATTTAAAATCTTACACAGATAAAACCTATTACTATTATTATAGTTTTAGACTATGGGTTATAATAACCCGGACTTTTACAATACAACCTTTGGCTTTCAATCAAAAACAATCCCCGATTATTATAAACTTGGAACTTGGGTTATTGGGGCATAATGCTAATGTAGTTGGGATTTGGGGAGAGACTATGGTACTTGCTCATCTTTAGCTTAGCATAGGATAGATAAAATAGACAAGCGGTGGCTACCCATTCGTTGTACAAGACCTCCAAAATTCCGTAGAAAAATAGCGAGGAATAATATAGAAGCGTGTGTCTCAGGGGTCTGAAGAGATGCGATAGTGTTCACTTGGGCTACTCTCGGCTTTATGCCTGAAACACTGACATTCCTGGAGCTGAAGTTTGAGCTCTTGACGTCTTAACCTGTTAAGTCATATACGGAAGCAAGGTCCTTACTTTGGAAGCCTCACGGCGTTGGATACCGAGGTATTGCCACTCCTCTTAGGCTTCGGCACAAAGCCCGGGCTTTATTGTTGTTGTCCTGTCGTTTTTATATCTGAAGTTTAGTAGACAAGCTAACGGCCCACTTGATGATAAGTGGTCATCGTCGCCTATAGACATATGCAACATTAGAGGTGTTACTAACGAGTTGTCGACCTCATAGAAATTTAATGACACTTCCTTTAAAATAATATCAAGCTCAAGCAAATCCCTTTGCTGGGAGCTCATTCCAAATTCCTAAGGTGCGCAAGCTAAGTTCTAAGTTCTTGCGTATACTTGCATGCATGCGTAATGTTAAACGAAGTGAGGATGACTGCCCAGCTGATGGCGAGCGGTACGGTTGTAGAAAGACGTAGTTACCATTCTCAACAGTTCTACGGGACATTCTCCATTATTAGAAAATGCAGAGAATTGCAGTCTCTCGGAAGGTTAAGCATATATAGACCATCTGTTCTAATATCATCACAAGGATAGTAAGTAATTGAGCGTTGCCTTTATTTCATCTGTTTCATTCATTGATCTGCATTCAAAATATTTTAGTTATTTTATTAAACATGCATTACTGCTTTATGCGATTTTATCATTGCATTTTAACATAAAAGCTTAAGTAGCAATACTTCGTATCTATCTACAGAAAACACTATGGTAAACGTATTATAAATAATCCATAACGCAATGCGGTATTATATAGGTATAAATACGAACGAAATCTTGATAATATGATCTGCTGAAGGTCATCACCATATTTATTTTTTCATAAACATTCATGTTTAGTTTTAAGTATGTATAGAGTTAATATTTTAATATTGAAGATTCAATAAGATTAGACTGAATTAAATCTTTATATTGTAACATTTATTTTTATTTACAACCAAAATGCTCGTGTATATAATAATATTAGTATAATACTCGCATTGTCCTCAAAAAGCGTTAGAATCCGTATCACTGGCCACTGGCCACGCCATAACTGTCGTAAATCTTTTAATATGTACATAGCTAAATATGAGCGTATAAACTACTATATAAGCACTTGATTTCCTTTATATTTCTAGCATTGTAATTTTTTACTTTAATAGTTTTATTAGTATTTAACAAGAACAATTCTGATTTAGTAATTAATAAGTCATTTGATTAAATGGCCACACAGGTATGCCAGGCTTACCTACTTTAAATATTCAACCTTCACCACTAATATTACGGTAATTAAGAGTAAATAAATTCAATATCAATATAAAAAGGACTTCTATTTCGCAGACAGTTAAACCATATCGATTTAGTTTACGATTTACACGAAGACTATAAAAGCTAATGGGTATAAAAAGTTTACATAAAGCAGATAGGAAATAAATTATATATATATATATATATATATATATATATATATATAGATTAGAATGCAGACTAAATTATATGCTATAGAATATATTGTTACGACAGACAAAGACCAAGGCACACCTGCAGTTTATTACCTTTTCGGCACTTAGAGTTCTTTTGTTTACCTTATGTTTAAAATTTGTAATTAGAAAACAGCTTATTGTGTATGGTACTCGTTTATGGCCGTTCGTAGGCATAATTAGACAGGTGTGCGGATTATGATTTCTGGGAAATTGCGTCGGCGCTTGCCAGATAGACATATTGCGTCGTGCAGTAAATAAAGCAATGCCGCAATGGAGGGGTGCGGCAGTCAAGCGAGGGTCACAAGCGAGACAAGACGTGTGTACATTCGATAAGCTATATACTGACGGACTTTGCGCGTGTTATTGAATCGTGTATTACGTGTGTACTGGTTGTGTCCAGTTATATTTGTATCTGTGTTATACGTGTTTGTATAGTTCTAATAAAGTCTATAGTAATTCCAAACAGCATTTTAATTCGAGTCCTGTAACTCGTAACAATATACATATATATAGGAAAATAATTGTTTCATAATAAACTAATCAGTCTTATATTTAGGCACCACATAATCACAACATTACACTTTATAGCCAACTATGTATTGTCATTGTGGTATCATTGAAAGAAAATAAGTATTAACTTTACTGTTATTTATAGAGTAAAAGTAGCATTCACAATGGTCATAATAAGAGCTGTAGGTTTCATGTTAAAGGCCAGTTCAGATTATATGCAAAAACTTTCTAGAATAATACAATATGCTAATAGACGAAACTAAACACAATGGCGAAAATGATACCACACTGACAAATAATGATTAAACAGCTTTAGAACTAACAAGGTATAAAAGTATGTTTATATAGTTATATTATATATACCCCTATCCATATATATCTGTGCCATGAACTCAAAAGATTTAAGCAAATTTGTGAATTCATGGAATTTATTGAACTAGATCAAATATTACTTAAAAATCAAAAAGCAATATTGATTATTAACAAATATAGTTTTCAAAAACGAAAAAGATCTATATGATGTCGGCAGATCAATTTTGTGCGTCTTTATGAGCTAATTTAAAAAGATATAAAATCAAGACATATCAAAGTTGGTACAAATTTTAAATATTATAATATTTAATAGTAGGTGGTGCAATGGCACTAACACTTATAAATACGTCCAAAGAAGGCCACACTTTAGTGAACCAAAAAACATCTGGTGTCTGTTCAAATAAATATCGCTAAATCTTTTCAGACTAGTATAAAGCGTGGGCACTTTAAAATTGTTATTTTAATCCTATTCATATTCAAACAAATTCAAGTGGAGATCTTATCATTAGAAAATCTATTAAGTAATTGAGATTACACTTAAAAAGTTATAGATTTTTCAAAACTACTTAAAAAAACAGGCTGTTATAATTTCAGACTTGTTATCTTATAAAAGTTTTAGAATACTTCGGGATATACAGTGTTAATAATTTGAATTTATATAAATAAAAACGAATATCAGAAATGTATGTATGCACATAACTTGAGAACGGCTTTAGCAATTTTAATAATAAAAAAAGTGTCTGTTTGAGTGGGTACCCAGATGGTTTAAATTCACAATTGGCACTGGTAGGTGGCGCTGGGATTGGGTTATAAGATCCTTAGTTTTTTTAGGTCACCTCTAGTAATAATATAAATTCAACCAGTGGCTCAAAAAGATAGATAATGGCTTAGATCTTTTTTCATTATCAATAAACATCATTAAGTGAAATGTTAATTAAAGATTTTTTTATTTTTTTCTTTTTCATCTCTATCTGTCATCAGCCAAAAGCTATTATCAGATGTGATTTTATTGATGGGGTTTTAAGATTGGCACATTCTATGTGTCAACTCATGTGATCTTAAAGAGTTGCTAAGCGTGTCCTTTTTAGACAGTACACATATTCTTTTGTGTCAACAAGTTGTGCAGCTAATGGGAATTAAAGAATTTAACAAATTAATAAAGAAGGTAGTTATTTTAGGATTTTAAATTAGTAATATTAATATTAATGATGATGAATGAAGATAGTAACAATCCTTACTAAACATGACAGTAATTTGCTATATTGCAATGAGCTAATTGTTATGGCATTGTGCAATTAAACTTACTTGATCTTAAACATTTGAACATGAAACAATGTACGCATTCAGTAAGCAAACAATGCATACATTCAGTATGACAAATTGGTACAAACAATAAATTGGGTGTGATGCACAAAACATCATTATTCTTTATTATTGAGAGACATTGACATCACATCTCTTATCAAATAATGACCACTTCAAAGTCAAGCAAAGAACAAATTGCCTTGGATAGATAAATGCAGAGTATACATTCACCTAGAAACATAGATTGTTTATTTGTACATACTTCGCCAACAGAAATTATGTTCCTCCTTTTTAAGCCAAGGCTAGATTTTTTCCCTTTTTACAGATATAAATTTAAAATAAGCTTTAGTGAAATTATCTCAATATCTATAGTATAAAGATGAATTATGTAAATGTCTGTAAAATAAATTATCTTTAAGCAATGCAACTTTTATATATAAAAATCTTTTATAAGATTATCTATTTTACAAAAAGTAAAAAAACCAGCATTTTAGAGTCTCTAAAAAGATCCAAACAGAAAAAAAACTATAATGGTCTGATTCAGTTAGAATAAGTTTGTAGAGGCTTGTTTAAGGTTTGTAAATAAGCCTGCAAACTTACTCTAACTCAATATGAACAAGGCTGTCTTTATTTATTGCAAGTTTTAGCCAATTCTGTACTAAATATCACTATGTGTACATACAAAAGAACTGTTATAGCATTATTAAGCTTTAAACTTTATGTCAGGTCATAAATGTCCCATAGGACCTTCCCAGTTTAGAAGAACAACAAATATATATAGCATATATGCAATATATATGCAAATATATATAGCATACCACATTTTATTTGAAGATATCAACAACACACAATAAAGATATATATATATGTGTATGTATATATATGTCAATTAGTCTCAAAAATTAGTATCACTTTTTAAATATTCAATATAATCAAGAAACTGTACCAAATTATTTTCATTGTATAATAAGGAAGTAAATTAATTCATTATTTTGAATAATTTCATGGACATGAGACATCATAAATATTTTATGAATCTGTTTTCTCACCAAACTTATATTTTATAATTGATTTCAATAGTTAATCATATTCCATATTTCTATATATGTTAGAATTTTAAATAAAGGCTTATTTAGGACGAACAATATTTTTTAAATCACATATCTAGGCACAAATTGTGTTCACCATAAGGCAATGTATTTAATATCTAGACTCATACTTTATGCAATATAAGAACAATCATTTAAATATACAAAATGTGCTTTAAGTTTTGCTTTTATTGTCTTATCTATGACTAGGTAACTATTTTATGATTTTTCATCAAAAGGGAAATGTAAATTTTATTAAATTAAAATGTATAATAAATGATGTGAAATAAAGAAAAAATAAGAAAACACTAAAGATATACTCTATGAAACTTATACAATTATTCAGTACTATGGTCAAGTTAGACAACAAATAAAGTAAAACAGTATGAAATGAATATAAACTGGTTTTAAACAATAATAAAGAAAAACAGGAGTTACCAAAGCAAACCTTGCATGAACATTTGCAGTAAAATCAAGGAAAGAATTAAATTGTTATAAATTATCATTTTCAAGGTAAACAAGGATTAATTGCTTTATAAATTAAAATGTATATCCACACCTGTATAATTTTGGTTGATGTAATGATACATCCAGTTTGAATGGTAAAAAAATCAATCATTTAGGCACTATACACATAAACTATGTTGTCATTATAACTCTAAACACAAAATTGTCTAATGGCCAGTTTGTATATCTTACTTTTCACTCACTTGCCCTATCATCTGTTGCATTTTAATATTACTTGCATATGTAGGTTATGTCAAATTTTAAACAATAGTAAGGCAAATGAAAACTGTCAGTAAGATATAGAAACTGGCCATTAGTAATGTAGATAGTGTTGAATAAAACAAATAGACAAACTTGTTGCTTCTTCCATAATTGTAGATGAGATGATTATTTTATTAAACAACAACTGAATAAGTCAAATGATACAGTTGTAGATTCATCATAAACAAACATCTAATTTACATTACCAAATAACTATTACAAGATACATATAAATTTTTCAAATGTAGACTTATCATAATGGTGTCATAATGACACATTTACATTAGATTTTTATTGATTGAAAAATGGTAAATACCATTTTTCAATCAAAAAAAAATCTTGTCATCAAATGTGTCAAAAAAGTCATTGTAAATACAATGTAAACTACACTGTTCACACAAGTACTATAAAAAAATTGATTCAGAACAATCTGGATGGATAATGTTATTTTGGTTATGTTACACAAGGTGATTTACAAATGTATACTTACTTGTAACAGTAATCGAGTCAGTCAACTTTAGTTATAGGTTAATTGGGCATTAAATTTACAGTTAGCCATTCTTACTTACACACTTTTATAGATGTGTTTTTAATAACCCAAAAGCCAATTGAATATGGTGGCATTGAGATGTGGTTACCATATTTTAACTGATGCGGCTGCAGATCTGGCATTGAATTTTCATAGTACAAAGGCCAGCCATTCAATAAAACAGTTTTCGCCCTCCTATTATTAGACCGAGCACTTATTATATACTCATCAATATCTAAATTGCGTCCATGTAGAGCAGTACCATTTAAAAGAAATCGTGCCTTAGCCATTTCTAAATTAACTGCATAGACAGTTATAGCTGTTGTGTCATTTGTATATTTTCTATTGGCGCAATGAAGGTACATTCGTTGATATTGTGAACAATGACAGTCAACATGTAACACTTTGTTGCCTACCAGTTTCTTAAATAACACACTTACCCACCAGTCTGGAAGAGGCTCTAGGTCATTATTAACAAGACTATAATTTCCACCGATGAAACTTTGCCTAACAACTGTTGTAATGTTGTATTTTGCTGAGAGTCCTAGTTTATCAAGCCATAAGGGGCTGCTTGCATATGAATTTGAAAAGCCCGGTGCTCCACCACCATATGCACTACTGGTCTCAGTAAGCCACATAGGTATATGGGCATACTCCTTAGTATGGCTTTCCATAGTTACAATCTGTTTTCTTAACAATTCAAATGTATCAGGATTCCAAAAGTCCTCCAACTTAGCTGTTCTACTATTTAAATAATACTGGTGCCATGTTCTTGCATTTACAAAATGGGATGCGTTCCCTAAAAACTCTTTCATATATTCAAGGCATTCTGGACGATTATCTTGTGGTCTAGTGGTGTCTGGTCCAACTAACAAAGCATGTCTGTAGCCACTGTGGTTCAACAGGTTGCGCAGCTTCTTGAAATCATGTGCCAGTAATTCAGGTGTAACTGTTATATTAAAAACATGGTGAAAAGAATTTGGCTCATTCCCGAGCTGCCAATCAATATTGTAATTTTTGTACTTGCTATAATCAAGAATATCCTTAGCATTCTTATCATTCCAGCCATGATCATCTCTGAGAAGTAAGTTAAAGCTGAATAGCAGCTTCAGACGGGTTGCTTTGCAAAACTCATTGATATCTGTCCATTTGTTACCGGTCATTAAGAAGAAGGGTAAAAATTTATGTTTGCATAATTTTTTTACAGAGTGGCAAACAGATTTTGAATGAGTTTCTTTATTGCAATGTTCACAGGATACATGTTCATCATCTTTACTAAAAATAAGGCGTTCCGACATGGTGCCTCCAAGACGCAAGCGCGCTGGTGCTAATGCCGCGGCTAGTTCACGTAATCTAGGTTTCTTAAAATCAATAGTATTAATATTCTGAATTTCTGATGTATCGATACCAATGCTAAGGAAGTTTTCTGGAAGATGAACAGTTACCTTTTGCAGTTCGTCAATCGTCACATAGCATTTCTCGCCTCCGTTATATTTTACGAATAAAACTAACAGGGCCACGTTGCAACAGCACACAATTGCACAAATAGCTACTAAACGTTTACTTGACATCATTTTCACTGTTACTTACACACGCATTGTTATAATATTAAATATAAAAAGAACGAACTTTTTTTCCTGCACCGAAATTTTGATGGAAAATCAATAATCACAACACGACTGCGCATACCCCTAAACCCGAAATGCGGACTGAACCATAGATTAGTGATACTACCCAGATAGCTGTTGATGCTGCTGACAAATGACAACTGACATTTCACAAGTCTTTAAAAAAGTAACGATGAATGATATTCAGATAACATTATGTTCACTTTTATTCTTCAATTGCTAGATGGCGTTACTTATCTGCATTACTGAGATTCTAAATATTAAAAATGCGAAATATGAGTTTATTTCTTGGTTACGCTTTCACGCCCTAACTACTCAACCAATCTCATAAAATTTTGCATACATATTGTCAGGGCTACCTCAAGAGAAAAAGAAATGGGGCCGGTACCTTTCATCCACAAAAAGTATTATTCTCAAGGCATATAAAAACAACTTTTAGAACGTCGTTCTACGAATAGTTGCAGCATAATTATTTAATTGTAATTGATTGACAAAATCAACTATAGCGCGAGCGAGGTCGCATTCAATAACTAATATTTTATTAATATAAATTCTTAGCGGGAATTTGAAAATCATGTTCTCCTGTAGTTTTATGTTCTAAAACGTATACTTTTTAAAGTGGTCAATAGTATAATATGGATAAAGGATAGTTTTATTTTTCCATCGTTATAGAATATTGTCATTTTGCACCAGAATTATGTTTGTATACAAAATCTCAAGTATTTAGTGATCTTATGACTTTTCAAATTGCTTAAAACCTACTTTTTGAGTAATGCTATAATTTTTTTTAAATATAGGTACAGTTATTGGAAACTGTACCTTTATTGTAAAAACTTTATTTTCTTTACTTTCGTTTCTGACTTTAATTTCAAAATCTCTAAAAGCTTGAGATAGTTTTAGATCCAATTTCGTAAATCTGCTCTTGTGATAGGTGAAAAACATTAAAATCACTGAACTCGATGAAAGGTTGTGTCATATGCGTGTACCTATTTAAAAACACTTATTAAGTTGAACAGATTTAAAAAAAGTGTCTATTATGATCTCAGACACAGGCCCGATTCCTATATCTTTCTGACCGTTCATTTGCCTATTCTATTTTGTTCGGCGATGGCAATTCAATTACCTAACTGTCGGTTAAAATTTGAGATAAGCTCCAAACAAGTAATGTCAAAATTCAACCGATGGTAGGGCAAGTGAATAGATAGTAAGATATAGGAACCGGCCATAAAAATATAGACTGTGCCTACTTAAACAAAAGCGTCAAACGAAACAACAAACTTGTGGGCGTAAACACATGGTTTGCGTCTGTGTGGTTAATAGTTATGTATCCATTGGAAACTATTGCATATTTATCTGTACTAATTCTGGGTTCAAGAACTTTATTTCTCATAAAAGAATTTTTACAATTCACTTAAACTATGAGAACAATTATTATAAGTTGTTTAAAAATAACTTGTAAAATGTAACGAGATAGAAAGCACAAATGCTAAAGTTGCAGGTAGTTTTGATTTATATTTTATACATGCTAGTTACAAGTTCCTTCGAATCAAAAGAAACAAGGATCTATATAGATTTCGTGGAAGTGGCATTGTGTAACTTGTTAGTTTTTTTCAAGTGATAACTTCTTATGGGAGGGTAAATCGCTTCGTTACGTAACGCGTTACGGCGCCAGTCTGTCTGGCTTCCCTTTTTCTCACGCATTCGGCAGCGGTAGGCAGGCTCCTCCTCTCTCACTCTAATCCACGCGCTATATATAAGTACATAAAATTTAATTTATAACCTAAGCTATTCTCAAGTTAAACAATTTCAATATTAAATAGTTCAACTTAGATTAGTTTCAGTTATCACTTCTGTCGGGCGTCCCGAGACCCACACGTTTTTTTATAATGTATTTATTTTTATATGAGTAATGTCTTATGTATTAATATATAACGATTTAAAGATAATAGTACAGAAACGTTTGTTTTATTTAAAATTTATTGATCTTTTCTACTCTGTCTATTATTTAGCTATATTTACAAGTATCCGTAGGATATTTTGAATTTATTATATAGTTATATATATTTATAATTCGATTATTTTATACTAAGTACTCGTACAGCACTGTGGTGCGATCGATTTCCTAACCCAATGTTAGCTTCCTTTCGGCTTCACTTTGAGAGTTCAGAAATCGGTCTACCTATTTTGTTCGTCTGACATTATAATACCAATACCTCCTAAAATCTATAATATTGTTACAACTTAAACTCCGACAAAGGCAAATTCCACGTACAGATCTGTCTGTAAAAGCACATTTTATTACCTGTCGGCACTTGAACTAATTGTAATCCTTTTGTGATCGTCGTCTTTTGTTCACTTTATTTATTGGCATACGTTTCTAGTTATTGTGGAGAACAGCCTAATGTTCTATTGTACTCGTCTACGGCCGCTTGCAGGCTGCATCATTAGCCAGGTGTTGCGGATTATAAGTACAATCTAATTCTAGGAAATTATGTCGACGTTACCGGGCGGACACATTTGCATTTATGCAGTATAAAACGATGGCCTGATTGAGAGAGGGGGTAGTTGAGCGACAACTACGATCAAGGCGTGACGTGTGTACATTCGGGAATCTAATATTGACGGACTTTGCGCGTTTTATTGAATTACGACCTTCTGCATTACGTTTGGATTTGTTGTGTTCGGTTATATTTGTACCTGTATTATACCTGTTAGTATAGTTCTAATAAACTCTATAATAAATCTAACGGCATTTTAATTCGAGTCCCGCTAACTCGTAACGATATTATAAAATTGTAAAAGTGTAGTAGTGTAGTGTCTTTTGTTTTTTAGATTTCTTGTGTTTTTATATTTGTTCGGGATTCACGTAAAATGTACTGGGCCGATTTCAATGTGATCTTCGTTAATCGCTAATAAGTTTCTAGACTTAAACTCTGCGGTATTTTATAGCCCGCGAATACCGCGGGAAGATTCTTGGGAGCGGTTTAAAGTGGCCAGGTCGTAAAAGGATTTGATTCCGTACAATATTTAGACTGATTGTTAGCTAATTTTTTTGCATAAAATTTTATTACCTTTGATTTGAAATATTGGTAAGATAAAAATCCTAGTATTAAATACGTATTGCGTTGATTGCTGAGAGGGTACTTGTCCAAATACACAACTCCATAAAAAAAAATTGTGGCTGGGTGTCCGACTATGGTATTCTAGCGTATTTTTTCCGCTGAACATGAATCTGAAGTGAGAATTGGGATCCATATCATGCAGAAAAAATACTAATGGTGCGCATCTTACTAATAATTTGTCAAATTTTAACCGACAGTAACACAAATGAACTTGTTTTACTGTCGGTTAAAATTTGACATAAGCTCCATACAAGTAATGACATACTTCAACCGATGGTACGGCACATGAACGGTCGGTAAGATATAGGAACCGGCCATACATCTTGATTTTTATTGGGTTTCTCGATTATGATTTAATTTGAAAAAAAATACAACTATTACGGTATAAATGACATTTATTTATTTAAATATAGAGGAATGCTTGTCAAACAGAAACAGTGGAAAATTATTAACACAATTTTTAACAGATCTGTTGAAAGTATAAAAAATAAGTAGACAATTAATTATTGAATGTTATGTCATCGGTTTAAAATTATAGGCTAAATTAAAAAATTACTTATTAAGAAACAATGCATTTTCATGAATTACAATCGATAATAGACACAGATTACCTATGAATAATACACCATTATCTAAAGTGACATTATATTATTATCTACCGTTATATTCTTGGTCAAAAATTCTATATATGAGTTAATTATATTACATAAATTAATTCAATTTAATTAAATAGATTTAAGTAATCGGAATTTTCTTATTTTAATAATCGGCAGACAAACACGTAATATATTTCCTAGCGAAGCATACTATGCTTGTTTCATAGATAATGAACAACGGATAACATAGACCACAATGAATAACGGAGAATTTGTTTATAAAATTTATCATGCCTGTAATCAAACCCGGGAGTTTTGGGTTCCATTGGTTAAATTGGTTCCATGTGCCATTTCCGGAAAATTTTAGACCCCCAAAAGTAGACACCAAATAGTCGCGTCAAGTCCCGCTGGGGGAATTAGTTCTGTAGGAGTAAGTAGGACGTACTGGGCTTTATATACCCGGGGAATATTAGGCTAAGGAAATGCCGTACTAGCCGATATGAGATGAAATGGTGCCGTTACCATCGACTTATCATAAGTATAACATTTTTTAATTGCAAACGATAATTAAATCTTTTATTGAATTTTTGTTTCATTCGATCTATAATTCTAGTTAAACAAAATTTAATATCATCATTTAAAATGTCTCATGTAATATAAGTTTAATTAGGTAAAAAGTTACTATATAACTACGAAGTAACGATAAGTCAGCGGTAGTGACTTTACATCCATGCCAATGGACTCACAATAAATGTGACATCTTCATTCAGGAAAGCAAAGATAGCAGCAAAAAAACGAATCAAAGACTTTTAAATAATTGCTCCAAATACAATCGGGACATGACGCTAGGACGATGGAACATTTCGAAAATTTCATAAATCATTCAAAATAGAGTGTTTTATACGAGAAAAAGTAAAAAACGAGATAGTACTCTTGACCAATGACAATTTAACTAATTCTAACAATGATCTCACTTGTACAAACAGAATACAGTCAGAAGAGCTCAACGTAGGCGCTTAGATTGTCATTCATTGCGTTAAGGTGTATGTATATCACTGTTTATTTTCATACTAACTCGTGTCCATATTAAAATACACAAATATTAATTCACAAAACTAGATTTTCTATTACACAATCGAAATTAGAAAATAAGTACAATTAATTTCCGAAAAACACAAAATAAATTACTGTGACTTTGACTTTGAAAAAATATATTTTAAACTTGTATTGGAAATGTGTAGCTTTTACACATTTAATTAATGAATAATAAAAAATGTTTTTAAAATTAATTAATACTTAATAATTAAAATATTTATTTTTATATAACGCTTATAAAATAGATCTAATTTCCACGTGTATTTTAAAGATGTTATTTAGGTTTGTGTATCTTAAATTGACGTCATTTAGTTTGATAATATACTGCAATGTCCTGCTTTATTAAATAAGGTAATAAGTACTAAATTGTTCTAGCTGTATTCTGTTCGAACGTCTTATATTATAACAAACTTCGTTACACCAACAACATATAATAAACTTATAATATAGTAAAAAACTAACATAACATGAATTATAATAATTAATCCAGCATATACTCCACTCTTCGGACTTTTAGAGTTGGGGCAAATAATTTTATTAGTAATAGATTTGATAAGTTCTATTAAAAAAAATATCTAAGGGGCATTTCCACTGTGGATATAATTTAATGCAAGTTGTGATTGCACGACGGCCGATTAGCTGTGCCTTCTCAAAGCCTAGCAGCAACTGTAACCTGATATAAAATGCATACCAAAATATATAATAACCGCAATCAAAATAGCGTATTGTTGATGTTAACAGTTTCTTCTGTTGTGGTATAAATTTAATAAGAACGCACTTGCTGGGTATTGAAAGTGCACAGCTGTACATACTACATATTTAAAGATAAACAGTACTACGCAAAAATATCAACTTTTAGAGAAGAACAAAGAGAAAGAGTAAGTAATTTTTTCTTAATATTTTTTTGTCGTGTTTATCCAAATCATAATTCTATTCCTATAAAGTTTAATAATTACTTTGTAAGAAACACAAAGACATTGTAACTGGTATTGCATGTAAACCAGTAAGCCAATCACTTTAAATTGCAAGTGGAAAAATCTTCAAAAAAATCTGAGATTATAGACCTTCGGAAATACTTTAAACAAAAACTAGTTTGAATAGATATTGAGTAGTTTTTGAGATACAGAGTATTATCGATTAAATGTTATATAGAAAATTATACTTTCCCAATGAAACTAGTAGACGTTTGTCACATCTACGGAACACTTGAGCTGTGCACGGAATGCTAAGCATTTACAGTTTACATGGCAATGATTATTCAGTTATGTTACATACATTTTCCATGCACACCCGGAAATAATCAGTTTCTTGCATATGCATAGTGAAAGTGCCCCTTTATAATTTGCGCTTGTAATATTTAAAATTAGAACCATATCTATGCCAGACTTGAATGTTTTTAAATGTTTGTGACAGTTTCTACAGTACAAATTGTTAATAATTATTTAATATTACACCGCATTTTACAGTCCTAGTGCTTGCTCCTCCCATTGTGTTAGTTATGAGTGTGGGAGCGTAATTTTTTTAAATCTACAGCTCATCGTGCTTTGGTCCTGAGAATTCTTCATGGCTTATGAAACCGTTTTTATCCTTGTCTTCGTGTTGGAAGATCTCCTCAACCAACTTATCATGGTTTTCAAGCATTTGTTTGATGTCTTCGCTAAGCTCAACACCGTCTGCGGGGACCATTTGCTTCTTTAAGTACTCGCTGACCTGGTGAACAAAAGAAAATAAATTTTAGAACATTTTGATTTAAAAAGACAATACAAATAGTGTAGAATTTTTTAGAACAATCTTTATTACTTAGCAATCCTTTTCAATTCGCTAGCTTTTATCCTATGATAAGGGAGGCTATGTTATTATAGCCTGTTTTTACGTTTTGCGCGTTCGTTAAAGACTTTTTTTATTTTTATCCGTTCAGGAACGGAGAAAGAATACAATTTCCTGCGGCCGGGTGGTCTGTCGTAAGAGGCGACAAAACAACCCACAGCCAGGTGGTAGGGTATTTGTCTGACTGGATGGCTACCACCCCTGGTATAGAGTATGCCGCCATAACAACCTTGAGTTGTGTTCCGGCCCCAGTATAAGTGACCAGGTTTCACTCGCCCTTAACAGAGCAGCACCGCATTTACAGCCTTTGGTGTTGCAAATGTCCATAGGCGATGGTAACCGCTTTCTATAAAGTGGGCCGTCTGTCTGTCTGCTGAACTCATGCAAAAAAAAAGGCTTCTGTTCTATATTTATTGAAATGATTAGAAGCTTATAATGCTTTTCATTATAAGCTTTTTGCTCCAGAAGATTCACTTCATTTTATATCGCAAACTATCCCATCTTCCGGATGAAAAGTAATTTATGTCCATATTTGGTATTAAGACTACATTTAAACAAAATTACAGCAAAACCGATCCAGTACGCCTAGTAGTTTTTCCGTTAAAGCTTAATAGACAGACAGACCGAGTTACTATCGCATTTTTTTATAGATGATAATTTTTTATATCTATAAACTTGAGAAATGATTGGTCTCCCATACAAACTTTCATCCTGTATTTCAACCCGTTCTAGTTTTATTTATCTATCCCCCGTCTATCTATCTGTAAACTACATAAATGATCAAAATGATCAAATTAATCAAAATTACCAAAATGGCATATCACAAAATAAAACCTATCCTACTTTCTGGGATAACCTATACATAAATCTATCCCATTATCCGGGATAAAAAGTATCCCCCCTCTCGACCCTCGATTTTAAAATTACATATATACCAAATTTCTGCCAAATCGGTCCCGTAGAAAACTACGAGACCGATTTGGCAGAAATTTGGTATATATGATACCTGCTACCTGAAAAACGGCCCCGCTTTCAGCTTAGCGAGTATCCATTCCTTTCTAAGTTTATGTTGAACTACCGATACTGAAAATTTCATCTTTCCTAAAATCACGTAAGTCTGGGGTGACTGGGATCTCAATCTATAACTCGTTAACTGCAAAATATTTTATACACGATTATTCTTCTGTAATACAAAATAAAATACAGCAATACTAGATTTCGCTATTTACAATGCGTGATTCGTGATTAATTATGAAATTGAAATATTTGCTCGGCAAGCAATAGCAATGAGAAATATTTTGTTTGCATACACAAATATTGAAAACATGCTCATACATTCCATCATAATACAGCTTTGCATGCATTTCGCAATATTATACATTGTTTTGAAATGTTTCTTAGTATGTCAGTTGCTAATATTAATATTTTGACAACAGCGAGGTCAATAACATAGGGTATAACTGCAAGCAACATAGACTATACTAGCTTAAAATTTTTGTATGCCTTATAAGGCGAAACATGTACCAAGCATTTATTTATAAAATCTTTCATCTCCATGTTTCTAACTAACTGCTGCGGCTCAGCGACCCAAAATAAGAATACTCCACTCCTTTCTGTTCAGCGCTGTCTTCTGCCAGTCATAGGCACGAAGCTCGCGCAGATCAGCCTCCACTACGTCACTTCAGCGATATCTGGGCCGACCAACTGGTCGCCGTCCTGTTGGTCTGCCCACATAGGCTCTTTTCACCGCGCGATCCTCCCGAATTGTATGTAGGTGGCCAAGCAAGCGTAAGCGATGTGCCTTGCTCTCGCCTATTATATTGGGCCTCTTATATTATATTCTCCATGTTTCTGACAAGAACAATAATTTCATTTCATTTCTAGAAACTGGCTGACTATAAATGATTGATTATTTTATTGCGAACCTAATAAACAGATGCCCCAATAGACACGGATTACCGTCGCCTAAGGACGTTCGCAACACCAAGGGTCTAATTCTGCTATTTCAATATTTGTGGCGATGCGAAGATATTCAAAGTACGATTTCATTGAGATAGTGTTCAAAATTCGTATTCTACTAAATCCAGAATATTTTATCGATATCGTCGCGGCAGAATAATAGTAGAGATAATTAGTATTATTACCATCAGCGGGAATAACTTATTTCGGGAAAATTTATTTCGCGAGTGATCGCCTATATTTATAAAATTAGGGTGGCGTGCCACGGGCATGCCATTGGGATTAACAGAATAGCAAAATCAGGCAAACCTACGATTGAGACGATAGTGTCCGGTGATTTTGACGCGATAGTTAGCGATGAGCAGTACACGTGTAGGCCAATACATTTAATCCGTACAAAATACATTTCTACTGATACGGCTCAAAATTTGGAATTTCCATGCACCACTTAGTCAGTTTTCTGACTTAATGTGCATATTGTTATAATTACCACGTGCTAACAACGCTGAAGGAAAACATCGTGATGAAACCTGCACATCGAGATAACCGATGTGTCAAACCTGCCATGCCACCTTGGACAAGCGTGGCGGTTATACTGTTCGTTCCCTAATAGTGGGAGGCCCGAGCCCAGCAGAGACGTTAATGGGCCGTTATTACTATAAGAGGGATGGGATAGAAAATTTATTCAAAAGCGATGGGATGTATAGCGAATAATAGGAACAATCGCTCATAGTACTAAACACCATTAAGCTCAAAGTTAACCGTTTCACACAGGCGTGGTATCAGACCGATCGAGCCTTCGGGGTGTAGTAATTGTTTATTTTCTCTGATAATTTTTAAATGTAACAAATTTTATTTTATGTTATCATTTTTATAAGTTTTAACCGCGCATCTCATGGATTACTTGTAAACGCGCCCACGTCTCATTTCTATGACCTGGCTTCAAATCCTGATTGGAAGTATCCTTCACAATTACTACAGGCATTAATCAATGTACTCACTACAAATACCACGTAATGACGGTGCAGGAAAATTGTGATGAAATTCCTGTCTAAACAACCGATCTGTGAAACCCGCTAATCCGCCTCGAACAAGCGAGTCGCGTATAGCATTCATTTAAAAATGGGAGGCTCACACCTTGCAGTGGGACGTTTGTAGACTAATATAGTAATCATGGCGAGCGAAGCGAGCACTAACACTATCCTACAATGTATGCATTTTTGTGGTAGACTTTACTGAGACACTATCACACTTTCAGATTTGGGCTTTGACATAGTAATATAAATTTATTTCTAGATGTATTATCTATCATAAAAAATATTATTTTATATACTTTAAAAACAATAGAAGATATAACAATTTTTATTAATTAGAATTTTATTGTTTGTTATTTTGTTTGGATAATATAAAAAATGAATCATTTACAGCAGCCTATATTTATAAAGAGAGAGAGAGAGAGAGATTCCTCCTAAAGCACCCCTTTTTGCTAGTTTATTTTAATATAACTTGCATTATCGGTCTAAACGTCTAGTACATATTTACTTGAAAAATATTTCCACTATAATCATAGAAGAACAACAGTAACAGGACAACGATTCTAAATTTACGAGAGCAGTGGTGTTGATAACTCCGGTTAACCAATAAAGGAGTTTACCTATTACACCGTTCCATACCAATATTGCCCTAAGAAGGAATTGAAGACGTTAGGCTGAAACTCCTTTCGTTGTTGAAAATATTTAAAAAAAGTACAATGATTTATGTAAAATGACAGCAACAACGTCTATATAAAACATTTTTTTAAATAAAAAGCAAAACCGACTTCGAAAGTAACAAATATAAATATTTTATATAACATCTTGAAGTCGGTGCGAAGTAAAAGATAAAAATCTACTATATTCTGCAAAGTTGTTGTTATTTTATGTTTTACTTGAGACTCACTTCAAGAGATCGTAGAAAAAAATATTTCTTTTTGCTTTTTAGTTTCATTCGTGTCATTTTCTTTCTATTGCCGTGGTAACCAGTGTTATAATAATTATATGTTGGATGTTAGCGTATTTCGAGTGTGTGAGTGCGCACGGGAAGGAGTCTTTTCCCATGGGCAATTTATATGTTGACTTATCTCGAGTAGCGGCCAGATGGAATTAACTTAGGAGTATAGTAACTATTTATAATTAAAAAAATGAAAATCAATGAAATCGCGTAACAAAAATAACATACTGTCAAATTGAGAGCCTCTTACTTTTTGAAATTAGTTAAAAATAAATGGAATATATAATCTTAAGTGCCTATAGATAAAAAAAACTATCTTTAAAAAAGCGTGACAAGGGGTGAGAGGAATTTTAAATTTTGTAACGTCACATTTCATATAATAGGTCGGGGGAAAAGTCTTTTCGCATAGTATATATGAACTTGTAATAAGATCTCTTTGGCTATACCATTTGTATCTGGCTGGTTTTGGTATCATTAAAAGGTTTTAATTTTAAAGAAGACAATTCCAACTTCAAATTAGGAAAATGTGTGATTTTCATTTGTTTTTCTTATTGTTAAAATGTGTGAATCTAATGAAGAAATTCGATACATTTTCAAATTTTACTACAAAAAAGGTAAAAATGCAACACAAGCCGCGAAAAAAATTTGTGATGTTTATGGACCTAATGCAGTATCTGTGAGAGTAGCGCAAATTTGGTTTAAGCGTTTTCAATCCAGAAATTTTGATATTAAAGATGCACGTCGCTCTGGTCGCCCTGTTACGGACAAAATTGATGCCATTTTTAAAAAAGTGGAGCAAGATCGGCATATTAGTAGTTACGATGTAGCTGGAGAATTGGGAATTGACCACAAAACGGTTTTGGCGCATTTGAAAAAAGCTGGGTACACAAAAAAGCTCGATATTTGGGTGCCTCATGAGCTCACTGAAAGAAACCTAATGAACCGTGTACTCATTTGTGATTCTTTATTACGACGTAATGAAACCGAACCATTTTTTAAGAAGCTGATAACTGGTGATGAAAAGTGGATCACGTACGACAAGAACGTGCGAAAAAGATCGTGGTCAAAGGCCGGTCAGGCTTCACAGACTATGGCGAAACCCGGGTTAACTCGCAACAAGGTGATGCTGTGTGTATGGTGGAATTGGAAGGGCATTATTCATTATGAGTTGTTACTGCCAGGCAGGACCATCGATTCTGAACTGTACTGCGGACAACTGATGAGATTAAAGCAAAAAGTTGAGAGAAAGCGGTCAGAATTAATCAACAGAAGGGGGTGTGGTTTTCCACCATGATAACGCTAGACCTCACACATCTTTAGCCACTCAGCAAAAATTACGAGATTTTGGCTGGGAGGTGTTAATGTATCCGCCGTATAATCCTGACCTTGCACCTTCAGATTTTCACCTGTTTCGGTCTCTGCAGAATTCCTTAGGCAGTGTCAGGTTAATATCACGAGAGGACTGCCAAAACCACTTGTCGCAGTTTTTTGATCAGAAGCCCCAAAATTTTTATAGCAATGGGATGACGTCCCTACCTACAAAATGGCAAAAAGTTATCCAACAAAATGGCACCTACATACTTTAATCAAATGTAAATAAACTTTATAAAAAAACCTTTTGAATTTTTATATAAAATGCGAAGACACTTTTTCCCCAACCTAATATTATATCATTATAAGCTTTAAAACACGAAAGAAGTATTAACGAATAACTTCAATACATTTCCAACTGTATCTGTATGACCATAGTGTTTAAATGATGTATAATGTATTCTATCTCATTCTCTCACAGGCTTATTCCTATAGATTTATGTGTTTATCTCTTTTTAGTGTCGCTTTTTCGTTTCATTGAGTTTCAAATCACGACGATTCTAAAGAAGTTTCACTTCAAAAACACGAAAAAATAAGTTTTGAAACGAAAACGAACGACAAGCCGTTTTAAAGTAGGCCCTCGGGGTCGAAAAAAATACGTCAGATAATACAATGTTTACTAGAACGTATGACGGATGTAAAAAAATTATCGACTCCTCATATATAATGGTATAATCGTAATTATTATATTATAATAGTTATATTATTATTATAATTTATCTAGTTTCACATTAATTTATACAGCGAATATTATTTACACGCTTATTCAAATTTTCAAATTCAACAGTTTTATTCAAGCTAATTGTAAGTTCCACTGAGGAACATTTTTTGAAAGTCATACATACTAGTCAAAATTAAATCTACTTCCTAATCTATGTAGGGCGCACCATGTTATCGCTGTTGAAGGATTACTTACACTTACTCCCAAATATTTTTCGTCGTTCGTTTTGCGTCCGATCAACCCGAAAATTTAATAAAACTTTAAAAAAAAGAAAGAATGAACAAAGATTTATTTAGAACTACAAAAACAAAGTTTTTATAAAACAAAATAAATGAATAGTACATTGTGAAATGTTCTTAAATGTAAAAAAAAAGACGAAAATGAACGACGAATGTTATATGTTCGGAAATAAGGCATCAGAAGCGGCAAAAAACACCCCAGTAACATGTCTAACTAAATAAAGTGTTTCTCCTATTTGTTTATGTAAGGTATTTTTTTAATTAATACAGATTTAGAATAGGGGACGGTGTAATGGACAAGTTCCTTAAAAGTACAAATCAGAAAGCTTGATGAGAATCGCGGCTAACGCAACCTAAAAGGATGTAGTTGGCATCACATTTAAAGTTATTCTGTTTATTGCTAATCTGCGTATTGTGTTTATTTTATACTACTCTATTTGCGTCATTTAGAGTAAGCTCGCTAAAGTTTATTAACGATTTTAGCACAGTGATCCGCCGATGGTCTTGGATAGGATTTAAATATTCAATTATTAGTAACACTGACTCCAAAACGAATATAAATTCAAATAAAAATATTAGAACATAGAATTTTTTTTAAATTCATTCATAGAACACATGG
The DNA here is from genome assembly GCA_039645545.1 of Dendrolimus houi. NCBI lineage: Eukaryota > Metazoa > Arthropoda > Insecta > Lepidoptera > Lasiocampidae > Dendrolimus > Dendrolimus houi. The sequence continues at coordinate 25,350,658 of CM077123.1, read as the reverse complement.
CGTACGTCGCTATGACTAACTCCGCTGGCTCAGTATTACATATTGTTTCGTTTAACAATATGTCAAACGGAACAATATGTACTACTGAGCGTGAGCGGTTAATGTTTTTTGCATTTATTTAATAAAACAGTATTATTATAATTATTTTCACATTTCTGCGTATTGCTGATTAACATTGACTAAAAATATACCTTCTGATTTTATACTTCTATACAATAGGGTACTTTTTATAAGATGTGTAAGACAATTATTTGAATAATTTCGTATTTCCCCTTTAGTTATTTTTTAAACCATTTTTAAATTTCACTAGTCGAAACGTCATCACATGGGAATAGTGTATCGTATCGTTCTAGATAAACGTTCTTCAAAGTTTTATCTAGAATCGAGTAAAACATTAAAAATCACATCCAATTCAATATTTATTTACATTAGGAATAATTTAAGGTATTTTCATGTCACAAGTATATTTTTTTTGTATTTTCAAGTGTGATAGAATCATTAAAGGTCTAATACATATCAAACATATTATTACCAATTAAATAGTATTTTTAACTTGAAAGGAATGGCGAGCTACATTATTCCTCAAAATAATTAAAAAAAAATTTGGAATGTAATAAAATGTATAATTCCAATGGCAGGCTTGATGCTTGCCTGGTTAGCTTGTATTATATGTTATGTCTTTGTCCAGATTCAAATTCATGTCATTTAAATGAGACGAATGAATAATCGCGAATTTATATTGTAGGTCTCAAAATACAAGTTTGCTTGTTTGTTTCTTTAATTCATAATACCCCAAAAGGCTTGACCCTTTGTGGTTAGCTTACATCGTCCATACTATACAATGGGTATACCTATGTTAACTAGTAAAGCATGCATAGGCTAATAGAGTATTCAAAGGTAGCTCTCAAAGAGCCCATTGCAGCTATTCCTCCACCGTGGTTCCCCTGTTAAACTGACCTCCTCACGTGATAGCTCATTGTCACGGTCCGTATCCATCGCCTGGAACGCTAACTCTATACTCACTTCTTCGCGGGACAGCATGTTGTTCTTGTCGGCATCGATCTCCTTGAACACGTTGGTGGTTGGGGGCGAGTCTCCGATGTTGATCAGCTCAACCTCGAAGTGGAGGGTCGCGTGTGGTGGGATAACGTTACCGGCTCCGCGCTCTCCGTATCCGAGGCTTGATGGGATTGTCAGTTTACGTTTTTCATCTGAAAATATAATAGAATAATAGTTATAATAATATCAGCCCATAATCGTCCTACAGCTGGGCTTGGGCTTCCCACGGCCGTGCACATAAAGGCCGGAGAGGAGGGACACGTACGCATCGGCGCGCCCCTTCTTACCTCGTTTTGCGATCCGAGGTAGTCGGAGAGGCCTAGGCCATCGTCGGTCTGGGCTAGAGCTGAATCCACAGCCCGGACATGGGACATAACGAGGATCGACCACGGGTTTTAGTGCGTATGGCTACGTGTGTGCTAGTGTCACCCCGACGAAGCGAAACCCACATGTCCCACCGCGTTTTTCCCGCGGTGGTTTCTCCTCGAGCGGATTTCCCGGGGATAAATAAAATTGAAAAAAGGCTTGAGCCTTCCAATTTTTTAGGCCAACGGACAGTGCACCTTTCACGCTTGATCAAGGCAGCCTACCGGGTTTGATACATCGGTTATGTGTCTGGTGGTTTCATCATTACGTTTTTCCTTCACTGTTAGTGCCGATAATAAAGTCTGACTAAGTATAAGTAGTGCATTCTACCCGACGACGGATAACGAACTAACATCTCCTTAAAGTAGTAATATTACACAGTGAAGCGGTGTCCATAAAGTGGGAGGTAGACTTTACTTTTATATTATAAGTATGGTTGAATTTCAAAAAAGTTTTTCAGCTAATTATTATCTATGAATATTTTTTAAATTTGTATTTGAATGAGACAGGGATATTTTAAACAAGCTACTACGATTTATAAAAGTAAGGAAAGCTTTACCAATGTAAAAATAATTAGGACACCTTTTGAACTTCCTTTATAAATAAATCACATTTATTATCTGAGAAAAGTTAATAATTAATTTACATCTAAAAAAACAATAATGAAGAATTTCTAATGCGTATGCATTCGTCATTATTCTAAACAACGTAATCCATACAATACGTGTCAAGGATATTAGTGCTATTTTAATATGCGTAGTAGATATTAAATTGGATACCATCAAATAAGCAAAATCTATTATGGAACAATCTCAGCCTAGAATTTGTCTATTTACCAGGTTGAAAATAAGTTTAATTAAACATTTAAACTTTTAAACATATAACCTATCTATAAACGAGATTTGTGAAGATAAAAAGATTTTAGACACTCTTCTACGCAAAAACTACTGAATGGATTTTCATGTAACTTTACAGTAAACAGCGTATGTATAGTATTAAAATATAAAGACATTTTTATGAAATTTGCGAAAATAATGATACATCAATACCGTTTTAATTTACACTTGAAAATATATTTTAAAATTTTATACTTAAGTATTTTGAAGTCAATTTCTATTGTTTATGTGTTCGTCCACATTTATATCATTTGATCGATCTGTTCACGTTCACGCAACTAGCGTTGCACGATTGTTAGACGCGTCGATGAAACTGACTATTCGTTACGTATTTGCAAGTGATTTGCTAAATTTGTAATATAATGTTTCATCCATATAACTATTTCCATACATTGAAATATTCACTTTCAAATTAGTAAATAAATGTTGAACTATCTAGAGAATAAATAAAAAATAAATGTGGTAGAACTAAAATAAAACTTTTTCCGACAATTGGTTTGAACAAAGTCTGGTAAAAGTCTGAGATATGGGAAACTTTTGATTAAATGCTTTTGTTAGGTTTTGCAGCCAGATGACGAAAACGGTAGACGTTCGTCATCTCTATGAAATACTTTAATATGCGTGGTTCAACACGCACTTGACAGGTTTATTCATTACTAGTGGTCGCCCGTGCCCGAAATTCGACCATAATAATTAATGTCATAGACTATACTTCTATAATCACAGATTTCGCCAAGGCTACTCTGTTAATTTGACTTGAACAAAACAAAAGAGTATATAAATTTATGCGTGTGTTTGTGTCAAATACATAGTAGTGTGTGTAATGTTTTTTTATTGATTTAATTTATTTTTAATGCATAATTTAAAAAAATATTAACATTCGTCGCTTCTTCTCTATATAAACTATAAGTGTGCAAATTTCATACTCCTCCGTGCAATTTTCGTAAAAAGAGGTACAAAATTTTTGCTAGACTAGACTTATTTTCGTAAACCGTGTTGACAAGAAGGAATCATAATTACATGTTCAAAATAAATTAGTTCGGTATGTTATTTTTCAAAACTTAAAATATTTAGTGTACACTAAATAAGTACTTATCTTCTTGATATATAAAAAGGAATGTTTGTCTGTATGTGCTTTATAGCATCGTAAACTATACATTTGATCATGTGATGATCTTTAGCAAAGTTTTTGTGCATGAGCCAAAGAAGGTTTCTGAGTTGGGTCACAATTGGAACCGGTAGGTGGCGCTGCTGTCAGAATATCGATTGAGGCTTTTCCGGGCAGGACGACGTCTGCCGAGACAGCTAGTGATATATAAAAATGAATGTTTGTCTGTATGTCTTTTATAGAATCGTAAACTATATATTTGATCATGTGATGATCTTTAGCAAAGTTTTTGTGCATGAGACAGAGAAGGTTTCTGAGTTAGTTCACAATTTGAACCGGTAGGTGGCGCTGCTATCGGCATATCGATTGAAGCTTTTCCGGGCAGGAACGTCTGCCGGGACAGCTAGTTTATCAATAAAAAATAATAGTAAAAACTTTTTTGAAACAATATTTTATTAAAACTCTAAAAAAAGTAAAACAAACGTCAAACTCATCAAATTATTACTTAAAACAATCAATACGATATAAAAAGCTTGTCACGCGGCTGACTTGTGCAGATCTATTTACAAAATACATACTTTTTGCTTATTTGCTTATATCAATCATTATATCAAGTTCAAATAACATAATTATTGTATTCTTGAACGCAAGTAAATTTCGCGACAAGCTTTTATATCATCTAAATTGTGTAATGTAATAAATTGATGGTATGATTTAGTTTAAAGTTTATATTATTCTTTTTAGAGCTATAAAATGTTATTTTTAAAAATATTTTTACTATTAATTTATTTTTTAGTTAAGCGTATTCTTGTCTGCAAGCCCTTAAATTTGATATACCTTTATATCCATATCATGGGAGTACACAAAAAATGAGTACTCCGCCATGTTGGGCCGTCCACCATATTGGGTTTAGAGGTAGAAGTCCTTTAGCTAACCATGCTCTCCGAAACTAAACGTATATGCAAAATTTTATCTCAACCGATTGAAGATAACTGCTTTAAAATTAAAAATTAAATTAACATTCAGTTGCTAGATTTGACCCGACCATACTTACATTCATATATATATTGCAAGTTAAACAAAAGCTTGTAAAATATTAAAATTTAATACACATAATTTTCATTATGATTTTTTCTGGGTTCGTTATTTTAAAAATAGAAAAGACCACGCAATATCCCTTGATTGCCGTTTTTTGGAAAGCCACTTTAGCATTAATATCCCGACTAATCTTAATTTTTTTTTTTAAAGTTGTCATACCATTGTTTCGAGTTCGATGAACATCGGTAGCACTTATTGTGTTCCAATGTCCATAGACGACCGTAACCACTTTCATTTAGGAGGACTGTCAATCTATCTGCTGTAATCCAACAACAAAAAGAAAATCGCAAGATGCGATATCGCGCGATCAACAACGTATTCTCGCGATAATGCTGATGTGGATACGGGCTTAGTGCTTGTATAAATAATACGATACTCACTGACACACATTCCAAGCAGGCCCTGGTCCCATCCCTTGATCACTTGTCCAACAGCAAGCTGGAAGGTGAACGGTTGCTCGCGATCATAACTGAAACAATACGAATATTAAATTATAATTGGGTTTACTAAACGCATTATATATGAGGGGACGTCTTGTACACAACTTGAAGGCTGGTTATTGTGTACAATCGTATTTGTTTATTTGCATGCATTAAAATATGTGCTATACTTGTGGTATTGGTATTGTTACGAGTGCGGGACTCGAATTAAAATGCCGTTGGAATTATTATAGAGTTTATTAGAACTATACAAACGCGTATAGCACAGGTACAAATATAACCGAACACAACAAATCCAAACGTAATGCAGAAGGTCTAATTCAATAAAACGCGCAAAGCCCGTCATGACTAGATTCCCGATTGTATACATGTCTCGCCTTGATCGTGGTTCTCGCTCGACTGCCTCCTCTCTTAATCCAGCCGTCGTTTTATACTTCACCAATGCAAAATGTGCCCGTATCGTATCGTCGACATAGTTTCCTAGAATCAGCTTGTACTTAATCCGTAACACCTGGCTAATGATACCTGCATGCGGCCATAAACGAGTACAATTGACTGTTCTCCACAATAACTAGGAACGTATGCCAATAAATAAGTAAACAAAAGAAGACGATCATAATAGAATTATAATTAGTTCAAAAGCCGACAGGTAATAAAATGTGTTTTTATAGATATGCAGGTGGCATTTGTCTTTGTCGAAGCCTAAGTTGTAACAGTATGTTGTCCTGCTAGCTCAGTGGTGTGGAGCCTACATCGGTTTAAATCCTAACCCGAAAAAATGAATACACTGCTTCGGCATTTTTCGAACATCATGTATAAATATATTCTTATAAGAAATTCTTAACAGCCTCTATAATAAATAGTGTAGTAGTAATAGTGCCTCTGTAGTGAGGTAGGTCGGGAAACGTTATAACGGTTTTAAGCGCGGTAATTTATTTGATTTTTATTATTCCTACGTTGCGGCCGCTGTTCAGTAGCCGTGATCACGGAAGACAAAGATGTCAAATGTCAATGAGTATTGTTAAAGATTTATTTAGACTACCGCCAACTTGTTAATTTTAATTATTTAGTTTTAATTTTGTTTATGGTTATTATTTACTATATGGTAAATTAGATTAGGCTCCCAATCTAATTTACCACCGCTTTGCAACATGTTGTGGCTTGAAGAGAAGAAGCGGCGCAAGAATAATATTAAAATGGGTGGGAGGATAATATTATATAAAATATTAGAGCTACGCATGTTTGCTGAAGAGTTTCTTTCATTGACACTTGACATCTTTGTCTTCCGTGATCACGGCTACTGAAAAGTGGCCGCAACGTCGGAATAATAAAAATCAAATAAATTACCGCGCTCAAAACCGTTAAAACGTAGTTTTATTATGTATACCAGTCGCGAAAACTTAAGAAAATATTATCGAAACATGCCATTCTGAATGAACGCAGTGGGTATATAATCCGTTCCCCACTTTAAAAGGAGGAGGCCAGCACAACAGTGGGACGATTATAGTCTAATATTATATATAGTTAATACGAGTACCAAAACTTCGACACTACTGCATCGAGGAGACAGATTGTGCATACGGAGCACACATTATATTTAACGAGGCCGTGTCCATATATTTGGGCAATGTGACCGGGGCATCAGATAAATCGCGCCGTGGAATAATACTATTATATAGGCCTTTGTTCCGAAGTACAGTTTGCCGTTCCCATTACACTTAATCACAACGCAAGCGACGTTCCGCGCTTGTGCATAGATCCTTCGATTCATAGTTTGTAATTACCTACATTAATTCTTCAAAGAAATTATTCTCTTGGAATCTCCAACAAAAAGTTTCTATTAATTTGGTGTGGCATGGTACTGGCCACCAAATATACTTAATGTTTAAATTTAGAACATATATGTTCTTTTGTTTTTTATCTGTTTTTTCCCCCCATTACTATTAAAATTGTCATTATATTACGCACGTGCAGTTTTCATTTATAATTACAATATTTACAGTCCACAACAAATTAATATTTAAAGAAGTGTTTAAAAATTCTTAAAATGCGCATTTTTACTGTATAAAATATTGAAACTAGGTTCATTTCTATTGTCGCACTCAGAGAGATATGTTTAATGTAAGTAAGTATTATGATGAAGAACTTTAAGAGCCAATCTAATTAATTTTTGGTTGAGACAGACTCTTTTCGATTCAATACAATTTTAAGGTTAATAACCAAATAACAGCCGACTTTCGGCATTTCTAAGGTTACAATTCACTGGAAGTAGTCGTATTAATTCTCGCTATTTACAAATCTGCCGCTATCAAAAAATATTTTCTATTGGCCGAAGTTAATCAAATTTTCTTTGACGGTCTAATACCCGAGTTCGTCGAAGAAAACATTAAAATTTTTTGTAATACTTCGAGTCGCTTGCCCAGACTTAGTACCTGTATGGCATTTTATTATAATTTGAGACTGTTTTTTCGTGCCTAAGTTTACGTATGCTCTCCAATGCAGCCAATACTTTAAACAAACCTCTCTTCTTAAAAATTATATAGTATCGTGAGGAATAAGCTCATTTCCATTTTAAAGGACATGTACGACAGCACATGGTTGCAAAATTTCTAGTATTATTTTGCCGGCTTTTCTGTCCTCTGTTTACAATACAAATGATTTGATAGTAAAAATCTTAGAAAAGACCCATGTGGACTTGGATATTTTATATTTGTCAGTGGCCAGAAAAGCCTAGTCAACGACTAGACCTAACTCTGTTCTGCCCACTTTCTAACTTCAAACCGAGCTTGGCATGAACGGCTCGGCTAACTTACTTAGTTACTTACAAACGTGTTGCCTCTAATTGCTAGTTTGGGCGGTGGTTGTAAACCCAGATATCATGCAATACCGTTACATTGTGAGTCTGCCTTTCGATTAATTGCGAGCTTTCGCATGGAGGTTCATGTTGCATATCCCATCGCTACCATTATGGTACTGAAGTGGACTGGTACTGACACCAGGGGTTATTTATTATGTTTGAATAATGTTGGCCAAAGATCTCGCCATACCAGCCTCATTGACATAATTCGCGAAGCCTCAGCGTCAGCATACTGGCCGTCCTAGAGATGAATGGCTTGGCGCACGACTTACTTACTTACTTACTCCTTGGAAAACGAAACGGCCGCTCGTGTGGGACGTGACATGCGCCGACAACCGGACTCATCATATCTTCCCACGACTGAATAAGAGACTGGCAGCTACAACCTTCAAAGGGCGCAAATAGAACCTACCTTAGGAAGGTATTACATACTTGTGCCGTTTGGAGTTCTTGGAGTATGTTCAATAAAATTTGCAATAAAAGTTTGATGCCAACAGTGATCAGAAGGATAGTAAATATTTCGCCCCGCGAATCTACGTTACCATGCAGCGTGGCAATCCAGCCAGCTTTTTGGGCACGCTTATCTATAGTAAGGATTTCTTACATAGTATATAATCAGTGATTATTAATCATTTATGTCCATATAATAAATATACTGTACTATGTACATTAATCAAAAAATAAAAGCTGCACAGTAATGAAGCAGTGTCATATCTACGCCTCGTTGAACGCATGCATGTTGTCGATAAGCCAATATCGGATGATATCATCAAAGTGATTCTTATTACTTTTACATCAATTGATTTTTAAACTATTAACGCACACAAAGGCTGGTGCGTTCAGGCGTTTTTTTACCTGTTTTATATTATTTGTTGTATTTAGCAATAATTATTTTATTAATATAACAAAAAATTACAACATATTTTTGTATAAAATAGTCCGCTCCCATGGATGCGGAGTAGTACAAATCTCGTTAGCCATTCGCAAAAATGTATTGAACTTATTTGATAAAACTTGTACGTATGTGTATTCTAGATGCCGCTACACAGTGGTGTAGAGAGATCAAGCAAATAATAACAATTAGGGAAATACGCTACACATATAAATGAAGGATGGAAAAATATCAATTCATTGTATATTATTATTATTATACATGTGTGGGTATCTTATTTTTCGTAATGTTACGACGTAGAATTCCGAAAAATTTCAACGCTTTCAACAAAAATCAATTTCAATAACATCCCTTTGAGTAGTTATTAAAATATTGGGTATTTTCAATTAATATTTTTTAGTGGTTTCATAGCCAATTAAATACTTAAAACAAGGGAACGTTTATCACTGATTTCGTTATGACATGTATATACGGCCATATGGCCGACTTTATTTATCTAAGATAAGGACAACAATTACAGTAAACTACACGTCATCGGATATGCCTTAGCAATGAGTATTAAAGACATGCAAATGTTAGACTATTTCTGTTATTATATCTCTACTATACTATCCATTCATTGGTTAAACACAGCCAGCGTCAGATGTTGTATTAATGCTATCGTAGTATTGTTACGTAGAGAATGATACTTGTTGTTATTGCTTCGCTATGCTTTATTAAGCAATCTCCATTTATTGCTTAGTTAGGCTATAATAATGACTATTGTTTTAAGATGCTTAGAGAAAACACAATACATTGAGAAATACATTTCTTAACTGTTTAGAACACTTACATCTTAAACAGCTGTTTATATACCTATATAAACTGATTATTTTATTCAGAAAACATACAGTTTAAACATAAATAGATACTCGTTTTGAACTATAAACAATTAACAGTTGGGGCTGGACGGGCTTTAATACAGGTTTTTTTTTACTATTGTATATATATTTTTAAGTTAGTTATTTTTAGTATTACAATTGTTTGTCCATCTCAAATAATTAAATAAATAAATTAAATAAGTTTATGAATTAAATAATTAACAGTTTTCACATATTTTAGCTATATGGCTTGTTTATACACAATACTAACGATATTTATAAATAAAAATAGAATAACTATTTAAAATAAGTGTACTACTAACCCGCTAAGTATTTCTAACATCTATCTATCAAAAGGGTCTTGCTTGACAGTTTGTGGTTTAACATCAAACAGATCTACATAATATATCTATCCTCCATAACCTTCATCCCCATTTTACCATCGGACAACCAGACGAACTGGTTTGCGTCACCGTTTCAGGATAGAAACACCACCAGTCAGAACCAAGCGTTTCGCTTTACCTTTTCTGGTGCGCACTGGCGTAGACCACCACAAACTAATGCCACTGAAACTAAAAGGTCAAATATATAAATCTGTCATACGACTCATGCTATGCGGATCCAAATGTTGGGCCACTAAAGTGATAAACCACAAACGTCTCCACTCAGCTGAGATGAGAATGTTGAGATGGATGTGTGGTGTTACAAGAATGGATAGGGTGAGAAATGAGTACATAAGGGGATCTTTGAAAGTTGCACCCATGACTGAAAAAATGAGAGGAAGAAGATTAAGTTGGTATGGGCATACTTCGAAATAGATGGGTACAAATGTAAAGGTAGACCAAAAAAAAGATGGATGGATTGTGTGAAGGATGATATGATGATATGTGGTGTGACAGAAGATGTATATCAGAGTAGAGGAGTGTGGAAGGAAAAGACATATTGTGCCGACCCCAAATAATTGGGATATGGTGAAAGAAAAGAGAGACTGGCGTAGACCGCGTAGAGTGGAATAATTTGCCGGAGTCTGTTTTTCCTGACAAATACAATCTTGAAGTATTCAAGTCACGAGTGAATCGGTATCTTCTAGGTAAGCATGCTTCATCCTAGACAATATCAGGTGAGACAGTGGTCAAACGCAAACCATGTATACATCCATAAAAAAAAAAACAACGAATCTGATAAACGATAGTAGATCTTTCTTATAATTAATCAATGTCAGAGGGACGGCCAGCTGTATTGGGTTGCCAAATAATCTTGGCATTTTTTAATGACAATTTGAGAAATAAAACAGCAATTTTAATTTACATATATGATTCAATGTGATATCATGCAGAGTTGAGCAAATATGAATTTAAAGTCCAAAAATCCCATAAACAAAGTTATGGCTACAACTAGTTATCATATAAATGTGAAAGTAACTTTGTTTGAATATTTTGTTCTTTCTTGTTTGGTATATGTGTACTTTCGATAACGTAGATGAATATTAGATATTTTTGTTTACAGAAATAAGAATAGTTTCTGCAGTATGTGGACTCGAAGTGTAAGTGAGCGAACTCACCGATGTTGTTTTGATAACGGATATGACATATATTATTGCATTCACATATATCGTTGCAAAGTACAGTATTCTTTTTTTCTTTATTGTATGTGTTTAATAGCCAGGCAGACGGCCCACCTGATGGATAGCGGTTACCGTCGCCTATGGACATTTGTAACACCAAAGGTGACGCAAATGTGTTGCCGCTCTGTAAAGGAAGACTGGAATCTGGCCATTAATGACGGAACACAACTCAACGTTGTATGGCGGTAAACTCTAGACCAGGGGTGGTAGACATCCAGTCGGGAAAATATCCTACCACCCACGCGGCCGTGGGATGTTTTGTCGTCTCTTACCACTGGCCGCCTGGCCGCAGGAAATTGTATTCTTTCTCCGTTCCTGCACGAATAGATAAGTAAGATTCATCGGATAGGTACGCAACGACTAAGAACATACTACAATTATAATTTTCATTTGTGGAGGCTATCAACAGCTCTTTACTTATCTTGGTATATTAGTTTTTAAGACTACAGCTCTTAGGGTCTCCTCGACTGTTGTGATACCAAGCTCTCATAGAATATATGCGTAGTATAATTAGTATCATACGACTTTATTCATAGAATAGAATAAACTTTATTGTACACAATGTTACAAAATAACTTTATACATACAATCTTAATGATAAGTACAATGGGCGGTCTTATTGCTGGGAGCCATCTTTTCCAGACAACCTTTGGTAGGACAGAAACTCGGTATAGCAATAGATATAATATGAAAATGTTACTTAAATTACAATATGAACGTCGTCAAACAACACCATCCCATTATTATATATATTACTAGCTGACCTGGAGAACTTCGTACCGCCATATTTTCTGAATTCCTAAAAGACTTTGTTTCATGACATAAAAACAAAATCACCAAAATCGATCTAGGTGATTAGGAGGATTTTAGAACCCGATCTCTAGAACCAGTCTATCGCAAACTTAAAAAATGGTAAAAGAGAAGAAAAAAAATAGGTCATAAAGCTTCCTATCATTTGACGAAGGTCTATAGATAGGTATGGTCTTAACGTTATCCTGCTTGGTTGAATAGAACATGAAGGTATCGATAAAATAATACATATTTATTACAACTAATGGTCGCTCGTGGTTGAAATTCGACCATAATAATTAATTTAAATTATGAGTTTGAACATTATTAAGGTTCTGTTGTCAAAGACTATATTCTATAATCACAGATTTTACAAATAAATAGATGTAAGAGATCGCTTTGAGCGATAAGGCCGCCTGTTGTATTGTAAATGTAAATGTGGAAAAATATTGTAAATGTGGTCTGTTTATAATTGTATATTTTGGTGTGAAATAAAGTGTTATCTGTCTCTCTCTCTCTCTACAATAAAACAACTTAACTTAGTTATATTGTATTCTACTCATAGTCCCTCCCTCAAGACTATAAATAGGAAGTAAAATTAAATTTTAACTTATATGTATGACCTTCAAAAGTGTTCTCCAGTGGAACTTATTTAGAATAAAAACTTTTGAATTTGAATGTAAGTAAAATACTGAGCCTAAGTTACCGTTTTCTATGGGTAAGATGCCCAGAAGGCTGGCTACGTTTCTTCACTAGATCGTCATACTGATCCGTTGTCCGAGTTAGGCACCAGCCCTCTGATCACCTGAAGAGCCAATGACTGGTTTTGAAAAAAGAATTGTCTGTTATTTGCTTAGATTTGTGTGTTGCTGGGCCTGGCAGGCATTATTAGCCCCGTTGCACGCCACCGGACGTCACGACATGATTCACAGCGGAGACGTTCCTTCTTGACAGTAATCATTATATTTTGACCAATTTAAACAATATCTTTATAAATTATACCTTTATTAATTCTTATGTTTAAGCTATATTATTGTAAAGTTTCATCAAAATCAGTTCAGTAGTTTTTGTGAGGTAGAGTAACAAACATCCATCCATCTCCATAAACATTATCGTTTATAATAATAGAAATTACAATTTGAGGGCTTAGAGAGCACGTTTTGTAGATCCGTATTACGAATATGACAAGTATTAAAATCGAGTGGAATATTATGTTATCTCCTACCAATGTATCTAAATCCGTCACAATTTCACTAATGGCCGGTGCCTATATCTTACTAGTCAATCACTTGCCTTACCATTGGTTGAATTTTGACATTACCTTTAGGGAGCTTATGTCAAATTTTAACCGATAGTAAGGCAAATGAACGGTCGGTTATGTGTAGGAATCGGCTATAAGCGATTCTCCAAAAGCGGCCGCGCTAGGCCCCTTGTTTGTATAAGGTTAGGACGCATTCGCTCGTTTATTCAGCGAAAGTCGTCATAAATATTCCAAAATAGCCGCGGCATTAGCCATATACGCAATGCCATAATGCATAGTAACGTGCATTCTCGTGCGTTCAAGCCCATAAAAACTTTCTCTGACATAGTTCAAACCGTAATATCCTAGTGTTGTGCAATTATTTAAACCTGTACGTGATGAGACGTCTAAATGACTGGCGTAATAGGTTAAGCTATCTGAGATTAACATAAGACCTCAATCTAAGGTCAACCTTACATGGGATAAAAATTAACTATTGAAATGTATAAATATCCTGACCTGCATAAATAGAAATGTAAAAATAGTAGATAGATCATACAAGTAGATAGAATAAATGATTTAATATGTAATAGTATGTCGATAAGAAATAAACAAACATATAACAAATAGAATTAATTAGATAGATAGAAAAAGAACTGTATTAGTAAATAAGAAATATGTATTAGGAAATAAGTCTGTATTTATAAAAAAAGAGAATCGAAAACATAAAAAAATCACCCACCTTTTATTATCCTTTGTATACTAGAATAAGACTATTAAAACAAGACAAGAAAATTAAAATTTAAATAAAACTGGAATGGCAATATTCTTTATATTAAAACTAATCTTTAAGCTCGTAATTCGACACGATCACGCGGTATCAGTGTCACGTTGTTGAATTGATTTATGACGGTGAAATCGTCTTGATATTATTGATTTTAATCACAAACAGAAGAAATGTGATCGATGCTTACCTTCCCACAAAGTAAGAGATATTTCACTCCATTGTTACACAGATGAAAGTGTGTGACAGTTTGAGATGATAAACACAAGGTGAAGGTTCTGGGTCATAACGGTTTCTGTTAGTTTACATATAATATAGTTTACTTAAATATTTTGTACGAGTCTATATTACTCGTACAACGTATTTATTCATATAAATACGCAATAAACAATATAGTACTAAGACAGACGTATTAACATCACCATCACGTGCGGCACTTGTGCACTGCAAGTTGTGCTTCTCAGGTTATCATACGCCCCTTATAAACAACATACAACAACTCAACGTGGTTTGGCTTGACAACACCATTCAAACAGGGTACATCGTTAACGACGATTAAGCCCAGCATCTTAGGAAGTGTACAAACTAGGAATGGGCCGAAATTCGTTTTACATTCGATTTGACCGAATTGCGGCAGCTTGAGCCGAACTTCGGCATTCGGCCGAAATTCGGTTTAAAGGCCGAACATTCGGTGCAAGAAAAAAGTAAAATATCTACTTGCACTATTTTGACTGAAGTTAATAGAAATCATATCTTTCATAATACAAAAATTGGCCTCTATATACTCATGGCCATTTATTTTATTTAGGAACATATAAACCTTAACTTGTGATGTGATAAAATTAAATAAAATTAGTTCTTGATTGAGTTTTTGCCTAATTAAATAGACATCAAATTAAAACAAAAATAAAATAAAGTTATTATTCCTCTAAGAAACATCAGTAAGTAGTGCAACTGCTTAATTATAAATGCATAACTTGAGTAAAACACTTCTAAGGGACTTCAGCAATTACAACTTTAATTTTGATTGAAATCAC
This sequence comes from Dendrolimus houi, assembly GCA_039645545.1. Classification (NCBI taxonomy): domain Eukaryota; kingdom Metazoa; phylum Arthropoda; class Insecta; order Lepidoptera; family Lasiocampidae; genus Dendrolimus; species Dendrolimus houi. The sequence continues at coordinate 25,335,608 of CM077123.1, read as the reverse complement.
TTTTTTACGAATTAAACATTATGAATTTAGAATTATGAAATGATGATATTTTTTCAATCAAAGGTCTAAAAATCTATTCTTTTAATCCACTTATTCATACTTAAAATTTACTAGAGGCAGGTTATGGTGTAAAACAGCCAAAGATTCGGCGTTATCAAGTCACCACGTCAACAGGTCACGACGTGTATTCCCTCTTGAGAAAGCGTGGCGAAATCAAAACGAAGTTCGGCCGAATTTTTTGTTTTGACCGAATGTTCGGCTGAAGTTCGTATTCGATTTAAACCACATTCGGCCCATCCCTAGTATAAACCGTACATGTTTAAATATAAAGAATAATATGAATAGAGCAAAGAAATGAGAACCGCCCAAAATAAGTAACTCGTAACACACTGCAATCAAAGTTCGCACCGACAGTTCGTCAGAAAAACTCAATTAAAACTTTCAATCAACGTCTTAATATTTAAAAACTTCTTAGTTAAGTCCTTTTCAATTTCGTAAATTTTGTGAATTTAATGAAATTAAAAAGAAGTCAATTAAGTCTTCAAAACATAGAGAGGTAAATAGCTATTATATACCAGTTTTATCTACTTAACTAACTTTTCTTCGCAACTGATATCAAATTCAAATTCAAAAGTTTTTGTTCAAAATAAGTTTCAATGGAGAACACTTTTTGAAGGTTATACCTACATATAATTTAAAATTTAATTTTAGTTCCTATTCTATGTACACCTCTTCGCAGCATGTTATTGCTGTTAAGGGGAATAAGCGGCAAGAAACTCGCCAGCAACACGTCTAGCTAAAAATTGTTTTTCTTTATATTTCTTATTTTGTTTATATTTCAAGTTCTTTTTTTTACTTTTTACTGAAAAATTGTTATAGTGGTCATAGCTGACAGAAATATAAGCTCCTAATATTTTAAACACAATATGACCCAAAGAAGTGGGCCGATAATTTAATAAGGATAAACGTGAGGAACTGGTGAGTGTCTATCCAAAGAATGTTGGTGCTTGAAGCCATGTTAGAATTAGTTATGTGAACGAATGGTGTGACACCAGAGGTCGTCAAATATCGTGAAAAATCAAGTAGTTCAGTACGATGGCAGACATAGATGTATTCATTTCTGTCTTTCAATTTGTATAGAAACGAGACGTAAATAAACGATCCATCGTAATAGTGGTCGATTGTGTGTGGTGATTGTTGTCACGTTTTAAACTAGTATTTAGTTTTCTTTTTATTGTAAAAAGTCCCAAAAAATGTGTTATTTGTATTTCTACTTATTAGTTATTTATATACAAGAATATTTTATACTTTAAACACAAAGTTGCCCTTTAACTCAACAATACTCCACAATCTAAGAAACACTATTAATTATCAAATAAGCTAGTTATGGGCAGTATATGATCTTATATATAAAAATCAATTGCTGTTCGTTAGTCTCGCTAAAACTCGAGAACGGCTGGACTGATTTGGCTAATTTTGGTTTTGAATTATTTGTGGAAGTCCAGGGAAGGGTTGAAAGGTGAGTAAATATGAAAAAAATAGATTCTGAGGCGGTACGAAGTTTGCCGGGTCAGCTAGTTTTAAAATAAGTTTGTAAGAGTAACATGACATTTTGTACTGAACCAGTATAATGTACGACTTCAAATGAGGCGAGGACATTTGTACGGTTTGTACCGCGACAGTATATTTGAAGAGACGAGGCCAGTGAGGCAGTGAGCGTCATTCCCTCATTTGCCCCGTTCAAAATTAGTTTGGAAATGTTCGTTAAAAATCGAATGTGTTCGACCTTAGTCACCTCATTTTACTAACAGTCGTATTATGACATTGTCATGTTGCCCCTCTTTGTCATGTCAATATCCGTAGAGGCGTTATTGTACTGTTCTAGCATAAGCCTTGTTCCGTCTTCCTCTTACTTTTGAGTAGTAGCGCGACAAAATATTTAAAGTGGGCTACATTTCAAATTTCGAGCCGTATCAGTACTTGTACGGGACTGGCTCACACGTGTACTGCTCATCTCTAAAATAAGCAGATAATCAGTTAAAAGCCATATAAGAACCCTTTTTTGACAATTTAGTTTATTTTCATCAAAATTGAAAGCCATAAATGGACGGTTAATTTTTGACCTTAAACAATCGTAAAAGCTTAGTTTATTTAACATTTGTTAACGTGATCAACCGTATTATATAAAACTATACAATTGGTAGCAAAAAGCACACTTTTTAAGAAAAACAGGAGCGGTATCATATTCATAATGATATCATGTGTATAAAATAAATTATATGATTTATGACACTTAAAACTGCATGCATGTGTAATGACTTATTATGTCTACAATACGTAAGTACCTATTTAAAACCAGGGCCTGTAAAAACCTTGAGTTACTTAATAAGAAATTTTAAGAGGTGAACTCTGTTTTATAACAGAATTGCGGTTTGTGACCAGGAATAGCAAATTAAATGTATAAGGTGTTAACATTAAAATCACTGAAGATTGTATACTAACGATTCATTGCGACGCTACTAAAAATAGAGGACACTTCTGACAGTTGTCAATATTGGAATACCCGTCACTTTTCAAAGAGAACTGATGTAAAAATTCATTTATTTGGTACACTAAGCTTTTACTATTTCATCATTTTACCATATTGTAATCAATCATATCTTAGTCATGACTAATTGACTAAACAAATTTCACGGTATTGTAAATGGCGAAAGTTCCAGTTTCGTTTACTTAAATTATAGACTGCTTAGTACACTATTTAAAAAAACCAGTTTATATGGTAATACAAACGACACCAACCCTCAAGCTGTTATTACACAATTCAACCAAATTGAATCAATTTGGTTGAAAGGTGGTGAAATTCAAGTTTGTTTACATGGATATATTTGTTTACTTCGGCTAGATTGTAAGACAAATCTGAAACGTTTAATATCAGGTTTATTCTTAATAAATACAATCAATCACAATACACAGTACAGTGTTATTGTACATACAATAACAAATACAATCTTAATTTTAGAAATCATTGTGTAAGTGAGTAATTTGTGCACTTCAATCTATTTAACGGCCGGTCCAATTTGAATGTGGTGGTATTCAAGGATCAGAGCAGGTAAGCATGGAGTAGTATTTAGTGTTTAAAAATATGTTAAGGAATAAATATGGAAAACATTTCATTATTAAAATTTAAGATTTTTTATACTACCATCAAAGGAAGATAGGAAAGGTGCGGAAATGCCAAGAAGTATCTCGATCAATTACAGAAGAAGGATTGGTGCATCACCAAGCTTTATAAACTAAACTTTTAACTATGTGTGTGTATATTGCAAGCACACTAGTTCGATATAATTACGATAGTCTCCTATAGTCGTTGAGAGTTCTTTTAACGTTTAAATATCTCTGTGGCGTGTGAACTTGCTACTTTGTACAATACTTTCATTCCTTACTAGAATGATAATACTTTTTTCCCTAGAATTGCTCTGAGAAAATAGAAATCTAGGACCCGATTCTAGTGTCTCCTACCGGTTCTAATTTTAAATCTAAACCATCCGCGGACCCACTCAAACACACACAAAAAATTTCATCAAAGTCGGTAAGGTCGTTCTCGAGTTATGCGCGTACATTTCTATGATTTATTTTTATTTATATAGACTAGTGGTTGCCCGTGGTCGAATTTCAACCATAATAATTAATGTTAAAGACTATACTTCTATAATCACAGATTTCACCAAGGCTACACTGTTAATTTGACTTGAACAATATACAAAAGAGTATATACATGGTAGTGTGTATTATGTTTTTTATTGATTTAATGTATTTTTATGCATAATTTTTAAAAATATTAGCTATCGTCGCTTCTTCTCTATATAAACTATAAGGGTGCGAAATTTCATACTTCTCCGTCCGCGCAATTTTCGTAAAAAGGGATACAAAGTTTTTGCTTCATGTATTAATATAAAGATAGACTAGAGTTTACAGAGTTTGTTTACAGAGCAAGCATTAATACCTACAGGTTACATTGTGTAAATTTTTATGTCAGTACTATTTGCTCCCTGAAAATACACTTTATTTTATATCGCAAACTATCCATCTCCCGGGATGAAAGGTATCTACGTCCATTTTCGGTATTAAAATTACTATGTACAAAATTACACCAAAACCGATCCAGTACTCCAGTAGTTTTTCCGTGAAAGCTTAAGAATTATTATATCTTCAAAACTTGAGAAATGATTGGACTCGCCTACAAAATGCCTAAGTGCCAAAATTTACCAAAATGCCAAAAACGACAAAAATAACAAAAGTGCCAAAAATACCAACAATGCCAAAAATGAACAAAAGGACAAAAATTAAAATATGCCATAAGTGCTAAAAGTGCCAAATATGCCAAAAATGACCAAAAATAACCAAAATTTCAAAAATGCCAAAAGTGCCAAAGTGTCCGAAATGCCAAAAATTACCCAAATGTCCAAATACGCAAAATTACCACAATCTCAAAATGATCAAAATTGCCAAATTCGCCAAAAAGACTAAAATAGCCAAAATGACCAAATTTTAATGGCCAATATGATCATAATGATCAAAATGGCCAAAAAAGACCAAAATAACCAAAATGGCAAATCACAAAAAACCTATCCTACTTTCTGGGATAACCTTTACATAAATCTATCCTATTATCCGGGATAAAAAGTATCCTGTGCTTATTCTCGGCATCGAATATATATAGATATATACTAAATTTCAGCCAAATCGGTCCGGTAGTTTCCGTGAAAACAGAACAGACACAGTTACTTTCGCATTTATAAATTTTAATAGGGATAAATGTATAAAGGGCGGTCTTATTGCTAAAAAGCGATCTCTTCCACATAGCCCCAGAAGTAAATAGAGATTCATATATATGCAAAAGTGTCATATGTTAAATAGATATATATATATATATATATTTTATATACATATCTACAAAAATATATAAATATTTATAGATGAATGTATACGTATACTTATATAGACAATTTGTATACTATCGATACCAGCAACATCACTAAAGAACCCATCTATCACTTTACATGTTGAAATTGGTTTAATTTTATGACGTTTCGACCAGGCCGTATAGGTATAGTCTCAATTTACCTACTGCCTGTTTCGTGTAACATGATACGCATCCTTTTAAAAGTTTGAAAAAGCTTTCAAACGATTTATTAACTCTGTGCAGCATACGAGCACTGAAAAATGCTCTGAAAAATGAGACACATTGTCCATATACGAGGACCATGCACAACTTGGTAATTTTTCTGACATAACATGTACGAATATAACAATAATTGCTAAGTTGTTGGCTGAAGGGCCAGACAAAGCAGCATTCCTGGACATGGCACGAATTGTGAAGGGGTTTCTGTTTCTGGAGCCTTAACCACTGGTAGCTCGGGACGCAGGCTCCGCTGCTAGCGGACGCCAATGTTATATATCATTTTAATATCTAAGTGATAAAAAAAATGTGGATAGTATTTAATTCCTTTTATAAATACATATTTTTGATAAATTTTATAAAAACTCAAAAAAAATCATTGAAATAAATATTAATAGTATTAATTTTTATCAGTGTTGACCACAAATATGTGTATGAGATAACAATAACGTGAGGAGTTCTGCAGATTGAGATTACCGTTGTATGAAAGTTGCCAATCCAACCTGGATATGCTTGGCGGGAATAGTATGCATTACTATTATTTTTTATGATAAATAGGTTTGCGTTTGATCACGCCTAATATTAGACGATAATCTTCGATCAGAAGATGGAGCACGCTTACCTAGAAAATATCTATTCACGCGAAATTTGAAGACTCAACACAGACTCTGGTAGCCCATTCCACAGCTCTGCCGCACGCAGAGCAAAGGGAGAGACCTGGAGGAACTATTCAAGCTAAACAAAAACGATTTTTTTGTATTGACGTATGGTAATAAATACACAATAGAGGAATGCGGAATAATGCTTCGTTCGAATATGGACGTACTACAAGTGAGAGTCCGGTTGGCATCTTGTGTTAATTGCAACGAACCCGTTGGGCTGGGCTGGTGACTTTCACTGTTGGAAATCTTTCCACCACATAAGGATGTGGTTCAGTGAACTCTCATAGACAAAAAGTTGAAAGAATAAGTACGAGTCAATACAAATACAGTCAATTTAGTATAACTTTTGGGGATACTAAGGCATTCACAATAAGATGTGAAAATCTTTACAAAATATGACGAAACTTTCTTCATATATTCATCGACAGTATAGAAGCATTGTTTGGTGAGACGCTTTATTAAATCTTAAATGTTTTTTTTTCTGCCAGTACGATTATTATTACGCTAGGCAAATAGTTAAAAATAAGTGGAGCCATGTATATGCAGTCTATCCTTAATTATCACAGTAAAGGCACGAGCGTCTTTAATTAGTGGCACCAAAGTGTAAAAGCAAAAATTGTGAGCTAGGAAGAAAAATGTCGGAAATTGGATTTGCGAAATGTTGCCTACGTCTAGACACTGCTTATAGCATTGGCTTACTATGTTTATTTTCAGTATATACAGAAACAATTATCAGTATCTTCAAAGTACGGTTCAAAGTTTCCTTTACGAAAACGTTACAAAGGATAAGAGTTACATTCGTATTTAAAATGATTGGAAAACCAACAAATAAGGACAGCGGGTAACATTTGTACATAAATTATGTCAGGCGCAAGAATGAGTTTATTTTAATACACAAAAAAACCAAAAAGATATAAAAAGCATTATAGTCCCTAAAACTTCATAAGTGACATGTACAATAAGTATACGATTGGTACATAAAAATATTTTTCTTAAGTTCAAAAGTTTTAAGTATAGTTCTTGCAATCCACAAAGGCAAGCGAACTTTACCCATAGTTGAACGTGTACATGCACACTGCGATAGTGTACATGTCTGACGGAACGATCAGTTGCGAGAGTTCCTTTCCTTATTATATATATTAATATTATGTATTTTTACTGTTATTAATATTGTATAGCTATTAATAATGTATATGTTAGTATATATATAATATTAATATATATATAATTATTCATTTATTTTAGGTATATGTATTGAGTAATATTTATATATGCATGTATTTAATGTACACACCACCGCCATACACTTGTGATTTCGTTTATAAAATCCATAGCGCTGGTTGTCTGGAAGAGATTGCTCTAAAGCTATAAAACCGCCCATTGTTCCTGTCTTTACTATTTAATGTGACCACTGTAAATTGTTGATTTATGTGCTGAAACAATAAAGCGTTTTCTATTCTATTTTATTTCAATCCGCCTTGGTCAAGTATGGCGATTATATCGCCCGTCCCCTGCAACAGGGAGGCACGGCCCTAATATGCGGATGTATGTGCAATGATATTATTCATAAACATACATCTACGGCTGTTCGTTAGCCTACGAGCATAACAACATATAAAGTTGACATACTAATCCTTAAATATATTAAATAGGTAAGCACATAAAAATACATATTAAAACGCGACTATACCACGTACTCCGAACGGAGTGAGTGGAGTGGCTGAATTTTTCACACCAACCCCCAAAGCTACCCCAACCACCCCGCACTTAATAAAATATTAGCCAGACTTCGTCACATCTCAAAAATATAAAGTTTACTTTATGCTATAAGTTTAATGATTTGCAGAATACTGTTTCCTTTCGGCATTTAGAGAGACGAAACGTGAGACTAAATTCACTAATGTTTTTGATTGTTAGGAGATATGGACTATCTTAATTTTTAATTGTATCACTGTATATATACAATACAAGGAATAAAAATAATTAAATTATATATAATAGTCTGATGTGTTTTATATTCTTACCATTATCTCTTTCTTATTTATACCTCTAAATGTAATCGTTCTTTTATTTAATGGCATTTTAAACTCTGAGTGCTGTCGTAAGCGAGGTTGCACCATTTTGAGGTTACGTGTCAGTCAGGAAATTAAAAAAATAACAATGTACACACTATACCAACTTGCCCGTGACGCCAGATATCACCTATTTTCTGGCTTATATTGATAATTTAATTAATCCTTCACAATATTTATTTATTTTATTTTATAAAGCATACATAAAAATCAGCACTCAGACAGAAAAGTAAGGAATGTTTTTATGTACTTTTAGCATGTGGTACCTGCAGATTGGTAGTCGATCAAAGTTCTCTTCAAAGTATAATACTACTAGTACACTTATACTGTATCACCACAACTAATAATTTATTTCTTAGGTGTTAAATATTTATTTAATTATTATTACTGACTGACTACTATGATTTTTTGTTTACGAAAACTTAATTTTACCACTCATGTGCTCACTTGGATACCAATCTAGACATAACCAATTAAAAACAAGATTATAGATAGATAGATAGATAGATAACACTTTATTGTACACCATTACAGAAAACCTTATAGCCTAAAAATATTCTAAATGTGCACAATGGGCAGTCTTATCGCTTAAGAAGCGATCTCTTCCAGACAACCCGTGACAGGAATAAAACAGATTATATTGGTCAAAAAGGGTATACATAAATATTAGAAGATATGCAGTTACTTACACATATATATTTTATTCATTTATAAACATATAAGTATGTAAAATATTATATAAGTAAAATTATACTTAATATACATATATAAATACACCTACTGATATTATGTTAATTCAATATATTGTTATCTATTGTGTGGTCCAAATAAGTAAATATACTAACACTAATCTACTCCATATATTCGATCACACAAAAATACGTAATGACATCACTGAGATCTTGGTATATAATATTTTAAACTAAACTAAAAAATGGATAAAACCAACCAATATATCGAAATCGATAAACAACAAATCCTAGCAAAAGAGAATCGTTTCACACTTAAAATGATGCGTGAGGCTATTGAAATCAAAAATCACCTAAATTTCAATAGAAAAGATGGTCGGCAAGTACCAGGTGTTTGGGATCCTATCAGCAAAACTATTAAGACGCAAACCCAGCAAAAACCAACTGCTAGACCTCAAGACACTGTGAGCTCTTTATGCGTGCACAGTACACAACACACACAAACTAACTGACGATTTCTTATTATTTTACCTCCCACCCATTTTAATATTATATATAAAATTATTAGAGCTAGGCATGTTGCTGAAGAGTTTCTTGCGCCGCTTTTTCTCTTTAAGCCACAACATGTTGCGAAACGGTGGTAAATTAGATTAGGCTCCCATAGAGTAAATAATAACCATAAACAAAATTAAAACTAACAAGTTGGCGGTAGGCTAAATAAAACATTAACAATAGTCATTGATACTTGACACCTTTGTCTTTCGTGATCACGGTTACTGAAAAGTGGCCGAAATGTCGGAATAATAAAAATCAAATAGATTACCGTACTTAAAACGTAGTTTTATTATTTACAAAATGTCTTTTCCCAAATAAATTCTTGCATAATTATTTTAATATGTTCCAAAAGTTCATGAACTTTTGTTTGCGGATATGCAATCACTTATTTGTTCATCTTTTTGATGATCTAGGTTACGATTAGAAAGTTTTGCTTTAACCAACGCTAGTCACGATCGAGTCTTGTTATGGTCATTGAGTCAATACGCTGAAAGGAATATGGTTAAAACTCTGAGTTCTGCTAAATAGCTGTTAAGAATAGGAGGTCACACGACGAATATCTAACGTCAAAAAACATATGTAAATTATATTTACATATAGATTGATCGAATTAAAAATAAAATGAACAAAAAGTTATGTAAAACTATAGGCCAGCTATGAAACATACTGTAAACATATTATAACCTCCTTTTCATAATAGTTACACTAAGTTCATCGTACTCGTTACGAATTTTTCTAAATATCATTCAATGCGACTATAAAAAACACTTTCTAAAGGGTATTAACCTCTTTTAATAGAAATAAGATAAAGTCGGTTAAAAAGGTATAAAAGAAACACTAATCCAAGATAAAAAGAAGAGAGAAATGAAAAAAATAATATAGATAAATCATTGACAACCTAGATCCTATTTTTAATAGTTATATTTTATTTACATCAATAACGGAACTTATCCAAAAATAAACGAATAAATATAAATGTACAAAAACTAACAAATATATATTACAATTCTATTAACAATTAATAACAATATCGCATCACAAGTAACGCGTTAAACCTATCGCTACATTTACGTGGAATGATTAATAATACAACATTATCCCAGATGAAGCAGTAGCATAAGACAAACTGACAGACGGAAGAATGGCTATGAGGACTGCATAAGGATTCAGCGTTAGCTTAAATGACTACAACCCTAAGAAACATTTTAAATAAATGTCCGGTCATGTAAAATGAATAGATCCAATTAAAAGTAATAATTATAATAACAACAAATACTAGCACAGTAGCTATGTACCTATATATTTTAGTGGGGGAGTTTTACAACAACAAAACAAGTTGTCAATTTCAGATCCCAAAACGCCGTAAAAGTTCCCAAGATAACCTCAACCACTGGATACAACGTACAATATTAAAACTGTATAACGTCAGGTGCCGCCTTTGAATGTAACTTATGGTACTTTGTACAAGTGTAACATAGTCTCTTCCAAATACTAAAAGTAGGCAGAAGAATTAGTAGTTTCCTAGAAAAATCACTGTATTATATAAGACAGTCAGAAAGACGAACTAACGGACGGACAAGTACGGCTTTTAATAGGGGTATAATTTTTGCTAAAATGACTACGAAACCCTAAAAGGCTGAAGCGAGCAGCTATGTTCTATGTACATATTATGCAGTTTACAATAACAGAACATTTTTTACAGTGTATAATAAAATATTTGTTAAGCCTTTTTGTTTATATTAAATTTTGATTTGTATATATATGTATGTAATTTATTTTTATAATACAAATAACTGTGCCCGCGACGTCATCCGCTTGGAATTTGTTTTCAAAACCCTCCGATTTTGAAACATTCTTCATTGGTGTTCCGCTCTTATTGGTCTTAGCGTGATGGTATATAACCTATAGCCTTCTTCGATAAATGGGCTATCTAACACTGAAAGAATTTTTCAAATCAGACCAGTAGTTCCTGAGATCAGCGCGTTCAATCAAACAAACAAACTCTTAAGCTTTGTATATTAGTATAAGATTAGAAAAGATGCAAAATTCTAATAGAATAATAGAAAAATTCAATATTGGTTTTTTTAAATGAACTCAATATCTTATCGTAATTAAGATATACTTTTATATAAATTTCAAATATTAACAATTTTACAGACATAAAAAATAGAACTTTATTTAAAATATACTAATTGTGGGGCTTGGGTTATTTAGGTGGTAGTGGTAGTTTAGTCTATGATAGGGTGACGCACCACAACGCTCTATAGAAACCGGACCGCTTGAAAGGGGAGTACAAAATAAGACGACAAGTATTGTACTCTAGATGTAATTATGGCTTAATTAATTTAACATTAGACTAAGACTATATATATACAAAAATCTTAACTGCTACGTGAAAATATGTAAAACCTAAACATGCTTGTAGATGCATCATCTGTCTTCTATATTGACAGATTTTGGTACGTACATGGACTACTCAGTCTTAACCTTGCTAATTATGTAGCATTAAATTATTCCATGTACGTGACGTTACACATACCTTCCCGTTAGTAAAAAAATATTAGCAATATTAAAAATTATCTTTGTAAATTACATACTATGTTATAAAAACCTTCATGATTCTTTTATTTGTATAATTCATATATATGCATGTAAATTAATTTCCTTGGCTCTTTGTGTGATGAGCGAGTTAATCTTTGTATTAGTGCAATAGGCACGTAATTCGGCTTAATGTTATTTTCTTAGTAGATCAAGTCATATGCGATGATGTCCCATAATTATTACTGTGTCATCTTCATAATATGTAATTACTTCATAATGTCTTCGACAGATAAATCGTATTTAATGACACAGTGTAATCCATGGTGAAATGCAAGCCGTGATCTGATAGTCATTATCATTGAATATTTTTTGTGGTTTATTGAAAAACTGCAGGGTTTAGACTCGACCGCTTGAGAGGGGAGTACAAAATAAGACGACGAGTGTTGTACTCTAAATGTAATTTATTGTAATATTTTCTTATGTTTTCGCGACTTGTATACATAATAAAACTACGTTTTAACCCGTATTCGTTATTTCGACGTTTCGGTCACTTTTCAATGGCCGTGATCACGGAAGACATCTTTGTCAAGTGTCAACGAGTATTGTTAAAGTTTTATTTAGCCTACCTCCAACTTGTTCATTTTAATTATTTAGTTTAGTTTAAAATCAAATAAATTACCACGCTTAAAACCGTTAAAACGTAGTTTTATTATGTAATTTATTGCTTAATTAATTTAAATTTAAACTTAATACTATATATACAGAAATCTTAACTGCTACGTGAAAATATGTTACATCTAAACATGTTTGTAGATGCATCTTCGAACGTCTACTGTTTTTCGTATTGACAGATTTTGACACGTACATGGACTACTCAGTTTTTAACCTTGCTAATTATGTAGCAATAAATTATTCCATGTACGTGACGCACGTAACACTATTAATATATATATAGATTAATATACAAAAAACAAAATTATAAATAATAAATAGGTCCCGAATCAGCGTCAGTTGGGAACGTTCGGCCGCGTTACCACGCCCCATAGCAACGCTAATGATGTTTGATATAAAATTAAAGTAAATTATGTTAGTTGGTAAGCGAATCACTTGACGGCTGGACCGATTTCGTTAATTTTTACTTTAAATTATTCTTAGTAGTTTTAATTAGGTTTTTAGGTATACAAAAAGTTGAAAAGTTGCCGTGCTGTTTGGGACAATTGGGCAAAAAAGCTACTTTTTCTATGAACTCGAGACCAATAACTGTACTGTTTCCAAAAGTGTTTATTTTAACTTTGACGTTTGCACGTCTATCAAGTTACATATTTCTTGACAATAAAGTCCACATGAAACAAATGACATAATTGTCGTACTTTATGGTTGTGGGTGACGTAATAGTGACGGACTATTAAACCATCGACACTATACGTAAATAAATCGAAAGTAATCGATTTGAAAATATATATTTTTTTAAATTATTTATTACAAAAGTGGCTTATTTAATATATGTATGATCATTGAATTCTAGGTATATTTATTACACGATGTAGTATTTTTAACAAAAATATATAGGTATGTTAAATTGTTTAAAACTTATTTATAAATGAAGTCGATTTTTATAACAAAGCGAGTCGGTAACGCATTAGGACATTATTACTAATGTATCGGAGCTCTCAAAAGTAAATGATTGGAAAGAGTATATACCTATATATAGGCATATAACTCACAATTCGAACAGTGTTTATTTTTAGAGTTCTAACCATTTCGGCAAATACGGATTTTCTATAAAATCGTCACGTTCGTACACCCGTTTGTTCATCTGCCTGACTATACCTATATATGTCATTTTCTCAGCAACTACTGGATCTATATGAATGAAATTTTTGCATCATTTATAGTTTACTTGCACATTTCTAATAGCTATATTAAATTCACAGCGCGACCATAAACAAAATTGAAACCAGACACGACAAAGTCTGTTCAGTCAGCTAGTTCTAATTAAAATAAATCACAAAAGAGGCGGATACGCTTTCATACATTCTTGGTCCCAGATCGTAAAAATATGAGAGTGATTTTAAGATTTTTTTATAATATGTTAATATTTTTATAATTGTAGTGGGTTTAGTTATTTTGAATTAATTAATCGTGTGGTGTAAGTGCTTTCATATTATTCATTGTTGAAATTCATTCACATAATTCGATAACTTATTTTATAGATTTCTCGTCTTCCAGATAGAATTTAGTGCTGGTGTTTTCCATTTTGCAACAGAAAAATATAACGCTTTTAAAGCCATCTTCTACATCAACTCCTTACATATCTTTGCCCCAAAAGTTCTCGTCTCCTTTGTATTTTTTTTACACTACTTATCTATATATTAATACGTGAAGCAAAAACATTGTACCCCTTTTTACGAAAATTGCGGAGGAGTATGAAATTACGCACACTTATAGTTTATATAGAGAAGAAGCGACGAATGCTAATAGTTTTTTTTAAATTATGCATAAAAATACATTAAATGAATAAAAAAACATTACACACACTACCATTTGTTTGAGACACACATGCATATATACTCTTTTGTTTATTGTTCAAGTCAAATTAACAGTGTAGCCTTGGCGAAGTCTTTGATTATAGAAGTATATATAGTCTTTGACAACAAATTATATTATGGTCGAATTTCGACCACGGGCGACCACTAGTTTTAATAAAGTACTCAAACATATCGGTAACGCACCTTGGTGTATAAGACCAAACGATCTCCATCGGGATGTAAAAATGGACCTCGTCGCTAACACAATTAGTAAACAGGTAGAAGCTGGCAACGGCTTCATTACCATGTGAATGTGGAGGCTATCCAGCTTCTCGATAACATAGACTTAGTAAGAAGACTCAAAAGGACCAACCCTTTTGAGTTAGTGTTGTAAAACTATCAAGACAAAATTACTTGTTAGTCTTGTTTCTTAGATTACATTGTAATTTTAATGTCGTATTTTTAAGACGCAGCATTTAGTAATAAAAATTTATTTAAGAAAGAATCCTTATTGACCCCTAAACCGAATTGTGGCATGGATTTGGGAGAATATGGCTTACAGTAAAACCGTTCGTAGCCCCAAGGTATACGGAATATATTCTTCTTATACTGGACGTAAGGCTTGCAACTTATAAATACTCAAAAGGCCGTCAGACAACCCAGTAACTACAGTAGAGGGAATTTTATGTAGAAGTTGCATAAGAAATATAGTTGTGAAAAGAACATACAATTATGTGCGGCCATTCGTTTGAAAGAAAAGTCTCTATTTTGTAAGGTATTTAGTATTTTGGCACTCAAAGTATCGGCGGCAGAATAAACTTCAATATTTGTATACGACCCAATTTTATATTACATATCGGTTTTGAATAGTTTCAGTGAATTTCAGAGTTTAATATTATAGAAGTGCACTAAACATAGGAATTGTAGTGTTTTCCAACTTTATCAGGTATACGTAAACTGCTTCTTTATTTACTCACCTTCTAGTTGTATCTAGAAGGTGAGTACATAAATCCCTATTAATATTATTAATTCGAAAGTAAGTCTGTCTGCCTGTTACGCTTTCACGGAATAACTACTGGACCTGGAATGGTAAATTTCGTAAATAATGTTTTCGTTGTTTACAATGGTCTGGGTGTTTGTGATCGGGCCCAAAGCCCAAATAAACCTATAGGGGCGAGTTGAGTTTTTAGAATGAATTAAAAAAATCAGGGGCCTAATTCGGACCAACAGAATTCGAAAAAGCAATTATTAGAATTTTGTATTATTCGTCAGAGCATGACGAGAAAACTACTGAACGGATTTAAATGAAATTCGACACAGATCTAGTTTATAACTCAGGTCAAAATTTAGGATACATGACGTCGTTTCCATGGGATAGACGAATATAGCGTAAAACATTAAAGAAACACGTCATCGTGACACGATGTAATAAGTTTCACTGGCACTGTTAGTTTAATCATAATCAGGAAACGAAAATACACATAAATGTATTTTTATATGTAAATTCAAAAACTGGTTATTCGATCGGTGCGCGGGACAAAGGCTGAAGCTATTATGTAGACTCGTTGAATTTTTAACACCGCAGTTAGTGTTGGAAGCAGATGTGGTAGCGAACTTGCAGAATACGAAAAATTTAATATTTATAGTAGTAGGAAACATACCTTGTCTTTGCTATGTTATGAGACATCGCACGATAGGGAAACAATTTTTATGTGAACATATTTTTTGTTGTTACGCCTGATGCGTTCGAAGCGGATCCCAAGCGGGGAAATATATACATGACATATAAATTGAAACATAAATTCTGTTTCGCTGTGTAAACTGTGCGTAAATCGTAAGTTGGCGACAGTTTTGTATGTACTTAATGTCGCTTAAACAGGTAATTTCATGATATACGTGATCTATGATTCGAATTAAGTAGTTTCAAGTATTGACTGATGAGTATTCACTGTTTAGAGATTGTTTTTAGAGTACCGTAATAAAAAAATATGCGAAGCTGGGAAATAGGCAGTGGCCAAGCTCATGGAAAGTGGTCACCGTCGCGATACATAGACGAACGAAGGAAAATTTTGATTTCCCCCATACATCTCACACCCCCTTAATTTGCGCTCGTCTCATAATCTTGTCTTAAAAACACCTAAACACGTTTCTACTTTCTACACCAAATCCTTCGCTGTGCAGGCTGTCCGGCTGTGGAATTCATTGCCCGAAAACATAAGACAGGCAAGGTCACTCCCCATTTTTTTAAAACTGGTACGAGTATATTATCTCACTTTATAATAAATATTTAATACTTAATTACATGTACGTTTACTTATAAGTGTATTTGTATATTAAGATTATGTATCTATACATATAACAAAACTGTAGAGGTCGAATTTCTGTACAATGAAAATAAATGCTAAATAACGAGTCAGGGGGATGTAAGAAATGAAATAGATCTGATTTAGATTTTTTTCATTTTTTTTGTTTATCTGTTTGTCTGTCTGTTTGTACCGGCTAATCTCCGAAACGACTGGACCGATTTAAATGAAATTTTGTATGGTGGTAGCTTATATCCCCGGTCAACATATAGGATACTTTTGATCCCGAAAAATTAAAGAGTTCCCGTGGGATAGTTAAAAAACCTCACCACGCGGACGAAGTCGCGGGCATCAACTAGTATATAATATTAATATATTATGTGTTAATACTATTATTAATATTGAATAGCTATTGCTGTTGCTACACATATTAATGATGTATTTATTTGTATATATATATATATATATATATATATATATATATATATATATATATATATATATATATATATATATATAATATTAATATGTGATATTGTATATTCTCTATTTTTTATTGATTTTAGGTATTCCTATTGTGTGATATTTATATATCCTGTATCCTATTTGTATATGTATTTAATTTGCACACCACCGTCATACACTTGCGAATCTCCCGTTCATAAAATCCTTAGCCCGGGTTGTCTGGAAGAGATCGCTCTAAAGCGATAAGGCCGCCCATTGCTCCTACTTTTACTGTTTAATGTGACTACTGTAAATTGTTTATTTTATGTGTATGTGGTGAACAATAAAGTGTTTTTCTATTCTATAGACGTTTGTAGCACTAGGGGCGAAGTCAAGGCAGTACCAGCCTTTAGGATGGGATAGGGTAACCAGATAGAGGCATCAGACAGGAGGAATAGGATACAGTGGAGGGGATTGCCAAAAATTAGAACATTCACTCATCATGGTTCATCTTGACCTAACCGTGTTTTGTAGTGCGTTCGTGTGACGTAATTTATGGATACAGGAAACACGATGATGGCCTCTGTGGTTGAGCAGGCTAAGTCTTAGACGGCTTGCTGACACGCAGTAGCTCCGGGTTCGATTCCTGAATGCAAACCTATGTTGTAAACCTAACCTGAACGAATCTAAAACCTATTCAAATTACCCTGGTCGAAAACGTATCAAAAGAAGTTTGTAATAAATGACCTGATAAAACTGTGTTGATAAGCTGGTATTTTATTTATATTCCTAGCTAGCCGAATCACTACACCTATTTCATCATAATTGGTTCATGAATTCCCCTCTTTGTTTTCTTAGTAACAATTTCGTAATTCAATTACTAACTCCTGTTGTTTTCTTATAACAGTATGGTAAATTTCGGAAAGCGAATTTTCTCCGTTATTTAATATGGTCTGGTTATCTGGGATCGGCCCCAGAGCAGTCCGTTGTATATTACCCATAACACAAGCGTAACTTGCTTAATTTGATGATATACAATATGTGTGTTTGTCTGCCGATTTATTTATCAATCTGAAGGCTATCCATTTCAGAGAAATATTCTGTGAGAGCGTGGTATGACACCGACCGAAACGGCCCTAAGAGATTTAATCAAGACGATTCCAACATGGCTCTACCACGTCTAAGTTTTATTCGCGTTATATTTATACCGAATAAATGCCGAAATCAAAGAACTGGTGGATGAGCCCAATATAATAGGCGAGAGCAAAGTATATCGCTTGCACTGGCTTGACCACCTACATAGAATGGGGGAGGATCGCACAGTGAAAAGACCCTATCTAGGCAGATCAACGGGATGGCGACCAGTTGGTCGGCCCAGATATCGCTGGAGTGACGTAGTGGAGGCTGATCTGCGAGAGCTTCGTGCCTATGACTGGCAGAAGACAGCGCTAAACAGGAAGGAGTGGAGTATTCTCATTTCGGAGGCCACGACTCATTTTGGGTCGTTGAGCCGCAGGAGTTAGTTAGTTATATTTATAACACGTTTGTAGATGTGTACACAGGTACAGATATAACCGAACACAAAAAATCCAAACATAACGCAGGGGGTCGTAATTCAATAAAACGCGCAAAGTCCGTCACTATTAGATTCCCGATTGCAGTACACCCGTCTCGCTTTGATCGTGATTCTCGCTCGACTGACTTCCTCCCTCCATCAGGCCCTTGTTTTATCCTGCACAAATGCGATGTGCCCGCCAATCCACGTGGACCGAATTTCCTAGAATCAGCTTGTACTTTTAAAATCCGTAACACCTGGCTAATGATTACAATATAACAATAGGCTCTAGAATCGAATGCCAATAAATAAGTAAGTTTCAATGTTATTAGTTATTAGTTCAAATGCCGTAATAAATGTGCTTCTACAAATCTGTACGGAGAATTTGTCTCTGTCGGCGCTTAGGTTATAACAGTATCATTGCGACACG
This sequence comes from Dendrolimus houi, assembly GCA_039645545.1. Lineage (NCBI taxonomy): Eukaryota > Metazoa > Arthropoda > Insecta > Lepidoptera > Lasiocampidae > Dendrolimus > Dendrolimus houi. Next base: position 25,316,650 of record CM077123.1, on the reverse strand, counting down.
AGTTATTTTCGGTCAAACGTTATTTACATACTCAAATGGCAAAAATACAACTCTGCCGAATCCCTTATTATGCATGGAACTAAACACACTTGTGGCTTTTTATAGACAGTATAGATACAAAAGAATAAACAAACTATCCATTGAATTCACTGCAGACTTCCCAGATCAATACACAGCCTACTATCGGCTATGTGAAGTTTTAATTAAGAGCATAAAGGTAGATTTATGAACTTGTTGTTAATATAATAATTATCATTAACGGCTAACATATTATGTATGTGTAATGAAAATGATACATACCCATTCTTGATAATATGATTATTAATATGCAATTTGAAATGCTTTATTCTAAGCTTAAACTACGTTGTGTGTAGAGATAAAATAGATAAAATAATATACTAGATACATAAAAATGGTATAAATAGATATATAAAGACAAAAAGTATATAAAAACATATAGTATTAATCAGTGATGTAAAAGTACTTTTACAGTTTTATGTAGAAGTATACGAGTATACTAGCTGTTGCCCGCGGTTTCGCTCGTATGGATTAAAGTCGGTCCTAGTTTGAGTTGTCAAAAAAAGTTAAAAGGTAGCCCTTTTTGTCACTACCTTAGGGGTAGAATTTAAAAAAAAACACCGATATACATGTGCATTTATATCTAATAAGAAGCAGGTACATAATATTTTGTGTATTACTTGGCAAATGACGGATTTTCATACAATTTTTTTCCCCCTTTTCACCCCTTAACAGTTGAATTTTCAAAAGTAATTTCTTAGTGCGCAACTACAGTACAGAAAGAACCCGCATGTAAATTTTAGCTCCAGTAGTTTGAGCTGTGCGTGGATATGTAAGTCAGTCAGTCGGTGACGTCAAGTGATTATATATGTATAGATAGATTACATATTCTATATGTATATTTGAGGTCGAGATCATAGAGACTTGAGGAGCAAGTTTTATCAAGACAACCAAATCTGGCAGATGTCTCACGTGGCCAAAAAGTTGGTCTAAAGTTCAGGCAACGCATTAGTGTTGCCATTCAACGAGTGTCAGACTCAACGAGAGTCAGTCTTTTCGGGATGTTCTCACCTGATAGTGGTCTCGTACTAGATTTTGTAGTTTAATTTGTATACATAGTTTGTTTTTAGATAGATAGAAACACTTTAATGTACACCATTACATAAAACTTACGAACTAGTATTATTCTAATTGTGTACAAAGGGGGCGGGCGGTCTTATCGCTAAAAACCGATCTCTTCCAGACAACCCGTGGCAGGAATATTACTGATTAGGAGTGGCGATTGTCGTATACATAATAATTGTACGATTACTTATATTTTAATAATAAATATATAACTATACTATATATACAAATATACACATAAGTTACATACATATACAAGATATAGTGATAAAATGCAACTATTTAAACATAATAAACATATAGCTATATGCAATATAATACTAATTATATCAAATTACATATCATTATATTGCAGATAGTATTTCCTGACCATGTTCTTAAATGTTATTAGAGATGTTTACAGCCTTAACCGTGAAAGAATTTTTAATGATTACGTTAATTTTAATAATTTACGTAAATTGTTAATTTCTTACGAATAGGTGCTGAATGTAGATGAAAGCGAAGTTGTTTGTCAGGATCGTCGCAAGTGGAGATTCATAGTCTACCTACCCCATAGGAAATCAGCGTGATAATATGTTGTACATGTATTTTGTTACAAGATAAATTTTTAGACAAAATTTTAGTTAAATTGTATCTTTAGAAGATTAATATAAAACATTTAGTATTTAACTTACTATTTAATGATATTTAAATAACTCATTGCAAAAATGCTGTTCGTAATGTTCGAAAATTATCTCCTAAGGATAAACAACACACACACACACACATATATATATACATATATATACATATACATATATACATATATATATATATATATATATGTGTGTGTGTGTGTGTAGGTGTATATGTATATACTTATACTACATACTATAATATTATCAAAAGAAAAAAATACAATTTTGTATATTTGTAACGAATAAACCCAAAATCTACTGAATCGATTTCAAAAATTCTTTCACTATTCGAATGCTATATTAATCCCTGATTAATATAGGCTATATAAAAATGAAGGATACGTACTAAAACTTTAATAATGTAACCGATCAATCTAAGCAAAATACTTGGCGCTAGATTTGGGTTCGACGATTTTGATGATATTTTGTGTGTTTGACTGGGTCCCCGGATAGTTTAGATTCACAATTGGAACCGGTAGGAGGTACTAGAATCATGTCTTTTATTTTTATTTTTTCAGGGCAGAACATCATCTACCGGGACCGCTAGTTCTTAATATATTCGATCCATATACATATACACCCAGTAGTTTTCGAAACAAAAACATCCTGTGAGATACAAAAATAAATCTGTGTATGCCAAAACAGCAAATAAATACTAAGAACGGTAATTTGCGAAGTTTTAAAGAATATAAATATACCATACTACACAGTACCTGAACATTACAGTATACAGCAAGTTTGTTTATAAAAAAATTTAGGACGCTAGACAAAGATGTGCCGAGCCCATGGGCGCTTTGTCGTCCACATGTCCTTAGTCGCTAACAATGTTATATGGGACGTCACAAAGAGTTCGGAGCCTGGTAGACAGTCTTTAAATGGCAAGACGTTGCAGCGCTGTCAAAAGCAGTGAACAGGAAAAAATCTCAAACAGTTTTCTGTAACCAGTTTCACAGTACCTATGTATATGAAAAATATTTAGGCAATATGTTGCCTGTAACAGAATTTCAATATTTTCTTAGATTTTATGACTGGTAGATATTATTAGTGATGAACAACGGTTTAAAGTGCTTTAATTATAGTTTCAGCTAACTTCTAAAGCAAATTGATTAGAGTGGTACCAAATTACTGTTGAGTTAATTTTGAGATAGATAATAGATACAAATATTTAGTATTTTCGATTAAATGCTTTTTGTAGTTTCATAGCCAAATGAAAGTAAACAGGAGTCGTGTGTCACGTCTACCGGAATCATTCGTAGTTCGTGGACTCTTACCAAACTTAGGGGTCTTCTTACAAATTCCGTCACACGGATTTCATGATTTTTTCACTGCTTCCCCGTACTTGTCTCGCTGTTGATCACATTCGTGAGACTCCTCCCTCCTTAGTGTGACATTACATACTTTGCAATTTTACGTGAAGAAATTATTTAATTACCACAACAATGCCCTAATTTTAATTCCATTTAAATTCTTTTAGTTTTACACTGTTCATACAGATAGAGTTGGAAATATTTTAAAGTTTTACGGTAATAGTTAAAATTTCGTGTTGTTACAACTTAGACAAAAACAAATTCCGCGTACAGTCTGTAAAAGCACATGTTATTACCCGTCGGCATTTGAACTAATTGTATTATGTTATGATTGTCTTCTTTTTGTTTACTTGTTTATTGGCATACGTTTCTAGTATTGTGGAGAACAGCCTATTGTTCTATTGTACTCGTTTACGGCCGCTGCAGGCTGCATCATTAGCCAGGTGTTACGGATTAAGTACAAGCTGATTGTAGGAAATTATGTCGACGATACGGGTGGGCACATTTGCATTTGTGCAGTATAAAACGATGGCCTGATTGAGAGAGGGGGTCAGTTGAACTACAACTACGATACGGGCGTGACGTGTGTTCATTCGGGAATCTAATAGTGACGGACTTTGCGCATTTTATTGAATTACGACCTTCTGCATTACGTTTGGATTTGTTGTGTTCGGTAATATTTGTACCTGTGTTATATGTGTTTGTGTAGTTCTAATAAACTGTATAATAATTCTAACGGCATTTTAATTCGAGTCCCGCTAACTCGTAACAGTGTTTTAAACATTTTGAAATGAGACGTCACGAAATTGAGGACCCCTCCTACCCCTTGTCACACAACGTCACACTGCGTCGACACCCCCCCCCCCCCGCGTCCCTAAAGTGGAACGTAATTTATGGATGGCCCCTTATTTAAATTTGTCTAACAATTGGTATCGAATAGGTTTTGAAATTGCTCAACGGATTCCAATTAATTTTTTGGGAATAAAATCAGGAAATACTTTTATGTCCATTTTTCATTTCAAATTCCGACCTCATGCAAGCTCCGACCAGAAATAATAAACCAAATACCAAAAAAGATAACTCAACCTAATTTATCGCTGATATCTTAGTTGACCAATTAAATATACGAAGTAGAGATTCTGCTAAGTTTGACATTTAGTTTATTTCTTTATTGGCAAACAGGCAGAGGGCCCACCTGAATGGAAAGCTGTCTCCGCCGCCTATGGATGTTAGCCGCACTAAAGTATTAGACCACCAGAAATTTTATGACTCTATGTCGGAGCGCAGAGCATAAACCTCCACATTTATGCTAATATTAAACGTTTCACTACGATCTTTCAACTTGGAGGAAGCTACCAAAGTAATCCATGTGAATATAAATTCGAATCATACAAAGTCAGTACAAGTTGGTTGAACCGTGTAATGTCAGCATATCCTTTCGTTTCAGCGTCTTTCGACCAAATCAATTTAATTTGATTGAACCATATATCATCAGCTTCAGTTCTAGTATTTGATTCTCTTCGTAGTCTTCGATTTTTAAAATAGAACAAAATAATTTATTTTATGAACATTTAGTTCCACAGACACGTACTAGGAATACTTTCAGTGTTCATGCATTTTCACACTGGATAGCAATATATCATCTCATCGTAACTAAGTAAGAGGAACAAATTGCTGAATTACATTTAATATTTATTGTGTAGAGGGGTATCCGATCAATCAAGTTGGAAACCCCGACATTCCTTTAATATACCAGGAAAGATTTTGCTCACTACTTTAAAAAAATTAAATTCTTAAAGTAACCAGAGCTATGTCTATCAAATATCATTTGTAGCAAATATGTATGTACTAAATATTAGACCAGGCTTGTTATAATACATCATTGAAAATTTTTAGATTTAAGGTATCCACTAATCATCTTCTTCTTGCTTTTTCATATTTTATCAAAACATATTTTTTGGCCGAATTCTTCACAATAAAAAAATATTTAGTTTTAATTTTTCCATTAATTTAAACTCAAAAACACTTTTTAAATAATACAACATCAAAAACGTATAGCGGCAAGGAGTCACGTAGGATGGAGGAGCGTTTGAGTTAAGGACTTATGTTCTTTACTGGTTATCATATTATGTAGTATTTATTTAAGGATTGGAACCCATATTATTGGGATAAAACATACGTTTCTGAAACATTGTAAAATAAGGATTCCCTAATATTATCACTACGATAATAATGTGACGACGAATCAGATTATACATAAATTACTAACTAATACAATGAAGTAAACTTAACCTAAATAAACCTGATTAATTAATGCCTATTAGTTATATTGTATTGCACTTACAGCTCAAGACTATACGCAACGGTCTCCTGTGTTAGGAGTACGAATCTAATTGAATACAGTCACTAATATCAGGGAGACAAAAGAACGCATCAAAAATATGTTAATTATAAAAATGTGTAACGATTTGGAGTCCGTGGGTGTCGAGGGTGTGTTATTGGACTGGTTGAGTCTAGCTCTTGGTCCGGATGCCGCCCCTGTGGCCGGACTTTTAAACATGTTAAAACATCAACCTCTTTGTTGTTAGTTGCAGAGAATGAATTTTTAAACGATTACCAACAGCAATAAGGCCGCGGCTAGCACTCTGGGAACACTTTTAACTTTCATCAATAAGCTCATTTAACTTTTAAGAGTTTAATTGGGTCGACCATTTTTGTGTTTCATGTAATAACTGTTTTAAGATGTAGTATTTGAAAGTAATGTGTTAAGTTTTTCTTTACATTTTTATGTCGAAAGGTTTTTATAAGTTCCCTAGCCATTCCGACAAAACACCTACCTATAATATAATATAACAAATCTGTTCGGAGTGTTGAGTTTATACAATGAATTTACAATAAGAAAAATAATGTGGTTGGGTTTGGTGCCTAATGGCGCTTTCGGAGGTCTCGTTGAGCATACGGCCGTTAAAGAGTCCCACACATCCCTCGATGTCAAACGTAAAAAAACCCCCAGGTTGGTGTCGCAAGAAACGACTATCCACTACGTCAAAAAAAAATTGTGCCTAACGGCCGGTTTATACATTTAACTAACCGTTCAGTTACTATCCGTTAAAATTTAACATAAGCTCCATACACGTAATGGCAAAATTTCGTCGATGGTAAGGCAAGTGAATGAATATTAAGATATTGGAACCGGTCATAATTCGGGAGAGCGAAATTGGAAAATGGAACTTTAAGAAGTGTTGTCTGTGTTTTGACCGTCTGTTAAAGAATCGTGTCCAGAGTTAGCTTACATCTCGGGCCAAAACTTGGAATAATCTTTATCCTGATAAATTACGTAGTTTTAGTGACATATACGAATATAGACGAGAAGATGAAACTGTGATGCATTTTTTCTATATCGCTGTTGCAATTCATTAAGAGACATGTCGTCATGACAGTATCGCTGGTACTCTTTATATATATAACTAGCTGTGCCCGCGACGTCGTCCGCGTGGAATTTGTTTTCAAAACCCCCCGATTTCGAAACATTCTTCATCGGTGCTCCGCTCCTGTTGATCTTAGCGTAATGATATATAGCCTAAAGCCTTCCTCGATAAATGGGCTATTTAACACTGAAATAATTTTTCAAATCAGACTAGTAGTTCCTGAGATTAGCGCGTTCAATCAAACAAACAAACTCTTCAGCTTTATATATTAGTATAAGATGTACTCTGTGGCTGCCACTACTATAGTTCGGCCGTTCTATAAAGCCACATGTGGCACCTATTAAATTGATTTTATTAGTGAGGTGAATTATCGATGACGATACAATTAAAGTATTCGATTCGATATAGGTAATCACACATTACCGAATCGATTAAAATAAATTAAGTTATTGTTTTCAAAAATATAATATGTTACGTTTCGTTGCCTTTCTATCTTTAAAATGTAGAAAATATTCGTAACATAATTACAATTTTTGTTTCAATTTTTCGAATACACATCAATCAGCAGATCACGCCACTAATATTTAAGAAAATAAAGTATTGTCAGGCATAACATCAGGTGTTACGATTCTGAAGAAACAAGCTAATTATGGTGTTCTAAGTTGATATAAATTATTTTGGTACTGCTACGAAGTTAGTTCGTCAGTATTTATATGAAACTTCAATTGGGGCTTCTTGGGAAGGCTCAACTATAATCATAGTAAGATGCTTTTGACATGTAATACCGTAACATTACATTGAACAAAATGATATGCATTGCGTTCTAAAATGTATGCCTACATATACAAATCTAGGTACGTCATGAAATACTGGATATCATTAAAGAAACGCTTCAACCTGAGCCGGTACGGTAGAAACATTTATCATTTTATCTTACTTGAAGCCTGAACATATAAGAGGGAACATATTTCGTATGAAGAAAAAAACATGTAAAACATAAACAGTGTGCAAAATAACCGTTCATCTTAAGCATTTGTCAAGAGAAGCTTACGTTAACTTAGTAGGGGAATGTGTGCGGCTGAAAAAATGTACACCCTCAACCTATGTGTACGTTTGAGATATTTACCTTTTTGAGAATATGCGCACTTTTATGGCAGAGTAAGAGTGAGGGGAGCACAAGTATTAATACATCTAAAGTACGTATTTTACGTTTAATGCTTGATACAAAGTTTTTGATTTCGTTCATCGCTTAGCGTATGCAGCGACAGCGACATTCTAGCGCCTGTACAACGAGGAGTGTTCCGAACTTCCGAGGAATAGTAAAAACTACACGGCACGCCACAACGAGATGTTATCCTCCATTCTCTTGACCTTCCGCACTCAAGTGCGCAACAGTCTTCAAGTAATTTTATTCCGTTTATAATAATGACCTGGAGGGAACATAATTAATTATGGGCCGTCTGCACGTTTGCCAGTTTGAAGTAATAAAAAAATCAGTTGAACTATTTGTTGTCCAATGCTATATAAAGAATAGCATAAGAGTATGACATTGGAAAAATTCTGAAAGCAATTTTTTATGTTAGTTTGTAGATAAATTGGCAGACCACGCACCTGATAGTAAGTGGTGCCTTCGCCCATGAACATCTATAACACTAGCCGAGTCGACGCGACGCCTGCCTCGTCGAGGCTTTCGATATCTGTTTATTCGCTTTTTGAAGAATTCCCATATAGCAGAGGGGAGTTCATTGCACAGTTCGTACACGTAATACACAAAAGAGGTCAGGTCAGGTACTATGGTCGACTTCGAGGTATCGAAGAGGTGTGGATAAACTCCCAGTTGCCGGCGATTGGTGTAATGAGAATACAAAATGGGAAAGTGTAAAGGTACCTGCGAGCGTACGCCCTTTAATTGATTTCACAATGGATACTTTGAATGAATCAAGTGAATAAATAATTTAAGGTATAATTTAATGTATTCTTCTTTAGAGCCACAACAGATCAATGCCACATGGTGGCCTATAAAAAAGACTCTTTTCTTTCAACTTATCCCAATTAATTGGATTCGGCACAATATGTATTTCCTTCCAAACTCCTCTGTTTTGGCATACGTTCGCTGTCATAACAGAAATCATCAACATTGTATCCATCTCTTTTTTGATCTACATTAACACTTGTATATATCTTCTTCCATTTTAACATACTTTTTGTCACATGACTTACATCTCAGCTCATAACGTAAATAAAAAAGTGACAAAATTATAATGTTGAGGTAAGTTCTTAAGCTCCAGTTTTTCAATCACCTTGTAACAACACCTTGTAACCTTGTTGTAACTTGTAACTTAAACCAACTGTTTTGAGACAGTGTTGAAAATTATAAGCACTTGATAGGTTTGTACTTATATACATCAACGTACTGTGTGAATATATAAAATTATTAATACAGACAGGGCTTTAAGGTCAAACCAGGGGCCCAATTCTTTTGTGGTGGTCTTCTTCCTCTTAGCCATTTGAGGCGGCGAGGAGGTTGGGGCCTCGAGGAAAACTTCTTTGCCCTGGCATCTACTCGACGGACAACTACCCGTCGGTGGCGGGGTTTGGAACCATTGGAGCCTTCCTAACGGTGGTCTTTCGACGGCTCTCGTTGGCCAGTCTGCGGCATCCGATGGCCTTCGCGGGCTTTGCGTTGGCTTCGTCTGCGGCTTAGTTGGCCATTCGTTGGCGTTCGGTAGCCATCTCGGGCTTTGGATGGCCAATTGTGGCTTCTGGTGGCCTGTCAGTGGCTTTGTGGTCCCATTCTGTTATTTCAATATCTTGGCATTGCGAAGACATTCCAAGTACGATTCTCTCGATATCGTTGCGGCGGAAGAATAGAAAAAAATGGCACTACCATTAGCAAAAATGGCGTTAGCTGAAATGAATATGTTTATAAAGATAGAGTGTAGTGCAACGGATACGCCATGGAATTGCAGGATACCGAAATCAGGCAAACAGACGTTTGAGACGATAGTGTCCGGCGATTTTGACTAGATAGTAATAGCAGAATTGGGACCCAGTAATGATTCTATTTTAGTGGATTACTCCAGAAATATCCATGAATATGCTGCGATGGATGTGTGGAGTGACGCGGAAAGACCGTGTCAGGAACTCTCGCATCCGCGGCAGTCTTTATGTCCGTGATATAGCAGACAAACTGCAAGACTGTTGCTTACGCTGGAAGACCACGTTTTACGGAGACCGACTAATTATGTGGGGAACAAATGTCTAGCCATGCCGCCTCCGCCAGGTCCCGGTCGAAGGGGAAGGTCCAGGAAATGTTCTCTTGACGTTGTGAAGGTTGAAATGTGTACCAATGGTCTCAATACGGGGGATGCTGAAGACCGCGCGATGTGGTGTAGAAAAAGTAGGAAAGCGGACCCTGGGGGTCGGAGTGAACGCTCCGAACGCAACCGGGATTTAGCGCTCGGATGATGATGACTCCCGAAATATCCACGTAATAGGAAATTCTACGTATATTCGTTTTGCGGCTAACATTTTCAATACGAGGGCGGTAATGTTCGCAAAGTACACGGCTCCGCACGGTGTCTCACAATGAAAGGGCTCAGGCGCGTGGAAAAGTGTCCTTAATTATTTACGGAAGCCGGTCGCACCGTTAACGCGTTGCTCTGTCGCAGGCAGCACTAGACTGTAAACGTTTGAAAAATCACCAAGACATGACTTTTCCTTGTACATTCTTTTGAGGTTTTTTTTTATATTATATTAGAACATAAAAGTATCTCTGTTAGGCTTGTGCCAGTTTCTTCTTAAAGAAACAATTGGAAAATCCGCTATGCTTGTTCGCAGCGGATTGCAGTAATACACCCATCGAAGTAATAAAATGGAATATAATTATTGATTTGTTTAGGACAATGGCATTATGTTGAGACTTGCTGTATCTGCCACAAAATTCATGCGGGATCAGGGCTTTATATTCTGATATTATGAACTGACTTTTAAACCTAATTTTTTTATTGGATTTTATTTTTATTATAAGTTAACGTTTAAAAGATTTCAATGTCCATGTTTTGTTTCATTTCTACATATTGCACAGGGTTCAGACGATATGAAGGTCAGTCCCGTGCTAAAATATTTTTATCTATTTACATACTATTGTATGTGTATGTGTAGTATTTACTGTCTTTGTGTTATTACAATAAAAATTAAATAAAATTTTGAAGTTTTATACAACTATGAGGCAAATTGCATAATAAATCAGAAATCTTTTATTCATACCAAAGTTACACGTCAATTTCTACATCACTTAAATACACAGGTCAGAAATAAAATTAAAATTATGCCATATTATAGGATATAAACTCCTCGTGATTATAGAAGGTGTGCCCGACTAACCATTTCCTGAGCCGTGTTTTAAATGAGCTATTCTTTTTTGTTTGTGTTTTGAATGATGATAATAATTTTACTTTCTATAAACAGTCGCTATACTTTGTTCAACCTTAATATGTAATCTAAGCTCTCACCGTGTTTTAGAGCAATAACGATATTTGAATATATAGTTGTGTGATATTCGTTTCCAATAGCACAAAACAAAATCTGAAAGCGAATCTGAGTCGGTTCGAGCGGTTTTTTATTTCGGAAATCAAGTTTTTTCAGGATGCGGTGGGTAAATAAGAAAAGACCCGATATTTTGGAGCCAATCGACCGCAATAAAACAGGCGAAGATCGCAACCTCAAACAGCATTCGTGTATTATTCAGTGGGGTTGCGAGTTGGACACATGTGACCGCCGACAATTCACGGCCGGCCGCATGCTCGCTTCTAAACGTGCTGTAAATTATGTTTTTTGGCTTCACTATAATGTAGTTTGTTTTACAAGTGACTTCTAAGACGTGCCAAATTGAACGACCTACTTTAGATTTAGACATGTGGTGGATTTGATTAGCAAGGATGACGTACATGAAAGGCGATGTGTCATGCGAATCTCATCGCTTGATTATAAGTCCTAATACTGCACTGTACTGGCGTTTGGGGAAGTACCAAAGGGGCCACAATATCCTCAACTATCAGAGTTAAGTTCAGTTAAGGTCATGGAAAGTTTTTTTGATTCTCAAGACGCTGGTATTTCGGCCATGTAATGAAACAGCGAAATGGTTTAGTTGGTAGGACCAATATTACCATCGCCAGTCCAATACAACCCCGGGTAATACTGTAGGGTATTCATAACGGATTGGAATGTTTTGAAAAAGGAGATGAAAAGGCTCCGTGCGGAAACATGATTGTTCTAGAATATCTTCGGTGACCGAGACCCTGGCATTAAAGGTTTCTGATGGAATATTGAGGTGGTGTAGTTGACAGGCTCGAGGAGCATGCCATCGGGAGTCCAATACTACCCTACTGCTGTCCCAGGAGGATAAGTACCCATGAAGAATTACATATCGAAAAAACAAGGGAGAAGGAAGGCGAGCTGTGGCAATATACATAATTATATGGGAATGTTCTTCCTCTATGCCCATAGAAGCGTTAGGAAATTAGGGCCTTGAGGTGACCCTCTATGTCCGGACTGCAACTCGAGTTCAGCAGACAGGCAAATGGCCCACTTGATGGAAAGCGGTTACCATCGCCTATGGACATTTATAACACGACTGGTTCTACTAATGTGCTGCCGCTCTCTATTAGGGACAGGAACCTGACTACTTATGCCGGAATACAACTCAAGGGTGTTATGGCGGCATACTCTAGGCCAAGGGTGGTAGTCATCCAGACGGGCAAATACCCTACCACCAAGCTGTGGGTTATTTTGTCGCCTCTTACGGCAGGCCGCCCGGCCGCAGGAAATTGTATTCTTTATCCGTTCCTAAATAGTTAATACCTATACTATGATGACTGGATTCGGTGTCGATGGATCCCTTCTCGTATAACAGTAGCCTCTTAGCGGCAGACACGTAAAACATCGTTGCATTTTAGATATCGAAGTGTAAAATATTACGCCTACGTATCCAGATAGCAAGAAACGCGAATATAGATATGTAAATTCATTATTTACGACCCCACCGGGATTGGGCGTTTGCTACGAAATAGTAAACATATAGATAGGTCCGTTTTAAGACTACACATTGTATATTTCCCAATTAAACCTAACATACAAACATCTGGCATATATAACAAAATAAATGCAATACAATGTAAATTTTTACATTAAAAATGTTGTGTGTATTACTACTTTTATGTATGATACCACCGTTATGTTTTATATCACTGTGGGTTACTACTGTGGTTTGCTGTGATGGTATGTATGACTCTCTTCTGACTCCAATTATGGCGTGTCGGGCAGATGGAGATTAAATGAAATAAAAAGTTAAATTATATACTGTCTTTAATTTACTACGTGCGACTCAACGCGAGAACTGATATGGGGCGACTAACGACAGCGCTTCAAAAATCCACACATTACAATTTTTGCTGAGTTGCAACTATCGCTAGCCGTCACAAAGAAAATTACAATTTAATCGCAGAAAAATGATTATTGTGTTATTTTAATGTAACTTACTAAATTACATATACTAAAACTGTATTTATCTGATTTGCTCTGTTAAGGGAAGACGCTGTTTACTATAAATATGGCATCGTATTATTTATAAGAAAAAGTTTACTGACGCTATGTACTATGAAAATCGAAATTACAAGACATCGCCTTAATATTAGTTCTAAAGTTATGATGGCGGTTAATATTAACATTTTATGAATATTCGTTGTCGGAAGCTTTTAAGTTCATAACTTTTGCTGAGATGTTTAAAGCGAGGAAACAAGTCTTTCTTTACAAATAGGGGCATAATAATGAAACCAAACGTTCATTACTCGGTGGATAACGTTGGTTGGAGGATGAACGTTCGGGGGCACAAAAATCACCGTGTCGAACCTAATGTCTAAAGCTGAGTTACAAATTGGTTTTATAGTACAGAAAGTGCCGTTCGGAGGCAAACAAAGCGCTCGTTGTTCCGACCAGTCGGAAAATGGTGTAAGTAGGTGAAATATGAAAGAGCTCGGTAAGTTTTAATTCTGTCGATTCAACTTCTCGGATGGCATGTGTTAATAATTCAGAGACGGCAGGGAGAAACCGCATCGTTACCGGTGCGCCAGGAGGTTACGGGACTTTTACAGATATATGTACATCAACTGGAAGATACATATGTACATCAAATGATTTTTCTAAATAAATACGTTGAGATGGAGTAGAATAATATTTTCTAAATGGTGTTCTCTTGAACAAGTAGTAATTTTCAAATCGATGCTCATGATAACCAACGAATAAATTGAAATGCCGCGGTTTCGTTGATATTTAATTCATTCAAACACACTCTTTAATTTGGACATACTATTGTTCCAAGCACTGAAACGCGAAAGAGTGTTCTAGAATACTGGTGGGAGTGAAAGCTGTATTTTAAAGTGTAGTAAAAGTAATGGTGACTCACTGGCTAAAGGAAGCGAATTTAATTTAAATGACGTAGGTGCAATTCCTACAGGAAATCATGCTCTTAGGTAGTTTTTCTTGAGTTTGAAACCAGCAATAAGACAAATTGTGCGTAGGCGTAGAAAATCATGAATCGTTTCCAGTCTCTTTACCTCTGCGGTACAGGCACACGCTGTACGGTTTACGATTGTTGCTCTAGTCGCAAGTTTCCAACGCCGTGTACCGGATCGTGAAACGGCACGTCGATTACTAGCTACACTCTCCCAGAACACCTCTTCATTTCTTTCTGTTCGTACAAAGTTAGCAAAAAGTTGCACAAGCATAATTAAAGTTTAACCATTCTTATTAAAATAGAGCCATTTGTGAGTTTCTGAACTCTGTGTTTAACGTAAGTATAATATAACTATAATAATATTTTTCTCTCCTTTTATTGTGTCTTGGTCTTATTGAGTATGCACTGTTTGCTACAACTCCATTAATTCTTCAAAAATTAATTCTGTAACATAGTTTTGTATAAAACTTATTAAAAAAAGAGAGCTTGAGATATAAATAGAATAAGAAATATAAAGAAAAACAATATTTAGCTAAACGTGTTGCTGGGGAGTTTCTTGCCACTTCTTCTCCTTAACAGGAATAACACGTTGCGAAGCGGTGTACATAGAATAGGAAGAAATATTAAATTTTAACTTATATGTTCGACCTTCAAAAAGTGTTCTCCAATGGAACTTATTTTGAATAAAAACTTTTGAATTATGTAATTTTTTTAAATTGATTACGTCATTGGACACTTAAAAGAAACAGTGATTCAGAAAAAACGTGACTCTAACAAAGATCGTACCAATTTGCCAGGTGGTAGGGTATTTGCCCGACTGGATGGCTACCACCCCTGGTCTAGAGTATGTCGCCATAACAACCTTGAGTTATGTTCCGGCATTAGTGACCAGGTTCCAGTCTTCCTTAAGAGAGCAGCAGCGCATTTGTAGTACCTTTGATGTTGCAAATGTCCATAGGCGACGGTAACCGCTTTCCATCAAGTGGGCCGTCTGCCTGTCTGCTGAACTCATGCAATAAAAAAAACTGAGGAATTCAATTTTTTTAGCATTTCAGTTTCCATATGCGAACTATGTATATTTAATTCGATATTTCCGTATTACATTCCGTAAAACTATTTACAATTTTAATTTGAGAAAAATAACTCAATCTTTAAATAATTTCCTCATATACACATTCAAATTCATTTTATTACGAATAATAGGTAAACTGACCACGAAGGTATTACAATAAGAACTGTATTAAACTTAAATATTATAAAGTAATATAATACAATAAATAAAACAACACTATAAATAAATATAACTTGAGCTCTCTCTCTCCTTTATAACATATTATTTACTCCTAATATTCCCCAGTACCTAAGGAACGTTTTTTTAACAACTCTACGGACTCGAGTCCCGTACCCTTTTTTACAACTTAATTTCTATGAAAGTTTTTAGAGTTCATACACGCTTATTGTTTATTTTTGTTACTGTGTGTGACATTAATTTAGTGATTTTTGTGTTGTAGTGTACCTTAAGAATAACTTATAATATTTTTTTTTCTATTTTTAATACTAAACTTATACTACTGTAGAGTGTATCTGTTGCATGCTGCTGTTGTGAGGAAGTGCATGTGCAGTGTGTGCCTTATGTCTATACCTATATATATCTTAACTAGTGCCATTTGTGTTCTTTTTCCTTTCTGTGGCTAGGTTATTAATTTTTAGGCTCTTTGTGTGTCTTGGTTTGTTTGTGAAGTGTGCGTATAATGCAATGCGGTGGTAGTGCGCGTTGGTGTGAGTATGTGTATGAGTTTTGTTGTTAGTTGTGTGTTTGTGACTTTGTGTAGTGTTATAATTTATTGTTTAATTGTTGTGACATGAAAGAAACGTTCGCCTATCCACTGCCCATAATTTGCGCCATGATACGTACCGAAAACGCCTGCACACACTCCACCCTGTTATGATAATTCTTTTACGGTGCAGGTTGTCAAACTTTGGAATATGCTGCCTCTTACTGTCAGAGAGGCCAATGAGAGTGTGCAATAAAGTGTTATCTCTCTCTCTCTCTTGAGCTCAAATAATTAGGCTATGTATTCAGCGAGGTAACACACGCTAGTCGAATGCGCTACAGGGCAACCTCAGAGGTTCGAGCTCGAGGCCATCGTAGGGCCGATCGATTCGCTGAGGGGGCTGGTTGAGGCCACGCTCCACAACGACGATCACTGGTCAGCGGTTTCTTCTTTTGCCAGGCAGTAATGTCCCGCACAAATTGGCCTCCGGAGACACAGGTATGCGCAAAATCTCCCCCCATAATTCCATCGCAGGGGTCCGCGTATCGTGGGGATGCGACGGGTCCAACCTTTGTTGGTGAAGTGGGGCACTCTGCATCCCGGTGACTTAAGCTTCTTGCGCGGTTGAACAATGGGTGTAACTTCGCTCGTCATCTCATGCTCATCCACACAACCGCCTGGTATGGGACGCAGGTTTAGCGGAGTAGGTGACTCCGCCCGCAGTCTTCGTACACGCTGCGCGGCGCTTATCGCCGGTATTACAATAAATTATGTATATATATATATATATCATTTATTTATTGTAATTAAATATTCATAGTAAATAGTTAATTTTGAGATTACATTGTGTATAATTGTATTTTAATAGAAAAGTAAATTTATTTAGGGGGATATAATAATAATATGCACAACTTTATTATCGTTAGCGGTAATATATCAAATACATTTGAATTATATGAATAAGCATTTCCATAAATTAATTATAAAAATGGAATTTCCACGAACACAGTTCGAACCTGCGTAATTGAATGAAACGTGAATGCTTCAATAATTAAGCAATAAGTCAGCTGTACAATTTTGAAACCTACCAAGTGCTTCCCAAGAAATTTCGCAAACGAAACTCTGTCTTGAACTTCAACGACATGGCTTTTCATAATTATTTATTAACCATATTGGGAGCTTGCTTAAGCAATAGTAAGAAAGCTATGTTAGAAAATAAGTGCCTTTTGTATGTATAATATAGTAATGAAAATATGTAATAATATTAAGAAATTTGGAAAAATTATTGTAAAAATTTAGAAGCAACAAGAAATATAATAGCACTGAGAAATTTTGTAAACCTTTTTTGAAAAGAAACAAGTATAAAAGAAAAAAAGACAGAAAATTAAATTAAATTAAAATATACAAACCCTAAAAAAGTTAAAACCCGAGTTATGAGGAAATTAAAAAAAAACGTTTTGATACAACTCTCACATATATAGGAAAAAGCAAACCAAAATACACAAGCAAATGTCTAGCAAGATAATGTCAATGCACAAATAAATATTCATTTAAAAAAATAGTTTAACCAAAATGTAAAAACACTCTTTAAGAAAATTCGAACTAAAACCTAGTATCTTGAGAGTTGATATTTTTCATTTGTTTTTTCTTTTGGTTTTTTTCCTAGTCTCCTATTATATTAAGGTACTCTGTGCATAAAATGTATTGAACACGCAAAACATTATAACTTTCCAATACGTTGTCTTGTCATACACCACTGACAGTGTGGAGATAAGGTGAAGCGCTTCGGTCACCATGGTTTATCTTGTACCAGAAGTGCCGGCAGAATTACGCGCCATGCAGCACTTAATGACATAATCCGTCGGGCTCTTGTCACCGCCGGGGTACCTGCCTTTCTAGAACCGAACGGCTTGTGCCGCGACGATGGCAAGAAACCCGATACCTTGGAGGATGGGTCACCCTTTAGTATGGGACGCGTTTTGGGTCGTTACTCTGGCGGCGTCCCATCTTTCAGCCACTAACATGTCTGCTGGTTGTACCAGCTGTAGCTGATGCACAGCAGGAGGCCCTAAAATGCCGCAAATATTCCGCTATCAGAAATGGTTACATATTTGCGGCTTTTGGAGTCGAGACCCTGGGACCAGGGGGGCCTGAGGCGCACAAACTTTATCCAGACATAGCGAAACGCCTGGTAGACGTCTCAAGTGACCAAAAGACTGGTCTGCACCTCGGACAATGCATTAGCGTTGCGATACAGCGAGATAATGTGGCCAGTCTTTTGGGCACGTTTCCAACTGACAGCGGTCTGGCACTAGATTTTATAATTTAATTTTAATTTGTATATATACTTATTTATAATTTAGTTTAGTTTTTATTTAATTGTTAACAGAAGTAATACCTTATATTCAATATATTGTATATTTCCAATTGTTATATATGTTTAATTGCTGATATCACCCATAAACATACTGGTGACCCCTATTTGATAATGGAAAACATGGTTGTAACACGGAGGAAAATGTTATAAAGTGAAGAAAAAAGGCATAGGGTTATAATGTACTGAAGAAATAAAAAATATCATGAAAGTTAAAAATACATTTTTGAAGGTACATTTTAACTGCACTACTTTTCACCAGAATTGAATTGAAAATTGTGCCCACGCCCAGTATTATGTGCCGGGAAATCAGCCGTTCATCGCGCGATACGTGCCCTCAGCGTCTGACTGCCGCACTACCCAGGTATTGGAGCGTGAGCAGGTCTTTCCGTATTTAGTTTTACTTTGTTCTTTTTTGTCTAGCAGCTTGTGGTTCGGTTTTAATATTAATATGTCTACTGAAGGCGACATACGTTTAAAAGAACTAAATACGAAACGTAGTACTATAAAGTATCGCATAACAAAATAGACATTTTTAAGTCCATATTTAAAGGTAGATTCCAAAGTAATCACGCGAACAGAATAAAATAAGTTGTGTTCCGGCATTAGTGGATAGGCTCCAGTTTTTCTTCGAGGCCGGCAACACATTGGTAGCACCTCTATAGGCGACGGTAACCACTTTCCATCATAGTTTTTTTTATATGTATATGGGCCCTTCAGACACCTCTTCTCCTCTAACATAGTCGGACCTTTATACAGCTATTTTAATATTAAGTGTTCTTTTCCAAGTCAGACCTTTCTATAATACATCATACATAACATATTATCCACACACATATACACACACGTTATTATATATATTCTTTATTACATATATGACGTCAGAGGTGACGGAACCCGCCATCATCTCATGCTGTTGCGCTTCACAGCCTCTTTTACCAGCCGCAAGCAAAACCGCTCCAGTTGCGGCCTCGAATTCTTACCTGACATCAAATCAAAAATAGTAACCTCTGTGATCCTGGTTTTTGTAACGGTCTCGAGGTCGCACCTGGGCCGGTTTCCATCATATTTGGACCGTCAGCCTGTTTGCAGTGCTTCAGCAATAAAAAAATATCACATAATTACTCAGTGACTGTTAGATTCCGTGAAATGTTTTCGCAATTTAGTGAGATACAATTTGAAATAGAATCCTTAAACCAAAATGATTTGGGCAATGAGCCTGATATTAGAGAAGTAATTAAATCTAAATTTGTATTGCTTATTGCGCACACTCAAAGTTTAATAGAAAAATAAGAATATTTTAAATCGAATCAGTCCGAATCTGGGGGTTCTGTCTCCTACTGTAATGTCACCTGTCAACGGTACTATGGGTTTCAAATTATCAATTATTAAAATTTCAAACTTTGATGGTACTTATTATAATGGCTAGAAGTTCGTGATACATTCCCTTCACTTATCCATAACAATGATAAAATCGAACCGATTCACATTTTCTACTACTTGAACTCAACCTTGAAGGACAAGCTTCTCGTGACATCAGCAATTTTGAAGTTAGTTCAATAAACTACAGACAGGCATGGGATCTTGTTGAGAGATACAAGAATTAAAAGCAGTTAATAGGTAATCATTTGAATTCTTTGTTTAATATTCAAATAGTACATCGTGATTCTACTAAAGGTTTGTTATAAAGGGTATTTATAATTGATCATATGTTTAAGAATTTGCGTGCACTGATCTCGCTGGGTGAACCAACAAAATCATGGGATACCTTGATCATCCATTTAGTCTCAGCAAACTTATATAGCTTTACTAGTAGAAAGTGGAAAGAACATAGAGCAAATTTTGATAAAACAACTGCCTTAAATTTTTGAAAAGTTGTTCGGATGTTCTACAATCCATCTATAATAATAAGCCCCGAACGTCATGTTATTTTCAAAGGTTTGGGGGGTTACCAAAGGTAGGCGTCAAGTCAATAAAATACCATTTAAAGCGTATAAAGATGCGCTCACGCTTGATGTTTAAGAGCTGGCAACACTATTTAGTCAGATTGAGGCAATACTCGATAGTTGTCCTATTTGTTCCTATCAACTAGCGCCGAAGACTATAATTCACTCACTCCAGAGCACTTTTTGATTGGAAGGCCATCGACATCTCTACCTCACCCAAATTTAACTGACGGTAGATAGAACAAGTCTGATCGCTTCTTACGATTGAAGTCACTGCGTCAACATTTTTGGAAGCGCTGGTAGCTGGAGTATATAACTGAACTACAACAGAGGAATAAGTGGCGAGTTCCTAGTAGACAACTTCAAATCGGAGATTTACTTCTTTTAAAAAAAAATATTGTCCCACCCATGTATTAGAGGCTGGGGTGCATTACAACTCTGTTCCCAGGAAAAGATGGAGTAGCACGTGTAGCAGAAGTTAAAACTACGACTGGCACTTATAGATGAGGTGCCAAATACATATGTAGAGCCCCTTCTAGAGCTACAAGAAGAATCCACATTGGAAGCAGTAGCTTTCTAGGCCCTGGAGGATGTTGCGGCGCAACATTAGTTCAGCGGCGCGGCAGTAGCTTCCTGACTTGTTATTTTTTTCTTCTATTTTCTTTTGGTTTTTTCCTCATTTACCGTAAAATGTACTGAACACGCAAAATATGTATATTTATAAAATCTATTGAAATTATAATATATCAACGATAATATATGTTTAATTGCTGATACTGTCCGTAAACATATACAAAATAATTTTTAATATGAAGTGTTCTACAATCTTATTGTGAAAAGCGTGGGGTGCTCGACATCTACTACAAATATTTCACTAATAGCTATTTATAAAAGTAGATTTATTATGAACATATAGCAAAACGAACCTCGTGATTTTCACATTGATACTGTACAGCAAACTATACTTACTTAAAAATTATTTTCTATTTTTTAGTTCTAGTTTTTTTGTTACTTTTTTTACTATATTATATATATTACTATACTATAAAAATATTATATATATTTTTATAGCGTTTTAAAAAATATTTTTATCTATTTTTTATTTTCGAACCAACTAAAAGCTTACTCAAGAAACCAATTATAATAAAGAAACTCGACTCGTAGTATATCGTATGTGTGATGATGAGTTTAAAATGTGGCACTATCATTTAACGCAGAGTTCATAGTTAATCTATTTTCTCCTGGTGATCCTGGTAGGACATGATGACAGAGTGATGAAATGATTGTATTGTCTATTGCAAATTTTCAAATTATTCGGACGTTTCGAAACTATTGAAAATTACGTATATAAAAATAAGTTACATACCGACATAGATACACACATACAGGTCAAGCTAATAAAAGCGTGTTAAAAACAAGATTAGTTGCTGGGGTTTTAAATTTTACAGCTGAACTGATTAATTGTAAACATTAATAATGAGTCTATAGTCAATCCATAACCTATCTTTTATCTATATACCAATAAAATGTGTCTATTTGAGACAAACTCAGTTTATCTCCACGCAGGTTTCAAATTTAAACTGGAATTTAATCTCAGAGAGAGAGAGAGATATATATATATATATATATATAGAGAGAGAGAGAGAGAGAGAGAGAGAGAGAGAGAGAGAGAGAGAGAGAGAAATATAAAAAGAAATTTCATTTCATTAAAAAAAATATATATATCAATCTATACATATAATAAATATATTTTTTTTTCTTAAGTATAAGAGTATTGGTTAAGTAACACCTAAACTACGCCGAGCGTTTCTATTATATCTTAGGCCTTTCTAGTGTTTTAAAATAGTACTGGATCAGACTATCATTCTTACTGAAGCACATAGTCATTATGGCAAAAACAGAATCCTTAAGAAATTTATATGTCCATCTTTCTGCCTATGTCACAGTTATCTTTCTCGGAAACTACTAAGTCTTATGCGGATGAAATTACAGGACGGTGTAGTGTGAACAAAGATATGAAGTTATGTGCTGAAGTCGCGAAAAAGTAGAGGAGCGGCCTATATAGGTATCTGTAAGTAAGGGTTGATTCTTTGCAGTATATCTATTCATGTGGACTATTGTTAGATAGATCTTGAATATACATATAACGTTTTTTATTTAAAACCGATATCAGACGGTTCATTTCTGTCTTTCAATTGAGATGAATCAACCAATGTCATAAATACTACCCGTGCGTAGAAGGCTTGCCGATAGCCTCATGATGTCACGCGTCGATGGTCAGTAGGGTTGACAAAAAGGATTACATAAATAGTTGTTGCAATAAATTTATTATTGTATGTGGGGCGCTGTAGCCCACTGATGATAAGCTGGTTCAATTTATTATGGACTGTATTAGAGAGTATGACCGAAATCCTTGTACTAGAAAAGCAGAAGCTCCACCAACCTCGAGATCCGCCCTATCCTGGCTCGGTTCCGGTTGCATGCACACAGGAACAGCACACGGCACTAAGTTCCACTTTGGAGCTAACCCTTGTACAAAGTTTTACGAATAGTAATGTTCTTGGCACGGCCAGTAATCACACACACCAAGATGATAAGTTTTAGAAAAGTATCAGCGCACGGCGCGGTGTAGTTCTCGTCAAACGTTGACTGAGAGAGCTCAAAAAAATGGCTGCCCTTACCCTGCTCTGCATTGGCCGACGCCTAACACAGAAAGAGGGTAGACAGCAAAATTAATGGAGCGATGTTCTACCTACTTCACTAGGCAAGGACCGAACATTGTATATACTTTACCTAAGTACTATATACAATAATAGTAAGTAGTCATCGGCAAATTTTCTGCGCGCGACTTATATAAACAAACTTGAATCATTCAATGCCATTGAAGACCGTCACGGCATGTCCATGTCCTTTAAATTTCGTGCCATTTGACGGATCAAACAAATTGAATAAATTTGGTTCATTCAATTCAAACTTCAAAAATACCCAGAAATTTTATTTTGAACAGTATGCGTTGAGTGGCGTTTAAGGTATGAGTACTATTTTCGGTGCTAAATTCTTTTTTATTGATACGTAGCCAAATAACGAAAACAGGAAATGTTATTCGCCTTTACGGAACCCTTCATCTTTCGACTGTCAAGCTCTTGCCCAATTTTCTATATTTCATAATATATAAGAAGGTTGGTTTGGCGATAATCGATCTAATTTAAGAGAGCACGAAGAGAGCGTTCCCTAAACCGCCGGCCGGAGCCCTACCTACTATTTCACTTGTTTATATGTAATGCGAAACATCGTATTCGCCCCCAGATCGTGGGTAAGTATAGCAATAAACAAGTTTCGATTCGAGATCGCGATGGATAGCTTGTATATATATTTTTTTCAATATTAAATATTAAAGGGCGGCAAACCTCACCCGAGCTATAAAGTTTGGCCCCAATGTATCACCTGGGTCTTCACATCTACCCGCTACCAACAATCTTATTTTATTGGCTAGTGCTGCGCTCCATCTGTCAATAATGTATCGATTACCATGGAACTTCCCTAAATACAAGACCCACACAATGTAGCTATGAATGTGTGAGTGTTTTGGAGTATTTGCAAGTTCGATATTTTTTACACAAAATGTTATTTTCTTAGGGAATTCTGGTAGGTACTATTTGAGTTTTTTAATTATCAACTTAAATTGAGCCCTAGACCGATAGATGTGGATTTACTAACTAACAGACAGATTGGATTGGATTGGAGTGATGGCTCTTTCTAAAACATCTTGGAGTGAGATATGACAAAAACAGACCCGCCCGCCTACAGCTACAACTAATTCTTAGACTTAAACTCTGCGCTACTTTTTATCTTGGGAATCCCGCGGGAATATTTCTGGGAATGATTTAAAATGGATTAAAAAAATACTGATCGATAGCAAATTTAATGTAATAAAATGTGTGATATTTTATATCTCGGGAATCCCGCGGGCATTTTCCCGGGAGCGGTTTGTAGCTGTTCAATTGTGTAAAAATTAACTTATTCCGATACAGTTTTCACTAAAACGATAGCTTTCATTCTTTTTCAAATACTGCGGTATTTTGTGTCCCGGGAATTCCGAGGGAATTTCAAGTCAAGCGTAGACGAAGTTGCGGGCATGTCCTAGTATTATTTAAAATAAGATACATTTATAAGAGCAGAATCTATTTAACACGTGATGTTAAAACATGGTGTAACTACTTTAGGTAATCATTAATTTACTAATGGATAAAACAGTTAACACATGTACCTAATTATTTAATAAAATTTAGAACAGTAACACACTAGATTCAAAAACCTATATTTACATAAATATAACTGTTATTAGTGTTAAATATATATGTAGTTTTTTTGAAGATTTGTTGTGGCTTAGAATCTGTAGTAATCATCAGGTACGATTAAAAGTAGTATGATTTCAAAAAAGTCTTAATAAATATTCAATTCAATCAAATCGATCACCAATATTTAAAGAGGGCTCGAAACGCCGCAAATATACATCCATTAGCAATGGATACATATTTGTGCCTTTTAGTGTAAAAACTCTAGGGCCATTGGGTCCCGAAGCTCATCGACTCTATCGAGATCTAACAACTCGTTTAGTATGTCTCACGCGACCAAAGAGCTGGTCTGTATTAAGGGCAGCGTTTTAGCATTGCCATACAAAGCCGAAATGCAGCCAGCTTTTTGAGAACGTTCTCAACTGACGGCGCTTTGGGACTATAAGTTAGTTTATTTTTAATATTTAGTTGTATTTTAATAAGTTAGAACACACATTCACACACAGTGGAAACTCTGGGTCCGTGGGGTCCTAATGCTAGCAGGTCCGTAAGATTGCCTGGAAGAGATCGCTTTGCGATAATGCCCATTGTTCTAATGCAAATATATCTGCATTAATTGTCTAGGTATAGGTTTATGGTGAATAATAAAACTGATAATAAACCCTAACGCAAAAGGGTATCGTTAGGCTTCAAAAACTACGCTGTCGCGGCTTAGTCCTCAGGCGGATTTCCCCTGACCAAATAAAGGCTTTAAAAACTACAAGCATTCTCGGCAGTAACGTAAATAATATAATAAAAGTTAAACGCATCACTCAAGTCGAAAGTAGAAAAACAACTGTAAAAGATCCAGCCAGCAATACATTCCCGAATGTGAACAATTCGTGAAAGACACCATTTACGCAGGTAAATGTAACGTATACACTGCAGTACATTCAGCTGTGATATGGTCAAACTGCGTTCATAAATTGGACCCAATCTGTATCACTCGACATTCGCAACCCAGTCAAGACACGGAGCTATCGAGCTACCCTACACAATAAGGGGTTATTCACGTACATCGTTTGCTGCACATACGTTACTTTTTGCACACATACGGCGAGTAACAGAATCGTGACGCGGTGAAGGAAACACGATACAATCCAACACGCCGACTCCTTGCTATCTTTTATATACCCTCTAAAGTATATTGTAGCAACGATATAATGCATGTATCTTCATTTATAATATGTAGTTTTTATATTACGTAATATTCATTTATATAATCTATACAAATAAATAAATTTAAAGTGTCTGTTTGTAATTAGGAAATAAATACCAGAATTTAAATAAAGCGGCTATTTATATGATACCATTTTACACATGACCGTTTTTAAAATTAAGTACCTATTCATCTTAATATTTCATTTCGATATCTGGCAAAATATATATATATATATATTAAAAATGTAATGCTTTGAGATAATTAATGGACGGATAGATAAACAATTAAAAATAGATTTTACAATAACCGCTTTGTTGTAGGTATGGAAGACATGGTTTAAATTCACCAGTGCTGTCGCATATGGTTTTATGGCCTCCTGGCCATTGCTACGCGCAATCACATTTTGAATAGGTCAACACTTTAACAATAATTTTACAGGCCATATCTAAACGTGAGCGCGCTTTCTTAGTTAGGGGCCATCCACAAATTAAGTCACACGAATTCCATGATTTTTTGACCACTTGCCCGTCCTTGTCACACTTCGTTAAATCATAGACGCCGTTTTGTTTGCCCTTCACTAAATCAGAGTGAAAAGAAAAACATAATAAAAGAGGTAGTTTTACGGAAGATATGTATAAAACAAAATTAAATTCACATTGAAACTTTGAAGTGTTGCATTACTCTATCAGTATTTCTATCAAATTAAAAGCTCGTACCTCAACTATAGACGGCCGGAAAGCCTCCCCGGGAATCCACGGCGGTACTCCAACGCCATCTAACAAAAAGCATACATCTGAGTTCATTTTATATTAAGAAAAGCGCACAGCCATCCAATTCGCATAAGCAGCTTTATGCAGCGCCAGCGTCCGTGTATGCTTTTTGATAGATGCATCGGATATAAATAAAAACAACTTTGAAAAATACGTGAATACAAGAGTAGGTGCTCCTTGACATAACTGACAAAGATTTTTCTCGTAAATGCGTATAACGTGAGACATAATACGATTAAATGAACGAAGAAAATGTTCCAACAATTTTAAGTCCCTTGAGAGATTCTTGTTCTGAATTGTGACTTACAGCTACATATATTTATATATGCATATATATATACAACATAAAGTCGCGGTAGCGAAGTAGGTATCCTATATCTGATTCGAATGACTTGGGTTAGAAAATCCTGATGCATCGTTTAGAAAGTTCCACCGACCTAATGTTAATACTACATACTAAAAAAAAGAGCTTGAGATATAAATAGAATAAGAAATATAAAAAAAAATCAATTTTTAGCTAGATGTGTTGCTGGGGAGTTTCTTGCCGCTTCTTTTCCTTATCAGCAATAACACGTTGCAAAGTGGTGTACATTGAATAGGAAGTAAATTTAAATTTTAACTTATAATTATGACATTCAAAAAGTGTTCTCCAGTGGAACTTATTTTGAATAAAAACTTTTGAATATGAATATTGTTACAATTTTTACTTAGTCTAGCTGTGCCTAGTTTGGGATTTCAAAATAAATAACAGTTTATTTGAAAACTGCTATTTCATTATTAATTGAAAAATGCTTAGTCATAATGCACCGTGAGTATCAAATACGTTCACATACTCTTGTTATATACTTCCCTCGCCACTTTCCTGCTTGCTGCCGTGGTAGTGGGCATGATATATATATACGACAAGTCTTCATTGTCTTGGCTACTTTTTATTCATATATACTTATATATTAAAAAGATTGGCTATGTGGCCAGTGCCACATTGGCATCGCTCATATAATCAAATAGCAGTTTTCATCTAAACTAGTGGTCGTCCGTGGTCGAAATTCAACCACAATAATTAATGGCAAAGACTATACTTCTATAATCACAGATTTCGCCAAGGCTGCGCTGTTAATTTGACTTTAATAAAGAGTATATATGCGTGCGTGTGTCAAATACATGGTAGTGTATGTAATGTTTTTTTTATTGATTCAGTGCATTTTTATGCATAATTTAAAAAAATAGTATTCTGCATCCTTCTCTATATAAATATAAGTGTGCGAAATTTCATACTCCTCCGTCCGCGCAATTTTCGTAAAAAGGGGTACAAACTTTTTGCTGTGTTTTTGCTTCAGTATTAATATATAGATTATGGCATATATTTAGAAATATCAAAAACTAAACTAGGCACAACTAGTATAAATTAAAACTATCCAAGCAATTTTCAAATTTGATACTCGCGCTGCCCACTTCCCTTGCCACTTTCCTGCATCCTGTCGAAGTGCGTATAGTGTCAACGAATAACTGTTTTTAGAATGTTGATGTTATGTTTATGAATTTGTATGGATTTCAATACAATTTTTAGGTTCACTTATGTTTTTTTTCGACATTGCAGAGTAGAGAATATATAAATATACAGTATTAAGTCTCGGCCGAAACCAGCGGCGGCAGCTAGTATATAAATAAATTTGTATTTGAATGATAATTTGATATTACTCACAGCTAGCAATATCTCAAAGTGCATATAAAACATGATAACCTGTTTCGACTACAAAGGTCAATATGGGTATTATATATACTACATTGTCATAAGAGTATCAACAGTCACTTTATCAAGTTTCAATTGTCATACAAAATAAACGATTATACTTGCACAACAGCTTACCGACCCGATACCAATGATATTTACTTAAATCTTATCGATAATTTCAGTTACCAGCGTCTAATGTACAAGTAATATACATATAACAAGCTATAATTTAATTTATGACACGTAAGTTACAAGTCATGCCTGATGAGACGAATAAATACAATATATATAGAACATAAGTTTTATCTACATAACACCTCGCGAACTTATGTCCCTGCTCCATGTAGGATAATATTAGTAGGGTTATTTTTAATAAATTCCCTCCGACTGTTATGGGCTACGTTCCACAAGAGATTTACAACGACCACGTTCACAATCGCGATTTTTCCCGTTCCACTCGCTTGCGTGCGTTACAATCATAAACCGTAGTGAAACGGATTATGGAGCGCTGATGACATTAACGACGAAATACACAAATGTCATTGGTTGATTTGAAAATCGCGCCTTGTTCAATGTCAATTAATAGAGAGAATTAATGCTCTGTGGTCAACGCCCACTTCGACCCAGCTCTTGACATGGGTCGTTGTGACCGCTATGTGATCGAAAATAATGACGTCATTAGTGACGTTTTGGCCACGACCATAATTACTGTGAATGCTATGTGGAACGGCAGACGGAGCATTTTGGGCGTTGTAAGATACTAAAGGAACGCGCCCATAGTGCCGGAATTTTATTTTCCTAATATTGTAATCTTTCTGATTTTATCTTTTCTGGTTTTTCTGGAGGGTGTTTGCCCGACTGGGTGGCTACCACCCCTGGTCTAGAGCATGCCGCCATAATAACTTTGAGTTGTGTTCCGGCATCAGTGGCCAGGATCTAGTTTCTCCTTCTAGACCAGCAGCACATTTGGTATTACTAATGTCCATAAGCGACGGTAACCACTTCCCATCACATTTGGGCCGTCAGACTCTCTGCTGTGCTTCAGGAATATAAAAAAGGGTAAGTATCCGTACCGTGAAATATGGCAACTTAACCAACGGTTGTCAATTTTGCCATTATAGGTCTTCGACTTTCGTTTACGAGATTACAATTACCTTTAACAAAATTACAATTAGCTCTAACAAAATTACTTTTTTGAGCATATAATGTCCCTCAAAAAGACATTTTATGAGAGGTAATATTAATATTGCAAACGAAAACGTATAATGGCAAAATTGACAACCATTGGTTAAGTTGCCAGATTTCACGATATCAAAAAGGATAATTATTTATTTATA
Source organism: Dendrolimus houi (assembly GCA_039645545.1). NCBI lineage: Eukaryota > Metazoa > Arthropoda > Insecta > Lepidoptera > Lasiocampidae > Dendrolimus > Dendrolimus houi. The sequence continues at coordinate 25,287,152 of CM077123.1, read as the reverse complement.
AATTCTTCAAAGGACAAGGACACCTTTTTCTGTTTTTTCCAACTTATTGTCATTAGGTATAACTTGTCTAGGTTGCTAGGTTGTCTAGGTAAGCAAAATGCTTCGCGAATACAAGCGTAACGTTACACGCTGTTTTAGTATAGATATACAATTGTATAATGTAATAGAATGTTGGGTTTCATGTTCATGCTAGTTTAATGGTTTCTAGAGAGTTCAAAGAGAATCTTGTTCTTGACAATGTTTTTTTAATATTTATTTATTTATTAACCTCCGAGGCAAGTATTCCCCGAAGCTTTCTTAACGTTAAGCTACTAACCGCCACAATAGACAACTATCCCTTTTTTGAGAGGTGTATCAAAACAGGATTTACTCTAAAACTATATTAATTATTTTTATGTTTTCAAAAATAGGCTAGTACGAAAGTACATAAGACATATGCTTTGATATATTACACATGTTTCTTATTCTTAAGAACCTTTTTTAAAAGTGGGTCCATTACCCGGGTTTTACCTTACGTTATCTGCCAATGTTTAAAGTCATAACAAACAATAACTTTAGCGTCATAAAAACGCATTGAACCCATCTCTACATCTGCTTTAGCATTAACATTATCCCAGATGGAGCAGGAATATTACCGTAAATATTTCCAAAACATTAATTGTTTGTTGTTTAACAAATATTAAAACATGCTTACGTTCAAATTAATTTGATATATTGTCACATATTATTCGCCTATTTTCTATTTGCATAATTATAAAATATTAATATCTCCTTCAAATAACTGATTGCTTTGTGAAATTTATTTACGTAATTCGATTTCTCTTGAAAGCATTTAATTAATTAAACAATTCATTAAACAGTCATAAACAATAATGAATTCTTGAATTGTTAAAATATAATAATGAACTCATGTGTTACAAAACATGAACGTAATGTATACGTTACTTTTAATGAGATACTTTCTACAAAGTTTTTTTAAACAGTATGTTTGTATGCGTAAACCAAGTTAAAGAGAAGCGTTACCAGCGTGTGTTGTGTAAATTATGCAATCAATCAAAAGTCGGCGAAGCGCGTGGCAGTCCACGCTCAATAAATTTATGTGGAAGTGATAATGGAAGTTAATTGTTTTGTTTTTGTGATTTGGTTACGAAGCCCTAAGGATTTAATCAAAAATACTCCATATAATATTTTCTTAAGTTTTCACGACTAGTATACATAATAAAACTCCATATATATTATGGAGGAGTATGGAAGGAAAAGGTGTTTTGTACCGACCCCAAATAATTGGGAGAAGGTGAAAGAAAAGAGACTCCATATGTATTTGGACATGGTAGAGCCATTCTGGAACTGGATGGATATTGTTACGAGTTGCAGGACTCGAATTAAATTGCCGTTGGAATTACTATAGAATTTATTAGAACTATACAAACACGTTTAACACAGGTACAAATATAACTGAACACATCTAGTCCAAACATAATGCACAATACAATAACACGCGCAAAGTCCGTCACTAATGGTTACCGAATGTCTTGCTTCGCTTGTGGTTATCGCTCGACCAACGATTTCTCCGTTAGGCATTGCTTTTTTGCTGCACAAATGCAATATGTCTACCTGACCGCACGGGCCGAATTTCTTATAATCACACCCGGCTAATGACTACCATAAAAGATTAGAATACACAATGGGCTGTTTTTCTAATCACAATTTTTAAACACAAAGTTAACAAAAGAAGTCCATATGCCGAAAAGTAATAAAATGCGCAAAACAGGTATGCAGGTGTGAATTTATCTTTGTCGGTCGTAATAATATTATGGATATTATACCACTCATAGAATATTGGCGTAAAACGCTTAGAATTGATCTGATCCTGTTTTGTACGAGACTCGTATTCCCTCCACTCTATCACATTCTTCCAGTCTGATCTCTTCTATCCCAACCCCTCTCTCCTAAAGGTTGACAACACTAAGCCTCATCTCTAAATCTTTAAAAAAGATTTAGGTATGACCCGACTAGGGGAAGAAGCGAGATAGAATGCTCCTCCCTCTCAAAGGAAGATCTTCCGCCGAGGCTATTAGTTATACCACGCATAGCTAAGCTCATCTATTTCTTTTTGCAGGAACCAGCTGAATAGCCGCAGATATCTGTTTCAGCGAAACCGGGCTTGGTGGGCTTCCTGATTCCGTGGCAGTGGAGGTGTTCAAACCGGAAGCAGCGCGCTCGAGGAGGCACCTCGTGTGAGATTCGACCGCTGCGGAGGGGATGAAACTATCGGATTAAGCCGTTAAAGGTTGAACGAGCTAAGCCAACAGGTTAAAGTGATGCAAGTGGGGACGAGATACGGACTCCACCGGTGGAGCCAATCCTTTTTTTTAGCCAGGTTAAATCCGTTTGAGGACTAAGCCACGACAGGCACAGAAGCCTGGGGGGATAATTCGCGACCTGTGTGTGGGATTTACCAGATCGGGGGTGGCATTGGAGCCATGCTATTGCCACACCCCAGTTAGGGATACCCACTAAAACCCCTGGATGTTCCGTCCTGCGCCTTATGCCAGGGCTACGGGTAAATGGGCGGAACCGATCCTAGTTTATCTTTACTACCATTTCGCAACGTGTTATAACTGGTAGAGAAGAAGCGGCGGAAGAAACTCACCAGCAACACGCCTAAGCTAGTCTTGTGTGGCTACTTTGTGTCTGTGATGAATGTGTGTGATTGGTGGATTTAACGTTGTGTGGTTGGACTGGGGCCGAAAAAAATATTAATAAAAAAACTACTCAAAGTACAGTACGCTTAACTTAAATGCGCTTGAAGTGAAGTTAATTCCGTGAGTTTGTGCAGGTCCAGTCAAATGGTAACATTTATTACACTTTACAGTGTGCTGTGCGAAAGAAATAGCAATGTAAGTCCAGATAGCTGCCGAGCGAGAATGCGACACTCCCCTCTCAGCTGCCTGTGAACCTTATCACTGTATTCTGCACAATGATGTTTTAAACTTCAGACGCGCATTTTAGTTTTACTTGTACTGTATATTGTTCATAATAATTTTTGAGCTCTACAATCATTGAGATATAACATGTCTAGAGAGAGCATTGCTAACAAACAACACCGCCAAAAACGGCATCAAAAAGGCGAAGCGTTGCTATATTCACCCTCGTAAAAATATCAATGTGTGCGTGTTTTCGGGATATCAGCTAAAAAAATATTACCCCATTTTTTATAATTAAATATTAATTTATGTAACTGAAAAGTTAAAATGATCGTTATTATTTAATCGCTTTATGTTTTATAATTTAATATTACTCAGAGGTTTTAGTTTTTTTTTATAATTAAAGTATTAGCAACAAAAGTTGTCGTGTCTTGGAACGAACCATACAAAAATACAAGCACAAATGAATTCATAACACATTTTAGTATATGTAGTAATTTTAATTCGCAATAAAATGTCTGTACAGATATTAGTATATATTTAGAAGTCCTTTAATTACCAATACTAATGTAATAATTCTAAAAAAACTATTCATGATAGCAAATTATTTTCGTGTTACACATGTTCACGAAGGTTAGAAGACGACTAGTTTTCACCCAAAGATTCTCCTGCGCTAAAAATCAGTGAAATCATTTGTAATAGTGAACTTGGAACGATTCGATGGGTGCATACTGGGTGTGTTATGTGTAATCCAAATTTATATTAGTAGTAGGAACTACGGGGTAGGTACACGGAATAGTTTAATGCAGGGACTTAAGAGCAAGTAAACCACTTTAAAAGGACTATTATTAAAACAAAAATATTCAAATTTTCATCGTGTTCGGTTTGACTATTTTATAAACTAAAATTTAAAACTAACAATAATATATTAAATTATTTCTTTATTAGGAATTAATGGAGATGAAGCTAACAGAATATAGACAAAATTAATGTCTTAATTATGACAATAATGTACTAAAAAATGTCAGTACACCATATCTCCATAAATTCATAACATGTTTTAGGTAACATAAAATGAAAATATACAAAAAATATATTTAAAAATTATTATACACTTATTTCCGTAAATGTAAATCTGTTTTCTACAGATTTTTTATTATTCATATTTCATTAAAAAATCGTAACAAAATTCCCCAAATTTTGGAAAATAAGTTGCATTTTTCACCTGACAACGTCAATCAACTCGATAATCTTTGAAATATCGAAATTAAATTTCATGTTTTTACAAAGAAATCATGAGAAAAGTGTTAAGTGTTCCGATGAAATGACATGTTATCCTTATCCTTTCCTCTTTTTAAATAGTCCCGACACATTTTAATAGCGCAGGACGGCACAATGATTTTTTTGGCGAGAGCTCTAACCAGTAAAGTAGTCGAAACGACACTAACAGGCGTGGGGAGCGAGTGCACCAAATTTGGTGCACTTTTTTTGAGCCGTTTTTGTGCAGTTGATGCACTATCTAGACGTTTATATGATCTAAGTTTACAATACTGATTTTTTCACACGATAGTACAAAAGCTATAAGGAAGATGGGGGAAACAATAATAATAATTATATTCTCTACTCGTATTTTAACTTGCATAAAAGAAACATCATTATCATTTTTAAGATCTGAATAAAGATGTATAAAATCATGTACACTCGAAAAAACCATCTCTCAGTTACTAAATGAATGGAGGATAGCAATATTTTTTTAAATATTTTTTATTATTTCACTTTGTGATAAATTTCATTATATAGATCCGATATTGTGAAGAATAGTTGTATAACACATGAAAAGACAGACTGGACAGATGGATGAACGGTACAAATGAATGGACAACCATAAAGATTATTTCGTTCCATTTTTGGCTAAATAGTTTCGAAACCCTAAAAACCTTAGATGACGATATAGCCCAGCGACACATCTGTGGAGCATACTGTGTGAAAAAGGGATCGGCGCTAATCTGCACTCGGCGGAATTTCCGCCGATGTGTCGTAGGTAGGTGACTCAAAAACATTGCGACCGCATTTGGCCGAAGTTTCCGCGTGGTACTTTCCGCAGGTGAGTGCTGTTCTTTTATATTCATTTTCTATTCTATTGTTACGACCGACAAAGACCAATGCGCACCTGCAGTTTATTACCTTTTCGGCATTTGGACTTCTTTTGTTTACCTTATGTTTAAAATTTGTAATTAGAAAACAGCCTATTGTGTATTGTACTCGTTTATGGCCGTTTGCAGGCATAATTAGGCAGGTGCACAGATTACAAATTCTAAGTAATTTGATCTACGCGGGCGGGCAGACATATTATAAATAATAATAATAATAAATCGCTAGACAAACACACACACTGTATATGGGTAATATACAACGGACCACTCTGGAGCCGATCCCAGACACCCAGACCATAGTAAATAACGAAGAAAATACATTTCCGTAATTTACTATATCAGGAATCGAACCCGGAGCCTCTGCATTGCAGTAAGGTAAGCCGGCAAAGGCTTAGCCCGCTCAACCACAGAGGCCGTCAAATATTGTATCGGTGCAGTATATAGCAACGGCCCAATGGGGAGATCGGCAGTCTAGCTATGGTCACAAGCGAGACAAGACGTGTGTACATTCGATAAGCTATATAGTGATGGGCTTTGCGCGTATTATTGAATCGTGTATTACGTTTGTACTGGTTGTGTCCAGTTATATTTGTAACTGTGTTATACGTGTTTGTATAGTTCTAATAAATTCTATAGTAATTCCAAACGGTATTAAATTTCACGTTTCAACCAAATTGATCCAATTTGGTTGAAACGTGAAATTTAGTTTTTATGCAATGTGAAACGACAAACAAATTAAAACTTATTAAACCAAGTAAAAGAAGGTATTAAGATTTGTAATGAAACACGCTATACGGCATTAAAACCAGTAAACGTCAGCCACGTCAACCTTGATATGACTTTATGCTTCGTGCAGTTTATTGAACCATATCGGAAAATACTGATTACTGCAAAACATTTTATAAACACAATGGTTTCTGAAATATGATATCAGCACTGCATAAAGGCGACACAGTCAATTTATATGAGACAGACATCTTAACATCACATACGAGTATACCTTCTGAAACCTATTATCAATTTTTAATTCCCAGTTCTCGTATCTGAAACGTACTTAGTGACTTAGTCGAGACAACCGATGTGTCAAACCCGCCAAGCTGCCTTGGACAGCGTGGAGGGTAAACTGTCCGTTCCCGTATAATGATAGGCCCAATCCCAGCAGTGGGATGTTTATGGTTTACATCAGGAAATGAAACGGTTGATTTTGAAAAAATAAACACACGGTTGTCTGGAAGAGATCGCTTTAAGCGATAAGACCTGCTTTTGTTCAACATTTATTGTACCTAGTTTTAAAGAGTTTAGTTTTAATTTTTGGTGAACAATAAAGTGTTCATTCATTCATGTGTATTATCATGTCGCTTGTAAGGATCAATATCTCTGAAGGAATGTTAAACGACAAACTACCGGAAAGGGTTGATATTCCGATCCCCGAAAAATTTAATATTTTTGATAAGTATCCTATATTTATTCTCGTATTGAATTAATTATACACTATATTACCCGTAATTTTTCTTGAAAGCGTAACAGACAGTTACTTTAATTTATAATCGTACTATAGATACAGTAGTACAGATATAACTATACAGTTCAGTTCCTCATGTGTGTAACTCAAGTAGGTTAAATTCAACGCGGCTTATTGAACTAAAATCCGCGGTATAAAAGACAAGTCGAAAGGTATTCATGTCAGACGTCACGAAACATATCTCCGTCCACCTATTGCCATTCACCTCTTAATTGATCCTTGCTTTGGTGTTTTGACCTGTGAAAGTGTGATCGCACATTCGCAGCACGAATAAATTACATAAGCTACAATAAGCGGTTTCATGCTCAACTTTTATATAATAACTAGCTGTATGCGGCAGACTTTGTCCTGCCTTTAAAAAATAAATATCTAGAACCCGATTGCAGCATCATCTACCGGGACTAAATGTTAATCTAAACTCGAATCAACTTGAACAAACAGAGTAGAAAATTATTAAAGTACTTATATCGCTATTAAACAATAGTGGTTGGTGGTAGAAGGATGAAAATTTAGGGTGGTATATATTTTTTTCAATGCTAAATCATAATAAAATATAAATAAGAAATTTTGTAATAAAAATTAATAATTATATTTAGAGGTGGGTCACCCTTATCATTTAGGGGTGTGAAAAATAGATGTTGTCTGATTCTCAGACCTACCCGATATGCGCACAAAATTTCATAGAAATCGGTTCAGCCGTTTCGGAGGAGTTTGGTAACTAACACCGTGACAGGAGAATTTTATATATTAGAAGATAATAATCGGCAGTCAAACACACATATTGCACGTACCCAAGCATGTTACGCTAGTGTTAAGTAATACATAAAGTACAACTCTGTGTCACCCAGATCACAGTAAGTAAATATCGGAGAGTACATTTACAAAATTTACCAAGCCGGTAATCGAATCCGGATCCGCAAAATACCCACTTAACCAGTACAAAGCAGTACAAAGGGGTCGAATTATTTGAAATCGGGTAAAACTAATATTTAAATATCGTTGACTGTTGTTTTATTTTTTGATAACGCAGGGAGGGGAGGTCTTTTTTTGAAAGAAAGAAAGAAAAAATATTTATTGTCCCGAATGAATGCACATTAAACTAAAAAATATACTAAATGACAGAATATACATACTCATAAAACATAAAGCCATTACAATTTTATAAAATATACAACTTTGAAAAAGAAATGTACATAACACTGATGGCAATAAGGCTGGTAACTCGGCATTATGCTGTGTCAAGAACTAACATAGCGCTGATTTTCAGTACCAACCTCCATCAAATCACAACTGTAGAGCATTTCAATGATAGTAAATGTAATGACGTACCTTATTACGATAAGTAAAGAATAAATGGTGATCCAGCGAGGTGACGTGACTGGCTTTTTGGAGATTTCTGGGCATAGAATAGGGTGCCCTAGACCTAGTACAGTTTTACTCAACTTATAATTCCAATCGGTAGTTTTCGTTTACGCAGAAAAGTGCAGACCGGTTTCCGAAATTAAAATAATCCATATTGAACTTTATTCGCAAGCGAAAATGACAGTGTTGCTTGCTACGGATGTATTTTTAGCTCTGTTTCGCTTACACGATTCATACACAGTTGAACGTTTCCCTACTAAAATTGATCTACTGCGCAAGTACAACATCACGAGGAATTATTAGTTCTGTAAAACTGTATTCTACTTATAATCTTACGGGATTATTAAAATGATCAATATTGTTAAATTTGATTTACTTAAAGTACTTTTTCTTTGTTGTTTTAGATAATATTATTATAATGTCTATACAGTATATAATATGTATTGATAAATTTAAAACACGATGATTTGAGTTGCGCCTGTAAATATACAATTTGATCTACGAAATCTTTGATGATTACACATATCTTTCGTGATGGCAGTAACAAGATTTTGCGGTCACATGAGGTCACTTGTTGGATTATGAACCCGTGTAATTTGTATGTGGGTCGATTCAATTATATGTATTACCACAGTTTCCAGAAAACTCTGGGCAATCCCTGGGAGGAAACTCTGTTTTACTTACAAAATATCTTAATTAGGTTTTATATATATATAGCCTAACCTTCAATTAAAAATTATCTTACTGATAGTGCGAACAGTTCAAAAATCTATTTAGTGGTTTAGGAGTAAGCGGATAGATAGACAGACGCGAAAAGCGGCTTTGTTTTATACTATGAAAATATTAAAGAGGTTTTCTTGTGATTACGCCAGTGTTAGTTTCGAATTCATATATCATAAAGACTTACTATCTTTTGGGATAAAAAAGGTATTGTAACTATCCCTATATCGAAAGTATGTAATATGTGTCATAAAAATGAATCATATTCGAAAATATACGTAGATATATAATGAAAAACTTGGATAGGCCTACGTCCAACAGGGGCTATCGATTGGCTGAAAAAGAACAAAATCAGACTCGTTGAGAAACTCTGCTTTTCACGGGATTAAATCAATTACGATATTACGACAATTTAAAATTACAAAAAAACTATATCAGAACATATAGCCTACAAAGTAATTCAATTCAATGAATTAACCAACTAAGTAACACGGTAAAGTACCTACTGCTACAGTCGTTCTTAGTATAATTTTTCTAAGATGATAAAGACTTTTTTAATATGGCTTTTAGCACGACCTTGTAAGAGAAAACTTTTCTAACTGGCTTTCGTTTGCTTTCCACTATTTGATTAAATTTATAGATTACCTGTTCTCATATGGTAATATATCATACTCGAATTCAAACTCCTTTTAAAAAAATATGAACTAGACTCTTAAAGTTAGCATTAAAACGGAAATAATTTACATAAATGCTATACTTTGAATTGTGTGATACCCAATTTAACAAAGAATGACAAACATTACAGTCTATTTTAAATGGGACGGTATGGGAGAAATTACGTAAATAGAGAAATAATTATTAAGCAGTAACAGGATTAAATATATCTTTATATAATTAAAAATAATATTTATTTTGTAGGAAAGTTTACGACAAACGCACAAGTTAGGGTTTATGGGTTAACCAGCGGGCCTAGCAGACTTTATCCTATGTATAATAATAATATTAACAGCTCATAAACGTCCCACTGCTGTGCTTGGACCTCCAACTATAGGGGAACGGATAATTTCAGGTCATAATTTCCAGGTTTCATCACGTTTTCCTTCAACGTTGTTAGTACGTGGTAATTGTAAAAATATGCATATTAGGTCAGGAAACTGCCTAAGTGGTGCATGTGTTCCGGCCACAATTCGAAACCGCGCCATTTGAGTCTGGGACTACGCGCTAGCTATTACGCCACCATGACTTGACGTTGTCGTACCCTAGACTTAGAAGCGATTACAGCGCCAAAAACACACATAAATTGTCATCAAAATCGCTCCAACCGTTTAGGAGCAGTTCAGTGACATACAGACGAACGTAGCCGAGAACGAGCAGTACTTCTTCTTTCTTCTTTTAAGATACATTAAAATCTGTTTTAAGTTAGATCTTATACTAATATATAAAACTGAAGAGTTTGTTTGATTGATCTAATCTCAGGAACTACTAGTCTGATTTGAAAAGTTCTTTCAGTGTTAGATAGCCCATTTATCGAGGAAGGCTATAGGCTATATATTATCACGCTAAGATCAATAGGAGCGGAGCACCAATGAAGAATGTTTCAAAATCGGGGGGGTTTTGAAAACAAATTCCAAGCGGACGACGTCGCGGGCACAGATATTGTATCATAAAAGAAATAAATAACTGTAATTTAACCAGAAAATTAATTAGTTGCAGCGCAAAATTCATGTTATCCGTAGGATTAGACGCGGCCTGTGTCGCACTGATTAACTGAATGTTGACTGACGTGGCCAGCACGAGCGTGTTTAATATAACGCAAGTGATTTGACACGGAAGTGTAAATTACTCGTTAGCTAACGGTGTTGACTGACGTGGCCAGCACGAGCGTGCTCAACATAACGCAAGTGATTTGACACGGAAGTGTAAATTACTCGTTAGCTAATGGTGTTGACTGACGTGGCCAGCACGAGCGTGCTCAACATAACGCAAGTGATTTGACACGGAAGTGTAAATTACTCGTTAGCTAATGGATGATAATAAAATCAAATATATATATTTTGGTATATTTTTTTAAAGTACATTGCTTCATGTTTTAAAATGTGTATTTTCTTTGAATAATGTATTAAAAAATGTAAAATATTGAGAAAATAAAGAAAAATTGTCAGCAGCAAGACCTTGTAACTACATCTACAACTACTATATTCTGAATGTTTCATATTATTTATGGTCTTCACCGCCACTGTTGTTTTAATATGTTCCTTAAGGTGCTCGTGCACGGGTAATTTTTTGAGCAATTATTGCTTGGCAACAGTAATGGATCAATCAGGAGCAATTGCAATAAAATGCGGCAATTGTTTTGGGAATACTGCTTCTCATTGCTACATATATTTCATATTTCTTAACGTCGCTTGCTTGCTTGGTTTAATCAATTACTTGCATGATGTAGTCGTGACGTCATAGTTGACGAGAATTGACCGAGATTGAGCAATTTTAGCTGCTTGTTTAAGAACACCTTTAGTTTAGGAGGTAGCCTGGAAGAGATCGCTTTTAGGAATAAGGCCGCCCTTTGTTCAATAATTACTGTACCTAGTTTTTAAGCACGTGGTTTTAATTTCTGTGAACATTCATTCGTTCGTTCATTCTTTTGTCGTCAAAATTATTACATATTGTTATGAGTTACAGGACTCGAATTAAAATGCCGTTGGAATTACTATAGAATTTAATGGAACTATACAAACACGTATAACACAGGTACAAATATAACTGGACACAACCAGTACAAACGTAATACACGATTCAATAACACGCGCAAAGTCCGTCACTATATAGCTTATCGAATGTACACATGACTTGTCTCGCTGATGACCATCGCTAGACTGCCGATCTTCCCATTGGGCTATTGCTATATATTGGACTGATACAATATGGCAGCCCGCCCGCGTAGATCGAATTTCTTAGAATTCGTATGCACACTCGCCTAATTATGCCTGCAAGCGGCCATAAACAACAGCAACAACAACAAACGGCACAAATAACTGTCACTGAGGGTTGTATATTTAGGCGGCTTGAGTGATTCAGCTGTTTCCGCCGCCCAACCGGCTGATCTAGACGTGTTGATGTAATTAAAACTAAAGCAAGGTAATTGTCCAATATTCTCTTACGACACTCGGTAACCTGTGGCCTGATCACAAATTATTTCAGAAAGCATAATTCTTCCCAGTTTTGTAGTTAAAATGCCTTTCCGAGTTTATAGTTACATACCTTCTTTACTTAGTATTAAAACAAATTCTATATATTTTAATCATACCTGTCCAGCTCTGGCAATATATAGCTTAAAAACATGATGATATTCCTGGATGATTTATCTATTTAATTGAAAGGTGATAGGACAAGATAGTTACTTAAATTTACATAATACAAAACAGTCTCTTTCCACGTGTATCTGTCTGTATATCCGCTAGCTCCCACTAAATCACGCAACGGATTTTTAAGCGATTTCACCATCAGTTAGATACATTTTTAAGGAAGCTTATATAAAGTATTGCCCCCGGCTTCGCTCGCGACATACAGTGATTAATTAAAATTTTATGTAAGTATAATAAAGCTACTTAACAGGGTATGACACGCGTCCTAGCCGTGGGGAATAAATAGTCTGGTATGTAGCATAAAGTATATCCTCTTCGTACTTTTAAGCTACATATGATTTAGAAAATTCTGAAAGTACTGAAAAGAGTAATACTTAACAGATTCTTTTAATGAAAAATATTTTGAAAACGATTGGTTGAGTAGTTTTTGAAATGATCATTTGCCATAGAAAAATTTAGGATATTGAGCTAACTGACAAAAATAATGGAAGCTCGTTACTTCTACAGAAAAGTTCAATTTACATGGTCGGAAACGCACTTGGGCGATATTTGCTATTTAAAACTAAATTCGGGCTTTTCTCTTCTTGTATAATTAATATGTTTACACAATACTATATTTATAGTTCCAATACAAATTCTTATACAAAAGGGCCGCAGTCGAGTTCAGTTATTTACAAAATTGTGCACACTCCGTTGGATCTCCACAATGGCGGAGTAATCCAAGCAACAAATCCCACAGACAATTATTTCCGTATCTGTTATATACAAGTTTGCGAAATCACAATAATTATCAAAATCCTTGAGACAACTTCAATACCTTTGTTTCATTCTAAAACAATAGGTAGGTAGTTTCGAGCGTCCAGCACAATGCAGCCGAAATATTTTAGAGGCCGTAAATGTTTCACACAGAATGCAATTAGCTTAGTGCGAACATATTTTTTACCTATAAATATGTATTACATATTTTATATTGAAAACAATATACTGGCCATAATGTGCAACCAAGTATTTGGTTCGACGCCTGTTTCCGCCCGTGTGTCACAAGTACACGAACCTTCAGAAGTGAAGATCATCGAATTATAAATATTCGTATTTGGTCGCTCGTTTACCTGCAGTCATTATCCGAGTGATAAATCCCGGTTGCGTTCGGAGCGGTTCCGTGAGACTTCTTTTACAAGGGGAAATCCGTTTGAGGATTATCCACTGTGGGGAGCGAAGCATTCACCATGGCATTACCACGCCACAGTCAGGGATACCCACTAAAACCTCCTCGATGTTCTTTCCTTCGCCTTATGTCAGGGCTACGGGAAAACGGAAACTCGACTAACTGCCTCTCGTCCTGCCTTGGCGGGAGCGGAGCAAGCTCATACGCTCACGCTCCCACAAGCATCCTTGAAACTAAAGCAAGGTAATTGTCTAATATTCTCTTACGACACTCGGTAACCTGTGGCCTGATCACAATTTATTTCAGAAAGCATAATTCTTCCCAGTTTTGTAGTTAAAATACTTGTCCGAGTTTATGGTTACATACCTTCTTTAATTAATATAAAACAAAGTCGCTTTTCGCGTCTGTCTGTATATCCGCCAACTCATCCTAAACCACGCATGGGTTTTAAGTGATTTTTATCATTTTTATCATCAGTTAGATAAATTTTCAATGAAGTTTTATATTTATAAAAACCTAATTAAGATTTTATGTAAGTAAAATAGAACTACTTCCCAAGGTAAGTCGCAGGGAAACCACTAGTAATAATAATAATCTACACACGACGTTAAGAATTATTTAAGTAGAAAAGGTGTTAGACTCTAAAAAAACAAAAATTATCGTAATTTCCTCTTTCTACAATGAAACATCGAACTAAGGCATACTGTAACCTTTTATAAGAATAGGAAGACGTACATTCGCTTTCATATTCGTTTCCTTTCTACACGTACTGTACGAATTGAATAATATAATTTTATGATAACATTTTTAAAACAATTATGTAGGCGTATAACGCTTTTATACATTTCGAGTGTAGAAAGCTCAGTCGTCATTTATTTCAACTTCAAGCATTCCCGTTTCATGGAATTAATAGAATACGATGGTAAACACCACACTTGCGCGTGGGTTTTACCAATAATCTGGAATGAATAGAATTTCATAAATTTCTATCAAAATAAAATTGAAAATAACAGCACATATATATTCGATTCTTCAAATAAGGATAAAAGATGACTTATATGAACTAAGTCTTCTTTTGAATATTTGCGCATTTGAAGTTTTTTGTGATTTACCATTTGTACATAAAAGTCTTTATTCTTTATTGTACATAAAAGTTTCATACAAAATTATACAATAGTGGTGAGGTACAAAGGCGAGCTTTACCCTAAAATAGTTTTGTTCCAGCAAACCTATGTCTAGCGAGAAAGGGAGAAGCAAAAGGCAGGGTGGTGTACATTAAGATTTGTACTTATAGAATATTTTCCTGTTCGCATATTTGATTTGACATTTTACAGTTTTTGTAATTAACCATAATAACATACCGCTTTATTTAGACTACTGAGTACTTCACAATACAATAAAAAAATGACATTCACTGGTTCTTGGTAAGATTGAATTTGTAAACAGCCGCAAATTGTGTTGGTTCTTGCGTATTTCCTGAAAACTCCAGCGTGTGTAAATGCAGTTTACGCATTGCCGATTGAATATCCGCCCAAGAAACCTAATGCCTAATACTACGATAGTCTAAAACACCAGTCGACCTAAGAATACATTTATAGCTAGACTAATTGCTTCACAGAGCTTCAAGGGCCATAAATTATATAAAATAAACTAAAAATTATATGGGTATTTAGCTTTAGTTAGGGAACAATAAATCGATTATTTACGTTATTTTCTACGAGTACTTTGTTTGATTTGGTATATCAAAATATAAAAACGCAGACCTGTTGTCCTTAGTCTAGCTAGACGAAGCAATCGTGCGTGTTCAAATAAACAAATTCACCTGGGACACGCCCACAGTATGACATATGACTAGATGAAGGAGAGCGGTAATACGCGAGATTTCAGAGATGTTCAACGCTTATCGATAGAATTTTAGTTTTACAAATTTTATCTTATACTAATATACAATAAAGCTGAAGAGTTTTTTTGTTTGTTTGATTGAACGCACTAATCTCAGGAACTGCTGGTCTGATTTGAAAAATTCTTTCAGTGTTAGATAGCCCATTTATCGAGGAAGACTATAGGCTATATGTCATCACACTAAAACAATAGGAGCGGAGCACCAATGAGAAGAATGTTTCAAAATCGGGGGGTTTTTTGAAAACAAATTCCATGCGGACGACGTCGCATGCTAGTTTACAATAAATGAAGATGTATTCGCTATCATAGCATTAATAGTGTCATCACCTCTCTAAATTTTGATTTACTGAATAAAAAAATAAATAAATTAGTCTTAAAAAGATTCCTTGAGTAATCTTTAAGATATGTAGTACATGGGACTATTTTTTAGGATTTCGTCCCCAAATGGCAAAACCAATTAATGTTGATCACCTCTATCGGTCAATCGGTATGTCTCTGTGGTTAGATACACATTTGATCGTTTTTTTTATTATTAATAGGAAATATTTCCAAAGCATTATCACTAGAGATAATGTAAAAAACCGCCACAATATATTTTACAAAAAAATTGTATTGTAGATAGGAATATAATTAAAGATAAAATGTGTGATGATAATATGTAAGCAATTTATCTTTAAAATAAAAATTAGTTAACATTATAACGATATTTAAAATACATCGAGGAAAAATGGGAATGTTTCGATAGTGGTTGATTTGGAATAGTATTGACTTGTTCTAAAAATATTTTTTAATTAATAAAGTATCTGCTGAAAGTCTACTAGTATTTTTACATTAAAACGTAAAAGATAAATGACTCTCTTGCTTCACAGATGTAGGATTAGGGAGCTAATACCTAATTATTTTTTGTGAACTATTGTCATTTGTAGTATATTTTAGTATATTTTTTACTTCGTATTAAGAATTATCTATCCAATCCAATTATAAAGGAGATTTATCAGCGAGGTCTGAACAAAACTCATACTTGTCTAATTTAAAATTCTAATTCCTTCACGGCAGGATTAAACCTCGCCTATTCGTGTTTACCCAATTAATTATCGGGCGGTTTTCGGCTATTCACATTCGAAACTTCATTTTCTTTCAATTGGCAAGTTTCTCATTTAATTTCCATCTGCAATAGAGCCGATCGGCGGTCAACACAAATACAAACTAATTAAAAATTGATAATGAAATCGCTTCTCAAAAGAGACTGCTCAAATAGTCTCGCTCGCTTCATTTTAAGTGGACATGGGCTAGGTGAAGTCGATATTTTTTATTTATATTTATCATGACGGCCTTTGTGGTTGAATGGGCTAAGCCTTCCTTTCTGACCTACGGGGCCGAGACATGGACACTGACAGCGGGATTGGTCCACAAGTTCCAAGTCGCTCAACGGGCTATGGAGCGAGCTATGTTGGGTGTTTTTCTTATGGTTATCCATAGAAATGAGGATATCCGTATGAGAACCAAGGTAATCGACATAGCTCGCAAAATTAGCAAGTTGAAGTGGCAGTGGGCCGGTCACGTCTGCCGCAGGACGATGCCTGATGGACCGACGACCTGTGCAAGGTCGCCAGTAGGCGCTGGCTGAGGAAATTGGAGGACAGGGATAAGTGCCGCCGTCTTGGGAAGGCCGACCATCAGTAGTGGACTGCGAATGGCTGACGACGACGAGGGCGGGCTAAGCCTTTGCTGGCCAACCTCACTACAACACAGGCTCCGAGTCCGATTCCAGGCATGGTAAATTTTGTAAATAAATTATCCGTTATTTACTATGGTCGTCTGGGATCGAACCCAAAGTGCTACGTTGTATATTACTCATATGTTACAAGAATAACTTGCTTAGTCTGAGGATATATAATGTGTGTTTGTCTGCCGATTTGTTTATGTAAGAGACATACTCTTGTCAGTGAAGCATCCTCTAATCTTCTCTACTATCGGCTAGTTGTTTTACTTCTTTGCACGGATCGGACGATCCATGGATTTTCCCCTTAGCCTTCGCTTCCCTCTGCTTACCACCACTTTGCCTTCGATTAATGTGCATAAGAAGGTGTCGTGTAACAAATAGCGAAACATCATCATCAATATAATTTTTATTTATTGGACTTTTATTGTATACTAGGATGTGCCCGTGATTTCGTCCACGCTTGAAATGAAATTCCCACGGGATTCCCGGGAAAAAGCATTTAAAAAAGAATGTAAGCAATCGTTTTAGTGGAAACTGTGGCGGAATAAACTAATTTTTGTGCATTCGAACAACTTCAAAATTCCCACGGAATTCCTGGATAAAAATTGTCTCACATTTTATTAAATTAAATTTGCTATCGATCAGTAAAAAAATCACATAGCAATTCTTTTTTTTTAATCTGGCCATTTTTAATCATTCCCAGAAAAATTACCGCGGGTTTCCCAGGATAAATAGTAGCGCAGAGTATAAGTTTAACAATTAACTGTCGATCAGCGAAAACTGTTTCGAAATCGGCTCAGTAGTTTTTACGTGAATCCCGATCAAACAGACAAGAAATCTAAAAAAAAATGCATCATGTTCTGCATGGTTTATATTATAGTCTATTCTTTTTCTTTTTGTTTTAATAGCTTTAATGTGCAGATAGGGCGGGCATGTTTAAAATTTTGTAATGTTGTAGATTTATAACTAGATCTTTGAAGTGTGATTCAGCTAGTAAAATGTGCAATATTTCATTTACATTATGTCCACTTGTACGGCAACGAGCAGGAAAGAGACAAAGGATAAAGGCGGCTTGAGTGTGTATAAATATCATAGTCATGTAAATACACATGTTATACTCGCTGCCCACTTCGCTCGCTACTTTCCTACTTGGTGCAGTGGAAGTGGACTTAATATAAACGAGAGGTGAAATCAAGAAACATTTATTTCCGAATATTATACATTTTTGTTAATGTGATGATTGAGACATCCATTTCTCGTTCCGATTACTTGATTCGAAGCTTGGTCATAAACATGCACCGCTTAGGCAGTTTTATGAACTAAGACGCATATTGTAAAATTACCACGTGCTATCAGCGAAGGAACGCATGCGGCTTCCTCATTCTTATCAAGAATATTAATGTGTGAAACCCACTAATCCATCTTGGAACAGCGTGGCAGGTATACCGTCTTGAAAATAGAGAAACTCAAGCCATCTATACATTAGTGCAGTGAAATTAGGATGAAAGTGAAAATTCGAAATCAGAACCATACATACATTTAACTGAAACGAAAAACTATTAATCTGTGATTGAGAGGTCTTGAAACATCATAATGATGTTTTTGTAAACTATATAATATAAACAAAAAAAAAGTTGAAGTTATAATTTCACGGTATTAAAGATTTCAATTAAAAATACTCGATCTATATATGTACATATGTACCTATTAGAATTACATACGTATTGGTTTGAAAAACATCCGTTGAATGTATGAAATAAAATCTCGCGGCATGCGTTGATACTCTGGCGCCGTCATATATTCTTATGACTGAGCCAGGGGATAGCAACGGTACATCAACAACAGAACCTCTCACATAGCGCAAATATGGAACCTTATGAAGGGGTTATATATTTATGTAGTTTGGAGTTAAAGCATTAGGTTAGTGAAGTCCATCGGCGAAGTGATTCTGCACAGAAATTTGCAAGAAACTCTTTTGTGCCACCCGTGATCAGAAGGCTCATATTTCGCCCAGCGAATCAGCATTTCCATACAGCGTGGCAATACAGCCAGCTTTCTGGGCACGCTTTCCTCTGGCAGCGATTTATTACATACTCATTATACAGTTTGTTTCTGTATGATAAACTCCTTTTAATAATTTAATAAAAACTCATAATCCGTTGAGTATGTTAAAAGATATGATTTTTTTTGCACTTCTCAATTACATGTGTGGTGACCACACGTAGTTGTTTTTAGGTTGTTATTAAAATAAGCGACACACACCTTAACAAAATTCCATCAGAGGGCCAGACGAATATTCGGATATATACACGTGACGATTTTATAAAAACTCAAGAACTAAAAAAAATTGTGACGTGATATAACATCGGCAATGTTTTCTATATACAGAAAGATGACACTTTTTGAGCAACACTATAATATGCATTAACATCATCCTCACTCCGTTGAGGGGTTATTTGTAAGTGTATACGGAGAGCTAATGAAGTTATGTTGCAATATAAGTTTAGGTGAAAGTTATGTGAAGTCGAGTTCAGGAGCACTTAAAGTGGGATCTGGTAATAGGGAAGGATGAACGACGGTAGGAATCTTTGTATGTATAAGTAATATGTACAACGACTCTTTACTCACGTCTAACTACGCTAATTATTAAAATTTACGAAATTTATTTTCTAAGGTAGAAGCAGCTTTTAAAGATTTTACCTAATTTATGAAGCCGTGTTTTAGTATACAGATAAATTAGCCTCGAGAAGTTTTTGCGTTTGTAGTAGTATTTTCATATTTACAGGAATTCTAAACATGAAATTTATAAATTTCCTTGTACAATCAGCAAAAAAAGGTTCCTTACATCTTGAAGAAGAAAATATATTTACAATCAAAAGTCAATGGTGAAAGTCAAATCTATACATATACATATAATAATAGTGTAGAGGTCGAATTTCTGTAAAATGAAAAAAAATGCTAAAAACCGTGTCAGGCGGATGTAAGAAGTGAAATAGAACTATATTAGATTTTTTTTTAATTTTATGTTTCACCGTTTGTCTGTTTGTTTGTACCGGCTAATCTCCGAAACGACGGGACCAATTTAAATGAAATTTTGTATGGTGGTAGCTCATATCCCTGGTCAACTACTATAGGATACTTTTGATCCCGAATAATTAAATAGTTCCCATGGGATAGTTAAAAAACCATTAATCATTTACATTCCTAATTGTTGTGAGGTCTGACTATTTGGTTTTAGTTTGATAATTAATTTAAAAAATAAGATATTATGACAGCACGGTCATATTGTGGCTCCATTTACCGCCATATCATCCTCAGTTTAATCCAATTGAAAATATATTGGAGATAATGAAAACTTACGTCGCAAAAAAATGTCACTATGAACATAAATGTTATAATGAGATTAACTGAGGAAAAAATTAATAGCATAACTGTAGAGAAATGAAAAAATGTTTGTCTACATGCATGAAAGGGAAAATAAAATATCAGGGCAGGGATGAGGCTTTAAATATAATATCCAGAACAAATTAGAATTAACGCAAATGAAGTTTAGAAACAAATTTGAAGAAATTTAGTATTAAAAATTATGTTTAACATGAATATTTATTATTTAATATCGTTTAATATTATAAGTGTCATATTAAGTACCTGCCTATAAAAATAATGAAAATATATAAAATGTATTAGTTTATTTATTTATGTGCTGACCGTACACTACTACAAACGCAAAAACGTCTCGAAGCTAATTTATTTGTACCTAAAGTGTAGTTGTTACCATGTCCCAGTTAAAATTTACTTAGGAGCCTTAGTATTACTATTTTATTGTCCATTTGATAACGACATATCGCTAGACATTTGATCGACACATGACTAGTCGGTTTGCTAGTCACGTGACAGTCTAAGATGCGACCGAGCTACTGTGATTTTAGTAATTATGATGAATATTGAATTTGTATTACAAAATATAATATATACCTATTTAACATACGTAAATTCAAAAATAGGTTTGCTAGGCTCATCGAGGTGTGATGAATTCATGATATAATTATTAAACTATTTACGTAATACACTGTCTCGTTAGATCAAGGACACATTCACTTCATTATTACTGGATCAGTGATTCTAACCAGTTCTGTTACTATATTTAGGAACAATGCGAAATCACATCGTTCCTAATCGGAATTCTACGAATGACAGTAATGTACAGAGATATATTATATACTCATTAATTACACATATACCTTGAATGTACCTACATAATCACCTGCAATTGGCGAGCGGTTTTGAACGTGTGTATGCGGATTTTGTATATGCCATGCAACATTTGCTAAAGTTAATTGATGTATGCATCAGTATCAGCGTGTCAGAGTTGAGCGACAAACATTGCAGTCTTCAGTATCCTAAATTTATTTTGGGTACTGAATTGGTACTTATTATGGATTTTCAAAATTCAATTGATAATGAAAAGCCCCAAGCAGACCTAATTAAATGTAACAATGTTTTGTTAAAGCGCAAGTGGCAGGAAACAACAAACATCAAGTAACTCCTGTTTAGTGCATTTAATTTACGCGATATTAACTATGTATATAGTTCACTCGACTCTTCAACCGTACTATGTAGGTTTGTGGTTCGTGATTTGACCGTTAAATTGTTTAAATTGTAATCAAATGCATATAACTTTCATACACAACTATGTCAATAATTGACTTACAACAGCAGTAACATTCCTTTCGCATTAAAGTTATGTTAGTAGATAATTGAAACATAGGATATAACTAATCATTGCACTTAAATCTTCTATCTCTTATCCTCTTATCTATACTATAATAAATCGGAGGAATCGAGTGTGTACAGTAAAATTAAAGGTCTTTGTTTGAAGGACTATAACAATGTTAACGCGAGACTTGTGTCGCAAGTAAAATTAAAAATGATTGTGCGTTCAATGGATCTTTTCAGAAGTAACTGTATTTATATGGGTCCTCTTATTCATAAGTCTTTGCCAACTGAAGTTATAAATGTGACCGTAAGAAAATTCATTGTAGTCTAAGAAAAGTGGCTGATCAAAGAGTTTTACTATAATGTAGATGAATTTCTCAAAAAAAGTGCTTGTCG
Organism: Dendrolimus houi; assembly: GCA_039645545.1. Taxonomy (NCBI): domain Eukaryota; kingdom Metazoa; phylum Arthropoda; class Insecta; order Lepidoptera; family Lasiocampidae; genus Dendrolimus; species Dendrolimus houi. The sequence goes on along the minus strand of CM077123.1, from coordinate 25,265,204 downwards.
TTATTAACTATATGGGAAAGCTTAGTGATTTATTTGTTATTTTTTCTTTGACATAATTTGTTTATTTATTATTTACTTGCTTCTGCCCGCGACTTCGTCTGCGTGGAATAGTTTAAAAAAAAGTAAGTTAAAAAATCCCCCCGATTTTGAAACATTCTTCATTGGTGCTCCGCTCCTATTGGTCTTAGCGTGATGATATATGACCTATAGCCTTCCTCGATAAATGGGCTATCTAACAATTAAAGAATTTTTCAAATCAGACCAGTAGTTCTTGAGGGTAGCGCGTTCAAGCAAACAAACAAACTCTTCAGCTTTATATATTAGTATAAGATTTGACATATTTCTGAATTGGAATATTTATGTAAATTTAACTTTAGTACTTAAGTCATTTTGTATACCACTATGTGGTAGAATTTACTGAGCATCTACAATTCTACAACACCTGTATAAACTACATTCTTGCAAATAAAGATATATATAAAAAAATCAAGGCCTAATACGAACCAGCAGATACAATTCATGGAATTTTTGTCTTTCTGTCAAAGAATCATATGAAAGGTACTGAACAGATTTAAATGAAATGCGTCTGTGAGCTAGCTTATATCCCGAGTTCACACTTTAATACCTTTTATCCCAATAAATGACGTCGTTTCCGTGGGATGATTATAGCCAAAAAGATGCATTGGTGTCGCATGTCCTTGCAATCCACTACCGAATACGTCATCGTGGCCATGCGAACGAAGTGTTGCAGTTTATATATTTGTTAGCGTCGGAAGACGAATATAGGGTGTAAATAGATTGGAATTATCCGTGCAGGAACGGAGGAAGAATACAATTTCCTGCGTTGGGGTGGCCTGTCGTGGCGGAAAAACAACCCACAGCCAGGTGGTAGGGTATTTGCCAGTCTGGATCGCTACCACCCCTGGTCTGGAGTATGCCGTCATAACAACCTTGTGTTGTGTTCCGGCATTAGTGGCCAGGTCCCAGTCTCCCTTTAGAGAGCAGCATCGCATTTCTAGCACCTTTGGTGTTGCAAGTGTCCATAGGCAATAGTAACCGCTTTCTTTCAGGTGGGCCGTCTGCCTGTCTGCTGAACTCGTGCAATAAAAAAAAGATTGTGTGAACACTGACACGATATTTATGATGTGATTTATTATACCGACCTCATATGATTGGGAAAATAAAATATAAAAAGTGACGAGCAGATCACAGTACTTTTATGCTAAAATTTCATGAAATATTTAATAGCAATTAGCGCGGAACAGCAGTTCAAATCAAGGAAAAACCCTAGCGTACTATTCGTTCTTAAGTAGTCTTTGTATATTGGTAACATTAGGTATATTATACCAGTCACACCAAAGTCAAGTGATGGCGGAAGAAAACAAAAAGGTAAAAGCCATTTTAGGCTCAGACATTAAAGTAACAGAGAAGTGCTTTGCCAACTTGTGAATATTTTAGTAATTCCTACTCGAATACAATATACGTTCATTACCCGTAGTGAGCGCACCACGTCTTGTCAAAATTGTATAGAATCTGTCCATCTCCACTATCATATCATTCATATAAATTGGTAAATACCTGTAATATTAAAAGCAGTTTTCAAGCGTTGCACTGTTGAGCAAATGTAGGAGAATAGGCGGTATCATAAAATTAGAGATCCTGAAACTTTTTATCTATGTCGCTTACGATGTTCTTACGTAATAAGCTCGGAATGTACATACTAGGATATGCCCGGGACTTCGTCTACGCTTGCCTTGAAATTCCCGGGACACAAACTATCGCAGAATTTAATAAAGAATGTAAGCTATCGTTTTAGTAGAAACTGTGTCGGACCAAGCTAATTTTTATGCATACGAACAACTTCAAACCGCTCCCAGAAAAATTCCCGCAGGATTAACGAGAAAAAAATATCACACATTTTATTACCTAAAATTTGCTGTAGATCGGGAAAATTTAAATTCAATTTTCTTTTCAATCTGAAATAATTCCCAGGTTAAAAAGTCGCGCAGGTTTTATGTTTAAATATTAGCTGTTGATCAGCGAAAACTGTATCGAAATCGGTCTAGTAGTTTTTACGTGAAGACCGAACAAACAGACAAGAAATAAAAAAAAATGCATCGTGTTCTCCATCGTTTGTATAGTGTATTCTAGTTGTTTTTTTAATAGCTCCAATGTGCAGACACGCCATGTTTAAAATTTTATAACATTGTAGTTAAGTTACATTAAAATGAAGCTGAAAGTGCTGAAAGCGGATATATTAGTATTAGCTAAAACATTTAAAACCGCAATGGTTTACTCCAGCCGCCATTCCACCTCGGAATAATTGAAACAAACAAAAGTAAAATCTTAAAAACTTGCATAACTTCACGGGCAATCTCTTAAAGGCTGTTTAAATTTGTCCGTAAAATTAAATATTATAAGCACGTATTAAAAAGTACGGCAAAACGATATTACATCATTTATCGGAGTTTTGGTAAATTGAAAGAAATAAAGAAAAACTTTATTCGAAGAAATAGCGACGTAATTACATTCCTTATACATTATTATACACAGAGCATATTTTGAGAATTTGTACTCCGCATTTCCAGCAAACAAGGTTTGCACTCGGCATATTGCTGTGCCGGAAGTATATCCGACACAATGCTGATTTTGAGAAAAAAACCATATTTCACTTGTTGCTCACAAGTGAAATATTGTTTTTTTCTCGCCAAGCCAAGGTCACCGGTCAAAAATTGTGCAGAGGATTATAACGTTAGCCAAAATATCTCTATCATTAAACACTTTATAGATAAGTCTAGAGAAATATTATATATATGCTTTATCTATATAATAATACGTGAAGCAAAAACACAGCAAAAACGATGTTTTTTTTACGAAAATTGCGCGAAAGGAAGAGTATAAAATTTCGCACACTTATAGTTTATATAGAGAAGGAGTGCAGAATGCTAATATTTTTTTTTAAATTATACATAAAAAATACATTACATTAATTTAAAAAAAACATTACACACACTACCATGTATTTGATACACACACGCATATATACTCTTTTGTTTATTGTTGCGTTGGCGAAATCTGTGATTATAGAAGTATAGTCTTTGACATTAATTATTATAGTCGAATTTCGACCACGGGCGACCACTAGTTATTATTAAAAGACGAATGTTAACTTTAATGTTTTTTTGTTCATATATATTATTATATATAAATAAAATAGTCTGCCTCGCGGCTGCGAAGCGTGTCATACCCTAGGCAGTAGCTTTATTTTACTTACACAAATGTGTGTGTGTGTGTGTGTGCATGTGTGTGTGTGCAGTTTCAGTTCACGCGCAGTAGCAGTGAAACTTCATAGAATATACTCACAAATAATTCTTCTTTAACTTTTATTAATATAAATGTAATTCCTTTAGTCTACATCCGTCAACATATTATAAATCAAAATAAACTTCTTAAGTATATCACTTTCAATTTTTCACTGTTTTAGTCTAAATATTATTACCAGTTTTATTTCGGTCCAAAGTGGACTTATTGACTCTCTAATCTGTGCTGCACAGTTTAAAACTCGTAGCTCATCCTCTCGCAAGCTTAGTCCACAGAATTATGTGTTTATCTCTTTTTAATGTCGCTTTTTTGTTTTATCGAGTTTCAAAGCATAACAATTCTAAAGAAGTTTCACTTCAAAAATATTATTCAGTTTTTTACATATAATAATAAAAAAGAAACTAAGTCCATATAGTCTAAACAACTGCCCAGCAAAACATAGAGATAAGTCGAAGCCAACCTGATTTGAGATGTAATACAACGAATGACTTGTTTCTTATAACAACGTAGGTATTTGTAAGTGAATTGGAGCGCGATCTATCTAGCTAACCTATCTATTTTATGGAAACGACATCATTTAACGGGATACAAAGTATCCTAAGTGATGATTTGGACTATAAGCCAGCTCTGTGTTGAGTTTCATTTATATACGTTCAGTAGTTTCCAAATAGGATGCGATCGCAGCGCCATCTTTTCGATGTTGTTATCTATCCCGAGAAAACGACGACCTTTATCGGGATAAAAAGTATCCTAAGTTACGCCCCGGGATATGAGATAGCTCTGTGTCGAGTTTCATTTAAATCCGTTCAGTAGTTTTCATGTGAGCACAAGTATAAGTACGCATACATATATGTTGGCTAATATGTATGCGTACTTGTGATTTACTAAATTTATAGTGACATATTTTATCTTTGTAAGAGAGCAGTGCGTTTTGTTCTTTGAGAAAATAAACGATTGAAGCTAAAAATGATGCATATATCCCGATACATCTATAAGAAATATTGCTGTGTTCATGCCCTAACAAGTATATAATTAAAAGTAAAATTTTCCCTTTTACCCATAAACGCTAATAACAAAAGTTTTGCAGTGTGTTATATAAAACCAGCCGAACTTTTGTTAGTTAATCATACGTCTATGTCTAGCATTCGCTTTTGTTGAGCTCTTTCGCGTCCCCCCGTGCAATATGTTTATTTTAATGTGTTAATTAATGACTACGTGTTAGAACTGACTTTATCCAAAGAATATGCCCTCTAATTATATATTTATTTACTTCCTACTAATATTATATTATAAACGCGAAACTTTGTAAGAATGTATGGATGTATGTATGTTTGTTACTCTTTCACGCAAAAACTACTAAATGGATTTTGATGAAACTTTACAATAATATAGCTTACACATCAGAATAACACATAGACTATAATTTATAAAATATAGTGTGAATAATCCAAAATATAACGATTTTACATTACCACGTAGGTGAGACCGCGGGGTGCAGCTAGTATTAAATAAAGTTAACTATTATAAGATTCTAATACTGATATTAGACGGAGCAACTGAATTGAATTAATTTATTGAAAACCACAGAATATTTAATGACATTAAATGATTCAAGTTTGTCTTTATATGGATCACTTTAGTTGATTCATCAAAACGGAAAGACAGAATTGAACCGTATATAACATATGTTATAGCCAAAAGTCGTTATGCAGTCTCTTCCCCGAATTACTGGTTTATCCTAGGTTTGGCCAAGTCTTTTCGATAAAACCCGAAATAAATTCCAATTTCGGCCGTTGATGAAAGTATTTTAGTTAAACTAAGAAGTAACTAACTTTTTAGTCAAACGTTGCACGTAGAATAATCTGTTTCGGGCTTTTCCTAGTCGCTCCTAGAAGCGACTAAGGCAGACTCGGTCAAACGTCAATTCGTACCACACTTGTTACATGTTTAATGAATATATAAATTAGTCTCTCCTAGGTTAGACCAAAAAGTCGTTAGTCAAAGGCAGAAAAACGTCATTTATTTGGACTTTGACTAAGACTTTATGTCACACCTGAGGTTTGACTATTCAAACCTAGTAGCGCCAGAGCTACGATATTTGTGTATAACATATATATTATAGCTTCTAGTTTTTAGGATATCGTTGCTTTTTATAAAAATATAATACCTATGTTTCTGCGATGTCCGTCTTTCTGTATGCTTGTCTGTCAGTCTTTAGCGATAAGATCGCCCTTTATACACATTTAGATATAATTTTAGTTTAGTATACTTTGTATTGGTATACTATAAAGAATTATCTATTATATTTGAGATTCTCACATAAACTGGCTAGGAGAAACAATATTATATAACTGATTTGTTTACTGCATTTAAGTAATATTATGCTCAGTTAGCAACTATGAAACGTGAAGACTATATTCAACTAGAAGTTATCTCACTAAAGTTTCTTTGCGTTTTGTGTATACGTTAATACGCCATTTTCATTTTAAAAGACCGCTTTCGTTTCTTGTGAATTTTTTTCGACGTTCCTTAGAAATGACGATTGCAATCTTTTCAAGAGTCTTAATGAACCTGCCCGCAATGTTGCTAAGATATAAAAAACTCGGACGACTTTTAAAATCACGAGATGGCTTACTGCCTCAGAGACTTGAATATAATTTTAGTACACAAGCTTTTAAGAGTCTATTAACACAATATTTACTGAAGGTTTTTCGCCCTAACTTAAAATTATTCTCCTTTCACAAGTAGGTACGGCTCCGCAAATAATGGAATCTGAAAACTGGATTTTAGTAAGTTTTATATTCAAGTGAAGCTGGTACAGTTCGACCATTTCTTTCACTTTCTCCGAATCATTTGGGTTCGGCACAATGTCAATTTCGATACTCCTCTATACCAGGAGCATACGTTCTCTGTCACACCGCCAATTTATCAAAATGATAAACCACAAACGTCTTCACTCAGCTGAGATGAGAATGTTGAGATGGATGTGTGATGTTACATATACACACACACTGTGTTACACACAGTACACAAGGGTATCTTTGAAAGTTGCACCCGTGACTGAAAATTGAGGGGAAGAAGATTAAGGTGGTATGGGCATATAATGAGAAGGGATGAAAGTTACGTGACAAAAAGAATGTTAAACTACAAGATGGATGGATATAAATGTAAAGGTAGACCAAAAAAAGATGGATAGATTGTGTGAAGGATGATATGATGATTTGTGGTGTGACAGACGATGTATGTCAGAATAGAGGAGTGTAGAAAGAAAAGACATATTGTGCTGACCCCAATTAATTGAGATATGGTGAAAGAAAAGAGAGATACTCCTCTATACCAGGACCATACGACCTCTTTCACAACGCAAATCCTCGTGTCATCCTTCACACAATCGTTCCATCTTATATGGGCTACCTTTACTCACATAGCTACTAATCTTCTATATTTTTTTTGTCACATGATTTATATGCTTCATTACGGGCTCATATCACTTTGATCGCCTTCCTTGGAAGCCGCCGGAATGCTAAGATATAACTGTATCGTATCTACCTAAAATTCATTTATTTTAAAAATTTATCTTAAAAGTAAGTCCACAAACAAATTACAGACTGTACCATATCAATGCTAGAGGGAAGTGTGCCCGCTGTGCGAGGTATGAATCAACCTTCTGGTCATGATTGGCAATTCAAGAATTTGTTATCAGCTAGTTGTCAGCTAATTTTATAACACTGTTGAACGAAAGATTCCCAAAATCTTTCGCACAATATGTCTCAGTTTTTCCACTTCGGCATTCAGCTCCTACCAGCAACCTTGCAGGTCAACCGTCTCAGCGGTTAGATGGTGTCTTATATGCGTTTACTCGAAGTCTTTACTCTAGATCTGTATGTCATCCAACGGCCATTGATTCCGTGGTAGAGGTGGGTCAATCGCCTAATAATAAATATCCTATGGACTACAAATTACTACTAAATCCCTAGCACACTCTCATGCTAATTATTTAAAAAGTATTTTTTTAGACAAAATGAGTCAAATATTGAAAGTTTTATTGCCGTATCGCTTATCGTACTAACCGTAAATTTGTCGTACTTTTATAATTGTTTAAATTTGGCATATGTATTAATAATAATCTAAAAACTATAATATTGTTACGAGCTACAGGACTCGTTAAAAATGCCGTTGGAACTACTATAGAATTTATTAGAACTGTACAAACACGTATAAAAGAAATACAAATAAAACTCAATGCAACCAGTTCACACTGCACGATTCAATACAATTCGAACGCGCAAAGTCCGTCGTCTATATCGCTAATCGAGAGTACTAGAGAACGTCTTACTCGTTTCATAGTCGTCGCTTGACTGCCCCGCCCCTCCATTCGGGCATCGTCTTATACCAACTACACAGTACAAAGAAATTGGGCCCGCACACTGAGTTTCTAAGAAATATTAATTTGCACACCTGCGAACGTCCACAAAGTCGGAAACAATAACAATAAGGATTAGTTCGACGCTAATGATGGTTATAAAACAAGTAGAAAAACAATAGCATGTTTTTCTTAATTACAAATTCAAAACACAAAAGAATAACTAAATCCGGTGAAGACAATAAGCGGCGCTTACAAAGGCAGCTGTGCGCTTATCTTTGACGGCTTGTAACAATTTAAAAAAATACCTAACAAATAATAACAATAACATATATAAGCATTATATATAAGTAATGGCAAATTTCTACAAATGGTAATTAACTTTATTACTAGTAGTAGTAAGTCTATAATAGTAAAGTCGTGGTAGCGTAGCCATTAGGCTAGCGCAGCCGTCCCAGACTCAGAGGGCGCGTGTTCGAATCCTGGCCGGAACGTATGCACCACTAAGGCAGTTTTCTGACCTTATGTGCATATTGTTACAATTACCACGTGCTAACAACTGTAAAGGAAAACGTCATAATGAAACCTGCACATCCAGTGTTCGATGTTTCAATCCTGCCCAGCCGCCTTGGACAAGCGTGGATATTGTCCGTTCCCCAATAGAGGGAAGCCCGAGCCCAGCAGTGGGACGTTTATGGGCTGTTATTATTATTTTTTCTATTAAAAGTAATAATAATTATATTAAATTAATCAAGGCAAGTGAGTGAATAGTAGGACATAGTAACCGGCGAAGCATAAGTTCTTGCTTTAAATTTTTTATTCGTATAATTCAATATACCTGCGACGCCGCGACGTACAGCGGACTAACGAGGAAATAGATTTAAAAAAATATTATAGCACTCCGTTCGAGCAAGTCTTGTAAATATGATTTTAAATTTTATTAGATTTGTATTTTAATCTCGAGTTCTGATTGCGTAAAGCTTAACCGAGCGTCGCCATCATGTTTTATTTACAAATGTTATGGGTAATATTCCATTTTCCGTATAGTTAGTGTCTTTGGAACTAATAAATCACTTTATATTTTTTAGGACACTGTTATTATATCGCTTACAATCGGTAGATATTAGAGCTAACCAAAGAGTCACAAGTCGCTTGTGTTCTGACCGCACCTGGATAAGATTTTTGCCCGTAGAACAAACAATCGCAGTAAGATGACGTGACAAGCTCTCTCAACATTAAACCAAGCCACAGGACAGATATATTCTATACTTCTTTTCACAGACAATTAATAAAGGATTCATTTAACACTAGCTGTGCCCGCGACTTCGTCCGCGTGGAATTTTTTACGCAGAATCCTAAATAAAGTAGCCAAAGTTACCTGCCAGTGAAAGTCCCGTCAAAATCGGTCCAGCCGTTTCAGAGATTAGCCGGAACATCCAGACAGACAGACGGATAAAATATAAATAAAATGTTTAAAAAAAAATATAAGTACCGTATATATCATGTCATATAAAGCTGTTATTTTGACACTACACACAGATACTTCAATTTTATTTATCTGTATTTAAAACACATTGCAATTTGAAACTTTAACAATGGTCTTAATTAGAAAGAAGTAAATACAGAAGTTAATTTAAAACATTGGTATTTTATTTCAAGACATTTCTAAGAATTGACCACATGCCTAATTGCAGTAAATTTTATTCTTCAATTACATGTGCAAATGTTCACCTTTAATTATTATTTTAGTCGCAATTTCGCAACGTCATTTTATAGACTTTCTAGAAGTTACCTTTCTTCTGCATGTTTGTATTGCTGGAGTATAATACCAACCAGGCCAAGAGTTGACCTGGTGATGGTTAACTGTGAACACTTGCAATACTGGCGGTGTTACCCGTTGCTACCGGGTTTGAAGGAAATTTATGAAACTTTTTAAAAATAATCTTAGTGCTCAATTAAAGTAAGAAAAGAAAGTTCTTTTGAACCGTTACACCTTTCTTTTATACAGCGAAAACACTCTTGAAGTAAGTATTGACTATGCTATGATGACACACACATCAATGAGCGAACGATGTACATAATAAAAATATGAAAATACCGATTTTACGAAAGGCTACAAATTTTAAATTTATGCAACAACATAAAATGCGTTGTTTAATTATTAAAACTAGAATAACAACAAAAACAAATAATAATAATAACAATTAAATAAAAAGTTATAACTCATTTAATTAGGATTTTATTATTATTTTTACACCGTTAGAAATATTATTTTTTATTGACAGATTATAAGATTACAGTCTGTAGCTTTCTGTCTACGTTGAAATCACTTAGTTAATTAAAATATTGTAATTTGTACATTTTTATCTTTTACTTTAATATTTACGAGGTAGCTTAGAGTAGGGTTGCCAACCATACTTTATAATAACGTATCCTATTATACTTTATTTTTAGTAAACGTACTTTATACTTTTGCACAAAAATAAAGTATGTGAAAATACTCTATTTCCAACATTTACTATTCTATTCTATCATTTAAGAGCTATGCTCTTGTCTATGCTATTGTCCTCTCTATTGTGAGCCAGTTGTTTTAGTTCTATGTAAGAAACGACACCCATTTTTTCTTTTATTTGATCCATGAATGCTCGCCTTGGTCTTCTCTTCCCTCTCCTTGCTTCCAGTTTGCCTTCGATTAACGTGCATAAGAAGGTGTCGTGTCATAGCAAATGGCCAAACATCTTCCCCTTTCTTTCCTCCAGAGTTTTTAAAATTATGCGTTTCTCCTTTATCTTATCCAGTACTTCTTCATTGGTCTTCTTTTCTTTCCATGCGTTTCCAACACCACTTCCTTCTAATCTATCGCGATCTCTTTATGTCATTGTCCATGCTTCACACCCATATAAAGCCATGCTCCAGATATATTTTTTTTTAATATTTACTATGATGCGTAAAATGAAACACTTATATGTATAGGTATATTTACTGAACAATTATCGATACTTCTAAGTCGAAACAAAATGCAATCGAGTACGATTAAAATAAAATCTAAAAAATATATATTTATATTGAACGAAACGTTAGATGTCATTGTCATTGTGACAGATAGATAAGTCACCTGTCTGAGGTAACAGCGACCTACTATTATTAACTAGCATTTTACACACGGCGTAGCCGTGGGGTAAACTATAGCAAAAAAATAAAATTTAGAAAAATAATTTATAATTAACTTTTTCCTTTCAAATACTTTGTTTTTTTGCGTACTTACAAAATGAGATACATTATTTTTCTCAAAAACAGTTGGCAACCCTAGCCTGGAGTGACTGTCGGGGATATGTTAAATTGAAAACTGATTTTGAATAGTTTATTACATTTAAATTTGATAGCAAATAAAAACACCAATTTCATTTTCGCTAACATATTTTTAAATATTGTTAGGGTACTGAAACATTTTTAAGAGAAAAAGAACTCTTATAAAATCGCCGATGTTCGTTTTTCCGTTCCTATATCTTTCCTACAGTTCATTTGCCTTACTATAGATTAAAATTTGACATAATCTCTATACAAGTTATGTGAAAATTCAACTGATGGTAAGCCGAGTGAATGAATAGTAAGATATAGGAACTGACCATCATTAAGTAATTACTACTTGGTGAAATAAGTATATAAGTATAATAAGTGTAATTACTTACACTACCCTGTGAAATGTAAGTAATTACATTTCACAGGGCCTAGATATTCAATTGTAAATAATTGTAATTGTTATTATATTAATCTACACCATTGGTCCTCAACCTATTTTGTCTCGTAGACCCCTTACCAATTTTTACTGCATTCGCTGGACCCCTATCTTTTGAACGGACTTTAAAGAAGTAGGTAAGCAGCAGTTATCTCAGTTCGTCATGTAAATACATATTTTTTATATATGCTCTATCATAACTTTTTTTGTTTCTGAACTGATTTTAACAACTCTTTTTGGATTGGATTTAATATAGTTTCTAGTTGGTTCCATATACATTTTATTTGTAATTATGTACAAATGATTCTTTCTATAAATAAAATAATAGAATATAATAGTGCCTATCATATTCTATTATTTTATTTATAGACAGTAAAAATTTCAAGAATACGATGGAATTCACTATTATGTATGAAAAAGTAATATCGTATACATACATAGGCTTATGTAGTAAGCTTAAAAATTTCATAACTCATGAATGATTTATTATTAATTAATGTTTATTAACATTTTTTTTTTAAACGATTATTTCGTTTAAAAGAAACCATAAATTATTATGTGTATTATGGGCATGTAATCAAGAAAGAAGAAAGTTACGTGACAAATAGAATGTGATTGTGTGAAGGATGATGTGATGACTTGCGAGGTTACAGAGGACGTATGTCAGAATAGAAGAGTATCGAAAGAAAAAACATACTGTGCCGAACCCAAATAATTGGGAGAAGGTGATATAAAGAAGATTATTACTATGTGTATAGATAAAATATGTTATATTATGTGTAAACATAATAATATGAGAGTGTCATTCATTTTATCTAAAATAGTTTACATAAGCTACATAGGTACGAGCCGAAGACTGGCTCGAAAATCATAGCTTTAATATCCGCAGTACGTAGAGGTAATAGGGATGCGGACATATTTTACAATACATTCTAATATTTTTACATATAAAAGAGCAAATTTTAACATGACCTCTTATCATCTATTTATTAAAATATTATGACAGAAATAATTTAAATTACTTTCCACACAATAATTAAGGCGCCATTTACGTGTAACTAATTATGACATAATAATTAAGTACGCTCGTAGAAAATCTACGAGGCTACGGTATTTTGTAAGTTTATTAAAAGTATGTCAGCTGACTTAATTATCCACTTCGAACTATAATCGAAGTCGGTTCGATACAAGAATAATTATTACAATTACTCAATTTGACAGCATTTTCAATTGGTAAATGATAAAGACTCAAATGATAACATTGTAATCACCTTTTCCTGTCAAACGTTGGCGATAATATTGATAGTCAGCTCTTACGGTCGCCTACGTATTGGTTTCGATTTTATCTTAACTGAGAAAATGCTTAAATAAAGTCTAATAACAGTCTATAAATGTCCCACTGCTGGGCTTAAACCTCCCAAGTTTGTATGGAAATGGGCAAGTATACTTCGCCACGCTTCTCTAGCGACTTCGCGGCTTTGATACAGCAGTTATCTCGATGTGTGGATTTCATCACGATGTTTTCCCTCACCGTCACCACGTGATAATTGTAACAATATGCGCATTAAGTCAGAATACTTACTACAAAAGAGGTAATTCAATGCAGACCCGCGTCATTTGAGTTTGGGACACGAGTGCTTTGATCAATTTTTTGATAGAATATTTTTTAAATAATAACCGGCTGGCAAATACACTTTGTATAGACCCAAGCTAAGTTACGCTTGTTGACCTATCTGGGAGCTGCTACCAGACCGGAGTAAATAATGAAAGCTTTTCTGAAATTTCCATATCAAGCACCGAAACCGGGACCTTTGCGTTTCAAGGAGCCTAGACAGGTAAAGCTCAATATCACTCAACCACAGAGGCCGTAATTGTATTCCATCTGCGATAGAGCATTCTAATTTTATTTTAAAGTAGACTGCATTAAACAATGAAGCTTGAAAATTCCCAGACTGGAAAGAAGTGGCTACGAAGGCAACGAGCATAGTCTGTCGATAGGAAGCGAGTAAATTGTTAAATAGTTCGTGGCATATCTGCAGTAACCACTCTTATAACCCTACTGTTTCATCTGGGATAATATTATAGTTATTGACCGTTCCACACAGATGTAGCGATGGGTCTACTGCGTTATTTGTGATGAGATATTATTATTAATTACGCAAATAATTGACAGATAATTGTATTAGTTAAGGGCGTTATTTTAAACGTTATAAACAAGATGCCTTTGGCCACAGTTATCAGAAAATATTGCGGACAAAGAAACATATAGTTATTGCGTTTATTTGTCGTAAGTGGAGATCCATAGTCTCTGCCTCACCCCATGGGAAACAGGCGTGAGCATAATTATGTAAATGTATTTGCTTGTGTTCGATAAATATTTATAATGTTAAATAGTTAATCAATTTTAAAATTGTTACCAATTTGTTTTTATAATCATTAACTGAAACCTTCATCTTTGTTTTCAAACCACGGTACGGTATTTATGTATATCTTCTCCATTTCGCACGGTCTGACCGGTGGCGCCTTCTAGTAATCGTCCAACGCAGATTGGTGGAATTCACACATCTGTAATGTATCGAGATTGTACGTCGCTACAGGTTTCCTTTCGATGTTTTATCGCTGCCAGCACGTATTAGTTCCATCACTAGGCACATTTTTTTCTGTTTGTTTTTGGGACTTTTGCCACATTGGCATGTCAGCTCCATCATCTAAAAGTCACAAGAACTGCCTTATCGGTTCAAGTGCCCTAGCCACGAACCCACTTCATAGGAATGAGAAGCGGATGATTGATGATGATTTAATCAACAAACTACCTTGCTATAGCCAGTCATTAATTAATGTATATTTCGACAAACTACTCTTCCTTCAACCATCACTCGACCTACTATGCCTAAAAGCGAAATCGGAACTACTGAGCCGGTGAAATCTAGTTAAAAACACTTTAGTTGCCCAATTACAGTCCCGTAGTAGTTAAATTTAAAACTGTTAGTTGCATAGGCTAACTGGAAAGCTAAGTTAAGGCACAGGCAATTTCCTCGTTAAATCATGTCGACATAACATAACATTGGTGTTCGGAAAACCGGTTTTTTGCGGATAATCGAACTGTATTGATTCAGCCATACATATTTGTGTACAGGTGAATGAAAACTTTATTTACATATTTATATATTTAATGACAAATAGGAATTAAACAAAAAAGGTTCAGACAGTACAATTAAGGCTTAAATCAATACATATAATAAAACTGTAGAGGTCGAATTTCTGTACAACGAAAAAAATGCTAAAAACCGAGTCAGGGGGTTATAAGAAGTGAAATTGAACTAATTTAGATTTTTTCAATGTTTTTGTTTCTCTGTTTGTCTGTTTGTTTGTACCGGCTAATCTCCGAAACGAATGAACCGATTTAAATGAATATGGTATGGTGGAAGCTTATATCCCTGGTCAACATATAGGATACTTTTGATCCCGAAAAATTAAAGAGTTCCCGTGGGATAGTTAAAAAAACTTTCCACGCGAACGAAGTCGAGGGCAGAAGCTAGTCTTCAATATTCGCCTGTCGAAGCAAGCCTACCCACTTACGAGCGGCTAGGTCACGTAGTTTTTTAAGTACAGATATTTCATACTAGTCGCTTTCAGCTTGTGTTTCAAACCAACACAAGGCAATGTCTAAGCAAGCAAACGCTTTAGAAGCACCAATTATGTTTTCATCTTCATTATCTGAACTTGTAGGTGTCGAAGTTCGGATAAGCGGTTGATCAGCGTTCAGATAATGCACGCTCCACTTATGTTTTTAAACAAATTAATAAAAAAGAGATTCTCTATTTGTCGTGTAAATAATATACAGTCTACTCTCGATAATTTGACACTCGTTAATTTGAATCTCCAAAATTTGAATTTTTTTCCGGTCCCTTGAAAAATACTGGATAAATTTAATAAAATCAATGTTAATTGGTCCCTAAGGTAATTTGAAGTTGAAGAAATATTATCTTCCTCGCAAACATGCGATAATTTGAAGTCCGGGCTTTCCTACTCTCTATAATTTGAAGCGTTTATCATGCACATACCTGTCGTTTGTTTACATAAATGAGATATGAGTAAGTTTGCATTCCAGTCTTCTTTCAAACGTTAATGAGTCATGTTAATGTTTGATTTGTGCTATTAAAATGAATCCAAGAAAGAACAAATGTCTTTTCATAAGTTCCATAAGTTAAGGCTTGTTATTTTGAACTCTTGACAATTTGAAATTTATTTCTGGTCCCTTGAGTTTCAAATTATCGAGAGTCGACTGTACCTGTTTTTTTATGCATGTTCAGCCATAACTTTTATGATTCTTAACCGATTTCTATTATTTCTTTTGCGTTAGATTCAGTAAAGATTCAAAATGGTCGCGGTCTTGTCGCCATAGACGATCTCCTCCAGACTACCCTATGCAATTATTATCAACACCAACCAAATCATTTACAGACTTCATAATTATTAAATGGAAGATTACACGGTATATTCATCGGTCATATTATGAGAATTAGATTTAAATACAAGTCTTATTTATGACGAAAGTTTCTAATAGAAATGAAATGAAATCTAAGAAATGTACAAGCAAATAATTGAGTTGGAAACCCGAGCGTGTGGTAACCAGGATTATATTAAGCAAAGGAAATAATATAAAACTATTTGCTTTCGCCATAATTATATTATTAAAGTTATCATTAATACAATAGTCATTTATTTATTACTATTACAACAGTCATTTATTTATATTTTTTATTTTATTTATTTGGTTTACGAACAATTACTTGCACTAATACTAAGGATGTACATAGCTTTATAAAATACATGACAAATGGATTCATTACTTAGAGGGAAATACTACATGCAATTTGATATTTTGTAGTAAGAAAAATTATAATGTAGTTATTTTAAAGAAAAAAAATAAGGCTTTAATTGCTAAGTTTCGAACATATAAAAAATAATGAAATTTTACAATAATATATATGCACATACATTTTAAATTACTATATTTAATTTACATATATCCTAATTGTTATTATAATTTTTTTATTGAATTGAGTAGAATGTCATGTTTACCAAATAGTCAAATAACTTAGTCCTATAAATTTTAAATGTATTACATGTCCTAATGTCAAGGAGTAACTTATTATAAATTTTGATTGACATCGCAAATATTCTCCGTGAAAATAATGTCATGTTAAAGTTTTTATTAAATAAATAGATGTAAATCGAAATGTTTTATCCTTTACCATTGGACGTAGAGCCATCAAGGAATCATTATCTTGATTCCAGCACTTAGGGATGGCTCAAGCGGTGTGATAACACGCAAACACAGAATACCAGCATGAAACGATTAGCCTTGAGCTTATCGTGTTTCGCGCAATGTGCGAGACTTCCCTCTTCTCCCTCTCCTATCTTATTTCCTTGTCCTATCCTCCAATCTCATATCCCATTCCTCCTATTTGACCACTCTATCTCATCCCCCTATCCTATTCTAAAAGATGGCCACGCGTTTCGTCAATGGTGTACCAAACATCTTTAGACGACGGTAACCACTTTCGCTTGGCCGTCTTCCTTTTATGCCAGCTTCACATTAATGAAAGGGCAGTGTATGCGGCTAAGAATTGCTAAATTGAATTGTCACGCAGAGTTAGAGTTATAGATTTCTTGTGACGTCGTAGGTAATTAGTATTATTAATATACTGGTTCGACGAGTTGTATTAAACATTTTTCCTTAACCTGAATTATTAACCATTTACGATATTTTTGCTAACGTAAAGTCGTAATGTAATCTTACTTTTTAAGCAACTTTAGACTCTGTTTGTTTGACTCTTGTTTTCATTACAAGATTTTTTTTGTTTAAATTGTGCGTTCAGATGTTTCATTTAAACTTCCTCTACTTTAGTATGTATCTTTACTAACTTTAGATGGTCTTTAGGTAGCCTAATGGCTGGTTCCTATATTTGACCGATGGTAAGGCAAGTAAATGAATAGTAAGCTAATAATTACTTGCCTTACTATCGCTCAAATTTTGATATCACTTGAATGGAGCTTATGTTATTTTAATGGGTACTTAGTAATTAAGCGGATCCAATAAATTAGATAATTATAATTAGAAATTACTAAAAGTTAACTATAGAATTTCGCAACCTGAATCGGGGTTGGGGGGTAGAGGGGTGTTGAGGGAAAAGAGGTATACGGTAGTCACCCCCCACCATTTTCGGCGGCCGGAGATGCATAGTTTTTTTTATTAAACGGAGGTGCCCTGTGAAGAGGTAGCGATCAAAATTTCATAATGAGTTCCCTTAATAGGGTAGAATTCAGGAGGTGGGCAGTAACCGCCGTTAATTCTGGCTGCTGGAGATGCGTATTTTATTTTAAAAAATGAGAGGTAAGAGCAGTGATTTCTGGGTGGTAAAAAAAATAACCACGAAGGCTAAGGCGGGTGCGAAGCGAAACTCCCAACCCTAGCATTCTAACCTATAAAGGCAGATTTCCAATCTGGCTTAGAAGTGAAGTCCATATAAGTCTACTCTGAAATTATATATATATATATATATATATATATATATATAATTTCATAATTAAAGCTTTATAGTGTATATATAAATATATAAGTTTAATATTGACATCTGTTTTTAGCTAAAATTAGTATTTTTTTCAATTATATGAAATTATTCACTGTTGTATTTCAATAATATGTTAAATTATAAACAATAATAAATATTCTTGATTGACATACCAAGTTTAATTTCGTTTTAATAGTTAAACCACGAATTGTGTAATATTTTAGAAGTAAATTAAAACAGCACGTTAATCAAAATATTTGTAGAGTTCATTGACATTTTACTCCAGCGTTATCGGGCTGAGCAAAGTAACGTTCCTGTCTCCTGTAAAACAGTAATAAAATATGTAGGTGATTAAAGTTCATAATAGGATCACTTACCTGGAGTCAAATTTGGTGCCGTCATCAAGTGTGCCCGTATAGTGCATGGTCAGCGTATCGCCTTGCTTGGACTTGACGGTGCAATCTTCAGGGACGCTCAAGACCTCGATCTTTAGTTCGGTGACCTCAGGACCAGCGAACGTGGCCGCAGCCAACGCGAGAACCGTAAATACGCAACGCAAAGTCATGGCAAACTTACGAAGTTACTTTTTTCCACAAAATACGTGCGCTCCCGACGACTGTCGTAGAACAACTGGTCGACTTGGAAGTTGGAAATCAGTTAAAGTTTCCCGCTTGGTAAACCGGACGTGGCTGTTTCTCTATCCCTTACTATGTCTTTTAAATATTGGGTATAAGAGAGAGGCAACTATATAATTATCGCGTTATCGTCGTGCAGGTGACGCGGCGCCTCAGCGCGGCTGCCACGCGAACGGTGACGCGATGGTCATCCACAGCATGAGCGTTCCACTTTTACCACAACTTTGCCAACTTGACAAAATAATTACAAATCAGTCAAATCACATTATATTTTTATATTAAAAAAAAATTGATCTGATTTGTATTTATTGAAATGATTACTTAGTTGCTTGTTAAATGCCAGAATCCATACATACATATACACTAGTAGCCAAAAATATTACACTACTGTTACATGTTAGGTACCTATAATGGGCTTATTATCTTTTTTAAGAATTAACCTTTGAACTATTCAATGTATATTAATATCAAAATCATACATTTTATACTCATATTATTTAAGAAGAATATTATTTAGGAAACATGTTAGTTATGAATAAAATGAATGGACTTTGAAGTATTCTGAGAGGTGACCAATTTATTATTATTGCCTAGTAGGTTATTTGCCTTTGGAACCGTAAAAAATGATTTAATTGAAAATATCCCATATCTTAAAAACTACTTAAGTGGTAAAGGATGGTGGTAGAGTTTAATATATAATATAATAATAACAGCCCATGAACGTCCCTCTGCTGGGCTCGGACCTTCCACTATAGGGGAACGGACAGTACACCCGTTACTTCGCGTGGTAATTGTAACAATATGCGCATTAGGATCGAACCCGCGCTCTTTAAGTTTCGGACGTGTGCGCTAGCCATTACGCTACCACGACTTAAGAGAGTTTAATATGCTCTACCATAATTAATGTTTTTTTTAGTATTTTTTACATTCTACAATTTAAAAAAACGGTCTCTCTCTCAATTAGGTATGTATAACAGCCACAGCATTGTATGTCATAAAAGTTCTTTGCGGCTGGCAGTGTGTTGGTGACATCTCTGGTGCCCAATTCTGCTATTTATATATGTTGGCGTTGCGAAGATATTCAAAGTACAATTCCGTTGCGATAGTGTCAAAAAATCATATTCTACTAAATCTACAACATCTTCTCGATATCGTCGCGACAGAATAATAGCAGAAAAAATTGATTAGCATGAGCAGAAATGGCGTTAACCGAAATGAATATTCTAAAGTGGATTAATTTAATCTTGAAATAAATTTTCATATAAATAAAACTCTCTTTTTTTCACCATATCCTAATTAATCGGGGTTGGCACAATATGTCTTTTCCTTCCACACTCCTCTACTCTGACATACATCTTCTGTCACACCACATATCATCATATCATCCTTCACACAATCCATCTTTTTTTTGGTCTACCTTTACATTTGTACCCATCTATCTTGAAGTTTAACATTCTTTTTATCACGTGACTTTCATCTCTCCTTATTAATGCCCATACCAACTTAATCTTCTTCCTCTCAATTTTTCAGTCACGGGTGCCAGTTTTAAAGATCCCCTTATGTACTCATTTCTCACCTTATCCTTTCCTGTAACACCACACATCCATCTAAACATTCTTAGATTGACTCCAAATCGCTGTCGAGGGCAATGCTGATTCGTTACCCTAGGTGCAAGCCAGCCTTTTGGTTACACGAGACCTCAATTAGAAGCGTTGAGAGATCTCGATAGAGGTGATGAGCTCCAGGCCCCCACGGCCCCAGGGTCTCGACCCCGAAAGAGTCGTACCCACAAATACGTACCCACTACCAAGTGACACATATTTGCGTCATTTTAGGGCCTGCTGGTGGGCGCCAGCAGCCCGGCTGCTTTTTTGATTTTTTTTTGATTTTTGGTTCCTCCCTCTTCTTGTCACAGCTGGTCACATTCGCGAGACTTCTCCCTCCCTAGGTTGACATCACATATTTAGCAATTTTATATCAAGATTTTATTAAATGAAAACAGCAGTTCCGTAATTACTTTTATGTCTACTTAAATAAAATAAATAATTTATAAATTATGCTTATACAGATAAATTTGGAAATATTTTATATTATTAAATTTTTATTGATGGCCTCTGTGGTTGAGCGGGCTGTCTTAGCTTTTTTTTTTTTTTGCTCAGGGGAAATCCGTTTGAGGACCAAGCCGCGACAGGCACAGAAGCCTGGGGGGATGATCGCGACCCGATGTGAGAGTGTGGGATTCGTCAGATCGGGGGTGGCACTAGCGTGCCCGGTCAGAACCGGTGCCGCACTATTGCCACTCCCCAGTTAGGGATACCCACTAAAACCCCTGAGTGTTCCGTCCTGCGCCTTATGCCAGGGCTACGGGAATGGGATTCCCAGCTCCGCTGTGCCCTGGCAGGCGTGGGCCATGCTCACTTGGCCTCTTTCAATGCCGGGGGACTGCCCCCCCGGCGACGTCGTGGTCTAGTTCAGCGTGGGGCGGTTTGTAACGCGCCCCACGGGAGGAGAAATGAGCGCGCGCGGAACACTCGCGCATTGTAAATTTCGGAAACGAACTTTCTGTTATTTACTATGTTCTGGGTGTCTGGAATCCGCCCCGGAATGGTCCATTGTATATTACCCATAACTCAAGGCGTAACATGCTTAGCTTGGGGATATGCAATGTGTGTGTTTGTCTGCCGATTATTATTATTATGTCTTTGAAGACCATGGGCCATAAAAATGGCCCGGACTTTTGGAGGGCTTGCGTGGGGCCATGGGAAGGCCAACACGTAGAGGCCCCTTGACAAATTTAATGTATATTTATCCCTGTCTACACCATTTAATAATGCACCCAAGAACAAGTCTCGGCCAGTGTAGGACTATTGTGGAAAATGAGGGGATTTTATTATTATTATTAGGAAGTTTTTCGTTAATAGTTCAAATTTCGTTTATTAAAGTTTAAATATATTAGATTTTGAAATGTGACCCCGCGAAATTTAGGACCCCTCCCACACCGTGTCACACAATGTCACACTTCATCGACCCCTCCCACCCTTAACATGTTACTTAATTTATAGATGGCCCTCTACTATATACTACTATTTAAGTAATCTAACTATTATCCGTGAAAAAGGAGCGAGACATACAAAGACAGATAGGCAGACGGATGAACTTGGCGATTATATACGGATTCAATTTTTCTTAAAATAGCTACGGAACTCCATAAAAATATCTTACTTTGATAGAATCTGAATTATCTACGTTTAACCAGAGTGCGCATAAGTTATAAGCCCATATACAGTTCCCGCGGCACGATTCTTCAGCGGTCACTTTTTTCTATGAACAGAGAAATTTCGATCTTTTGCAAAATATGAGGTATTGTCTCTTTCGCATAAAGAGACAAAAACATAATGTTGTCGACATGTCGATAAATCTCATTACATTGGCTACGATCAATGCGTAAAGCGATCCGTACTGTTCCGCCGACCGCTCAAGATTCGTGCCGGGTATTATATCTCTCAGTTTTTGAGACAGGAAAACATGCCTAAAAATGTGTTTTAAATAACAAAACATCAAAAAGAGAACATTAATTTTTGGAGACTGTTAGTTACGTAAGATTTATAAGTTTGATAGAGTTCTCATTCGAAGGAACTAGTGCTGACTTCATATTGGTATCGTGTAAATTGATTTGAAGTCAGTACAGCGTCACCAAGTCAGTAGCTGGATCAATGTAAATCCGCCAGGCGTAGCGCTTTTCAAATTTGTAACAAGCTATAGAATTTAAATCCAGTGTGGAATTAATTTCGCAGTGAGCGAGCTTCTATGGAGTTCATTATGAATTTTGCGGAAAATATAATTATGACACCGGGATATTAGTAGTTAGTAGTGCGCGTATCGTGTTTTATTTTAAATAGCAAATTCCTTTGTTTAACTGGGCAATTATTTCTAATAATCTTCTTTCAAGCTATATAAAATACTTTTATGCTGCAAATTTTTTTGTGGGATATATATACATACAAAGCCCACTTAAAAACAAAAACGTGACACGTGACCTAACTAAAACTGTTTTTCCAACGTATATAATAGCTTTACTGTATTCATATAACCTGAATCGATAACCTTTGCTTTACTCGTCCGTTATCATATTATTGATACATAGTAACTATTTTGTAACTCGAGGAATTTTGAATGCAAAAACCTGGGTGCACATTGCTCTTCTTTAGCCGATTAATGTCCACTGCTGGACGTAGGCCTTGCCAGGTCTACACCACATATCCCGGTCTCCCGTTTTCCTCATACAGCCCCTACCGGCGACCTTACGCAGGTCGTTAGTCCGGGCTGGAGGGCGTCCTACTCTATGCCTATCGAGACGTGGTCTCTACTCTAAGACACGTTTGCTCCATCGACAGTCGCTCTTGGGACAGACGTGACCGGCCCATTGCCACTTACGGTTACCTTGGTTCTCTTGCGGATATCCTAATTTCTGATTCTATCCATAAGAGAAACACCTAACATAGCTCACTTCACAGCTAGTTAAGCGACTTTAAATTTGTGGACTATTCTCGCCGTCAGTCCGTCACTCCTCGTCTCGACACCGTATGTCATAATGGGTAGGACGCATTGTTCAAAGACTTTCGTCTTCAAGCATTGAGGGATGGGGAAATTTTGTAATAACTGTGTGTATAATTATGTATCAGATATTATTTCTTTAGTGCTTCTTAGCATGAAATAATTATTGTACTAAAATACTTCATAATTCTTTACACGTGTAAATTTCTAATCCGAAACGCGTGGAAAGGATCTACGGGGAAAAAATATAAAAGTTCATAATTATCGATTCATTTCCAAGGCTGTGTAATAAAAACAAACAATTTTAAACGTAACAGACTAGCTGTGCCCAGTCCAGCCTAACCAGATCCTCCTATTTGCGTCTTCCTCGAAGTTGTGCCTGGATACAAGGGTGCACCTACCCTGATTAAATTTGTGATAAATTGACCAAAGGCCGGAAAGTAAACTACTTATCTATTTCCAACAGTCGTGCCTGTATGATGACGACATTTTAAATTATGAAACTTTTTCAGCTGATCATTATTTGCTGGACGTTGGTTTCCCCAAGTCTGTGTCATATTATTATAAATATTAGAATAAAATTATGCTCAGCCAATATATTTGAATGAAGTCATGGTAGTGTAATGGCTAGCGCATCTGAAACTCAAAGGACGCGGGTTGGAACGCATGCACCACTTGGGCAGGTTTCTGACCTAATGTGCATATTGTTCCAATTACCATGATCTAACAACGGTGAACAAAAACATCGAGATAGCCGCCTTGGACAAGCGTGACGGCTATTCTGTCCGTTCCTCTATAGTGGGCCGGAGCCCAGCAGTGGGACGTTTATGGCCTGTTATTATATTTATTATATTATGTATTTGTTTCAAACTGGAATCTTAAAACGATATTAGATGGTTCATTTCTGTCTATCAATTTGGATGAAAAAACCAAAGTGATCCATGTAAACATAAAGTTGAGTCATTCAATATCATTGAATGTTATCATGTCCTTTCAGTTCCGCACATATTAACAGTTTAATTCAATTTGGTTGACCCGTCTAATATTATAACAGATTACTTATTGAAAGTCATGAGTCTACCGCCGCTTCCATAACAGTTTATAGGCGACGGTAACCGCTTTCCGCCAGGTGGGCCGTCTGCCTGTCTGCTGTACTCCAGCATAAAAAAAAGTTTTGTTGACTATTCAATCGACGTTATATTCTTTGATCAATACATTGATTAAGGAATATAGTAGGTACATATGGTTGATGAAGTTGATTGTATCTTTTATGTATGTTTGTTATGCGATTTCTCCGTCAACTGTGAAACGATCTTTAAAATTTTCTCTTTATTCGAAAGAGTATTCTTCTCGGGTGGTCCTGTTGTAACCAAGTCAGGATCTGATAAGTAGATCCCACGAAAATCGAGAGTAACCCTTGTTGAAGAATGACGGAATACCTACACTCTTTGAAAGGGAAACATTTATATACTTATATAGAGAGAATATACTATGTTTATATAGGGAGAAAATAATTAAAAAAAAAAACAAAACCGTCTTAAAAACAAAAAGCAAAAACGAATTATTCCATACACCTTGAAGTCGGTGCGAAGTATAATATAAAAATTATATTTTTCAAAATTCTTGTTTTTTAAGTTTTACTTGACACGAATTTCGAGATGTTATAGAAAATAGTATTTTTTGCTTTTCAGATAGACGTCGGTTTTGATTTTATTAAAAAAAAATATTCTTATAAATAACCTTATTAAATTGAATTGAAAGTAGACAAATCAAAAGGCAATGTTATTATAACAACTAAAAATCCTTGGTTTCTACTTAACCTACCCCTAGCAACGAGGTCTGTGAACATCTTTTATTATAATCTGTGTACAAAACATGCTTTGATAGATAGATATAACACTTTATTGTTCACCAATACACGAACTACAAAAAGGCACAACAAGACAATAGTTACTATAATATATACAATTTCTTAACTTATCTAATTATTAGAAACTAGCTGACCAGTGCCCACTTCGTAGGGCATCAGAGAAAAAAAAAACTTATTATAAGGATTAAACAAAAACTGAACTAAATTATAAATAAGTATATATACAAATTAAAATTAAATTATAAAATCTAGTGCCAGACCGCTGTCAGTTGGAAACGTGCCCAAAAGACTGGCCACATTACCTCGCTGTATAGCAACGCTAATGCGTTGTCCGAGGTACAGACCAGTCTTTTGGTGGCGTGAGACGTCTACCAGGCGTTTC
Organism: Dendrolimus houi; assembly: GCA_039645545.1. NCBI lineage: Eukaryota > Metazoa > Arthropoda > Insecta > Lepidoptera > Lasiocampidae > Dendrolimus > Dendrolimus houi. The sequence goes on along the minus strand of CM077123.1, from coordinate 25,239,765 downwards.
GCTATGTCTCGATAAAGTTTGTGCGCCTCAGGCCCCATGGTCCCAGGGTCTCAACCCCAAAAGCCGCAAATATGTAACCATTTCCGATGGCGGAACATTTGCGGCATTTTAGGGCCTCCTGCTGTGCAGCAGCTGTACCAGCAGAAATGCTAGTGGCTGAAAAGAATTTTAACATCTATATTAAAAATACTTATTATTAATCACAATCAAATATACCCTATGTCACTCAGGAATAATGTAGCTTCCCACTGGTGAAAGAATTCAAAATCGGTTTAGTAGATCCAGAGATTACCCCCTACAACATCACAAACTCACAAACTTTACGTCTTTATTTTTGTTGATTTTAATTACCTACTAAGCGAATTCAAAATATTTCCCCTCCCGTACTGCCCGTACCCCAGTGACGCCTACATCGCATAAGCCTATCTAGCCGATTAGAGTGCGCGGCGACCACGCAACTTTTTTGTAATACTTACATTTTTAAACTCATGATATCTTTCGAATGGAATGTCCGAATTGAATAATTCAAAAAGTTATATAAAGGTATTGAAGTAGTCTTGAATATGAAGTAATTTATTTTGATACTAAGATACAAATAAAGAGCCTTTTCTAACGGCAGCATATTAATAAAAAATTTAAAATAAAAGTATACTTATTGTGGCATAACTATAATAGTTAGACATATGCTGTAGCGACACTTTTTGTAAATAATGATGTGTTCTGCAAAGTCGTAGTACATTATTTTATTCTATCATCAATAGTTTTCGCAGAGCACGTGATTTTATATATTTTTTTATTTTACACCTTGGTACACTATTGGAGTTTTAGTAAGAATCCGTAATTTTTTTTTGAAAATATAATATAGCCTATGTCAACCGGGGATAGTGTAGCTTACCAACAGTCAGTTCGCGATCAGCTTCCTTGCGTAGCGGTCACGAATGCGCTCCTCACATCTATCTAATACAATTTTTCGCGCTTTTCTACCTGGAAAAGCGATAAATTGTTAGTTCTGTGTACAGGTGATAGTGTACTAGTGTTTGTTCGTTTGGACTGCGGTGCGGAAAGCAGTTTTGGCCGGTGAGTCCCATTTCTCTCTCCGCTTGCTAGTGTCGTGCGCAAAATCAGTTGCGCGCGCTTTTGTAACGGTTTTGTGTGTGTAGTGTTTTCGCGCGCCTTTCTGGTCTCCTTCGGGTCAGGGCCTCCAGTAATGGACGGCCCAGTACCCTGAAGAAGGTTCCCCAGGAGCCGAGTGTCCCGCGCAAGCGGGATCACAGCGGCTCCAACAATGGATGGGCCATGAAGGAGATAGGGGAGACGCGGGAAAAGAAGTCTTCCTGGTTCGTCGCAGCCGCAGCGCCGCGGAACCTCGTCTCGGGCGCCCGGGTCCAGCCGTTGTCACGGCTACCGGGCTGCCCGCTTCGATAGGGGGCATCGGCGGTGGTCGACCTCACCGCCGCCGGGCCCCGCGATAAGGAGAGCGCGACGATGGGGCCGCCTTCGGCTCCCGCCGCGCCTGGGGTTCCCGCCATGCGTGCCGCGCGCAAGAGCGCGGCACACACGGCCGTAGGTAGGGAGGTGGTGCTCGCCGCGAACTCGGCCGTTCTCATGGCCGTGAGCGCGGCGAACGCCATCGTAGAGAATGTCTACAGGGCGCAAACGCCACCTGCACGGGCTTCACCTGTGCAGGGGCCAAGCGCCTTCGTGGACCACGTAGACATCGCGCCGTCGGGCAGCGTCCCAGATTCGCTGGAGTACGCACTCGACGACGCGATTCGCGTCTTCTGCGGCCCGCACGCCGAGGCGGCTGCATGTGCGCCGACACCGGTTAGGTCGGTGTACACAGCGGCCGGCTCGGCGACAGCGGGGGGCGATGGCCCCACGACGGTGTCGACTAGCGCGCGGGCTTCACCCGTGCCCTCGGCATCGGCTTGCGCACCGGCTTCACCCGTGCGCAGCGTGGGGGACGACCGCCCCGCGACACTGGTTGCCGCGCGGGCTTCACCCGCGCCAACGACCGGGGTCGTTGTTAGGGATGGTGATATAGGTGCGGTGGCGGCGATGATGTTGTCTTCTTTCCCTACTGGGACTGTCGCCGCCACCGCTTCGTCCAGCTTCGTCCCCGAGTCGAGGCAGCGGTTCTGGGACCGCAGCGCCGACTCGGAAAGCACATCGGGTGCTTCCACGCCGGCGCGGGCGCGATCGCCGCTGCGTCGCACGGGCGACGCGACGGCGAGCGTGCTCGCGGGTGCGGAGGCCTACCTCCGCACCGAAGGGGGAAAAGGGTCGCAGGGCCAGGAAGGCCACTGCTGCCAAACTGGCCGCGGCTAGCCAGTGCGCCGCGCTGATAGGGGACGTACGTGTGCTCGGCCCTGGGGAGCTCCGCCTCAGCGGCGAGCGCCCAGGTCGCCGACATCCTCCAGGTCGCCCAGACGTCGGGCAACCTGAAGGGCGCATACGTGCGCCGACTGAAGGAGGCTGCGACCCGGCTGTCGGACATAGTCGACACGCTGGTGACGCGGAATCCAGAGTCGGAAGCCTGGAGACTCGGCAACGAGAACTCCAGGCTGCGCGCCGAGCTCGGCGCCTTGCGGGAGGAGAACCTCTCCTACCGTAAGGAGTTCGAGCAGATGCGGAAGGCCATGAAGGCCCCGCTGCGGATGCGGCCCCGGTTCCCGCTGTAACGGCGGAGCCGGGTCCCGTGCCCGCTAAGCGGAAGGCCAAGCGCCGCCGCGGCGGAAAAGTCCCGGCCCCCGAGCCGGTTCATATATCCGCCGCGGTCCCCAGAACGGTTCCGGCTACCGCCGCTGTGGCGGAGCCGGTTCCTACACCAACCGCTGCGCACACCGGTGTGGATTATGATATGCTCACGCATATCATCGCCCGCACGGTGGGCGCGATGTTGACGCTCGGCTTGCCGGGATTGAGGAGCGGCTGCCGCCCGCGCCAATTCTTCGCCCGCCGCTTGCGGCGGACAGGAAAAGGCCGCGGAGACACATCCGCTGCCTAAAACGGCGGGAGCTGCCGCCGCCGCCCGCCGGACCCCGGGGAAGTAATTCCCCGGTACCGATGGAGGTGGTGGTAGCCCCCGTCGTCGGGGTGGCGGACTCCCCACCGCCACCCCTCCCCAAGAAGAAGGTGAAGAGGGGGAGTAAAGCAGAGGGCGAAGAAGCTGCGCCGAGCCGCAGCTCTCGCCGCCGCCTCTGCTCCGGCGCCTAAGCCCGGGCCACCGGGCCCCTGCCGGCCCCCAGACTCATGGCTAAACCCGCGGCCGCGACACCGGCCGTCGCGGCACCCGCCGTCGCGGCACGCGCCGTCGCGGCACCTGCCGTCGCGCCACCATCGGCTGCGGTGGCTCCCTGCCCCCGCCCCCGTTCCGGAGGGGCGTGGTCCACGGTCGTCCGAAGGAAGAAGGGCAGGGGAGCGGGGCGGAAACGCCCGCCCCCTCCTCGGCGCAAGCACCGGCTTCGCCATCGGGGCGGAAACCGGCGCGCAAGCCACGGGCTACGAAGCCCGTGGTATTTCAGGAGCCGAGATCGGCAGCAATTATCATTAAGTTGCTGCCGGAATCGGCCAAAAACGGTATTGGCTACCGGGAGGTCTTCGCGAAGGCCGCCTCGGTGGTCAATATCACCGAGCTAGGCCTCAGAGAGGGGCTGAAAGTGACGCGGACCGCCCGGGACGCTCGACTCCTGGACTTCCCCCCAGGACCCGAGAGCGCGACTAGGGCGAACCGCGTCGCCGAGGCCCTTCGAGGGGCGCTCAAGGATGGCCGAAGTCATCCGCCCCGTAAAGCGTGGGGAGCTTTACGTCTCAGGGCTGGATGAGTCGGCCACAGTAGATGGGCTTCGCAGTGCCATCGCCAGCGTGGGCAACTGCCTGCGCGACGATGTTAAGGCGAGGCACATCGGCATAGGACCTGGGGGATGGGCGCATCATACGTGATGTGCCCCGTCTCTGCAGCCAAAGCCATCGCCGAGCGGGGCCACCTTTTTGCGGGCTTCACCTCGGCGAAGGTGGAGGCTCTGGAAGCCCGGCCCATACGTTGTTACCGTTGTTTCAACGTCGGCCACGGCACCCAGACTTGCCCGGACTCGTGCCCGGACCGGACCGGCTTGTGTCTTCGCTGCGGTAAGAGCGGACACAAGCAGCCGGACTGCACAGCCCGCGACCCCACTGCGCCGTCTGCGCGGCGGGGGGCAAACGCGCTACCCACCCGACGTTGGCGAGGCACTGCCAGCCCCCATATGTCAAGGGTAAATTCGTCCACCCGAGGGCGAATAAACGACCGACGAGTGGAAAGGGGGTACCTATGGACACCTAAATGCCCAATACACCCCTAACACTCTTCCAAGTTAATGTTAACCACCCCCCGACGCCCAGGACCTGTGCCTGCAGGCGATGGCGGAGTGGCAAGCAAACTTGGCCGTAATAAGCGAACCTTATTACGTACCCCCAGCCAGGAACTGGGTGGGGGATCTCGACGATGTGGTAGCCGTGGTCGCCAGAGCCGGATCTGGCACACCGCTCACCAGTCTCGAAAGAGGAAAGGGCTACGCGGTGGCGGAAAGCGGAGGTTACGTCATCATAGGCGTGTACCTCACGCGGAGCCGCCCCCTGGCGGAGTACGAGCTCGCCTTTGACTCCATTAGGGCAGCCGTCGGCAGACTAGCGCCGAAGACGATATTCGTCCTAGGCGACTTCAATGCCAAGCACCAATCCTGGGGGAACGCGATTACCGATGTTAGGGGACGGGCGGTTGAAGACTGGGCGCTTCAATCCAACCTGTCCATCCTGAACCAGGGGTCGGTCCAGACCTGCGTACGTGCGCGGGGTGGATCGATCATCGACTTGTCATTCGCCACACATGCGGCCGCCCGCAGAGTGGTAGGATAGAGAGTGCTGGAGGAGGTGGAGACTCTGTCTGATCACTTGTACATCAGATTCGAGCTCTCCCCCTCGCCTAGCGCTAACCCTGTTCAGGGCCCCTCCCGGCTCCCACGCTGGGCTCTTACCAAGCTCGACGCGGAGCAGGCCGAGGAGAGGGCTATCATCGAATGCTGGACCTATCCAGCCGACCTGGGGAATCTGGAGGCGCAGGCTGAGCACATGCGCAAGTCCTCAAAAGGATTTGTGACGCTGCTATGCCTCGAGCCAAACGACCGCCGCCGCGTACATCGGTCCACTGGTGGACTGAGGAGCTGGCTGAACTGCGGAGGGCAGTCCGCAGAATCAGCCACAGGCTCAAACGCAGCAGAGCGCGTCGTCCTCCAGACTATGTTGAGGAGAATGGACTCGTGGGGAGTTCAGAGAGGCCAGAAAGGCCCTTTCGATCGCAATTCTGCGAGCGAAAGCCCGGGCTCGGGAGGAGCTCCTCGAGACACTGGACCGGGACCCTTGGGGCGTCCGTACCGTGCGGCCCGCAACACGTTGCGGCCCTGCACCTCCACGGCTACGGAAACGCTCGAACCCGAGGTCCTCCGGTCGGTTATCGATGGGCTCTTCCCGGATCCGGGGATCTTCACTCCCCGATATGGGTCCAATCATTCCCGACACCTCGGAGGTGGAGCCTCACTCCATCACCGAGGAAGAGTTAGACGTCGCCCTGGACCGGCTCCGGGGCAGGAAGACGGCTCCGGGACCCGACGGGGTTCCGGGTCGGCTCCTCTTCCTGGCCGCCAAACACCTACGCGGCCAGCTGCGGGAACTGTTCGATGCCTGTATTCGCGCAGGTCAGTTCCCGTCGCAATGGAAGGAGGGCCGATTATGCCTGATTCCCAAGGGAGGCCGTCCTCCCAACGATCCGTCCGCCTACAGGCCCATAGTGTTGCTTAACGAGGTCGCCAAGGTTTTCGAGAAGATCTTAGCGGAACGCCTCGTTAAGCATCTCGATACTGTGGAGCCGGGGCCAGCACAGACGCAGTTCGGGTTTCGGCGGAGGCGCTCCACGTTGGACGCCTTCGAGACACTGCGATCTGTAACGGACGACGCAGTCCAAGCAAAGGATACTGTCCTGGCGGTTTCGCTAGACATAGCGAACGCCTTTAACAGCCTCCCTCACGAGACGATTAGGGAGGGGCTTCGTGCACACGGAGTCCCCGTACTCACGAGGCTGTTGGGCGCGTACCTCCAGGATAGATACATCCTTTGGGAGGGCGGCGAGTCCGAGAATCGCGCGATAGGTCGGCGACGCGTCGCGTGCGGCGTACCACAGGATCGGTCCTCGGGCCGGTTCTTTGGAACGTCGGTTATGACTGGATCCTTCGGGTTCCGGTCCTGCCCGGAATAGGGCTAATCTGCTTTGCGGATGACACCCTACTCACGGCACGCGCTGCGTCATTCGCGGAATCCGTGGACCTCGCCAACGCCGGGCTGGCGATCGTGGTCCGAAGAATAGGTAGGCTGGGCTTGAAGGTCTCCCCGCGAAAACGGAGGCCATCATGTTCCATAGGCGGTTTCGCAATCCCCCGCGGACTTGTCCGTTACAGTCCAAGGGTGGACATTCGTGTAGGCCCCAGATGAAATATCTGGGGCTAATTCTTGATGGGAAATGGCTGTTCAAAGCGCACTTTGAGCAGCTAGTTCCCAAGCTCGTGAGGTCCGCAGGCGCCCTCTCTCGGCTTCTTCCCAACGTGGGAGGACCGGGGGGGACGACTAGGAAACTCTACATGGGCATCCTTAGAAGTATGGCCCTGTACGGTGCACCCGTATGGTCCACTGCACTTCACCGCCACAATAGGACTTTGTTGTGCCGCGCACAACGGGTCCTGGCGGTGAGGACCATCCGAGGATACCGTACAGTGTCGTGGACGGCGTCGACACTCTTGGCAGGCGATCCGCCCTGGCCTCTCCAGGCGGACGTGATAGCCAAAGTTCGGCGCTCCCGACAGGATGCCCTCGCCCGTGGCCTGGTCTATGGCCAGGCCGAACTCCAGGTGATCAGGACGCGGGAAACCGCGGCCATGATCCAATCTTGGTCAGTAGAGTTGGAAAACCCTGTTGCTGGCATTGACACGGTGGAGGCGGTTCGACCGCAGCTGTTGCGATGGCTCTCGCGGAAACGCGGGACCCTGACCTTCAGAATGACACAGATACTTACCGGGCACGGTTGCTTCGATAAGTATCTGTGTCAGATTGCGGGCTGCTTGCCTTCACCCCAATGCCGCCAGTGTGGCGCGCTGGACACGGCGTTACACACGCTAGTCGAGTGCGCAGCATGGGCACCTCAGAGGTTTGAACTCGAGACACTTGTAGGACCGATCGAATCGCTGGGCGATCTGGTGCAAGCCATGCTGCACAGCGACGATTGGTGGGTGGGTGCGGCCAATTTCTGCGAGACGGTAGTGTCTCATAAGGAGGCCGCGGAACGAGATAGGAGAGAGATGGTAGTGCGCATGCGTCTCGCGGGCGCCGACGTCAGTTGGGAGCCCGGAGGCGCAGGTATGCGCATGACCTCCCTCCCTGAAATACCGCTGCAGGGGCCCTCTAGCATCTAGGGAGCAGAGGAGTCTTCACCCCTGTTGACGAAGTGAGTTTGCCTCTCCCGGGGCATTCTCAAGCACTTGTGCGCTAGGATCGGTGTGGGCGTAACTACGTTCTGTATCTCACGCCTTTCCTGCCATAAGCGCGGGGCACATGGGAGGAGGGTGGTTTTAGTGGGGTATTGATTAGTCGAGTCTCCACACAAGCCGGTTGATTATTGTTTGGATTGCCTCAGTGGAAAGCCTCCATGATCAACAACGGTCTAACAAAAAAAAAAAAAAAAAAAAAAAAAAAAAAAAGCTTACCAACAGTGAAAGATTTTTTTAAATCGGTTGAGTAGTTTCGGAGATTACCCCCTACAACGTCACAAACTCACAAACTTCACCTCTTTATAATATTAGTATAGATTAATGAAAGAAGAAAATGGATAAAAAAATATGACACACATGTCATGTGAGTAAACTAGCACATACATTGTTGCTTAAGGTTATGATATATAGGTTATATATGTTTCCTGAGTGAGGGGGGGATGGTAGAGGGCCACTGCTTACGAGGGTATCGGTGGAATCACCTCAACTGTACGAAGTGGTACGACCCTGCTTGCCGGGTTTAGTAGCAAATTGGTGCACTAGGATGTCAGAAGAATTTAACTACGTTATACGTCCCTGACATTCTAGATATATGCTCTCATAGTGGCCCAGGTAGGTTTAGTGGGTAGTTTGTTCGGCCTCCTCCTTTAATGGAGGAGATCCCGTTTGCTGTCTGCTGCAAGAGTCCGCACACAAAGCGCGCGGCACTTGGCAGCGCTTTTAGTCTTCCCCTGTATCCAAGACCCGTGTATGTGTCACAAGAAAAGACATTCCCCCCGAGTTAACAAAAAAGAAAATGTTTCCTTACTGAATTTTTAAGTATGGCAAAGGTTTTAGCTTTTCTGTTTTCTCTTTTCTTTTTTATGGGCAAAGAGTTCCAAAGGAAGACAGCCTGCGTGGCGAAGGAGTTGGAATAAACTAAAAAATAATGAGTTGGTGTTTGTTCTTGATAATATATCTACATTTAATATCAGTAGGTGTATTTATATATGTCTATTAAGTATAATTTTACTTATATGATATTTTACATACTTATATGTTTATAAATGAATAAAATCTATGTAAGTAACTGCATATATTTATGTATACCACCTTTGACCAATATAATCTGTTTTATTCCTGTCACGGGTTGTCTGGAAGAGATCGCTTCTTAGCGATAAGACCGCCCATTGTGTACATTTAGAATATTTTTAGGCTACAAGTTTTTAGTGTTTTCTGTAATGGTGTACAATAAAGTGTTATCTATTTACATTTGTGATGATATAAAAAAAATGTTAGTAGTGCATGTACACTGACCTTGGTCATCAACAGCATTGCTGATCTCCATTCAGCCTGTTAATTTCATTAATCTGCACAGGCACACAATCTTTTTAAAGAAGGCTTCATTGCAGAAATATGCATATTAAATAATTAACACTGAAATACAAGAAGTAATTGACCACGAAGTACTTAGTAAGAGTTTAGTCTAGAAAGGTTGCCACAGTTCCATATTTACGAATGGACGCCCCGAACCGCCCAAAAGCAAAGTGATTGAAGTTCGTCCTGGTGACTATACGCCTTAAAACAGATGAGAGCAATATAGTGGCGGCAGCGATTTCACATATTTCTATTCGTGAGTAAATAATAATTTTAACCCTTAATTGAATTGAAGGCGTGTACCTCCCACATCCTTTTTCGAAGCTCTAGGCCATCAAAAATTCATGCTTTCCCACAATATGTCAAAATATAAATGCTGGAATAATGTACAATCACCTTACAATACAGCGTGAAACAAAACGGAAGTTATTTTTTTATCTGTGAATTCAGATATGTTACGGATTTTGAAATAGCTGTCGGTTGGATAAACAAAAAAATCATAACGTCGTCAAAAATATGGTAAGTTTATTTGGATTAGTGTTATTTGTAGTTCTTGAGTTATTTTATCGTCTGGCGTTTTTTATTCGCCCTTATTTATAATCGTCGTGTAATAATCGAACTTAAAAAATTTGGAAAATGTTATATTTTTGACCATAAGAGAGTTTTTGGTGTACTAACAACATTCTTTTATATTTGGGTATTTTAGAGAAAGTACAAAAAATAAATAATAAAAAAAATATTTTTATTTTAATTAATTAACCATTTAAAATCCCACAGGGGTTTATAAGACCCAGGAGGCTTCTCTTTCGCCAGGCCCAATTAAGGGTTCAAAAGTTAATAGCAATAAACTTTTGTATTCATTTAACACTTGATTTAACAATCGAGCTTTTTAAATGTGAGATCTGCGATCTGTGTAATGTGTGCTGCTCCGAAGAACTGGCTGAATTGAATCAGTCGTAGGTATACTATTTTATAACTGCACCTCCATTCGCTGACGACTGGGAGTTCGTACACACCTCTTATTATCATGAAGTGTTAGTGTTAAGTGTGTAACAGAGAGCAAACAACTCAAGCGTAAATCTATATCACTATAGCCAAGGCTTTTTTAACGAGGAGTAATTTTTAGTCCCTGCGAACTTCCCATGGCGAATGTAATCATGGTGGGCGTGTGGTACTGGCCAGTCTAACAATACTAGAATACCTATTCGGACGGTAAGGCTCCCGGCGAAAAAGAGATGTGTATGAAAGAGAATAACAAAAAGTATAATAAGGCGAGGAGAATGGGGAAGACCCGGAACAAATGGAAAGTCAGCATGGCTGCATCTATGAAACGGGTGCTGTGCATTGTTAGATATTGGAGAGACATTTAAAAGGAGGAACTATCTGAAGGAATATGTTCAAAGGTAAGCCAACCTAGTAATTTAATTTTCTTCACTACTCAAACCCAACACCTGCAACTGAGGGCTGGTGTCTACTGCGGATAATAGATCCCTGTGACGATCTAACGAGGGAACGTGGCCAGATTTATTGGCTCTTTACGTAGGATGAAATGTAACTAATAATTAATAACATTTAGTTAAGTTTATTACTTTCTTTTCTTTAGTTTAGTTCATTGTATTAATTTCTACTACTACTACATATAATACTAGAGTTTATTCCCCGCGTGAAAAACCCTAGGTAGTTAGCTCTATGTTGTTCAAACAAAAACTAAATTAGGTTTTTTATTTATATTAGACCTGAAACTTCACTATTTCTTGTTCAATTCACTACAATACCAAAGAAACCAAGTCCATACAGCCTAGACAATAGCCCAGCAAAACTTCGAGGTGAGTCGAAGCCAATCTGATTGGAAGTAATACAACGAATGACATCTTGTTTATGACAACGTAGGTATTTGTCAGTGAATTGAAAAAACTCGTTTGCAGCGCCATCTATTTTGCTAATCCGTTTATTTTAAGGAAACGACCTCCTTTATCGAGATAAAATATATCCTTAGTGTTATCTCGGATTATAAGCCAGCACATGTCGAGTTTCATACATTACATTCAGTAGTTTCCAAGAAAGATGCGATCGCAGCGCCCTTTTTTGCTATTTTCGTCTATTCCACGAAAACGACCTTATTTGCTGGGATAAAAAGTTTCCTAAGTTACGCCCTGGGATATAAGCTAACTCTATGTAGAGTTTCATTTAAATCTGTCCTGTAGTTTTTGCGTGATGTTCTAACAGACAAACAGAAAGATAGACAGATAAAAAATCTAAAAACTTAGTTTTCGGGATCTCCTGGTCCGAATTGTCCCCGCTAATTTTTTCACATTTTTAAACACATTCTACAAACTTGAACCATTTACAGATTTATTATATCATAGATAGATTGATTATATACGTGGTTAGTATGCTACTGATTTGGCCAGTGCAATACATTATTAGTGAGGATTATTTTCAAACCAAAGTTAGCGAAGGTTGCAAATGTTTCACTAAGCTGAAATTTGTATTGGTACAACCGCTTTCTCTCTCTACTTGAGCCATATACGGAAAACGATCCCATACAACTCTTGGACCCGTTTGGTCCATTTCATAAATTTGTTTCCTAAACTTCCCTCCATTCGTATTTACTGGATATATTACACTGAAATATTGTTGTAGCTCTACCTTCAATGTCACACGCAGCACCTTCAAAGGAAAGTTCTATAATAATATCAAATAGGAGACAAACAGGACTCAAATTGAATAAGAACAAACGGATAAACGAGCAGACGGGCACGACAAAAACAACGATTCATTCGCCAAAAATCCGTCCTCCTTTCTAACTTTATAAACTTTGAGAAGGCATATTCTGAAAAATTCAAACTCTACCACAAAAAATATTTCGAAAGGAAATTTGTTTAAGCTTGTGAAAAATCAAATATTTTTTCGATATTTAGTTTCACTTCAATTCCACCATTATATTACTACATCGGGAAACAATTTCCTTGTTTTCATCTATGTAAAATCCATAGCCTCCTATTATAATGGCTGTTACACCCACAGGCAGATCAAAGGACGAATTGACAGGCGAACAGAACAAAATTATATAGAGCTACTAGATTGAGATCCCAGTCACCCCAGACTTACGTGATTTTAGGAAAGATGAAATTTTCAGTATCGGTAGTTTAACATAAACTTAGAAAGGAATGGATACTCGCTAAGCTAAAAGCGGGGCCGTTTTTCAGTTTATATTCAAGTTTATATTAAACTACCGATTCTAAAAATTTCATCTTTCCTAAAATCACGTAAGTCTGGTGTGACTGGGATCTCTATCTATACGAAACCATAAATCTAAAAATATGTGATGTAAATAACATTAGCTCTACTGTCAAATATGCTCATATTTGAAAATGGAATAACAAAAATATATCCCTAGGCGAATTAGTACCTTCGTAAACGTCCTTCGTAACAGCTGCGTCACTCTTCGGTGACCTAATCACATCATCTGTGACATCTTTCCAGGGAAAAATAATTTAAATATAAGTTGATACAGATATTTTTTAAGAAAAGAATATAAATTATTCTGTAAGGCTGTCGACGTTGGAGACCGCTCCTGGAATCGGATTGACGCTAAGCCGAAATTACAGGAGTTCAATTCTGTCTTTCAATCTGTATAGAAATGAAACAAAACGTTTCATAGTTCACTTTTTTAACTTAATTTTTGTTTTCGTCTTTTAACTTGTTCTTTCACTCCTTTAGAGTGTGCTGTTTATCCCCACAACCCCGTATTATCTCAAAGAACGCTTTGAATTCATCTTTTCCTCTTACAAATTACGACCTTCTAAGAATCTTAGACTTAATACTCCCAAACATTATTCATGTTTTTTCAATAATTCTTTTCCTGTACAGGTTATTCGACTGTGGAATGAGCTACCTGTTACTGTTAGACAAGCTAAATCACTAACAATATTCAAGAATATGACCAAAAGACACTACCTGTAACATAGTGATGTTTGATATTTTTACGTATATTTATGTATGTAATATCAATACGTGGGTGTATTCATATATATGTCTATTAAGTATAATTCTTAATTCTATAATATTATACATACTTATATGTTTATAAATTAATAAAATATATGTAAGCAACTGCATATCCTCTAATATTTATGTATACCACCTTTGACCAATATAATCTGTTTTATTCCTGTCACGGGTTGTCTGGAAGAGATCGCTTCTTAGCGATAAGACCGCCCATTGTGTACATTTAGAATATTTTTAGGCTACAAGATTTTCTGTTTTCTGTAATAGTGTACAATAAAGTTTTATCTATCTATCTAGTTTTTTATTTTATTGTATAAATTTCCAATTTTCTTTTTATATATTTTTATTAATATTTTATTACTGCTGCAGTCGAACAGGAGGCCTTCAAGCGCCGCAAATATGCCGCCATTGGAAATGGTTACACATTTGCGGCATTTGGGCTGGAAACTCTGAGTCTGTGGGGTCCTAACGCTCTTAAGGTCTACCGCGACGTCGCCAAACGTTTAGTAAACGTCACACGCAACCAGAGAAGGCTGTCGTCTATTTTGCTCAAAGATTAAGTGTTGCTATACAACGTGGCAACGCCTCCAGATTTTTGGGAACGTTCCCGGAAAAGTGACAGTGGTTTGGGACCAATAACTTATCTTTGGGTATTTTTTTAGGGATGGGCCGAAATTCGTTTTAACCGAACTTCGGCATTCGGCCGAAATTCGGTTTAAATGCCGAACATTCGGTGCAAGAAAAAATTAAGATACCTACTTGCCAGAAGTTAATAAAAATCATATCTACCATAACCGTAAAGTAAAAATAGGCCTCTATATACTCATAGTCATTTATTTTAGTCAGGAATATGTAAACCTTAACTTGCAATGTGATAAAAATTAAATAAAATTAGTTCTTTATTGAGTCTTTGTCTAATTGAATAGACATCAAATTAAAACAAAAATAAACTTACTATTCCTCTTAAAAATATCAGTAAGTACTGTAACTGCTTAATTATAATGCGTAACTTGAATAATTAAAAAAAAAAGCAGCTGAAAGGTACATCAGCAATTACAACTTTATTGATTGTAATCACTTTTTTACGAATTAAACATTATGATTTTTTTTTCAATCAAAGATCTAAAAATCTATTCTTTTATCCACCTACTCATACTTAAAATTTACTAGACGCATGTTATGGTGTAAATACGTCAAAGATTCGGCGTTATCAAGTCACGACGCCAACAGGTCACGACGTGTTGCTCATGAGAAAGTGTGGCAAAATCAAACCGAAGGTGGGCCGAATTTTTTATTTTAACCGAATGTTCGGCGGAAGTTCGTATTCGGTTCAAACCATATTCGGCCCATCCCTAGTATTTTTCCCATTTTTATTTAGTTTTAGTTTTTATATAGTATAGTTTGTAGTTTAGAATTATTGCAGCTTTATGTGTTTTTCGTTGAAAAGTTGTAACTGAATAATAATTTATAGAATAAATATTTTATACATGAAACACAAATTTGGTTTTTGAAAATACTCCATAATCTAAGAAAGGCCTTTAAATAAATAAGCAGTTAATAAAAATCAAATGAAACCGTTTTTAATTATTAAGTTCGTTTATTTTTTAAAGTCTACTATGCATCATTCTATCAAAATCAATAGACAGGAATGAAATGTATGTTCTATATACAGGTGGTATATAAAATATACATTTATATACGGTAATATACTGGCAGTCAATCTGGAAAGGTATAATGAATTTAACACGCGCGCAGGTTTTTCCCGTTCACTCATTATGATTGGACAAATTGTTGACGTTAAAAACGTCACGTTCTTCCACTAAAATGCTCAACGATGACTACGAACGCGGCGTACGGCGTATGAACTTCACGTTCTTGTGAGAAAGACCACACCAGTGCATTTTTGCTATAAATATTCGTCAGTCGAGTACATCGGCACGCCGGACGCAGCCTACAGAATTTTTAAAGAACCAGCGCCCTATTATGTGTATTCCTTTTTTTTTATTGCTTGAAGTAGTTATAACTTGTTATAACTTGAAGTACATATAAATTTTGTGTCATTTGGTGTTAAAAAAATTAAAAATCAAATGTCAATCAAGAGAAATATTGCAGTCGTAATTTTTATTTATTTTTGGTTGTGCACTGTTTGCTATGAGTCCATTATTAATTCGTCGAAAAGTAATTGTATAACATAAGTATGTACTTAAAAAAAATTAATACAGACATTAATATATTTATAGCTGACGTATTGCCGCGGAGTTTTATGTATATTTATATCCTTCTTATTATTACTTTTCCGCGATATTAGCATACCTACATCTTCTTATATATAAAAATGAATAGTAGAAATGTACGTACGAGCATAACTTGAGAAGGACTTTACCGATTTTAATGAATTTGTTTTGTGTGTTTGAATAGGTCCCCGGTTAGTTTAGATTCACAATTGGAATCGGTAGGTGGCGCGGAGATCGGGTTCTAGAATCCTCCTAATCACCTGGACCGATTTTGGTGATTTTGTTTTTGTGTCATGAAACAAAGTCTTTTAGGAATTCAAAAAATATAGCGGTACGAAGTTCGCCGGGTCAGCTTGTTAAGTATAAATTTATTAGCAATCACGATGTTGTAGTTAAACATATTATGACGATTCCGATACAATGGAAAATTACTGTAGTCATCTCCACAGTATTTATTACCATTGAAGTGTAGCCAATGGGCTAGGCTATGGCCAGTCAATCTCTATACTGCTACGATACGCATATTTACAATACGCCGCACCTCAGTACATCTAAATATAGTCCGAATACAACAATATACATAATACTGAGTATTTCAGTCAATTCGTCACCAACTTTAAACAGCTCAACTCGGTTCGCGAATTTTATAAAAGTTGTTAAAACATATTTTTAATATAATAAGAGTGTTTAAATTTGATGTGATCATTGCTAAATAACTGTGTTCGCAAAATTAAAAAATTTAAATGCAGTGTTAAATAATAATTGATATTAGATTACTTATCTACATGAAATTAATTTCACCTTTTTACGTTCTTTTTAATATTGAGTTACAGTAAGTTTGTAGCCTTCTTTAGGGCTCTTAAAGTAGCCTACGAATTTACCCTAACTCAATATGCGTAAGACCGTTAGTCATTAGGAATTAGTGAGAATTGTGTTTTAGATTATAAAATGACTTTATTTTATTACTAATTTTAATATTTACCTACGTAATTAAAACAAAGCATGTAACACATTTGTGCTTAAATTAAAATTATTTGTTACATCTTATCTTCTTAAATCATCATACAAAAAAAAGGTTTGACAAAAGAACAGTTCCAGAAAGAACTCTCCATGGATAACATTGCATTCGAAATGGATGAAGCACTGCCAGTGATTGGTGAAGCTGTGCTCGGTCACAAAAATGGATGTTCGTCTAGGGATGTGTTCAACAACGGCCTGGTGGAAATACAGGCTTGTGAATTTAACACAACAAACTGCTATTCTGGAGTCACTGTTCCCGTTTACGGTTCGTAAGTATTCCTTCCATAAAGAGTTCAAAAGATTTTATTCAAAACTAGCTGTGTCTTGTGTACGGGACTTGGGAATTTAAGAAGAAAGAAAGAAATAATTATTTGTTAGGAAATCGACACCACAGACAAACAAACATTGCTTTTAGCATGACTCATGATCGCATTTCGAATGAGGTTGGCAGTTCAGTTATTTACCTACCCTGGAATGTCGATGTTTTTTCGTAAAGTGAGGTGAACTATAGAAAATCTTTTCAGTTGAATTCTTCATTATATTTCACAGGAAACTTTTTTTTTTCATAAATGTTGCATTGAAAAATACCACATTAATAATACAATCTAATCTAAAAAGACTAATAAGTAATTTAAATATAACCTAAATTAACTAAAAGTAAAAAAAACAGGAAACGTAATGAGTGGCAAAAATCGGACTTTTACTATTGCCCAACAGTGGTAACGCAACATGGGGGAAGCTAAAAAGTTCACGACACGGACGGGCGTGTTACCGACATACCAAATTTGATTGTTGTGCTGAAGATAACGGAAACGATACCATTATTGGCACCAAGTAATTGCCATCTAATTGGCACACATTATAAAAAAATAGGCGAAAAGCACACATTGCTTATTCCAATCATAGCAGTATCTGGGGAGTACATATTAGTAGCAAGTTACGCTTATGTTACAAGAAATACCCAATGAAATACTCTGGAGAAGATTCCAGACGCCTTAACCATAGTATAATAGAAAATTCGTTTACAAAATTTCTCATACTAGGAATCGAGCCCGGGACCTCTATTTTACAGTAAGATATGCAGGGTAAAGGCCTAGCCCACTCACCTACAAAAGCCGTTACATTTAATTCGCTATTTAATTGTGTAATTGAAAAGCGCCTCATTCGGTTTTCAATTTATGACTAGCTGTTATCGCGTTTTCGCTTGCGTAGATTATAAATAGCCATAGCTTGAGCAAACTTTATATATCTTTTTAATCACCGTACGCTGAATTACCAAAAGCGCTGACATACCTGAACATTTGAAACACAACTGAAACATACGTGATAATGACGGATTTTCAAATAAACTATCGTTCCATTTTTCATAGTTCGAACGTGCACTACAGAAAGAAAACGCATGCAAATCTTCGCAATCCTAGCTCCAATAGTTTAGACCTGTGCTTTGATATGATGTTAGCCAGTCAGTCAGTGAGGTCAAGTAATTATATAGAACTAGAGTTAGTAGAGGTTAGAGCATACGTCTTGTTTAAAGAGCAGGCGTTAATACAGTTTCCATTGTATTAAATTTTTATGGTAGTGTTATTTTCCCTCGAAAGATTCACTTCATTTTATATCGCAAACTATTCCATCCCCCCATTTATCTGTAAACTACATAAATGACAAAACTTGACAAAAATTACAAAAAAGACAAAATGGACAAAACGTACGGACGATTCCGGGATAACCTTTACATATATCTATACTAGATATTGAAATTACCCAAGGCAAATCGGTCCAATTGTTTTTTCGTGAAAGCATAATGAACCAACAGGGAAATATACTTTTATCCCGAAAACTATCCCATTTTTCGGGATACAAAGTATCTTGTGTTCATCCTCGGCATCGAATATATATATATATATATATATATATATATATATATATATATATATATATATATATTAACTTAGTATAAGCCTGATCGGTTCAGTAGGTTTTCCGTGAAAGCGTAACAGACTGACAGATAGACAGACAGACAGACAGACAGACAGAGATACTTTCGCATTTATAATATTAATGGGGATAGAACTAAACATTCTTTATTGCACGCAATGCTATATAATAAATTCATATATACTGTTGCGAACTGACACTAATCCTTTACAGGTGTTTTATTACCCCTTCTTATTTAAGTGATTTATTGTTCGCGCTAGTCCTTCTGTATGACTCCCAGTAAGACGTCATAAATCCTTTTTTCTTTTGTTTGCAATATAAAGCTTTCAAGATGAGTATTTCAAGAACTAGTGGGCATTTAGTTTGGAGACCATGGCTATTTTGCAAAAATATAAGGTCAGTCGGTTGGTCCGGACTAAGTTAGTTGAGTTTCAACTGCAATCGAAACAGTACCTAGTGTACTTTCAGAACGAGTACCTTATAACGACGGACTTTGCGTGATTTATGTCATTATTATTTTCTGCTTTAGGGTTTGGACTTGTTGTATACACGGCTATATTTATATGAACTATGAATTAGGTAGTTGACAATTTTTGAGAAACATGTTTATATTGTGCCTTATGATCTATTTTATCCAAAATATTAATAGTTAATATTAATAATAAAGTTTGCTGTAGAGTTTATTGCGCCGCTTCTTCTCTTTAAGCCATAACATGTTGCGAAGCGTTGATAAATTAGATTAGGCTCCCATAAAGTAAATAATAACCATAAACAAAATTAAAACTAAATAATTAAAATGAACAAGTTGGCGATAGGCTAAATAAAACATTAACAATACTCATTGACACTTGACATCTTTGTCTCCCGTGATCACGGCCACTGAAATGGTCGAAACGTCGGAATAACAAAAATCAAATAAATTACCGCGCTTAAAGCCGTTAAAACGTAGTTTTATTACAAAATATACATGTTTTCATACCAGTCATTAAAATACATTTGTAATTGAGCATAATATTTGTTTGCTTCCCATATGTAATATAATTTGAATATGTTTTTCTATTGTATGTTCACTTAATTTCTACTATACAATCTCCACATGTACGAACCGGTGAACCAGCAATCATTGGATATTGTTGACTGTGATATTCGATAGAATGAATTATGTCGTCTTCTTTGTCAACAATCAATGTTACTATGTATAATCTCGATGGCACTTTATGCTCTGCGTATATTTTACACTATATAATACAGAGTTTGCCATCACGTTTCAATTGCACATAACTTATGGCGTCATCTCCATAAGATGCTCGCGATAACCTGTAAAAGAAATTTCACCATTATCATCAGCATTCACCAATATTAAATTATCATAACCTCAAAATAATTATGAATTATATAATAAAAAATACTTTTTCATATCTTAATTAAAATTTTAACACTAGTTACTACTGTTTAATGTTATATACTTACACAGAAGTTTTAATATGACGAAATTCTGCACAGCAGAAATTGGTGTTGGTTGCGAAAAAGGCACCCAGCATAACCACATCGATTTTTGGCAAATTACTGTTGTTTGATTTTATAAAATTTGCGTCCATTATAGCTAGTTGTAGTAGACGTATGAATACAGTCGACAGCAATGTGAATACTATTATCGTACAGAAAAATTACTGGAAAACTTTTGTGTTTTTCACACTATCACGTCACGCGCTCTAATTGGCGTTCATTGTCACGTGATTAATGGCTGCAATATCACAATTTTATTTCTCAAAAATATAAACGAATATAAATTATTTTAATTAAAATAATTTATTTTTGACATATGAAAATCTGCCTATACTTTTCATACTGTCAACTACCGAATTACGTATGTGTAGGTACTTATAATAAACTTTATGATAATTCCAAGGGCACTTTAAATCACATTTCACAAATTCGTAACAAAACAATCGTAAAGATAAGTATAATTGGCAGTCTTATCGCTGCTATTATCGCTAACATTAAGATGGACATAAACTCGGTACGGCAATGGGTATGCAATAGATATATTTAATAACGGCCCATAAACATCCCACTGCTGGCCACGCATTTATAGGGGAAAAGATAGCATACCCGCCAAGCTTGTTCAAGGCAGATCGACGGATTTCATCACGATGTTTTCCTTCACCGCTAGCAGATGATAATTGTAACAAAATGCACATTAGGTCACAAAACTGTTAAGTAATGCATACTTTCCGGCCAGGTTTCGAACTCGCGCCCTTTGAGATTTGGACGCATGTGCTAGCAACTAAGCTATCACGACTATGCAATAGATAAAACAATCATAATATATATGTATAATTTTAAGTTTAAAAAAGATTGTTTAAATAGTAAGACGTGGATTTTCTATGAAAAAGAAAAGACTTGTGATGCCAACTGTGTCGCAATAGTGTATTGAAATACTAACTTGGCGATATTTTCCTTCCATGGTTAGATTCGATATGATCACCGTAGCCACATCTAGCGATTAAAGCGCTATACTTTCCAAGGAATACTTGCATATTTCATGAATTTTGTCAAGCGCTATCTATTTGTTGTACTGTAAACTACGTTACTAAATCCCATGTACGCTTACAAGCAATGCGTGTTAGTGAGACTACAGAGAAAAGCTTTATTCAATACGTCACTAGATGACGCTGAAACGAAGACATTTCCATAAAAAATCTGTTGTATGGCTATTTTGTCCAAAAGGATAGGTCGATCCCATTATAACTTTATGTGGCTTACTCTACTTAAAGAAAAATAGTCACTGTTAAGGACTCCAATCATGCACACATCGGTCAGAATATTTCAGATGTGGGATATACAGAATCGTCTTTGTAACACCAATATCCAGTTAGAGTTTAGATTGAAGTCCCCCCCATCAGTACCTGCCTTTCTTGAAATAAAATATATAGATAAAAACAATTTATATAAGCGTGTATGTATGAAAAGATTAATGAAAGTTGATGAAACGAAAAGTGTTTGACAGGATCGTAGCAATGGAGATCTATTGTCTCTGTCTATAAGCTCATGCTAAAACACAAACGTATATATATATATAGTTGGAGCGTTGGGGTGGCACAGATTCAGGACCTATTGGTCTAGTTCCTGTGGCGTCTCGTACAAGCGTGTGAGATAGGGGCGCAGGTTTAGGTTTAGTGGGTAGTTTGATGGCCGAAATCCCCGGGATCTCCCCATTAGATGTCACGTTGGGCATACGGCCGATCAAGAGCATTCAATAGCTCACACATCCCCAGGCCTGAGGATTATGTTCCAACATAAAACTATTCCTCTGCGTCATAAAAATGGGCTTGAACCGTGGCATAGCCGTGGGGAAATCTCTGGTTATGTTAAATACAATATGTTTTATAATAATAATAATAATAATCGACAGACAAACACACATCTTGTATATACCCAAATTAAGCAACTAACGCTTGTATTATGGGTAATATACAACGGACTACTCTGGGGCCGATCCCAGACACCCAGACTATAGTAAATAACGAAGAAAATACTTTTCTGAAATTTACCATACCAGGAATCGAACCCGGAGCCTCTGCGTTGCAGTGAGGTAGGCCAGCAAAGGTTTAGCCCGCTCAACCACAGAGGCCGTCAAAGTTTATATGCTGTTATAACAACTACTGTAATATTCGACAATGTTATATGCATTGTGTCAAACATATATAGAGCATATAGGCAGAGACAACAGAACTCCACTGCTATGTATATATACGTTTGTGTTATCTGTATATAAGTCCTGTTAGTGTAATGTTTTTTACTTTCATGTTTCAGTGCCAGCCTCAATCAAATTTTAAGTGACCCAAATATTCAAGTACTCATTGATATTTATGAAGTAATTTAAAACAAAAATAACTTAAATACTAGATACTAACAACAAAAAACTTATACTTGTGGTATGATTTTGTACTTAAATATAAGAAATATCTCCTCCCGTTGACGAAATATACCTACTTTCAAATAATAAATAATACAATTATATTATAAGCTTGCTTATAATAATAATATCAGCCCATAAACGTCCCACTGCTGGGCTCGGGCCTCCCACTATAGGGGAACGGACAGTATACCCGCCACGCTTGTCCAAGGCGGCTTGGCAGGTTTGACACATCGGTTATCTCGATGTGCTGGTTGCATCACGATGTTTCCTTCACCGTTATTAGCACGTGGTAATTGTAATAATATGCACATTAGGTCAGAAAACTTCCTAAGCGGTGCATGCGTTCCGGCCAGGATCTAACTCGCGCCCTTTGAGCTTGGGACGCGTGTGCTAGCCATTACGCTACCACGACTTATAATAGTAATTTTAAATTGCATATAAAACATGTAATTTTGAAAATAATATCTAATGATTATAATACTGAATCTACAAAAACAAATACATAAATATAATTATGTAGTAATTTCACAAATAGAATAATTATGTAAAGTATAGTCATAAAGGTCTAATAATTATGTCTATATAATCAAGCCTATAGTATAAGGTATTATTATAGTGATGATAGTGATATTATCATAGTGAAAACCTTTTGAAATCTGTTGCGTGGTTTAGGAGTTTAGTTAGCGGATATACAGACAGATATACTTGTTTTAAACTGTGTAAAGAAGATGTACTAGAATATATATTTTTTTATATATATCGAAAATATTATTTCGGGTCCAAAAAAAGAGTATTTTGAGAATTTGAATCCTTAATATTAATATTAAGAGGTCTATCGTCGCAAATGTAGATATTTTTTACAGAGCGGGTTTTTGTCTCAAAACTCCCAAATCTTTGACTTAAATGAAACGAAATTGACTCTCAGACATTTTTTGAAGGAAATTGAATGCTCTACAAAAAAGGTCTAATTAAAATTTTCCGTCGGGTGATGATGCATGATTGTAAGAAAGACGGTTTTCCTTAGAATCATGCATTAAACAGTTTTACAATTTGATCTTTCAATTTTGGAATTTTATAATTCATATAAAAGTCAGTACGGAAAAATCGATAAATATTCTTATGGGAAATCAAATGCTCTACAAAAAAAGTCTCTTAACATTTTTGGTTAATTGACTCCTTTAAAAGTTATTCAAGGTTAAACTTGAAGCGATTTCCTTTAGGAAATTGCAAATAACTGTTACGTGCCAAAAATCTTAAGACGTTTTTATCATATATATAAATATATATAAGATTCTTTTGTTCGTGTGTATGTCACTGAATTCCTCCTAAGCAAGATTTTTTTTTGTGTGTGTTTGAACGGGTCCCCAAATGGTTTACATTCACAATTGGGTGGCCCTGGAATCGGGTTCTTGATTTTTATTTTTTCAGTGCAGGACAATATCTGCCGCAATCGCTAGTAATTACGTATAAGGGCCGATTTTTCAATCACCAGATAAAAGTTATTCGTAGAATAAAGTAGGTACAACACGTGAAAATTGAAAATGACCGTTGCGTAAATAATACAGTTGAATTGTTGCGCTTATGAATTCAGTCAGGTTATAAAGTATTCCGCTAATAACTTTTATCTCATGTTAAAACTACGTTTTAACGGTTTTAAGCGCGGTAATTTATTTGATTTTTATTATTCCGACGTTTCGGCCACTTTGCAGTAGCCGTGATCACGGACGACAAAGATGTCGAGTGTTAATAAGTATTGTTAAAATTTATTTAGCCTACCACCAACTTCATTCATTTAAATTATTTAGTTTTAATTTTGTTTCTGTTTATTATTTACTCTATGGGAGCTTAATCTAATTTACCACCGCTTCGCAACATGTTGTAGCTTGAAAAGTAGAAGCAGCGTAAGAAACTCTTCAGCAAACATGCCTAGCTCTAATGTATATGAAGTCGTGTTAGTTACACCATTTATAACTCAAGAACGGCTGGACCAATTTTTATGATTTTTGTGTTTTTGGAATTGTCTTCATCCAGAATAGGATAATAAGTATTAAAATATGATATTCATCAATAAAAAAATTATCATTAATAAAACGTCAGTCACAACATCAGTCTGGCCATTCATTTGTTATGATCTTTCCCGGCCGATTTCGGCAATGGTGACATTTAAACTCATTTTCATTTGTCTGATTTTGGTGAATTATTTTTGTGTGTGTTCAAGTGGGTCCCGGGATGGTTTAGATTCAAATTTGAACCAGGTAGGTGGCGCCGCTGAATACCTCTTTAAGTGTGGGACCGATTTTGATGAAATTTTATGTATTTTTCAAGTAGATTCGAGAGTGGCTTAGATTAACAATTGGTCCCGGTTGATGGTGCTGCAATCGGTTTTTAGATTTTTATTTTTTAAGGGCAAAGCAACGTCTGCCGGGTACAGCTAGTAATTATATATATATATATATAATATTAAAATGGATGGAAGGAAAAATAAAATAAATTATCAATCAAGTTGGTTTGTGTTCCGGTGCACGCAGAAAGAGCTCACAGTGTCTTGAGGTCTGGCAGTTGCTTTTTGCTGGGTTTGGGTCTTAATAATTTTGATGATCGGGTCCCAAACAGGTGGCACTTACCAACCATCGTCTCTATTGAAATTTAGGTGTTTTTTTATTTCAATATCTTATAATTGAAAAAGCGGCTCTCTCTATGTTAGCTGTTAATTTACCTAAGCTTTCCGCCCGGGAAACCGATTATTTGAATTGCTAGTTGCTGCCCGCTTCTTGTTTGCTCGGGATATGGACTTTATATTCACATCTTGTAGACTCTGCAAGAATTGGAAATAGAAATACACATTCTAGTCTTAGTCTCCAAAATTTTCACTAAAATCCGTTCAGATTAATGTTAACCGCTTTCCATCAGGTTTGCATGTCTGCTTTACCCATGATACAAAGAAACCTTCCAAGTTCATTTACCCAACTAAATATAATTCTTAATATCACGATAAAAAATACTGCATTTTTGTGCCAAGTAAATTGGCACCACTACAAACGGACACTTGCATATTATTTGTTATATAGATAGATATTTATAAAGAATATCGTAAGCATGTTCGTGTGTAAATATTTATTTTTCCGGCGTTTGTTGAATCTTCCCGGTTTAGTTAATTGAAAAATTGACGTGTTCATCTACGCATGCGCCATGGTCACGGTGCGAAGTGAGGTACAACTCAGCGACGTCACTGCTCCGCCAGCCGGCTGTTCTTTGCGATCCAATTCACTCTATTTGCGGGGGCTATACGCTGTTGACGTTCTCACAGTTTGTCAGTTGGTGGTTGGCTCTTCGCTGTACCGGTATTTTAGTGACGAACGTGTTCCATAGTAGAACTTCATCACCCTCTTTGCTGGATCTACAGAGAACCCTGTCTTACATGAGGTAAGTTCACTATTTTAAACTTTATCAGTCAGCTAGCTGTTCAGTTGATGTGAACTTGAAAAAGTTACTTGCAAACTAAACTATTTTGTGCTTGAATTATTTTAACTGCTTCTTTTATTTGAATGCTGTTTTTGTTTTTTTTTAATTTGTTGGCATGCTTCGGGGTTTGCTGAATGAGGGACACTTTTCGCCCATTAATGAGGTGTACAGAGAGACCACGAGGCCCATTACCAAGGGACCTCCAAATTTTAAATTGGGCAATTCTGAGAAAGATGTGATTTATGAGAGGTGTAGATCTGAGATGGCCGGAACCGACGTCGCATCTGTGTGAGTAACTGCTTTGCACGCGAGCTAAATTGTATTTTATTATAATTTTTCTAACATTTTCATTCAGCACCATATTTACTGGTAAATTTCTCAATTTTTTTTATTTTATAATTCTGTAATATTATTTTAGCTATTCTATTTCTATCTTAATTTATATTCACAAACATAATTTTGTATCTAATAATAAAATATATTAACACGTTACATATAATATCTACATTATATATAATACATAATATTACTATAACGCTCACACTTAGAAAAATATAAGACTTATTAGTAATTTAATAAAAATGTAATTTTTTATAATGCGTTTTTAACACTTACACTCAAGTATTCATATAAAACGGGAATATTTCAGGCAAAAAATGTTCCGTGAAGTGGCCAATCACTACTCTAACACGATGCCTTCCCTACATGCTGAAGAAACAGCCCTCCTCGGGTAAGTTATATGGGTAGTAGTTCGCATAGTAATAATATACTATTATTAATTTAAACATCTTTTACTCTACAATCGAGATACCTTCAAGTTCTGTGTTGTGGAATGGTTATCTTCTTGATAAGACTATGGTCTTAACTTATTGGGTCATAAATCCTGATTAACATAAAGAAAAACAATTACAATGTATTGTTAATTTTTTTTTTTGTCGTGTAAAATGTTTCCTTATGCTGGTATTAGACGGATCAACCAAATGGAATCAATTTGGTTGAAAGAACACGACGAAACATAAATTTGATGAATGATTCAAATTTATGTTTATATCGAACGCTTTGGTTGATTCATTCATATTGAAAGAGAAATGAACCGTCTCGTATCGGCTTTAGCTAAATAAGTAAAACAATGGACGGTTGTTGCATCTACGGAACCCTTTATTGTGCGTAGACTTATACGCAAGTTGGTCTTAGATGGTTAGGACTCCAGATGGTGACTCCAGCACTCAGAGTTAAATAATGGTCAGTTAACCTTAAATATCAATTTATTTAATATATTTCGAGTCATTACCGCCGCCGATCTATTTATTTTTTGCTTCCAAATCATACTTCCAACTATTATATTATTTTAATACTTTCAATTTTCGGCTCATTAAATCCTAGTGAAACAATCATTGAAAGTCTTAAACCAAAATAATAGTTTAAAATATCATTTGCGAGATAAAACTATTTAGGTATATGGTTAACGATAAGTCAGCGGTAACGGCTCGATTTAAGAATAAAATTGATCATATCACGTGAAAAGTACTGGGTGGATTTAGTTGCAAATCGATACAGAGGTAGGTAATATCCCGGCTCAATACTTAGAAAACTTTTATCCCAATAAATGACGCAATTTCAATGGGATAGACGAATGTAGTAAAAATATGGCGATGTGGTCGCGCCGTTGCAGTTCACTATAAAGCCGAGTACTCACCCACGAGCCGTAACCGTAACCATTGCACGTTACTGTAACAAAAATCCATAATCTGTAAGTAGCTTGAGAGCCTACCGCAAGCGAAATATATCGCGCCCAAAGCCCTAGGACAACCCAGTTATCATTCTGTAACTATAACAGTTGCATGTTACTATAACAGAAATAAAGCAAAGTTTGCGAGCTCGAGGAGAGCGGTTCGCAGTTAGCCGGTTTGGTACCATTCGTAAATTACGTCTCACGTATTTCATGATTTTTTTAACTCTACCCCGTCCATGTCACAGCTGGTCACATTCGTAAGACTCCTCCCTCCCTAGTGTGACATCACATATTTTGCAATGTTACATCAAGAAATTATTAAATTAAAACAGCAGTTCCGTAATAAGTTTTATCTTCATTTAAATTATTTTTTAATAATTTAAAGGCTGCTCCTACAGATAGAGTTAGAAATATTGTGAAGTTATTCGTTAATAGTGCAAATTTCGTGTTTTAAAGCTTAAATATATTAGATTTTGAAAGGTGACGTCACGAAATTTCGGACCCGTCCCACCCCCTTGTCACACAATGTCACACTTCGTCGACCCCCCAACGTGTGGCGTAATTTATGGCTGGCTCCTTTTTGTCGCGAAGCAAAGGGCGTTTGGGGCTCTTGCAATAAGCTCGCAGTACGCACACTAGATCCTTGTTACTGTATCTATCCGGTTACAGTCACAACTCGCTAATGAGTACACTGTCGAAGGGGGCTCGTTGGACGTTGCGAGCGAAGATTCCTGCGTAGACATTAGAACTCGTTGCTGTGTCTACTTGGTTACACAGCTTGCAGATAGTACCCGGCTTAACAAAGATGTCGTTATGGCACCGCATACGAGGTTTTTACTGACATTGCTAGTTAGTAATAAAATTCCAAACAAGTATTTAAAAGATATATATCAGGAAAATTCAGTGTAGATGTTTGTAAAATTGAATACAAAGGAAAAAATATATACTGGAAATACCATGTTACAAAGAAGTCATATCGTAATGTAAAAAATAGAGTTTTTAATAACCAGTCTTTTGTATAACGTTCTTTGACACTATATTAAAATTACTGAGAGAAACATAATAATTTTATTACTTATTACCTTATGTAGTTTTTATTTGTTTACTTCGTAACGGATTATAATTATTTTCCTACTAGTATTTGCTCGTGACTTTGAGAGATCAAAGTTATAACGCCAATGTTAATGAAAGGGTATTTACAGAAAATCTCTTAAAAGCTCAGGATAAACTAATATTAGAATTCATAATCTATCAGAGATTAAAAAGGTTCCAGGAATTTTCTTGTTTAAATGTTCCATTTAAACAGGAGCTTAAGGGATCGACAAGTTAAGATTTCACTGAAATCGGTTCAGTACAGTGGCGGATTTACCACTAGGCTCTCCAGCCTAGTGGTAAGGACGGCAAGACGGCAGATTTTAGAGGCGGAAAATTTGGGGGCTATTATGTCTTACGTAATTAAAAGATTCCTATTTTATACTTAAATCTGCTAGGTGGCATGGTATTTGCCCAGCTGGTTGGTTACTACCCCTAGTCTATGCTGACATCACTATCTTGAGTTGTGTTCTGGCATTAATGGACAAGTTTGTCTCCTTTCGAGGCCAAGAGTATATTAATAGCATTTTTGGTCTTACAAATCTGCATAGCCGACGGTAACCGGCTTCCATCAGATGGGCCGTCTGCCTGTCTGTACACTTACAATAAAAAAATTGGCAGTTATAGAGACTGCCGATAGAAGTGAAAAGTTAGAACTATTAGTATTAAAATTTGAAATTTCATAATGTTTGAATTAAAACACTATTTCTACAATGCACAGTATATACACAGCACTAATGTTGCACAATACGTCAGCTGTATAGCTACATATATACTGCTGCTATAAGCATGTCGGTGATGCGAACGCACGAGATTTCACCCATCCAAAGCGTCTAACGCGCACAGCACATGGCCGCTGCGCATGCGCCATTCATGAGATGTCGATGACGCGTACCCATAAGATTTTCCCCTACCAAAAAGTGTCCAACGCGGCTAAAGAAGTTTTCACTTCAAAAACACTCCTTAAACAATTTAAAGTGCTTCAAGGTAAATTCCAGATAAAGGACTATAAATCCTAAGTGAGTAATTTACTATCAGTTTTTACGTATATTCGGAACAAACTGACACACTGTTCAACAAAGCTTTGTAGCGCTCAGCATACTACAATATTAAAACACCAAAGTAGTTTTCTGTGAAATTGTATTTTTCGAAATAACACAGAGGCTATTTAACATTTAAGTAAATTCTATTGAAATACATAATTCAAATTGTACAAACGAACTCCGTACAGTTTTGCTTGTTAGCATTGCGTTGTTAATCTCATTAGTGTATGTGTGTGTAAGTGTACTTGAGTACACTTCATCTTATATAGAGGTATAGATGTGGAATGTAAAAGAAAGTAAGAATCGTATGTATTATAATGATTAAATATTAATTGTATCAAGTTTTTATTTTCTCATATCTAATGTTAGCGGTTTCTTTGCTTAATTTTTCTTCACGAACTTTCTTTGCCGACTGCAAGAAAAAAGACATAATTAGTAAACCGTTTATTAATTTCCTATACCAAATTATATATATCGTTTTATTTTTATAAACCAACTAGCTGTCCCGGCAGACGTCGTCCTGCCCGGAAAAGCTTCAATCGATATGCCGACAGCAGCGCCACCTACCGGGTTCAATTGTGACCCAACTCAGAAACCTTCTTTGGCTCATGCACAGCAACTTTGCTAAAGATCATCAAATTTATAGTTTACGATTATATAAAGGACATACAGACAAACGTTCATTTGTATATATCAAGATGAATTGATTGATATAATATTAAATAATGAACATAATTTTTGTGTCAGTGCATCACTTTGGATGAAGGTTAGTTAAACAGCCAGTGAAAAGTAGACATTAGACATTTCAGTAAACTCTGAATTTTGCCCAACGACTCTCTTAAGTTTACTCTATACATGAGCTGGGGACTAGCTAAGCCTGATCGCAGTAGCTTTTCTGGCGAGCAGGTGTAGCAAGTACAAAAATTTGTTAAACTTCGAAAGTATTTCAGTAAAGTTGCTGTTTGTATATTTTAAATTACATGTGTGTTTCTGTAGACCATGGGCCATAAAAATGGCTCGGATTTTTGGAGGGCTTGCATGGGGCCTTGGGAAGGCTAACACGTAGAGGCCCTTTAGATGAATTTAATCTAAATGTGGCGTGACACTGACCGTCGATTATCCCTATCTACACCAGATAATAATGCACCCAAGGACAAGCTCCTGTTAATGTAGGACTATTGTAAGGAATGAGAACAAAATGTACCGGGCTATTGGGACGAACTGATAGTGGAGTTACAGATCAGGGACTTTGGGGACTATGGCGTCTGCCCGTCGCAATGTTCGAGGAACATGGAAAAAAATGGGCAGACGGTGACTCGCCACTCACTACATGGGTCCCTAAAATGCCGTATAAGTTTGGCGAGGGGAACATGGGTGTAAGTGGCTAAGGGGTGTCAATAGGTGGGCTGCAGGCTCACCGAAGTTACTTCCAACGTAAGGCCATTTATCACTTCCACCTTGGATCTAGCGACCCCTGGAGACAATCCGAGGTGTCGCTACTCATCTAAGGCTTCGTAAAATTATATTATTATTATAAATGAAAAAATAAAATGGCAGACGGTTATAGTGGTTGCGACATCGTGGCAGACACTTTAAAATAAAGTAAAATATTCAGTAAGTCTGAAATTTATATATGTTATTCTCAACACTATCATCAGTTTATTATTTCCGTTTTCCCGGTTAAAACAATTAGGCAGACTGTTCTTTCTTGAATTTTCACTGGCTCTTAAACTGTGAATATTTAAGTATTTTTTAACTTAGGAAACGGATTACTTTTCGTAAGATACGGGTACAAAGTTTACGAGAAGAATGAACGGAACATTTGGTTTGTATGAGTACGTGATAATATGTGTTTTTCGATAAAATTTATTTATTTATTAAGTTACAAACATCGCTATCATTAGTTGTCACCAATATGATAGCGTGGTACACATAATATATTATACACATATTATATATACATATTCAATCATCATAACATGTAATATAGTAATATGCAGTTCTTGTAAATTCAGTCACAATATAGGTAAAAATGTCAATTTGTTGTCATATCTTGTACAACCTATTAAGTAGGGTACTACGAACAATGGTGGTTGCCTTCGTCTCATCACATAATTCGCTGGAATATTCAATTTGATTTCAGCCAAATGGTTGAAAATATTATATATGAATCATATTCGAAATTTATATGATCAAAACCGTAAAAAAAAGTCCACCCCTTATATATGTATAAATATTTTTAAGACTAAACGGATTTCAACTAAAATCATACGAATATAGACTGTGTATTGGAAAAAGATAATAGATTCTTCTCCAATATCCAGCATATTTTGCTACCTTTATCTTAAAAACAATCTTGAACGTATGAAATACGAAACAAAAATTCGTAAGCCTTAATTCTTCAAGTTGAAGATACGAAAATTCATATTTAGGCCTTTGGCAAGAAATATAACCTATTACAGTAAAGAAATTAAATATACAGCTTGACCTAGAAAGGCTGTAATAACGAAAAATAATTAATAGAAATAAACTTACTAATTCTAACTTTCATTTGATAAAGTAAATAAAAAATCAACATTAAATAAATTTAATAATAAAACTACGTTTTAACGGTTTTAAGTCCCACTTATTTTAATATTATATAAAGTTATTAGAGCTAGGCATGTTTGCTGAAGAGTTCCTTGCGCCGCTTCTTCTTCTTCTCTTCAAGCCATAAC
The DNA here is from genome assembly GCA_039645545.1 of Dendrolimus houi. NCBI lineage: Eukaryota > Metazoa > Arthropoda > Insecta > Lepidoptera > Lasiocampidae > Dendrolimus > Dendrolimus houi. The sequence continues at coordinate 25,207,673 of CM077123.1, read as the reverse complement.
ATGTTGCGAAGCGATGGTAAATTAGATTAGGCTTCCATAGAGTAAATAATAACCATAAACAAAATTAAAACTAAATAATTAAAATGAACAAGTTGGCGGTAGGATAAATAAAACTTTAACAATACTCATTGACACTTGACATCTTTATCTTCCGTGATCACGGCTACTGAAAAGTGCCTGAAACGTCAGAATAATAAAAATCAAATAAATTACCGCGTTTAAAACCGCTAAAACGTAGTGTTATTATGTATACTAGTCGCGATAACTTAAGAAAATATTATATGAAATAAATTTGTTTACAGTTCATAAATTATTGACATTTATTTAAGACATATTTCATCTATAATATTACAAAAATTCTAAACATGCCGAGTCTGGACATTGAAGCTATTTAAAAACATAACAACTGGAATAGACTATAAAAACGATGGAGAACACGATGCAATTTTTTTAGACTTCTTGTCTGTTTGTTCGGGATTCACATAAAAACTACTGGGCCGATTTCAATGAGATTTTTACTGATCGACAGCAAATTCTTAGACTTAAAATCTGCGCTATTTTCTTTCCTGGGAATCTCGCGGATATTTCTGGGAATTATTTAAAATAGCCAGATTAAAAAAATCGAATAATATGTGATTTTCTCACCGGTCGATAGCAATTTTACGTAATAAAATGTATGATAATTTTTGTCACGGGAATTTCGCGGGAGCGATTTATAATTGTTCGGGTGCATAAAAATGAGCTTATTCCAACACAATTTTTACGAAAACAATAGCTTACATATTTTTTTAAATGCTACGGCACTTTGTAACCCGGGAACCCCACGGGAGTTTAAAGTCAAGCATGGACGAAGTCGCAGGCATATCCTAGTAATTATATTTAATTTTGCCAAGACGGGGCCGATAATTATCAGCAATACGCTTCCTTTGTAATTCATACAAAGAGTGATAAATAAATGCGTATAAAGTCGGAAGTAAGAGCTACTTTAAAAAACAAAAGACATTTATAGCGATGAAACCCGGTTACATTCGGAGAGTTGGTGTCGATCCCGGAGGCATGTTTCCTCTTTTTCTCCTCCACTTCGCAATTTTTAAGTGCGCCACGCCTTTGTGCATGAAGATAAGTACATGTTTCAAAGAGGATAAAGTGAGTCGTTGTTACTATCTTATGTATATATATATATATATATATCTATCTAGTTGTGTGTTTCTTATTTGTTTGAGACATTTTAAAAAGAAACTTGACGTAACTATTGGTGACTCGTTTTAATAATATATTGAACGAATCCGAAGTAAGGAAACCTGCATTTTGAAATAAGCGATATACACAATGACATATCGGTTATCTCGATGTGCAGGTTTCATCCATTGTTTATTTACTTCGTCAGCAAGTGGTAATTGCACCAATAAACGAAACAGAAAAATTTAGGGTTGTCATACATCTAGAACTTTCCAAACATGTAGGATAATATAGGTCTTAGGGCAGCATGCGGGGAATTTCAACTTGTCCGGAATTACCATAATTTAGAGACGAAATTACTAAAAAATCATTTTTTTATATACGATGGTGAAGAGGGTGAGTTGCGGTGGAGAAAGAAACACCTCCCTCCGCCCGCGTCCTTTCAAACACACAGACAGTCTTGAGTATACGAGTACGAGAACATTCTAGAATTAGCATCTTTTCCTCACAAAGGACATTAACATCAAATTTATAAGAAACTCCGCAATTTTGATTTATTGATACGGTAACCCTATATTGACGTCATTTGAATGAGATGCGAGTGTGTTGACTTACATACATAGAGGAATACTTATCTTAACAATTAATATTGGAAAAAATCATGAATCATACACACATGAGCATCCTTAAAGTGTTTCCAAAGCCCATATCGCAATTCCCAGTCTTCAAAAAACAGAGTAAGTTTATTCCAAGTCACATGATACCGGCCTATGTTGTAAAATTGTAATAACGGAGGATTAAGCTGAGGCGCTTCTTTAGCTCTCCTCGATATTATGTGGTTAACATAACTATATAAAACCGGTGCTTTATGGACCCAACAAATTAATGACATGATAGAAATAACTATAGCATGCATCCAATAGCGGCAGGTTGCGGCTATGTTCTCTCCATTTATTGCATAGTCTTGAATGGCCATAGCAATACTGAATGCAACTGCGGCGGTCAAGCCACAAGGCACTTCCAGAACCAATGAACAAATCACCGCAAATAATGCTTTTGAGGTTCATTGATTTGTTACAGTGCTGCTTCACAGCTTTGAGAATGCATTCATGCAGTCTCTCTCGATGATTTCTTAGGAATGTTTTATCGGTGCTATCGTAATCTCCAATTTTTAAGCGAACCTGAAATTTAGTCATAATTATAAGACCTATTTCGATTTTAAATTGAGCTTTACATTTGGTTTTGCTCTCATGTAATTCGATTATCGTTATACTTGGGAGAAAAAGTATAAGTGTTCTACATTATAATTATAACATAATGTTACGTGCGAACCAGTTTCTTTTTTCAATTAAATGCTTTTATTGACATACACAGCCCTACGTGATTCTTCTCTGCAGGGTTGCCCCATCATGCACAATTAACGACGCTCTGCTCCAACGACGAGATGTCTCATTCACAATACCGTTGCCGATATTGCGTAGACCACCTCCTGTTAGTGCAGTGCGCACCTCCGTATTTACCGCGCGTAGCTCGCTTCTGGATCTCCTCTTAAACTACGCTAAACTCCTCCTTCATTGAACTGCCCACTAAACTCACCAGTAACTCTCTACTAAACTTCCCACTAAACTCGTCACAGTCTTCTACGCAATTCTTCTCCCAGCTCTCTCGTATCGCACTTGTCGTTTTGCTGTCTTCAACTGAACTACCCGGTAAGCGCGCTTATATACCCGGAAGAATTCTTTTCGTTATTCTTTTATTGACCGTCTCTCCCTTTCTCAACATCTATCTCTGTCTTTTCCTTCCTGAACCTTACGCATATTTATGTGTATATATATGTATATATATATATGTATATATATGTATATATATGTATATATATGTATATATATATGTATATATATATATATGTATATATTTATATGTATATGTTTCTAAATGAATAAAATGTATGTAAGTAACTGCATATCCTCTAACATTTATGTATACCACCTTTGACCAATATAATCTGTTTTATTCCTGTCACGGGTTGTCCGGAAGAGATCGCTTCTTAGCGATAAGACCGCCCATTGTGCACATTTAGAATATTTTTAGGCTATAAGGTTTTCTGTAATGGTGTACAATAAAGTGTTATCTATCTATCTATCTTGTATAATAGAATTTCGATCTTCATTTCTTTATTCATATTGTTCATCATCTATCCTTTTCTAAAATGTATCTGTCCTTCCTTGTCTTTTCTTCCAGAATCTTCTACATTTTTCGAAACTTATTAAACCGACTAGATCGTTCCACTATCACTCGCTACAATAATTACAAATCAAATTTCATACATTCGATGAGTTGGTTCATATTCAAGGCCATGAAGGACGAATAAACAAACACATAATACATCCCAACAAACATGCTTTAGATAGATAGTAGATAACTCTTTAATATACACCAGAGCATAGACAACCTTTATCGATATGTATACTAGTTGTTACCGGCAGCTTTGTTCACATTTCAATATTTTTACTCTCTGAATGAAGTAAAATAACAAACTAACGCTAAAATACATAATTTCTTATTAATTGACGGCGTCTATGGTTGAGCGGGTTAAGCCTTTGCCGGCCGAACTTTCTACAATGCACAGGCTCCGGGTTTGATTCCTCGCAAGGTAAATATCGAAAGGAACACGGAAACGAACTTTCTATTATTTACTGTGGTCTGAGTGTCTGGGATCGGCTCCAGAGTGGTCCATTGTATATTATCCATAATACAATCATAACTTGTTTAGTTTGGTGATGTACAATGTGTGTGTTTGTCAATATAAAATACCGAAGTACTAAAATTAATATACATAAGTTTAACTACAGGTTATGTAGGTTGCCTATACAGATTTTCTTCCCTTATTTTACCCCCTTTAAGATTATATTTTGAGACAAAAATATCATAATTATGTTTTTCCCAAGGATATAATTTGTCCTTCCCAAGTTTCATTAGTTCTTTCATTCAACGGCTTATTCATGTGAAACAAATAAACACCTTAACTTGTATATAGATATGTATTTGTATGGTATGTATATGTCTATGTAATATAAAAATATCTACACACACACATATATATATATATATATATATATATATATATATATATATATATATATATATATATTTATTATTAAAATGTAAGTAGTTGGTACTATATGTTACGTATACCACCATCGCCATTATCATCTCAATTCATTCCTGGGGTTGTCTGGAAGAGATCGCTTTTTAGCGATAAGACCGCCCTTTCTACACAACTAGATATAATTTTAGTCTTTAATTTCATTTTGTATTGGTGTATACTAAAGTGATATCTATCTATCTAGTATAGACTAGCTGTGCCAGAGACATCGTCCGCGTGGATTTTTTTCGCGGAACCCTAAAAAGTAACAAAAATAAAAGTAACCTAAGTTAATCCATTTAACATCAGCTAAATGCCAGTGAAAGTCCAGTAAAAAGCGGTTCAGCCGTTTCAGACAGAAAAAATAAATAAAAATTGATTTTTCGATATAAGTATCGTATATACTTTCATATGCATTTAGAAAAAAGCTGTTATTTTGACATTACAAAGAGAAACTTCAATTTTATTTATCTCTATAGATTGTGAATCAAAATGATTATAAGTCCCACGTACCTGAGAAGATTCATAGTATAATGTTGGAACTAGTAGCAATGGCGCATTGCTCTGCCTGTCCAAAAACCTGTGGAGAAGTCTGATACCCACTAAACTAAACATAGGGTTTGATGAACTAAATAAATAAGTTAACACGTGTTCGAACAATCCCTCATGAAAAGTTTCACCGTACGTGGTCACTTTATACAGCTGCGCTGCATATTCTAAGAACGACGAAAATTCTAAAATTTCGTCGTCAATCATATTGACCATAGAAAACCATTGCAACATAGTTATAATGATCGTGAGACGATGTTCATTTTCCACTCTTCCGAATATACGACGAAGGCAGACGTCAAAACCTTTGCTTAAGTAGTCGTACGCTACTATTTTGGCGTCACACTTCGCAATGCTGTAAGCAAAGAAATCTAGGAGACGTGTAATAAAGGGCAGCAGCTTAGTTTTATCAATGACCCAGTCAGGACTCTTGAGTCGTTCGTATAGCACCCTCATTCTGTGACGGGTTTCTTTTATATCAGTGGAAAGTACGTAATGTATGTCTGTAAGCATTAAATGAAACAATGTAGTTTTACCTCTATCGAAATACAAGACTATTTCTAAAATTTGCCCAACAAAACTCTCAAAGGACCATAAACTATAATCAGCGAAGAATTTAAGTATAATTTTTATAGTTGTGTCACATCGTTCTGGTAGCAATAAATCCATAGCTTTTTGGAAACAATATTCTGCTTTATGAAACTGTCGTTTTCCGCACCAACACCAATATTTAGAGGTTAATCTGTTTAACTTTAACCTCATGCCGAAGTAGTAAATCAATGCTAAAGAACACCCAAGCACGTGTTCGAAGTCACAGTCTTGCAATTCTTTTCTAGAACACCGTTTTAAAATGTATTGTAGTTTTTTGATACAGTCAACTTTGTTTGAATATGCCGATGGCTCTAGATTGATAGGCATATAGTACTGGTGTAGTTGAACAATCTTTTCCTGCATGTCCATCGAGGTAAATGCTATATTACCGGTCACCATTTGTATATAAAGTAATTGTTAATTTAATTTCTTTAAAGATTTAACACAAAAACGACACAATATACAATGTACTCTTCGTTTACTACTTAAATAAGTGTATTATGTCAATGTCTAGAAATAAATATTGTTTTCTTTTACTATTTAAAAAATAAGTTGAAAAAGATTTTCTTTGGGCATGTTGTATAGAACTCTATACAATCTATCTTCTATAAAAATAAAAATGAATTGTAGAAATGTATAACTTGAGAACGACTTTATCGATTTTGATGAATTTTTTGTGTGTGGTTTAGTGGTTCCGGGGATGCTTTAGATTTACATTTTAAACCGGTAGATGGCGCTTGAATCAGGGTCTAGATTTTTATTTTTTCAGGGGAGGACAACGTCTGCCGGGACTTCTAATAATTTATAATTAGATATTGTTCTGGGATGTAAAGGCACAGGTATTAGTATTAATGCGTTGTAATGATCGAAATGATAAAAAAATGGATCTTTCTTTAGTAATATAATAATAACTCCAATTAAGGCCCATGTGCAAACTATGACATGCAACAAAATATTATAAACAATATGGTCTTGCGTAAATATCTATATACAATTAATAACACCTGTTGGATATTAAGGGGTTAATGATATTAATTATGAACCGGACGTAATTAAAATGGTTTCAGGCACTCTATGACCTCATTAAATATTTCTATAGCGATGTACATAGAGTAGGAGGTAGGTTTAATTTAATACGTGTGATTTTCCCAAACTTCCTTTCACTGAAATTTAGTTTGAATAAACATTTGGAGTTTGAATAATACACACTAAGGCAGCGATACTCAACCATTTTCTTATAAGGGCCACATAGATGTATTAGATAAGATGTTGCGGGCCACAACATAAATTTATTTAGGTGCTTTTATAGCTATGGTATAAAGGAGGCTTGCGACTCACCTAATAGAAAGTGATTACTCTCATCTATGGACTTTTATAATACCAATGTAATTGTATAACTAGTAGCATGTCAGACGGGCCACTTACAAAAGCTAGGCGTCTCGGCGGTGTGCGCGACATCAGGCGTCAACAGTTGTGAAAGTGGATAAACCCAGATAGAGCCAGGAAAAAATTCTTCTTCAACCAATCTCTGTCCACTGCTGGACGTAGGCCTCCCCAAGTACGCGCCACATATGCCGGTTTCCCGTCTTCCTCATTCAGGACCTGCCAGCGACCTTGCGTAGGTCGTCAGTCCACCGGGCTGGCGGGCGTCATAGGATACGTTTGCCGACACGTGGTCTCCACTCCAGGACCCATTTGCTTCATCGGCCGTCGGTCCTCTGACAGACGTGACCGGTCCACTGTCACTTCAACTTGCTAATTTTGCGAGCTATGTCGGTTACCTTCGTTCTCTTACGGATGTCCTCATTTCTGATTATATCCATAAGAGAAAAACCTAACACAGCTCGCTCCATAGCCCGTTGAACGACTTTGAATTTGTGGACTAGTCCCACCGTCAGTGTCCATGTCTTGGCACCGTATGTCATAATGGTTAGGACGTACTGCTCGAAGACTTTTGTCTTCAAGCATTGCGGAATGGTCGACGAGAAGACCTGTCGAAGCTTACCGAATGCTGCCCAGCCTAACTGGATCCTCCTATTGGCTTCCTCCTCCAAGCCCTGTCTGCCTACCTGGATCTAGAAAAAAAATGTTAACATGAAATAAAACTCGAATGGACTGTTCTAACACAATGACAATGTCAAGTCTTTTTTATCAATATTTTTAATCTCCTTGCTCCAACTGAGATAATGCAAGTGTTAGTGACTGTGGTCCCATGTGTCTTCTTTGTAACGTTCAAAATAACGCCGTAAACGATTAGCTACTACGTTAATGTTCAAAGTCATTAACATTATCCCAGATGGAGTAGTAATATAAGTCTATTTTACCTTTAGATAGTATCAAAAAAATAACATTATGTTTTAACATAGTCGCTTCTTTTGTGAATAACAAACAGTATCTCACTAAAACTTTCATATCTAAATTGCACCAAGTATGAAGAGGGTTCTCAAATAGGACAGAAGTCGGCCAAGTTTCTCGTAGTAGTAGTTAGTACTTGAAATTTCACGTTTCCGCGCATTCATTTGTTATGGCATTCAGATCATCTATATAGTATATATATAGACCTAGACGTACACATATTTGAAAAAAATATAGAAACCTCCCATAGCGACTCACTGCTAGGCTCGAGTCTCTCCTTTATTCAGGATAAACGGACAATATGCCCGCGCCTTAGTGAAAACTAGATTGCCGGGTTTGACATATTGGTTATTTAGATTTTTAGGTATTGTTAAGATGTTTTCTTTCACCGTGAGCATGTGGAAATTGTAACAGCATGCATATTCAGTCAGAAAATTACCCAATGTTGCATTCTTGGCATTCCTAATTTCGAATTTACGTCGTTTGTAAAATGCAAGCTAGAGACTCGAGAAAGTTACTAACTAAGCTATCACAGTTCTATATTTGTAATAAATCCAATCGGTGACAAAGAAACAGATATACTGACGGAAAGAAGAAAATTATCTAAGAGTTTTTGCTAAATGACTACGCCCTATGGTAGTTTAAAAATAGTATCATAGTTAAACCTAAGGTTTGAGCCAATAAAAGCGGAAGATTTACCTGCTATAATTTTAAGTGATGCGGGCTTTAAATCCTAGGTACTCTGGGACATGCACATTGGCTCACAAAGGTCGTCTTGTACTACTTACGTACTTTGAACGTTTCTGTGATTGCAATGCGGGTTTGCAATTTGAAAACTTTGGTAACCTCTATGTACTGACGTACTCTGTAGCCCAAAAATGTCCTTTTATTTGAAGGTACGCTTTGAGTTCTTCTTACTAGTTATTATAGCACGTTGCGAACCGAAATTTTAATTTAATAATTTGGAGTACCTATATTTGTTCCATGATGTAAGCTTGTCTACTGATAGCTAATACTGTGTACAAAGCTCTTAAGATCAACAAGAAATCTGGGACTAATGATGCAAACACATGCAATTTTTCAAGAAGTCTTTCTGTGCAGGCTGTATGGTTTTGTAATGCATTATCAATGAGCATGAGAAGTGCAAAGTCACTTACATCTTTTAATAAAGTCCTCAAAGATCACTAACTATATTTGTGTATGTGTATGTAAGTTTATGTATATTTGTCTATAAATATATATATATATATATATATATATATATATATATGTATATATACATATATGTGTGGGATTTTCTATCTTTATTATCAATATTTGTATATGTATATATAATTATATATATTTTAAACCATGCGCACTAAATACAGACCCACTATTAGATGTGTAAAATTATCTCAAGAAGGTTGTCTGAAAGAAATCGCTATTAGCGATAAGACCGCCGCTTGTACTAGTTGAAAATGTTAATTCTGATTCTGATATGTACCTCCTGTTTTCTTGTGTGCAGGCAGTAAAGAGTAATCTATTCTGTTCTATTCTATATCTATATATACTCTCATGTTAGTAGTATTTAAACAGGTTTAGAATCTGTATTGTTTTATTTATTTTCTGGGACGGCAAAATTTATCTCGTACACTTAGATCATATAAACATCTAGATAACGCATAAACTGCACAAAAAGGGCACAAAAAGTACACTAAAATCGGTGTACTTGCTTCCCATGTATGTTAGTGTCCTTTGACTATTTTACTTGTTAGAGCTCTCGCAAAAAAAAATCATCGTGCCGCCCTGCGCTATTAAAATGAGTCGGAAGTATTTTAAAAGAGGAAAGGATATGGATAAGATCTCACTTCATGTGTAAGTTTAATACTTGTATCATGATTTCTTATGAAAACATGAATTTAATTTTAATAAATCAAAGGTTATCTAATTGATTGATGTTCTCAAAGTGGGAGTTATTTTCCAAAACTTAGGGAAAATTTTGTTCCGATTTTTTAAATTTGAATTACACATAACGCCCACTACCCAATATGCATTTTTGGGGCATAATTAATCATTTAATACTATAATTAAATAAATTAAAACCTTCGTCAACATGTTGCGTAGTAAAAATGTTCTTTGTTTTATTTTGTTCAACGCCAGGACCCGTTGTGCGCGGCACAACAAAGTCCTATTGTGGCGATGAAGTGCAACGAACCATACGGGTGCACCGTACAGGGCCATACTCCTAAGGATGCCCGAGTAGTTTCCTAGTTGGGGAGAAGCCGAGAGAGGGCGCCTGCGGACCTCATGAGTTTGGGAACTAGCTGCTCAAAGTGCGATTTAAACAGCCATTTCCCGTCGAGAATGAGCCCCAGATATTTCATCTGGGGACCTACGCAAATATCCACCCCTTGAACTATAACGGTCAAGTACGTAGGGGGATTACGAAACCGCCTATGGAACATGATGGCCTCCGTTTTCGCGGGGGAGACCTTCAAGCCCAGCCTACCTATTCAAGCTATGATGGCCAGTTTGACGTGACTCATGAAGTTTTGTGTAAATTAATAACTACGTTTGAAGGAGCAAATTGTCGTCCGTTATAATCAATGGTGAGGTAATCAGTCTTAAATTTTATCGAAAGTACAATTTTAACATAGACTAAAGGAGCCTGGGAAAAGGTTGTAAATATTCGTACAACTGTTAAATTAATAAGGGAAGATTATGAAAGACTTGAAAGTATATATAAATAAATGGACTGAACATTGTAACATATTGTTACGAGTGCGGGACTCGAATTAAAATGCCGTTGGAATTATTATAGAGTTTATTTGAACTATACAAACACATATAACACAGGTACAAATATAACCGAACACAACAAGTCCAAACGTAATGCAGAAGGTCGTAATTCAATTGTAGTACACACGTCTCGCTTGTATCGTGGTTCTCGCTCGAAGGCCTTCCTCCCTCCATCAGGCCATCCTTTTATTCTGCACAGGTGCAATGTGCCCGCCTGTCCACGTGGACCGAATTTCCTACAATCAGCTTGTACTTTTAAAATCCGTAACACCTGGCTAATGATTACAATACAACAATAGGCTCTAGAAACGAATGCCAATAAATAAGTAAATAAAAGAAGACGATCATAAAAGAATTACAATAGTTTCCATGTTATTAGTTATTAGTTCAAATGCCGACGGGTAATAAATGTGCTTCTACAAATCTGTAGGGGGAATTTGTATTTATCGGCGCTTAGGTTGTAACAATATATATATATTACAATGTTCAGTCCATTTAAATACAGTCATTAGCTTCAGTCAATTGAAATTCAACAAGTTATATGTTCAGCCCATTCAAGTATATAGTAAAAATTCATATGTTCGTTTTATTAAAGCTTTTTTAATTAGCTACTAATTACAATATTACATATATAATATATAATATATTATAAACAAAAACACAACAAAATTAATTATAGTCGTACCTCCCCATATACATACTTCGCACACTTCATTATACTTTGTTCGATAGTAAAATAACGTATTTCGCGTCACTATTTTTATGTGTCAAATCGGGCATCATAGCTTGTCATACATATAATTGTCATTCCTTAGTGTTTATTCTACTACCATAGTTGTATATAAGAACATTATCTTTTTTAGAGATGTGTCTCTAATAGGTACTGAGGTTTATTAATGGAAATGTCCTATTGATAGTTTTGCAATTAATTGAAGACAGTGCCAACGTACAATTCGTGCTAGGTACAGTTTGTTTACCGGTTGAAAGCGGAGGTATACCAGGCTGTGTCGCGTTGTCTGGCGGTATGCCAAGCAAGGCGGTCGATTGTTTCCCCGCGGAGGCCCTGCTGTGACTCCAACCCTCACAAACATCGACCTTATTTCCGAATTAATGTTCCACGCTTTACCTAAAAATTGTACCTTTATTCCTAAAAGTAGTTCACTGCAGTATAAATTATATAAGGGGTTTTAAGTACAAAAACAGCTTCTTATTTTAAAGTACTCAGCTGTTCAATTTGTAAACCTAGCAACTGACATTCTTTTTTAAATTAATGTTTGTGGCATTTATTGTTTTACTAGGCAGTTGCTGATTGTATTTTACTCGCCAAAATATGCAAATACTGTAATATAATATCGCTTCCAATCTTCATAAAAAGTTTTGAAGTGGTATATTGTTATCTTTCGTAAAAGTGGTATTATCATTCATATTATCATTATTATTTTACGAGTATATATAATTCTCGTACAATAATGTTGCTTTGTTAACCGCTTATTACATAAGTTTAGTTTGATGTAAATATTTTTTATTCTAAAATAAATAATTTGGAACAAGAAAATATTTGTAAATAATGTAAATAAAGCTATTGTTTATATAATTTATTGCCTCCAATTTAGTTTTTAGTGGCCGAATAACGCTTACATATTTGTGCCGTTTGGGGTTGAAACATTGGTCCCGGAGTCCATCAGCAAGAAGTTTCTTTAAAAATATGTGTAAGAAACTCTTTGACACTATCTGTGATTAGAAGGCTGGCTCATATTTTGTCTAACAAATAAGCATTACCATACAGTAGCAACGCAGCCAGCCTTCTGAGCACGCTCCCCGCTGGCAGTGATTTGCTTCTTATGTTTATATTTTACATATACTTACTTATGAATAACGATGATGAATGATAATAAATGCCAAAATCAGAAAATATTGTTTAATTTCATGACTTGTATGTATTGTAATGTAGAATTTCTTAAAATGAACTTGCTAGATTTTGAAATGAAACAACCGTATATATTCATATTTTTACGCACTTAATCGTTACAAGTAGGCATGCTATTTGCATATTACAATGCCGTAAATATGCATCCGTGACCAATAGAGATAATAGTAGCTTTGGTCTTCGATACTTTAGGCCATGGAATACTGAAGCTTATCTCTTCCATGGCGACCTATCAACACAAATGATAGAAGTCTCACGTGACCAAAAGACTGGCCTGTATTTAAGTAGGGCAACGTATTGACATTGCCATTTAGCGGGGAAATACGAACAGTATTTTGGGTAACGTTCCCAAGAGATGGCGATTTAGGATTCGTATATTAAGTATATAATTTGGTAACTTTTATGTTATTACATTTTTATATTAAGCTATATATATAATAGAAGTTGAAATAAGGTTGTATCAAATGTAAATAAACATAAGGCAAATCATAAAAGGGAAATCGAATATTTTAACGTATATTTTTATAATAGTAAAGCTAATAACCGGATGTAACAATTAACAGTGTTAAACAAATTCTACGGTTTCCGAGCGTTTATTTTACTTTTGACGTTTGCACGTCTATCGAGTTACATATTTCTTGATAGTAAATCCCATGCCAAGAATAATTGACAAATGACATAATTGTCGTCCTTTATTGTTGTGGGTGACTTAATAGTCATATTATGAGTCAGGTAACACACAGACTATTCAACTATCGTCACCTTAGATCATATAAACATCTACATCTCAATTATCGACACTATATATAAATGAATCGAAAAGTAATCGATTTGAAAATAAAATATGTTCCAAATTAAATTAAAATTGTACCGCAATTATTATAAATGTCCTTTTATTGGCTTGTTTAATATATGTAAAATATGTTCATTGAAATGTGGTTATATGTATTACACGATATAGTATTTTTAACAAAAATATATTTATAAAACTTATTTATAAATGAAGTCGATTTTTATAACAAATCGAGTCGGTAACGCATTAGGACATTAATAATTGAGGTTTCAAAAGTAAAATAAATGCTTGGAAAGACTATAGAATCTATTTACTACACAACTAGATATATCTTAAAAAGCTTTTTATAGAATTTTCTTAAGTTTTTGCGGATAGGTCAGATAATTAATTAAAACTACGTTTTAACGGTTTTCAGCAGGGCATCTTATTTGAATTTGATTTCACTGGTGGCTGGAACGTCGAAATAAAAATCAATTAAAATGCTGGGCTTAAAACCGAGAAAACGTCGTTTTAATTAAACTAGGACGTAATTAAATATCGAAATATTAATTATTTTAGTTGTTTTTTTTTACCTAATAGAAGTTATATAATTATTATTATAGTAAAAAACTTTAAGCTAAAATATACAATTATTATATCACCGTACGTTGGGAGCGTTCCCAAAATGCTGGCCACGTTACCGCGTTGGATGGCAACGATTATTGCCTATGGACACTTGCAACACCTAAGGTGCTACAAATGCGTTGCTCCTCTCTAAAGGGAGATTGCAAACTGGCCACTCATGCCAGAACACAACTCAAATTGTCATGGCTGCATTCTCTACAACAGGGATGGTAGCCATCCAGACAGGCAAAAATCTTATTAACTGACTGTGGTTTATTTTGTCTCCTCTTAAGACAGGCCGCCTGGCCGCAGGAAATTGTAATCTATCACCGTTCCTGCACGGATGGTCGCGTGAAACTTCTATCAACCATGTAGGTAGATCTCGTTAAAGGGCGGTATACTTCTGGACCCTATAGCCCTGAAGTTTTGACATCAAGAGCCAGGAATATGTGTCGGAAATTATTATAATTGATTGAGTTTTAAAATAATAACATCTGTAAGCCGCCGACATGTTGGAGGTATGTCGGCGACTTGCGTATACATGCGCTCAGTCACGGCGACACTCAAGCTATAGTGTAGTGTGCTAGTAGTAGTGTAGTGACGTGCTATACTTTTTGTTCCTCATCTCGAGCCGCCGACAATTTTTTCTCCAATTACTAGTTCGCCGTCAAAAAGTTGCCGACATAAGTCGGCGGTTTTGGTGTGTATTGCGCTTGATAATCAATATTAAAAGTTTTTAATATTTTTTCATTCAATTTCAAAAAAAGAGAATGAAAATGAATTTATTTATTTCAATATGGAATCACACAGATAGATTACTTCAAAATTACTTATTAAAAGTCATGGGTCTACCGCTACCAGATCAATTTTAGTTCTTGTCAAAAGCATTGTATTTTATACGGGAACCTAGTTTACATACCTAGTTTAGAATTTAAAGAAAAAATATTAAGTGCTTCTACTGATTCAAATATTGATCATATTGAAAATTGAAGAAGTTGCTATCTATTGAAAAACTTTATAATTTCGGCAAAAAGCTTACGGCTTAAAGTTTTTATTATGACTTAATCTTTTAATATCTTATGCTTAAGCACTTTGATCCCGAGTTGAGTAATATTATAATATCAAAGTTTCTATAGCTATTATACTTTGGAAACATATAAACAACTTTAAAAAAGTAGGTATATAAGAAATCGTCTAAGAAATTCAATCTTGATAATTGTTATTATCTATATATGTCTCTACAGACTCAGGCCATAAAAAAGGCCGGGACTTTTGGAGGGCTTGCATGGGGCCATGGGAAGGCCAACACATAGAGGCCTCTTGACAAATTTAATGTAAATGTAGCGTGAGTCTGACCGGCGATTGTCCTTGTCTGTACCATATAGAAATGTACACAAGGGCAAGCCCCGGTAAGTGCAGGACTATTTTAAAGAATGAGAAAAAAAGGTACCGGGCTATTGGGATGAACTGTTAATGGAGTTACAGATTGGGGACTATGAAGACTATGGCGTCTGCTGGAACATGAACATGGAAAATGCATACATGAGCCCCTAAAATGCGAGGGGTAACGTGGGTGTGAGTGGCTTCAACGAAGCTACTTTCGACGTTATGCCATTTATCATTTCCACCCCTGGAGCTTATATCTTAACTTATTATCTTATTCTTTGAAGTCTAAATAAAGTTGAATACACCTTCATATTAAAAAATCTTTGTAATGTTTAATTAAAGCTATAGACTGAGAGTTATATGTTTGTGTCGTTTGCTGTAGAAACGCTTCGACCGCGAGGTCCTGAGGCCATGAGCATCTACAAAGATATTTCAAATCGACTTATTGACTCTTTGGGAGATCAGAGGGCTGGTTCTTACCTCGGACAACAACGGATCAATATGGAGATCCAGCGAAGTAACGTAGTCAGCCTTCTAGGAACCTTATCTATTAACTTCGTTTTTTTATTGTATGAGTTCAGCAGACAGACAGACGGCTCACATTATGGAAAGCGCTACTAATGTTCTGCAGCTCTTTAAAAAGGAGACTGGTACCTGGCCACTAATGCCGGAATACAGCTCAAGGTTGTTATGGCGGCATACTCTAGACCAGGGGTGGTAGCCATCCATAATATACCCTACCACTTGGGCAATGGCACCTTCGATGACCCAGGCTCAGTATTCTACTTATAGTCTCAAGGGATTATAGGTAAAATACAATACAAGTTAAGTTTCCTTCACTGTACTAGTTTATAGTTAGATTACGTTAGATTATAATTAATGCTACCAAAAGTGTTAATTGAAGTTTATAAGTTGAAGTATTGATGAAATTTTGGTGCTACTCATAATGTGATAGCTGGTTTATACTTCGTCCAGCACCATCCAGCATGACAATGCAGCCAGCCTTCTGGACACGCTTCCCTCTGGCAGTGGTCTAATTCATTGTCTATCATTAGTTTTCTAAAATTTACTTGTCTTATCTCCGACAAGAGCTGCGACTTTGTCTTGTACTTCGATATATATACCCTTGATTGCGAACGTACTTTATAAATTAACCCTTATCATGACCATAATCGTGTTCTATTTTGACCGTAATAATATTTCTAACTAAAAATGAATGAAGAAAAATAACGCTTCGATCGGTCTTAATTGAGCAAATAATCGAGGGTGCGTCCACCGTACTACCTCTATCCAAAGTCAATTAGTCGAATAACCCAAATAACAACTTTGATTGTGGTTTTCGCTAATGAATATCGAATGATTTGTCTTGAAATCTAAGTTATTTTATATCCCGAAAAACCCGCAGATTTCTATGTTTTAAACATTGAGCTAGTTCAAACAAAATAATTTACTTTGATAAATATTGTTACTCGACTCGAATTAAAATGCCGTTAGAATTATTATACAGTTTATTAGAACTATACAAACACGTATAACACAGCTACAAATATAACCGAACACAACAAATCCAAACGTACTGCAGAAGGTCGTAATTCAATAAAACGCGCAAAGTCCGTCAATATTAGATTCCCGAATGTACACACGTGACGCCTTGATCGTAGTTGTAGGTCAACTGACCCCTCTCTCCATCAGGCCATCGTTTTATACATCACAAATGCAAATGCGCTCGCCCGGCAACGTCGACTTAATTTTCTAGAATTAGCTTGTATTTATAATCCGCAACACGTGGCTAATGATGCTCTTGAGCGGCCGTAAACGAGTGCAATAGGACAATGGGCTGTTCTCCACAAAAACAAGAAACGTATGCCAATAAATAAAGTGAACAAAAAGAAGACGATCATAAAATGATTACAATTAGTTTAAACGCCGACAGGTAATAAAATGTGCTTTTACAGATCTGTACGTGCAATTTATCTTTGTCGGAGCTTAAGTTGTAACAATATGTAATTATGCATGTTGAAATATTTACTTAATTATCAATTTATCATATATAGTGTATTATCTATGCACTTAGCGGCTGACCGCCATTAAGCTAAGTTGTGTGTATGCATTGGTATAAAATATAGATTTCGATTTAGAAAAAATATCATTGATGTGCAGAACTGGCCATCAATATGGAATTAAATTTTATGAGGGCGGCATCAGAGTGGAGGTGGCTTCAATGCCTTGAAGTGCTAATCGGAGAGCAAGGTTATCGGAGGGTGATCAAACTCCGGCACTGTCTTTATCTTGCGTGGCGAGTAAAATGGCAGTGAGTTGATAACGATAGGGCCTTACTTAAGGCTCCTATTACCGCAAAAGAGCGAAAGTGGGGTGCAAACGAAACCACCTCTCGTTGGTATTTACTAATTAATAATTCACAAAAAAAAATTCAGAATTCTTCACGATATGAGACGTAACGTACTTTTTTTCGTATATTTTCTATAGTCATTATAAGATAAGACTTAAAATCCAACAAATCACCTCCAAATTATTGACATAACATTATTTCACTCTTTAATTTTTTTATCAAAACAGCATAATGACAATGTCTACATCTTTATAAAAGAGAGATAAATTTGGTTGTATATTTTTTTTAAATCTACTTTATTTCAATCACAATAAAATAATAACGAATCTGAAAAACGACCACGTCTATGGACTCCCGCAATCGCCCAAAATATCAGTATCCATCTTCAAGGACCTTGGCGTTGCTAGCCTTAAGATTTACTTCCCTGATTTCGCAAAACTCCAGAGATGACAGCAGCAACTTACTGTCAATCGTATCACTCTGGTTGTACAAAATCTAAATTACTTTATTGTTTCTCAGACTCGATGACATGGAGTTACGGAACATCATCCTCCATGTGCCAATCACTGCGAGGGTAAATGTTGAAGGCGAAGTGCGTGTGCACACCGAGAACGGGGACATCAACGTGGCAGTGCAGGGTGATCGAAACAAGCCTGTCATCCTGACCTACCATGACCTGGGACTTAACTGTGAGTGCTTACTTACTCTTACTTGCCTTTTTGTGTGACTTATTTAATGTGAACTCAGAGCCGCCGCAAGTAAACGGATAAATAATATGTATAGAATACCAAAACGCTTGGATACGTATGCTAAACAACAAATAAACAAATTTTTCTTTTATATAACGCGTAATATTAGCTGTTTGTATTTCTTTATAAGTTAATATAATTTATTTTGCGAATACAGGTTAAACGATGTAAGTATAACAAAATATGGTATTACTATCTTGCCGCATCTACAGCTAAAAAATATTTGATAATAATATCAAGGATATATATAAGGATATTATACGAATTAAATTATTGCCTACTTTTAGGCATTACAAGCACAGTAAAGTGTCAGTATTTTAGTCCGTAAGATATATATTTTTTTTATATATAAGGGCCCTTCAGACCCCTCTTCACCCCTAACATATGTAAGGGCCTTTATAAAACTATTTTAATATTAGGTGTTCTTTTTTTTCAAGTCAGACCTTTATATAATATATCATACATCATACATATTATCCACACACATTATCATATATAATCTTTATTACTGTCCGTAAGATATTATAGTAAGCTTCCTTTATTAAAAATTCACATATTTTTATATTTGTTATTTTTTGGATGACACTTGAGCACCAGGAATGAAAATATTAAATGCATAATTAAAACTAACATAGATGAAACTACACCATACATCTTTAGTCTCTCAGCTATTCACATCAATGCCCCTATTCTTAATCTCGTTTACAATATATCATTTTACACTACCGTTAGCAGGCATAGCGCGTAGGAAGCGTGGTGTGTACAGTCGCGGTATGAAAAGGTTCGTCACTTTAAAGTCGACTTTTGCTTGGACGAGTACAAAAAACAGTACTGCTAACAATTTAATAAATGTTACGTTTATAAAATATAGAAACTTGATAAATGACAAATGCAATGTTGACAATGACAGACGCCGCGTTTAAGAATAACAAATAAAGAGGATTAATCACTACGTTTATAAATATTAAAACCAATAAAAACGTTTTACATCTCTAACCAAACTTCTTAGACGAGATAGAAAATCAAACAACCTTGATCTAAGTAAATTTAAACTTTATTGTCAAACAGTTAAACATGATTTCCTGTGGAAAAATCTGTTCTGTGACTTACTTTGAAAAGGTAATATGTGCTCGCGGAACGTTAAATGAATCAATTTGATAACTGGCGAATCCTTTCATACCACGACTGTACACATATGTAGTGTACAGTCATGGCATACTCGCACAGCCCACTTCCATAGCCCCTCTCTTGCTTGCTGCCGTGGAATTAGGCACAATGTTAACAAGGGATTATACGGAACCATAAGGGATGCCTGTACACTGAATATCAAATCAACGTGAATCCTATTTGTTCTTGTTATATTCGAAAAATGTGACGCAGGAAAAGTAATGTACAAAAAAGTAGCTCAAAATTATTCACCAATAATTCATCGCCACGAAAAACAATGTCTGTATGAATTTTAAATTATTTTATATCGTTGGATCGAACGACTAAATTTTTTTTAAATATTCATAGATATTTAACCTCCTGACGCCCAGGTTTTTCAACGCTTTCAAAAACTAAACGTCCAAAGTACTTAAAAAAGTTTGAACTTTAAAAATTGTACTTTACAGTAATCTCACAAGTATGATATTTTTTCCTTGTATCAGGTGAACGAGGAGAAGGAGAAAGGACAAAAACAGGTTACCTTTTGGTAGGCGTTTGGGGCAAAAGCACTAAACTGAAAACAACATCTATTTTTTCCAACTACCTTCAAAAAATCAAAAATGAAATTAAACTTAAAAACTATTTTAATAACCTTAATAAACAAAAAAATCTTTTAAAATTAATAGAAACATTTATTTTATTATTATTTATTTAAAACATTCGAAACAATCATAATAGTCCTTATTAACTCAAAGGTCTATTAGTCTTAAATTTAGAATTAAGATAATTTTCACTATATCTTAGATCCATATAAAGTTTTGATGTAAACAGCAACAATACTTATAGTATATAAGCACCTATTTTTGATAAGCACATCAACACAAATCGTAAAGATTTCATGAATACATTAAGATTTTTTTGTAACAATATGATACTCGTATAGAGTAGTTATGAAGTTTGAATATTTAAAATAGGTAGCCGAAAAAGTAAATCACTTATACCCTACTCAGCGAGATTTTCATTATGCACTACACTTTGTCGCGGCTCCTTCTACAAAAATGCTAAATTCTTTCAAGTTTGATAACGTTTTTAACGAATCTATAAACCTTGTATAACTATTATGAATACAGGAGGTAGGTACACTTTGACTTCGTAGAACGTCAGATTGTAACTTAATACATTACATGTTTATTTCTTTCTCTAACAATAGGTATAATTTTACACAATTTATAATTCCGATGTGCAGTTTTGATTAGCGTAGAAAAGTACAGACCGGTTTCGGACATGTAAATAATCTATATTGAACATTACTCGTAAGTGGAAATGGTAGAGTGTTGTTTGCTATGCATTCTTAGCTCTGTTCCGCTTACACGATACGCACGTTGGCGGCGCTACTAAAATTGGTCCACTGCGCAGGTAAATAGATCATAACGATAATATCTAACGTTAATATTGAAATGTTTCATGTCGCGTTGACACGATTAGAGTATACTCGGATCGAGTGAACTCTGATCGAGTGAACTTGGATGCCGTACCGTGGCAACTGACAATCGAGTGCACTTAGACAACGGTTTGACTCGAGTACACTAGAACCGTGCTCAACTTTTATGAGTCTACTCGAATGACTTTGTAGAGAAAAATGGCGACTACTGATATTTTTAAAAATTGAAATTCTACTTTACAATTAAGAAATTGATACGAGTAAGCTCGGACCAACTGTTTACATTCAGTACACAGTACACTACAACTTGGACCGCTGTCTATGTATACTCTAATGCAGTCGAAGCTGCCGTATGAGTGCATTGGTTCTTTCACCAAGTTAGATATCGACTTACGGACTTATGAATACCAAACATAAAGGTTTACTATTTGTAAGAATGCACTCGGTCTGAAGATTCTCTGATCGTGTCATCTTTAAAAATAAACTAAGTTCAAAATAAATTAATATGAACTAAAATTAAACTATACTATAAATATAACTATACTTACCAAATAACAATCTATAAGTAAAAAATAGACTCCAGGTCGCTGTCGACGGGGAGCATGCCCAAAATACTGGTCGCATTTCCACGTTGGATGGCAACGCTGATGCGTTGCCCTAGGTGCAAGCCAGCCTTAATACCTTGCCTTGGGCTTGCGTCAGGGAGGCACTCCGGTATTTCAGGGTGCCGACCTACCTCCGTCAAATAGTCGGGGCATATTTAGAAGACAGAGCCGTCATCTACCCGGTCCACGACGGGCGGAGTCGACGAGCCATGGTGTGCGGTGTTCCACAGGGATCGGTATTTGGCCCTCTGCTGTGGATCATCGCATACGATTGGACTTTACGGCATGGGGTCCTTCCGGGCGTCAGCGTCAGCAGATGACACGCTGATCGTCGCTAGTGGGAGGACCCACAGGCAGGCGTGCTTCCTAGGCACGCCTGGGGTGTCACAAATTGTAGGCAGGATCCGGCGAATCGGTCTGGAGGTGGCTCTGCAGAAGACCGAGGCCGTGATTTCTCACGGCCCTCGTAATCGACCACCTCCGGACACTAATATCGTCGTAGGAGGCGTCCGCATCGGCATCGGGGAAACCTTGAAGTACCCGAGATTGGTCCTTGATAGCCGATGAGACTTTTCGGCACACTTCAGGCAACTGGCCCCCAAACTCAAGAGGGCGGCGGGAGCGCTTTCGCGCCTGCTGCCCAACATTGGGGGGCCCGAAGCTACGTGCCGAAAACTCTTCGAGGGTATCGTGCGGTCTATGGCCCTATACGGGACCCCCGTATGGGCAGACCACCTGACGGCCAGAAATGTAGCCTTGCTGCGGCAAGTGCAGCGGGTACTGGTCGTCAGGGCGATAAGGGGATACCGTACGGTGTCCTTCGAAGCGGCCTCGCTACTCGCCTGATCTCCACCATGGGATCTCGAATCCAGGGTCCTCGCGTCACTATATCAGTGGCGCAAAGAGGCCCTGGTGAGGGGCACGAGACCGGTGCCTCAGGAGACGGAGGCTTGCCGGTCGGAGCTCCACGACGTCGCCATAGTGTTGTGGGAAGAACGTCTCAGACACCCCAGCGCGGGCCTCACCACCATCGAAGCGATGAGGCCTGTCCTGCAGAACTGGATCGGACGAAGACACGGCACTCTGACATTCCGGCTGACACAGGTCCTCTCGGGGCACGGCTGCTTCGGCACGTACCTGTGTCGCCTTGGCCGTGAGCCGACGTCAGGGTGTCATCATTGTGACACCGGCGACGAGGATACGGCGCTGCACACGCTCCAGGAGTGTACTGCCTGGACAGAGCAGCGCCGAGACCTCGTCGCCATTACCGAATACGACCTCTCGCTCCCGGCTGTGGTACGCACCATGGTCGGGAGCCCAACAGGATGGGACGCCGTCTCCTCCTTTTGTGAGCGCGTTATGCTTGCGAAGGAGGAGGCGGAGCGGGAACGTGAACGTACATCCCTGCTCCGCTCCCGCCAAAGGAGGACGCGTCGCCGCCGGAGAGCCATCCAGGACCTTCGGCCACCGTAAGCGGACGGCGTGGGTGGGGCCTCTTGGGGTATAGAGGTTCTCACTCACCTGCACATGCCGTCGAGATGGGGGCGCGAGTATTCCGCGCGCGCTCACCTCTCCTCCCGTGGGGCGAGTTACAGACCGCCCCACGCCTAGAGAGATTGAAGATGCCGGGGGATAAATGTAGTCCCCCAGCAGTGGAAGAGGCCTCGCGAGGCCCACGCCTGCCAGGGCTGCGGAGAGGCTAGGTCATATACCCGTAGCCCTGGCATAAGGCGAAAGACGGAACACCCAGGGGTTTTAGTGGGTATTCCTAACCGGAGAGTGGCAATAGCATGGCACCAGTTCTGACTGGGCATGCTAGTGCCACCCCCGATCTGGCGAATCCCACACTAGGTCGCGAATTATCTCCCCAAGGTTCTGCCCTTGTCGCGGCTTAGTCCTCAAACGGATTTCACCTGGCAAAAAAAAAAAGGTGCAAGCCAGCCTTTTGGTCATGCGAAACCTCAATTAGACTTGTTTGTCATCTTTTATTCTTATTTAGCAAACTTTACTAAATATGCTGTCCACGTTCCACGTTGATTAAAATCAAACTTGTTAAAACTTTCATTTTACAATGCAAGCAGCTTTTTAAGCCCGTCGGCCGCGTTGTTCAATATTTAAAATCTCTCAGTAAAAGATGCTGTAAAATGACTGGGCTGTGACTATTCGATTACTCCCTTTCTATTTCGGTGACCGAATTATTTTGAAACGTTCCAGATTTAATATATGCTTTCATAGTTTCATGTATATTTTTACGTGACTGCCCAAAACCAGTGTTGCGTTTTTAGACATTTATTCGTGTATTGATACTTTTAATTCATATTAACTCTACATCGTCTAAAGTAATTTAAATAAGTGGTTCCGTTATAGATAGAACAAAGATATATACTCTATTCCTAATAAAGTTGCCAGATGCCCGGTTTTTTACCGGACAGTTCGGTTTTCCTCATGTTTGTCCGGTCAAAAAAATCTACATCTATCGGACAAAAGATTCGCCGGTTTTAAAGAAAATTTGTCCATTATCTAGCGAACTCTCGTGTCTCGCCATAAATACTGTAAAAAGTATATTGTTTGTTTTCTTTAATATAACTGCTAGTATAACACCAAAATATTCGTAATGCGTAAGTATCTAATGAGTTTTTAATTACACAAAGTAGGTTTGTATTATTAAATAAATACATAAACTGCGAGTTGCACTGATACAACATTATTAAAAGTAGTGGCATCGAGTAATAAATATATGAAAAAGTAGATTGACTCTCAATTTAGCACTCGCTCCAAATTTAGTTACTAAATAGTTTTTTAGTGTGTACATTTGTTTGTACACAATTATTTTCAAATGTAAACTTTAGGTATATTTTTTTGTAATTTTTATGGCATTAATGATGTTAATTTTATAATAAAACGTAAGCTCTCTATTGTATTGTTTAATGTACTAAATTCCACATACATATGTAGTATGATTTGTAGTTCAATAGAATCTTATCATTTTGATCTGTAATTTGTCTGATTACAAGGTACTCTTTTTCAAAAAATTCCGGACTACACTATGGGTCTTAAGCAGCACTATAATCCGTCAAATTCGATAGTCCGACACTGCCTTGCAAAGAGTTTGTCGGATTATAATATTATATGAATGCATATAATATTGTTATAAGTCAAACTTTAAATAATCCATTATAAAAGTTTAGTTTCGATTTCATCTATAGTTTAATATAGTTTGTTCTCTTTGAATTGTATATAGTGTTGAAAATGGAATTTAATAACATATTTATTAGATACTAGAGTTTTCCCCTGCTGCGACTGCGTCGCGGGTCTAAAACCCTAGGCAGCGGTTCTATTTTATAAAAAATTAGTTCTTTAATCTGTCCGTCTGAATATCCGTTCTAAACCACGCAACGGATAAGCGGTTTACACCATTTGTTGTATATTTATTTACTGTGAATATATACGTCGTCGGCTCAACGCGACAAATAACACAATAATAATCTGAAATATTATAATCAAAGTTTATTACACTAGAATTATTACAACTCCGAGAGTTGCATCCACGCTTGACAGGTGTCGAGCAGCAATTTGCCCTCAAAGAGTACTGCTATTATCGGACAGTAATTATTGACCACAACATATGTGCTCCTCGTCCAACAGAGCTTTCGCGCTCTTCAAACGACGAATGTAGAATGTCGAATGTCCCGTTTAAGCGATTTCACCTCCTTTTATACTGTCGAACCAACAACACTAAAATCAAGTGCAGGTACTTTATGAAAAACATAAGTACCCTCAATTTAAAGTCGTTACTTTACGAAATTTTTACAATTATATCGCAATCTGCGACATATATATATATATATATATATATATATATATATATATATATATATATATATATATATATATGGCCCCAACGTAGCCACGGGGAAGTTGTAGATAATAAATCTTTTGTGAAAATGTAACTAATTGATGGTGATAACCGCTTAACAATCCGTTGCATGGTTTAAGAGGAGTTGACGGATATGTAAACAGACAGAAAGAAGCGGAAAGCGACTTTGTTTTGTACTATGTAAAGAAGATAGGAATTGAAAACGGCCGAGTGACCCAAATGATTATAATGATTTTTATACTACTTCCTTTACTAGATATGAGACTGTAAGTCTTCACAAAATGTCATAAATAAATAAATACGATTATCTCTGTCTACACCATATAAAAATGCACCCAAGGACTAACCCCGGTCAGTGTAGGACTATTGTAGGAAATGAGAACAAAAGGTACCGGGCTATTGGGATGAACTGCTAGTAGAACTACGGATTGGGCATCATGAGGACTATGACATCTGCCCGTCGCAATGTTCAAGGAACATGGAAAGAATGGGCCCCTAAAAATGCCGTATAAAATTGGTGACGGGCAACATGGCATAACATGGTGAATAGCTAAGAGGTGTGGAGAGGTGGGTTGCAGGTTCACCAAAGCTACTTCTGTGTTATTATTATTGTTACCATTTAAATACAGGCTTTATGTTTTGGAATGGTACTGTGAGAGTTATACGAGTAGTTAACATTATAAATTAAAGGTAGAAAATAAAAGGGGTCGCATGACCAAAACTAATATTAACACAGGCCATGTAATGTTTTACTTGTTTAGCGATGCTGTTTATGAGCCGTAACACGAAACGAGAAGTTAAACTAACAAAACTAGAGCACAATTCATATTTAAATCAGTTGTGAATCGAAATTCAACTGCGAATGTCATCCCGTGTTTCACAGACAATGTTTTGTGAATGCAACTGCTGGAGTGATCTTCGCTTTCAGATCATAGACTAACTGGTTACACTATAATACAGCCCTAACTGGTTACACTATAATCAAGCCCTAACTGGTTACACTATAATCAAGCCCTAACTGGTTACACTATATAATCAAGCCTGTAATATAACAAATTTAATAAAGTTCCAACCTAATATTATACGGGCAGATATTATATCATTAAATACAACTACATCTCATGGGGAGTTTGTTGAATGGTTGGTTGCCTTTGAAATGATAAAATTACATTTAACATTGTAATAGAAAAAAATCGTGTATTTAAACATCAATAAATGATTCTGCTTTTGGCTACAGGGGAAACAAATATTATTGTTGGTACCTCATCTCTCTCCCGAATCACTGCAGGAACGGAGAAAGAATACAATTTTCTGCGTTAGGGTGGCATGTCGTAAGAAGCGACAAAACAATCCACAGCCAGATGGTGGCATTTGCCCGTCTGGATGGCTACCATCCATAATCTAGAGTATGTTTAACCATACCAACCCCCCATAACCATCTTCAGTTGTGTTCCGGCATTCCGTGCAGGAACGGAGAAAGAATGCAATTTTCTGCGTTAGGGTGGCCTGTCGTAAGAGGCGACTAAACAACCCACAGCCAGGTGGTAGGGTATTTGCTCGACTGGATGGCGACCACCCCTGGTCTAGAGTATGCCGCCATAATAACCTTGTGTTGTTGGATTTGCATGGATTTTATGCGCTTTTCATCATCACATCATCACCACTCATCCATCGGTTAGATAATTTTTCACTGAAGGTGGTATATATATATATAAAACTAACTAAGTTTGTATGTAACTAAAATAATATTTATTATAATTAACATCAAAAACCTATGCACAGACGAATATGACAATTTCATAAAGTTTCCGCTTTTGTGTGAATATCTACGTACACTAGATATATTTTTCAAACGAACTGAGCTTATAAGTCGCATAGTAAAATCTTTACTATATTCTAGACTTATGCCCGCGGCTTCGCTTGCGTTAATGCTACCCTATGGGATACAGTACGTTTTGTCGGGATAAAAAGTAGCGTATGTTCTATTCCAGACTATTATAATCTATTTCTTTATGAAATTTAATCCCAATCCGTCCAGCCGTTCTGGCGTCATTGACCAACAAACATTCACCCTTTTCCTTTATATTTTTTGTATGGATATCAATCAATAAACAGTATAAAAAACAATTATTTTGAGTGAAGAAAATGTTGCTTATTAGTATTTAACTCTTTAATTTAATGGCCCTTTAAGAACTCTGAGTGAGAAAGGTCATTTGACAAATTTGTCGCATGTGAACGCATAAATTCAAGGTGTATCAAGGGCATATTATTATCTTGATGTAGCGCTTTGTTTATATCTTGACATTATTATTACCCTCAGCCACGAACAAATCCACTCGTATTTCACCAGAAAACTTATTTTTCACAAATACCTTAGTATAAGGTATAAAGAAAAAATCACAACTTTAATTGGTGTGTGTTAAGTTTGTTTTATTATTATTTTATTTTGAAAATGAAAATGTATATGTTCAAGTATGTTTTTATTAAAATGGAATCTTGCACTTTACTTATTGAATGTCATGAGTCTACCTTCCATCCAGATCAATTTTACTTACTGCTAAAGGAGAAGTAGCCGCGCACTATACTCCCCAATAACATATTGCTTGGCATCTGGGTGAAGGGTCGGATGCAGAAGGCAGCTCTCTTGGATGGAAACGGCCTATATTGTGAGAAGAGTCCTTATCTCTGGAGCCTTAAACACCGGTAGCCTGTACTCTAGGCTCCACTTTCGGTGGAGATCATTTTTATATTTTTTTTAACAAATAAAAGATATCTATAATGTTATAAAATTCTAAATATGCCGTGTCTGTACATAAAGCTATTAACGAATAGACTATATAAATGATGGAGAACACGATGACATTTTTTTAGATTTAATGTCTATTTGTTCGGGATTCACGTAAAAACTACTGTGCCGATTTCGATGCAGTTAAATTTGCGCTACATTTTTAGCCCGGAAATTTTTCTGGGAATGATTTGAAATAGCCAGATTGAGAAACAATTAGGAGTCCAATGCGATTTTTTCACTGATCGATATAAAATTTTATATATAATAATAAAATGCATGATATTTTTAATCTTGGGAGTCCTTCGGGAATTTTCCCGGAAGCGGTTTGTAGTTCTTCGGGTGCGTAAAAATTAGCTTATTCCGACACAGTTTTCACTAAAACTATAGCTTACATTCTGTTTTAAATGCTGTGTCCCGGGAATCCCGCGGGAATTTCAAGTCAAGCGTGGATGAAGTCACGGGCACTTCCTACTGTATAATAAAAATATATAAAAAATGAAATAAATTTGTGATAATAATAACAACAGCCAATAAACGTCCCGCGGCTGGGCTCGAGTCTCCCATCTATAGGGCAACGGACAGTGTAACCCCGCCACGCTTGTCCAAGGCAGATTTGACACATCGGTTACTCGTTTTCCAGGTTTTATCATCATATTTTCCTTCACCGTTAGCAGATGGTAATTGTAACAATATGTACATTAGGTCAGAAAACTGCCTAAGTGGTGCATGCGTTCCGGCCAAGATTCGAACATGCGCCCTTTGTGTTTCAGACACGTGTTCTTGCCACTAAGCTGCCACAATTTCTATGTATTTATATTCTATACTAGGGTTTACCCCGCGGCTGCGTTGGTGTCAACCTCTAGTGCGTACCTTTTGTGTAAAGAGCAGGCGGTACAGGTTATATTGTATTAAATTTTTATGTATTTGTAAGCATCTTATACCTATTTTTGTAAAGATAATTCCCCCTTATTCCCGTGAAATTCTATATATATTATCTATTGAACTCTATCAGATATCCAAAAAACAGACAAATTGCGGTTTTCATTTAAACTTGAGCTTTTATTTGGAAAAGCACAAACAAACTTTTCAATTTTATTTATAGACATTTCGATTTTGTGTCGATAATGACGTGTAAGTGATTTTTAGTTTGAAATTTAAGAATAAATTTTTTGAACAATTATTTTTATATTTACTATATAGGTATACATGTAAGTATGAAACTTGATAGACGATTGTTTGCCCGTAACTGGCAGTATTTTTCTAAGTAAATTTAAAGTTCTTAATTGGATTTTTCCAAGACAACCAACTTAAACTCAATTATCGGACGACGGATTGCACCTGCCCTATTCATTTTTTCAACTGATGTCCTCAGACAGTTGCTATCGATCTTTCAGTTTACCATCTATCTTTTACTTAACGAAAGTATTTATATCAGTTCAACAACAGTGATTTTTCTTACAGTTGTCTTATAAATGTATATAATCAGTAGAAAGCGATAATACATCGTTTAACAATTTCTTAGGGTTTCATAACCATTTAGATAAAAATAGACCACAGTCTGTGTACTAAATGAATTTAGTAGAAATATGTGATCTATATGCTGCTATACAATACTGTAATGAAACCACGAAAAAATAATGG
This sequence comes from Dendrolimus houi, assembly GCA_039645545.1. NCBI lineage: Eukaryota > Metazoa > Arthropoda > Insecta > Lepidoptera > Lasiocampidae > Dendrolimus > Dendrolimus houi. Next base: position 25,177,767 of record CM077123.1, on the reverse strand, counting down.
TTAGGGGTAGCCACCATACATGTAACCTAGGGTTAAAGGATTTATTTCAGTGTAAATAGTCGTGTGTAAAAGCCACATTTTTTTTTGCTGGAGACAGCAGACAGCCTGACGGTCCAAATGTGATGGAAATTGATTACCGTCGCTTATAAACATTTGCAACACTAAAGGTGCTACCAATGTGCTGACGGACTCGTAGATGGCGCTGGTACCTGGCCACTAATACCGCAACACAACTCAAGGTTGTTATGGCGGCATACTCTAGCCCAGGGGTGGTTGCCATCCAGACGGGCAAATGCCCTACCACCTGGTTATGGGTTGTTTTGTCGCCTCTTACGACAGGCCGCCTGGCTGCAGGAATTTGTATTCTTTCTCCGATCTTGCACGGATATTATTGTTACAACTTAAGCTCCGACAAAAACAAAATCCACCTGCATATATAAAACAAAGCACATTTATTACCTGCCGGTATTTAAACTAATTGTAACTCCTTTAAGACCGCGTTCTTTTGTTTACTTTGTGTTTAAAATGTGTGATTAGAAAACAGCCCATTGTTATTGTACTCTTTTATGGCAGTTTACGACCGAGTCATTAGCCAGGTGTGGAGGATTAAGCCGACTTAGATACGGGGGCATAGCATTAGTGCAGTATAAAACGATGGTCTGATGGAGGGGGAGTCAGTCGAGCGAGAACCACGAGCGAAGCGAGACGTGTGTACTACAATCGGGAATGTAATAAGTGACGGACTTTGCGCGTGTTATTGAATTACGACCTTCTGCATTACGTTTGAACTTGTTGTGTACGGTAACATTTGTACCTGTGTTATACGTGTTTGTACAGTTCTAATAAACTCTATAGTAATTCTATCGGCATTTTAATTCGAGTCCCGTAACTCGTAACATTATTATAAAGAAACATTATAAAGAAATTCCAAATATTTTTTTTTACAATTCGATACAATTTATCACACAATTGACATCAAGATAATACATATATTCTTTCAATTCAACATACCAATATCCATAAAAAGAGCGTGCTTTTAAATACCCTACTATCATCTTACTTTGATTCGTGCAGGAATGGAGAAAGAATACAATTTCCTGCGGCCGGGCGGCCTGTCGTAAGAGGCGAAAAACAAACCACAGCCAGGTGGTAGGGTATTTGCCGGACTGGATGGCTACCACCCCTGGTCTGGAGTATAACGCCATAACAACCTTGAGTTGTGTTCCGGCATTAGTGACCGGGTTCCAGTCTTCCTTAAGAGAGCATCAGCGCATTTGTATCACCTTTGGTGTTGCAAATGTCCATAGGCGATGGTAACCGCTTTCTATGAAGTGGGCCGTCTGCCTGTCTGCTGAACTCCTGCAATAAAAAAGAAAAACGATTTTGCCTAAGAAATAATTATAATTATTGTCTAAACAGTAACTAATAAACTATTTGACATTACAACGCAGTACATCTATAGGAATACAAGGAAACTGTGAAGTTTTTTATGACGAAAGTAATCTGTAATGATTTGGTTGCCAAGTACAGATAAATTAGCTTCGAGACGTTTTGCGTTTTTAGTAGTGTACTGACAGCACATAAATAAATAAACTAATACTTTTTATATATTTTTGTAGGCAGGTACTTAACTAATAATATTAAACGATATTAAAATAAGAAATATTAATATCAAACATAATTTTTAATACTATATTTCAATGAAATTTAAATTTCAAGTTTAGAAGTCCTGTAAATATACAAATACTACTATAAACGCAAAAACCTCTCGAAGCTGATTTGCCATAGTTCAAATTCTCCAAAGAGATTCTATAACAGCGTTTAGAGCAGGGATTCCCAAAGTATTTTGGGCAAGAGACCCCTTTTTCTAAATGAACTGATACCTCAGACGCCCATAGCCAAATTACTTTAAAAATCCTACATCTAGCTTTTTCGTATTGATTCCAAATACTTCTCTGTTTATAAACTTTGGGGTTCGTTAAGTGAGTAGACTTGAAATCATTTTCTCGACAAAATTTAACAAAATAAATAGACATAAAATTCAGTAATTATCAAGTGTAATTAATAATTATTAATACAACTTCCTTCCTACTAAAATATTAGTCTTTCTTATAACAAATTCGTACACGTAACACAACTTATGCAGTATCTTGAAAGTTTCAAATAAGAACTTGTGTTAATTAATAGGGGTCAATTTATAGAACTCGTCGACCCCCAAAATCAGTTTTCGTTTATGTCGGCCTCTGGGAAACCGATTGCGATCCTAGGAGGTCGATATTGACCTCTTTGGGAATCCTTGATTTAGAGATTGGATTCCAAAATCATTGTACTGAAAAAAATCAAACATAAAAAAGTAATCACACACATTTGTATCGTAGCTACAAATATATGCTAAAATATTTCAAGCCTCTATCAAGCCAAACCAGTGAACCGTGAAAATTATAATAGCCGATAGGCCGATGTGCATTTCAATTATCGGCTTCCAGACAAACGCACCGCTGCATTTGAACGTTTTGGCATTAATTTGACAAGGATCACTGACCTACATCATAATTATTTGTCTCTTTTATAGATAGCTATTGATCCTGCTTTGATAAAAATTGAAGGAGTAAAATGGTTTCATGTCAGTAATTTCTTCCTAAACCATGAAACGGAGTTCGTAAGCGATTTTCACCATCAGATAGATTATTTTTTAATTGAAGGCTTATACTAGGAAATGCGTGTGACTTTGTCCTCGTTTGTCTTGAAATTCCCGCGGGATTCCCGGAGTACAAAGTACTGCAGCTTTTAAAAAAGAAGCTTTTAAAAGCTATCGTTTTAGTGAAAATCGTGCCGGAATAAGCTAATGTTTATGCATCTCAACCGAACCGCTCTCTTGAAAATTCCCGCGGGATTCCCAGGATAAAAAATATCACACATTTTATTACATAAAATTTGCTGTCGATCAGTGAAGAAATCACATTGGAATCCGACTTCTATTAATCTGGCCATTTTAAACCATTCCCAGAAATTTTCCCATGGGATTCCCACGATAACAAGTCACGTAGATTTTAAGTCTAAGAATTTGCTGTCGATCAGCGACAACCGCATCGAAGTCGGTCCAGTAGTTTTTACATGAATCCCGAACAAACAGATGAAAAATCTAAAAAATTGCATCGTGTTCTCCATCGTTTATATAGTCTATTCCATTTGTTTTTTTTAAATAGCTTCAATGTACAGACATTATTTTAATACTGTTTATGACCCTTAAATAAATATATATAAAAATAAAACCTAACTAAGTTTTGATGTAAGACAAATAGAGTTACTTTCTACCTCTAGAGTCTGGATCCCGGCGTAGACGCGATAATGACGCTGGTAGAAAAAGAAATCACTTTAAGTTGTTTATTTACACTAAGACAGTTCTTACAGAAGTAAAATATTACGTTTACATAGTATTTTTACTATTTTATCTTAAATATTAATTTCAAGTCAAGGCCATGACGTAACACTGCGAGGTAATCACTTTTGTAGGCAAACGCACGTCGGGCGTTTTCATAACTAAAATATTGATATTGTTCAAAACACTTCTAATGACACCTCCTACATATATATATACACTTATATACGTAGAATTCTTTTTGTCTCTCCCTTACATGTATAAAGGCTCCGTATTTGTTCCAAGGGCTATGAGACCCTAGAAAATGGCAAATATATTTTAAGTCTATTTCAAAAGTACTAACTACTTATGTCGTCCCATGTCTTAATACAAAGTATGTACGTATCTCACAGAGGATTAGCTACATATGTATATCTTAAGAGATAGAACGTCTCTTGACTTCCGCTCCACTGGTTTGAGACACAAATACAGGATGCAGCGATACTCAGTACTAGTGGTTCTCTACGTTTAAATAGTATACCCAATATAGAACAAGTTTTACGGCCGTCTGGGGTTGCACCTTACAGTATATTAAGGATAGTAAATGCCACTTTATTGCGGCTGCAGTAAACTTTAACAGCGACTTTATAGTCTCATGTGCACGCGTATTAAATTATACGAATTTAGTGATTGTAGTCTATAATAGACCATTAATTAAAACAGTCGTGGTGTCGATTTAATTTAAATTGAAACAACTCCAGCCGACGTTTCAATCCCGCAAAGAGCCAGATTGACATGAATATCAATGAAAGTATTTAAATACATAACAGAGAATGAAACAATACAATCAATTTTTGAATAATTAAGCGATTTGTTTGCGGCCGACTTTGATTGAGTTTGACTAACAATAACAAGTATCGGTAAATATAAATAAGTACATTGATTTATACTTGCTTTCTGGGAATAAGTTAATTAAATAAAATAATCAATATGCGAAGGCATATTTCAATTAAGCGTTTCTGAATTTTCATATTTCTAAATTTCAATTTAAATGCTTACATATAATCGAATACAATAAAAGAAAACTAGATTTATTTGTATTGTATTCTACACATAGTCCCTCAGGACTATAAGTAGAATACTGTAATACTAATTTCAGTAATGTCAATTTTACATGTAAATAATATTAAATGTAAATGCTATTTACATTCAGATCTTCTACTTCGGAGGCTAAGATTTTTTGGTTTTGTAATAAATTGTAGTTGATATAGATTCCCGTTTGACCGGTCTTCAGCACCCTTAAAAATAACATTATTGTCACGCATATCATCCCCCCTCCCGTCAAGGCAACATTTCTTAGAGTTTTTGAAGTGAAACTTCTTTATAATTCGTTCGTTGTAATTTAAAACCCGATGAAACGAAAAACCGACACTAAAAAGAGACAAACAACACATAAATCTATAGGACTAATCCTGCGAGAAAATGAGATAGAATACATTATATTTAATCATTTAAACACTGTGCTCATACAGATCGAGTTGGAGATGTTTTGAAATTTTTCGTTGATCTGATACTTCAAATATCGTGTTTTAAAGCTTATATAATATAAATAATAGCAGCCCATAAATGTCCCACTGCTGGGCTCGGGCCTCCCACTATAGGGGAACGGACAGTATACCCGCCACGCCCGTCCAAGGCGGCTTGGCAGGTTTGACACATCGGTTATCGCGATGTGCAGGTTGCATCACGATGTTTTCCTTCACCGTTATTAGCACGTGGTAATTGTAACAATATGCACATTAGGTCAGAAAACTGCCTAAGCGGTGCATGCGTTCCAGCCAGGATCGAACCCGCGCCCTTTGAGCTTGGGACGCGTGCGCTAGCCATTACGCTACCACGACTTAAAGCTTAAATATACCTATATTATAACGATATAATATATGAAATGTGACCTCACAAAATACAGAATCCCTTCCACCCCTTGTCACATTTTCACGTGTGAAGTGCTATTGCCACGCCGTAGTTAGGGACACCCACTAAAACCCCTGTCCAGTCCTCTAACGTCCCTTGTCTGGTCTGTGGCCTCACGCGCATTCATCTCCACCCCGGACAGAAACATTTGTTAGAGCTACCCTTTCCACTAGGACTTATTGCACCTGCCTAGCTGTTCCCATAAAATACAGACATGGCAGCGTAGGTGACTCTTAGAATTTGTTTACTGTTTCGAACACGAAGGTTGCCGCGGATGTGGGAGTTACTCACATGATTCTTTTGCGTGACTCCAGATATGTCACTCCAGAGATGAAGATGTAGCATATTCATCTCTGTGACAAACTCTTGTGATATTGCACTTCGATATTAGTTCATACTTCAGAAATATAAATTCAAAAGCGCAAGCTGAACATGGAAAAGCAATTAGGTATTACCTTCCCAGAAGTTGACTCAGGATTAATCCAAAATGGAAACGTAGATATGAATGAAGTTAGTAGAGTAGAACGTCATTAATATTAAAATAGGGCATCCAGTTTCCAGGACATTCTACGCTCTGAACCTTGCGGTAATTTTAATTAATTCTCTCCGAGATTAGCTCATTGTGTGAGTATAATGAGTTTTGTATTCATTGTTGACTTATTTTATAACTAGATATAATTTCAATTAATAAATTGCGTCGAAATTCATATTTTTTTTAAATAGACAAATAACCAATTTGTATTTTCCACAGATATGTATTATCTAAATATAATGAATTGAAATCCACGTATATAGTGACTCATCACGATATCTCAGGAACTATAATACCTATAGACTTGAAATTTGGCATGGTACCTTCCTTTCGCCAAGTAGAGGTCAGCTAAGAACGGGTTTTACGACACGCGAAGCGGCTGGGTATCAGCTAGTAAGTAATATAAGCCGTTAATTTAAAAAATACAATTAAAAATTTAAATTATAGACTGTGTAGCAAATCACTGCCACATGGGAGCATGCTCAGAAAGCTGGCTGCATTGGCGCGCTGTATAGCGATGCTTATTTGTTGTGCGAAATATGAAGAACAGAGATGTGACTTATCTACGATACAAGTATCTGAAATACAGATACAAGATACAAAATACGTATTTTCATCTTGTATCTAGATACTTATTTATATATTGTTTTATTTTATATATATTATCTAGATACTTTTTAAAAATGTATTTTGAATCTTGTATTTAGATACCATTCGTCAAGTATCTTATTTATATTATTATATTATATTATATCTTATTTAGTATTTAGTACATCCTTTTTTGCTAAAATAGTTTTAGTCATAATTACCTATGCATTTTTTACATTTACTATGCCACCATATAGTGAAAATAAAACTTAACGCGACTTTTAAATATAAATCAACCTATCGAAAGACATCTCCATGTGGAACCCGATGGAACTCTTATTATAATTCTATACGAGATCTTTTAGCAGTACAGGAACTTCTCAGTGAATTCATGAAAATGCAGAAATTACCTCTGTTGAAGGAAAATGAAATACACTTTCTAAATGAATATTTGGACTGTTCAAAATTAATAGCAGAAGGTTGCAAAAGGAAGCAAGGAGGTAGATATTTGCTATGATTGTCAGCAGTGGATAGCTGGATAAGCGGGGGTCCATAGGCGAACTTTCTTCCGCACCATGTGGTATGGGCATCTCCAGGGATCTTAATTTAGGCTAACTAGAAGTTCCTCCCATGCCATCGATTTGGCTGCCTAGTGGCTTTTTGAAACACTTTCTTGGTGTCTCTGTACCCCTCGTATAAACTCGTCTCTACAATCACTGCGTAGTCATCCTTTCCATCAATTCATCCATCAATAATGCTTTAAAAAATACACCCAAAATAAAAGAGAATATTTCATCAGACAGGTGTTGTCCACGGTTAAACATAATTCTTCACAAGCATGCACCACGCATCACGACTTTCCATTTTCATAATTCAGCCCTGCCAGCAAACTTGTGTAGGTAGTCAGTCCCCCGCACTAGAGGACCTCCTAATCTTTATTTGCCAAGACACTGTCTCTACTCCACTCGTCTGCTTTATCGATTCTTGGTTCTACGTCAGATATGAGAGCTCATTATCACTTCAGGCCACTGATTTTACGACATCTTTATTTTATATTTAGTTCATTTTTTCATAAAACATAAATTTTACAATTATATTCAAAATGAGATTATGTTAATGTTGATATATGAGTATTTTTTAGCTTTTTTGAAGACACTTAAGAAATATCATAGAATTGTGCTTGATTTGTTTTTAGTCAACTTGCTTTATCTCTCTTTTCTTTCATTTTATCCCGATTATTTGGGGTCGGCACAATATGTCTTCCACATACCTCTATTCTGAAATACATCTTCTGTCACACCACAAATTATCATATCATCCTTCCTATGCTATTCTATCATCCTGTTTTGGTCTACCTTTACATTTGTACCCATCCATCTTCTAGTTTAACATTCTTTTTGTCAAGTGACTTTCAACCCTCCTCATTACATGCCCATACCACCCTAATCTCCTTCCTCTCAATTTTTCAGTCACGGGTGCAATTTTCAAAGATCCCCTTATGTACTCATTTCTCACCTTATCCATTCTTGTAAAACCACAGATCTATCTCAACATTCTCATCTCAGCTGAGTGGAGACGTTCGTGGTTTATCACTTTAGTGGCCCAACATTTGGATCCGCATAGCATGAGTCGTATGACAGATTTATGTGTTTGACCTTTTAGTTTCAGTGGCATTAGTACTGTTACGAGTGCGGGATTCAAATTAAAATGCCGTTGGAATTATTATAGAGTTTATTAGAACTACCCAAACACAGGTACAAATATAACCGAACACAACAATTCCAAACATAATGCAGAAGGTCGTAATTCAATAAAACGCGCAAAGTCCGTCACTATTAGATTCCCGAATATACACACGTCACGCCCGTATCATAGTCGTAGCCCAACTGCTCCCTCTCTCCATCAGGCCATCGTTTTATACTGCACAAATGCAAATAATGCCCGCCCGGCAACGTAGACCGAATTTCCTAGAATCAGCTTGTACTTTATAATCCGTAACACCTGGCTAATGGCCTGCAAGCGGCCGTTAACGAGACTAATAGGCTGTTCGTCAGAATACTAGAAACGTATGCCAATAAATAAGTAAACAAACGAAGACAATCATAAAAGGATTACAATTAGTTCAAATGCCGACGGTAATAAAATGTGCTTTTACAGACTGTACGTGGAATTTGCCTTTGTCGAAGCCTAAGTTGTAACAGTACTATAATCGCCCCTGACGTTCTGATCTGGTTTTTGCGGCGTGAGTAAGGGTCGATTTGCGTTGCGTTCAATTATTTCACTCTAACCATTGCCTATCGCAAGTTAAATACTTTTTATAGTGAAGAAAGGTAACTAATTAAACAAAAACTTGATTTATGTACAAACTGCCAGCAATCGGCTTAACTGATTAATTATTTGAGCTTATACCAATTTATTTATAGATTTTTGTATGCCTATCCAATAGTAATTATGTCTATATAATAGTAAATATTCCCTGTGGTAAAAATTGTTATCTCCAACCTAAATGTTAAACTTTGTTCTCCTAATCTCGCGGATATTTTGGCTTTTCCTTAGTAAAAAGTAGTCTATAATATTTCTATTCCCTAAAATATCTATGTATTAAAGTAAAGGTAATGGAAAGGCGACTATAATAGGTTTTAGATAACAATCAACATACAAAAACTTAAGGTACAAATATACTCTAAAGTTATACATTATGTAATAGATCGCTGTCAGAAGGAAGCGTGGAAATATCAGAAGGCTGGCTGCATTACCACGCTGTCTGGCAATGTTATGTGCGAAATATGATCTTACACTTTTAAATAAAATTATATTTAATTGTGTAACAGTTAATATTCCTTTAAAAGAGGCTAGACTTTATCCAAACAAATTTAGGTCTAGCTTTACATTGTGGCCGCAGACGTACGATCACCATGGCGGCCGTTCGCAAATGATCGGCAAACGCGCCGCTGCTAATCGGGGCCCCCGTGTTTCCCTCCGCGCATACCTCGCCTCACCTCACCACGGCACGTGTAATCGCTCGAGTGCGTTTATTATTATTAAATGTTATATTTTGTTTAGCACCTAAATGTGTGCTGTATTATAAAATATTAATCGGTATTATTACCAAATAAATAAGCATTCCTGAACTGCAATTCAAACTCACAACAGTATTTAATTTCCACGTGAAGACCTCCAAAACATAATTAATATTAGTGTGGATAACTACGAAATGGGCAAAATTATTATTACATTGTCATGCAACTGTTAGTACGATAATATTTCATTTGAATGATTAAAAACATACATAACCTGTGTTTTCTTACGAGATAATCTTTTAAATATTTTTTTAGTTAAATTGTGTGTATATGGTTAATTTAAAACATTTTCTACATTAATTTAAGTTAATTAAGGACCGATTTTTTCAATCATCAGATAAATGTTATCAGTCGAATAAGTTACAACTTGACTGTGTGCGCGCGGAACCCGCAGGTAAAGAAAACCCGCATATTTGATACACACGAAGCCGCTGAAGCTAATAGTGTATAATTTTCTTGCCTTCAGTTTTTGTGAAATTGTTAGTCTAATAACAAAAATTAATTAATTAATTAGATAGTTTCACCCAGACCCTCGTCGACTAAGCACGTCCACCTTGGATTTTCAGACGCAGACATTACACATGCACGGAAACAGAAACCCCCTTAATCAAACATTCAAACAATAACAATCACTTTGCAGGGCGGCCGCCATTTCTTTTTTTCAACAACTCACTGCGCTTGCCAAAGATCTTATTATTTCTTACATGTGACTTTTTAACACCATAAACGAATCCGACGACAAAATGGCGACGTCTTCCAAGTTGTAAGGGGAAATTGGGGGGACAGAGATAGATATACTTACATACTATTATACAAAAAGAGAAGGAATATGTATCAAGAATGTATATTAAAGTTCGAACAAGAGATGGCGACATCATAACTGGACTACATTAAATAATAAACAATGACTAAATTAAAAAATGAAAAATTTTGACTTAAAAGCTCAAGTGGTACGTACGTAACAAACCGGGTTGTACGGATACTTAGCCTCTAGGATCATTTATCATTTACCGTATTGGTGTCCGTCTGTTATTATTTTAAATTAAATTGGTTAAATGTCTATTTAAGGTTCCAATCCAACAAAATTTATTCACAACATTTTAATATTTTTTTACAGTTTGTAATCCGTCTGTATGCCATTATGAATTTGAAATAAAAAATTCAACAGGCTTGTGTGAATTCATTTGTTTGTGACAGCATGTCTGATCTGGGAATGTACTACTGACACTCTCATGCCGGAATATTCAGAGTGATAATAATTTTAACGCATTTTTAATGAAAACATAATTCGAATCTGTTTTTTCTGTAATAGTAGTTATGTAACTATGACATAATTTTTGATATTAACTATGATATTATTTTATACTAAGATATGCCCGCAACTTCTTCCACGCTTGACTTGAAATTCCCGCGGAATTTTAGGGACACAAAGTATCATAGCATTTTAAAAAATGTAAGCCATCATATCGTGAAAACTGTGTTGGAATAAGCTAATTTCAGTGCACCTGAACAATTAGAAACCGCTCTCGGGAAAATTCCTGCAGGATACCCGGGATAAAAAATATCACACATTTTATTATATAAAATTTGCTATCGATCAGTGAAAAAATCACATTGGTATTAGATTTTTTTAGTCTGGCCATTTTAAATCATTCCCATAAAAATTTCCGCGGGATTCCCAAAATGAAAAGTAGCTCTTAAGTCTAAGAATTAGCTGTCGATCAGCGAAAAACGCATCGAAATCAGCCCAGTAGTTTTTATGTGAATCCCCAACAAACAGACAAGAAGTCTAAAAAAAAAATCGTATTCTCCATCGTTTATATACACTATTTCAGTGGTTTTTTTTTAATAGCTTTATAGTGTACGGACACGGCATGCTTAGAATTGTATAATATTAATAAGATTTAAATGTCATTCTCTGATTTATAGTGTGTTCATAAATGATCGTTCTAAATATCTTTGTCTGTTAGTCAGTCTGAAAGTTTGTCTCTAATATACCCCAGAACGATTCAACGGATTTCAAAGGAAATGTTACGGATTTTAAAAAATATTAGCAAATATTTACTTTGTGTTGTTTTATTTCGTTGTCCTGCACGGTTCAGAAGACATTAATAGAAATTCCAAGTCTTGCGCGAACTAAGTACCATTACTTCCCAATTTCCGTGGAAAACCTATTAGTAAGCACTTCTATTATTTTCTATTCTCCCTACTTATATTCGCTTCAATAAATAGCCCGTAGTGTAAAAATTCCAACATGATTCGTTGTTTACTTTAATAAAACGCATTCTTACATTCCTCTACTGTGAATCTGAGAGTCGTAATACATTATGCGGCGCACTAAGACAATTCGCGTCTGACTTACAAATGCAATATGAATACTCTACGTTTCAATGAGAATAGCAAATTTTGCATTCGAGTCTGACTAACAATGTTATGACTTCTGAGGTGGAACTGGATGGTATGTGGCTCTTGGAATATTTGCATTCAAATGTCTAATATTATTTGATATTATTATTAAAAAATAATGCCTCTTGTTTCCAAAGCAAATAATAAGTGACCTATTACATAATATGCTCCTATTCCAGACTGGGATATAGACAACTTTTTAAAAATAAATGATTATAATGAAACTTTTATATATGTAATTATCAAATCGTTCTACGATATCAAGTTAAATCTTTTTATAAATATAACCTAAAAAGAAACTGTATATTATACACACTCACACACACACACACACGCAAAACACACACACACACATATATATATATATATATATATATATATATATATATATATATATATATATTAGGTGGGTCAAAAAAATTTTTTTACAAGTGATATAGAGAAATGGGTTGCTAGATACCTTAAAAAATTCTCACCAAATATGAGCTCTTAATTTCAATAGGAAGGTCCTCCGCATTACAATTGTCGATTTTTTCCTTAGTCCAATAGAAAAAAAATCATATCTCCCTTAGTAATTGATTTAGCAGCAAAAGTTGTTACACTTTTTTGTAGGAAATCGAACGTTCTACAAAAAGGTCTCTTACATTTGTATCGTAAATGTCACCATTTAACAAATATTGAAGATTAAAGTTTGATTATTTTCAGACAAATTTCTTTTTTGCTTATGAGTTTTGTAACTCGTGAACAAATAAAGTTTATAAAATGGGCTATATATTTTTTTTGTAGGAAATTGTACGCTCTACAAAAATGGTATCTTATACTTATAATTTTTACAGTTTTTGATAATTAATTCAGAAAATTCCGTTTTAGTTTATAGCAACCAATATATCCGTGTCACTTCTAAAAAAAAATGTTTTGACCCACCCTATATATATATATATATATATATATATATATATATATATATATATATGTGTGTGTGTGTGTATAATTATACATACAAATAAAAATAAAAATAATACCGTACAAACAAAAATCCCTAACAAATATCTAGTCTTACACAAATTAAAATTTTATCTGTACAAATTCATTTTGCCTTATGTTTTTAAATCACAGACATACACTTAAATTTTATTAGTATAAACCTTTTTTAGTCAAAAATGTACCCTTTATGTTTCTTACAAGCAATACATAGACATATGATACACATAAACACACACACACACACACACACTAAAGCTATTACTTTATCCTATCTTCTCTCCTCTATCACATTCGTCTTATCTCACTTCTCTATACTATTCTAAAGGCTGGCAACGGATTAGCATCGGCTCTGGTGTTGCAAACGTTTATAGGCGCCGATATCCATTTCACTTTAGGTGCCCCGTCTGCAGGTTTGTGAGCTTCAGCAGCAAACAGAATATTATTTCGTATCGTATATGTTTAAAACATTACACAATATCATTGACGCTAGACCGTCGTGTGCGCGAGCCGAGCGAATACATCGATTTGTAGGCACCCGGGCACGGTCGAGCCCGTATTCCGCACGGTGTACCTACCTAGGTTTGTCAGATGTGTTGGAAAAAAAAACCAGACAAGTTTTTTTTTATTAACATATATATTTAACGAAAATTAAATTTTTAGTTTCTAAATTTGCTTTGAAAGCTCGAGGCGCCTCGAGGCGACCCTGGAGCTCAAATCAATATAATGATTATAGCATGGCTCTACCACGTCAGATGTCCTTCATCGTCAGCACGTGGTAGTTATAGCAATATGCGCAATAAGTCTGAAAACTGCTCAAGTGGTGCGTGCTTAAGATTGGAAACCAAATTTTCTTTCAAAACGCGAATTTGAGACTCGCGAGCGTTACCCACTAAACTACCACGGCAATATAATCGTCAAATAATTCATTAGACCGTAATTTTGTCTAATATATTTCTACTATTATATAAATATCGAATTAAATAATTACAAAAATTTAATTTCTCTTCATACTAAATACACCATGCAAATTAATTTGTTAGCAAAACCGTTGGCAGATTTATCAGTAGCCAGTCAAAACGTCATTCCTACGTATTTTGTCCCAGAAGGGTTGAGACTCAGAAAAGGATATCTAAACGAGTGGTACGTCATAAAAGGGCGATATTTTCCGTATCGTATATCCTTTTGATGATAGCGACTGCAGAATTCGTATAAAAATGTTTTTTCTTCGGGATATTTTATAGTTATATAGATAGGTGTATGTAAATATAGATATACATATGAAACGTTTGTGTGAATATAACTGTAATATTATCTTAATAAGGTCATATATTGCTGGGCTAGGGTCTTTCAAGTTTAGGAGAAAATATAAGTATATTCCCATGCTGATCCAAGGCGAATTGGCTGGTTTATATTATGTTACTCGCCTGAGCGGGGGCGTCCAGCTATAATAGTTTCGCCCTCGCGCAGACGAAGTCTCCGTCGCCGTGTCCAAACGGCTGCAGGCGAAGCCCCGGGGAGGGTTCGCCCGCACTTAAGGCCGCTGGATGAGTGAGCGATGTTCTTCCGCGCTCCCCATTCTTTAGGCGTGTGTTGCTTTGTGCCCTGCGGTGACTAAGGATGAGGCCTTTTTGGCCGCAACTGCCGGGGCCTATACGAGCACGCAAGAGCCACTTTCCGCGGACCTGGCTATAGGTGCCTGGAGGGAACAAGGGGAGTTTTGGTGGTTATTTCAGCAACAGGCCGGCAATACTCCATATGCCCTCATCGTGATCCACCCACGGTGAGATATCCGTAAGTGGAATTCTTCTCATTAAAAATAATAATCTTAAGCAGTTTTTGACCTACTGTGTATATTGTTACTGCATGTTGTAACTGTAACAATACATACATACTCTACCTAACTGTAAAAAATTGTAGTGAAGGAGAAGAGAAATATTTGCACACGTTCTCCGAGGCTGGCAGTACATTGGAAGCGCCTTTGGTGTTGTAAATGTCCGTAGGTCACGGTAACTACTTCCTATCAGGTGGAACGTCATTCTATCTGTTGTATTCCAGCTATACAGAAACATAGTAAGGAAGCCTATCGATATTATTGTTGCAATCTGCCAATCCGCTTTAAACAAATGTAGCGAATATATCCGTTACTCAAAATTGGGAAGGTCTAAGCCTAGTGAGATGATATATACATAAAAGTTACACCGCTAACCCATCTGACTATACTTGTCTTTTGTAAATCCGCAATGGTCTTATTTTATTTTCTAATATCGTTTTCCCACATTTGGGCTTCGAATTAACATTTGCTCACGTAGCATACCCTCAGAACAAATACCTAGTACGATTATGTAATAAATTCAACAAGCTAGCATTGTCGGACCACTTTACTACTGAAGTGACCTATCCAATACCAGCAAAACTATGAATATTTAAATAACCATATTCATCATCAAAAAATTATTATCAGAACAAAAATTCCAGAAGTTATAACCAACAATAACTTCTTCACATATACGAATACATGGTTATTAATCAGCTGTGTGAAAATTGATCGCGTTAATGATCTAGACAAATGGTCCAATATAATACATCTAATTAGTCTTCTAACAAATTAATTCATTGCAGTAAACGGAAATTCGACGCCCCAATGGCTGGTTTCTGCAATGACGTCACACCGGGCAATGCGCTTTGCTGTATGTTACGTAAACGGTAAAAACTATAGGTATACCCTTTTCTTGAAAAACGATCTTACTATGTGTGTATTGAAGTACATTTCACCAATATATACCAGGTGTTTTTTATAAATAAATCGACAGAGTAACAGATACGTCGTTTAACTTTTCTGACGCTGGGAAATCCGTTTATGGATTTGTTGCCATGTAAATAAATAAAATAATATAATAAAAAGAATTTTATTGTCACCAAAAATATAACAATTTTCGCCTTAAAATTAAGACTGGATACTAACACCTAGACTAGGCCCAGCCTGTATCCTTAGGTGTTAGTTGCTTCCAGTGAGTTAATAACTAAATTTATGTAACAAATTAATGTTAACAACATACTAAAAATTACAACATAAATTTGGAGGTAGTTCCAAAATTGTCAGTGACGCGACTTGTTAGACATTCATATAACTTTAATTGTCTACAGAACGTGAATTCCATATGCTAGGGACTTAAGAACATTTTTTCCTCTAGTAAGTGTAGTATTTTTTAACAAAACGAGTACTACAAACTTATTTTTATTATTTATATACTGCGGAGTTTTTGGCGGGAACTGAAGAGAGATGCTGTGCCGTGCAGTTTTATTTTCTAATAAAGTGTAAAATTACTCTAAAATGAACAATAGTTGTAGGATATTGATAGTTTTTGAGTAGTAACTATGTGTTTTGGTGAGAATTGTGAACTGTATAGTCAAAAGTGGCGTTTTGAGTTGTCACAAGAACTCCGTTGAATGGCTTCAGTTGATAACCTACAGCTCAGCTAAGCTATACATAGGCTTAAGAAAATGAAGAAACTATATGCCAAGCCATAAACCTAAATAAATCTTAATTTATATATTACTTATATTATTTATAAACTTTTTAAATAAATATGCATTTGTGAACAATATGTTTACTTTACATATTTTATAGTAGTATATAATATGTGGGGATCATGGTGAGAAATTGTGGTGCTCGCCGATCTGGTCTTACTCTGGTGGAGGTAGATTGTAATTGCCGGAATTCTTACAAAACTTTTCGTGTTCCTCCCATTCGCCTAGAGCTAGGACCGTGGAGAATGGCCATCGCCAACTCCGTATAGTCCCTGGCAGGCGACAGGCGGCACGGCCTCGTCTTTACGTCGTCTAACCCCAAGCTAAGTATATTATGCTTGTTTTAAAAACGGGTATAGGTAGTTCGAAAAATCGAGAGTGGTGGGAAACAGGAATCGCGACTTTATACATCCTCTGTGGTTGAGCGGGCTGAGCCTTTGACGGCTTACCTCACTGCAACGCAGAGGCTCCGGGTTCAATTCCTGGTATGGTAAATTTCGGCAACGAATTTCTTCCATTATTTACTATGGTCTGGGTATCTGAGATCGGCCCTAGAGTAGTCCGTTGTATATTACCCATAACACAAGCGCAACTTTCTTAATTTGGCGATATACAATATGTGTGATTGCTATCCCTATTATTTTTCCGATTACGCTACATCATTATGTACAGACATATAGATTACACCTTTCATATACTTATACCAGCATAAATTCTGTGGGAGCTACGAGAGGAGGATACGACACCTATCTTTTTACCCTGTGCGGTTTTTTCTCCAAATATACGCTTGATATATTTGATATAAAACCGCACAAGGTAGAGAGATAGGTGGCGTATCCTCCTCTCGTACCTGAGCCAACAGATTTAGCTTTATAAGGTTTAATACATTTATTTCTCAAATGAATTTACAATTCATTTACAGAGAAATAACCAGTTGTTACATCTATACATATAATAAAACTGTAGAGGTCGAATTTCTGTGCAATGAAAAAAATGCTAAAAACCGAGTCAGGGGGGTGTAAGAAGTGAAATAGAACTAATTCAGATTTTTTTTAAATTTTGTTTCTTTGTTTGTCTGTTTATACCGGCTAATCTCCAAAACGACTGAACCGATTTAAATGAAATTTTGTATGGTGGTAGCCTATATCCCTGGTCAATATATAGGATACTTTTGATCCTGAAAAATTAAAGAGTTCCCGTGGGATAGTTAAAAAACCGCACCACGCGGACGTAGTCGCGGGAACCAGCTAGTTTAGAATAAAATAGAAAACACTTTATTGTTCACCAAAATAAACAATTACAGAATGAAAAATTACAATATTTAAAACGTTTAATAATTTAACCAGTTACATTTAATATAATAATAATAAATCGGCAGACAAACACACTGTAGATCCCCAAATTAAGCAAGTTACGCTTGTGTTATGAGTAATATACAACGGACCATTCTGGGGCCGATCCCTGACACCCAGACCATAGTAAATAATAGAAAGTTCGTTTCCGTGCTCCGTCCGAAATTTACTATACCAGGAATCGAACCCGGAGCCTCTGCGTTGCAGTGAGGTAAACCGGCAAAGGCTTAGCTCGCTCAACTACAGAGGCCGTCAGATATATATTAATAGTTTAATTAGTAATATACATTTAATCCTATTAGAGCATCTGTCCATTTTTTATTGCTTGACTTCAGCAGACAGACTGCCCACCTGATGGTAAGTAGTTACCATCGCCTATGGACATTTGCAACACCAAAGGTGCTACAAATGCGCTGCTGCTCTCTTAAGGGGTGCTGGAACCTGGCCACTAATGCCGGAACACAACTCAAGGTTGTTATGGCGGCAAACTCTAGGCCAGGGGTGGGGGGAGCCATCCAGACGGGCAAATACCCTGCCACCTGGAAAATATTATTATAATATTTAATGCTTTATTCGTTTTCAATTGATGTTTAGTTTATTATGTATATATCAGGGTAGTCAGGACAGTCTTAAAAAGAACAAAAACCCGTAAAGCGATTTTGAAGTATAGTTACGTATTTTTGTCAGTCAGTCTGACTGTTGATTACTAAGTAGCTTCACAATAGTAAATAGTGCAGTGCAAACAGATAGATTTATGTTAGGTTGGTTAAAAATTTTTAAATTAAAATAATATTAATTTTATTTAAGCCGTCTAAATCCTTTAGAATGTGGTTTTTCAATAGTTTTTTCAACAGTTAGAACGGTTTTGCTTCTTTAATATTTTTCTGTAGATTATTATATAGTGAGAACAGCTCTGAAGGGTTTAGGGCAAGAAAAGAACAGCAACTGGTTACTATAGTTTTAATTAGTGAACCTTATGGGTCAAATACAATAATCACACTCGACAAGCATTTTTAGAACACTTTGCCATCCCTCCAACAATTTTACAGTACAAGAAACTTAAAAATTGGCACAACCGACAGCGGAATGTAGTCATTGATAGACTATTTTAATTAAAGGGTTATGAATAACGAGAATTTAATACATTGTTGTTTGGAAATTTTAGATAATATTTTATATAAGATAAGTATTATATAAAATATTATACTTAAAGTTTTACATGTAATAAAATAAACCGAACACAGTATAAATCTATCGCGTCTGCCAACATGAAAATAAAATATAGTGAATACCGTCTATATACAATTCAGAGATTTTGAATTATTACTGTACACAAATACCACATATTAGAGATAAATATTATTACATAAAATTATGTTAAATTATAGAGAACTTACTCTATACAAAACAGGCACTAATCACCGCATAAATAAAAATATAACATATATTATTCAATTAAGGAAATGGCCGATTGTATCGTTTAGAAATAAGAGGGTACGTAACAAAATTAATTCGTTTTTATTTATAATTTATATTAATTCATTAACAAAAAACATTTGTGTCTGAAATATTTTGTTTAATTTTCTCGACAAGACTCTGTTTGTGGTATACAAATCATAGTCCTTAAAAAGAAACATGACAAGAACAACTATGCTTCTAAGTAACTGTAACAATAGTAAAGCGCCTTCATGAGTTACGTTTTTTTCCGTAGTATATAGATCCATTTAGGGTTGCCAACCGTACTTTATAATAACGTATCCTACTTTATTTTTGGTAAATATACTTTATACTTTTGCATAAAAATAAAGTGTGTGAAAATACTCTATTTCCAATAATTACTCTGATGCGTAAAATGAATTACTTATATGGATAATTCCTGAATTATTATCGGTCCAGCTTTCACTGAAAGAGTTTATTCAGTAATTAATCTAAAATGGCGAGAAGAAAGGATCAGGATATCTATAAATTTAATAAAAAAACTAATCGATTGTTTATTTAAATTTAAGTTGGGAATGTGTTAGTGTGTGCTAGAAGCACACAAAAATAGTGTCTCCAAGAGAATAAATAAATACAATTTTGAAAAATCCTTTTTTATTCTTCCAAATACTTTATTTTTTCCCTACTTAAAAAAAATGTAATACGTTATTTTTCTCAGAAATAGTTGGCAACCCTAGATCCATTATCATAGTAAAACGGTTATGACATACAAGGACAATAGGAGAGACGGTCGGATATGACTACTTTAAAAGGTTTCCGTTTTCGAGAAAGTGGGCTACGAGGACCTAAAAATAGCTAATAGTACAATTTCGTGTCCTTTCTTGCGATCGGAAAAAATAATTGAACTAAATATTGAAAGTCAAGAGTCTTCCACCGCTTCCAAAGCAATTTTAGTTATTGTTAAAGGAGAAGAAGCGACGTAACAAACTACCCAGTAACATATCTTTATTTAATTTTTTTTGTTACATGAGTTCAGCAGACAGGCAGACGGCCCGCTTGATGGAAAGCGGTTACCATCGCCTATGGACATTTGCAACATCAAAGGTGCTACAAATGTGCCGTTGCTCCCTTAAGGGAGACTGGAACCTGGTCACTAATGCCGGAACACAATTTAAGGTTGTTATGGCGGCGTACTCTAGACCATGGGTGGTATCCATCCAGTCGTGCAAATACCCTACCGCCTGGCAAAATATTATTTTATTATTTATTATTATTGGTCTTTTCTTTAGTGTATTTTGAATTAATACAAGGTTTATCAAACTAAATAATCACTGGAAGAGCTTGTTAGCGATCGTATTATTCCCATTCGGTGCGGTTTTGATATAAGGTATAATATTGAGCCTGTTGTATAAAAATATCGTAAGCGATAGGATTTAAGTCACTTTTTTATTGTAAAACTACTAAATTACACGGTTTAGATCTTAAAAGAAATATTCTCAGGCCTGTATCTACTTTAATGGCATAAATTATGAATATACCTATTAAATATAGGTGATCACTATCTAAATTTGTAAACAGTAATTTATGTACATACAATGTGTCTGTATATAAGTTTATGTATATGTATAAGGTTATATTTGCTAGTAGCTATGCGCGCGACTTCGTCCGCGTAGACTCATTCCCGGAACCCTAAAAAAAGTAGCCTAAGTTAATCCTTATAACATCAGCTATCTGCCAATGAAAGTCTCATCAAAATCGGTTCAGCCGTTTTAGATATTAGTTGGAACATCCCGACAGACAAACAAAAAT
The DNA here is from genome assembly GCA_039645545.1 of Dendrolimus houi. NCBI lineage: Eukaryota > Metazoa > Arthropoda > Insecta > Lepidoptera > Lasiocampidae > Dendrolimus > Dendrolimus houi. The sequence goes on along the minus strand of CM077123.1, from coordinate 25,156,722 downwards.
TTTAAGCATTGATTTTTTGATATAAATACCGTATATACTTTAATATGCATTTAGTAAAAAGCTGTTATTTTGACATTACAAACAGACAATTCAATTTTATTTATTTGTATATATTGAGATACATAATTGCGTATGTTTTAAACTATTTACACCCTCTATTATATTATATGCAATAGTATATTGTTACACGAGAGGTGAAAGTGACCTATTTAGGCATGAGATAGTTTTGCGCAGGAGCGTAGCGAGGGCGCTAATAGTTTGATTACCTAAATAGGTCTTTCACCCAAGGTTTACACTCTGCTTTTCATTTCGAATATGGGGAAAGTAAATAAAAACTGATTATTTAAACCACCAACTACTTCTCTAATGTAATCAGACGTTAAATCCATATCTAAATCTGATGAACTCATTGAATACGTCACATATAAAACGTCAAGTAAATTCCTTATTCTGTAGCATTCTACTAGCCAGATTTTTTTTTGTCACTGATGATAGCAAATATTAAGCTCAAATTTATGTAAATTAAATAATAATTTAGTGAAAAGTAATTTATAAATATAAAATGATGTTACAAAAGTGTTGATATTTTTTGTTACAATTTATACCGCGATTTAACAGTGGCTGTAAAAAAGTTGGGACATGATTCGCATGTATTTATGGTTCGTATAGTTTAAAAAAATGACAGCAACAAAGGGAAAACCGTTTACCAGGGACGAAAAGTACTGTTTTCATCCCTGTGAGGCAACTCCAAACGTACATTCAGAATACGAGAACTGAAAAATGATTTCCAGAATGGTTGTCTATTAGCGATAAGAGCGCCGATTGTTTCATCTAGTGGTAAATTAATAATTTTTTATGTGTACTGCTTTGTTATGCGCAATAAAGAATATTTTATTCTATGAGTGATACATCAAAAATGACTTGTATATTTGCTCTTAGTTACATTATATTCCTCTGAATCAATAACTGGAAGTCTTAAAACAGAATAATAGTTTAATAAAAAATGTGTGCTGGACACATAGTACACGTGAAACGTCAACTGACAAGTGGAAAACGAATGGCAAAAAAATTTTAACTTGAAGTTTTACGGGCAGATTTTAAATGTACTTGTCCAATTTGAACACCTGCCCGTAATACAAAGTTTCACTTCTACTATGTGTCCCAGCAGACATTTCGATTTTTCGCAGGTTTACTGCAAATTGTGATTTGGTTAGGTTAGGTATATTTTAATTAATTTTATTTAATCATATTATTTTATCAAACAAAAAAAATGAATTCGATCCGGAACCAAAAAACGAATCCATAGTCTACTCTAAAAATATCTCACACGTCTAGTCTAAATTATGCCGTTCATCCACGCGGCCGTAACGCTTTTTCGTGACAGAAAAATTCTAAGACCCCCCGTCTATATAGAAGTTTCACTTCAAAAAATATCATTTGCAACAAAAAATATAGTTAGGTCCAAATGTCGCTTACAATAAAATGGCGGTAAAAGCTCGAATTATGCTCACATGCGGTACTAATCGATGTTTACAAAGGCATAGTAATTAACAATGGCACCCACGTCCGATCATAATCCTCGTAGATAACGGCCTTTGTAGTTTGTCGGCTGTATAGGGAGCAATCACCTAGGTATTAGTTGCTCGATTACCTGCTACAAGCTGTGGTTGATACCCCACACACCGAGTTTATGCTAACGTTCGGAAAATTAATATGTAAATAATAATTATTTGGCCTGTATTTAATACAGCGAGTTAGTGTTGCATATATACATTGTATACATACTTTTTAATCTCTATTATTTATTTTATAGTGTAGTTTAGTTTTAAGGTAGATCAGTTCATAATTTTGTTGTTTATCTATAGGTATATACAAAAAAATTGTGTGTGTGTGTCCAGTTCACACGCAGTAGAAGTGACACTTCAGAGAATATACAGGTGAACATAATTATATCTACAACGCTTAGTAGACAAGACTGAGGAGGTTACGAAGCACCGCACAAAAAGGAGATCGAATAGTATGAAACGCTTTATAATGTATTCTATCTCTTCTCTCGCAGGCTTAGTCCTATAGATTTATGTGTTTATCTCTTTTTAGTATAATGGGAGGCCCAGCAGTGGAATATTTATGGCCTGTTATAAAAAAATCTCCTTTTAGTATCGCTTTTTCGTTTCATCGAGCTTCAAATCACAACGATTCTAAAGAATTTTTACTTCAAAAAGGACACGAATAAACTGAAATTAATATAAATAAATAATAATAATTAAAAATTACTTTTTATGTTTGTTTGTTCTATTTTGACGACCTACCTTGTGTAGTCATGGAATTTGGAATATAATGCGAGATTAGACCTATCATTCCTGCTTTAATTTGGATGAATCAACTAAAGTGATGCATATAAACATCAACTTATTATTCAATCTCATTGAATACTGTCGTGACGTTTCAGTTCTGTGCTATTCAATTCAGTTGATCCGTCGAATATTAAAATTATACATAAATTTTCGAGAATGGGTTTCAATATAGATTAAGTTTTGTCCCGGAAAATGGCGGTTTCCATGTGTTATGGATACAAAGTTCACTCAATTAAAGCTTTATATATGTATAACTTTGTCATTTTATACAAAATATTTGCTAAAAATAACAAAATTTCAAAATAAAACATGTTAATATTTTACTTGATACTGATTAATTTGTAGACTATATAAAACAATTTAGAAAAAACAATAGTTCTATAAAGTATTTATCTCTTGTTTTTTTATTTAGTTTTCTGTTTTTTAATTTACAATTATTTATTTTACAATTCAAAATAATGTATATTTATACAAAGACTGACTGGTACTCGCGACTTCGTCCGCGTGGATTTTTTTTCGTGGAATCCTAATATTAAAAGATGCCTACGTTACTCCTTATGACATCAGCTACATCCAGATATTTCAGAGATTAGCTGGAACAAAAAGTCAGTCTGGTTTGATATAAGTAACGTATATATACTTTCATACGCATTTATTAAAAAGCTGTTATTTTGACATTACAAACAGACACTTCAATTTTATTTATTTGTATAGGCTATAGTTTGTATAGACTACACTCGAGCGCTCCCTCAACGGTGCGGCACTCGGAGGACGCCCGATGCTCTCCTTCCGCGTGACTCTACCCACACGTGTGACAACTCCGGCGGTTCACAACACGACGCTCATAGACTGCCCACAACGCCCGTCTTCAACCCCACGCCGTAATCCGCAGAGCACCGCCTCCAACGTCCCTGCTGCAGCGTCAGTGCATTCACCGGTACTCGCTTCCGAAACTCGTACCAGGGTCTTCTTCATCTGAGCGTCGAATCGCCGACGACCCGCTGCAGTCCCAGTGCGTAGACCAGTAATTGCCTCCGAGGCTCCCTTTCCACTCAACTGGGTCGTCCTCTTCCTCCCGTGCAGCAAACTCCTCCTCATCTCCTTTCGCTTCGGTGATCTAGTCTTCTCATTGTTTTTCGCTTGGCTAGTCGGTTCGAGACTCTCTCGCTTCGAGACTGACTCCAAGAGCAACTTTTCGCGTTTGTAGATATACCTATATAAACAATAATCATTGAATCAATCAGTTCAACATTCTAAAATGATTCCGTCTTAGGTCATTCGATTTTATGTTTTTCCTTGTCCAATAAGTAATTCCGTCCTTGTCACTCATTTCCAGAAAACTGCGTATTTATTCCATTCGCTTAGTATATCATATATTTAGTATATCTATCTCGTTCTAACATTTGTCTGACTCTATATCTCTCTGCTGCTCTTCGTGTTACTTTCTTCCCAAGACGTTTATGGAACATTCTACGGTGCTATTGTTAAGGCGCAGAATATGCGCCGTTTTCTTAAGGGTAATAAATTCCGTAATTGTCGCAGTTCGAAACAGTCTTACTATCCGGGATAATAATATGTATTTTTTGCCCATCTCTATTCATTCCTGTTATTTAAATACTTACTTATGTAACAGTATTCCAAAAGACATAAGTGTTCGATATTTTATTACTTTATAATATTACACGTACTTACATATACGTGTGTAATTTATCTTTTAGTGTCTAAAAAATAAACGTTTGTTTGTTTCTCGATAACTTCGAAATACTTAAACGACGATACAAAAAACTTTTTTTTAAATATTGAATAGGTTCGCGTTTGACTAACATTGCGCCTGATGTCAGGTGAAAATGCAGTCTTAGATGAAGCACGCTTACTTAGAAGTTACCTGTTCACGCGAGACTTGAAGAAACCTAGATTGTATTTTTTAATAAAAACAGACGACGGTAAAGAGTAGTCCACTCTTCAGCGTTACGTATGATAAAAGTGGAAGCATAGCTTTTCGTCCGCTTTGTTGGTTAAATTATACAGTGGTAAAATGGTGAGAGAGAAATTAATTCATGCAATTCCGTGGCACACTCGCCAAAGTGTATCCTATAGGATACAGACACACACAAAAACATTAAAGTGAAGTTTAATTTTCAAATAATCAAATTGCATATTGAATAGTAAATATTTATCAAGAAATGAAATCATTATACCACAAAATCTGTTATGATTTTCAAATGACTGGTATTTTAATTTTAAATCTGATTACCCACTTGCCAGATGTCTTTGAACGCCGAGTCTCTTACCAAGAAATAGTTTTTGATCTCCTTTGAAAAACTTATCGACCTAAATAAAGCCTTCCCATTTTAAATGTTGAAAAGGTAAATGAGTTTTCTTTTGTGCCATTTAAGAAAGCCTTTCTGAGATATACTATTTCTCTTTAAACGCTTATAAGCATCTAAGCTTTTCGACAAAGGAGATACAGTAGCTTTCGCAAAGCTGTGTTGTTAGGAAGTGGATTAGGAAACCACAAATCTTTTAATAGAAACAAAAAATATTCACTGCTAGTGCGGGAGTTATATAACGAAACACGTAGAACTTTAAGATCTGTTTTATTTGAATTCAGAACAAAGAATACTGAACTTAATTACAATTATATGTTATGATTTTCGCCCATCATTTGGATAGCTAATTATATAAAGCGCTACTATAACATATGCGTCCGACCACAGTCCTAGTGAGAATAATATTTCGTCGCTACGCCCGCTCGCTTTTATATCCGATTAGTAATAACAATTAGCCGCAATTATTACAATAGTTGATAAAAAATATTAACACTACATTCGAAAAAGAGCTTAAAAGTGAAGCCAACCTATTTAACTTAGTGAAAGACTTTATTGTAGAAAAATAGTACTAGTAATGGAAAAGAATATCTTCTGTGGTACCAGTAGAATTGGTTTTAAATAGTAGTCCAAAATACTAAGATGTATTTTATTTTATTGCGTGAGTTCAGCAGACAGGCAGACAGCCCACCTGATGGAAAGCGGTTACCATCCCCTATAGAGATTAGTAACACCTAATGTGCTACCATAGTGCTGCCACTCTCTAAAGAGAGACTGGAACCTGGCCCTTAACGCCGGAACACAACTCAAGGTTGTTATGGCAGCATACTCTAGACCAGGGGTGGTTACCATCCAGACGGACAAATACCCTACCAGTGTGTGCGGATCCGAAGTAAAAAAAACCTCAGATATTCCGTACACACGAAACCGCTGATAATAGGCAACTAAATGCCTTCAGTTGTTGTGTAAATGTTTATTGAATTATAATAAATAAATACAATAGGCTATTATATAGACTCACCGAAACCCCCGTCGGCTAACAACGTCCACCTTGGCTTCATAAGTATATTTTGTATATCTTGTATATCTTGCACATATCTTGAATCCAGCTCAATCAATCAATCATATAATAAAAATCACTGTTGAGGACGGCCCCCATTTAGTTTGTTTCAACAACTCACTGTACTTGCCAAAAAAATAATTATTTCTTACATGTCTGTCTATTTAACACCGCAAAACAAAATCCGACGACACAATGGCGGCATCCTCGTGAAGTAAGTCATAATTTTGACAGACAGAGATAGATATATATACATACCAGTATACACAAAGAGAAGGAAATATGCATGCATAAAGAATATATACTGAAGTATGAACAAGAGATAGGATTACCATGATTCAAAAACCATTATTCAGAATTAAACAATAAACACTACCCTACCTACCAAAGTATTAAAAAAAAATGGGGCATGGTAGAACGAAAATTCTCTTTAAAGTTCCCTGGCTACTTTGCTAAAAATGAATCTCTAAAAAAATCCTCATATCCGTCTATCTTTATAACTACATATCTCAGTATTTTTTCTTAACACAAATTTGTGAACACTAAACTTTGATATTTGACTGATAACACTGATGGCCAACGCTCTTTGGTTATATGTCTTTAAATTGTGAAGGTGCGTGTGTATTTATTAAATTAACTTGTATTTCGAATATGGCAAAATTGTTTTTTTAAGTTAAATTATATTTTTATAGCTAAAGCCTTTACATTTATATACAGTACATAAATAAGTCATGAACCCAGAGAGCTGGATCGTATAACCCTCCAGTGTAGCCAACTGTAAGGTAATACAATACGATCGAAGTGTCTCAATACATCACACGTTTCTTTTAACAAGAATATACGCAGCTGTTACTTTCCTAACAACTGTTTATTGTTGTTGTTATTTTTCATCGCGGTTTTTCTTTGCTCGTCATCATGTTGTAATTGTAACAATAATAATATGCACATTAGGTCAGATTTATTTCGGTTAAAATTTTTGCGTTGTATATTAATTTATGATTAAAGGTATTTTGATTTTATGTATTAATAAGTATAATAATATAAATTTTATGGTGTTATCCACATTAATATATGAAATTAAAGTACTTGCTGCGATTTCGAAGTTAACGTCGATACTATAGTGAAAACCGCTATTTATACGATTCCTGTCAGAATGCGTGAAATAGCGTCTCTAGTAGGTTCCGAAAGGATTTAACGGATTTCAATAAAAATTTAGTAGTAATAAAAACCGTTTTTTTTTTGTTAAAGTTGCATTGCAATAACTTCCAGTTTTCAATAAAATATTAATACAAGTCTAATTTTTTTTTTTTTGCATGAGTTCAGCGGACAAGCAGACGGCCCACTTGATGGAAAGCGGTTACCATCGCCTATGGACATTTGCAACACCAAAGGTGCTACAAATGCGCTGCTGCTCTCTTAGGGATACTGGAACCTGGTCACTAATGCCGGAACACAACTCAAGGTTGCTATGGCGACATACTTTAGACCAGGGGTGGTTGTTGTAAGTTGGTAAAATGCTGTTCAAGTAACTTGGCGGACAGAGTAATCGACAAATTATCTATAACGGTAAAAAGAAGTAAATTTAAACTTTTATCATTGCTGAAATAATGTTTTAAATGAATGAGCACAAGAAAATATCATGTGAATTTTCCGCGTTTGCGGCTGTTACTAACACCCACCGCTTCGGTTTCCACGCAACGATCAATTATTACAGAGAATATGAAATACTTCGCTCAAATTGGAATTTACGAGGTTCCTGGAAATAACGGTCAGTAGAATTGACGATACTGCTTCAAATAAAAGGCCCACTCGTGTATTGTCGTTCAATAGAATAAAATTTTATTTGCTTGCTCTAATATATATCGATAGAAATATTAAGTGCCATATCCTCTGATATCAAACAGCTATTCGATTTCGACATTTTCAGAACAGCAGACGGATGAGTGGATGAGCTCAATATCATAAGCGAGAGTAAGGAACATTGATTGTGCTAGCTTGGACACCTACAAAGAATGGAGGAGCATCGTGGAGTGAAAACAGTCTATCTGGGCCGACTAAGGCGACCAGTTACATAGTTGAGGTGACCAGCGTGAGCTTCAGACCTATGATTGACAGGAGAGTGTTGAGCAGAAACGAGTGGAGTATTCCCATTTCGGAGGCCAGGGCTCATTTTGAGTCATTCAGCCGCAGAAGTTAGTTTATCCTCTGATATGGGATGCGACCTGCTTAGGCTAGTTGGCCATATTCCATTTACCAAATACGGCAAGATCAGCCGGTTTGGCGGCGGAAACAGCTGAATCACCCAAATGGCACAAATACCTGTATGCAAGTCGCACTGAGACTGACTTGTTTGGGCCGTTTACTCTTGAAACGATTGGTCCGTGGGTATAGAGACTACTCTACAAGAGGCACTCAAATTGACTCTTCAGGTCACCAGAGGGCTGGTCTCTACTTGGGATAAAAGGATCAGTATGGCGATCCAGCGATGTGACGTAGCCAGATGTCTGAGAACTTTAACCAATGAATTAGATGACTTAGGCTCAATATTCTGAAACGATATGAGTAGAATACAATAATAACTAATAAGTATTAATTCAGTTTTCTTCATTATACTGGTGTATAATTTGTATATATTAAAGAAGTTACTTATTAATTAGTGAGATATAAATTAGATGCATTAAGATTCAAAGATTAAACCCACCTAAAGACATCTTTTCAATAGACCAATAACACGATTTAGACAAGAGAAACCGAACAAATAGGTTAACATGACATTTTTTACGTGTAGAAAGAGAACAAGGAATGTTTTACATTCTGTCGTTTTTAAACGCATTAAATGATATTTTTTTTTTATTTTATTTTATTGTCAGTAGCAGGCAAACAGGCAGACGGTCCACCTGATGGAAAGTGGTTACCGGCGCCTATGAACGTTTGCAACACCAGGGGTGTCACCAACGCGTTGCCGACCTTTAAGAAATTTTATAACGCCCTTCTTAAAGAACCCCATGTCATAGCGCAAAGGGAAAGCCGCGACGGGAAGTTCCCTCCAGATCATTGTTGTACGCGGAATAAATGTTCTAGAGAACCGTTGCGTAGATGAGCGTGGGAGCTCAAGGAAATGGGGGTGAATACCCCGTCGCTGGCGAGCGGTGCGGTTGTAAAAGTGAGGTGTTGGCACCAGATCAAACAGTTCCTCGGAACACTCCCCGTTATACAGGCGGTAAAATACGCAGAGGGACGCAAAGTCTCTTCGAAGGCTAAGCCATTCTAAACCGCCTGTAAGTATGGGAACGTCGACGATACGAACGGCGCGACGCTGGATGGAGTCGAGAGGGTCAGTCTGGTAAGCGGGTGCTCCGGCCCATAGATGTGAGCAGTACTCCATGTGCGGTCTGATTTGCGCTTTGTATAGCGCAAGTCGTTGCCGCGGAGTGAAGTACTGCTTGGACCGGTTTAGCACACCAAGCTTTTTAGAGGCAAGTTTAGCCTTGCCTTCCAGATGACCCCGAAACTGCACGTCGTTCGTTATGTCGACGCCAAGGATCCCGATACTATTGGAGATAGTTAGATGTGTTCCTTGGAACTGTGGCGCAGGGACAAATGGGGTCTTTTTGGCAGAAAATGCGCAGACCTGTATCTTCGTGGGGTTAAACTGGACAAGATTTTGTCGTCCCCATTCAGAAACTCGCTCCAGGGAGTTCTCTACTTCAGACACAAGTCTAACCCGACTCTCTTCTACTAGCGTCCGAGGGACATTAGCGCGACTGGTGTATCTGGCGTCACCGGTACTATCATCCGCATAGCAATGAATGTTCTCTATAGACAACAAGTCATTGATATGCAGGATGAACAGTGTCGGTGATAACACGCAGCCTTGTGGCACACCAGCATTGATAGGCTTGGTGGATGAGCAGCAGCCGTCGACAGCGACTTTAATGTTGCGACCACCAAGAAAGCTGGATAGCCACTTGCAAAGCCCCTCGGGTATCCCGTATGATGGCAGCTTCGTGAGAAGAGCCCTATGCCAGACTCGATCAAAGGCCTTAGCGATGTCAAGGCTAACTGCCAAGGTTTCTCCCTTGCTCTCAATGGCTTCTGCCCAACGGTGTGTTAGGTATACCAAGAGATCCCCAGCAGAACGACCATGGCGGAAGCCATATTGTCGATCGTTGAGTAGCTGAGAATCTTCAAGGTAACCCAGAAGCTGCACGTTGATGATTCGCTCCATCACCTTTGAGAGCAAGGAAGTTATCGCTATAGGCCGGTAGTTGGATGGGTCAGTCCTATCACCTTTTTTAGGGATAGGGTGAACTAGGGCAACTTTCCACGAAGACGGGACACAGCTGGTAGTATAGGAGAGTGTGAAGAGATGGGCCAGGACTGGAGATAGCTCTGGAGCACAAGTCCTGAGCACGACAGCAGGTATACCGTCCGGCCCGGACGACTTCTTGACATCGAGGGAGCTAAGAGCTCTACGAACCGCTTTCTGCGTAAAACGAACTTCTTTCATAGAGCTCCCACACCGCGTAATAGTAGGCGGGGTTGCTCCTCCGTCGTCAAGAGTTGAATTGGCTGCAAAGATGTTGCCCAGGACTTCGGCTTTATCTTTTGCGGTATGCGCCAGTTGGTCGTCCGCTGTGTGCAACGATGGAAAGGACGGCCGACAGAAATTACCCTCGACAGCTTTGGCGAGCGACCAAAATGCTCGCGTTCCAGAAGGAAACTGAGCAAGCCGTTCGCCAATTCTGCCGATGTGTTCAAATTTTGCTCTCGCGAGCCGCTTTTTGAGGGACCTGGTGGCGGCATTGTATATCTTCTTTAGATCGGGAGTTTGCGGATCCTGAAATTGTTTAGCTGCCTTCCACACCCGATAAGCTGCCTGCTTTTGGCTTACAGCCTCAGCGCACAGCCTATCAAACCATGGTTGGCTAGAGCCACCGATTGGCACTACAGAGTTAGGAATGTAACACTTCATTCCCTGTAATACCACTTCGGCGACTGAGTCTGAACAAATGTCAGGATCATCCGTAAAGAAACAAAGTCGCCCCCAAGGGTAGGATGCATAAAACTCGCGCAATCCATCCCAATCTGCTGACCGATATCGCCACACTTTTCTTTTACCGTTAGGACGAGCCCGTTGGGGAATAGAAAGGGGCACTTCGGAAGATACCAAACAGTGGTCAGATGATCCCAGAGGAGCTCTGACCGAGATTTGGTAGTTCTCCGGGTGTGTGGTCAGCAGAAGGTCCAGTAAAGAGGGCTCATGGTCTACTCTGTCCAGTATGCGGGTAAATCCCGTGACCAATTGAGTAAGGCCATAGGCGAGAGCAAAATCGCGGGCAGTAGTACCCGGCAGATCCGTCCTCGGAGAACCCAACCATTCAGAATGGTGGGCGTTGAAGTCTCCAAGGACGATTATTTCTGCGGAAGGGTACTGTCCGAAAACTCTGTCGGTCGCGTCTTGGACATGTCCATAAAAGTGGTCTATCTCAGTCCTGTCGCATTCCCTGCCATGGGACCGGTATAGACACGAATAGACTCGGGTGGAGCCACCGAAATCTACTCGCACCCATAAGGTGGACAGGTCCCTATTTTCCAGGCCATGGAGACGGCGACAACAAACATCCTCGCGGATATACAGGCATACCCCGGCTTTTGGAAGGAATTTGTGTTCCAGATTGTAACCGGGGTAGTATAGATATGATATGTCCCTTGGGGCGGATATTTGCGTCTCCGTTAAAAATAATAAGGCAGGCTTAGTCGTCTCAAGGTGGTGATGGACGGCGTTAAGATTGGCATGAATTGCAATAAATGTGCGATACTGATCTTTTATAATTATACCAAGCCTTTGATTCTGGGACGGAATCATCAAAATACCTAAATTGATGCTGAAAATTGAAATATGAGATTTATTTTTATCTTATATTATTTTAGTGTATTTAGTATTTTCACTCCTAATATACGGTTAGAAAAATAACTTTACTGGACCTCTAAATATGTACTATACATTATTCTTGCACAGTACATTATTGCAAACTATAATTAATATACTAATGCATGAACATGTCAATATAATTGATAAACACGAATTCGGCAAAAGTAGTGAAATATTAAGCAAGCGTACAGTTTCAAACACTATTTACTCAATCGATATTATTGGTTTACCGCAGTTACCTTTTTTTTACAAAGCTAAAACCGTTTTACGTATACAACCGGAATTCCTGAACTCGTTTAATATTTCCTGATAAAATGTGTCCCAACTCACGATACAGGCTACATTATCTGGGCCACAATCCTGCTACTACAATATCGTCAGAATGGTCGACCATTTGCGCTGTAATGACTGTTGTTTTATGAAATCGTGGACACATAGGTAACAATTTCAAATCATGTAATTGTGTCTACCATATCACAACAAAGCAGAGGTTAGTATTAAAAACAAATTGTGTCGAAGATATTCGAGAATTATCGATTATCATAGTATTCATGATACTAAAATGGTCTTATAGTTATATGACTAATATTGTTCATGATACTAAAATGGTCACAGCTAAACAGGCAGGATTAATCCACAAGTTTATAATCTTTAATAATGAGGTGCAGCCTCCATTTGAGCAACGAAAGCAAGAGCTTCGTGTTAGGAAGGTGCACTGTAAATTTACAAATATACGGACAAGAAACATCCTCAATTTATGACAGCTTTCGTAGTCTTAACATTGCGAAGAAGCTACATCACTTTCTTCTAACCTGGTGATCACTTTTGCGGAAATAGGTAAATTGATTATTTTTCCTTTTTCTAATGATTTGGGGTAAGCAATATGTATTCGTCGACCATCCCACAGTGTCCAAAGACGAAAGTCTTCAAGCAGTGTATCCTCCCCGTCCTGACCTCTGGAGCCGAGACGTGGACACTGACGGCAGTACTGGTCCATAAATTTCAAGTCGCTCAGTTTGGTGTTTCTCTTATGGATAGAATTAGAAATGAGGATATCCGTAAGAGATCCAAAGTAACTGACATAGCTCGCAAAATTAGCAAGTTGAAGTGGCAGTGGGCCGGTAACGTCTGTCCCAGGACCGATGGCCGATGGAACAGATGAGTACTGGAGTGGAGCCCGCGTCTCGGTAAACGTAGTGTCGGATGCCCTCCAGCCCGATGGACTGACGGCCTGCGTAAGGGCGCTGGTAGGCGCTGTATGAGGAAGGCGAAGGTCCGTGATGAGTGGCACCGACTTTTCTAGTAGAGAAACCTACTTGGAGAAACCTACCTACTTTTTCTACTGCAATGGACTGTGACTGTCTGACTACTATATATGGCTATATAGTATGTCTTTTCTTCTATATTCCTCATCACAAATTGTCGTCCTTCACATAGTCCATCTATCTCTTTTTTAGCCTACCCACTCTTATCCATTAATCTTGCAATTTAATATTTGACTTAGGATTTTCATTGTATCTCATTATACAGGAATTGGAAAATTTTATTGAGAACATCACTACCCATGTTACCTTCTTCAAGCCTCATAAATGGGATTGGCCCAGAACTACTGTTCTGATAACTTAATGGATCATAGGTGTGCCAATAGTCACGCAAAGAGTGATGCCAAAGACTGCAAAGTGTCTTTGACTCAGAAGCATTCGCATAATATGGAAGTTTACGCTGAAATAATGATTGTTACTGAGTTCAAACTTTTACCTAATACATAAATACGAGAACAAGTTTATTAACCCTTAATTGAACTGAAGGAGTATATCTCCCACATACTTTTTCGAAGCTCTAGGCCATCAAAAGTTCATGCTTTCCCACAATATGTCAAAATATAAATGCTGGAATAATGTACAATCACCTTACAATACAGCGTGAAACAGAACGCAAGTTATTTTTTTATCTGTGAATTCAGATATGTTACGGATTTTGAAATAACTGTCGGTTGGATAAACAAAAAAAATCATAACGTCCTCAAAAATATGATAAGTAGTAGTTTATGTAGCATTTTTGTACAATAAAGTATATTCTATTCTATTCTAAGTTTATTTGAATTAGTGTTATTTGTAGTTTTTGAGTTATTTTATCGTCTGACGTTTTTTATTCGCCCTTATTTATAATCGTTGTGTAATAATCGAACTTAAAAAAATTGGAAAATATTATATTTTTGACCATAAGAGAGTTTTTGGTGTACTAACAACATTCTTTTATATTTGCGTATTTTAGAGAAAGTACAAAAAATAAACAATAAAAAATATATTTTTTTATTTTAATTAATTAACCATTAAAAATCCCACAGGGGCTTATAAGACCCAGGAGGCTTCCCTTTCGCCAGGCCCAATTAAGGGTTAAACTTTCGCACCGTAGGCTATGTATATAAAAGCATAAAGAGTGGCAACAAATTTCGCACGAATATAATGTTGTAATGTTTGTTACAAGTTAGCTGACGTAATTAATTAAAAGAAGCTTGTAGTACCTAAACTTGCAATAGTTATTTCTCTTGCATAACATGATCATAATTTTTAACCGACTTCAAAAAGGAGGAGGTTCACAATTCGTCTGTATATTTTTTTTTGTACGTTCGTTACTCGATTTCTCTGTGGATTGTGACCCAAATTTCATTTTTTTCTTTTAATCGAAAGTTTATACTCCCGAAATGTCCCCATTGTCACGATGTCAAAATCTGATTAGTGGAATCCAATGAATTTTTTTATTTTTATTTTTTATTGCAGGAGTTCAGCAGACAGGCAGACAGCCCACTTGATAGAAAGTGGTTACCGTCGCCTATGGACATTTGCAACACCGAAGGTGCTACAAATGCGCTGCTGCTCTCTTAAAGGAGACTGGAACCTGGTCACTGATGCCGGAACACAACACAAGGTTGTTATGGCGGCATACTCTAGACCAGGGGTGGTCGCCATCCAGTCGAGCAAATACCCTACCACCTGGCTGTGGGTTGTTTAGTCGCCTCTTACGACAGGCCGCCTGGCCGCAGGAAATTGTATTCTTTCTCCGTTCCTGCACGAATCTTAGACTATTTTGAATTATTTTAAACAACTTAGTAAGTAACAAAAAAATATGTCAGATTTAATTTTTTATTGCATGAGTTCAGCAGACAGGCAGATGGCCCACCTGATGGAAAGCGGTTACCATCGCTTATGGACACTTGCAACACCAAAGATGCACAAATGCGCTGCTGCTCTCTTAAGGGTGTCTAGAACCTGTCCACCATATAACATACGACAATGAACATGCAAGCACAAACGAATATAGTAAAATTTCTCTATATCATCGGCGTTAGTGCAGGACTTTGGTAACTAAATTTTTTGCTGATATTATTTTTTTTCGTCAAATTATAACACGTATTAATAAGGTAACAATTTTGACGATAAAAATAAATTTAAAAAATGCATTTATAATGGTCAGCACTAACGCAGACGATATGCAAATTGTTGCCGTACTACACGAAATATAAACTGTGATAATAAAGTACGATCCGCAAAATAACATTTCTCGGTGACATTTGTATGTATGACAATCATTATCGACAGGTAAAATTACCTTTTGTTATCAATAAATATACTGTGATATCACTGTATCGCATAGTATTTGACTTCGTGGCGTATTTAATAAAATCATAACATTAGAATATAATAAATAATAAAAATTACAAAATATTGCTAAAACATAATGTTTTAAAACGTACTAAAGCTACAGTTCAATTGAGGATATGTAAAATTTCTATCATAAAGTAGAACTATTTTCTACAACACATTGAGCATGTTAGAGAAAATTGTTCATGAATTCGAAAAACTCACGAAAATTGTTAAACAACTTCTTCGTTACACGATATCTCCGCCAATTGTAAACCCATTTTCAATTTGTTTCTTTACTTGTAAGTCTATACTGCCGAGGCAGGCCTATGGTCACAAAGTCAGGATCTTATGAGTGGATCAGATCCCAGGGACATCAAGAATAAGCCTTATTAAAAAAAGCGTGCGCCTAAATTCTTGGAAAAATCTTATATACGCGTGTAGGTTACATTTTCTACAAGCGCTTAATTTTTTATACGCTTATTATGACATGTCTCCGTCAATTGTGGATTGATTTTGAATTTATATTTCTTTATTCGTAATTATATACTCCCGAGGTAATTCCATAGTCACTAAGTCAGGGTCTGATTAGTGGATCCCAAAGAAATCGAGAGAAGCCCTTTAAAAAACGCTGAGAGCCTACATTTTCCAAATAAAAGCTTGTATACGCGTGCTAATATTACACTTTCTACAGGCGCTTAATTTTAATTTGTAGGTATGTTACGCGATTTCTACGTCAACTGTGGACCAATTTTCAAATTGTTTTTTTACTCCCGAGATGGTCCCATAGTCACCAAGTCAGGATCTGATTTGTGGATCGCAAGGAGATCGAAACCCTTGTTGAAGAGCATTTATACACCGACGAGTGACAGGGGAAGTTTGTATACGCGTGTTGAAAACGCATGGGAAAGTTGTACAATTTCTACAGATGCTTAATATATTATTTCTATAACTATTGAAGTATTTTCGCAAGTAAAGTTTTTTTTCCCACTAATTAATTTTCACTAATTTACTATTATCAGTGACAAAACATACTGGCTGGTAGAATGCCACAGGAAAAGGAATTAACTTGACGTATTAAATATGTTCATCTAATTTAGATATGGATTTAACGCCTGGTTTCATTAGAGAAGTAGTTGTCTGTTTAACTAATCAGTTCTTATTTACTTTCCTCATATTCGAAATTAAAAGCAGAGTGTTTATCTCGAACTATTAGAGCCCTTGCTACCCTTGTGCACCAAACCATCTTATGCCTAAATAGGTCACTTTCACCTCTCGTGTAATAATCTACTATTTATACTTTAGAATTTGTATATTGTTTTTTCCATAGAAGATAATTTATTACATTAAAAATTTATCTCGTAACAAAAAAATATATTAAAAGAATACAAACAATGAGCTCGCGATAAGTGCACCGCGGTCTATTTTATTATTATGCCTGATTTGTTAGTTTATTTTTCTCCATTACTAAAGTAGGCAGTAGCTTTATTTTACTTACACAAAACCTTGAATCGGTTTTTTACATATAAATAATAACAAAGAAACTAAGTCCGTGTAGTCCAAACAATTGTCCAGGAAAACATAGAGATGAGTCGCAGCCAACCTGATTTGATAAATAATACAATAAATGACTTGTTTCCTATGACAACGTAGGTATTTGTTAGTAAATTGAAAAAACGCTATTGTAGCGCCATCTATTTAGTTAATCTACCTATTTTATGGAAACGACATCATTTATAGGTATACAAAGTATCCCAAGTGTTAATTCAGGATATAAGCCAGCTCTACGTCGAGTTTTATTCATACACGTTAAGTGGTTTTTAAAAAGGGTGCGATTGCAGCGTCACCTTTTTCGATATTGCTATCTATCCCACGGAAACGACGCCATTTATCGGGATAAAAAGTATATTAAGTTACGCTTCGGGATATGGACTAACTCTTTGTCGAGTTTCATATAAATCCGTTCAGTAGCTTTGACGTGGTGCTATAAGAGATAGACAAAAATTGTAAAATATTGCATTTTTTGGAATCTCGTGGTCCGAATTTACAGATTTATTATAGTATAGATTTCTCTTATTTTTTACGTTCCATAATAGTGACTTCTTTTAAAAAAATTTTCGCACATTAGTACTTGTAATATTTTACGGGATATTTTGCGGGATTTTAATGGTTTTGTGGTTTTAAATTCAAAAATAGCCATCCAACGAGGTAACTAACGCTGCCAACCTTTGGAAAACGTTCCCAACAAGTTACAGTGATTTAGAACAGTCATTGTATTTTGTACTATTAATAACAATAGATTATTTATTTATTTTGGATCATTCCAACCGCAGTGGAAGGTTCCGTAGAGCTGACAACATTTATTGTTTTCTTCATTTGACTAAGAAACCCTAAGAAAAGTATCTCATATCAAAAGTAGACAAGGTTTCAACCGATTTTTGTTGAAAGTGTTCTAACCTCTACCGGTGGGATTTTTCAAAATTTTCTGCCTTATAATTCAAAAGTTACAGCAAAAATAAACAACAATTTAGCTGAGTAGGTAGTTCAAGTTCACTAGGGACCTAAAATTATTTCTTACGAATCAATAAACACCATAAAGTCACGTTAAAAAAAGATAAACTAACAGGAATCTACTGGTACTTTGATTCAAAAGGAATCGCACTATGCTCACGTAAAATTAATATGAAATATTCAGAATGATATATATTCAGTAGGTCTCAATACGGTTTCGTATTAATTATGCAAAAGCATTCCATGTATAATGCTACCTACATGTAGTCAATTACATATTTCGAGTTACGCTATACGATGATTTCTAGTCACTCATTCGCTATTTTCGACTAACGAGCTCGTTTCTGTGAATAATGAACGTTTTTTCCTCCTAGAAAACATTCGATTATTTCGACAACATAAAATAACAAATAATATATTTATAAAAACAAACAATTGTAGTGTGTGTGTGCGTGCAGTTCACACGCAGTAGACGTGAAACTTCAGATAATATACTCACAGATTCTTCTCTAACTTTTATTAATATATATAATTTCTTTAGCCTGCATCCGTGAACATATTATAATACAAAATAAACTTCTCAAGTTTCACTTTCAATTTTTCGCTGTTTTATTCTAAAAAATATTTATTACTTCTTAATTATTTCGGTCCAAATGACCTATGTATTGACTCTCTAATCTGTGCTACACAATATAATACTCGTATCTCATTCTCTCGCAGGCTTATCTCCTTTAGATTTATGTGTTTAACTCTTTTTAGTGTTGCTTTTTCGTTTCATCGAGTTTCACAAAATCACAACGATTCTAAAGAAGTTTCACTTCAAAATATTTCGGCTTTTTTTTTTAATTGCTAAAATTGTAATAGTGAAGAATTGAATTAAGAAAAAAGTCGTACAAAGAAGTAAAATAGCTGACTCATAATAAAGAAATTGAAAGGAGGCTCCACCGACAAGGAAACAGCCCTTAAGTGATAGGCAATTGCTAATAGTTCTTATCGAGTTTCAACTACCAATAAAATAAAATTGAAGCTGTGGCAGCTAAGGTCCCTGTTGCTGCAAAAAGTCGAAAATGGGGTGCAAAGGAAAGAACTTTACGTTTGTAATTACTAACCAATAATTTAACGCCTTTAATAACGCCTTTCGTCGTTCGTTTTCGTACCTACCCCCCGAAAAAATTAACAAAATTTTAGAAATACGTAACAAATATTTATTGAGAACTATAACAACAAAATATATTTACAAAAATTACATGAACAAAACACACACAAGTAAATGAATGAAAACAGTTTATTATTGACCAAAAATTAAAACTAAGTACAGTAAATATTGAACAAAGGGCGGCCTTATCGCTTAAAGCGATCTCTTCCAGGCAACCCCCTAAACTAAGGACAATATTAAGACAACAGTGGCGGTGAAGACAATATACAATAAGAAATATTCGAAGAATATTTAAAAAAATAAATAATAATATACTTTATATACTATACAAAAATAAGATATATCATACTATATATAGAATTAGCAGCATGTTTTAGACTTGCGACGACCAAAGAAAGATATTTAGTAACCATCACTTTAAAAGACAATATGGATTTAGCTTGTCTGATGTTGAGTGGCAGTGAGTTCCATAAACGGGCAGCCTATACCGTGAAAGAGAAGGAAAAAGTGTACAGGTGTCATTAAGGAGAGATTATTACTAGAGCGCAAATAACGGGAATGAGAAAGGTGTAGGTAATCAAAACGTTCCTTTAAATATGGAGGGGTACGAGGATCAAAAAGGATATTGTACAAAAAAGAGAGCAAGTGAACATTCCGGCGAAGGCGAATAGGTAACCATTTAAGCTTCTTGCTATATTCGGAAACATGGTCATATTTGCGCAACCCAAATATAAACCGTATACAGACATTTTGAAGTCGATCGAGCTTGTTCAGTTGTTCTTGTATTAAGTCGATATAACTGGCATCAGCATAATCAAGTATGGATAATAATAGAGATTGAGCAAGCATTACTTAGTAGCACTAGGATTTTTTAAGTCTTCTAAGCGAAGCTGCCGTCGCAAAGATTATTAGGCTGAGAATGGTCAGGTGAGGCCTCCAAGACTCTCTGTCAATGACAATCCCAAGATTTTTTACAGTTTCACTAATATCGACTACCACGCCATCAAATTCAATCTGAGGAAGATTATACCAGTCTATCTTGGAGATTAACCTGGAACTACCAATTATTATAACTAAGTAAAGGAAATTCTAAGACAAAAACGAACGACGCAAGACGTTTGAGAGTAATCTTCCTGTACCCGCTGTTACGGCTCACAGTACGCGGCTTTATAATGCAGCTCGATAGTACATAAGAGATTAATTATGTAGATCATCTCATGACGTGTATGCATATTATAGCTGAAGTGCATATATTGCAACAGAATTAACACAACGATTTATGGGATAGAAAATATTCGTATAGACACGCTCCACTTCATTATACATTCTATGTAAATCGTGTGCATTCGTGTGAATATCTTGTGGGATTTATCGAATCGATTTGCACTCATAAGCTTTCGCGATTGCATTACTGTTGGTAGAGATTGAGGGTTCTGCATACATGAATATCCAACATTCATTATTGGAAAAGGATTGGTTTTGTATTAAATTAAATGAAATCACTATCGATTACATATATTCCTATAAGATATCCTTATAAGAATATACGTATGCGAATATATTCGTATATTTGCTCTTGAACATATTGGGTTGGGGAAAAAGTTTCTTCGCATTTTATATAAAAATTCAAAAGGTTTTTTTATAAAGTTTATTTACATTTGACTAAAGTATGTAGGTGCCATTTTGTTGGTTAACTTTTTGCCATCTTGTAGGTAGCGACGTAATCCCATTGCTATAAAAATTTTGGGGCTTCTGATCAACAAACTGCGACAAGTGGTTTTGGCAGTCCTCTCGTGATGTTAACCTGACACTGCCTAAGGAATTCTGCAGAGACCGAAACAGGTGAAAATCTGAAGGTGCAAGGTCAGGACTATACGGGGAATGCATTAACATCTCCCAGCCAAACTCTCGTAATTTTTGCTGAGTGGCTAAAGAAGTGTGAGGTCTAGCGTTATCATGGTGAAAAACCACACCCCTTCTGTTGATTAATTCCGACCGCTTTCTCTCAACTTTTTGCTTTAATCTCATCAGTTGTTCGCAGTACAGTTCAAAACCGATGGTCCTGCCTGGCGGTAACAGCTCATAATGAATAATGCCCTTCCAATCCCACAATACACACAGCATCACCTTGTTGCGAGTTAACCCGGGTTTCGCCACAGTCTGTGAAGCCTGACCGGCCTTTGACCACGATCTTTTTCACACGTTCTTGTCGTACGTGATCCACTTTTCAGCACTAGTTATCAGCTTCTTCAAAAATGGTTCGGTTTCATTACGTCGTAATAAAGAATCACAAATGAGTACACGGTTCATTAGGTTTCTTTCAGTGAGCTCATGAGGCACCCAAATATCGAGCTCTATTGTGTACCCAGCTTTTTTCAAATGCGCCAAAACCGTTTTGTGGTCAATTCCCAGTTCTCCAGCTACATCGTAAGTACTAACATGCCGATCTTGCTCCACTTTTTCAAAAATGGCATCAATTTTGTCTGTAACAGGGCGACCAGAGCGACGTGCATCTTTGATATCAAAATTTCCGGATTGAAAACGCTTAAACCAAATTTTCGGTACTCTCACAGATACTGCATTGGGTCCATAAACATCACAATTTTTTTTCGCGGCTTGTGTTGCATTTTTACCTTTTTTGTAGTCAAATTTTAAAATGTATCGAATTTCTTCATTAGATTCACTCATTTTAACAATAAGAAAAACAAATGAAAATCACACATTTTCCTAATTAGAATTTGGAATTGTCTTCTTTAAAATTAAAAGTTTTTAATGATACCAAAACTAGCCAGATACAAATGGTATAGCCAAAGAGATCTTATTACAAGTTCATAGATACTATATGCGAAAAAACTTTCTCCCCAACCTATTATATACGTATAGTTATAAATTCGAATAAATAAACTTTGAAAACCTCACAATAAACTTCAATAAAAATACAACTAAAAAATATGATTTATATCTTTTATTACGAAAGTGAGAAACAAGTCTTTATATTTGTTAAAATTGTAAAATATTGAAGGCTTATAAAGATTTATTATTATTATTCTGCGTACATGGGCCGGAGTTTTGGAGAGCTTATTATATATAATATAATATATAATAGGCAGGACTATTTCGGGGAATAAGAACAAAAGATACCGGGCTATTGGAATGAACTGCTAGTGGAAGTAGGTATTTAGAACTATGGCGTCTACCCGTCGCAATATTCAGGAAACATGGATAAAATAAGCAGACGGTGACTTTAAACTCCCCCCTGCATGGGCACCAAAAAAATGCCGTGCAAAATCGGCGAGGGGTAACATGGGTATAAATGGCTAAGGGGTGTGGAGAGGTGGTCTGTAAGTTTACTGAAGCTAATTTCGACATTAGGCTATTTATCACTTTCACCCCTGGAGTTTGATTCTTAGAGCTCTAGCGATCTCCACTCTATGCCCGCTGACTTGGGATAAGCTATTTTTATGCACCCGAACAATTCCAAATTGCTCCCGGGAAAATACCACCGGGATATCCGGAATAAAAAACATCACACATAAAATTTGTTATTGTTCAATGAAAAAAGCACATTGAAATTCGGTTTTTTTTAATCATTCCCAGAAAAATTCCTGCGGGATTCCCGGGATAAAAAGTGGCGCAGATTTAAAGTCTAAGAATTAGCTGTCGATCAACGAAAACCGCATCGAAATCGGCCCAATAATTTTTACGTGAATTTCGAACAAACAGACAAACCGACAAACATAAATGAAATCTAAAAAAATTGCATAGTGTTCTCTATCGTTTATTGAAAACGATGGAGGATTGGGAACGATCTATGGATGAAGGATGCATGGAGATAAAAACGATGGACAAAGGTAAATTTATTTATTTTTTCGTGGTACCCTAAAAAAAAGTAGCCTGACTTACTCCTTATAATATCAGCTATCTGCCAGTGAAAATCCTGTCAAAATCGGTCCAACTGTTTCAGAGATAAGCCGGAACATCTAGATATAGACGAAAAATGCATTTTCGGAATCTCCTGGTCCCAATTATCCCCCTGATTTTTTTCACATTTTTATTTTGACATTACAAACAGACACTTCAATTTTATTAATCTTTATAGACTGACTACCGATCTCGGCAGACGTTGTCCTGCCCTGAAAAAACAAAAATCTAGAACCCGATCTATACCTGGTCTAATTGTGAATATAAACCCCGGGACCCACTCAAACACACATAAAATTATATCAAAATCGTAGAACCCGATTCCAGCGTCAAGTATTTGTTTAGATTGATGGGTTTTAGTAGGGTTCCCTAATTTTTATAAAGCCTATATTAATCAGGGATAATATAGCATTCGAATGGTGAAAGAACTTTTGAAATCGGTCCAGTAGTTATTGAGTTTATTCGTTACAAACATACAAAAATACAAATATTTCCTTGTTATAAGATTATTACGAGTGCGGAGCTTGAATTAAAATGCCGTTGGAATTACTATAGAATTTATTAGAACTATACAAACACGTATAACACAGGTACAAATATAACTGGACACAACCAGCACGAACTGCACAATTCAATAACACGTATAAAGTCCGTTACTATGTAGCTTATAGAATGTGCACGTCTTGCTCGTATCGTAATCGTCGCTTGACTGCCGATCTCTCCGTTCGGGCATTCCTTTATACTCAGCTTACAATATGTCATGATTTCCAAGAATCACACCTGGCCACTGCCTACCATAAAGGAATACAATACACAATAGCCGGGCTTTTCTAATTACAAATTTTAAACACAAAATAAACAAAGAAGTCCAAATGCGAGCAGGTAATAAACTGCGCTTTATGGCAGGCAGGTTGTGCATTCACATTTGTCGGTGTGCTTCGTGGAATTTTGGCTAAGCTGTAACTATATTATTAGTAATCAGTATAGATTAAACTTGCCTAACAAGCCGTCAATAAGTTCCGACCAATAACTACAATATTTGGTTCTTAGTTTCACAATAATGTATGTACAGTCGCATACCTGGATTGACATTGTTATAAGATGCTCATTCGTCCTGTAGACAATTATTTATCTTGTCAGCCTAACGCAATTCATTACTGTGGTAAGCGTCTATAAGTTTACGCCACATTCCAGCATTAATTTTCACGGCCTAGCTCACTGGAATGTAAAGGTCTGTGATACTATTCCTGTCATGGTATATTCCGTAAAGGAACTTTCCATTATTTACTATGGAAAATTCGAGCTTTTGTAGACAAAATCGCGCACATATAAACGCTGATACACTTTTCACTGGCTTAATGTATTTTAATATGAAAACGAGTTATGATATGTTTGTCTATAAACAAAAGATATTTTTCATTACAGAAAAAGCAAGTACCTCGCGAAGCAGGGAAGCAGCTGATAAAGGCCTACAGTCATATTCATATTGAGTTAGAGTAAGTTTCTAGGCTTCTTTAAGAACCGTAAAGAAGCCTACGAACTTACTGTAACTCAATATAAGTAATACCGTTAGGTTTTAATAATAATTTATTATTAGGATTATATATAATAATAACAGCCCATAAACGTGGGCTGGGGCCTCCCACTATAGAGGAACGGACAGTAAACCCGCCACGCTTGTCTAAGGCGGCTTGGCAGGTTTGACACGTCGGTTATCTCGATGTGCATGTTTCATCGGGGTGTTTTCCTTCAACGTTCTTAGCACGTATTACTTGTAACAATATGCACATTAGGTCAGAAAACTGATTAAGTGGTGCATGCGTTCCGGCCACGATTCGAACTCCCGCCCTTTGAGTTTGGAACGCGTGCACTAGCCGCTACAATACCACGACTTTATTGATTTTCTGCATTGGTAAAATAGGAAGTCTTTTCATTTCTTCATATCCGTTTGCTTCTTTGTTGATATATCATAGATATTTCACTTTAATGCTATTGATGACACCATACTGATCCCTTCTAGAATATACGTTTTTGTTTTACTTTCCAGCTCCTTTAACTTGATCTAGTTTGACAAAGCTGCCTCACACATAAACACCTATTCTTGAAGATGAAATTTCATATTTATTGTGAAATAAATTTCTTAGTAGTCACTACATAACATTTCTCAAAGGGCTTTCTTCCTTTTGCGAAAGCTGTACATGACATCAAATAATGTACCGATAATATCACTGAGGTACATATGTATATAATTTTCTGGCTGTTGGAAGAACTCTGTACAATACATATAAGTTGTATTTGCGAAGGGTAACGTCGAATATCGCAATCCGATCCTTTGAGGGTAAGACGGTTGATAACATATCGAGGTATTTATTTACACAAAGCCCGGCCATGTTTGGGAAATTTAGTTCTTTAACTCTATACGTCAAATAGCTAATCCTCTTTCACGATACGATGATCTCATTTATAAAAGGAAATAAATGGAATAGAGTATAATATTTAATTAAAATAAAAAATTCCGCTGTGGAAGTTTTTTGTATATTACCTCCTTCTCTGTATCTGTTTGAGGTAGAAGATTATCTTTTGTTCTTTTATATTTTTCGAAATATACTTTTTGGGGTATCTTTTCTTTTACTTTTCTCTAACTTTTGCAACTGTACTGTAGTACATTAAAGCTATTTAAAAAAACAACTGAAATAGACAATATAAATGATGCAATTTTTATATGATTTCGTGTCTGTTTGTTTAGGATTCACGTAAAAACTACTCGGCTGATTTCGATGTGGGTTTCGCTGATTGATATCAAATTCCTAGTCTTAAAATCTGCGCTACTTTTATGCTGGAAATCCCGCGGGAAATTTTCTAGGAATTATTTAAAATTATCAGTTTAAATAAAATCGAATTCCAATGTCATTTTATCACTGATCGATAGAAAATTTTATGTGATAAAATTTGCGATATTTTTTCTCGGGAATCCCGCGGTAATTTTCCCGGGAGCGATTTGTAGTTGTTCGGGTGCATAAAAATTAGCTTATTCCGACAGAGTTTTCACTAAAACAATAGTTAACAATCTTTTTTTTTAATTCTTGGATACTTTCTGTCCCGGGAATTCCAAGTCAAGCGTGGACGAAGTAGCGGGCCATATTCTAGTTTGATAATAAATTTTAACAATCTCTACTCCACCATTGCTTAAATCCTCTGAGTATGGCTTTCGAAGTCTTTGACTTCATAAAATAGGTCTAATTATACCCTTTAATTTAATATTTCTCTTTCAAATGGTACTTGAAATTTAATTGTTTCGTTATTATTATTTTGTTACCAGTTTGTATTTATGTTATGAAATCTATACTAATACCTACAGTAGAGTATGTAGGGTATGTTTGTACGTACTAAGCTCAACAACTACTAATCTGATATGATTGTAATCCCGCTCGTCAGCATCAAAATCAAGCCCAAACACAAAAGAGCGGGATAGTGAACCTTTAAAACTCCGAACACACGAAGCCTAGTAAAAGTTATAAAGAATGTTAACTTATTAGCGCCACGACCTGCAAAGCGAGTTGATGTATAGCTACGTTAGTCTTTTGCTGGACTACTGCAATGCGAAATTATTTACCGTGTTATTTAAAAATATTTCCCGCTAGCATACCATTTACATATTTTCTTCGCGTGAAACCGATTATTGTACTGTGTTAAGGCTCAGCAAACCGCGATATTGATATGAAAGGTGAATAGAAATTTCCAATAAAGGACTAAGAACACCACGTTTTCTATATATTGCCAACTCTTAATTAAAATTACACACGTATCAATATGGTTCAGTGTAAATAGTTCACGCTAAGAGAATATGTGATGGATATTTATTGAACCTGGCCAAACTAAATCAAGTAGTTCACAATAGAAACGACAGGTGAGGCTGTGTTAAACAATTCGATTATATCTGACTTGCACTATCCTTGTAGTTCGCCCGTCTCTGCGCTCGTCTCGTTCCTTGGATTAAGCAGTCAGATAAACTGATCCATCTCTTAAATAATTCAATCTAATTAACACATATAATATCTGCTTAGTTTAGTTGAATTCAGTCTAACGTCTAAGCATTTTCCTCCCTATACATTTTGGGGCGTGAATAAGTTTATGGATGAACTTTTTTTTAATATAATTCAATTGGAAGTTCATTTTTAATTATTTCAGTCCAAAAGCTCGTAAGCCAATATTAGACAGTTAATTTCTGACTTTCAATTTAGATGAATCAACCAAAGTGATCTATATAAACATAACCATGAATGACTCAATATCATTGAATACTTTGTATTCTATCAGATCTTTGTCTTTCAACTAAATTCATTCAATTTGGTTGATCCGTCTAACATCAGCATTATCGTCGGTATCTAAAGCTTACTAAAGAAAAATCCATTTTCCTTACCATTGGTAGAGATTTGACATTACTTTTATGAACGATGAGAAGATATAAGAACAGGCTGTTAATGTATTTGGCCAGTTTTTTGTTTTTATATGTAGACTACTCTAGTTTAATGATTTAACTTTATAAGTGGTGATTTTTATCCTTTAAAACTTGGTATTAGCTGTTGAAAGAAACTGTTGATTTCTTTTTGTTTCCGATCGAAGTTAGAGTGAAAAATCACTTATTTTTTTATACTTACTTGTTGTTTGATAATGCTGGTCTAAAAGCTTTGTTCATATACCCCTTTGAAAACTCGGACGGCATTGTGTCGGAGCATACTACCATTAATTTAGCGCTAATCTTGGGTATATTGTGCTAGCTTTGCGATATTTCTGAAACATTCTCATTTATATATTGTGCAAAATATGCATCTTTAACCCTTCTAAGAGTATACCAATTTTCCATATTCGTCTAACTTTTGTGCAGACTGAGTGCAGTAGTTTCTGAACTTTATCATATGTTTACTCATAAATATAGCCCAAATGATTTGTATGGATAAATACTAAATATGCACAGAAGGGTCACTATCCCATAAAATTTAAATCATGAGTTAGACAGAATGGAAATTAACAGCACCAGTTATGGTCGCTTTGATTTATGCTTCCTCCTTGACAGCGCGGTAGGGAGTGACGCAAACTCTAGTGCTATTAACAAAGTGACCATCCATACAGACTATAAATAGACTACCGCATTTAGATTTCTGAACAGCAACCTGAATTTGCCTAAGATTGACTGCTGCCCCTTAAACATCTGGCAGTTTGCGTGATTAGGTATCTTTAAACGTGACTACCGGTCACACCCTCAGAATAATAACTGAAGCTAGTCGCACCCCAACGCTCGGCCTTTACATAATAACTTATTCGTCTATGCAGACGGGCGTGACATGAATTGAAAAATTTCCAAATAACGAATTGAGAACGGCATTGTTAGAAATAAAACAATTAATCGCTTATGCCGCTCGGTCATTCAAACAATATACCTATTTATAATCCATCTGTTGTTGGTTGTAACTCGTTTGGTCAACCGACATTGGAGAGCCAAGCTCACTGCAGCTCGTCCGCTGAAACAATATACAGTGTAAACTCCATGTAACGTCACTCGATTTAACGACAAACTCCCTTAAGCGTCAAAATCACTTGGCTTTGGTTGGTTTAGTTCGTCTTCCATACAATGATACACTCTATATAGCATTACACCCACTCTCAATAACGACAACAATTAAGTAATAAAAAGTACCTTTTAAGTTGCCAAAAGTAGTAAAAACTGCGCAGCTGTGTACGTTCTTTTATCGCTTTACTATCCTAGTTCTTAATAAACTCGATTGTCGGCATCGTGCATACCGAAATTTTTAAGTTCTTCCTTTATCACCAAGGTGCCTTAATATCGCAAGATATGAATAAAATAAGTTAACAAATACAACAAAATTAATGGTTCAGCAAAAGACGTCAGACAAAAATAACAGACTTGTCTCCATTTAACGACAACTCTCTATAACGCCATAAAATGCACAGCCCCTTCGGTGTCGTTATATAGAGTTTACATTGTATTAGAGATTCAGGCTGGCTGCAACTTATTGCTCCAACAACCTAATTATAGGTCCAAGCGACTGGCTGCAGTTCGTTCGCTCAAACGACATTTAAAAGCTAGGCTGGCAGCATTTCGTACGCTTAAACGACATAATTAGAGGTGGAAGTGGCTTCTTGCAGGTCGTTCGCCCAAACACATTGGAGATCTAAGCTGTAAGTCAATCGCTCAAACGATATATTAGCTGTAGTATATAAACAACTGTTTACTAGTAAAGAGGTATATCATAATGATGTTATAGGCAATTCTCATTCACTCTATAGCAGCCTAATAGATAATTCAAAACTACACCACGCTAATATTATATTACACTAGAACATGCCCGCGACTTCCTCCACGCTAAACTAGAAATACCCGCAGAATTCCCGGGACACAAAGTACCGCAGCTATCCGTTTTAGTGAAAACTGGGTCGAAATAAGCCTATTTTTATGCACTCGAACAACCTCAAACTGCTCCCGGGAAAATTCATAAAAAATATCACACATTTTATTGCATACAATAGCAAATTTTATAATGTCATTTTTTCCTTTCATTGATTTTCAAATCACAACGATTCTAAAGGATTTTCACTTCAAATAAAAGCATCGTGTCCTCCGTCGTTTGCATAGTCTATTCCAGTTGTTTTTGAAGTGAAACTTCTTTAGAATCATTGTGATTTGAAACTCGATGAAACGAAAAAGCAACACTAAAAAGAGATAAACACATACATCTATAGGACTAAGCCAGCGAGAGAATGCAATACGAATTTTACATTGTGCAGCACAGATTAGAGACTCAATAAGACCGATTCTTAAACACAGATCCAGTTTGGACCGAAATAACCGATAATAATATTTTTTAGACTAAAACAGTGCAAAATTGAAAATGATACTTAAGAATTTTGAAATATAAAATATATTGACGGATGTAGCCTAAAGGAATTACATTTATATTAATAAAAGTTAGAGAAGAATTATCTGTGAGTATTTCTCTGAAGTTTTACTTCTACTGCGTGTGAACTGCACACACACACAATTATTTTTTAAACAGCTTTAATGTACAGACCCGGCTTGTTTAGAATTTTATAATATTATAGACAGTTGTCGTTACGCTGTCAATTTTTATCTAATTTCTGTAAATAAAAATTTACAGAAAATGTGTAAAATAATTGCAAAATACACGTCAAAAGTAATTAAGTATCACGTAAAATACGACTTCCAAAGTATTCTAAGAGGCAAAATTAAATCAAACAAGGAAATTGAAACCAAGGTTGCTAATCAGTCTGTTTATATTATACTGAAGCAGCTTTGTCCTAAATAAATCATTTTGCGTAAAACAGTCCCGAAAATAAGTACCTCTTAAGCCCTTGTTTATTTCAATAATTTTGACGAAATGAATTCATTAAGTGATTAAAATTGTATGTTTCCCAAAGCAGCTTTTATATTTTTTTAAAACTAGCTTCTACCCGCGATTTCGTCCACGTGTAAAGTTTTTTTAACTATCCCACGGGAACACTTTAAGTTTTCGGGATCAAAAGTATCCTATATTTTGACCAGAGATATAGGTTGCTACTACCATACAAAATTTCATTTAAATCGGTCCAGTCGTTTCGGAGATTAGTCGGTACAAACAGACAGAGAAACATAAAATTTTAAAAAAGTCTAAATTAATTCTATTTTACTTCTTACATCCTCCTGACTCGGTTTTTAGCATTTTTTTTTCATTGTACAGAAATTCGACCTCTACAGTTTTATTATATGTATAGATAGATAATCATATTCAACAGTGATAGAACTCAGAGATCAAATAAATAGCGGACCAACATATTTAAATAGTATTATTTTTCCATGATATTACCACATATTACTAAAGGGTTTTGGGGAATAGTTTGAATTACTAGAACCGAGAAGTCCCAAGTTCAATACTTTTAATAGTTATTAAAGTCCCTTATTGACAGGATCTTGCACCGCTAGAACTTTGCACCATCTTCCTCCGTCCTCTGTTTTCAATTTATTGGCTCTAGTTTCCAATTCTATAATGTCCAAACATTATCCAAATCGAAGTACAAGACTGGAAAGAGAGAAGAGAGATTTTAAAGGATCGTCTGAATATCATCGACGTGGTCCCCAGATCGGCGCAGACTGACTTTGTCAACCATTTTTTTTGTTTTTTTTTTATTCCTCTCTCCGGACGAACGAGTTGTCCGGGCTCAAAAAATCGGGTTTTACAGCGTTACTTAGTTCTATTACATTTCTTTATTACCAAATTTTTCAGTTCTTCCAAAAAGCTTAATGTTTATACATGTGTTATATTACTATTTTAAACTTATACATTTATATATACTCTAGGCACAATCTATCTATCTTAACATACATTTTACTACTTATGCAAGCTTCTTTTACTATTGACTATTTTACAATTACTATTTATGTATCACTGTCTTTACTTATGTATTTATTTATTACTTTCAATTCTTATGCTACAGGCTTATCTACTATATGTTTTTGTTTGCTTTTTTACTTTTTTGTATTACGGACTATGTTTACTTATCTATATCTATTTTATACATTGTTTATATATTCACAAATATATACTAAATGTACACTTATCTATCTAATTGTGTTGTTTTATTGCGTTATACTATCTTAAGACAAAAATCCATAAAGTTCTCAATATTTTTCTTAGACATTAGTTCGGCCATGTTCACAAAATCAATTTTCATACGAAGCTTGCATTTTTTGTTAACCATTGGACTGAATCTTACAAACTTCTTTTCCAGTATTTGATCAGGGTCAATCTTTAATAATGTCTACATATGTTGCTTTGGTATGTTATTATAAGCGTAAGATTGTATTACCAATACACGATAATTCCATACATACGTACATATATGTATATAGATGTCAGAATAATCTAATTTTATGCACTCGAACAACTTCAAACCGCTCCTGAGAAAACTCTCGCGGGATTCCCGGGATGAAAAATATCACACATTTTATTACATCAAAGCTATCGATCAATAAAAAAATGGTATTGGAATACGCATGTTTTTCAAAGTGGTCATATATATATATATATATATATATGTATATACCTATACCTACAGGCGTAGGCAGAGACGATGGATTTCCACTTGCTAAGATTTTTGCTTCATCTACTTTCATTAATTTCTTCATACACAACACGTTTATTACAGGTGCTTTTTGGCTGGCCGTTATTCAAGAGTACGACACACGATATTGGTGTTGGTTGGTCTTTTTAAATTTAAATGAATAAATAAACATTTTATTACTGTAGAAATTACTTTCACTGTACGAACTTTACTTTGAAAGTCATTACAAATGCAGCCAATAGAAGCTTTAACCATTAATTTGGCACGTATGCCATTTCTTACAACGATACCTTCTTACCGGTGGTAACTGACATCTCTAGACTTTTCCTCCATGTAACTTTAGGCAACTGTTTGGTTTATTTAGCTTCGTAAAGAGAAGAAGATTTCAGAGTTATTATTTAATAAGTATAATGTTTCATTATTACGTTGCGTGCGATGATAACTCCCAGAAATTACTTTATCAAATTTCAACTGGAACTTCGTTATTAAACTCATCAAGTAATGCTGTATAAACTGAATATGAATTAGTGATGTAACGTGTCGATTATGTTTCGCTCGTGCACCTTTTGGGAATATACAAAGTGTTTTATTTATTCGTTTTGTTTTTAATGTAGTCTATAAATTATATTTTTTAATTATGTATTTCATCATTCATTGTTATTTAAAACCAGGTGAGGTTTATACAAGGTATTTTTTATATTTTACGATTTTTCAAGTTATTTCCACGGTGAAACTATAAATGCATATCCATTAAAAACTATCCCTCGATCCGAAATATAAATTATCTCGTGTTCATCCCCTTATTGCAAACAATACATCAAATTTCAATGTGTAATATACTAACCGACGCATGAACTGGATTAAAGAGCAAAACGACTTCCAAGACAAAGCTAATTATCGAACGTATTAACTTCTCGATTTATTTTAACTAGTGTTCGCCGGTGCTCGAAATTTGACCACAATAATTAATGTAAAAGACTATACTTCTAATATCACAGATTTCGCCAAGGCAACAATAAACAAAAGAGTATATATGCGTGTGTGTGTGGCAAATACCTGGTACTGTGTGTAATGTTTTTTTATTGATTTAATTTGTTTTTTACATAATTTATAGAAAAATAGCATGCATCGCTTTTTCTTTATATAAACTATAAGTGTGCGAAATTTCATACCCCTCCGTCTGCGCAATTTTCTTAAAAAGGGGTCCTAAGTTTTGGCTTCACGTATTAATATACATTTAATAAAAAAGAAGAGTATTTGTTTATCATAATGAATTATCGAAATCTTATGCGTATTGGTGTACCACTGTATATTAAGTTTAAAGAGTCGATATAACTTTTTGCAATGAAACAGTTATTTGATATACATAAGAAAATAATTTTCGTAATTATATTAACTTCGTTTTATAGTGAAGTTGGCAAATAGGCAGACGGCCCAGCTCCAAGCAAGTGGTTCCGTCGCCTATAGGCGTTCACAACACCAATAGCGATGCCAACGCGTTTGCAACCATTAGGATGGGATAGGGTTGGGATAATAATGGGGTAGGGATGGGATGGGGATGGGATAGGGACTGGATAGGATAGATAGAGGGATCAAACAGGATGAATGGGGTGGAAAGGATGGGATATGGAATTGGAATAGAGGATTTTTATTTATTTATCTCCGTCTCCTTTATTTTATTTATTTATTATTAAATATCTCCTGATTATTATATTATATATCTCCTGACGCAGATTTTTGTCTTAGTATTATTACCTGTGTATGTTACTTTTAAGTGCTTTTTTATTTTTCTACATCTTAATCTAACACAAATTTTGTCAGTGTTATATTTGTTTAGGTACATCATTTTATTTTTATTATAAGATATAACTAATAATTATTAGTTAAAGATTGTCGAAATCTGTATTTTAACTAAAATATTTCATAATAATTAAATACCGCGCTAGGTAACTTGAGTTTTTGCTGCACCTTCCCGCAGACGCAATTAGTAGCTGGAAATGCTGTAATTTTGCTCTTGCTTATTTACTTACCTATTCCGTCATCTGGAAATACTACAATAATTTAATACGCTTTTTTAGATAAAATTACTATATTTTTCATCCTTAATCATTATTATTAAATGTTTAAATAAATTATAATAAAAGTGACACTATCTGCGTAAACTACTCTAAGCGCCGATTTTTCAAACATCATATAAACAATCAGATAGGGTTTATTCGACAGATAATATATAATTGTATTTTTCAACTGTTAGTTAGGCTTTATCCGACGAATAACTTTATCTGCCGCTTCGAGGGATTGATAATTGTTATTCAAGGGATAACTTCTTGAATTTTGTTTCTAGATTTTGCGTAATTACGAAAATTAAATACGACATTATTGTGATTTTTTGATAGTATACAGTAGTCCGGTCAAAATACACATATTCGCATAGAGCTAAAAATTGCTACGAATGTTCGGAACACCATTATAAATGAAATGTGAAAAGTCCTCATCGATCCCATATCTATAAATTAATTTATTCAAAGTTGAAGTTCGCAAAAATGGGTTCTTAGCGTTTTTCACCCAAACGGTAAGTTTTATCATAAAAATAGGTTAAACAAAATTGTAGAGCATGCGATTATCTATAAAAATTATCTTTAAACTTTTCCTCTCCTGATAGTCACCGTTTCTAAAATACGACGATACAAAAAGTTGAAAATGTTGTGTTCTTCATAATACACGTTTCCATGCCGCCTGTGGGGTTGCCGCGTTTTTGTTTAGCGTGGTTTCCCGGTAGGCCTATTCCACAATCTGCAATAGAATGTGGAATCAATCAAACCAATCCCCCTACCAGGGGATTTGGCCTCTGATATTAAGAGGCAACGCATTTCAGATTTTGACAATAATAAAAAAATATTATTATTTTCTTTTGTAAAATCTACTGTTTACTGTTGTGTAATAAAAAAGTGTACTATTTATTATAATATGAATAATAACAATAGTTTAATGTTTTACTAAAGCCTTAATCACGGTTTTACTCGCGCAAATATCGAATGAATTCAAAATCAGGTTTATTTGTATAAATTCGATGTTCTTTTCTATTCTTCGATAGTTCGAAAATACATAGGAGATACTTATACCATACTATATACCTATTCGTCATCTGTGCGTAGCCAGGTGGTAGGGTATTTGCCCGACTAGTTGGCTACCCGTGGTCTAGACTATACCGCCATAAAAATCTTGAATTGTGTTCCGACATTAGTGGCCAAATTATAGCTTCCCTTTAGAGACCGGCAGTACATTGGTAGCACCTTTGGCCATAGGCGACGGTAACCACCTTCCATCAGGTGGGCCGTCTGCCTGTCTGCTGATCACATGCAAGAAAAAAACCCCGCGGTACAATAATTGGCATCCTATTAATTTATTCATAACATTAAGAAATCTTGTTTGTTAATTTATTTTGTAGCCATGCAATGAAGATATCATATTATTGTATGGATACAAAATAAATAAAAAATTAAGATTATTTAAATATTTTGATAAATTTAGTGACAATCTTTGGTGGAGGACCAACAATGGTACAGTTTACCCTATAATAACAAATTTCATGTAAATTGGTTCAATAAAAAATACGGCCTAAACACATCCCAACAAAGTCAATTGACACTGGAAGTATAATGATTATATATACCGGAACCAACCCATAACTCTGTTACAATTGAATGTAATATACAGAACTTTTACACATTATGCGAATTAGTAAAATCTTATATGTGCCTTAGACCATTATGGTCTAAGATATTCGTGCTAAAAGATCGAAACTTAAATTTAACATACCTGTTATGTAAGAATATAATAGGTTGGGGAAAAAGTATTTTCGCATATAGTATGTATGAATTTGTAATAAGATCACTTTGGCTATACCATTTGTATCTGGCTGGTTTTGGTATCATTAAAAAGTTTTAATTTTAAAGAAGACAATTCCAAATATAAATTAGGAAAATGTGTGATTTTCATTTGTTTTTCTTATTGTTCTAATGAAAAAATTCGATACATTTTAAAATGTTACTATAAAAAGGTAAAAATGAAACACAAGCCGCGAAAAAATTTTGTGATGTTTATGGACCTAATGCAGTATCTGTGAGAGTAGCGCAAATTTGGTTTAAGCGTTTTCAATCCGGAAATTTTAATATCAAAGATGCATGTCGCTCTGGTTGCCCTGATATGGACAATATTGATGCCATTTTTGAAACAGTGGAGCAAGTTCGGCATATTAGTAGTTACGATGTAGCTGGAGAACTGGGAATTGACCACAAAACGGTTTTGGCGCATTTAAAATAAGCTGGGTACACAAAAAAGCTCGATATTTGGGTGCCTCATGAGCTCACTGAAAGAAATTAATGAACCGTGTACTCATTTGTAATTCTTTATTACGACGTAATGAAACCGAACCATTTTTGAAGAAGCTTATAACTGGTGATGAAATGTGGATCACGTACGACAAGAACGTGCGAAAAAGATCGTGGTCAAAGGCCGGCCAGGCTTCACAGACTGTGGCGAAACCCGGGTTAACTCGCAACAAGGTGATGCTGTGTGTATGGTGGGATTGGAAGGGCATTACTCATTATGAGCTGTTACCGACAGGCAGGACCATCGATTTTGAACTGTACTGCGAACAACTGATGAGATTAAATCAAAAAGTTGAGAGAAAGCGGCCGGAATTAATCAACAGAAGGGGTGTGGTTTTTCACCATGATAACGCTAGACCTCACACATCTTTAGCCATTCAGCAAAAATTACGAGAGTTTGGCTGGGAGGTGTTTATGCATCCACCGTATAGTCCTGACCTTGCACCTTCAGATTTTCACCTGTTTCGGTCTCTGCAGAATTCCTTGGCAGTGTCAGGTTAACATCACGAGAGGACTGCCAAAACCACTTGTCGCAGTTTTTTGATCAGAAGCCCCAAAATTTTTATAGCAATGGCATCACGTTCCTACCTACAAGATGGCAAAAAGTTATCCAACAAAATGACACCTACATACTTTAGTCAAATGTAAATAAACTTTATAAAAAAACCTTTTGAATTTTTATATAAAATGCGAAGAAACTTTCCCCAAGCTAATATATAGATATATATATATATATATATATATATATATATATATATGTATTGTTACGAGCTACAGGACTCGAATTAAAAATGCCGTTGGAACTACTATAGAATTTATTAGAACTGTACAAACACGTATAAAACAAATACAAATAAAACTGGATACAACCAGTTC
This sequence comes from Dendrolimus houi, assembly GCA_039645545.1. Taxonomy (NCBI): domain Eukaryota; kingdom Metazoa; phylum Arthropoda; class Insecta; order Lepidoptera; family Lasiocampidae; genus Dendrolimus; species Dendrolimus houi. Next base: position 25,119,415 of record CM077123.1, on the reverse strand, counting down.
ACACTGCACGATTCAATGTAATTCGACACGCGTAAAGTCCGTCGTCTAAATCGCATATCGAGAGTACTACAAACGACTTACTCGCCTCGTAGTCGTCGCTTGACTGCCCGCCCCTCCATTTGGGCATCGTCTTATACTAACTACACAGTACAAAGAAATTGGCCGCGCACACTGAGTTTCTAAGAAATTGTAATTTGCACACCTGCGAACGGCCACAAAGTCGAAAACAATAACAATAAGGATTAGTTCGACGCTAATGGTGGTTATAAAACAAGTAAAAAGACAATAGCATGTTTTTCTTAATTACAAATTCAAAAGACAAAAGAATTCCTAATCCGGGAAGACAATGGACTGCGCTTACAACACGCAGCTGTGCGCTTATTTTTGACGGCATGTAACAATATATATACACATATATATATATATATATATATATATATATATATATATATATATATATATATATATATATATATATATATATATATATATATCCAGCACAGCAAAATAAATGTTAATATTATAAACATCTTAAAAATTAAACTACACTCTAAAAAAGAAACCTAAACTTGAATAAAAAAACAGGCTATAATTATAGATAAAATATTGGTCCCAAACCACTGTCATTTACCGGGAACGTTTTCAAAAGGCTGGCGGCGTTACCACGTTGAATAGCAATGCTTAACCTTTGAGCTAAATAGACGCCAGCCTGCTGGTCGCGTGTAAGGTCTACTAAACGTTCGGCGAGGTCTCGATAAAGTTTTAGAGCGTTAGGACCCCACGGACCCAGAGTTTCCACCCCAAACGGCGCAAATGTGTAACTATTTCTAATGGCGGCGTACTTGAGGCACTTGAGGGCCTCCTGTTCGGCTACAGCAGATCCAGCTGTAGCGCACGTACTTAAAAGATGGGACACTGCCAGAGTGTCAACGCCAGTAGCATCCCACACACTAAGGAGCGGCCCATCTTCCCAGGTACTAACGTCATCTCATCCTGTCTCCTGCCATCGTCGCGGCACAAGCCGTTTGGTTCCAGAACGGCAGGTACCCTGTCGGTGACAAGAGCCCGGCGGATAATGTCGTTGAGTGCCGCAACACGAGAAATTCTACCGGTGCTTATGCTGCAAGATAATCCATACCTGTTAATAGTTATATTGTATTCCTATAATCCCTATAGTTTTTATCTTTAATGATTTAATTTTTAACTGACTTCAAAAAGGAGGAGGTTCTCAATTTGATTGTTTTTTTTATGTATGTACACCGATTACGCTGAGATTTATGATCCGATTTACGTGATTCTTCTTTAGTTTGCTGCGAAATAGTTGCCATTTGGTCCCCTAAAAATTTAATATAGTTTGGCGCAGTAGTTTCCATTTTATGAACATTTTTTAATGAAAAATTTCCGTTCCCTTTTCTTGAGACCTATATTTTTTAAGGAGCGCGGCACCTTTCGTAGGCCTACCTACCCATAGCTAGACACTAAAAAGTAAACCATAAGAATTACAATATTTTGCAACATTTTGTTGTTATAACTGTGTATATGGTAATTTTTATGGTTTGCTCGGCACCGACTTCAAGATGTAGAAAATTTTATATTATTTTGTCTCTTAATAAACTAAATAAATTCTGAGTCAAAAATCTTTATTAAGCTATTTTATAATTATTAGTTTTTGAAGTCGGTTTTTTATGTTATCCAGCATACTTATATAAAACAGCTTTGGCTGTTCTAAATAGTTTTTTATGAACACCTTAATTATTTTCAAAACTATCAGCCTGCGGTTTAGTCCTATTTTGTATTACTTCGTCCCATATATAGGTATATTAATATAGACTGTATGCTAAGGTTATAAATTAGATTTTGACTACTTTCACGTCTGTGGAAATAGTATTGAACCACGCATTGCGTAACTTTGTTACGTTAGACTCAGACGCCAAAGAAATCGTTGGGTGGGGCCCATGTTCTATATAATCCTTGCTTTAATATTGAATAGTAAAAAGTGGTTTATAAGATTATTTGATTCTTTAAGTGATGATATGTCATCTTATAATTATGCAGCATGTTTTAAGCAAATAAATAATTTGAATGACGTATTTCGATTTTAGTCATTAATGGTGTTGATGCTCGATTTTCTAAACTAATATACATATTGCTATGATTACATCGTGCTTCAGCAAAACCGCCATGGACAAGTGTGGGGTGTATATCTACTGTCCTCTTTTTTCACCATTTTCCAATAATTTGGGATCGGCATAGAATGTCTTCTTCTTCTAAAATTACACTATTTTGGCATTCATCCTCTGTCACGTGAATTTTCATGTTATTCGTCACATAATACGTCCACATATTTTTGCCTTCATACTTTAACAATTTCAATTCCATTCCTCTTCGTTGGATGCCATGATTATTATTATTCACAGTCTTTCAGTTATGAGTGAATTTTTAAATATTGTTCTATTTACTCGTTTATTAATGTAAGTTTGTTGTTGCACAGATCTTTGCTTCCAAGCATTCTTCAACTACGTGGATATGAGGGCACTCCTGGAGAACTTCTGCGTTTTCCACGTGACCGCTCCCGGGCAGGAAGACGGTGCATCCACCCTACCTGAAGAGTGAGTACTTATCGTTTTTACACACAGCTTACATAACGGCATCGAAAATACAAATGACGGACAAATAGTACGCCCGCTGCGGAAACATTGAACGAATAGTCTTGAACCATTTAAGCCATATTTCTATGTCTTCAATACTTACATTCATTTGCCTAACTACTAGTCACAATTTTACATATTTTCCATACACATAATGTTAATTTTATTTATATATTGAAATGAAACGTCTTGAGAATCGTTGGGGATTTGTAACTCGATGAAACGAAAAAGCGACACTAAAAAGAGATAAACACATAAATCTATAGGACTAAGCCTGCGAGAGAATGAGATACGAGTTTTACATTGTGCAGCACAGATTAGAGAGTCAAAATAAGACCATCGATTAAATATAAGTCCAATTTGGACCAAAATAATACTGATAATAATATTTTTAGACGGTGAAAAATTTCAAATCATACTTAAGAAGCTTATTTTGAATTATAATATGTTGACGGATGTAGACTAAAGGCTAAAATATTTATATTAATAAAAGTTAGAGAAGAATTATCTGTGATTATATTCTCTAAAGTTTTACTTTTACTGCGTTTGAACTGCACACACACGCAATGTTTTATATTATTATAATTTTATTTATCCACGCTGGAACGGATAAAAATACAATTGCCAGGCGGCCTGTCGTAAGAGGCGCCAAAACAACCCATAGCCATGGAATAAAGTATAATATCTTTTCCTATGCCATAGCCAGCTGGTAAGGTATTTACCCGTCTGGATGGCAACCACCCCCTGGTCTAGAGTATGCCGTCATAACAACCTTGAGTTGTGTGCCGGCATTACTGGCTAGGTTCCAGTATCAGTTCACTTAAGAGAGCAGCAGCGCATTTGTAGCACCTTTGGTGATGCAAATGTCCATAGGCGATGGTAACCGCTTTCCATCAGGTAGGCCGTCTGCCTGTCTGCTGAACTCAGGAAATAACTGAAAAAATGCATTTTCATTACACAAAAGATTCTCTCCTGACTTGAATGAACACTCTCAATTTATATTTTTCAGGAATAACAGACGATGGCAAATTATCAAAAACTTTGTTTACCGCTGTTTTTGACAATGCGACTTTAGACTTACGCCGTTAGGGATAATATTAGTTAGTAACTGTGGCTCAGTGGCGTAGCGTAGGGGGGGGCGGCACTTTTTAGGGGGCGGCAAAAATTCACAATAAATAATATAAATATTTGAACCATTTCATATTTTTACCGCAACTACAAATTCGGACCGATTGAAAAGCGCACGGAATTTTTCATTACTTACTCGCCCGGCTCAACACGGACAGATTTTTCATTACCACTCCGCTCCTATTGGTCCTAGCGTGATGTTATATAGCCTATAGCATTCCTCAATATGTGGGCTTTCCAACACCAAAAGAATTTTCGAAATCAGTAGATCCAGAGATTATACCTCCTACAATGTCACAAACACACAAACTTTACCTCTTTGTAATATTAGTATTCATATAGTATGCATTAAATTGAAATACCTAAATAAAAGGGCGGCAAAATTGTCTTCCGCCCCGGGCGTCCGCCACCCACGCCAGTCTGCTGCTATGGATAAATACTCATTGTTTATAATGTTAAAAATAAGGCCGTTATTGACATTACATTATCATCATTAAGAAACTCATATGTCACGTAACGCATTAAATCCTTGGCTACGTCTGTGTGACACAGTTACTAACATTATCTCAGGTGTAATGAGAGTATTAGTTACAGGAACAGTACTAAGGGTGCGATTCAAACCGCTCATCTATTTGTACAATACCTACAAATTACAAATGTTTAATTGTTTGAAAATCTTAAAAAGTCTTTATACTGCTTCCAAGTGCTTATTTTACATTTGATGTTTGCACGTCAATCAAGTTACATATTTATTGACAGTAAATGCACACGAAACAAAAGACATGATTGTCGTATTTTATTATTGTGGGTGACATAATAGTGATGTTCTGTGAGCCATGTAACGCACAAAAATATCAATCCCCCGACACTATAAAATAAAAAAATATTCTGCTTTAAAGAAAAATAATACCACAAATATTATAATATGTAAAATATGTTAATTGAAATATGGGTATTTATTATACGGTATTGTATTAGGAAAATATATAGATGAATTAAATTGATTAAAACTTATTTATAAATGAAGTGGATTTTTATAACAAATTGACTCGGTAACGCATTAGAACATTACTAATTGATCCGTCATCGAGCTGTCAACAGTACTGCCCGTGCGCAGAAGGTTTGCCGATAGCCTCATGATGTCACGCGTCGATGGTCTGTAGGGTTGACAAAAAAGGTTATATAAATAGTTGTTGCAATAAATGTATTATTTTAATTTATTATTGTATATACTCTGCATAAGTATATACAATAATAGTAAGTAGTCATCGGCAAAACTTCTGCGCTCGGCTTATAAAATAAATGCTTGGAAAGGGTAATATAATAGCTAAGACCGCTTTCTGTTTGGTCCGTGCAGCAGCGATGCGGACTCGTTTGGAGGATATTCCCTTTTTTACTGACATAAAAACTTAATTAGGTTTTTTTTATATATAAACCTTCAGTGAAAATTGCCTATTTAATGGTAAAATCGTATAAAAATCCGTTGCGTGGTTTAGGAGGAGTTAGCGGATATACAAACAGACGCAGAAAGCGACTTGATTTTATACTATGCAAAGATAAGAAGATTAGGTACAAACATTTGCTCCTGTACTAAAATAATTAATAGCAGTAATTCCTTCCTACTAAAACACTTGCATAATCCGAACTAGGCTTAACTAAGTTACTAATTACAAACGTCACACACTGGGCTAGTGTGATGTATTAACGGGCTTTGCAAGTAACGGCAATGTCCATTAAATAAACAACTAAGTGGGAGTGAGGCCAATTACCTCTCTGTATAGTGCTGCCAGGCGCAATTTGCTGATAAACAGATGTTCGTTTTTCTTAGCAGTATTTTTCTTCATTACTTAGCCCGTGTTTCCCTATCAAAACGGTGAGTGGGACGGAAGCGGTAAGATTACATAACATACCTAAAGTCTGGCCAACGATTCGTACCACAAGCTCTTAATTCAGATTATTCCTATGGCAACACTATATGTCAAACGAATAATCAAACATCTCATCGCGTGTTGATTTTATGGAAAATTATCGATAAGCAATAGCGATACCGAAACGAAGTAATTACATTAATATAAAAACACACACAAACAATAGTACTCGGATTTTTCATGTTATATTTAATGTTGCCAGTTGAAGAAAGATATTTTGAATTTGCCGCTATTTAGTGCCATGACACTCTGGCTATACTCTATCTACGTTTATTTAGAACCTTTCCTGATGATAGGGTTCGGATCAGAGAAGTCCTAAAAATATGCGTATTAATTATCGTCACGCTACTTCCGCTCTTACATTTGTTAACATTCGTGTAAGTACGCGTTTGACCACTGTCTCACTTGGTATTGACTGATGACGCAGTTTATAGAATGAAGCACGCTTACTTGAAAGATTCACTCTTGGCTTGAACATTCCCAAATCATATATGTCATGATAAACACACTGTCAAATTATCAAAAACTTTGCTTATCGCTGTTTTCGAAAAGGCGTTATAGGATCGCGCCATGAGTTCAATTACCTTTTGTACTGCATTTTAATTAGTTAGGTATATTAAACACAAATTTTGTAGGACCTGAAAATCAGTATTTACGATCATCGGAGCTATAAAAGTAATTTCTTTTTTATGCATCACGTGGTAATTTGTTAGAATTCAAACCATTATTATTGAAACGAGACAAGTGTAAGCCTGTAAAACTACTATAATTTAGGCTTAAACAATATAGACAGCTCAACGACGTCTGCAGCCTAATTCCAGGACACCTACACAAACATAGACGTAGGGTCTTTAAAAGTACGACCACATTATTCTCCACATGGGAGTCAAATTACTATGAATAAATAGACAGACGCATTTTGATCAGGATATTCCTAGCCACACCATATCCGAAGTTTAAATTGCCACCTAGTCACCCGGACGTCTCCAAGATGTCTAACACGTTTCACACTAGTACGTAAGCCTTGGCTACCTATAATATGATTTAAGTAGCTAAGTTTAATAGTTGATGCTAAAGTTATACTATGTAGGAATTTGTAAATGTTTATTTCTTGTATGACTGATCATACACGCCGTTTGAACTGTATTGTACAGAATTAGTAGTACAATTTGAGAAGTTAATATTTATATATAGTGTCACTACATTTGAGCAGACACTACTGACACTACAATAATTATTTATAATAGTAAACAAGTGTAAGAAATAGGACTACTAAATGTCTTTTATTTTGTATGTAAACTTAAGATATATTATCATATAGCATCAATCAAATAAATTAAATATCTTTGTATAAACAACAGATTGCTAATACATTTGGGTTTGTTATTATTTTTTTTTATTTATCAGCATTTAATAGCAGTTGTATTATTAAATGCTGATAAATAATCCACGTGCTATTTTTTTTTAATAGTAAACATGATAGTGTGTCATTACAAAGTTGCAGTACCAGGATCTCATAATTAAGAAAAGTAAACTCTCATTTAATTGAAAAATAATCTCTATCAACTTATAATGCCTCAGTACGTATTCATGAAAGCAGGCCTATTTTAGTTTTAATGTATGTGTTGCCATCCTTAAAATATATGGCAGCTAATATGTATTTATAGGAGATATCGTGAAAGTTTAGCTGTAGTAATTAATCGTATAATAATGGCATAATTTATTACATTATATGAAACTATATAAGTAGTTGTATACGAGGTATAACTTTGACAGTTGTGAAAATAAGTAGTTGTATTGTTATAAAAACCTTGTTCTCGCAAGCATTGACTGTTTAAAGATGGCGCCACTTGAGACACCGACTGCTTAAAGAACTAGGTGGGTGGTTTTAGCACATAAATATAAAAACGGCTAGTGTTTGGAATGGAATTTTGATTTGTGTACCTGTAAAGGTGTAAAATTTTGTATAAAGTTAATGATTGAAATTGTGTTTAGAAGTGAAATAAGTGTTAATATCGTGCTTTGTATCTTTATTATTTTCGGCGTATTTAAGTCTTAGGATACCTTTAATAAATTGCCTATATAATAACGTTATTTCCTTGTTTCCTAGTTCGCCACCGCTTTATTATTATTTAATTTAATATCACGTTAATTGACTGTGAGTGTGACGGTACGTAAATATCGTTTTTAAAAACATACGGTTAATGAAACAATTAATGACAGAAGAAAATGGTCACATAATAATGTCTTTATTGATGTTGTATAAATAATTAGCATCAAATTCATCTTAATTAAATTAAAAGAATGCTTAATATGTTCAAGGACAAACTTTTAAAATTATAAATACAATTAAAAACTAAAAACAAACTAAGTTGTAAATAGTACAAGCTATTATAGACTGTGTAACAAATCGCTGCCAGATGGGAGCGTGCCCAGAAGGCTGGCTGCATTGCCGCGCTGTATGGCCATGCTTATTTGTTGGGCGAAATATGAGCCAGCCTTCTGATCACGGTTGGCATCAAAGAGTTTCTTGCAAATCTCTTTGAAGAAACTCTTTGTCGATATACCCCACGGACCTAATGTTTATATATATATATATATATATATATATATATATATAACATGCTTATAATATATATATATATATATATATATATATATATGTTATAAGCATAATGACTTAGAAATAAATACTGAAAACACAAAAATCATACAAAATGTATCCACTTAAAAGTGCCAAAATTAAATGTCGTGTTATTTTCTTTTAATTAAAACATTTTCATTTTAATACGATTAAATTTAGGTATAAAAACGATAGTTGATAGTCTGTGCATTAGATGACTCATAGAACGTCACTATTGCGTCGCCTGGAAGAATAAAGTATGACAATTTTAACATTAGTAGTATATGAAGGGTTATAGGCAAAGAACAGGGATTGTCACAATTTTTTTTTTATATTCTATTGAAAGCAAATCTTTGTCTATGGTAGTTTATTTCCCAATCACTAACTTTTATATAAAATTATTTGCCCATAAGTGAACTTAAATATAAAGACTTGATGTGTCTGATGCCATCTTGTACTAGAGAAGCACAGGTGTTTTACGAATCATTAGAATATGATTCCAAAACTAAAGATGCTGATGACTGAATTGGACATTCCTTGTTTTCTGTTCTTTAACTTAAAAGTCCATCATAACTACACAGTTATATTAATTAAATAAACATTTAAATAGTTTTAAGTAAAAGTTACTGCATATGCCGATCTCAATAAAAAATATATACTTCTAAACTTTTAATTGCGTTTTTCTCAAAATCTATTTATTAAGACATTCCTTGTTTTTTGCCTGTACCCTTCATATGAAATTGACTGTCAAAACATGCGTATCTTGATAGGCGTGCAATTGTCAAAAGTGAAATAAATCTTTGAACAGAGTATAAGTATATCGATAAGCAAATTGAGTAATTGTAAAGACAAAGCGAAAATACTCAAAAATTTAATGAAATAATCTACACTGAGTCTACACTACAAGCCGTTAAATTGGTTTATTTAAGCCCCTGTTCGCCAGCGTTGACATAATTAAAGTGGGCGCTTTGGATATTAGCTCAGAGCTATAATACTTGAATCACAGCGATGCGCTGCAGTTCACTCTCAGAGCAATAACACTCGTAGTCCGGCGAGAGTTCCACAATAAGCCGTAACTTCATTTCAGAAGCTAGTGACGTACACGATATTAATGTTGTGGTGATATTCATACTGTACAGATAAAGTTTACATTGTGCATATTGCATTATGATATTAAAACCCCGCTTTGAAAAATAAAATTGCAATGTTGACAATTATGGACGCTAAGATTAATTTTATTTATTATTAAAAAGTATCTTACAGTATTTCCATGAATTTAAAGCCTAACTATACATCATAATAAATCTAATCCAAAAATGGGTACTTATGATCTAGGAAAAGAACAGAAACGTAAATAGCAAGTTACACTACACCAAGATTAATTATTCAATCTATCTAATACTGTGACACTTCTAACGGGAAAACTAAACACAAGTAAATGATAAAATATAAATATAAACATTACATTCCTTTTGAAGCTTGTTAGTAAAGTTATTAACTTTACTAACAACTTTGTTAACAATAAGAAACAAAGAGGATATAATCACTACGCTTAACATAAATATTAAAACCAATGATTAGCTTTTACATGTCTAAATAATCTTAGACAAGATAGAAAATCGAACAACTTTGATCTAAGTAATTTTAAACTTTATTGTCAAACAGTTAAACATAATGGAACAGTGTGTTCTGTGACTTAGTTCGCAAAAGCAACATGTGTCAGTGACATAATATTTTGCTTTTCCCTGTTAAATCTGACTTAAGATAGTTTTTAATTTTTTTATGCCTGAAACCTGTTTGATTTTTAAATGTCTCTACTTATATTTTTGTTTTATTGTGAAACTTATTAGTTTCCGAAGTACAAGGTTCCAAACTTAAAAAGGCGATATTTCAAGATCAACGTTGTTTGACAAGTTCGTGTTTTACCCTCATTTGAAAAATGACAACTATATTCATACCACGACTGTACACAAAGTATCGCTACGTTTTCGAAATACATCTACGCAATAAATATTGTTTCTGTGAAGCAGTTTATTAAATTCCAATATATCCCATTTCCATACTGCATCCGACCTCTTTAAAGAAACATTTATTGTTAGTTTTCTACTTGAATATCCACGGTTCTGGAAAGCTTGCTTCTGAAAATGAAAATAATATATCGGAAAATATAGTGCTTTGCTCAGCTGCCGCTGTACATACTTGAGAATATATTTTCCTTCGGCTCTCATAATGCATTTGGTCTTGATCGTTATAATGCTTACAGTTATTTAAAATATGTTTTACTTTTAGTACCATATTAGAACTAGTTTAGCAAAATTGGGTCATTTTGGTCTTAGACCAAAAGGAAGGTTTGCACTGAAAATCAGGGTTGTGTCGGATATAATTCCGGCACAGCAATATGCTGAGTACAAACCTTGTTTGCTGTAAATGCGGAAAAATATGTTCTGTGTATAATAATGTGTAAGAAATGTAATTTAATCGCTATTTCTTCAAATAAGGTCTTTCTTTCTTTCTTCTACCATACCATTCTAATGCTGTCGTGGTAGCTTTGTGGCTGACCAACACACGTATTTGATTTTAACTTCATTTAAAATCCTACCCAAGAAGCATATATCGCCTAAGCAGTTTTCTGACAAATTATGTATATAGTCCGACATATAGAGGAACCTTACTTATTATGCTAGGATTTCTCCAATGTATGCAACCTACCAAACTGCTTTGGACTAACGTGGCTAAAAGGAAAGGCCCGAGCTAATCGTTAGAAAATTTATAGTTTGCTATTAATACTCATATATTACGCACGCAATAAATTAAATAACTGGCCATAAAAAATGTTTTTAACAAAAAAAGCCGACTTCACACTAATAACCCAAAAATAAATATTTAACCAACTTCTTTCTACAACGTCTTGAAGTCGGTGCCAAGTAAAACATAAAAGAACCAGAATATATTTACAAAATATAATAATTTTTAAGTTTAACTTGACACCGACTTCTAGATATTAAAGAAAGAAGTCGGTTAAATATTTATTTTTTGGTTTTTAGTGTGAAGTAGATTTTGTTTTTGTTAAAAAAAAAAATATTTGCGCAACTACTTCCATAGCCTTGGAAATAATATATTAAGCACCTGTAGAAGCTGTACAACTGGCACGCGTATACAAATTTGCCATCTCTCTCTTCGGTGTTGCTCTTCAACAAGAGAGTGGCTCTCGATTTCCTTTCGATCTACAAATCAGATCCTGAATCGGTGACTATTGGAATATCTCGGGAGTTAAAAAAACAGTTTTTAAATCGGTCCACAATTGACGGAGAAATCGCGTAACATGCCTACAAAAAATTTAAGTGCCTGTAGAAAATGTAATACCTACACGGTTATACAAGCTTTTGTCCAAGGATTAAGGCGCACGGTCTTTAATAAGGGTTATGCTCGATATCCCTGTTGTCCGATCCGCTCATCAGATCCTGACTTGGTGACCATGGGGCTACCTCGGGAGTATATACTTACGAGTAAAGAAAAAAATTGAAAATCGGTTTAAAATTGACGGAGATTTCGTGTTACGAAGAAGTTGGTTAACAATTTTCATGAGTTTTGCTAATTCCTTTGAAGCCACTCATCAGATTCTGACATGGTGACAATAGGACCAATTCAAGAATATACCCTTTCGACTAAAGGACCAAATATGAATATCCATTCACAATTGACGGAGAAATCGAGTAACGAACATACAAAGAAAAAAACATACAAATTGAAAACCTCGTCCTTTTTAAAGTCGGTTAAATACATATAAATTAGAGTTTGTTTGTTCCGGCTTTCTAACCGTGGTTATGGTTTATTTATAAAATAAATGGTCAAGAGGTCAGTTATTGTTATTAATATAGATTTTATACACCTAGTAATATAGTGATTTTTTTTTCAATTGGGCCTTAACGGCCAAATCCTAAACTATGCTAGATAGCGAAAAAACTCAAAAGAGTCTTGAGGCCGATTTTGACGAAGACTAAAATGGTATCTTATGTATGGAATGGTATCTCGATAGAGAATCGAATGGGCTGAACCTGAAAAAATAAACACATCTGTATATTATACCAAATCATAATGTAGGTTTTAAGTATCAATTTCCGTGAAGTAGTGTCAGACGGCAAACCAAGGGAAAGGGTTGTTTTCGAACAAAATGTTCTGCTTTCCATACATCAAATTGCGCCGGTCATTGAACCGCACCTCATTTGAACGCAATCAATTTACCCATTGGCTGATTTCATGGATTGGGGTAACATAACGTACGTTTCAAATATTACTTTTAGAGGCCTATTAAAATTACAATAATTTTTATCATTTCCATATTAAATAAAATGAGGGTGAGGTTTACGATGGAAAATGGAACAATTTTTTCATAAATAGCCCGTTTCCTTACTTTGATATTTGCCATTCCTTCATAGAATTTGATCTTGATAAGCTACACTATGATTTAGTGTATGTGATACAATACAGAATGTGTTTATTTTTGAAAATCAGCTGATTCGATTCCAGTCAAGGGTAATTAATTTTTCAAAAATCGAATAATACCATATAATTTTCGTCAAAATCAGCCTCGAGGCTCTTTTGAGTGATTTACACTTTTTCGTATAGTTCAGGATTTTGCCTTGAAGGCCTACTTTAAAATTCACCTGTATGTAGAAAAGAATATGCCACAAAAGGAAACCATACATTAAATCTTTTAACCTAAAAGGAAAAGTGTAAAAAAAAAGAAAGAACGAAAAGGAGAAACCGAAAAGGAAAGGCTTCGACAATCTAGTTCGTCAGTGAGATTGGGTTAAAATAAATACTACGAAATTTTAGTTTTAAATTATGTCAACAAAACTCATCCAAAACAAAACGCACGAAAGAAATGAAATAGTGCAGTCGAATGAGAAAGACTGACCAATGAAATTTTATATGTCAAGGAAATCGGTATAAAAAAAACTACAAGGCTGATTTTAGATATACCAATTAAGAAAGCTTCTTAAAAGTATCATTACACTACATACTATTGTAGTAATAAGCTTGTTAGTCAGTATTGTTCTTCCATCACTACACCATCTGAGATGGGAATAGATGATCTTTTGTTCAGCGTCAGATTTACCAACGTGAGGAAACAAAAGAGGCTTAGCTCGTTGGTATTGCGAGATAACTCTCAAAAGCGCCTGGCCAGACAATGCTCTTAAAACTAGCGACATTAAGCTATTCATGTTTAATTTTATGTTATATCAAAGGTGGAATTGGGAATGTTAAGATAGTAGTACATAGATTGGATACAAGATGTATCTAAGATTAATGTAGACAGAAAAATGTTGTTGATAGACCACGTAGCAGCAAAGATTTGTAAAGAATATTGTAAAGTAACGGGCCTTTATGAACAATATAATAAAGTGAAATACGTATAATAGTGTGGCGAATGATGGTGGAACGATCTAATTGATTTAAGAAGTTTTGAGATATGTAGAAGTTTCAGGAAGCAAAAGACAGTGATAGATAGATGTTTAGAAAACAATAGACAGTAAATAAAAGAATAACGAAAAGAAGATCAAAAATATGGGTTCCAGAAGATTCCCCCGCGTATATAAGCAGTGTAAGGCGCACCTACCGAGTAGATCAGTTGAAGACAGCAAAGCGATAAGTGCGAAACGTGAGAGTTGAAAGAAGAGTTTAGTAGAGGCCAGTGACTAGTTTAGAGGAAAGTTAGTGGTGAGTTTAGTGAAAAGTTTGATGGGCAGTTCAATGAAGGGGGAGTTTAGTGTATTTTAGTGTGTCGCACGTAGCATGCAAGAATGCTAGAATAACAAAGAGCAGAGCACCTTACTATATACTTAAAACACTAACAAACAGATGTGAGAATATCTATATAGAGGATATACAATTTTTGAATAACATATGTATATTTCTACACTGAATCAAACTCTCCAAATAAAAATATAGGATGAAATAAAACGAAAAACATCTTATATAGAAAGATAAAAAACCAATGTGTGTGCAGTTAGGCTATTTAACTATTTTATCTGTTTGTGTGAGTTCCGTAATTAGTTTTTCAATATATAACTGCACGATACCTTCATACAATCATTTTGCAATGTCTTTGTAATATTATAACAAAAACGTTAAAGTATTCTCTTATCTTTAGTAATGTAAATTCAAAACGCATATTATTTTTCAATGCAAAATGTTTCAGAAGTAATTTAATAAGTGGGCAGCGAACAAGTAATAAGAAAGAATGATTAAAAAATCTTTACCAGAATTACTAGTTCAGAATACAACATTTTCTAGTTGTCTGATTAGCCATCTATGAGTTCCCATTTATGACAAGATATTAAATCAAAGAAAGTAGGGTTGGCCGCCATTCACTTTATTTGATTTTAGAACGAACAAAAATCTTAAAAAGCTGAAGTCGTATGCAACATTCCAGTCCCAATATTATAGTAAAACTAATTTAATTTTCTTTTGTATAAGGGGTTGTGTGATTTTTAAGGTTGAGCCTGACTTTTAGTACAGGTACGTACGTGGCTTGAAGCTGGAAAGCTACCTTTACATTTTCAAAAGGTATTCCTTCCTACTGAAACTATCAAAATGATTAATGACTGGATAAGCCCCAAAACTAGTTGGTGTTTCCCGACACAAAGCCAGTGTTACGATAAAACGCTTTAGTTCGTACAACACAAACAAGTAAATGTATATAATGTTATGTTATGCTCGTGTTGAAGCCTCTCGAGGTCTCGAGTCTCGAGTCTCGATGTCTCGAGTCTCTTTCTATTCATATATTAAAAGTTTTTTATTTTGGTCCTTTTTAAATTCTAATTATTGATGATTAGTGTTACTATCTTAATTTAGTAAACATAATAAGTATGTATGTATGAAAAAAAAATCACCCGATTTATATATAACATTTAAATATATTCATTACCAGTCTAAAATAGAAATAAATACATGTTATATATTGAGGACTGCTTGGTTTATAGTAAAGCTTCAAAACAGCACATTTTCTAATTTACTAGATAAAAACATCCGAAAGTATCAATTACAATAATTTTACATTTTATCACATATCCAAAAGTACAAAATATTATAAGCGTGTAAAGTAGTATTAACAGATAATTGTATAATAACGGAGGTCGACAAAAAAAGGCGTCTGTCTATTATTTTCTGGTGTGTTTTTCCCCGCTGAACACGAATCTGAAGTGAGATTTTTTTTAATCGGCGAGCAGATATTCATATTATATATCCCCAAATTAAGCGAGTTACGGTTGTGTTGTGGGTAATTTACAACGGACTACTCTGAGGCCGGTCTCAGGCACCTAGGCCATATTCAATAACGGAGTAAAATCGTTTCCGAAATTTACCAAACCAGGAATCGAATACGGAACCGCTGCGTTGCAGTGAGGTAAGTAGTCAAAGGCTTAGCCCGCTCAACTACAGAGGGCGTCATTGTTGGGGGTCAATGAGCAAATAATAACTATGAGAATGTTGTCGACACATAAAAAAACAAGATCGTGATTTTTATAGGTTTTTTTGGGGTTTTTTCGATTATTATTTGCTGATTGACCCCCAATTCTCACTTCAAATTTTACGTTCAACGGAAAAAAAATACGCCAAAATGTCATAGTCTGACACCCAGCATACAAAACTTTTTTTGTGGACCTGTGTAGTTTGTAGTAATTAATGAACAACTAACATTGAATTTAATAAAATAGGTTGCATAGAATCACATGTGATTCTATGCTACGAACGTAAGAAATGAACGTTACACAACTATTAATTTACATTTTGGTTTTAAAAATGGCATGCATTATCGTTTACGTTTTCCGCGTTAAAAAATAATACGACAAACAAATCCACTTAAGAAAATTGCACCAATCATCAATCGATCATTGTCCAGTAGCAATGACGCAAAAAAATGATAAAGTAATATCAATTTCATGAGACTTTCTAGGTTACCTGTCAGCGCTTAGCTGCTAGTAGCTTAATATTACGCCGTCGTCAATAGTCAATTTTAATTATTACATTACATATAGTTATTTCGTTACTAGCCATTTATTTTTCGATCCTTACAATTCAAAACAATTTTCTTATTTCTGTAATTTAATCAAAATTGTGTTATCCGTCGTAGAAGAATGGAAGAAGTATTCTTCATCTTGTCATATTGAGTTTTTGTGTGATTTCTCATAAAAAAAGGGATTGGGCAGCGGACATAGTATAACGTATCTTAGATCCTTCGCGTTTCACAGCCAGGCGGTGCGACCTGTAACACGCCTTTACTTACCCCTCTTTCGTAATGAACGACGAGGAACGCAATAACTTCAAACACGTCGAGAATCCGGACCGTTCCCGCCAGCTGGCTCTTGCACCCATTCCAAGGGGTTAAACTAACATAATGGGCCTCTCTTTATTGACGGCTGCACTGAAGCTTTATAAATTGTTAAAATCTGGAGAGAAAACCAAAATAATATTGTAATGACTTAAAGGTCTAGAAACCAAGCCATAAAATACATAAAAAATCTTAATATTGTAATATTTTCTGGACCGATTCCTGTTAATTGCTACTTGTATTGTGGACTATGGACATTTAGTTGTAACTTTCCGGGACGGCTATGTGCCCGTGTATGGTTTATATAAACCTATTTTGGCCAGTAATGTACAATCGTAAACAAAAAATATAGATACAAATAGCTATACGTATTGTCATGAATTTTGAAGCGAAACTTCTTTAGAATCGTTGTGATTTGAAACTCGATGAAACAAAATAGCAAAATTAAAATAAGATAAACACAGAAATCTATAGGACTAAGCCTGTGAGAGAATGAGATAGAATACATTATATTTAATCATTTAAACACTATACTCATACAGATAGAGTTGGAAATGTTTTGAAGTTTTTCATTAATACTTCAAATTTCGTGTTTAAATCTAAAATATATTATAATGATATAATATATGAAATGTGACATCACGAAATTTAGAGTCCCTCCCACCCCTTGTCACACTTTGTTTCACTTCTACTGCGTGTACACTGCACACACACAAAAAAAAATATATACTTATTTTATGGTCCTTTGAGATCTGATAGAAACATTTGAGAGCGTATTCAAATAAGATAAGAACATACGTTAATATTAAATACATAGAAGGACGTATATAAGAAAAATTCACAATATTTATAAGGTAGATAATTATGATCTACGATGTTGATTCCGACAAACTCCTCTGTAGGTAGCTAAAGAAAATGACTGTAATAATGTTGTTATAATTAACAATAAAAATTACGTGAAACGTTGTGAATTCCCTGAAACATAAAGATATCAATCAAAATAAATTATATCGAGTACCAAATTGCTAGAAATATATCCGTAACTGTTAGTATCAGGGAGTGGAATAATAGTGGAATTTCATTTCAAAGCTTTTAAACATAGGTCGTCGTTCGGTTTGCGTCGCTAAAAGTGACAATAACTACCCAAAACCAGAACACCGATAACTCTGTATTAATATCGTAGACACGGCGTCGACTATTGTTTTGGAATCCAGTCATATCGATTAAATAATTTTTGATTCAAATGTCGTCACAATTTTGACTACAATGACAATTTAATACAGCCGATTAGCATTCCTTCTTCTTCTACATTTATTTGTTGTAATAAATAAAATAGAATGATTGTATGAAAACTCTTTATTGTTCACCATCAACTTCAACCTGGACAATTAATTAACAATGGGCGCCCATATCGCTCATAATGGTCTCTTGCAGGCAACCGGGTGTTCAAGGGGACAAAGGAGAGAAATTACATAATATTTAGTGGTGTACTAAACTAAAATAAAACAAATACAATCTTAATCAACTACTAATAAAATACAAAAAGTAACCTTCTATATATATATACATAGTTCAATAAATAGAAGTAATAGATCCGTGATTTTAGAATACATTCCGTAAATTAAGCGACAACTGCTCTTTATACGATGCTTAAAAAAAATACAAACTCGTAACTAAGGTAAGTCCTCGATGTACGTTTACTCGTTTGTAAAAACCAACTTAACGCACTAGTATCATAAATAACTATTGTTTGCTTTTACTTTTAATTGGAGTCCCGGATAATGGAGTAGATTTTGGGATAGATTTATGTAAAGGTTATCCCAGAAAGTAGGATAGGGTTCGTTTTTTTGTGGTTTTGCTATTTTTGGTAATTTTGGTCACTTTGGACATTTTGGTCAATTTGGACATTTTGGACATTTTGGACATTTTGGTAATTTTGGTAATTTTGGACATTTTGCACGGTTTGGTCGTTTTGAACATTTTGGTAATTTTGCTAATTTTGGTCAATTTGGACATTTTGGATATTTTGCTCGGTTTGGTCGTTTTGGTCGTGTTGAACAACTTTGTCATTTTTTCATCTTTGTCATCTTGGTCCTTTACGTAGTTTTCGTAGACGGGGGATAGATAAATAAAACTAGAACGAGTTGAAATAGGAGATGAAAAATTGTATGGGAGACCAATCATTTCTCAAGTTTATAGATATAACAAATCATCATCTAAAAAAATGCGATAGTGACTCGATCTGTCTTTGATTACCCGCGGCGCAATCTCTGGGTAAGCTCTAGTATTTATAATATAATTATGTCAGATTAGAAAAACAATATTCACAACAATACACTAATACAAAAACCTTAATAAGTAAAAAAATTGTTTTGCTGGATACGCCCTCTATACCAATGTCTAGAGGAAAACATAAGTAATGAAATGTTGAACAAAATAAGGAAAGAGACGAGTGAAGTTAAACGGTTTCCAGAGTACTCTAACGGTACAAAATTTGATTTGCTAAAGGCTACTTCGTTTCGATGGACTGTAAAAGCTTATCTAAAGGAATCTAGTCTGTTAAAAATCCTCTCAGCGCCGGAAATTAAAAATGTCTTGGCAGATTGAAAATTTATTTACTAACGTTTTTGCAGAACGCGATATAAATTCGTTATTGACAACCAATATTGGTGGACACCACGGTTCGTGCCAATTGGAATGCCGACTTAATGGCATCGCTTGTAATCACTTTTCTATTGACGAAACACTTAACGTCTCAACGCAAAAAACACAACTCGAATATGCTGATATTGTAACGGCCGGTTTCTATTCGTAATTTTTTTATATAACGTGTATGGAGCTTATATCAATTTTTAACCGATAGTAAGGCAGAAGAACGGTTAATAAGATATAAGAATCGGTCAGCAATCGTATTGATACTCAACCAAAGAGTATGGTACAAATAGTGGTAATAAATTAGGAAATAAAATTTTAAAACGGTTAAAATAAAGCTATTAAAAGAACAAGTCACATATGCTCTATATTTAATATTGGATAGTGATTACTTTTCAATTACATTATTCCCATTTCCACGGCAGTCCAAAACAAAGTGGGCATCGCGAATATAATTTTGTTTTTAAATTGAAACCTCTAACGCACGAGTTTGTCAGGCATTTTGGTCTTAATAAATATATTACAAAAAGGAATTATTTTCTGGAACAATTTTCTATTATCTTAAGACAATACATTCTGTGAGTCTTATGTACATTCTGTGAGTATCAAATGTTTAAATAAGTTGCGTGTGTATATTGAATGTACCCACTTTCCTCCACATCCCTTTTTGCTGCTGATGTTGTCAGTCTTCCCTGGCTACAATTCGGTTCACAACGACGCTCCGGTGACGTGGTATCGGACTTCCTGGAAGCCTCTCAAGTCTGGTGCCTACACAGACACTCTCCTTGGTCGATGTGCGCCTTCCAGTAGCCGCCGCGGGCTTTGCCCAGGCTACATCAGCGGCTTAGTGAGCCAGTCTGTGGCATCCGATGACCATCTCGGGATTAAGTTGCCCATCAATGGCTTCCGTTGGCCTCTCTACCTATTTCCTGTCGTGAGCGTAATTGAAACGCATATTCTACATACGTTTGCCACGATAATCCAATAATCCGTGCAAATGAAATAGCAATTTCAGCTGCATAGCCGCGCGATATTTTAATTTTACTGCTATGACATCAATGTCACATTGCATCGGTTTGAGCTGAATTGTTTCAAATTACGGATCTTAACGAGATGATGAGCAGTGCATTATAAATGGGTCAATACTACACGAGGTTGTCAAGTGTTATATGTTATAGGTCCTGAACAGGTAAATATAATTTTTCTGTGTGAAACTTTAATTACATATTTTCATGATAAAGGGAAACTTGCAAATAACGTAACACGTTTTAAGTAAACACTTTTTAATTATTATTAGCTATCGTATTAAATAATGACCTGACCATATAGTCACGATGAGTCGCCGTTGCCAATCCCACTCTTAATCCGTTAACGTTATAAAATACGATTTTAACCTAACACTAATTAAAATCTTCATACAATTTTATGATATTTTTCTATCGAATATATCTATCAAAGGGTGTATGTTCGTCGAAATATGGACGTGTAGGCACTCTAATCAGCTGATTAGTCAATTACGCCTTTTGAGAATTTATTTTAGATGCTCATGATCCCAGGGCCCCATGGTCCAAACATTTCAACAGAAAACGGAATATACAAAACACCTAACAACCCACAGCGAGGTGCTAAAGTATTTGCTCGTCTAGATGGCTACCACCCTGGGCTAGAGTATGCCGGCATAACAACCTTGACTTGTGTTCCCGCATTATTGGTTAGGTTCCAGTCTTGCTTTAGAGAGCGGCAGCACATTGGCAGCACGTTTTGTATTACAACTGTCCATAGGAGATGATAACCGCTTTCTATCAGGTAGGCCCTCCGCCTGTCTATAAACAAATACAAATATTGATTTAAAATCAAAATAGCTCTCCGGATTATTTTCTTCTTTGAATTTATACTCTGTTCATCTGCAATTCTACATTCTAGAATTCTAAACCAATAATGTATTGAGATCGCTTAGACGTACTGAATAGTCCTTTTTAATCCTTTCTATTACATATTGTATGCCAAGGTAATTTCCATTACGCTCATATTTTATGTATCTAGTCATTAGAAAACCGTTTACATTGTGGTTTTGTTGTAAGTGAAATTTGCATTAAATATACCTTTATACTACAGAAGCTGTATGTATCCTATGAGTATTAATAGGGATGTCTCTCAAGACCACGGACTATAAAAATGGCCCGGATTTTTGGTGGACTTGCGTGGGACCATGGGAAGGCTAACACGTAGAGGCCTCTTGACAAATATAATTTTATGTGACGTGACACAGACGGACGATTATCCATGTCTACACCATAATAAAAATGCACCCAAAGAGAAGCCCCGGTCAAATTAGAAAACAAAAGATACCGCTATTGGCTAATGGGATGAACTGGTAGTGGAACTAGGGATCTGGGCTACGGGAACTATGGCGTATGCTCGTCGCAATGTTCGGGGAACATGGAAAAAATGGCAAACGGTGACAGGCCACTCCCTGCGTGGGCCCCAAAAAATGGGGTACAAGATTGGCGAGGGGCAATATACCCATATTGCCCCTCGCCAATCTTAATGAGTGGTTAAGGGGTGTGAAGAGGTGGACTGGCTAAGGGAAGCTTGGAGGCGGGGACCCTGCCTTGGCCCCCCGGAGTCGGGTACGAGGTGTCGCTATTCACCTAAGGCTTCGCCACAAAGCCTTACACGTAATTACTAATTATATTATATTATTGAAGTATCTCTCTATAATTTAAAAATGAATCCAAACATTTAAGTGACCACTGGTATTTGTATTACACCAAAATTACCATTTCTAGAATTATGTCCCCCAATCTGTCTCGAATATGCTCCGAAAGGGCTTTTGAAGGATTTCGATTAGATTTTTAGGCATTAAAACAAGATTTTTATTTTAACTTATTGTATTTAAATATTTTGCATCGCTTAGAATATTTAGAACCCATTAAAGGAACGGGCAATCAAATTAAATGAGATCTATAAACCTTCCCGGCCGCATAGAGTCTCGCCCGTTGTATTTCATCGTGTCCGACGTCATAAGTAGGTACAAGTAAAAGTAGTCAAATAAAAATTTACTTTACTTTATTACAAGTAATAAAAAATGTTCTTATTGCGATATTTTAAGAGTTAAATGATAAGACGTTATTTTAACGTCTGTTCTTTCATATATGTAAAATTATTCGAATTTATTGTAACATATGTCTGCATCCCTATTCCAGCGCGAACGGAGTCACAGTATAGCTAGTATAAATTTAAAAGTGACTTTCTTTGGATGTTTGGTACTTCATAATGTTGGAATGAAAAGATTGTGTAGTATGAAATTTCGACAGTGGGTATGAACATGATATGCATGATAGTTTTTACTGCAGCAAATGGGATAGCTACTTTAGGATTGAGAATAGAACAATCCTGCTATAAACAAGGACGTAAAAATTCATCCTTACTAATACCATTCACGATTATGATTCCGGGCCATAATCCAGGTTGCTTCTGCAATACGTAATACTCTTAAGACGTACAGTACATTATACTCTCTATAATTTATCTGCTATACTATAATAAATCTGTAAATGGTTCGAGTTTGTACATTGCGTTTAAAAATGTGAAAAACATCAAGAGGGATTCGGACTAGGAGATTCTGAAAATGCAATTTTTAGAATTTTCGTCTGACTGTCTGTCTTTTGGTCTGTCTGACTGTTAGAGCATCACGTAAAACTACTGAACAGATTACAATGAAATTCGAAACGGAGCTAACTTATATCACGGAAGTAACTTTAGATACTATTTATTCCGATCAATGAGATCATTTCCGTGGGATAGACGAAAATAGCGAAAAAGATGGCACTGCGATCGCATCCTTTTTAGAAACTACTAAACGTGTATGAATGAAACTTGACATAAGGCTGACTTAAAATCCGAATCAACACTTAGGATACGTTTTATACCGATAAAAGACGTCTTTTACTTCGAATAGATCGATTAACAAAACAGATGACGCTGAATTGCGATGTAGACAACTATCGCTATAATTCAAAAACAAATACGTTATGAAGTTGCCCACATATTCATTGCGTATTAGGTAGTTCAAATCAGGCTGGTTGCGACTTTTCTTTATGTTTCGCTGTGAAGTTGTCTACACTATATTGATTTAGTTTCTTTGTAATTGCAGTGAATTGAACAAGAAACTAAAGTATAGAAGGTTTATATATATAAAACACCTAATATTTTTTTTATGTACGTAACATAGAGCTATTATTAAGGGTTTTTCACGAGGTGTAGCAGCGTGGAAAACTCTAGTAATATTATAAAAAATTTAAAGTGTAGTATTTTGTTACTTACATTTTTTTGTGTGTTATCTGTTTGTTCGGGATTCACGTAAAAACTACGAAGCCGATTTCAATACGACTTTCGCTGATCGATAGTAAATTTACGCTATTTTATATCCTCAAAATCCTACAGGATTTTTCTTGGGAGAAGTGGCCAGAAAATTTGATTCCGTTGCGAAAGTTTCACTGATCAATATAATCTTTAGTAAAATAATTTTAGTTGTGTATGCCTTTAGTAACATTACTTATCCCGAGTTTTACTGGAATTTCCGGGATTCATGTATTTTCATACTAAAAAATCCACTACCCTGCTGAAAATAACCTTTGGTTTTATATTTAATAGAAAAACTGTAATCTTTGTTATCTGTCCAACGTAGACAAAGTCGCGGGCAAGTTCTAGTTAGCTTATATATCTCTAGTTACTTTTACGGCATAATATCGTAAATAAAGTACGCCCTTGAGCTATATTCTTGAAAGATCGTATAGAATACGGCTGCGTGATATTTTTAGCGCACGCTTTAGGCAAATCGTTTCTTAGTGTTTTCAGAAGCGATGCGCTTTTATGCAAAGTGCATAAAGTGGGAATTGAAGGGGAGAGATGAAGAACGTTTCGACCCGTTTTTAAGACTGCATAGTTTTTAAGAAAATTGAACCGTTATATAATGGATATGCCCATCTGTATTTTATTCTTAGTATTCTACACATTTTGTGTAATTAAAACTAACTACTAAGTAGCTATGCATTAATTACGTAAGAGTCCGAGGATGAGCGGGGGGTTAGAAGAATCTATAGGTAGGCTGTCTTTCTTTGGAACTCTTTGCCCATAGACGTCAGAAAAGCTAAAACCTTTGCCATATTTAAAAATTCACTCAGGAATCATTCATCATCATTTCATCCTTGTGATTGACCCTAACGATCGATGCAATTAAATTACAGGTTGTAATTTTTAGAGATTTTAGTCGGTTCGATTCCCGGGTGAAGCAAGAGAATTTTCGAAAATCTTTGAATGCAGTGTTATTTCTTTTGAAAAATAAAGAAATGTTTCTTTGGAGTAAAATTTGCTGTCTCTATTATTTAGAATACTTTCCCTCCAGGTGGCATTAAATAATTCCACCCTGTATTTGTCATTGCGAATAAGCAGGTTTTACCTGAAATAGGGACGTCCGAAATCGCAGTGATACGTATTAAGACTGGTAATGTACACAGGTTTTAGTCATTGCCATAGAGCAGTCTGTGTAACAATATTTAATTATAGATATGAAGATCTCTTCACGTATTCTTGAAATAAGTCGAACAATTGACTTCCCTCACTTCTTCCAAAGTTAGTGGAAGTTACGTAAGTTTTTTAGCATGTAGTTAACCGATTCCGTGTCCTTGCGAGCGCGGACGAGTCGGGGCGTGAGGGTTGTATTGATTTTTTTGTACGGCACGCGCTACCGACTTCGGCCAAGTAATACGATTTCAACCAATACCATCTCGACTCGATATCATTGTTTTCTAATCCTCCTACCAGATTTCGGCTTATTAACTCTAAGCTATAAACAACTAAAAACAAAACAGAAATAGTTTAGTTAGTAATTTCAGCGGTATACGTTGGTAACGTACGATAAATATATGTATATCGAATTATTTATTGAAAAAATTAAAAGTTCTCAAGTTGTATTGTTAAACTTACAATATCACTTAAGCAAGCACTCAACCAACGCATTCGTATCTCAAACTTGCGTATCGAATAATATGGGTCCAAACACTGGGAAACGTACACGGTTTCGCAGGTTTCTAATCTACAGTCTATTACAAATAGGACGGTATGGAAAAAATCGTAAATAGAGCAATAAACATTAAAATTAATATTTATTGGAATGTAGGACAGTTTATAATAACGCTACAAGTTACCTTTGATGGATGTCAGGCATACCTTCCTATTTGAAATAGACTTTAGTGTGTATATTATCACAATCACCACGAACAGACCAAGAGCAGATATCGAAATAAAGAAAAAAAGAATTCATTTGCTAGGAAAGCGACAATACAAACATGTAGAAGTAATTTATACAATTATAAGGTTAAATTATGATAACTATGATAAACTTGGTATAAGGTTCATAAAAGATGAGGAAGATATTGTAAGTATTGTGTAATTAACATACAAATGTATACAAAAGGCCTATTCTGCGTGTGTGTTGTAGGAGCTTCGCTAAGGATTTTTTGGACATCTCTCTCAAATAACCCCATATTGCTGCCCAAAGGGAAATCCCTGACGGGAAATACCCTCGAAGCCGTGTCTTTACATGCAGTCACATTTATGACGTACGATTTCAAATTAATTATACAGAATGGAATTTTTTAATGCCACCTGGAGGGAAAGTACTCTAAATAATAGAGATAGCAAATTTTACTCCAAAGAAACATTTCTTTATTTTTCAAAAGAAATAACACTGCATTCAAAGATTTTCGAAAATTCTCTTGCTTCACCCGGGAAACGAACCGACTAAAATCTGTAAAAATTACACCCTGTAATTTTATTGCATCGATCGTTAGGGTCAATCACAAGGATGAAATCTCTAACTTACTTGGTAAATTTAATGAAAGGAAAATATAATTATATATAATTTTACTCGACAAATAATAATCATGTAATATAACTAATAAAAGTACGTTTTAACGGTTTTAAGTCTGGGATCAGTGAACACACGCTGGATAAAACCATCAACCACTACATCAGATTCGATAACCCACAAATCCTCGCAAAAGAGAATCGTTTCATACATAGAATGATGCGTGAAGCTACTGAAATAAAAAAACACTCAAATTTCAATACAGAAGATGGTTGACAAGTTTGGGATCCAATCATCAAAACTATCAAGACCCAAACCCAGCAAAAACCAACTGCCAGACCCAGGACACTGTGAGCTCTTTCTACGTGCACCGGAACACAAACCAACTTGACTGATAATTTCTTTTATTTTTCCTTCACCCATTTTAATATTATATAAAATTGTTAGAGCTAGGCATGTGTGCTGAAGAGTTTCTTGCGCCGCTTCTTCTCTTCAAGCCATAACATCCAGCAAAGCGGTGGTAAATTAGATTAGGCTCCCATAGAGTAAATAATAACCATAAACAAAATTAAAACTAAATAATTAAAATGAAGTTGGAGGTAGGCTAAATAAAACTTTAACAATACTCGTTGACACTTGACATCTTTGTCTTCGGTGATCACGGCCACTGAAAAGTGGCCGAAACGTCGGAATAACAAAAATCAAATAAATTACCGCGCTTAAAACCGCTAAAACGTAGTTTTATTATGTATACAAGTCGCGAAAACTTAAGAAAATATTATGTAATATAACATTATAACATATAACAGTAAACATATCATATAGTTTTTGTTATTTTGGTGGTCATTAAAGTTTTATCTATTTATCTATCTTTTATCAATTCTAAAGTTTTTATTTTGCATTATTTAACTACTTATTAATATGACTCAAGCAAGCAATTTGTTTATGTTATAAATGTATGTTTTTCCGAAAATTAAATATTAGTACGTTAACTATTAAAAGCTAATTTCGATAGGGACGTTGGTTTAGCCAGCTCTTAATATCTTGAAGTAAACAAATCCTTCCACGAAGTCCCAAGCGAAATACTGAAGCAATTTATTTCAAGTTTTGGAGGAAATCGATATCGCAGGCCTTGATATTAGTATTCACTGCGGTTAGAGTGGTATAGAATTAACATTTCCCAAAACCTCGTCTAAATGATGTAATATTAGCTATTTGCTCGCGGTTCCGCTCGCGTAATTGTGAGTTTTGTCAACCAATTTAAGTTGTCGGTCGACAAAGTGAGCTGAGTATTTTTTAAATATTTTTTAATTAGAATAGAATAGAAAACACTTTATTGATCACCAAATAAACAATTACAGAATAAATAATCATAATAATTTAACGACAAAACAAAAGGCGGCCTTATCTCTTAATTAATACGGATAGACCTTATAAATGTCAAATTTCATTTTTTTATCTCTTGAGAGGAGCACTTTTAATGAACGAAGGATACTATGTCCTTTCTTGTAACATTGACAATGTGTATGCAAAATTCCACGATGATTGGTTTAGTAGTTAAGGAGTGAAAGCGAAACAGAGTCACATTTATATTGTTACATGCCGTCAAAGATAAGCGCACAGCTGCCTGTTGTAAGCGCAGTCCATTATCTTCCCGGATTAGGAATTCTTTTGTCTTTTGAATTTGTAATTGAGAAAAACAAGCTATTGTCTTTTTACTTTTTTTATAACCATCATTAGCGTCGAACTAATCCTTATTGTTATTGTTTTCTACTTTGTGGCCGTTCGCAGGTGTGCAAATTACTATTTCTTAGAAACTCAGCGTACGCGGCCAATTTCTTTGTACCGCGTAGTTAGTTTAAGACGATGCCCGAATGGAGGGGCGGGCAGTCAAGCGACGGCTACGAAACGAGTAAGACGTTTTCTAGTACTCTCGATTAGCGATATAGACGACGGACTTTGCGCGTATCGAATTACATTGAATCGTGTAGTGTGAACTGGTTGCATCCAGTTTTATTTGTATTTGTTATGTACGTGTTTGTACACTTCTAATAAATTCTATAGTAGTTCCAACGGCATTTTTAATACGAGTCTTGTAGCTCGTAACAATATTTATTAAGTTAAGATTTATTCTCGATCACTTTTTTATGTCACGTCTCATTGGGTACCTATATTCCGGAAAAAGAATATTCATAATGATAATTATTCAGTAAAAATATATCTTTGATTAAGTCCCTAAATTCTACGGTTTTACTGTTGAGCATAGACCTAATGTATCATTACTTTAAGTATAGGCTATATATAGGCTATTTCTTCAATCGCCGGATAAAAATTATTCAAAGTTAAAAGTAGAACATAAAAATGAAAATTCGTTTATAAATAACTAGCTGTACCCGGCAGACGTTGTCTTGCCCTTGAAAAATTAAAATCTACAAAACCGATTGCAACGCCATCAACTGTGACCAATATTTAATCTAAATCATTCTCGAATCTTCTTGAAAAAAGACAAAATATTTCATCAAAATCCGTCCCATCTTTAAAGTTACTAATACTATATATCACTATATAAGTAACAGGGAGAGGGGAAGCAAGCGCGACTTTAATTAATATAAAACTCATATTTCAACTATAAACTTATTATGAAGGCAAACACGTGTCTATTTCGCCCTACTTTAGATCTCTGATTCGTTTATGCTTTAGACTTATAATAATTCAATCGTAAGACAAAAGTATACATACTACTACCTATGTATACTTTTGTTCAGCGGCGCCACCTACCGGGTCCAATCGTGAATCTAAACCACCCCGGGATCCACTTGAACACACACAAATATAATTTCACCTAAATCCTGGATCCCTATTGCAGCGCCATACCTGGTTCAAATTTGAATTTAAACCATCTCGGGACCCGCTTGAATAGACACAAAAATTATTTACCTAAATCAGATAAATAAAAATTAATTTAAATGTAGTCACCATTGCCGAAACCGGGCGGGAAAGATCATAACAAATAAATTACTAGACTGGTGTTTTTTTAATTATATTTTATTGGTGAATATCATATTTTAATACTTATTATCCCATTCCGGACGAAGACAATTCCAAAAACACAAAAATCATAAGAATGGTTCCCGCCGTTCTGGAGTTATAAATGGTGTAACTAATACGAGTTCGTTTTATATAAATAGATAATAGTCTTAATTTGTTTCACTTTTATATTTAATCAGGTTATAATTTAGTTAACAGACAACTGTGCAAGAAAAAACGGAGGTCTTCAGCGAAAAATTGTAAATCCTAATAAGTTTGACGAGTAAAGACTGTATTTGTTTTTAGTATTAACGCAAAGACGTACGTACGTAATAAAGCAAACGTACGCCGAATGAATACTAAATATACAGGCCTAATAAAAATGTATGAATGTTTCATGGTATCGTATACATAATAATATTTATAATAATCGAAACCCTACTGAAAGGAAAATTAACAAGGTGTGTTATCATTACCGAGGAAGGGCCCGCGGCCCGCCGAGCTGGTGTTGTTAATCACAAAATAGCCAGTTACAGAAAATCTTCTCCAATTACACTAACATTAATTACCTACTTCCGAGTATAGCACCTAAAATTGTCTGTGTAAAGGTAATGGTTTCGAATAAATTCTTTAATTCTCTAAATAACAATTTAAATGCATGTTAGAAAGACGATATGCAAGACGTATATCCTTCATTTATTATAATTTCGTACTATAAGTGTAGTGTAGTTTGTTCTAAATTATAGAACTTACTAATACTATACATCCCTAAATAATTAACAAGAAGAGGGGAAGCAAGCACGACTTTAATTAATATAAAACTCATATTTCAACTATAAACTTATTATAAAGGCAAACACGTGTCTATTTCGCCCTACTTTAGATCTCTAATTCATTTATGCTTTAGACTTAGAAAAATTCAATCATAAGACAGAAGTATACATACTACTACCTAATGTTACACAGGAAACAAGAATAATAAATAAATTATTATTATAAATTAAAAGCCCGATATTAATTTATGTAATTTAGGATAGAATAGAATATACTTTATTGTACAAAAATGCTACATAAAATCAAGAACATTAACATACAAGTATAATCGGCGGTCTTATCGCCCATGGCGATTTCTTCCAGACAACCTTTGGACGGAGTATAGGAAGGACAACAAAGGTCGGTAGTTGCTAAACCAGCACTCGTGCAATAATTTAGTTTGTTAATAAATAAATAGTAATTGAACACTTGAGTTTAATGCGAAATTCAGATATATGATAATATTTACGTAGCCCAAATATGAAACGAATGCAAAAGTTTTAAATTTAGTTTATTTTTACCAATTCCGCCGCATTAATGCATTGCCTATTTCATAGCTACACATTAAGATCATCTTCTGTACCTCACCCAGTATTTTATGGCAAGGCCGCGCGGAAGAATTTGGCGTCGCTATGAGTTATGCCGCGAGCTGCGTGAACTTAATAGTTCCCCACTTCCAACGACAAATGGTCAGCATTAGTCTTGGATATTAGATCTAGAAATACTTATTAGACGTGTGCAGTTGAGAATAGGAGATAACAATTCTGAGATATATTTGTATATATACAAGTATACCATAAACTGTAAAATCAGCGACTTATGTTTTCTTACGATTTTTCTGTGTGTTTGTACGCCGTTTGAGGTAGAAACTACTAGATCGATTTGATTGCTATTTTTATTAATAAATTAATAATATGTCAATTTAAAATATTTGAAACTTTACATCACGGAAAACCGGAATACTTCTGGGAACGGTATGAATTGAAAGCGTGCTACTACTACTTTACATGTTTTACACATTTATACGCAATACTAAACGGTTTCCAAGCAATATCCACTGATCGATAGAAAAATAATTTACTTATTAAAGCTGCTTTACTTGATCAATAGAAAAATACGAAATTTTTCAGGCAATTAAATCAAAATGTGATATGGCCCTCTAATTGCTTCTCCGAAGATCAATAAATAGTTCGAGTAATGAAATGATATTAATTTCTACCTAAGTCACTACCTTTGAAATTTATATGAAAAAGATATGGCACTTTACATGATTCCCAGGTAAGATCATTATAATGAATTTCTAGGTAGCTAATTGTGAAATTTTTATCACAGAAAAACAGCGAACGTTTTTCTTTGAAATATTTAATATATATTTTCGTGGAATATGACACCCAATGTTCGTGGTCCCAGGCTTTTAGGAGAAGTTCCTAGAGTTGTTTGTCATGTTACAAATTCCAATACGATTCCGGGAATGCCCGCTCTTTGCGAATATTGTTATTACGAATTTAATCCTAGCCGTTCGTCAGAATTGGACGATGTATATTTTAGGATGTATATACAGGTGGCAATAAAATTGTTTGAATTTCTATTTATTTCACCTTCGCCACTCTGGAGATATCGGATTCCTTGAAATTCAGTTTAGAAGTACTTTAGCGGAAATACGCATGAATATAAGACCAATGTTTAGGTAAGCAGCCGCGTGCTACGCCCTAGTAGTAAATAAATTACTGATAGACAAACAGTCCTAATATGTTCGCATTATAAATTAATTATGATACCATATTTGCGAGCTCCAAGGCCGGACTTAGCAAGTATTTCTTAACAACGGTCATTTAATTTAAGGACCAATCACTACAGACAAATCTTCTCACATTACTTCTGCTTAGAGTGTTGCCGCTGATCGCGGGAAGCAAGAAACGAATAGTTATATATTTTAAATACCAAAGAGCACCAATGTAATCTTTTGACTTGATAAACAATCTTGAACAATGTAAAACAGGCAATGAAAATTTGTATGTACAACCCATAACAGGGGGAGTTGAAGTCACATCAACTTAGCACCTCACAAAACGCCGAAGTTGCCTAGATAACGTATGAGCATAGCAAGCTATGACGCCATATCTTTAACGAATCACATAAACTATACTTTTAACCCGCAGAATGTATTATATATAGACTAAATCTATATCCCAGATCCCCATGTTCAAAGTAAATTTATAATAAATTTTATCCCTCTTGATTTGTTCTCAAGGCAATGAAGAGGGAATAAAACAAATAAATTATACGTTTGAAGTAGAAAGTGGTTGTAGTAGTTATATGAAGTACCTTTTATAGAGCTAGGAAAGGAATTAACATCTTGTAGTTTAATTTTATTCTTCTTAGTAGCACTTGTTTGTTGATCCCTGAAGTTAAGCTATCGCGGTTAACAATTTGGTGGTTTAGTTGAAGTTGTCAGCTAGCAAGTAGTTTTATTAACAACTAGGATATCGCGATTTCGTCCACGTTTGACTTGAAATTCCCGAGATACAAAGAAGAGAATATAAAAAGAATGTAACGTATTAGTGAAAACTATGTCGGAATAAGCAAATTTTCTGCACCCGAAAAACTACAAACTGCTCCCTTGAAATTTCCAGTGGAATTTTAAATCATTCCCAGAAAAATTCTCTCGTGATTCCCAACACAAAAAGTTTTGCAAATTTTAAGTCTAAGAATTAGCCGTCGATCAGCGAATACCGCATCGAAATCGGCTCGGTAGTTTTTACGTGAATACCGAATGAACAGAGAAACCGCCAAACAGCCAAGAAATCTAAATTGCATCATGTTATCTGTCGCTTTATAGCATCTATGCCAGTTGTTATTTTTTTATCAGCTTAATGGCCTTACTTATAATAATCTCGTTAAAAAACGATTAGCCATCTCTTAAGTAAGAGACTCTTAAGTTCCTAATCAATGAATATCTTTAATTTATAAAGGTGTATTACCTGTTGTTAATCTGAGAGGATCACAGATAAACGAAATTTGAATGATTTATCATTCAAATTTCGTTTATCCGTGATTAACCTCCCCTGAGGTAGGTTGTAACCAAAACATTCGACTAAAGAACTGAAAAGAGCAAAATTGTTGTCAGTGAAAATTTAAGAGGATCATAAATAAGTAAGGCCATTAATACAAACGGCATATTTAGAATTTTATAATATTACAGACTAACCCACATATTAATCAGGTCAGTATTATTTATACGAAAACGACCTAAGTAGGCCTAGACGAAAAAAATGTTGCTGTACGTTGAACCGTACATACAAGAAAAAATATTATAACACAGAGTAGTAAAGTATACCCATAAAAATACAGAGCAAATAAAAAGATTTTGGAAAATAATATAGTATATGTATCTATGCTTATTCGCGTTCTTATTACTGTAAAAGAATCATTAGTAATTAAGTTATGAAAGTTGTCGTCTAAAATAAATAAGCAAAGGAAATAAACTAACTCCTAAAATACTTCTCTGGAGATGGCGAAACGAAATTATATTTTAATATACAAACGTCATTTTCTTCGAGTTCTATAAAATATATAAAATTGGACAAGTGCGTAACAGTCCACGAACTTTGAAGGATTCGATAGAAGTGACAAACGATTGTTGTTACGCAACGAATATTGTTCAAACCAATTTTCTTCGAAAGTTTTTTAAGCTACCATTTCGAATCTTTTCATAATTTTCCTTATCTTATTAGAGGGTAGAGGGACAAAATATTTACGACTGGGAATTAATATCTTGCCATATATTAACGTAAATAAAAAAATTAAGTACTTGACTAACAATAGGTACACGGCTTTATATTTAATTTAAAAATATTTAGCGAAACACGAGACTCGATATTAATTATAAGGAGGAATTTCGCGAACCTAGCAAATTTGTGTTCTGTCTTTTAGTCCAATCTTCAAACATTACGTCGTGATATCTTTGTGACCATTCCAATGATGTTGATTTTAATCTTGACCATGTAACATGCACCGCTTAGGCAGTATTTCGGACCTGATTTTGTTCATATTGTAATTAATCCAAATAATCCAACTACCGGGGCCGAATTTGGTGGAAACTAGAACGGTATCATTAGACTTCAAAAATCAATTACATTGGCTTAGGAATCGATCGGCTTATTTTGAAAAGAAAACCACATGCTGTATTATTACACCAATCCATAGTGTAGCGATTGGCTTGTAAGGATCAATTTCTATGAAGGAATGTCAAACGTAGAAATATATATCAGAATAACATATAAGCTATTACAGCATATGTGGTATTAATATATTTATTTTATTTTCGAATATTTGACATTTTTCTTATAAATATTGTTACACGCCGATAAAAGTGGATGCACGCCTGCCTACCATAAAACACACACTTTAATACCCGCCCCGCGTTTGAGCTAATAACATTGAAAATGTTTTATGACTATCTTCTTTTGTTTACTTATTTATTGGTTGTGGAGAGCAGCCTATTGTACTCGTTTATGGCCGTTCGCAGGCATAATTACGCAGGTGTGCGGATTATGATTTCTGGGGAATTGCGTCGACGCTTGCCAGGTAGACATATTGGATCGTGCTGAAAAAAGCAATGCCCCAATGGAGAGATCGTCAGTCAAGCGATAACCACAAGCGTGGCAAGACGTGTGTACATTCGATAATCTATATAGTGACGGACTTTGCGTGTGTTATTGAATCGTGCATTACGTTTGTACTGGTTGTGTTCAGTTATATTTATACCTGTGTTATACGTGTTTGTATAGTTCTAAATAAACTCTATAGTAATTCTAACGGCATTTTGATTCGAGTCCCGCACTCGTAACAATATCTTATAAAATTTTCCTGCTAACATGTAACGGTGCAATTTATACCGTTTACTAGTTTTGATTTAATCATATTGTATTAATATTAATGTATGTGTTTGAAGACCACGGTCCATAAAAATGGCCCGGACTTTTGGAAGGCTTGGGCTTGGAAGGCCAACACGTAGAGGGCCCCTTGACAAATTTTATGTAAATGTGGCGTGACATTGAGTGGCTATTATCCCTGTCTACACCACACAAAAATGCACCCAAGGACAAGCCCAGGTCAGTGTAGGACTATTGTAGGAAATGAGAACAGACGGTACCGGGCTATTGGGATGAACTGCTAATGGAGTTACAGATCGGGGACTATTGCGTCTGCCCGTCGCAATGTTCAAGGAACATGGAGAAAATGGGCAGACAAGGACACGCCACTCACTGCATGGGCCCCTAAAAATGCCAAGATTGGCGAGGGGCGACTTCGGGCATACCCCAAGTTGCCCCTCGCCAATCTTGGCATTTTATATAATAATGATATAATATAATAATGATATTAATACATATATTAATATCATTATTATATTATTTAAATATTGTCAATTGTCAGGAAAAATACAGCCGGAGTAATAGATAGCAACTAGTTTTCAGAATAAAATTATCTACTGTCAAATAATAAGTATTTTGTTACATAACTTTTTGTCTTGTGAGTATAGATATACATTTTGCACCCTTAGGCGTAGAATGTTCAGATTTTACAATATAACAAAATTGAACAAATTAACTTACGACTCATTGACTCTTCAGGTGGTCAGAAGGCTGATACTTACCTCGGGCAACGGATCAGTGTGGCGATCCAGCGAGAAAACGTAGCCAGCTTTCTGGGCACCTTACCCATAGAAGACGGTGATCTAGGCTCAGTATTCTACTTATAGGGGACTATGGGTAGAATACAATACAAATAAGTCAAGTTCTCTTTTATTGTATTAGATTATTACTACTTGTATTAGTTTATAATATTTTATTACATTTACGATGCTTATTATTAATACAAATTTAGTTCAAGCCTATTTCTTTTTATTTGTGTATTTATTGTATAAAATAGTAACCTTTAATTATTCAGATTTGTCGTAGAAACTTTTTAAATAGTCTGCGCTATTAGCATTTGGGGAAGTTTATATATAAGCATTTATATTTATTTATAGAACTCTTTACCTAAGTATTCTTAGTAATTTCCTCGGGGATCAGGACGCAATTACACTAACGGGGCTATTCGGTTCGGCTGGGTTCGGTTATGTCAGTCCCATCTTCACAGTGGAGTTTGGAGGTCAGAAGGCAATATTGTTTCACACAAGCCAGCCCACTCGACTATTCCAAACTCCCATCAAACATCCAAGAACGTCATCAAGTTTGATATTTTGAAAGCAAGTAGTTTACACAACTGGAGCCGGGAATTTATTGAACTAGTCCATCAATTGCAAATAGAAACACCACTAAAACGTTCAGAGTTACAGGAACAGGAATCTGAATAGAAAATAATATCACACAAAAAATAGGCCAAGTACGTGTCGATCGCACATTAAAGGTTTTGGTTGGTGGCTACTATCGTACGTGACAAAAAGTGTCACGTTCATATAGGTTCATATCCTCACTGGTAAACATGCGCCATTTGGGCAATTTAATGAACTAACACTGCTGCACTGTAAATTTTTAGTAGCTGTGTCACTTATAAATAACTAGAGGTCCCGGCAGACAGTGTCCTGTCCTAAACAATAATAATCTAGGACCTGATTCCAGCGCCTCCTGCCAGTTCCAATTGTAAATTTACACCAAATGGGGACCCCCGCTGAAACACAAAAAACTTCAACAAATTCGGTAAAGTCACACTCAAGTTATGCGCGTACATACATTTCTAACGATACAGTTTTATTTATACCTTTATATATAATATAAATAATACATAATATTATAATATATATAGAAGATAGATTATGACATTTTTATTTTGTTTCTGTTGTGTTCTATCTGCTGCAACTCCATCAATTCTTTGAAAAAGTATTGTATAATTTACTTGTATATTAAACAAGTGACCAGATAAAATTGCTAAAATTAAAATAGAGTTTTAGCTAGGCGTGTGTTGGGGAATTACTTGTCGATTTTTCGACAACACATTGCGAAGCGGTGTACATAGAGCAGAAATTTCCAGTAACAGCCTTCCGGTCTCCAGTTGAGGCAACAGGAGACTAGAAGACTGAAGCTTACCTCGCTCAAAGAATTAGCCTTTGTATCCAGTGAAGTGAGGAAGAAGAGACGAATATAGCTAAAAGATGGCGGTTTAATCGCGTGTTATTGGCGCCACCGTTGCAATTTTCTCAAAAATACATCGTCTAAGCAACGACAACGACATGACAGGAACAATTGTAACGTGTTGCTGTCATGTTTAGTGCCCTACCTACCTACGCTTTGCTAGATGACATTACGGGTATTTATTTATAATAATATTATAAAGAGATAAGATTCTAATTCACCATTAGAATGCTACATTCTACATACATCCTTGAGTAACATAGGCTATATTTAATTTAAATAATCGGGTTCTAATTTTTTTTCATAAAATAGCTATATTGGAAAAAATATATATTCAATTAGAGAATTTCTTAACACTTTCTTGATGACAAAGAGATGTTATAATATTTCCTTAAGTTATCGCGACTAGTATACATAATAAAACTACGTTTTAACGGTTTTCACCGCGATAATTTGTTTTATTTTTATTATTCCGACGTTTTGGACACCTTTTAATAGCCGTGATCACGGAAGACAAAGATCTCAAGTGTCAATGAGTATTGTTAAAGTTTTATTTAGCCTACCGCTAACTTGTTCATTTTAATTATTTAGTTTTGATTTTGTTTCTGGTTATTATTTACTCTATGGGAGCCTAATGTAATTTACCACCGCTTCGCAACATGTTGTGGCTTGAAAAGAAGAAGCGGCGTAAGCAACTCTTCAACATACATGCCTAGCTCCAAATTTTTATATAACATTAAAATGGGTGAGAGGAACAATAAAAGAAATTATCAAAATCAAATAAATTACCGCGCTTAAAACCGTTAAAACGTAGTTTTATTAAGAAATGTTATTTTAATCCTAATTTTAAGGTTATCCTAGTTTTAATATATATTGTTGAAATTTATTGTAACAGACGAACAAACTTGATAAGATTTAATGGAGTAAATCATTTTATTTATATTTTTGGTTTTTGACATTTGATTAATTGTATTTTCTTGCCATTGTTTTATTTCTCTATTTTAATATAGTTATAATTAATTAGGTTATATTTATAAACATAGAATTGTTGTAATGATTTTTTTAGAACATATACTCAAATATTTATATGACCATATGTAGATCAAATACAGTAAGAACAATTTGACTCATTTACAAATAAAGATTCATTCGTTCATTACTTTGAAGTAAAAATCAAGTTCGACAGTTCTAAAAATTAAGTAGGTATAACATGCCCATTTCATTGCACACCTATCCTTTTTTAACGTAACCGAAGCCTTGGGAAAAGCTAGTTATATACGTAACAAAACTTAACTTAAGCTTTAACTATCGGATTTGTGTACATTTACGTTGCTAAGCTGCAGTCCACTAAGCGTTTCAATTACATTAAACTGGTTCAACGGACTTTTGACACTTCACCTTATATAAGGGCAAATATTAAAAGCAATTAGCCTCTATTACAAATGTGTGTTGCGGTATCAGCGTTCTTGTGACGTATTTGATTAAATATTAATGTAACCGTGATTTCATACATGCATTGTCTCTATAACCCGCTCATCTCCATCAATTATAAATGTATATGAAGATTGTACAATAATAATAATAGTAGATTATTAACCAAGGGATGGAAGTTAGTTCGAGTGCCTAAATAGGACTTTCATCCCATGTTAACACTTCGCTTTTTATTTCGAATACGAGGAAAGCAAAGAAAAACTGATTAGTTAACTAACTCTTTACTGAAAAAGCGTTAAATCCAAATCGAAATCCGATGAACTCATTTATTACGTCAAGTAAATTTCTTTTTTTGTGGCATTCTACCAGCTAGAGTCTTTTTGCCACTGATGATAGTAAATATTTAGCTCAAATTTATGTAAATTAAATAACAATTTAGTGAAACATAATTTATAAGTTGTTTCTTAAAAAGTCATTAAAAAATATCTTTATGTTTTTCCAGATCTGAGTAAAGATTGTAAATATACCCTATATGACTATGTACACTGAAAAAAAATCAAGCCTAAAGTCACATGTATGGCAAACAACCCCCAACTATACTTTTTTCGCGATAACGATATTCGACTACACTCCCTTTCCTCCGTGCAGAAACGGAAAAAAGTACTAATTTCTGCGGCCTGGCGGCCTGTCGTAAGGGGCGACAAAACAACTCATAGCTACCCCTGGTCTAGAGTATGCCGCCATAACAACTTTGAGTTGTGTTCCGGCATGAATGGCCAGGTTCCAGTTTCTCCTTCAAGGCCGGCAGCACATTGGCAGCACCTTTCTTATTGCTAATGTCCATAGGCGACGGTAACCACTTTTCATCACAGTTGGGCCGTCAGCCTGTCTGCTGTGCTTCAACAGTAAAAAAAATCAAAAAATCTGTGTAAACTTTCTTTCGTATAGACTTAGTAGTCTCTGAGAAAAATAACTGTAATATACACAGACAGACAGACGAACAAACTAAGCAAATCGTTAAGACTCAATTGTGAACGCAAATAAGACAATCAAACTTTATAAGTAATAAATTATTAGTTATTATTCACTGTAAAGAATCAAAAGGAGACGGATACACTTTTGAACATTGTTGGCCCAGATTGTAAAACGATGAGAGCGATTTTAAGAATTCTTTTAATTATATTGATATTTT
Organism: Dendrolimus houi; assembly: GCA_039645545.1. Lineage (NCBI taxonomy): Eukaryota > Metazoa > Arthropoda > Insecta > Lepidoptera > Lasiocampidae > Dendrolimus > Dendrolimus houi. The sequence continues at coordinate 25,079,637 of CM077123.1, read as the reverse complement.
TAATAATTTTTGTAGGTTTAGTTATTTTGAATGAATTAATCGTGTGGTGTAAGTGTTTTCACATTGTTAACTGTTGAAATTCATTCAAATAAATCGATTATGGTAATTGAGAACTTATTTTATTCGTGACTTTATTTTTAAGATTTCTTGTTATGCATATAGAATTTAGAGCTGATTCCATTTTGTAATAGAAAAATATAACGGTTCTTTAAACCATAACTCAATCATTATATTTCTTTGGCTTAAAAGTACCCGTCTCGTTTATCAATTTAAATAAAATTCCCTCTCACAAACCATAATTTAAATATTCCTGGAGCGAAGATACGATAGCACATTGATGATTCATGAACTGAAATAAGCCCTATCGACAGCTAATAAAACAGATGGGGATTATTCAGAGCTTTGAATCGAGGTTGCTAATTTCTTTGTAACTGTCAATAGATTTTCAATAAAAATACACTTACTTAAATGTTGAAAAGAAGCTTCCTACCATTTTGGGCGGAAATAAACATGCTATACTATATGTATAGTATGTTCATTTGTATAATATACAAATACTATATGTATAGTATGTTTATTTCCGCCCAAAATGGGAATGCCGAACAACGTTGCTTGAATGATGCAGTACCAAGAATTTTGTTCTAATTTTAGAGATTGTATTGCGCTGTGTATTTTGTGTTATACAACGTAATTCTTAGTACGCGCAATTTATGATATCGATGTAAAATGTTATCCTAATCTAAAAATTTTCACTGATATACAACAATCGTTTCGAAGTTAGAAGTCACTTAGAAATCCTATTTTTATGCACTAATATGGTCATTCAAACTCACAGCGATATTTACAATCAGTGCCTAATCAGGTACAGGCCGCTAGGCAGGACGCACGGCTAATTACGTGTATGGTGTCGGGTCAAAACTATTAGTACTATAAGTATTAAGCTTATATATAGGTACTTTAGATAGTGCTGCCCTGTTTATAAAATATCATACACAAGTATCCATAGTATAATAGTAATATCCACAGTACATAAGTGTCAATTTATGGGAATGTCCTGCTGATTTTATAATAGTTAGTTTCTTGAATTACGTGTACCAAGACTAGACTATAAGAGAAATCAGGTCTTGATTCGATACGGATAAGTAGATTATAAATATGCGATACACCTCAGCCTCAGATATGGAAGGTCCTTCCCTTGGTAATACAAGACGTGATCTCGTGACACGTTTGCCAATGCCAGGCGAGCGTAATTGAGTCGGATAGTCTCACTACGATCTAGATGTGTAAAGGAATCAGTTCCTCGGGGTAAGTCGTAAACTGACAATGGACAATATTTTCCTTATGGAGGGGAGGTGAATAAACTGCATTAATGGTCGACGTCGCGACAGATTGGCGCCAGCCGCGCGTTGGCAAGACTTTTTCTTCTAATGTAGAAAGTTCAAAAATCGAATCAATCAAACGTTTTACATATTTAAAGCTGCTAATGGCCCGTTTTCCCAATGATGACACATGGTGTATTGGCCTTTAATGATTGAATTATAATATTTAAGTCCTAGAAATATCAGACCAAACATATTAAAGAGTTCCTTAGAGACGACGAACGTGTCCTATTTTTTGCCATTTACCTACATATCGGATGGATAAGGAAGCCGATTACGCCCCAGGGCGTTTTGGGAACTTCATTTTAAATAATCGAAATACTACGGATAATGGTGGAGTTCTTTCCAGTGGACTCATTACTGACCACACAGACACAAACCACGTGTATACTACATATTTCTGTTTACGTAAACACTTTTATTAAACCTCCTTCACTTCATTCACGGACGCTTTTATGCACTTAGTGTATACCCTTATTTGTGCGAGTGTTATTTGTATTGTGTTCTGCCTCTTGGCAACACCACCATAACATAATATTATTTTTAAACTTGCAGCACTGTCGTTTATTTTTGTTTCTTCTTCTATTTTGGTTGCAGCCGAGTGCACACGTACTCGTTATGTAAAAGTGATTTATTATAAGTTTCCACCACTAACAGCGTTTAACTTCTATACCTACAATGACCATGGTATCGCCCACACCATCAACATAGAACAAAATATACTATATGTGCGACGAGCTGCGCACACTAACTACGAGTATAATCTATTAAAACTATAAATAGAATACTAAGCTTTAAGTAGGCTCCGTTTTTAAATGAGTAAGGTCGTTCGATCACCAGAGCCAACCGTTATTCGAGGTAGGCATCACAGCCTTTTAATCGTTGAAGAGCGAGCCTTTAAATACTAAAAAAAAACACATAATATACACGAGATACGATGACAAATATACGCACGTGATATATTTGTGTAAAAGTACGGTTTATTTGTAAAGCGGAATAGGCAGTAGGTCCCGTACCGCAGTGTTATGTAAGTGGAACCGCTCGATATACCTACTCGTAGTAGAGCATACCCACTATACGACGGCGGCGCGGTGGCTAGCGAGTGTCGCGTCGCGTCACCCGGCGTCTGGTCACAACGAGCTTTGCGTCATCGTGCTCTTTAGGGAGCCAGTCACCGGAAAATTGTTTCAATGCTGCATAACTGACATTTTCACATGAACGCCCTCCCTCATCACGATCAAATATTACAGGGCAGATCACTCTTCATATCACTTATATACATATGCACATTAGAAACAGCTGTTAAAGATCTCAATTGCGTATCGCAATACCTCTATATAAATAAAGATTCAGTCTCCGTTTGTTTTTGTCCGCTTTATTTGACAAGTAATGGATGGAATGACTGGGCTAATAATATAATTAATATCCAACAGAGCTAATAACCACAATAATGGCTTTCTATGATATCTTCGATCACTTAATTACGTAATTATAAGCTTGTAATAACTCATGGCCGGTACCTATATTGACATAAGCTCCATACAAGTAATGTTAAAATTCGACCGACGCGCGACGGTAACGCAAGTGAATGAATAATAAGATAACCAGCTATTAAAAGGTAAGATTCATATTGTATACTCGGACAACTTTTTGATCTAACGTTGTAAATTTATTATTGTTATATATTGTATAACCGTAAATAAACAAAAGTTTTAGCAGAAAATAAACTGTGCCACAGCGAAACGTGGCCGGGTTTGGTCAGTATATTATATTATTTATCTACCTTTACTATTATAATAAAGTAAAAGTATCTGTGATTTCATAATAAATGCCAAGATTTAAGTGAAAATGAAAACTGCTTTTATAACAAGCCTAATCATAAATGCTGATTTAGCAAATTTACCTGTCTAAAAGTTGGTCTCGAATAGGCTTTGAAACTGCTCAAGGGATTTTAATATATAAATCCTTGTGAAAAAAGTACATTATATTTTTATGTATGAAACCATGTTTGATTAAATGTGATTTTTTTTGTCGAACATTCGTAATTTTATTGATGAGATCGTAGAATACAGATTTATCGTAATTAAATTCTAAGAATTTATCTACAATATTATCTGGCTTTTTACGATCAATTATTATTATATTATGTATAACTTAATTTCATTCAATGTTTTGCATTTTTTTTAACAAATATGTATCTATAATTTTTTTACAAAATAAACATTTGCTAGAAAAATGTAAAACACTGGAGCAGGCCGGCAGCGGGTGCCGTGTCCAAGAGTGCTGCCTTCTGTATCTGACACTTCACCCAGATTCCTAGCGAAAGCCTCTCTAGTTGACGGTCGAGGCTCTTCGCTATAAGACCGTTGACGGTGACAACTATCACGCCACATTGCGGTAACCTCGTGAGCAAGATCTAAGTATTTACTTAGTTTCTCTTTTTCTTTCTTCACTAGGTTATTATCATGCGGGATACTGATGTCAACGAGCATTGCTCGTAATGCAAATGACAATGCAAATGCGATCTACTATCACGATATCAGGTTTATTGACTACAATAGTGCTGCCTGTGACAATAATAATAATTATTATTACACACTAACCGGCGATTGTCCCTATCTACACCATATAAAAATGGACCCAAGGACAAGCCCCGGCAAGTGTAGGACTATTGTAGGGAATGAGAACAAAAGGTACCGGGCTATTGGGATGAACTGCCAGTGGGGTTACAGATCGGGGATTATGGGCACTATGGCGTCTGCCCGTTACAATGTTTAAGGAACATGGAAAAAATGGGCAAACGGTGACTCATCACTCACCGCATGGGCCCATAAAATACCAAGATTGACGAGGGTCAACATGGATGTGATTGGCTATAGGGTGTCGAGAGGTGGGCTGCAGGTTCATCTGGTTATTATTATGATTATAAAATTATAAAAACGCCGTGTCTGTGCGTTGAAGTTATTAAAAAAAAAACAACTGGAATACACTGTCTGTTTGTTCGAGATTCAGGTAAAAACTGCTGGGATGATTTCGATTCACTTTTCGCTGATCGACAGCAAATTCGTTGACTTACAATCTGGGCCAATTTTTCTTTTGCGAATCCCGCGTGAATTTTTCTGGGAATTACTTAAAACAGCCAGGGTAAAAAATCGAATTTCAATGTGATTTTTCACTGATCGATATCAAATTTGATGTAATAAAATGTCAGATTTTTTATCCCGGAAATTCCGTGAAAATGAACCCGGGATCGGTTTGTAGTGTGTAGTTCGGGCGCATAAAAATTATCTTAGCTTACACAGCTTTCACTAAAACTTAATTCTTTTTTAAATGCTGCGATACTTTGCGTCCCGGGAATTTCAAGTCAAGCGTAGACGAAGTCGCCTAATATCTTCATAAATGTGATAATAGGCGAGCGACATGGCGAACTCCATTTAAGTAGCTCCTTAATAGAAGATCTCTTCACGCAGGAGTCCGACTGGCACACGGCCACTTATATTACACCGCAACGAATACAAGATCCTTACTTTGTTCCAGCTATGCCTATCCAACGATCGATGAGCTGGCTAATCAAATCAACTATGTGATGGGACACTTCGGTATCAATTCTTTCATTGGATTTGGTATTGGTGCCGGTGCCAACATTTTGGCAAGATTTGCTCTCAACAATCCCAGAAAGGTAAGTTTAAGCTTTTACTTTACTTTATATTTAATGGAATTTAAATTTATTTTTTACCATAAAACGTAACTTTAATTAAACCTAATAAATGAATATTAGTCATAATGAGTTTAGTTATTAACATTATAATAAACTAGCTGACACGGCGAACTTCGTACCGCTATATTTTCTGAATTCCTAAAAGACTTTGTTTCATGACACAAAAACAAAATCACCAAAATCGGTCCAGGTGATTAGGAGGATTCTACAACCCGATCTCAGCGCCACCTACCGGTTCCAATTGTAACTCTAAAGCATCCGGGACCCATTCAAACACAAAACAAATATCATCAAAATCGGTAAAGTCCTTCTCAAGTTATGGGCGTACATACATTTCTACGATTCATTTTTATATATAAGATAATAATAACAGCCCATAACTGTCCCACTGCTGGGCTCGGACCTCCCACTGTAGGGTAACGGACAGTATACCCGCCACTTTTGTCCAAGGCGTCTTGGCAGGTTTGACACATCGCTTATCTGGATGTGCAGGTTGCATCACGTTCACGATGTTTTCCTTCACCGTTGTTAGCACGTGGTAATTGTAACAATATGCACATAAGGTCAGAAGACTGCCTAAGTGGTGCATGCGTTCCGGCCAGGATCGAACCCGCGCCCTTTGAGTTTAGGACGCGTGCGACAGCCATTATGCTACCACGAGTTATTAACATTAATAATATCTAAATCGTCTAGAAACAGTTGTGTGCTAATTACGTATCTTATTAGAAAAATTAATATAAGGTTCTGTGTTGATTTTGGTACTCAATGGAATCAACGAGTATTACAATGTATTTAAATTTATACATACAAATCATTGGTCCTAACTGAAGAGGATATTAACTCAAAACAGAAATATGTCAGTCTATACAGCGATTTTAAATGGTCTTCATCTTCAAGTCTACTCGTATGAATTTACCATGAAAATAGTCAGTGGCGCTTCACATTGAATTGAACAAATAAATCGATATGTCACAACAGATGTGACTTCGCGAGATCACTTTTCATAATAAATTACACTTGCTTACGCAGTACCTGAAGTTGCTGCTTGCAGTTCCTACCTCACAATTTTGTGAACTGAGTTTTAGGGCAGGAATACATATGCTGGTACAAATTGCAAGTTACCTTGCACACGCATACCACTTTTTTTCACTTCCACTATTTTCTTCTATACAAGCTAAATATGCTTGTACCCGACAAAAAAGTAGGTTGAACAGATTTGATTTAGTGGGATAAAATATGGGGGAGGGGGCAGGGGTAGCTGCAAAACTGCCACGTGTGAACATACCAGACAACAACGTGAATTCTAGTAGCTACCATATCTTCTTGTCGTATATTTGCGATCAAATTATTTTGTAACCACAATTTTGCCAAATGCTAATCCAACCTTTCATCCAAAGTCTTCTGTTTCTATATTTCTTTTTGTCACTTCAATTTAGCCACATTAACTTTAAGCTGTACATGACTTCAGTAGCGTGGTACTTGGTTCCTGGTGGTTCGCGGTAACAGTATCTGGTTTTAATCGTAGTTTATTTTGTTATTTACGTGTTAAATTGCGTTAATTTTTTTATCTATTAGGCGCTATTCAAACCTGGAAAATTACGATCCGTCCCGCGAAAAACACTATCCCATTTTCCGAGTTATAAATATCCTACGTCCATTCTCGGTATTGAGACATATTGTTACGAGTCGCGAGACTCGAATTAAAATGCCGTTAGAATTACTATAGAGTTTATTAGAACTATACAAACAGGTATAACACAAGTACAAATATAACCGAACACAACAAGTCCAAACGTAATACAGAAGGTCGTAATTCAATAACACGTGCAAAGTTCGTCACTAAATAGATTACCGAATGTACACAAGTCTTGCTTCGCTCGTGGTTATTGCTCGACTGTCGCGTCCCTCAGTCGGGGCATTGCTTTATACTGCACAGGTGCAACATTTCTGCCCGGCCGCGTGGACTAAATTTTCTAGAATCAGTTTGTACTTTAAATCCAACACACCTGGCTAATGACTGCCATAAAAGATTACAATACACAATGGGCTGTTTTCTAATCACAAATTTTAAACACAAAGTAAACAAAAGAAGTCCAAATGCCGAAAGGTAATAAAATGTGTTTTTACAGGTATGCAGGTGTGAATTTGTTTTTGTCGGCGTCTAGGTCGTAACAATATCAATTTCAGCAAAATCTATACCGTGGTTTTGCATGCAAGTTTTCTTGCAAGTGTATCCACAGTGTGGCATTTATTTGTCGTTAACTAGCAAACAAGCTACTGATCTATTTTATAGGCGTTTGTATTCCCGCCCTTAAAGCCGGTGCATGAGAGAGGCTTCTAGCACCCCATCGACTCAAGTGTCCGTATACACGGAACACCAAAGAGCAAAGCAAACGAGCCGTCCCGGAAAAGAACTTTTTTACAAGAACATCGAATAAGAGCCGCGTTTTACTGTATTTTTAAATTAATTTAGGAAATAGTTCCAGACAAGGATTTTCACGTGGCCTCACTTGCATAATTCGAATATTTGTCTAAGGACTTTATTATATAAAAATGTTAGCATAAAATGTATTCCCACATACACAGACAGGCCCAACTCACCTTCGAACGTGGTTCTCATCAACTGTGAACGTTGCAACACCAATATTGCCTGCTTCTAGGCTGGGATAGGAGGGATATAATAGGAGGGATGGAATAGAGGTGATTGAATAGGAGGTATGGGGATATAGAGGATTTAATAGTGGGGATGGGATAGGGTATGTGTAGGTATAGGGAGGAGTTGGGTAAGGGAAATCGGCCCACGGGAACCTTCATTTATTGTATGAAAGACGGTTAGCTACCTATTTGTTGGCGATATTCTCAGAGAGCATGATATCAAATCACTCACACACTATGTACACACACATATATATATATATATATACATATATATGTATATGTGTGTATATATATATATATATATATATACATAGAATGCTGGGGTATTCCTATTCTCCAATACTCTTTAACATTGAACAAAAGACAAATATTGTTCTGAGCATTTATTTTACTTTAATCTAATGCTGTTGCAATTCAGACGCCTTTGATTAATAGCTCATTTTCACTTAAAACTAGATAATACTCACAAACTCATGAAATTTTAGGTGGATTTGCTCGCCCTGGTGAATTGCACTTCGGGTGCTGCTGGATGGATCGAATGGGCTTACCAGAAGATGAACAGCCGCTCACTCCGTTCCCGGGGTATGACTCAGGCTGTGCTGGATTATCTCATGTGGCATCACTTCGGCAGAGTAAGGATATTTAACTTTCTTTATTACCCAAGGTAGTGTATTGTCATTTCTCCTTTATAAATAATCCAAGTTGTTCGACGCAGCTTCGCCGCGGATTAAGCTCCAGTTTTTAACTTAGTTTATTTTGACAGCAAGCATTCACACAGGTTACATTGCGTTAATTTTTTATGCAGGCGCTATTCGCCCTCGGAAAATCTGTTGCTTGACCTTTGTCTATCCCAAAAAACTAGCCGCGTTGTCTTATTGTATGGCAACGCTAATGTGTTACTCGTAGCATAGGCCAGCTTTTTGGTCGGGTAAGACAACTACTAGATGTTTGGCTATATAAAATTGCCTTCATTTTATATAATATTATTATTTTCTTTTATTGCCAACAGTTCCCTGAGGAGCGCAGCTGCGACTTGGTGCAGATGTACCGCACGTACTTCACCCGGAGCATAAACCCTACTAACCTCGCCATGTTCATTGATTCGTACGTGCGTCGTACCGACCTCGGCATCAGTCGGGATTCTGCCACTCTCAAAGTCCCCGTGCTGAACATTACTGGGGCACTGTCACCTCACGTCGAAGATACTGTGCGATTCAATGGCAGGCTCAATCCTAACAACTCCACTTGGATGAAGGTATTGTCTTGTATTCAATTAAGCTCATATTAGACAGTTCGTTTCTGTCTTCCAATTTGGATGAATCAATCAAATTGACCCGTGTGAACATAAATTTCAAACGTCCAATGTCACTGAATACCGTCGTGTACTTTATTAGTTCAGTTCTGTACCTTTCAACCAAATTGATTCAATTTTGTTGATCAGTCTAATATCACTATTAGAGCGCACTATTTAATTAAGATCGTAATCATAACAACTTCTTATTTTGTGAACACACTGTGTTTGAATACATAGAGCAATAGATTAAAAACAAAATGAATAAAAGATTTATTTAACTTCTCCTTTATATGCAAAAGTATTGTAGCAAACAATTTGCAAATCTATAAAATTCTATAAACACGATGAAATATACAAATAAATCTAATGTTCTTATACAATACGAAAGATTACAAAGGTAAGTATCGGCAGACAAAAGTCCAAACTAAGATCAAAACCTATAATGTAATATGGATCTTCTAGCCTCCTCTCTTGTACACTATTAGTTTCAATAATTAAGAATATGTAAGATTCCATGTGCCATGGTATAACGTTTTGATTAAGACGCCAACAGGGTTGGATACACGTCTTTATAAAAATGTAGTAGTGTATTTAGAAATAAGCATTTATTTTAAAACGAAAAAACAACAGCATTTGTGTTCACTCGAAGTGAGCAATTACCGGCAGAAGCAAGAATTTAATGAAAATTCATGTTTTCAGATCTCAGACAGTGCTATGGTGCTCGAAGAGCAACCCGCCAAAGTGTCTGAAGCATTCCGTTTATTCCTGCAGGGAGAAGGATTTGGTATGTCTCAAGACAAAATTTAGTTATTTTCTTTTCAACTTTTGATTTAATGATTATAAATAAAACCGTGTCCTTTTTGTTTCTACTCCTTTTATTTACAATTAATATATTTTGGTATTCTTTTAAAATATTAATACGCAAATTAGATTTGAAATTTTGTTTTGAATGTTTCCGCATGATTAGTAACAACATCCTAAGTTGATTATAATACAATATGTCTCATTGCCTACATTATATTCATACGCTTAGTCTATCCTATATTATTATTACAAATGCCAAACTGTGTTTTTACTCTCACCCTTTATCTCTACCAATAGAGTCACAGGTATTGGGACATGTAGTATTACCAAAATTCGTAGCGCAATTTTATTTATTTTGACTTATATTCCCCATCCCGTAGCCACGTTAGCACTGCACAAACTTAACACAGAAACCAACAGAAGAAGTTAGCCAGTTTTGGGTTAAGCAGTTTATTTCACCAAATGTAAGTCCGAACATTGTTTAATTATTTATTTGTTTTTGTTGATTTTATATTAACTTCCGCTTCCTAAAATAGTTTTATATAATTTACATACTTGTTTGCCATAGTAAATAATTAAATTTCATATTTATCATCGTATTAATTTAATGCTTACAAGAAAATGGTTATTTATATTAATGTCATTACTTTAATATTTTGCCTGGTAAACAGAATGCTGTTTTAGTGTATATTTTTATGTTTTATGTATTTACTTTGATAACACAGAAAATAAATTGGGTAAGTGCTTGATAGTCCGTGCACAATAAGGGGTTACGTAGTTATCATATGATAACCATTTTCGTTACTTGACCACAGAACCAATAAAAGCGCTTCATCAAAAATACTTATATAAGTCAAAAACGACTCAACGGATATTATTTAAAATATTGTTTGTTGAAAGTACTGTATTCTTTAACGCCTTTATTATTTCAGAATTTTCTACTTTATTTATTTAAAGTTACTTTCGCGATTTTGGGAGCTAAAATGTTAAGTACATGTTCGCAATTGTTGTGTTCACATACTCGCACTGTCCATTTCCCTCGTCACTTTTCTGTTAGCTGCCGTCGAAGTGAGTATAACGTATGATGCATTAAGTATACATAAATCAGCTTGAAGACATTTTGGCGTTTGTGTGTTAGGTGTATATACACACACAGTGTTACGTGTATTACTGATTAGAATTTAAGTAAACCAGTTACGATATCCACGTGTTTCGCATTCTTGCGTCAATCGCACATGTCCCTGCAACACCTAGATAATTTTAGTGCTAGTTACCGTGTAATGCATTATTTGTGACGTTACATTATTAACTTGTTAATGACGACAAACATTTATAGACAACGTACTTATATATATGTATCTCATCATTAACGGCATTATTTTAACGCTATAAATAAGACGCATTACCCATAGACAATAACTATAACATTATCCCAGATGATGCCCGACCATCATAAGTAGCGAATACTATTACAAACGCAAAATCATCTCTAATGGCCGGTTTCTATTTTACCTAACGTTCAAATGCCTTACTATCGGTCAAAATTTGATATAAGCTTATGTCACATTTCTACCGATAGTAAGCCAAGTAGATGAATAATATAGGAACCGACTACAACTTGACTGTATTGTAAAAAAAGAATGGTAAATGTAGAACTACGGCTGGTAATGGACTTTTTATTCTTCACAGTGGCCCCGTTGTCCCCGACGAAGATAGTGGCATTCCGTCGCCTGTCTGATTCTGAGCGCCGTCGCTCCTGCCGCCACTCCCCAGTCATCCGCATCACCGAGAACCCCATCTCGGAGGCAGTGGTCTGCTAAACGCGTTACCCATCGCACCCAGCTCGCGTTTAGATACAACCAAAGTATACGTGGAATGAGAAATTCATCACTTATATTCAATTCATTAAATTACAAGTAAAAATTGCGTACAATAATTTTAATTAATAATAAATTCGTTTAAAATTACATCATTCGTTTTTCTCTGCAAGCGTCGGAATTTACTTAAACAGAAGTTTTGAAAAAAAATTGTCTGCGTTCTCTTAGTCTTCTGTATACATAAATATTATTGTATGGTTGTGATGTATGTTTATGTTGCAATTCAATATTTGTCATTCCATGTGTCCTTTCAGGTACAATGGGTCCCGCTCACATACATATTATACAATATTTCACGATACATATATAACCAAACTGAATGTAGCATGCTGATGTTCTTAATATAACACTACCATTGATGTTTCATGTTTATCACATTTAATAGAAGTAAATGTATTTTAAATTAGTTATAAAATATGTGTAAGGTTACCAAGTAACTTCGAAATGTTATATTAAATTATTTACTATTGTATTACTGTTAAATTAATATAAGTTTATTTCTTTCGATCATTATGATATTGTTTCATTGTTTTAATTTAATATTGTATACATCTGTTCTATAAATTACTATAAATTAATAAATGTGTGTTTAATATAAGGAAATAAAAACTGTATTTAAATTTACTTTCGGTGGTATAAAAGGTACATTATTATTTTAATAAAAAAAATGTTTTGACTTTAGTTAGCATCAAATAGCTGAATTTTGTCAGGCAATCATAAAGGTGAAGCAAAATTTTAGTAGCAGCAGTACTTACAGTTATAGCCAGGATTTCTTATCAAGAAAGGAGGAGAGGGGACGGTAGGACGGCAAAGCCATATCTTAATACCATAGAATTAATGTACACTGACCTTTAAAATATTGAGCAATTACAACATTTTAGTAAACAAAAGCACACTCACTGATTTGAGTAATATTGAATGACAGCGATTAAGTGTTACATTTACTGAAGTGTGTATTTTGCTTTATGTAGTAAAATATAAAATACTAAGTAGTGAAAATTAGTAATAATCATTTTCAACAACGAAAACTGGCGACGGAACATTACCATTAACTTGCACCTTTGTAACGTATTTCTCGAGAATTCATAATATACGAAGATACTAAGTTTTTAAAGGACAGTGTATTTAATTATTTTAAGGCCCCAATAACGAAATCGCTTCACATACTTTTAAAGTAAAAACAAATATTTCACGAACGAGTTAAAAACGCGAGCGCGACGGGAAATGCAAATATCTAGCTTAGATTCTAAGATGCGAGTTTCACTGTTAAAGTTATATCATTGTAATAATATTTTAAGTAGCCTTTATTAGAAACCCGCTTTAATAGTAATACTGTCTGTACTCAGAGGGATACAATACTTGACAACCAAAATGATTCAATCGCAAAAAAATTAGTGCAGATAGATGTAACTCAATGTTATATACCTAATACGAACACAAAATGACAGTATTCCGCTAAATAATGGAAAGCTGATCAGCTGATCAAAACCACATCTGACTAGGAGGCTCTGAAGTTTAGTGGTCTGATAACCTGACAATCTCCCCAAAACAGTCTTACAAGCGTGAAAAATTGGATTATCTAATTTTACATATTTCGAAAAATCTAATGTTCCGTATTTATAATCCAACGGTTTCTGAGCTGACCAGGATCTTGAATAAGAGACTGGTTCAGGATTTAAGCTTATATTAGCAATCAAGACACTTTTACATTCATGTGTTCAGCTCGCGGCCCGATACAATTTTGTCTTCGATTGTTTTGGAAGGCGTTCTACGTTTCTATTTGAAATCATTATATTTGTTAATATATGTGACGATAAAAGAGGTTAGTCGTTACAGCTAGACTAAAGAGGTTAGTCCGAGAAAATTTTCGTCACGGTGAAGAGAGGAAAAATTCCTCTAAACAAAACGCTAAGCTAATCCCTACCTAAGATAGAAAATATCACAATGTACAAGATGGCACTTACTATGTGCCCAACCAGGACAGTAGTTCCATACGTCCTGACTCCGACTGACAAAACCTATCTAAAAGTCGGACGATCTTGTCTACAAGGGAGCCCAATGAACAATGTTATACAATTTTGGAAAAAAAACTAAACTCCTATCCAAAAAATGAGAAACGACCAATAATCAAGCATCGGCACAACTGTTCAATCTGGAAGCGTTAAATATCAATAACGTAAAATGGTGTTAATATTACATGCCTCTGAGCTGCAAATAATTATTATTCAGTTAGTCAAGAAATACGTGTTTAAATGTTTAGTTTTATGACTATGAGAAAAGGGACGTGTTAATCAGTAATCGTTTAAAGTGAACGTGTTGTATGCAGTGGTGTATTAAGATGAAGAAGTCTTTTATTGTTAAAACATAAATGAATCAAAAACGCTATGGCCGTGTGTGTCGAATAATAAAGCGAATAAGTCTACCACCTCAACAATATGTCGTGAATGATCCAAGAAACAGTATTAATTCAATTAATTATTTAGACTTATTTAAAATTGGCAGTTGTTGCTCGTGGAGCAACTCTAAGTCTGGTGACAGAAAAGTACCATTTGGTTCATAATATCATAAACACACATCGGTTATCTCAATGTGCAGTTTCCATTGCGATGGTTTTCCTTCGTTATAAAATTCACATCAAATCAGAATAAACTACTAACTATCAAATACCCCGGTCAGGATTCTAACTGAAACATACGCACAGTAATCATCCATACTACTGCTATACCATTGGTAAAAAAGACATTACTTAGATGAAGTCAATGTCAAATGTTAAGTTTTATTAAAGCAAATGAATAGATAGTAGAATATGAACACCAGGCATTAATCTAACTACAGTGATCACCCGTCAATCAAATACACATAGGCACCAAGTCGATTAAAATGAGAGTAGGTAAACAGACTATAATAAAATCTTAATACTCCACTGATAGGTTTATGGAGATGTGGTAATTTCATTCGGCAAAGTAGGAGAAAGAGCAGATAACAAAATAATAAATACCACTTTTGACAGAACGCAAAGATTTAGAGTCTAAAGGACCCATTAATGGAAGAATGTACCTTCAAAAAAGCTCAAACCTACATTTCTATCGAATGCCACAAAACTTTCTTCTCTTAAGCTTTGATATAGCAAACATCACTAGACTTTCAACCAAGGCTTTATCATTTACAACTCTCTTTTCATTTAACTTCTCCCAATTATTTGGGATCAGGACAATGTGTCTTTTTTTTCTTCCATACTCTATTCCGGTATACGTCCTCCACAAATCACCATGACATCCTTCACACAATTAATCCATCTCTTTTTGGTCCACCTTTATATTTATATCCTTCAATATTCCAGTATAACATTCTTTTTGTCACATGACTCACCCCTCCTTACATTATGACTATACCACGTTAGTTTTCTTCCATTCAAGTTTTCAGTCACGGATGCAACTTTCAAAGATCTTATGACATCTCACATTTTATCCACTCTTGTATACCACACATCCATCTCAACATTTTCAACTCATTTACAACATACAATTTAAATTTAAACCAAATTATTATTATTATTTATATTTATTTTACATAATAAAAGTTTATTTTATTTTATTTAATTAATCATTAATTAAATAAAATAAACTTTTCACAGAGATGGTCTAAAAATATAGTCCGACTCTAGTGATTTTTTTCCATATCAAAATGCAAGAGAAGAATTATATGGGGCATCCTCCAGAACGGTAGCATTGCTTTCTCCTGCTCTGTTGACATGAGCTTGAGTATATAAGAGCGCTGGGTGCTATGCTATAAGCAAGCTAGTTTCAAAGTTAATACTAAAGACGGCCTTTTTGATTATTTCATAAACCTATTTCGTAGGTCTTGCTATTGGATTTACGGCCTAATATTTAATTTAATTAAACATTACTTATGTATTTAATATTTGTAATTATAATTTCAATACCGTATACGTACTGTATGGAGAAGTAAATGAGCCGAATTTTTGGGGATGCGTTAATAAATATTTTAAAAGATTTGAAATAGTCAATAAATTAAAACCACTCAATTACACCATTGTTTGCTTTCACATAGAGAACTAAAACACAATAGTCATTTTTTTTAACAACAATCGTATGTGTTGTTTCAGTGTTTGCTCACGTACAAGTCGAGGTAATGGGCGCATTTAATATCGTTTAATAACTCTAACGACAAGTTTTTTACGAGATTGACATTGCCACGCGACCGCTATGCGGCTAGTTACAAGCGTGTCCGCTACCTACACCGCGTTTGCGTTTCTTACATGTGCGCTTGATATTATCAATGTTTAATTTTCTGTGACCGCGTCCGCGTGATAACGTGAGCAAACACTAATACGTACTATTTAATATATATATAATTTTATATTTGATATTATAATAATATATAATTTAATACTATTCGTAAATTATGCCAGTGTATTAAAACAATACCTGAAACCGTACATATTACTTTTCGAATATCAGTAAGAATTCTCATATACCGATGGGTGAAAGGTAAATCTGCTAAATCATTATTGATGTGATTCTATTTTCTACCAGTACATTAATATAAAAAACTTTATTGAAAACAGCCAATTATTTAATCTTCCGAGTTTAGCGTGAACTGCTATCTTCCAGGTAAGCGTGTTCCATCTTAGTCTGCATTTCCGCCTGATACCAGGTGCATTGTCGTTCAAACGCGATTCTACACAATTATATACAAAATAATTTATTATTCTGTTAGTTGTCAAATGTCACTTAAACCTGTCAACCTTCCACCTATCGATATGATGCCCGTGCTAAGATTATCATAACCAATGAAGTTTTATTACTGTATTAAGTTTAAATATGGCCATTCCAGCGTGTTAAGATCGTTGTTTTAATTTATTATTTTACAGTTATGCATGCATTGCCAATGTACACGCCGCATAATTTAAGAAGCATAAACTGTAGTTATAAATTAGTTTTAATGACGAAGTTTAAAATGGATGGAATATTTCTCATTGTATTATGATAGTGTTTGATCTGTAGATATCTATATAGATGTACCAATTTCCCAATTCTGTGGTGGGGTCGACATGATTGTAGATACCTATATACCTAATATGTAAATTTTATTAATGCATTTGGGTTTTAAGTTGAACGCAGGAACATCTTCCCTAAATTATATCGTATCACATGCGTTTTATCACCAATATTGTTAAAATTTAATTCAGGACCAACCAATTCGAAGTCACAATCAAATAACTTATAAAGAATATTCTTTTTAATAAGTTAAGGTCAATTTTAGCAAGAATACAATATGTTTTGAAACCAATCCTTTCATTATTTGAAAAATATATTGTTTAGAATAATTATCAATACAAAAAACAACCAAAAGAAACTTGATATTATGAAGACTTTCAATTTTAAGTGATTCAGTCTAAAATAACGTTTTAAAATTAAATAAAAAAAATTGAAAAAGCGAGAGAAGATCAGTGGCACCGTCTAATAACTTGGGTTTAACACTTTCCAGAGTTAAATTGTTTATTTTTTGCACGATGAACTATCTTCCGAATATATACTTCTAAAGGTTTAAACATTATTATGTAGTGCGCGTATCATTCGACCCCGCTTCGGCGAGTACCTAAGCTTTGTAGAATGAATAATATACAATTATACAACCCACTAAGTTTCCAACGTAGAGAGTTTCTATTAGAAACATGTTATTTGATTTGTGTGGATTCAACATAGGTCTAAATAAAAAATGATTTTATAAAGATAGTATCGTTTCATTTATTTATCCAAATTACACATTATACACAAATTACAAATAATATAATCAGAATTAATAGCAAGAGCGCATATATATTGTTACGAATTTGTTGGGGATTTACAGGATGTAAATTCGAAAATACCGTTGGAATTATCACAAAGTTTATTAGAAGTACACCCACGTAATTCACAGTTCTTACAAGTATAGCAGAACGATGAGCCGAACAACAAAACCAAACCATAGGGCAGAAAAACGTTATCACATAAATTGCGCAGAATTTGTCGTTGTAAGATACTCGATGGTTCTTGAAATCGCTATAAGGTCAGCTTAATGGCTTCCAAGAATTCGCATGAAATACCAACAGAGGAAAGAAGGTTTTATGACGTCTTATGGGGGCATGAACAAAAAGATTAGTGCGAAGAATAGATCATTCAAATTTAAAGGGGTAATAAGACACCTGCAAAGGATTAGTATCGGCTTACAACAATATATTTATATCAATAATATTTATTTACATTTAATCTAAATACTAAAATACACTCACGTACAAACAAACTGCATCAAACTGTAGATGATTTTGAAACAAAACAATTATCCAACATTCAAACATTTTATTTTTTAGTTTAAAAAAAGTACCGATTAGGCCCTGTATTCATATTACTATAGGCATGAGGTATATCAAAAATTGTCTTTCATAATCGCATTCTGAATAAGATTATGAAGAAATACACTTTAGCCCGTCTATAAACCTCGTGTAACTACTATGAATAAGGGATAAGTTTAATGATGCAGTTTCACATTTTTTGGAATAAAACGATAGATTGGAATATATAAATAAATTTCTAAATATATTTACTTGAATGCAACTGCTGTGGGCGATTTCGACATGTTTAAATAATTATATTACAATTGTTTAAATAATTATTAATTTTGGGTTGATTACAAATCTTTTAAATGTATTAAATATAATAAAATAATGGTAATATACCCAAAATTACAATCGCTTTAACAATCTGGGGTCCAATTCTGCTATTACTATCTACTCACAATCACCGGACACTATCGTCTCTACCGTAAGTTCGTTTGATTTCGGTATTCTTTCAATTCCAATGGCTTGGCGTGTCCCTGGCATACCACTCTATCTTTATAAATATTAATAAGAGAAAACTCACGAAATAAATGTTAATATTCTTGGTTACTTTTCATCATTCATTTCGGCTAACGCCATTTCAGCAAATGGTAATACCAATCTTTTTTCTACTATTTCTGCCGCGACGATATCGAAAAGATATTGTGGATTTAATAGAATACGAATTTTTGACTCTATCGCAATGGATTCGTACTTTGGATATGTTCGCAACGCCAAGACTGAAATAACAGAATTGAACCCCGGCTCGTTCCTTAATTGTATAATCGAGATTTTATCTGATTGCTTCGAAACAATATGCTCGAATTGACGGCTAGTCGTAACTCTTACACATAATTCTTTGGCTCGTCCGTTGATTACGACGTCCGACTCAGACACTAATCCATCAGCTACGTTCCAGAAGAGACTCACAACGACCACGTTCACGACCGCGATTTTTCCCGTTCCACATGCTTGTGGACGTTACAATCATCAACTTTAGTGGAACGGATTATGGGGCGTTGATCTCATAAACTATGAAATACACAAATGTCATTGGTTGATTTGAAAATCGCGCCTTTTTCAATGTCAAGAGATAGAGAAATTAATACTCTGTGGTCAACGCCCACTTCGACCCACCTCTTCACATGGCTCGTTGGGAGCGCTGTGTGATCGAAAATGATGACGTCATTAGTAACGTTTATCGCAACGAACATAACGATCGTGGTCGCCTTGTGGAACGGCAGACGGAGCATTTTGGGCGTTGTGAGATACTAAAGGAACCCGTCCATGGAGATCTTAGAACGATAGCAACAACCAACTTATGGCCGGTTCCTATATCTTTTTATTCATTTGTCTAACCATCGATTAAATTTAAACATTACTTACATGGAGCTTGTGTAAAATTTTAAACGATAGTAAGGCAAATGAACAGCCTATTAAACATCTCATTAACGCCATTTGCTACTTTAATATCATTCTATACTTTGATGCAATTTATGTGTCTGTCAATGATTAACATTAAAGTTAATTTGTCTCGTTGTTCCCTCTTCACTGCCTGGAATATTAATTGTTTTTAATGATATTATGTATTTGTAGGAACATCACCGAGACCGAAGGTGAAAAGTACACATCATAAATTCGAACCTATGGGATTTGTTGCATAATATGAAACCTAAATATTATGGGTGCGTTGTCGCTAAGAAAACTCTAAAACTAATCTATAATATAAAGCATGTTATTACTCTTCTTACAGTATCGTCTTTAATGAACAATAAACTAAAACATTCAACATACTAAACCACCTCAGAGAAGTCAAATAGCAATTAACTTAAAGAGAAATTATGTATTAAAAGATACACGACATTACATTTTTAAAAGGTATCATAATAACAGACAAAAAATTAAAATCAAAGAGTGATTCACAATTTTTGGACACTGTTATTTAAGTTTAATGCGACATTACGCGACTGTGAATGCAACGATATGTAGTACATTGTTCCAAAATACAAGCCTAACATGACATGAGAGTAAAGCCTGTGATGGAATGTAATAATTCGTTGCCCGTTTTAATGTTCATTAAGAATCACTCTTTAAAACTACATTCAATACGTTATCAGCATAGAATAAAATCATTCTTTTTTGTAAATGCTAATAAAATCAACGCTGTCCTTTTTACGATCCAACCTCAATATTGATCGGAATCAAATGTAGTATAAATTTTGTATAAGGGATAAAGTACCATTAATTAAGCAACAAAGTACCATTTTAGGAGATTTTTCAAAAATGCATTTTTGATGAGCGATAACAATATTTTGAAGGTGAATATAGGATTGTTTATAATGAAAACAAAACTTCTTCCGTTATAAAAGTATCCTATGTACACCTTCAGCTTCTAAAAAAGCTCAAAAACCATTTTTAGGATTAATACAGAGGCGGGTAATGCTGGACAAGCAAAATTCATTTGCATTTATGATATAAAATATTATATTAAGTCCATCATTTAAAAACGTAATACATTACTAAATTAAGCGTGTAACATTGTATTGGGAATGACAAATCTTCATCAAAGAAATAAATCTGAAAATCTCCTAAGCGCTAGATGGCGTTACAGGTGTATGAAGTTTCGCTTTCGCTGTATAGAGTTTAGAGTTACGATTTAAAAAACTTTACTCTCAAAAAAACATTCAACGCAGTTCAGCCTACCTATATGAAATTTACTTTCTACCATATTTCCTACAATCTTCAATCTTATGAAAATGAACAATGAAATATGAAAATAAAATAAAATTTCCACAAGTCTGTGTTTCATAAAGTTTTTATGATTTTAAATATTAAGTTTTAAAAAATATTATTTTTACATTAACTCTATCGGGACCTCTCAACGGCTCAAAAGGCTGGCTTGGACCTAGGGCGACGCGTCAGTCTTGCCATCCAACGTGGAAATGCGGCCAGCATTTGTTTTGTAAGTATAGTTTTATTTTATAAAAAAACTTATTATATATTTGCACTCCTTCACATATGACATTTCGTTTGTCGTATTTTCTGTCCTCGAGCGAACAATCATTTTGTTTGTATCTTTTCTATGTGAAATTCATGTTTATGATTTAAAATTTTAAAACAGTCTTTAGACCGAATCAATGTAAAATTCTTGTGAATATTTTTTTGTCCGAATTGTACAAAAAATATGTTTTAAATAATAAAACCTCACAAAGCTAGAGCAGAGGGACCTTGCAGGTTTAAGAGGTTCTCAGAGTTACCTTTTTATAAGGCCATTGTCATTCAAATAACTTATCCATGATCACACCGACGGCATATTATTAATATCGCTGTTTGGAGACGCACATTTCTGTTATACATATAATAAATTAATCTATTTTTCAACAATCTCGTGATTGTATTATACCTATTTATGGGGCCATCTAAATGCGGTTCGCAATGTCGTTAATGTATTACCACATTTTTTAATACATAAATTTTCTAACGATAAATCTTTAATTCGTAGAAACTTAATTACGAATGTTTTACAAAATTTAATTTTGATTTCATATACATTTCTATATAATAGGTTGGGGAAAAAGTCTTTTCGCATATAGTATGTATGAACCTGTAATAAGATCTCTTTGGCTATACCATTTGTATCTGGCTGGTTTTGGTATCATTACAACGTTTTAATTTTAAAGAATACAATTCCAAATTCAAATTAGGAACATGTGTGATTTTCATTTGTTTTTCTTATTGTTAAAATTAGTGAATCTAATGAAGAAATTCGATACATTTTAAAATTTTACTACAAAAAAGGTAAAAATGCAACACAAGCCGCGAAAAAATTTTGTGATGCTTATGGACCTGATGCAGTATCTGTGAGAGTAGCGCAAATTTGGTTTAAGCGTTTTCAATCCGGAAATTTTGATATCAAAGATGCACGTCGCTCTGGTCGCTCTGTTACGGACAAAATTGATGCCATTTTTGAAAAAGTGGAGCAAAATCAGCATTTTAGTAGTTACTATGTAGCTGGAGAACTGGGAATTGACCACAAAACGGTTTTGGCGCATTTGAAAAAGCTGGGTACACAAAAAAGCTTGATATTTGGGTGCCTCATGAGCTCACTGAAAGAAACCTAATGAACCGTGTACTCATTTGTGATTCTTTATTACGACATAATGAAACCGAACCATTTTTGAAGAAGCTGATAACTGGTTATGAAAAGTGGATCAAGAACTTGCGAAAAAGATCGTGGTCAAAGGCCGGTCAGGCTTAACAGACTGTGGCGAAACCCGGGTTAACTCGCAACAAAGTGATGCTGTGTGTATGGTGGGATTGGAAGGGCATTATTCATTAAGAGCTGTTACCGCCACGCAGGACCATCGATTCTGAACTATACTGCGAACAACTGATGAGATTAAAGCAAAAAGTTGAGAGAAAGCGACCGGAATTAATCAACAGAAGGGGTGTGGTTTTTCACCATGATAACGCTAGACCTCACATATCTTTGACCACTCAGCAAAAATTACGAGAGTTTGGCTGGCAGGTGTTAATGCATCCGTCGTATAGTCCTGACCTTGCACCTTCAGATTTTCACCTGTTTCGGTCTCTGCAGAATCCCTTAGGCAGTGTCAGGTTAACATCACGAGAGGACTGCCAAAACCACTTGTCGCAGTTTTTTGATCAGAAGCCCCAAAATTTTTATAGCAATGGGATCACGTCCCTACCTACAAGATGGCAAAAAGTTATCCAACAAAATGGCACCTACATACTTTGGTCAAATGTAAATAAACTTTATAAAAAAACCTTTTGAATTTTTATATAAAATGCGGAGAAACTTTTCCCCCCAACCTAATATATAATTCCTTTAGCCTACATCCGTCAACACATTATAATTAAAATAAACTTCTTAAGTATCACTTTCACTTTTTCACTGTTTAAGTTCAAAAAAATATTATCAGTTTTATTTCGGTCCAAATTGGACCTATGTTTAATCATCGGTCTTATTGACTATCCAATCTGTGCTGCACAATGTAAAACTCGGTATCTCATTCTGTCACAGGCTTAGTCCTATAGATTTAGGTGTTTATCGCTTTTTCGTTTTATAAAGTTTCAAATCACAACGATTCTAAAGAAGTTTTACTTCAAAGTTTGTATGAAACAAAACATTTTTTTCTGAGACATTCGAAATGTAATTATTGAAATTCGTAGAATACAGACTTGTCTGGGGCGATTTTTCAATCGTCAGATAAAAGTTATCAGTCGAATAAATTATAACCCGACTGAATTTAAAAGAGAAACAATTCAGCTATTTGATTCAGGCAACTGCCAATTTTAATTTCTTCATATTGTATTTTATTCTACGAATGAAAAATCGGCTGTTAATTAAATTCTGTCTGTTAATATCTTCAATTATGTAGTAATATGCGAGCAAGATACCTAATTTCTTTTAAGTAGCTCTTTCACAACTTATTAACTATTGATTAAACAGTTCAGGTCAATTTTCTGAACTGAAAATTAAATACTAACATAGAAACACACCCCATATATTTAAAATCATTCATCAATGGTCCATTTTTAGTTGAAAAACAACTAGAAATTCTCAGTTCAGAAATCAGATATAGACATACAAAAATATTTAAAAAATTAAATCATCAAGAAATAATTGGTGTATCATTTAGAGTCAGTGTATACAGAACCTATTACTTGTATTGTTGAATCTATATGCGTATATATCCCGCAGAAATTCTTGGACGGATTTCGATGGAACTTGTGAAGTGATGATTTATATGGGTAATGAATGCTTAAGGGCCCATGCGCACTATGCGAGTAGCGGAACGCAGTAAGCATTTGAATATGCGGCTAACCGCATAGGGCGTATAGCAACCGTCGACTGGTGATGACGCCGTAGCGCATCGAGTGACAGTGCTTATATAAATCAATTTTACATACATTAACTTGACCAGCGGTTAGCCGCATGATGCGTATACGGCTTAACAGATTCCAGATATCAAACTGAAATTGTAGTTTTAAAGTGACGACTGACTCGTGTTCAAAATATAACGAACAATACATCGTGAGATACACTGAGCTTTTTTAAATAGTAATATCATTTGAACATGCTACGTATATTATTTTACTTATTATCTATACATATAATAAAACTGTAGAGGTCGAATTTCTGTACAATGAAAAAAAAGCTTAAAAAACCGAGTCAGGGGGATGTAAGAAGTGAAATAGAACTAATTTAGATTTTTTTCAAATTTTTTGTTTCTCTGTTTGTCTGTCTGTTTGTACAGGCCAATCTCCGAAACGACTGGATCGACAATATATAGGATACTTTTGATCCCGAAAATTTAAAGAGTTCCCGTGGGATAGTTAAAAAACTGTCCGCGCGGACGAAGTTGCGGGCAGAAGCTAGTATAATATAAAATTATACAAAACGACAATTAGTAAATAGTGAAAATATTTATTGAAAATAATAAAGCCGTAGAAATAATAAATAGAAAAATAATATCTTAAAATATACCATGCTAAAGGCAAAAACCGTACGAGCAAAAATCAAAGCACCTTAAATAAGACAATAGATTAATTTTTCAATTCTTTTTCACTTCACTTATAAAATGTTATTTTTACAGTTAACGACGATGTATATTATATGTTATGGCAGGTCATTCATTTTTCTGGTCAAAGACATGGGTGTTAAAATATTAAAAAAAAACATTATTTACATATCCCTACCACGGAAGAAACATGCTTATACGTTGCCATTTAGGACGATAATTTTGGCAGGTCACGCTCATGAAGTAGCGTATTTTTTGCCATAAAATGTAATACAGATGAGGTCGCACTCCATTGATGGGAACCGCCCACTTATAGTCGGTTCCTATATTTTATCGACCGACTTGGCTTACCAGAGGTTAACATTTGACATAAGCTCGATGCAAGTAATGTCAAAATTCAATGGTAAGGCAAGTGAATGAATAGTAACATATAGGAACCGGCCGTTAGTGTAGTGCCACTCATCACGAACGACTTGTAACAAAATAAATAAAGACAACCGAATTGAAATATCGTTTGTAAATATCATACGTAATACAACATAACTACGCCACTATCGATTTCAATGTCTGTAAGAATAATCTATAATATTGTTACGAGTGCGGGACTCGAATTAAAATGCCGTTGGAATTACTATAGAATTTATTAGAACTATACAAACGCGTATAACACAGGTACAAATATAACTGGACACAACCAGTACAAACTGCACGATTTCATACCACGCGCAAAGTCCGTCACTATATAGGTTATCGAATATACACGTCTTGCTCGTATCGTAATCGTCGCTTGGTTGCCGATCTCTCCGTTCGGGCATTCCTTTATACTCAACTTAGAATATGTCTCGATCGTGTAAACAATGATTTCCAAGAATCACACCTGGCCACTGCCTACCATAAAGGATTACAATACACAATAGGCGGCTTTTCTGATTACAAATTTTAAACACAAAGTAAACAACTGGATTAGACTATATAAACGATGGAGAACGCGATGCAATTTTTTTAGATTTCTTGTCTGTTTGTTTGGGATTCACGTAAAAACTGCTGGGCTGATTTCGATGATCGACACAAATTCTTAGACTTAAAATTCGCTTTTTATCCTGGGAATCCCGCGGGATTATATCTGGGAATTATTTAAAATGGACAGATAAAAAAAAGGAATTCCAATGTGATTTTTTCACTGATCGATAGCAAGTTTTATGTAATAATATATGTGATATTTTTTATTCCGGGAATCCCGCGGGTTTTTTCCCGGGAACGGTTTAAAGTTGTTCGGGTGCATAAAAATTGGCTTTTTCCGACACAAGTTTCTCTAAAGCGATAGCTTACATTCTTTTTCAAATGCTGCGGCACTTTGTCTCGAGAATCCCGCCGGAATTTCATGTCAAGCGTGGACGAAGTCGCGGGCATATCCTAGTAATCGATATAATCGAATATGGTCATTTACATTATTATAAGTTAATGAACATATTTGATTACATAGAAATGTTACAGAAATAGATTCTGTACAATTACAGTTTTACACCACTTATAATTCCGACTGGCAGTTTTCTTCTGCACAGAAAAGTGCAGACCGGTTTCGGGCATGTAAACAATCTATATTGAACTTATTCGCAAGCGGAAATGGCAGTGTTGCTTGCTATTCATTCTGAACTCCGTTCCGCTAACACGATTCGTACACAGTCGGATGTTTCACTCGCTGCTAAAATTGATCTACTGCGCAGGTAACATACATCGGGAGGAATTATTATTAGTTATGTAAAACTGTACCACGTGCCTACTGTGAGCTGTCAAAACAATCATCCATCAATCCAATAAATTCGACAGTGCATAGTAAAAAGTGGAATTAAGTAAGCATGAAATTCCTAGTATTCTTCCATGATTCCGAAATTGATTATTTATAAACTATATGGTGCAAAATAAAATCAAAATTAAATAAAAACAGTAAGATTTGCTAAGTTAAATATTACTTAATTTCGTGTTTAGACTATTTATGTGAAAAATTTGCCGTCTTATTGTTATGAATTTTATCTTTGAAGCACGCACAAGAGCATGCAACAAGTATATCTACAAATTGCGTACGCTAATCTCAGGTAAAATCAGTCCAATTTTGAGAAATACATATGCTATGCCTGCTACATACGTAACGATATATCGCAGCGATTAATCTGTGCAAACCGATTTGGGCAGATTTATCGGTCGTGTGTATGATAAATCATTGCAGATTTTGCAGACTATCGTTCATCGGAGGCAGTTGCAATTTCTATTAGATAAATCGTTGTCAATAGCATTTACAGAGATTTAGGTATGCAGGAGGTATTCATTTTTAAATAATCATGCCAATCTTGCGGAGCGATTTTCATTTAAATAAATAACTCTTAGGCCCACTCGCACGCATAATCAGGTTAAATAAATAAATGTACAGTTTGTAAACTCGGGGTTTTGTTAATTAAAAAATTCGACCATTTAGAAGTTAACCCTCGGTTCAATCCTGACTTTTGATGGCGCAAGATAAATTGTTTATTTAACCCTGTGTTAGCTAACTCCAAGTTAGTTGAGCTAACCCAGGAACGTGCAAGTGGGCCTTATTAATTTAAATCAAAATATGAGGTGGAAGGTAGTAGAACCAGACATAAAGAGAAACTATGTTGCCCATCAATTAAATTATCGCTTATAATTAATAGAATATTTAATAAATTACCTACTAATATTAGCGAGCTACCACTTAAACGGTTCAATCTCTATATTACAACTTTTTTACTTAATATATTATATTATAGTGTACACGAATATATTAATGTAATACAATAAAATAAGATAATGACATTTAAATGTTCACATTTAATACTTGAACATGTTTTTAATAATTTTAACATTTATTTTTTATTTATTAGACATTTAGTTAATTAAGTATTTGCACGCCATTTAAATGACAAAACATACTGGAAACTATATTATGTTATACCTATTCATGTACCTGTGTTTTTGCAAATAAAGATTGATTGATTGAGCGAAATTCTACTGATTTAGTAAGTTGTTATGAGAAAATAGCTTTTCATGTGTCATTACACCACACACTCCACCGAATTATTTTAAATACATAATCAGGCCCAATAACGCAAGTTCGTCGTCATCTTCTATCGGTTATGTCGTGTTTTTTGCGCGAACTTATGCTGGCAATTGACCATCGACAATAGGGGTGTTCGATTTAACTGCACAGTCTGAAATCGCTACGATTTATCGTTACATATGTAGCGGGCATTAGATGGCCCGATTTTTCTATTAAGAATATAATAAAAGCTATGTATATTTAAGACTGATAATAAAACTGCACGGCAATACTAGTTATACGACCTTTTTTCTTCAATATGCGTCTCATATCGTAGTCATGCAACACATTAAAGGCGGAAACCGGGTCTTCATTTGCGGAATATTAAGATCAAGATTATTGATATGACGATAATAAGTATGAGAGCCAAGTAAATTTTCCTCTTCCTCAATTTATTCTGAAACAAAAACGCAAGAATTGTACTTGTGCCCTGGGATAAAGCTCAGGGGACAACAGATTATATAAATATGACGAACTATAAAGAGTTCCGTAGATATGACAGAAGTACCACTGTTTTACTCATTTGGCAACGGCTTGGTTATATCTCAAAAACTAATTAATTGAACGGAATTTGTTCAATAGAATTTTCCTTGCAACTATTTTTGGGATGATACAACTTAAAAACTATCAAAATATTAATCTCGGGCACAATTCTGCTACTACTGTAGCGTCAAAATCGCCGGACACTGTCGTCTCAATCGTAAATTTACCTGATTCTGGTATTCTGTTAATTTAAATGGCGTGCCCGTGATATACCACTGTATCTCTGTAAATATTTACAAGCGAAAACTCGCGAAATAAATGTTTAAAATTCTCCTAATGGTAATACCAATTTAATTCTACTATCATTCCACCGCGACGAAATCATAGAAGACATTGTGAATTAAGTAGAATACGAACTTTTGACATTGACGCAATGTAATCGTACTATGAATATCTTCCCTACGCCAAGATATTGAAATAACACAATTGGGCCCCAGTACAAATAACAAAAGGTAGACCAAAAAGATGGATAGACTGTGTGAAGGGTGACATGATGATTTGTGGTGTGACAGAGGACGTGTGTCAGAATAGAGGAGTATGGAAGCAAAAGGAAATATTTGTTCCGATCCCAAATAATTGGGAGACGCCGAAAGAAACGAGA
The DNA here is from genome assembly GCA_039645545.1 of Dendrolimus houi. NCBI lineage: Eukaryota > Metazoa > Arthropoda > Insecta > Lepidoptera > Lasiocampidae > Dendrolimus > Dendrolimus houi. Next base: position 25,050,730 of record CM077123.1, on the reverse strand, counting down.
AAGAGAATATTTAATTTGAGATCTTTATTTACCTTGTAGTTGGATGCTTCCACTAGATTTCTGGTTCCGCTTTCAACGTTAGACGAAGCAAGATCGACACTCGACTCGATCGAATCTATAACTTCGCCTTGAGAGTGGATCATTGTTCCTAACTCCTTGAATATTTCATTTACGGCCGTAATGTTACTCTGAAAACAATTACAACATATAATTATTAACCTTTTAAAAAAGCTTATAAAATCGATATTAACATTATATATGCGAAATGGACTATTGTCTGTTTGTTACGGTTTCAAGGAAAAATCGTGGTACCAATTCTGCTGAAATCAGATATAGTGCCACGCAGCTACGCCGCGCGTCAAAACCTGGGCAGTAGCTTTATTTTACTTACATAAAAATTTAATTTGGTTTTTTACCTATAATAATAACAAAAAACTAAGTCCATATAGTCTAGACAACTGCCCGGCAAAGCATAGAGGTGAGTCGAAGTCAACCTGATTCGAAGCAATACAACGAATGACACGTTGTTTATGACAAAGTAGGTATTTGTTAATGAATTGAAAAGACCCGATTGCAGCGCCTACTATTTTGCTAATAAGTACATTCTAGGCAAACAACGTCATTTATCGGGATAACAAGTACCCAAGTTACGCCCCGGATTATAAGCTAGCTCTATGTTTCATTTAAAACCATTCAGTAGTTTTCATGTGGTCTCTTAACAGGCCGACAGACAAAAATTTTTAATAATTGTATTTTCGTAATCTGCCGGTCCGAATTAGCTCCCCTGATTTTTTTCACATTTTTAAGCACATTGTACACAAACTCGAAACTTTTACAGATTTATTATAGTATAGATTACCTCCAACTCCCGTATGTCTCGCTCCTTTTCTTCCAGTTCCAAAAGCGTACGCTCTGTTTGCATGTTTATCTGGTCTTGTTTACGCTGGTTTGTTTCATCCAATTCTAACAACTCATTATTGCCGCCTGTAAAGAAAGGTACATTTTATATTTAAGCCTAATTTAGTACATTTGAATTAGAATAGAATATACTTTATTGTACAATGAAATTAATGAAACATTACACAAAAACAGCTTAGAATTAGGTACAAATGGTGGTCCTATCGCTGACAGCGATCTCTTCCAGACAACTTTGGGATGGAGAGAGAAATATGGCACAAAAGCTAGGGCAGGGTTTGATGCACAATATTTTTTAAAATGTTACATATTTTATATATTAATAATAATAACAACATATCTTATACTTTGAGGTAGTAATCCTTAACAAGTCTATTAAAGGAGGATACTGATTGATACACTATTTGTCCACAAATAGCTATGTCTGATGAACAGAATATAATCATGCTAATACGTTTATTATAATAACTTATGTATTATCTATACATATAATAAAACTGTAGAGGTCGAATTTCTGTACAATGAAAAAAAAATGATAAAAACCGAGTCAGGGGGATGTAAGAAGTGAAATAGAAGTAATTTAGATTTTATTTTAATTTTGTTTCTCTGTTTGTCTGTCTTTTGTACCGGCTAATCTCCGAAACGACTGGACCGATTTAAATTAAATTTTGTATAGTGGTAGCTTATATCCCTGGTCAACTTAGGATACTTTTGATCCCGAAAAATTAAAGAGTTCCCGTGGGATAGCTTAAAAACCGCACCACGCGGACGAAGTCGCGGGCATCAGCTATTTGTATATACATGATTATGTATATATGTATGTATTTGTATATTTATTACTTAAATTAGTTTGAGTATTTATGTACCTATTACCTTTTTCCTGCACCACCTATATCGCCTGATTAAATTTATTTTAATTAAGTTGCCTAGAAGAGATCGCTTTAAGCGATAAGGCCGCCAATTGTATTGCCTAGAAAATATTGTAAATATGGTCTGTTTTTATAATTGTATATTTTTTGGTGTGCAATAAAGTGTTCTCTCTCTCTCTCTCTCTCTCTGTCTCTGATTGGGCTTGCCTCACTTCCAATGGATGCATGTTTCATAATTGGACAGCTTGAACACTGAATGAGTGATTATAGAACTTGGTTGTATTGAGCGGTGTTTCTAGTCTCATGTTCACTGATGAGCTGAGGAATTTCTCCTGATACACGATGAAAAATCCAATTTTTCATCTCCTGATGAAAAATTGGAAACGTTCCTTAAGATAAGGAGGAGATTTGGGACTAAACAATACATTGTATAGTAGAGACAGGATATGCGTATTCCGGCGAATTTAATAAGTAGACAACTCTTTTTATTGCTAATCTGGCAAACATTCAGGCGGCCCACCGATGCCCGATTCTCATATCTTACCGAACGTTCATTTGCCTTACTATCGGTTAAAATTTGACATAAGCTCCATACATCTTACGTCGAAATTCAACCGATCTGTGAATGGAAATCGAATGAATAGTAAGATGTAGGAGGATATAGGGTGGTGCAACGCGTTACCAGTCATTAGGTTAGGATGAAGGGCGTGATATAAAGCATTTGAACAGAAGGATCAGTCAAGAGGAATGAGATAGGCGAATAAAGACAGGGAAGACTGGATAATGACAGGGGAAGTGGACTATCGGAATATTCACTCGATTAGCTCCAAGCACGATTGGCTCAGAAATAACCGTTTCACGTCGGTATTCTGTAGCACCACACCAATCGAACCAGCCTTAAGAAGGGTAATCAAAATTCCCAGCCAGGTTGATTGTCACAGACCCGAGAAGTTTTGTCTGTTTCGAAGATCGCTGAAATTTAACAGTCAAGCTTATCCACCTCGTCGAAAATAGTTACTGTCGTCTACGGAGACTTGCAACACCAGTGTACATCAACGTGTTGCCAGCCTGATAGGAATTTTATAACAACCAAAAATTCTATATCTTGAGGTACGTACAAAAACGTCGGCTGAGAGCTAATTCCCAACACGTAAAGTACGCAACAGAAATATCCTGAGAACTTTCGCGCTGCATAATAATACATCTTCGAAGACTTGTTTGTGAGTCGTGTATAGGTGACTGCTCGCGACGGTAACGGCTTTCCAGCTGCAGTTTTGTTTGCCGGCTTCGCAATAGAAAATGTAAGTCAAACACTTGCGAATTGATCAAATTATATAAGTAACAACGAACTAACGTGTCTTTATATTACTAACTGAAAAAAAGAAAACAAAAACTGTCTGTTTGCTGAAACTGTTCCTAAACTTATTTCCTTTCGATTGCTACATCACGAAGTAACTAAATACTTAGAACTTACAAACACAGTACCATCATTCAATTTCAGATGTATATCAGCTGCCACTCTGTTGGTAACCATTTCTGAAAATTAATTTACACTAAACAGCGCGTCCCTTGTGTAGATGTTTCGAACGAAAATTGAAGAATTTACATACATATATGGGATAACGTGTCAATACTCAATAATATTTAACTCGACAATTAGTCATTGTTGGAATATTAAGGAAACTTCGAACTAACATCAGTATTTGCCTGTTAGGTAACGTCAATCACAATAGTGATCCAAGGAAAGCTTGGCAGGCTTATGTCATATATAGTTGATAAGTAACATATTTAAACTAATTAAACCCGACCACGCCTTTTGCACCGTCCGGTCTTCGCCTACGCGAGGCACGGCGCAAGTGAAGAGATGTTAACCTGGAGCACCTTTAAAGATGGAGCACGCTTACCTAGATAACACCTATTCATACGAGACTTGAAGATACCCGAATTGTACTTTTCGGGAAGTACGGACTCTGGTAGTGCATTCCACAACTCAGCCGTCCGTAGAAGAACGTGGAGGCGAAACGTTTCGCTCGCACTGATGGCGTTTCCACTGTGAAACGATGGCATAGACCAGAGCGCATTCTCATTCGAAAATGGAATGGTGTAGGGATTTAGGTCGAATAGTTCAACCAATAAGAGGATCGAGTTAGGCTGGGCAGCATTCGGTAAGCTTCGACAGGTCTTCTCGTCGACCATTCCGCAATGCTTGAACCCGAAAGTCTCCGAGCAGTGCGTCCTACCCATCTTGACATACGGTGCCAAATCATGAACACTGACAGCGGGACTGGTCCACAAATTCAAAGTCGCTCAACGGGCTATGGAGCGAACTATGTTAGGTGTTTCTTGTATGTATAAAATCAGAAATGAGGACATCCGTAAGAGAACGAAGGTACCCGACATAGTTCGCAAAATTAGCAAGTTGAAGTGGCAGTGGGCCGGTCACGTCTGTCGCAGGACCGGCGGCCAATGGAGCAATCGAGTCCTGGAGTGGAGACCACGTCTCAGCAAACGTAGCGTAGGAATCCCGCCAGCCCGGTGGACTGACGACGTCCGCAAGATCGCCGGCAGGGGCTGAATAGGGAAGACGGGAGACCGGGATATGTGGCGCGTACTTGGGGAGGCCTACGTCCAGCAGTGGACTGAGACTGGCTGAAGAAGAAGAAGAAGAAGTTCAACCGCATATTCTCCGAAATGAATCCTATAAAAAACCGATACACAAGCCACCCAGAGTCGGTGCTCTAGGCTTTGAAGTCTTGTGTTGACAAGCTGGTCGCTACCAATCAACCTCTTGTCTCTTCGCCCAACTGACTCTAACGCTACAAGTAAAGATTAAGCAGTTGTTCTGGAGTGAACTACCGTCTCACCTTTCAATATCTTACCGTACATACACACACACACACATTATATATATATATATATATATATATAGGAACCGGCTTCTAATGAGTTCTTCGTCGATTTTCTGCAAGAACTCATTACCTACCATAATATAGATAATTTTATGTATAGGTATGCTATATATGTGTTTGGATTTATGTATTTATAAAATTTATAAATTGGTGATGTATATTTAATTTATATAATCCTATTTTATAGCCTGCTTCACCTAAATCGCTTATTAAAATATATCTTTAAGCTAGTTTGCATGGAAGAGATCGCTTGTAGCGATAAGGCTACCCCTTGTTTTGCAAGAAGTATTGTTAATTATGCATTATTTGTAATTGTGTATTTTGGTGAGCAACAAAGTGTTATCTATCAATCATACAAAACATACGAGTACATATTTATATGTCAATTCATAAGTTCTTGCAGTAAACCCGCGATATACACCAATTCATATTGAGCAGTTTTTAGAATAGTAGAACAAATTTCTGTTATACAAGTATAAGATACCTTCACACACCTTCGTTTACATTGCAGCCATTTTTACGGCAGCAAGCAGGAAAGTGGCGAGGGAGGTATGTTGAGTTTACATAATCGCGCTGTCCACTTTCCTGCTTCCTGCCTTAGAAGCTGGCATAATGTAAACAAAGTAATAGACATTTGTAGTAGATAAAATACAATATAGAATATAAAAGAATAGAAAAGATATATAGCACAAAATAAAAGTATTATAAAATAGAGAAATAGTAAGAAAACATATCCCAAACATCCAATAAAAAGCGAACAAAAGTGGATTTTTCCCACTTTTAAAAAGTACATGATGAATAACACGCTCTAACGATCTTGATCATTAGAGGTATTGTAATTATTAAATAACCGAGATTTATTACTGAATGAAATGATATAAGAATTATTGTTTAAACAGTAAAATGTTGGATGCATGTTTAGCAGTGTTAGTTAGTTAGTTAATACTCACTGGACATTCCAAAGGGGTCGCCGATGGTCGCATTTTCAGCTTTCACTTTCTTCACGTCCTCTTTCGTCTTCTGCGCTGCTAAACGCTGCGTCACCTATAATACAAAAATGAAAATACTAAGTTAGTGTTTAAATTAAATAGTCATATAAATAAATCGGCAGTTTTATTGCCAACACACATTGCATATCCCCAAATTAAGCAAGTTACACTTGTGTTATGGGTAATATACAACGGACCACTCTGGGGCCGATCCCAGACATGCGTTTGAAAACTAAATCTACCTTTATATAACGCAGACTAGCTGTGTTCACCAATTCTTTCTCGCAAACCTTATGCCAGATTTCTCTATCTTATAATACATTACTGTTGGTTAAAATTTAACACAAACTCCATATAGGCAACGTCAAATATCTACCAATGATAATTTAAAAGAACGTATAGTAGGATATAGAAAATCGCCATTAAACATTATATTTCTTTAAAAGGAATAGGAAAATTTAAGTTAAAATTTCGATGAGTAGATTTCATTTAAGTCTGTTGTGCCATTTCGGAGCAAAAACCGTCAGACAGACTGCAAGACAAAAAATATAAAAAGGGTTGACTATGATTAATGATTAATGACAGATTAAAACAAACATAAAATGGCGGTGGGTCATTGAGTGTTCCCAGTTAGAAAAAATATATTTGAATGTTTTTGTTATATTTGTCTTTGTTCAAAACATAATAAATATATGCGATCGATATCATTACTTATTTGGTCACAACACTACAACTATCAAATTAGAACTGTCATTGAGAAAATAAAGAAATAAATAGTTATAGGCATTGAAACAAATAGCAGTATTCGATTAAGTCTTGATATTTATATTAAAATCTCAGAACACACTTTAATTTTATTAGTTCAAAAAAATATAACGCTACGCAGATTTAATATTATGTAGTTTTTCTAAGAAGAAGCCGCCTGAAACCTCCCAGCAATAGTTAAAGCTCATCATGCAGTGTTCGTTATGACTTCTCACAATGTGACAGGAGCGCCACAACCTCTAAGCTAATGTGCTATATATTGATCACTTTTCATATTTCAATATATAAATTTTAAGTACCATAGTTGCGATTAAAATATCACCAAGATTAATATATATTCCCACAAAAGGGCAACAATCAAACGTGACACGTGATTCATCTTAATATGACTTTAAAAGGAACACATATTTTCAGATCTCGTAAAATTACATAGAAATTCATACTAATACAGAAATGAACTTAAAAAGCGTTAGTGTATTTTGTATAACTATATAAAGTATAGTTACTTTGAAATGATATTGACATAATTATATTAATCCATATATTAGTAAATATCCTACTGCTGGTCTTAGGCCTCTTAATTTTTTTGCGGGAAAGACACGCAACGCATGCTCAAGACAGATTGATGACTTTGAAACATAGTTATCTCAATGAGCAGCGTAGAATTTACATCCACGGCAATTGAAAGGCGAGAACGTGAACCAATGAGCTACCACGATTCGGGACGTTGGAGGAAGTTCACTAAATTGACATAAGAATGCTTTAATCGCGGGAAACGAACTGCCAAAGAAGCTTGTTCATTAAGCCTTATGAGCTTTGATGAGCTAATCATCAACCCAAAATCAAAAGCACCGCTGAAATGCTACCAGTGTCGAAGAAATTTTATAACTCTCTTAAACAGCGCTACAATATATGGGGCTCTTTAAAAAGGGCGTAAACAGATACTTAAAGTTTGAACGAAGTGGGCTACGCATCAGCTCCCTTGATGTTGCAGATGTCCATGGGTGACGGTAGTCACATGCCATCAAGTGGACCCTTTTCCCAGTTTGCCTACAAGCAAACATAAAAAACCCCCGTATCGTAACGGAGGTTGTTTGTTGTTGGGAAATGTCCTCCAAATCGTTCTTGTTTGCAGAATGAACATTCTAGAAAATCGTTGAGTAGTTAATCATAGTAGCTGAAGAAATCAAGAACGAACACCACGCCGCTGGTGTGAGGTGAAAAATATTCTATTATCACTACATATCAAAAAGATATAGAAGAGAATTGACGGCCTCTGTGGTTGAGCGGGCTAAGTCGTTACCGGCCTACCTCACTGCAACGCAGAGGCTCCGGGTTCGATTCCTGGTATAGTAAATTTCGGAAACGTATTTTCTCCGTTATTTACTATGGTCTGGGTGTCTGGGATCGGCCCCAGAGTGATACGTTGTATATTACCCATAACAAGCGTAACTTGCTTAATTTGGGGATATACAATATGTGTGTTTGTCTGCCAATTATAAAAAACAAAAAAAGAAATCGTGGAAGCGTGATGGTTAGCGCACGTGTACCAAACTCAAAGGGAGCGGGTTCGATCCGGGCCGTAACGCAGGCACCACTTAGACAGTTTCCTGATCCAGGCCAGTGGGGCATTTATGGGCTGTTAGTATATGATATATATAATATCAAAAAGATAAACATGTAAAATGTGTAACAAAACATCTAGAAAACTGGGTCTATATAATTAACAATACAATGACTCAAACATAACTTGAACAGGTTTAAAACATCGTGAGATTTGTATAATAATTATTATACAGCCTCGCCTAAAAGTGTTCTGCAACTATGACAATTTTTAGAGTTATTGGTAACATCACAATGAATCAACATAATTTAGCTCCGTATACCGGTTTATACTATAACAGATTCAGTAAAAATCAATACTTCGTAACTTCGCGAAAAATCAATATTTTACCTCAATTACACACACGTTCTTTTTCATAGAGAGAGCTTTCAAGATTTTGACTATTCTGATTGTATAACGCTGCATTCTTAGCTTCATAAACCTGTAGTAAAATTACGAGCAAAAGAAGATGACTGTCATACACGTCAACTGAAGTCAGATTTTTTCAGTGTACGTAGTCGTTTGGTGCTGTCACCCACAGATCTTAAAAATTATATAATATCGCAGAATTTGTTTTGGTTCTTCTTTGTATTTATTGAATAGTGTAGGAGTTGTTTTTTTTTGTTTTGATTAGCGCTTTGTTACTAGTTATCCCTGTTGTATTGAGACAAACCAATTGGAAAACCTACGGCTTCTGCCCCATTTCTATGTCTTACTATCCATTTATTTGCTTTACCATTGATAGAAAATTGATGTTATTTGTATGGGGTTTATGTAATATTTTAACCAGTAGTGGGTTAAATGAATGAATAGTAATTATATATAAGACATCAATCGCCGCGAACGTCACAAGATCAACCGCTAGATATACAAAATACAAAGAACTTTATTCGTGACGCTTGAATGATTATTATTTACGAAGTGTATAATAAATATCTGTAAGGTTCTGCGCATGTCGGCGAGCGGGGTGGCAAAAGATATTAGATTTATCAACTTGTATTTTACACCTTATCTGATACAAAAAAGGTACTCATTTCAATTACGACTCCGACTTTGGAGAGTCGTAGCGGTTCCGCTCCGAAATTCGTTTGCGGACCCGTCCAGCGCTTGTTTCTGACCCAAATTGTATAACAAATGGACTGGCCTGGAAACTATTGAGAGTATTGATGTATTCATCACTCAAGCGATCCCTGGTAAGCTTGTGGGCTGGTTGGTCTGCCGGCAGCTTCATCAACTCCATCAACAGCGAAGATGTGTCTTTGGCCAACTTTTGCGTGTAGTTCTGGATTTGTCGTCTGTCAGAATGAAAATATATTACGTTAAAACTGGAGAACAGGAGCAACAAATTTGATCGAATTTATCACGGATAACGTAACAGCCGTGACACTTTGGAGAGGACCCTGAGCTGGTAGTGATCTACTTTGAACTTAGAGCATCTCGGTGAATTTTTATTGTTTAGTATTTATTATGCGCAATGGACCATTATTTTCGAGCTGGTATGTTCGCAAAGCTTGCATTAAACCGTTAAAGTATAGTTTTCATTATATGCAATAAATAAGTTACACCAATACAATCATCTTAGCGTCAAATCTTATTTGTACCGTCGTTTTTTCTAAATCTCTTATACATCTGAAACGTCCGTTTCAGAGACGTCATCAACAATTCTACTCTTATTTACTCATTTGTGATGATAATATCTGTAGATATTTTAGGCACTAGATTACATAGATAAGTAAACAACTGGCACGCATATAATACCTATTGACGTCAATTGGCATGATACAATTCAAATGTAAACAGCTCCTATTTGAAGCCTGTTGTTGGAGTATTTAAATAAATAGCTTTTTTAATACAATACATTTTTAAACTCGTCAACAATATGTGAATGAATATAATTCCCCTGCTCCTGGTCTGAGATTTAAGCTCGATATATATGTCGCATAATGCGATATAATTGTAAAAAATTCGTAACGTAATATCTAATATGGGAGGTGGGTATGGCCGTGATAGGTAATATGAAGGTATTTAATAAATTGAAACTATGTATTTGCTGTGTTAAGAACATACTGTGACTTTAAATTGAGGGTACTTATGTTTTTCTTAATATACCTGCACTTGATTTTATTAAGTAGTGTTTTAGCTTCATAAAAACTGAGTTGTATTTATATGGTAAGGTTTATATTGTTGAGCACTTTATAAATGTTTTTAGGATTTTTAATAACCTTTATAATAAGTTTCAGTTTACCAGATTGCTAAAAGGTGAACACTGTGTTGTTGGTTCGACAATATAAAAGGAGGTGAAATCGCCTAACATTCAACATTCAACATTGGACATTCTACGTTCGTCGGTCGAAGAGAGCGAAAGCTCTGTTGGACAAGGAGCACTTTAATACGTTGTGGTCGATAATTACTGTCTGATAATCGTAGTATTCTTTGAGGGCGAACTGCTGCTCGATAGCTGACAAGCGTGGATGCAACAAGGAGTTGTCCTAATATTTCTGTGTTTTATTTTGCTGTATTTAATATTGTAATAATTCTTCACAAACACAAAAGTCGAAGTACCTCATTGGTTAACGAACTCACACTACTAATGATCTGGGTTCAAATCCTGGCCGATAACCTTACAAAAGCGTGTCGGTATACTATCCGTTCATTTGAAATGTGAGACCCATATCCAGCAGTGGGCCGTTAGTTTATGGGCTGATATTATAATACACATTTTTACAAGACTTTTATTTATTTATTTAATATGTTTAGATTGTTTTATATTATTTATTATATACACCGACACTATCATGTTTTAATATTTTCCTTGGTTTAGGGGGTTGCCTAAAAGAAATCGCTTTAAGCAATAAGGCCGCCCTTTGTTTAGCATTTATTATATCTAGTTTTTAAGAACGTAGTTTTAATTTTGGTTCACAATAAAGTGTTTTCGTTCATTCATTCACATTGAAGAGCTTCGCAACTGGCAGACAAAAGATTTTAAACTAGTAAAAACCAATAATAATAAACGTAATTTGCAATAATTGTAATTGTGTGATAAGATTAACACTCACAATTGATTCCTTAATTCCTGTGAATCTTGAGATGTCTGAAGCTGGTTGACCATCTTTGACATGGAGGAGACTGTAACAAGAAATGACGGTTTGGTACACTAATTACCCTTTTCTTTATTCTTGTTTTATCGTTAGCGCTAACTTATATCAAAATCAATAATTTTGATATAAGTTACAGTAAATAGTAGTGTTAAAGGCTGTACAGTCTGCACACAACAAAGGTACACACGAGTGTGTATATATCTTCTAGGAAAGCTTGCTCCATCCAAGACCGCCTCGTCGCTTAACATCAGCTGAGACAGAGGTCAAACGCGGATAGGTATGAGTGTATGAGTAACAAACTATCCCCCGTTGTCGATATTTGGCTACGAAACCATAAAAAACATACCGCACGTCAAAAATTACTGAATGAATATTGTTCAAAGCAATTTTCGATGAAAATATATTTATGCTCTAAAATTTTGAAATTTTTCCAGTATTTTCCTCTTTATCGACGAAAATTTAGAGGGGGGAGTGTCGAGAACAATTTTTACAATATTTGGAGCTAATATTTCGCCAACAATTTGACTTCGTCAAAAAACCATTCAGCAACCTTTTGTTTTTTAAGATCTGACTAACGAGACAAATGCGCACAGTGAAGTTTTTTGTGCGATTTTATACGTAACTTTCTATCGCTAAATAGTCTATACCTCCCTGTCCAATTTCATCTAGGTAAACCTAAGTAGTTTCCAAGCACTGGCTACGAAATTCTTAATTTAATAACTATTGTCGTATTATAATGCTATAGGGAAAAATAATACTTTGTATGGAAGAGGTCGCCATGTAGCGATAAGAATGTTTTTTTGTGCACAATTGCATACAGTAGCACATTTTGTATTGGTGAACAATAAAGAATTATCCGAGTACATAACTTAGCATTAAACATAATTGTAAAAACTAAATATACATAAAAATACTAAGAAAAGCCAAGGATTCTCGAACACAATTGAGTATTTTATTTCTACCATCACCATTTCACAGGTTCTATTAATCTATCTATTGTATACATGTAAACGCATCACTTCAGAACGACTGTACTGTATTATGTTTTATTGTTTTATTGCATGATTTCAGTAGACAGGCAGACGGTCCACCTGATGGAAGGTGGTTACCATCACCTATGGACATTTTCAACGCCAAAGGTGCTACCAATGTGCTCTCGCTCTCTAAACGGAGACTGGAATCTGGCCACTAAAGCTGGAACACAACTCCAATTTGCTATGGCAGCATACTCTAGATTAGAGGTGATAGCCATCCAGACGGGCAAATGCCATACCACCTGGCTGTGGGTTGTTTTGTCGCCTCTTACGACAAGCCGCCCGGCCGCGTGAAATTGTATTCTTTCACCGTTCCTGCACGGATAAAACACGCTATTTGGTTGTCTTTTTAGTTGTTATTATAATTGTAGGACAAAGATTGTATGAAATAAATTTTTGAAATCATACGGATAAGTGAAGAATTGGGTTTAAAAATCTCCATATAAAAGTCAATGAGACAGGAGACAGTAAGTAGCTCTTTAAATTATTGGGCAGCCATTGCTCTGAACAAATTGTTTGAGTGAATCCCGGGATGGTTTAAATTCACAATTGAATTCGGTAGCTGGCGCAATTGGGTTCTAAAGTATTTTTCCAGGGTAGGATAACATATGGGCCCGCTAGTATAGTTTAGTTATAATAGTTTTTGTATTACTTTGCTAAGTATGCATGCTGTGTTTGCATAAACAGAATATAGTGTATTTGCTCTGAAACGGTTTTATTAGTCAATGTAAAAAAACTATGTTTAATAAATCTATCTTTACAGACAAAAAAATTACTATCCCTTCTATTAAACGTGCGTACAAGTATTATACAAAGATCCTGTCTATTATAGGAATACTAGATTCTCCCTGTGACTTCGTCCGCGTGGAATAGTTAAAAAAAGGAAGTTAAAAAACCCCCCGATTTTGAAACGGTCTTCATTGGTGCTCCGCTCCTATTGGTCTTAGCGTGATGATATATAGCCTATAGCCTTCCTCGATAAATAGGCTATCTAACACTGAAAGAATTTTCCAAATCAGACCCGTATATCCTAAGATTAGCGCGTTCAAGCAAACAAACAAACTCTTCAGCTTCTTATATAATTAGTATAAGATTAAACTTTTGTTGTGGCATCACTGGCATTTTGATTTTATATCCCAAGGAAACTATCGAACTTTTCAAGATGAATATAATCCTGCCTCCATCATTTCAATGAAAGTAAACAGATACAACATTTTATGATAAACGAATTGTTTTCAGTTTCATACGAGTTATTTCGGACTAATAGCCATAGAACCTAATCCTATTGCTAGTAAAAAGTATATCATATTCATTCTATCTAACAAAAATTCATATGCATATCAAGTTTTTTGTATATCACTGGCAAAGTTACATTATGGATAATAATGGGTAAACCAAAAAGGCAAATCCTTGAGGATCTTTAGTGGGGTTGTAATGGCGCGAAGATAGCGGGGCTTTTATTACAACCTAAGCAATGGATTTATGCGAGACTGAGACGACTGAGACGATGACTGTCTCCTTCACTATGCTAATTTGTGTTCAGTCATTATATCCATAATATTATAATTGAATTAGACGGATTTTGCTGTTTTATGTCAAAACCAATTAAGTAAACGGTCTGTTTTGGTACTGCAACCACTAAGCGAGTCATTGCCGCTAATTTAGCTTTGTTGTTGCAAATTTTATTTTTAAACCATTATTTTGTTTAAAGACTTCCAATTTTTATTAGACTAGTTCACTAGACCCTGTTGTATCGAAAATGTAAAACACTTTAAAATATAATTTGCAACAAAACTAACAAAGCTATTTCTGTGACTCCTTGTATCTGCGATTGGAAACAGTTTCATAAACAAATATGATTGATTTAAGTTTAATAAAAAAATACAAACAAATATCAAAATGTAAAGACTCAATAAGTTCATAGATAAATATTATATAATAGGTTGGGGAAAAAGTCTTCGCATATAGTATGTATGAACTTGTAATAAGATCTCTTAGGCTATCCATTTGTATCTGGCTGGTTTTGGCATCATTACAAAGTTTTAATTTTAAAGAAGACAATTCCAAATTGAAATTAGGAAAATGTGTGATTTTCATTAGTTTTTCTTATTGTTAAAATGAGTGAATCTAATGAAGAAATTCGATACACTTTTACTACAAAAAAAGTAAAAATGCAACACAAGCCGCGAAAAAAAATTGTGATGTTTATGGACCTAATGCAGTATCTGTGAGAGTAGCGCAAATGTGGTTTAAGCGTTTTCAATCCGGAAATTTTGATATCAAAGATGCACGTCGCTCTGGTCGCCCTGTTACGGACAAAATTGATGCCATTTTTGAAAAAGTGGAGCAAGATCGGCATTTTAGTAGTTACGATGTAGCTGGAAAACTGGGAATTGACTACAAAACGGTTTTGACGCATTTGAAAAAAGCTGGGTACACAAAAAAGCTCGATATTTGGGTGCCTCATGAGCTCACTGAAAGAAACCTAATGAACCGTGTACTCATTTGTGATTCTTTATTTCGACGTAATGAAACCGAACCATTTTTTAAGAAGCTGATAACTGGTGATGAAAAGTGGATCATGTACGACAAGAACGTGCGAAAAAGATCGTGGTCAAAGGCCGGTCAGGCTTCACAGACTGTGGCGAAACCCGGGTTAACTCGCAACAAGGTGATGCTGTGTGTATGGTGGGATTGGAAGGGCATTATTCATTATGAGCTGTTACCGCCAGGCAGGACCATCGATTCTGAACTGTACTGCGAACAACTGATGAGATTAAAGAAAAAAGTTGAGAGAAAGCGGCCGGAATTAATCAACAGAAGGGGTGTGGTTTTTCACCATGATAACGCCAGACCTCACACATCTTTAGCCACTCGGCAAAAAATACGAGTGTTTGGCTGGGGGGTGTTAATGCATCCGCCGTATAGTCCTGACCTTGCACCTTCAGATTTTCACCTGTTTCGGTCTCTGCAGAATTCCTTAGGCAGTGTCAGGTTAACATCACGAGAGGACTACCGAAACCATTTGTCGCAGTTTTTTGATCAGAAGCCCCAAAATTTTTATAGCAATGGGATCACGTCCCTACCTACAAGATGGCAAAAAGTTATCCAACAAAATGGCACCTACATACTTTAGTCAAATGTAAATAAACTTTATAAATAACCTTTTGAATTTTTATATAAAATCGAAGAAACTTTTTCCCCAACCTAATACTAGCTGTGCCCGCGACGTCACCAGCGTGGAATTTGTTTTCAAAACCTCCCGATTTTGAAACATTCTTCATTAGTGTTCCGCTCCTATTGGTCTTAGCGTGAAAACCTATAGCCTTCCTCGATAAATGGGCTATCTAACACTAAAAGAATTTTTCAAATCGGACCAATAGTTCTTGAGATTAACGCGTTCAATCAAACAAACAAACTCTTCAGCTTTATATATTAGTATAAGATAAAAAATATGTTAGGGACAGTAGCTTTAGTTCAAATATGGGTATGTAAGTACAAATTTACTAATCTCTGTAAAGTATCAAAATTGGTAAAGCGAAAATTAATTAAATCTATAAAACAATGCAACTAATTAACGATCTACTTAAAATATTGATATCATAATTTTGATTTAAAATAAACATCGCTAATGAGACTCAATTAATTTAAATCACCCAAATATTGATTAAACATAAAAACTCAAAATGATAATAATATTGGCAAACTATGTTTTACCCTCCACATGGTGGTGAAAAAGCATAAATAATATCAGAAATGTATCAAGACTATAGCGAGGTTAAAAAGCTATGTATCTAGGTATCAAAGTCAAATAGAGACCAATTAGGCCTCCCAATACTAAAATATTGCATAGGTTATAAATATTGTTACAACTCAGGTCCCGACCAAAAGAACAAAATCCACCTGCATATCTGAAACAAATTTATTACCTGTCGGCATTTGAACTACTTGTAATTATTTTATGATCGCCTTCTTTTGTTTACTTATTTATTGACATACGTTTCTAGAGAACAGCCCATTGTTTTATTGTACTCATTTATGGCCGCTTTCGGCCGACTCATTAGCCAAGTGTTTCGGATTATGTCGACTACTATACGGGCACATTGCATTTGTGCAGTATAAAACGATGGCCTGATTGGGGAGGGGGGGGGGGGGCAGTCGACCGAGAACCACGATCAAAGCGAGACGTGTGTACTACAATCGGGAATCTAATATTGCGCGTTTTATTGAATTACGACCTTCTGCATTACGTTTGGACTTGTTGTGTTCGGTTATATTTGTACCTGTGTTATAGGTGTTTATACAGTTCTAATAAACTCTATAATAATTCCAACGGCATTTTAATTCGAGTCTCGCAACTCGTAACAATATTAAATATTGCATATTGCATAGGTTATATCCAGGCCGATGTCAGATTTACAATATGATACTGTTCTAAGGCCACAGAAAACTTGCAGATTGCATAGGGCTTACCATATTAAGGAGAACACCAGAGGAACATTATTAACAAATAACAATAACATTACCCATGCAGGAACGGAGAAACAATACAAGTTCCTGCGGCCCGGCGGCCTGTCGTAAGAGGCGACAAAACAACTCACAGTGAGGTGGTAGGGCTTTTGCCCGTCTGGATGGCTACCACCTCAGGTCTAGAGAATGCAGTCATAACAACCTTCAGTTGTGTTCCGGCATTAGTGACCGGGTTCCAGTCTTCCTTAAGCGAGCATCATCAGCGTATTTGTATCACCTTTGATCTTGCAAATGTCCATAGGCGATGGTAACCGCTTTCCACCAGTGAACCATCTGCCTGTCTGCTGAACTCATACAATAAAAAAAAACTGTATCGTGCGTCTTGGGACGTCCGACAGAAGTGATAACTTAAACTAATCTAAGTTGATATTTAATATTGCAATTGTTTAACTTGAGTAAAGCCTAGGTTATTACTTAAATTTTATGTACACTTATATAGCGTGTGGTTTAGAGTGAGAAAGGAGCATGCCTACCGCTGCCGTATGCGTGAGAGAAAGGGAAGCCAGACAGACTGGCGTCGTAACGCGTTACGTAACGAAGTGTTTTAGCCTCCCATAAGAAGTTATCACTTCAAAAGGGTGGTTTTAGTGGATATTTTGGCAAATAACTGGGGAGCCTCACATTACCCCTCTGTCATGTCCTGGCAGTAGGATGTCCGTAAATGAATTTCACCTCAAGATAGGGTGGTTACCATCTTAATATTTAGTTATGTTATATAACTTATGTGTTCATGTATGGTTAATGAAGTGATATGATAAGAAACAGTGTGATAAGGGAACATTGTGAATTGAAAGAGGATGTAGTGACACGAGTTAAAAAAGGAATGTTAAAATGGTTTCGGCCTTTAGAGGGAATGAATGAAAGCAGTATCACAAAACAAGTAGTTGGTGCCGGTCGACCGCCACATACTCACCATGATCAAATAAAAGATATTTTGAAGAAAGGTCATGTGAAAATCACTTTAAATAAGTGTGTATGTAGAGATTAATGAAAGTTGATGAAGCGAAAAGTGTTTGTCAGGATTGTAGCAGGTGAAAATCCATTCTCTGCCTACCCCTCCCCAATGGGAAACAGGCGTAACAATATGTATGTATAACTTTTGTGTTGGGTATCAAACAAATGTTGGTTAGTGGGCAGTAGAAGTTGGACATATTTCAATAACAATAAACTAGTTTTATCCTTACATCCTCATTTGTATTGTTATCCACGAAAATGGACAAATGTAGTGAACATATTCTATACATAAACATGAAGTCTGACAAAAAATAGGAATTTTCCTATATTTAGGCAGGCATCATGCCTGTTTGCCATAGGGATAGGCAAAATGATTAATTTCCCCTTGCTACAATCTAGACAAACATCGTTTGTTTCATCTACATTCATTAGTCTCTTCATATAGACATGTTTAGAAACATATCTGGCATTATTGAGTTTCTCTGAATGTTAACTATGTATGGTTGGGGAAAATTACTATATTATATGCATTGTTTTGTCATCTATATATACAGATAACTAAAATTGAAGTGTCTGTTTGTGATGTCAAAATAACAGCATTTTACTAACTGAAAGTAATAGTACTAATACTAATATCAGGTACATGTATAAAAAATCAATATTTAAAATTTTTGTCTAGCTGTCTGGATGTTCCGGCGGACCTCTGAAATGGCTGGACTGATTTTAACGGGAATTTCACTGGCAGGTAGTTGATGTTGTAACTTAGGCTAGATTTTTTTGGGTTCCACGAAAAAAAACCCACACGGACGAAGTCATGGGTACAGCTAGTATATAATATATATTTAAGCATGTGTAAAGTAGGAAGGGTAGAACTATACTGTGATACTTGTACTTTTGAGGTCAGGTCTTTATAAAACAATAAAGTGCATACATAGTTAAGACTACATATTAAGACATATTAAGACTTTCGTTAAACATAATAGTTTTGATTCCCACACCAAAACAAAATAACTGTATAACTTGCAAATAGCCATTTGTATGTATAACTGTAGCAATTTTAAATAAATAAAAAACTTGGGTCTGACTGTTTCAAAATCTGCCATGTTTCAGTAACACAAAGACCGAAGTGCAGTTTTCGCTTTGGAGCCAATTTCATGCTACTTTGATTAATTATATAAGCTTTAGATACATGTCTTATGAAAACTGTCCCATTTTTATAGATTAAAAATGTCCTACATTAAATCCTCTAGTAAACTACACATAGGTAAATTTATCGATAATCAGCAATTACTGAGGCCATGAGCAGGAAAACTTAACACATAAGTATAACTAACAAAGTCACTTTTACATGTATGTAATATTATGGATATAATTTACTTCCAATATTAGCTTGGGAATGTGAAAAACATGCTTTTGTCTGCCAATTAAAAAACTATTGCTGTAATAACATATTAGATTTGAAAACAATGAACTAAGATTACAGAGAGTTCAATGTTCTAGATAAAAGAAATAAAAGCTTTAGCTTTAATAATGTAAACTAGAGAAATAAAAAACTATACATCTGTTTTTAGAAAAAGGATTAATGTCGTCCCAAATGTGTTCTACTACTGTACTGGTGCCTCCCTCCCTAATTTATTATGGGAAGAACACTACACCTAGCTCTCTCAATATGCAAGTTTTATAACAATGTTATTCTCTGCCGTCACATGGTAATTGTAAGAATATGCACCTTAAGTCAGTCACCTAAGTATTGCATGCTTCCCAGCTTGGATTCAAACCTGCACAATTGAAATGAATGTTATGGTCAAATTAAAGATATTTTGAAGAAAGGTCAGGTAAATAGCACTTTAAATAAATATGTATAAAAATATTAACATGTATAAGCTAAAATGAAAAGATTTTGTTGGGATAGCAGCAAGTGAAAATCCACAGTCCTACCTACCTAAATGGGAAACATACATGACAATATGTATGTATAATTTGAAATTTTGAAATCAATTCAAGTTTGAGATTGAGTGCATTAGCCACAAAGCCACTAAGGCTTAGAAATTGATAGCCACAAACAAATTGATAAAATACTGAAACAAAAGATATACAAATATCTTATGAGAATTTAATTTTAGCCAAGCTGAATTATATGAATAACCTGTGAGACAAAGTCTAGGTGAAAGTTTTGAAGTTGTACTCACCATTGTTTCATTTATGAGAAATTGAAATTTTGGTATTACATACCACACTCAGACATATTAATAGCTAATTAACTTAAGGTATGCATGGAGGACAGTAAGTGATTATTATAAAAAATATAAATAACTTCAGTTATTATAGTAAATGTATAATATATATATTGCATATATATATTATATAATGTCATTAATATGTATTAATGAAACATATTGATGTTAAAAACATTTTTTAATTTCTAATAGTGTAAAGGTTTTTTTATTAACTTTCTAACATATCTATAGTTAAAAAGTTGAATAGTACAAAGGTATATATACTATTATATACTACTAACAGTCCCGGCAGACATTGTCCTACCCTGAAAAATAAAGATATAGGACCCAATTCCAGTGCCACCAGAATTCGGTGGCACTGGAATTGGGTCCTAAATCTTACATACCAATTGTGAAACTAAACCATCCGGTGAGCCTCTAAAACACACACAAAAGATTTCATCTAAATTGTTTTGCTTACATATTGAGACAATGGTTACAAATCGGTTGTGACACTCGCTGACCTCTGCAATAGCACGCTTGCTTGGCTTGTGGGCTTTAGTCGAAATTCGCCACCAGTGACTAGAATGGTGACTTAGGTTAGGTTATGTTAGACTTTAAAGCAAAATATACGAGCCGAGCGAGCGGAGAGAGCATGCCAAAACAGACTGGTCACCAACTTCACAATATAACAAAACAAATGGATGAAAAAATAATATTTCAAGAACCACATGTCTTCTAGATATGGGGGTTGCAGAAGGGATAAATACTCACCACCCCCGCTACTTAAAATTCAGAGACCACTAATCTAAGGTTTAACCCATTTTTTATATATATAGATTCTTAGACAGTCAGTATAGGATTGTAACAGAAAATTTTACAAGTTTTGTATGAAATTACTATACAAATCATGGACATATAAACAGGCATTTGTCATGTACCTTTAAAAAAACATAGTTTAGAATCAGTAATATACTCGGTATATACAAACACATGCAGGTGGAGCAGAAATATATCCTAAAAAAATTATAATACTTAGTGTTCTTATGACTAAGCATAATGTAAAGGATTCAGATAACAAAAGATAAATACAAAGTATACACATTACCATTTTGCGATATTTTCTTGATATTACTCGCTATTGTCTGCGAAAGCCGCTGAAAGTTGTCACCTCCATCGTCACGAGACACGCCTCCTTGGTACGAATTCTCCATCCTATGTCTATACAAAAGATTAGATTTGGTATAATTCACTCGTAATACAATGCAATAATAACTTAGTACATCCACACGCACCTGTAATCGAGTTATACTAATTGAAAATTTGTGACGTGCGTTGTATTTCACTAAACAAATTAGTATAGTATTTTAAAACTTCTAAATACTACTACCACACATATAAGAACTTGTCATAAGATATATCTCGCAAGCGGGCACCAATTATTTGTATACAAGTTGTGAATATATTTTGAACAACTAATAATTAACACACCGTGAACGTTTTGCGAACTAAAAATTAATCATGTTTTTTTGCTTTCTTAAATAGATGAATTAATGACTCAAATGACAAATCAGACGTTTGACATTTGACTTTAGTGGGTGACTGTGGGTAGAAGTTAATTATAGATAATATATTTAAAAAAGTTATATCCGCCGAATAATATTGTCCATTTTAAATACGATCTTTCTTCAAGCGGGAAGCACCACAAAATTATAATTATGTATTAATTGGAATTAATATTAACAAAGTTAACAATGTAAACGCAATATTGATACATAAAATAAAAACTACGTTTATTTATTTTAAATAATCTTACGACCTAGCCGCGAGCTGTCCGTCGGTATACCTTCGTTGATACCTATGCCCTCTGAAATGTAGCTATTACCATAGATTATAGAACTTATTTCTTAAATGGTAAACTTATATATAAATTTTATCTATGTTGTAAACTGTATTTGTCTTCGTGTCCCTAAGTTCGTGTTTTCTGTTTAGAAATTTTAAATGTAGATCACAATTAATTATTAAGGTTCCATCCGTAGATTAATGAATATATTGCATAGTCAGCAAATATTTTTTACTTACTGCTTTTGACAATGAGAATAGAACAACAGTATTTGTGTAAGGATTGATTGTCCGCCACGGGTGTTAAATAGTTCATTGTAAAATAAATCAAAAATGTCTGGACTATCATCTATTTCCTCTCATCTATAGAGTCGAAGAGGACAGGAAATAAAAGATGAGATGTTAGAGTGAACTGCAGGTGAGTTAAGGGGCATAGCGCTTATGTTACCACGTAATGTCAAATGCTGTTTCGATGTACCTACGTAATATTCTAAATTTCAGTAATATATACTTAAATTGTTGGTAGGTCTCATTGCCGTAACGGTCGCTGTTCAAAATGGATCCTTCTATTTATTTACAATACTCTCCGCCAAATGGGCTGCCCCAAGAGTCAAAGTTGGTGACATATATGGTATGTTTGGTTTTGTACTTCTATTGTTTGTCTGTTTCTTACTTTAATCAACTTGTAATTTTTTTTCCTTAGAATCGGTCCACGTCGACGCCAACACGATCTCTTAACCATGCAATTGGTAAGCTGAGCCTAGAGTCCTCACCAACAGCTATGAGGAAGGTAAGTCTTACACATCTTAAGAAATTTAATAAGCATCAATATGATTTACAGTACTGAAAAATTGCATTACCTTAACAAGTTTACTTAACAACTGAATGTACCAAAACGAAATGAAGTAATAGTAATACTACAACTGTCAATTAGTGGCAAAAAAAGTATAATTATGTCAAAAAGGGGAGCTGGTACAAAATTGTAATGAATAACTAGATGTGCCTTTTGTATGTGATATTTGGTTAGTTTAGTTGACCCAGTTCCTCCAGCATGACTTGCCTTAATGTTGTTGAAGACCTCCCAAAAGTTGTCTGGTGCGGCCAGGTATTTTGCCTATTGAATTGCTAGTCCAGCTATATTTTACTAGTAGTTAGTTAACATTTTTTGCATTCATGCAAGTTTTATACAGAGTGATTCATATAACACCTATATTTAAAAAAAATAACTTATACAAGCCACATTTATAGGGAGAAGTTAATAGGAGTCAAGTTATACCACAGATATGACTTTTTTCTGGGTTCTTGTATCTGCGATTGGAAATAGTTCCAGAAGCAGATTATTTGGTTATTTAAAGTCATGTAAGAAGGCAACATCCAATGATTTGCACTCTTTAATTTATTTAGAGCTATACTTTGTGTCTAGGTCGAAGATATATGCTCATTTTAGGTAGGCATCTACATAAAACATACCTTCCTCATTCCTTCATACAATCCTAAAATCACAGAAATGATAAATGTATACACTAACATACTATAACTTTTATATTGAAGACAGCCCCTGTGGTCAAGTCTAAGCCTTTGTCGGCATATGGTGCTGAACCACAGAGGTCCCAGTTTTATTTCCTGGTATGGTAAAACATTCTATTATTTAGTCTAGGTGTTTGTAAATGGCCCTAGAATTGTCTTATATAATTATTATAGCTGTACCCAGCAGACATTCTTGCCCTTAAAAAATAAAAATCTAGAAACCGATTGCAGCACTATCAACCAAGACCAATTGTTAATCTAAACCATTCTCGAATCTATTTGAGAAAACATAAAAAATTTAATGAAACTCGGTGCTACCATTTTAAAGTGGTGTTCAGCGGCGCCACCTACCGGGTCCAATCGTGAAACTAAACTATCCCGGGACCCACTTGAACACACACAAAAATAGTTCACCTAAATCAGACAAATGAGTATAAGTTATATACAGAATAAGTTTAAATGTAGTCACTATTGCCGAAATCGGCCAGGAAAGATTGTAACCAATGAATGGCTAGACTGATGTTTTTTAATGATATTTTTTTTATTGATTTATATAAATTTTAATACTTATTATCCTATTTTGGATGAAGACCTTCGAATTCCAATAACACAAAAAGCATAAAAATTGGTCCAGCTGTTTTTGAGTAAATGGTGTAACTAACACAACTTTCTTTATATATATAGATTTCCCATACAGAAGTAGATGTTAACTTGGGATATACAATGTGTATGTTCATTTCTGCCGATTTATATTATATTAATATTTGAGTTGGTTTTTCTTACAATATAGTTTTTTGGATAAAACTGTAGTTAAATTGTGACTTTAGATAATAATAATAATAACAGCCCATAAACATCCCCACTGCTCGGACCTCCCACTATAGGGGAACGGACAATGTACCCCCCACAATTGTCCAGAGTCTTGACAGGTTTAACACATTGGTTATCTTAATGTGCAAGTTTCATCACAATGTTTTCCTGCACCATTTTTAACATATGGTAATTATAACTTCAGTCTTCTGATTGTGTCTTCAGAACATTACATCATTAAATAGTGTAATTCATTGCAAAAATCCTATTTGTAATGTATGAAAATGATCTTTTAATGAAAAACAATGTATGTAATTATATTTGTTTGGTCTCATAACCCATGTGGGTATATGTAGGGTAAATGACTCATTTTCATTTCATTTAAAGCTTCTATTCCATACAGGTGATCATAAATGAGTTTATTCCGATAAACTACTACAGTCCGCCTAATATATTGTCTGGGTCGCCTGAGAACACTTCGCCATCCACGTTGCCCACAGTTCAGAACACACAACAAGTGCATCAGGTAATTATTTTATTATAAAATAGTGTTTTTCTGTACATTAATCTTCAAAATGGATAAACCAACATGACTTTTTTTAATTGCATGAGTTCACTCCATTGGCCCACTTGATGGAAAGTGGTTACCATCGCCTATTGACATTTGCAACACCAAAGGTGCTACAAATGCGCTGCTGCTCTTTTAAGGGAGACTGGAACCTGGTCACTAATACCGGAACACAACTCAAGGTTGTTATGGCAGCATACTCTAGACCAAGGGTGGTAGCCATCCAGTCGGGCAAACACCCTACCACCTGGCTGTGGGTTGTTTTGTCGCCTCCTATGACAGGCCGCTCGGCCGCAGGAAATCTGTTCTTGCACGAAGAAAAAATGATGAAAAAACGATTGATTACACTTATTTGAATGTATTAAAATAATTATATATTAATGTTTGTATTTATTATTCTACTCATTAATACAAAAATATTTGTCTATTAAAATTATATAATCCATGTAATGTGTATATTTACAATTATAGTACAATAAAATTATAATTTACATAATATCAAATCTATAACATTCTATCAAAGCTTTTTGGATCTACTTTTACAGTAGTTCTTAAAATTAGTCTGGTCTGATTGTTACAGGGATTAGCTCTTCTTTTAACAATGATGAGTGTAACTTATATAGAACTAAAAAATGTTTAAGTTTGTAATATTACAAAATACAAAAAATGAGAAATTTGTCACTAATAATATACATATAAATGTTAATATGAGTTTTATTTAACTGCCATGTTACAGTAAAGTTTACATATCTGTGTTACAGCAATAATTATAATGCATATGGGAGTTTTTGGTGGGAAGTGAAAGGAGATGTAGCGCTGTGCAGTTTTATTTTCTAAAATGTGTAAAATTACTCTAAAATGAAAAATAGCTGTAGGATATTGATAGTTTTTGAGTAGTAATTATGTTTTGTGAGAAATGTGAAATGTATAGTCAAATGTGGCCTTTTGAGTTGTCACAAGAACTCCGTTGAATGGCACCAGCTGATAACCTACAGTTCAGCTGTGCTACACATAGGCTTAAGAAAATGAAAAAACAACATTATAATCTAAGATCTGGCTTAAAGGCCTATCTGCCAAGCCATAAACCTAAATAAATAAAAAAATATAATGCATATGAGCAATTAAAAAAAAATATCAAAACGGGACAATATATGAAAATCAACTCTAAGTAAAAAACATTTTTCACAGGAAAATGTTGGAGGCACAACATATTTTTATTCAACCAATTCCGATAGCCTCAACACGTCTGGAGCACTCAACTCCTCAACATCTATTGGTATGTGTCTAATATTATTATTGTTTGCTATACAATATACTGTTTTTTATTTTCTTAATAATCTTTAATTAAATATATTTTGGTAAAAATGCATTTTCATAAGATTTATTTGTGTTATGATAAAAATGTTTCCAAAAATTCTGTTCTACAGTTGCTATTTTTTTGTGAATTATTTTAATAGTGTGTTAGATGAATCTGAATATGGTTTTAAGTTTCAACCACCAATCAGCTTCATGTGACATCACCATGTCAGGGATAACAGTTGAGTTTCGGTTCAGTCAGCTTAGACAGTTCTTCTAACCTAACTCATGTGTTGTTATAATAATGATGATGTGCTATTGACGAAAGATAATGAGGAAAGCTGCCAATCTGTCTTGGACAAGTATAGCTGGCATGCCGCAGATACAGAATTACAGAGGCCTGAGCCTAGTAGTGATACATTTATAGATTCTTATTATTAACTAGGATATGCCCGCGTGTAACGTATCGTTTTAGTGAAAGCTTTGTCGGAATATACCAATTTTATGCACCCGAACAACTACAAACCACTCCCGGGAAAATTCCCGCTGGATTCCTGGCATAAAAATATCACACATTTTATTATATAAAATTTGCTATTGATCAGTGAAAAAATCACATTGGAATTCGATTTTTTTATATCATTCCCAAAAACTTTTCCGCGGGATTCTCAGTATAAAAGGTAGCGCAGATTTTAAGCCTAACAATCCCACACACCCAGACCGTAGTCTGGGTGTGTGGAATCGGCCCCGGAGTTGTCCATTGTATATTACCTAACACAAGCGTAATTTGTTTAGCTTTGGGGATATACAATGTGTTTGACTGTCAAATATTATTAAATTAAATTTATAATAGCTACACGACGTTAATTGGGTTCGACGTTAATTGGGCTCGTTAAAAAAATTAAATGTTATTTGTAATCAATTGTATCATTGCGGTTATGAATAACACTTAAATTTTTGTTTTAAAGCTCATTATAACTATTATGAATAAAGGGTTCTACCCCCAATTTTTTAAATATAAGTTTATGTTAAGAAACGCATACTTTAATTGTTTTATTTAATAGTGTCCAGTCTCCATGAATAATTAAATAAATATGATTTTTCTGTGTAAAAGTTGTTCTGATATTTTCTTAAAAATTGGAATCTTGCAATTAAAGTAAAAAAAAAGTTTTTAAGTAAACAAAATTTTTCACTATTAACTATCGTATATGCTTATCGTACAGGCACAATGAGCTGCCATTTCTAATCCCACTTTATTATCCGTTCAAGTCCTTCAGGTAATAACTATTATTGTAAATTTTAAATACAATATGCAAGTTTATTATGTATGATTATTATGCTATTCTGTACTTACAGGGGCAGACTCGTGTTTGGGTGCTCCCGGTGTTTCTGGTCCGGTGACAACCTCGCCTTACGCATCGCAAATGTTCACGGGAACACCTACACATATGGGACCTATCACCAACCAAGGTAAGAACATAAATGCATGTATATTCCATAAACATATTCACGAAGTGGCTAGTGTGTGTGAGAAGCGACTGTTTGACCTGTATTCATAATAAAGAGTGACGAGAATAACTGACTTGATAATAATATTTTAAAATCTATTCATCTACATACTACAAGTTTTGTTCGCTACTTCTTGAATTTGAGTAAAGAATTAAGAGAATAACTTAAGAATATACATATTATCTGTAATCGTTATTCTATTAATACATTATTATATGTTAATACTAGGATATGCTCGCGACTTCGTCCGCGCTTGACTTGAAATTCTCGCGGGGTTCCCGGGACCCAAAGTACTGCAACATTAAAAAAAAAATGTAAGCTATCGTTTTAGTGTTGGTATAAGCTAATTTTTATGCACCCGAACAACTTGAAACCGATCCCGGGAAAATACCCGCACGATTCCCTGGATAAAAAATATTACACATTTTATTACATATAATATGCCATCGATCAGTGAAAAGATTACATTGGAATTCGTTTTTTTAAAATCCGGCCATTTTAAATAATTCCCAGAAAAATTACCGCGGGATTCTCAGGATAAAAGGTAGCTCAGATTTTAAGTTTAAGAATTTGCTGTCGTTCAACGACAACCGCATCGAAATCGACCCAGCAGTTTTTACGTGAATCCCGAACAAACAGACAAGATCTAAAAAAAACATTCAACGTGTTCTCTGTCGTTTATACTTATATAGTGTGTTTCTGTTGTCTTTTTTAAATAGCTTCAATATACAGACACGGCACGTTTAGAATTTTATAATATTACTAGGCAGTATAAGAAATTCATAGATGTATTATTCATGGGTATTGATATTATCGAACTCTTAACTGGATGAATCTCCTCCGCGGTGCATCATTGGCCACGCCACATATTCTTAAAACTCGTGCTAGATCATTCAATTTTGGGTATAATATGATTGATTAATGTTCATTGTTGTTACCAACAAGGCACACGAAACAGAAAACTGCTTAGGAAAATATCTGCTTTAAAAAAACCCGATTAGAGCCAATGATGCGCGCGAATGTATACGAGAAATTCACGCAACTGCTGTTAAATGTTTTGTTTTAAGCTTTTGCATAATTATTCCGTCCTGTCATGTTTTTTATTTTGAAATTAAAATATAATTGCTGCTAAAATTAATAAGATTGAACTTAACGTTTTCATATGTTTCCATGTGATATTATGCAAAAAGAGTACTAGGATTTCTCACATAATTTGACAATGTTTCATTTTAAATTTCTTCTCCGTTTTCGCGAATAAAGTTGTTAAAACTTTATTTTTTATTTATAATAATAATCGGCAGACACACACACATTTTACATCCTCAAGCTAAGCAAGTTACGCTTGTGTTATGGGTAGTATACAACGGACCACTCTGGGGCCGATCCAGACACTCAGACCATAGTAAATAACATAAAGTTCATTTCTGAAGTTTACCTTGCCAGGAATCGAACCCGGAGCCTCTGCGTTATGCTGAAATAAATAATACTATGTCTTACATTACACATAAGACGACAAACAAATACGTATATTGTTATAAACCAATGTGTGAAAACCGCCAGTCCGCCTTACATAAGCGTAACTTATATTTACCTAAAATGGATAGGTATTTGTGACTGTCACCAAATTTCGTGGAAACTTATTTTCCTGTTAAAGTCATGAAGAATTTAACGAAAAAATATACAAACAATGCTATTTTAAGAAAATACTTTTTCATAAGATTAGGTCATTTCATTTGCAATGGCATAATATTTTTTTATAAACTTTCTTGAAGCCTTGGTTACATGGGACTATTGTGTAACACTGTTTTGACAACATTTTGCCTTACAAAATACGATTGTGGCGAAAGTTTAACTTTTATAAGGCTTCGAACTCTTTCTAACTTTAATTTTTGAGATAATACCCACAATGGTACACAGTTTGTTACAGTTTCAAAAGTACTTTACGAACACGTTTTTTTAGAGCTTACGGGACTTGCTGTAATGTGTAATACGTTGTATATAATTAATTATTTGAAGGTCATTTTTGTTATTAAACTTTTCTGGTAATTTCTTTAGGGCAAACTTTGGTTCTGTATTTTGTTAAACTTGCATTTTCCGCGATAAAAAGGATACTAGTTCCTCTTCGTTCATTCAAGCGTCTCTATACAAGTTTCATTAAAAGTGGTTCATAAATCATAACGAAGGATATGAAGCGAGAATAAAGATATATGAGGTCATACAAACGCAAGCACTTTCACACTTTTATAATAATATTAAAAACAAATTTATTGAACATCGGACATATTTTGTGTTAAATATTGCAATTGCTACAATAACAAATTTTCAGCGAATCTCTGCGAATTATATGCTTATGAGAAATTCAGATTGACTGTTTTGCTTACGGCGAATGTTTTTGTGTATTGAAAAAGCCTTGAATTTATTTAGGCCATTTTTGCGTCAGCGTTGTTTTATTTCCGTCATTTAGGCTGGTGTGCGTAGACATTTAACCGATGGTTAAAATAAAATAGTAGCTAAAAATATATGCCTAAAGAGCGTTTATTTTATTTTAACTGTCGACGCCCACTAGCATTAGGATCGTATTCTACAACAATAGATATCTGCAAACCAACGTTTATGACGATATTTGTATAAATTAAAATCCGCTTAGCGTGCGCTAAGACAATTACAGACGGTCATTTCTGTCTTTCAATTTGGATGAACCAACCAAAGTAATTCATATAACTAGTGGTCGCCCAGTGGTCGAAATTCGGCTATAATTAATTTAAATTATAAGTTTGAACATTATTCTCTTCTGTTGTCAAAGCTGTTTATAATCACCGATTTCGCCAAGCCTACAATGTTAATTAGACTTTAACAATAAACAAAAGAATATATATGCGTGTGTTTGTCAAATACATGGTAGTGTGTGTATTTTTTTTTTTATTGATTAATGTATAATTTATAAAAATATTAACATTCTGCGCTCCTTGTCTATATAAACTATAAGTGTGCGAAATTTCATAACCTTCCGTCCGCGTAATTTTCGTAAAAAAGGATACAAAGTTTTTGCTTCACGTATTAATATAATGATTTAAATTATTCAATGTCATTGAATTACATATATTAGATATATTGATTCAACTTGGTTCAGCTTAATTGGGAATGCTCAACATAACACACACCCGATTTGATTGTTTTGATTAAAAAAATAGGGTACCTAAAACAATTATTTAAATATTTTAATTTTATATTCAACATGGAATATTATTGAATTATGACGTCATCACTATCCTTTTGTGTGTCAGTGAAGCGTGTGGCCTGTACTTGAGCGACACAAGCAAGAGCTGCTTGTCACGGAGATGAATATATTGCGATAGATGAGTGGAGTCACGCAGAAAGACCGCGTCAGTAACTCTCCCGCATCGGCGGCAGTCTTCATGACCGTGACATAACAGACAAATTGCAAGAGAGTCGCTTAAGCTGGTACGGCCACGTTTTACAGAGACTGGCTAATTGTGTAGGGAACAAATGTCTTGCGGCATGGCAAGACATTTGTTCCCTACACAATTCCTCCGCCGAGGTCCCGGTCGAAGGGGAAGGCCAAAGAAATGCTCGCTTGATGTTTTGAATTACGACATGCGTACCAATGGATATGCGTAAAGGCTTTATGGAGATATATTGCAGCATAACATTTTAGTATGTCATGTCATTATTATAACTTTAATAACATTTTTCTTTCCTTTAATTGTGTCTTGGTCTTATTGAGTATGCACTGTTTGCTACAACTCCATTAATTCTTCAAAAAGTATTTCTGTAACATACT
The DNA here is from genome assembly GCA_039645545.1 of Dendrolimus houi. Taxonomy (NCBI): domain Eukaryota; kingdom Metazoa; phylum Arthropoda; class Insecta; order Lepidoptera; family Lasiocampidae; genus Dendrolimus; species Dendrolimus houi. The sequence goes on along the minus strand of CM077123.1, from coordinate 25,019,494 downwards.
TCTGTATAAAACTTATTAAAAAAAGACAACTTGAGATATAAATAGAATAAAAAACTTTAAAAAAAACAATATTTAGCTAGACGTATTGCTGGGGAGTTTCTTGCCGCTTCTTCTCCTTAACAGCAATAACACGCTGCGAAGCGGTGTACATAGAATAGGAAGATTTTTTTTTTAACGTATATATATGACCTTCAAAAGGTGTTCTCCAGTGGAACTTATTTTGAATAAAAAACTATGAATTTGAATGATCTCAAAACGGCGGATGCCCGCGCGAAGTGGACAAGTCAAAGTAGGAAAACGGACCCTGGGCGTCGCAGCGAATGCTCCGAACGCAACCGGACTTTAACGCTCGGAAGTCGATGATAATGACGTCATCACGTGGCGGTAGTGTGTCCTTGTTCAAAATGTAATATTTAAAGTCTTGAATTTAAAAAAAAAAACGCGTATTTCTCCCGTTCCGCCTTTATGCATATTTACCTAAGTTAAAATTTAAATTAGTTCCTATTCTATGTACACCGCTTCGCAACGTGTTATTGCTATAACACGTTGCGAAGAATATAAGAAGCGGCAATAAACTCCCCAGCAATACGTATAGCTAAAAAATGTATTTCTTTATATTTCTTATTCCATTTTTATATCGTAAGTTTTTTTTATAAGTTTTTACAGGTGTATATTATGGAATTACTTTTCGAAGAATTAATGGAGTTGTAGTAAACAGTACATACTCAGTAAGACAAAGACATAATAATATTATTAGGTATCGTTATAATAATGACGAGACGTACTAAAAGTTTGTACTGCAACATATCTCCATAAATTCCTTACATTTTTGGCAAGATAAAAACTTTATATAGACGATAGTATAAGAGCCTGGACCGAGCTGCTATGTAATTGGAGTTTTGTCATTTAAATATTCTTCAATAGTGTAATATCCCTTTTTAAGCAAGATACTTTTAATTTGGTTTTTAGTGAAAGGCAGATCTAACAATTCATTGGGAATCTTATTGTTACACGCCGACAAAAGTGGATGCACACCTGCCTACCATAAAACACACATACACACTTTATTACCCGCCCCGCGGTACACAGTTTAAAGTTAATAATATTTAAACTGTTTTATGACTGTCTTCTTTTATTTACTTCTTTATTGGTTGTTATGGAGAGCAGCCTATTTTACTTGTTTATGGCCGTTCGCAGGCATAATTACGCAGGTGTGCGGATTATGATTTCTGGGGAATTGCGTCGGCGCTTGCCAGGTAGACATATGACATCGTGCTGAAAAAAGCAATGCCCCAATGGAGAGATCGTCAGTCAAGCGATAACCACAAGCGTGGCAAGACGTGTGTACATTCGATAATCTATATAGTGACAAACTTTGCGCGTGTTATTGAATCGTGTATTACGTTTGTACTGGTTGTGTTCAGTTATATTTGTACCTGTGTTATACGTGTTTGTATAGTTCTAAATAAAGTTTATAGTAATTCCAACGGCATTTTAATTCGAGTCCTGTAACTCGTAACATTATTGAAGAAGCGTATATCAACCTTTAAGAAAAAAGACAATACTTTTTGTTGTCTAAAAGATGACAATACTATCATAGAAGATATTATCATTCATCGGTATTACTTTGTAACATATGGCGACTACTCTACCTAATAGGTGTTAACGAAACGTAACTTACCCTGCGATTGGCGTTAGGTAGTTGACCAAATATGGTTTGATTGACTCGATGATAGCCAAGTTTGAAAAAAGTTCTAACTATTGTAGAATTTTTATCAAAACCTAGAAAATTGTTTTTGAAGGAAATGTCTACGCTTAGTTTTTATGTTAGTTATTCTAAAATGTATCCAGAGCTGAATAGAATATTGAACATACACGCAAGAAGTTATTTTGCAATTTAAAATCGAAGTAGTTTTCGTGTCACCCTAGTTCAGTTTTGTATTTTAATATGCGATGACATCATTACAGCTAAACAGATTTGAATTTCCAATATACACTGAATCTTTCAAGTGGGCCTTCAGGGCCAAATTGTACGACATAGCAAAGATGCTCAGACGAGTCTCGAGGCCAACTTTGACGAAAACCAAAATGGTAACATCAGATTTTTGAAAAATCAATTATTGGTGTAATTGTCAGGAATCGAATCGGTTGATTTTGGAAAAATAAACACATGTTGTATTATTGTACCAAATCATAGTGCAAAGACTAATTTTCAATGAAGGAATATCAAACGGCAAACAAAGGAAAAGGGTTGTTTTTGAACAAAATATTGTATTTTCCATATATTTATTAAACCTCACCTCATTTTATACAATATGGAAATTATAAAAATTATTTTATTTTTATTAGGCATCTATAAATTAATATTCAAAACGCACGTTACCTTATCCCAGTCTATCAAATCAGTCAATGGGTAAACATTTATTGCGTTCAAATGAGGTGCGGATAAATGACCGGCGCAAGATGATGTTTAATTAATATATAAAATATGGGGGAAAATAGAGCATTTTGTTTAAAAACAAGCCTTTACCTTGCTTTGTCGTTGATATTCACATAAATTGCTGCATAGAAACTACACTATGGATTGGTGTAATAATACAGGATGTTTTTTTCCAAAATCACTGGATTCGATTTCTCACAAGGGTAATTAAATTACAAAAATGTATTGATGCAACTTGATTGACAATTTCTTTTTATTTTACCTCCCACCCATTTTAATATTATATAAAATTATTATAGCTAGACATGTTTGCTGAAGGGTTTCCTGCGCCGCTTCTTCTCTTCAATCCACAACATGTTGCGAAGCGGTGGTAAATTAGATTAGGCTCCCATAGAGTAAATAATAACCATAAACAAAATGAAAACTAAATAATTAAAATGAAGAAGTTGGCGGTAGGCTAAATAAAACTTTAACAATACTCATTGACACTTGACATCTTGGTCTTCCGTGATCACGGCTACTGAAAAGTGGCCGAAACATTAGAATAATAAAAATCAAATAAATTGCCGCGCTTAAAACCGTTAAAATGTAATTTTATAATGTATACTAGACGCGAAAACTTAAGAAAACAAATTCTAAACATGCCGTGTCTGTACATTGAAGCTATTTAAAAAAAAACAACAGGAATAGACTATATAAACGATGGAGAACACGATGCTTGTTTTTATTTCTTGTCTGTTTGTTCGGAATTTACGTAAAAACTACTTGGCCGATTTCGATCCAGTTTTCGCTGATCGATAGCAAATTCCTAGACTTAAAATCTGCGCTACTTTTTATCTTGGGTATCCCGCGAGAATCATTCTGGGAATTATTTGAAAGGGCCAGATTGAAAAAGAATTTCCAATTCCAATGCGCTTTCTTCAGTGGTTGATAGCAAATGTTATGTAATAAAACGTGTGATATTTTCTATCTCTGGAATCCCGCGAGAATTTCCAGTCAAGCGTGAACGAAGTTGCAGGCATATCCTAGTCCTAATATATAGAAAAGTATATCGCTGCGTTAACAGCGACCTATATAATTATGGTAGCTGGGGCTATATTGGGGATTTATGTTAAAACATATTGCATGAAATTCTGTTCAGGCGTGTTGACACGACCCAAGTATGCTTGGACTGAGTGCACTCGTATTTTATAAATTCATACAACTATTACTCGGGCAGCGGTTTATGTACATCCGAGTCTATTAGTATCAATCTGCCCATTATCAGGTAAATTTTCAAATTTAATCATGTCAGACATCTTTGTCATTTTTATTGAGTGCACTCTTATTTAATAACTTCGTACAAGTATTACTTGGACAGCGGTTATATGCATGCAAGTATAATAGTCGCAATCTGCCTATTTTAAGGTAGATTTCCAAATTTAATTATGTCAGACATCTGTCTCATTTACATTCCACTTTTTGCAGCGCGTTCCATTAGTAGCACACACAACGCTCAAAATGGTCCGTTAGCCGTTCCACAAAGCGACCGCGGTCGTTGTGGTCGTGGCGTAGACGTCATTAAGACGTCATCATTTTCGATCACACGACGTTCACAATGACCCATGTCAAGAGGTGGGTCGAATAACCGTTCCACTTGGGTTTGCAATTGTAACGCCGGCAAGCAAGTGGAACGGGAAAAATCGCGGTCGTGAACGTGGTCGTTGTGAGTCCTCTAATGAAACGTAGCACTGAATTGGTTTTTAGTTGACACCATTTTATTTCTATCAAGTTATCTGCGTAGACTCATAAGTTAGCAATATTCAAGTATACTCGGATCTGACTTCGATGTCCAAGTGCACTCAGATCAGTTGCCTGCCAGACGCGGGTTGGTTTCGAAAAGCTTCTCGAGTGTACTTGGTACAAGTGTACTTGAATCGTGTCAACGCAGCTTTCAATACTCTCCATCTATTAAAAACCGACACTAATTTTAAAAGTTACATTTATAGAATCTGTCGGTTAATGATAATAATTTTAAACTAAAACAACTGACCAAAAGCTCAGCGTTTTGGTCCTCTTTTCGACTTTCTATGCGTCGTTGATATACAGGTACAGCAGTATTTTAACATTGAAAACGCAGATATAATTACAATTGCCTTTACACTCTTGTAATGCCTCACGGGCATTACAAACGGGCCTTTTATGGTTTTTAGAGACGTATATATTTCACTGTAAAATGGTCGTTTGTTAGTTCTTCCTGATAATTATTAATCTCGGTAGCTATTAGAATCTGCCTCTCTACTAAATTATAATTCATATTTTACGAATCTTACTCATTTTTTTGGAAAAAAATTGAATGCACAAAATCTTTTTTAATAATTTGTTTTGAATATGTAAATTATATAAGCTCTGTAAATTTGCTAGTGTTACAATATTATAATAAGTTGATTTTTTTTGTTTACACGTGCACAATATCTCATATAAGGTGCGATAAATGCAAGTTGCGAAACAAATAATATCAAACAGCGAATATTGCCTATTGCGTATTATTATAATTACCACGTGCTGGCGGTGAAGCAAAAGATCTTGAAGGACGTATAAAATGTGTCAATGATGTATGAAACCAGTTAATTCGCCTTAGTTTGTATTATACTAACCTCGCCACCACCTAATCTTAATAATATATTTATATTTGGTTGCTTGATTGTCTCAATTTAACCAATAAAGCTGCTACAAAAAAAAGTATTGTAACTATTTTTATACTTAATCGTTATTAGTTTAAGATCCCAGTCACCCCAGATTTACGTGATTTTAGGAAAGGTGATTTTTTTAGGATCGGTAGTTTAACAAGAACTTAGAAAGGAATGGATACTCGCTAAGCTGAAAGCAGGGCCGTTTTTCAGGCAGCAGGTATCAAAGGTGGAAAAAAACCATGCTAACTTACGTGAAAGTAGCAAGGCTAGTTTTTATATATGTCATATATGATATTGTTATAAACAAAGATATACAGTTGCCAGACTCTTTCTGTGGGCCACAACTTTTGACAGACACTTTAAATAAAAATGTCTGTCAAACTTACGTCATTTTAGGAAGGCTGAATTTTATATATATAGCGAGTATCCATTTCTTTCTAAGTTCATGTTAAACTACCTATCCTAAAAAATTCATCTTTCCTAAAATCACGTAAGTCTGGGGTGACTGGGATCTCCATTATAAATATTTTCTTAATTTAATATTAAACGTTTTTCAAACACTAGATAGAAGTATTCATAGATATAGGATAATAAATAAAAATTACACTTGTATAAATAAAGTAGTTCCAATTGTTTCATCTCTGTATATATTTAGATAGGCTGTATTGTACTTTAAACTTTTGTTTTTGTAAAAATATCAGCTCATAGTTTTTGTTTTATTTATGACATTTAATTTGTCAACTCTGACGCTTAGGTGATGTGAAAAATCTTTACTTTATTGATTTATACAGGCACGTTGAAAACAGCAAATTTTTTACCATTTAATAAAAGCGTTACTATTTGTATTTTTCAAGGTCTCGCAACCGCATACTACAGGCCAGATATCATAAGGACAGAGATATTTCAAAGAAACGAAGCTTTGGCAATCGATCCAAACGCAGCACACCAATACCCAGGTATATTATCATAAACACGTTCATTTCCACATAATGTTACTTTATATTCATACATACCATCTTAGATATTCGGCTGAACAAAATTTTGGATTCATGTTTTATTTAAATTTCTTAGACAACTGCGTTGTAGATTTAGTTTGAATTTATAGGTTTTATTTTGTAAATCGACAGACATTGTATATTTCCAAGGTAAGCAAGTTCTTTTTGCTGTGAACAATGATGTTATGGATAAATACACCGGCCCACAAAAAAGTGGTCTTTATTTTGAACCAGAGACATCTATTCTCATGTATTTCGATGCGCTGAATCCGATTCAGTTTGATCCATACACCCTCAAATATACCGAATCTAGGGTCAGTTTGGTTTATACGCCCTCAAAATATTGAGGATGTATAGACTAACCTGACCTCGGAATCGGATTCAGCGCATCGAAATACATAAGAATAGATGGGTGTGGTTAAAATTATACACCGTTTCTTTTGTGGTTCAGTATAATTTATAAAAAACAAGACTAAGGCCGATCACAGATACTCAGACTAGGGTAATAAATATGCTTGAATGCTTCCATGTTGTCCCTTCGGGAGTTAATCGAATAAGTCAGCGGTAAAGTTGTGTCAACTTTCGAAACAGCAGGTCGTCGTATCTGAGCCCAAAGTCATAGTAAGACGGCGTCTCATTCAAATGATTTAGGGTACAATCCTATCCGAGCATGCACCGCTTAGTCAGTTTATATAACCTAACTGCCTAAGCGTCGTATGCTCCCCCGCACAAAACAAAGAAGTGGGCGGCCTCTGTGGTTGAGCGGGCCAAGCCTTTGCCGGCTTACCTCACTGCAACATAGAGGCTCCGGGTTCGATTCTTGGTATAGTAAATTTCGGAAACGTATTTTCTCCGTTATTTACTATGGTCTGGGTGTCTGGGATCTGCCCCTGAATGGTCCATTGTATATCGCCCATAACACAAGCGTAACTTGCTTAATTTGGGGAGATGCAGTGTGTGTGTTTGTCTGCCGACTAAACAAAAGAAAAAAGGTAACCGTTGTGTGTGTAACCTGTCAATCTCCTTTGAACAAGTCATGGGTATATGTCCATTTCCCTGAAAGTAATGTGGGTGCAGTGGCATTTTTAAGGCCTGCTATATGTTTATGGTTGCCACACCAATTTATGAATATAAAACATCATCACCAGTGCAACAACATTGTAACAACTTTTTTTTAGCTAGTATTTCGAAGAAAATCTGCTTCATCACCTAGAGAAAGACAATAAAGCTAATGACATAATAGTAGATCGTTACACGAGAGATGAAAGTGACCTATTTGGGCATGAGGCGGTTTGGCGCACGAGAGTAACGAGGGCGCTAATAATTCGAGTGCCTAAATATGCCTTCCCCTCGAGGTTAACGCTCTGCTTTTCATTTCGAATATGAGAAAAGTCAATAAAAACTGATTAAAACAAACAACTTCTCTAATAAAATCAAGCGCTAAATCCATATCTAAATTTGATGAATTAATTTAATACGCCACATATGAAATGTCAAGTAAATTTCTGTTTCTGTGGCATTCTACCAGCCAGTATTAATTTTATTTTATGAAATCATGTTATGAAATCATGACGAAAAGTGCTGTTTTCATCCATGTGATAAGGCAACTCCAAGCGTACTTTCAGAAATTGAGAAAATAAATATAGGTTTTCATGCTTAATAACGCAATTTTCTACGTATAACAACTGAATTGAGCTAATCGGTTGATTTGTATATCGTAATTATCTATTCGTTGTAAGTTTGTTTTGGTCTATCAATCAGCACAATGTTACTTACTTTAAAACAGATTAGATACATAGAATTCGTCTATAAATTCAGCTAAATTCAGTAGTCTATATACATAACTGCAAAAACCTATTAAATGTCAAGTGTTGTCACCTTCAGTTATATTAATCGTGAGAACGAAAGCATGAAAAATGATTCTGCATTAATCCGTCAAGTCAAAGAATGTATGAATAATTTTGTGCAACGCATTCAAATTGTATGCATTTATGTGCATACAAATTTGATGTAGATGCAACATGCTTTACGTAACATATCAGAGTTCGACGTACTTAGTTGCTAGTCAGTCGTTATTTCTTTTTACTTTTCTTCTTACTTTTAAGTTATTTTCCATTTATGACGGTACCTGTGTATCACACTAATCATTCACTTGCCTCACCTTCGATAAAAAATGTACACTACTTGTACGGAGTTTATGTCAAATTTTAACTGATAGTAAGGTAAATGAACGGTTGGTAAGATATAAGAATCGGCGGTTAATCCAGTATGATCTTTCTAATGATAATTAATACAGTTTTACACGACTCATAATTCCGATTGGTAGTTTTCGTTTGCGCAGAAAAGTACAGACCGGGTTCCGACGTGCAAACAATCTATATTGAACTCTATTCACAAGCGAAAATGGCATCGTGTTGTTTGCTATTTTTAGCTCTTTTCTGCTTACACTTTTAGTAAATTGTCTGACCTTTCTCGTGCTACGAAAATTGATCTACTGTGCAGGTACATCGGGAGGAATTATTAGTTGTGTAAAACTGTAATGCAGCTGTAATATACGCTTACTGTCATAGTTTATTATAATAATAATAATAACAGGGGCTTGTTATAATAATAATAATAATAATAATTACCTCCCATTATAGGGGAACGGACAGTATTCCCGCCACACTTGTCCAAGGTGGCTTGGCAGGTTTGATACATCGGCTATCTGTCCAGATAGCCGATGCAGGTAATATTAAAATAGTAAAATAATACATCACGATGTTTTCCTTCACCGTTGTCAGCATTTGGTAATTGTAACAATATGCAAGTTAGGTCAGAAAACTGCCTGAGTGGTGTATGCGTTCCGGCCAGGATTCGAACCCGCGTACCTTTGAGTATGGGACGCGTGCGCTAACCATTACACTACCCGACTTAATAGCTTGTTGTTACAAAAATATTATATATTTTAGAGTTGCCTCCCAATGTCGAGCTCTACTCAGAGTTGGTGCCGCTAGAAGGATCCAATCCGGTTATGTTAACCTCTTCGTATCGTGCGGTGCATAGACAAAAGAGCGATTACTTTGCACTACGGCGCCTCCACGGTTACACCTCTATGGCTAACAAACACCTTGATCTGTGGAAACAGGTCGATCATCCGAACATTGTGAAATTACAAGAGTATTTCACTACTACGGCATTTGGCGATCACTGTAAGTACAACGCTACAACTTTTTTTTTAAGCACATGCGGGGAGGGTCTTTCTTTCTTCTAAACTATATTCTTCTTGAAATGCTATCTATAAAACGGTTCACCTAAGTCCGTCGAAAACATATTGAACTGTCACCACTCTTAAAAATTGGGGAAACTGTAAAGAAAGATAAATTGCAAAAACGTTTTTAAAGTTCCTTCAGCCATTTTGGCCAAAACGAAACTTTGTATGTCACAATAATTTTATAGTCGTACTAGAATTATAAGAAGAAGAATACTAGACCTGAAATTCCCGCGGGATTCCCGAGATAAAAAATATCATTCATTCTATTACACTATATTTTATATCGAACAGTAAAAAAAACACATTGCAATTCGATTTTTTTTAATCTGGCTAATTTAAATAATTCCCAGAAATTTTCCTGTGGAGTTCCCAGGATAGAAAGTAGCGCAGAGTTTAAGTCTAAGAATTAGCTGTCGATCAACGGAAACCGCATCGAAATCGGCCTAGTAGTTTTTACGTGAATCCCGAACAAACAGACAAACCGACAAGAAATTAAAAAAAAACTACATCATGTTCTCCGTCGTTTATATAGTCTATTCCAGTACTGTTTTTTAAACAGATTTAATTTATACACACGGCATGTTTAAAATTTTATAATATTACTAGCTGATGCCCGCGACTTCGTCCGCATGGTGCAGTTTTGTTAACTATCCCACGGGAACTCTTTAATTTTTCGGGATCAAAAGTATCCTACATGTTGACCAGGGATATAAGCTACCACCATACAAAATTTAATTTAAATCGGTCCAGTCGTTTCGAAGACTAGCCGGTACAAACAGACAGACAAACAGTGAAACAAAAAATTTAAAAAATTCAAAATTAGTTCTATTTCATTTCTTACGTCCCCATGACTCGGTTTTTAGCATTTTCATTTTCATGGTACAGAAATTCGACCTCTACAGTTTTATTATATGTATGTATAGATAGATGTAATTTATATGGCGCTACACAATTTAGTGGCGAAATTGCGAATAAAGATTAGGTGTGGCCATCATTCATGTATGTCTCAATAGGATTGTAATTTCTGTGTATATTCTCGTGCTAGTATCGTCAGTCAGATTTGAAAACAGATTTTGAAGAATCATATCGATGTTTCTTAACGCCTCTTTGTTTTTAACTCTATAGTTGGCGAAACATTTGCGTTCAAGTCGTGAAATTTATGCCCGCCTCATCTAACTTTTACACTAGGAGGTGGAATTAGAAAATATTTTTTTTTTGTTAACCTTTAATAGTATTATCCCTGATAATTCTTTTAAACAATATTCGTTGACTAGTTTTTGTGATATATAGTAATTTCGGTCGGATATTCTTTTATAGTTCCGTAGCGATATACAGAAAACAGAACACATTTGCCAACCTCTAAGGAGGCCTTCGTTATGCGCCAAATACCTTTTTAAAGTGAAACTTCTATATACACGGGGTTATTAGGATTGTTTCTGTCACGAAAAAGCGTTCCGGCCGCGTGGAGAGGCGGCTTAATTTTAGAGTAGACTGGATATTTTTATGTTTCCGGGTCGAATTCAGATTTTTTTGTTTAATTAAATAAAATATGTTTAAATAAAAAATGTATTTATTAAAATGTACCTAACCTAACCAAATCATAATTTGCATTAAACCTTCCAAAAATCGAGATGTGTGCTGGGACACATAGTATAAGTGAAACTTCAACGGACAAGTGGAAAAACGAATGGCAACTGACGAGTGGCAAAACGCAACAAAATTTTAACTTGAAGTTTTACGGGCAGATTGTTAATGTACTTGTTCAATTTGAAAACCTGCCCGTAAAACTTCAAGTTAAAATTTTGTTACGTTTTGTTACTTGTCCGTTGCCATTCCTTTTACCACTTATCCGTTGCCATTCGTTTTTCCACTTGTCCGTTGCGATTCCTTTTACCACTTATCCGTTGCCATTCGTTTTTCCACTTGTCCGTTGCGATTCCTTTTACCAATTATCCGTTGCCATTCGTTTTTCCACTTGTCCGTTGCTATTCCTTTTACCAATTATCCGTTGCCATTCGTTTTTCCACTTGTCCGTTGCGATTCCTTTTACCAATTATCCGTTGCCATTCGTTTTTCCACTTGTCCGTTGCGATTCCTTTTACCAATTATCCGTTGCCATTCGTTTTTCCACTTGTCCGTTGCGATTCCTTTTACCAATTATCCGTTGCCATTCGTTTTTCCACTTGTCCGTTGCGATTCCTTTTACCACTTATCCGTTGCCATTCGTTTTTCCACTTGTCCGTTGCGATTCCTTTTACCACTTATCCGTTGCCATTCGTTTTTCCACTTGTCCGTTGCGATTCCTTTTACGACTTATCCGTTGCCATTCGTTTTTCCACTTGTCCGTTGCGATTCCTTTTACCACTTATCCGTTGCCATTCGTTTTTCCACTTGTCCGTTACGATTCCTTTTACCACTTATCCGTTGCCATTCGTTTTTCCACTTGTCCGTTGCGATTCCTTTTACCACTTATCCGTTGTCATTCGTTTTTCCACTTGTCGTTGCGATTCCTTTTACCACTTATCCGTTGCCATTCGTTTTATGCACTTGTCCGTTTTTTTATACAGGGGAAATCCGTTTGAGGACCATAAGCCGTGCGAGGGGGAAAGGTCGCGGCCCGTGTGTGGGATTCGTAAGGTCGGGGTGGCACTAGCACCTCACGTGTGAAGCGCTATTGCCACGCTGCAGTTAGGGATATCCACGAAAACCCCTGTCCGATCCTCTAGCGTCCTTCGTCCGGGCTGTGGGCTCGCTCGCGCAGTCACCTCCAGCCCAGACGGAGTGCGCCAACTACCTAGCACTTACCGAATTTTTAATTCATAGTATAAATAATTTTACCCCAGCTCTGATGTTGGTATACCAATACCATCCGGCATGTGTGAGCATGATGTCGAAATACTTGTCTAACGGCGGTGGGCAAGTCTGTGATGTTAACGGCGCATATCACGACCCATTCTCATCGGACCCAGACGCACCACGACCGTATACACATCAGGTAAGTAGCATCCATCTGTCTGTCTTTTTGGTAATAGTGTGTTCGAAATCTGTAAGAAAAGTGTAAAGTGCAAATTGTCTATAACAATTGAGTAGAACACCTGAAAATATTTTTTTCAATTATTATACCGTTTCCACGCGTTTATTTTACTTTTGATGTTTGCACTTACGTCAAGTTACATATCTCTTGACAGTAAAGCCCACATGAAACAAATTATATAATCGTTGTACTTTATTGTTGTGGGTGACGTAATAGTGATGTGATACAAAAGATTCTGTAAGTCATTTGTAACGCAGAGACTAGTGTGGCGACCGAGGGTAGAACTTTCTGGCAGCGTAAGCCGGTCTCAAGACTTTTAGAAAAAAGTAGAAGGTTTAGAGGGGAAAATAGATAATTAGATGTTTAGAAAGGGATAGACAGTAAATATAAGAATAACGAGAAGAAGATTGAAATTATGGGTTCCAGAAGATTCTTCCGGGTTATAAGCAACGTAAGGCGCGTCTACGGAATAGTTCAATTCAAAACAGTGAAGCGACAAGTGTGATACGAAAGAGTTGGAAGAGAGATTGCCAGGTAGTAGGACATTTTCCCGACTGGATGGCTACCACCCCTGGTCTAAAGTATATCGCCATAACAACCTTGAGTTGTGTTCCGCTATTAGTGACCAGGTTCCAGTCTCCCTTAAAAGAGCAGCAGCGCATTTGTAGCACCTTTGGTGTTGCAAATTTCTATAGGCGATGGTAACCGCTTTCCATCAAGTGGGCCGTTTGCATGTCTACTGCACTCCTGCAATAAAAAAAAATTGAAGACAGTGACGAGTTTAGTGAAAAATGTAGTGGGCATTTCAGTGAAGGAGGAGTGTAGTTTAATTTAAGAGATCCAGAAGCGAGCTACGCGCGGTATATACGGGGATGGGCACTGCAGTAGCAGGAGGTGACGACCCCCGCTCGCACGTAACACTATTAAACCATCGACACTATATGTAAATACATCGAAATATGTCGATTTGAAAATAAAAAATATTCTGCTGTAAAGAGAAATAGCACCGCAGTTATTATAAGTGTTTATAAAATGGCTTATTTAATATACTTAAAATATGTTCATTGAAATATGGGCATATTTATCACACGATATAGTATTTTAGCAGAAATGTATAGATAAGTTTAATTGATTAAAACTTATTTATAAATGAAGTCGATTTTTATAAATCGAGTCCATAACGCATTAGGCCATTATTAATTGGATTTTTATCGAGTTTTCTAAAGTAAAATAAATGCTTGGAAAGGGTATAAAAATAACTGGCTGACCCGGCAAACGTTGTTTTGCCATTTAAATTATTTCTAGTAATTTTAAGTAAGTTAAATTAATAAAGTACTAATATCGCTATTAAAAAATAGGGGTTGATCCTAGAAGGGTGAAAATTTGAAGTTGCATGTATTTTTCAATGCTTAATCATAATAAAACATAAATAAGAATTTTTGTCAAAAAAATAGAAAATATATAATCAGGGGTGGGTCACCCTTATCATTTATAGGTATGAAAAAATAGATGTTGGCCGATTCTCACACCTACCCGATATGCATACAAAATTTCATACAAATCACTTCAGCCGTTCCGGAGGAGTTTGGTAACAAACACCGCGACACGAGAATTTATATATTAAATATACCATAATACTGTTTCGATGTTAATTAATACGCATTTGACGCGTTATTGTTATGTCGTCATAACTTGCTATACTTGTACCAAATGTAGGAGGTTGCAACGTTTTGCAAATTGATAAATTTGAATTACTTAATTAGCGAGCTCACTTACAAAAATGTTGAGTTAGGTGCTCTTACACGGCCATTTTTATAAGCAATTATTTTTTGGCAAAAGTAATGGAGCAATTACTATAAAATGCTCCATATATTCTACATTTCTCAAGGTCGCCATGTAAGTTGCCGAATATCAGTCGATACCAATCGGTTTGGAAATTTTTAGACAATTTTCTTTCTATCTTGTTCGTACGTATAACGACGTCTCGTTTGCGCGAGATGAACAGGCCGGCCGGTGGAAGCGGAGGGTGCGAAGTTTTTTAAGATGCTCTATATTGCATGGTATTGTGTGGCCGTATCTCAGCAATAGCTTGCTACATATTGCCGTCGCCCTAAATTGCTTGATGTAGTCGTGGCGTCATACTTGACGAGAATTGACCTGGATTGAGCAATTTTAGTTGCCCGTGTAAGAGCACCTTGAAGCAGTTATCCTTTACGAACTTATTACTTAACAGGAATATTACTGTCTAAACTATGATCTGGGCTTATATCTCCAGTTTCATAAGTTAACAGCGTTCCCTGCAATTAATTATCGCATATTTTAACCCCATAGAAAAATGCGATGTTGCGCGCAGTGGCCAGTGGTGCCCTTCTGCCGGAAGCGGTTTTATGGAGTATATTGGTGCAGTTGACGGCCGCACTACGCGCCATACATACCGCTGGACTGGCATGCAGGTTATTTTATTTTTTCATTTATTTGGCCAGAAAATTTGTACGGCATAACGTAAAACCAGTCGCCTAACGGATCCACAATATACTACCCGTGCGCAGAAGGTTTGCCGATAGCCTCATGATGTCACGCGTCGATGGTCAGCAGGGTTGACAAAAAAGGTTACATAAATATTTGTTGCAATAAATTTATTATTGTATATACTTTAGTATATACAATAATAGTAAATAGTCATCGGCAAACCTTCTGCGCGGGGCTTATACACTGGGTGACTGTAAAAAAATGTGTCATCTTAAAAAATCGTTATACCAGAAACTCAGATTGTAAAAAATAAATCATGTTTATTGTCTTAGATGGTACAAAATGAGTTATAGCTCTGAAGTGCATACGATTTATCGGTTTTTCAATTAGTCGAAAAATCATCAAAGTATGTTATCAAAGTATCAAGTATGTCAAACAGCGGATGTATGGCAATGTTTTGCATTTGCGATTCCTTGACCTAATATTTAAATTTCAAAGGAAAGATACAGTATCGTTGCGACGTTGCTAAATTGCTTGAACAACGCAAGCATCGCAAATCAAGGTCATTCATAGCTAGGTATGTATACGTATACATTTTACACGCAACAACGTTAATACATAGAATATTTAAGATGATATTTTCACAATTTTTAACAAGTAATGAAATTCTTTTTATTATACTATAAGTGCACGATTTAAGCGTTCCTTATCATATGTTAATTTTAATAATAAAATTTGTCACAAGCATTCAATTTCATCTTATAAAGATACTAAGGTTTTCATGTGGTGGAGCTTAGTTTTAACCTTGTCTTATTTTGAGGGCAAGCATTCACACAGGTTACATTGCATTTATTTTTTAATCAGGTGCTACTTGCCTTCGGAAAATTTAATTCATTTTATCCCGGAAACGAACTCATTTCTCAGGACAGAAATGTATCCTATTGGACATAGAATTTTCTTGGTATTGAGACTTCATACTTAGCAGATTTCCGTAAAATCGGTAACAGTGGTTTTCCGTGAAAGCATCACAGAAAGATGTCAACAGGTTTACTTTCGCATTTATATTAATAGAGATTTTAAGTATAGATTATGCAGATATATAGAGCTTAAAGATAAAAACCACAACCAACTATAATGAGATATCTTTGTTTTCTAACTAATAGGAGTAGCATTGCCAATTGTTGATGGGCGTGTGTATCTATTGAAATTCTCAAATATCTTGTTTTACCAACATAATTATACTTCTTGCTTCTCAATCCGAAATTGAGTTAACGTTCACATTTTTTAGGACTTTGGATCCAACGAAGGTAATTGTAAATGGATGTCGTGTGCGTATTGCGTGGTGTGGTGGAGCTGATGCCTTATTGCAGAATACTAATGATGTGGCCCAGGTAAGGAGTTTCTTTTTTAGTGTGACAACACTTAAAGGTAAAGAGCATGATCTTACTTCAATGTCTGTTAGTCTTTCTGTATGGCATAGTTGATTATTTCAGAAACTACTAAGGCTAGTAAATTTGTTGCACTACAGTGAACTAGGCAACAGTTACACCACTATAATGACAGAAGCCATCAAATTACGATTTTTTTATTACAGACATCCAAATATTTTTGTTTGTAGGTAAACTGTGTACTTGATGTTAAGTGGCTACCGTAGCCCATGAACATCTGCAACACTAATAATAGATAACGCATCGGTTCGTGTTACCTACCTCGTTAAGAATTTATATATATATATCTGTTATCCATTAATATGAGAATTATTTTGTTTATACCCTAGTTTAATTTTGAGAGCAGGAAAGCAACAGGTTACATTGCATTACATTTTTATCTAGGCGCTATTCACACCTAAAAAGTTTGGATTTTATCCCAGAAATTATCCCGTTTTCTTGGATAAAAAGTATCCCGTGTCCATTCTCGATTTTGAAACTATATTTAAATTCCAAATCTGAGCAATATCTATACTGTGGTTTTTCCATGAAAGCATACCAGACAGACAGTTACTTTTGTATTTATGATATTAGTATGGTATAAATTCTATTTTTTAATACATACATCTACTTCTTTTTTATTACATTGGATAAGCCAATAGAGAACAAAAGACAGAGAGCCGTGTTTATCGAATTTGTCCACTTTTGTAGGCGCAACAAGACGACCTGACCGCGCTTGGCAGACTTGCTTTGGCACTTGCCTGTCGTACGATTCATTGCGATAATCTCGCAGCATCAATGGAGCTGGTCGCCAGGACTTATTCGGCTGATCTAAAAAACGTCATACTGTATGTGATTTTAAAATATTTTTACTTCGACTTATCTCGTTTATACTTCGGGTTCGGAATTCTGTTCAATTGTTCGCAAGGCCTTAAAAACAGTATATAAAAACCTGCCGTCATTTAAATAAAGCCTATATTTACTATTGTATATTTACTATTGTGGATAGTTGAAGCTTCACTAAAATATTATTTTAACTTTATCCAAAGTTTGAAAAAGTAGATCACTAAATATGTAGTATATTATATAGCGCATTTTATTTTATTTTTTACATTTTCTATTTATCTTCAAATATTCGAACATCTATCATGAAAGTTGAAAAAATTACGAATACGTAACTGAAATGCTACTAATAGTATTCCCGTAATACTAATATTAAGTAAATAGAAATGATATAGCCTCGTCATGTCACCATAACTTTTTATTATATCACAAATGCAAAAATAGATACGTAAAAAAATACTAAACTTCTTTAGTTGATAAGGAAAGATCACATTTATTATGTATAAATGTCAAAGTGCAAGAATTTACTGGTTATTACACAGTGTACATATCATTTATTCTAATTCTTTAAAGCCATGATAATACTAGCCTCTTATAAGTGGTTCACATATTATTGAACTTGTGATTAATTTAAATTTAAATTACATCACCTATAAATAGAATCTTAGCAAAGTTTAAGATACTCTTTCAAAAAATTCTGATTTTAGAGAACTGTAAGCCATTTATTATAAGTTATTTACCATCTGGAATTTTCAAAATACAAGAAGAAAATTTAAATATAATAATTAAAATAAATATAATTATACGAACGCTTTCTTTTAGAGCTGTTGTTAACAACAACAAGTGGTGGCTTATACATATTTTAATTACTTAACGTGTCTGTTAATTGTTTTACTCGATATGATTTAGAGGCATGTTTTAATGTCAGGATTTCACAGACTTTCGCCCCTGTTAAATATATTAAAAATTGTGCGTAAAACTCTCAAAACGTAATTCTAATTTCATGTTTTAATCGTTTTATTAGGTATTTGTTATCAGCAACGACCGCACGCCGCTCCGTGACTGATCTCATGCCGATGATCGGCGCAAGATTTTACACTCAGGTGATTTTTTTAAGACAAACGACTAGAGCTTGGACCTCTGGAATACTAGTTGCTTATCGTAATGAACAGTAGGTTCAAAGTTCATCTGGCTCGAAGGACCAAACAAATAAATTTCCCTAATTTCTCGTCCGGGGTAATTTTTGATTTTTGTTGAACCAGAGATCCTTAGAACATGGATGTACCCGGTTGAAAGAGAGGTACCCCTGCTTTCTTCTTCCACGTAAACTTTGGTTTAAAATACGTCAGGATCTTTCATATTATTCGTGATAAAGGCCTTGTAAATATCTTATTGCTGGTCTTAAACGTTCAAATTTCTTGTGTATCCCGCTTTTATGAACGGCTGAAAATAATCAAATATTATGACAATCATCGGTTCATCTTCAAAATTATAAAATTGGCATAAACAGAAATACCCAATACAGTGGTTATATCTTTGTTTGTTCTATGAATTATAAATCGTTTTCAAATTAATTCACAATGTTATAAAATCCTAAACAAGCCGTGTCTGTCTATACTGAAGCTATTTTAAAAAACTGGAATAGACTAAATAACGGCGGAGAAGACGATGCAATTTTTTTCGATATCTTGACTGTTTATCGGTTTTTTCAGGATTCACGTAAAAACTTTTGGGTTGATTTCGATGCGGTTTTTGCTGATCGACAGCAAATTCTTAGACTTAATCTGCGCTACTTTTTATCCTTAGAATCCCGCGGGAATTTTTCTGGGAATGTTTTAAAATGATCAAATTTTAAAACATCGAATTGCAATGTCATTGCAACACTGATTGGCAACAAATTTTATGTAACAAAATGTGTGAATGTTTTATCCCGGGAATCCCGCGGGAATTTCAAGTCAAGCGTGGGCGAAGTCGCGGACATATCTGAGTATATTAATATAGATTGTTACACAAACTTTTGTATAATGAAACAGGTGGAGGCATTAGAGAGGCGTGCAGACGTGTTTGAAGAACAATTGGCGCGTGAAATAGATAACGGGAGATTATTACGAATGCTCATTAAATTAGGGGCAGTCAACGAGCGTCCCGAGTAAGTATTTAGATTTTACAGCAATGTCACGAACCCACGCCTTTAGCGTTTGGTACGGGTGCGCTAGCACTAAATGTAGCCCCCGCTAGCCTATATTTCTAACTCAATCATGATCAATATTTCAGCCCTCAGACTGATGAATACGCGTGCGTCTATGGTTTTTAACCTATGCCTACGCGCTCCGCACTATTAACAAATTGTGAATGTATAAAACATGCTTTTTATAGGTCGGCTCTTCAACGTTTCTAATATGAATAATGTAACAAACAGAACGATGTTTAGATGGAAATTTATGGTATTAGAAAGCTGTGCTGTTTTTCCAATATATAAAGTTGTCTAATAGACAAAAATACTTTATATTTTATTATGTACTAGCGGTTCCGGCAGACGTTGTCCTGCCCTGAAAAAATAAAAATCTAGAACCTTATTCCGCCACCTACCGGATCTAAATCTCAATCTAAACCACCCCCGGACCCACGCAAACAGTTTTTTTTTACATCTCGGGTTACATTATTGAAGTTTTAGTAGGGATCCCTAATTTTTTTGCTAGTAATGAATATAGCCTAAATTAATCTGGGATAATGTAGTGTTCTAATGGTGAAAGAATTTTTGAAATCGGTCCAGTATTTTTTGATTTTATTTGTTACTGGTCTTTCCTCTTTATAATATTTGTATAGATTAGGAGATTTTTGATATAATAAAAAATAATCACGAACAAGCCGATACTAATACCGACAATATTAATGGCCTATTATTTGAATCATTCAAGCTATTTTAAGGGCAGAAACGGTATATGTTCTTGACTCAAGCGAATTGTCAGGTTTCCAAAAGAAAGTAATTTCATCTTAGATACTTAGTCTCACACGATGTTTTCGTTCTTTGTTATTGTATAATAATTCGAATCTCATGACTGGATGGAAATTTGAGGGATTTTGGAATTCTTTTGACTAAATAACTTTAAGGTCTCCCTCCATGCCAGTGTCATCTTAATAAACATTGTCCTATATCATTCACCACCATGATCTCAGCATACTTTTAGATGTTCAAGTAATGTCATTTCTCTTCATAGCAGTATTTTTTTACACAAACTCCTACAATGTTTTTCGTTAGCGGTAATTTAACCCAGTTTTGCAAATATATGAAGTAAATTAATCAACCCCGAATATTTTTTGAACTGCAAAGCTCTAAATAAATTCCACAGATTAAATCTGGACACTACGTGGTCTGAAACTGGGGATCGTTATATGCTGAAGTTATTCCGTGACTATTTATTTCATTCGGTTACTGAAGACGGCACACCATGGCTCGATCAGGCGCACCTAACTTACTGCCTTAACCAACTCGATGGTGGAACCAATACAAGAGTAAGTTTATTGAAAAATATGTGTGATCTAATAATATATGTATGTGTAAATGAGAAAGTGGCGTTATTCACAGAAGGAACTATTTTTTTTATGCTTTGAAATTTATTTATTTATTATTATTGTTAAAATTAAATATGTATTTCAATTTACGCGGATATTAATGTAGAATACTTTTACAGTAAACCCGAAACTTAAATATGCCACTTGAGAATTCAGGTCCATTCAAATGTTAACGCCTAATAATTCGTAGTTTATGTCAAGTTTGGACCAATAAAAACTCAAATGAATGGATAGTAAAATATAGAAAATTTTGAGAGACAGAGAGAGGGACATAACACTTTACTGTTCACCATTACAGAGAACAGAAAAACTTATAGCCAAAAAATATTCTAAATGTGCACAACGAGCGGTCTTAACGCTAAGAAGCAATCTCTTCCAGACAACCCATCCGGTCAAATAAGGTGCACAAAATTTTGTGCACCTTATTATTGTGTTTTGTGCAATGTCATGTACCAATTTCAAGTAGCATAATATGCCTATTTTATTGTTAGTCGTTTTATGTTTTTTATTGTGCATGCATGTGTTTGTGCATGAACACAATTACCAGATTTATTTGTCTTGCCATCATACTGTTTAAACTCTCTTTTTATTGCGAAGCTGGCCAAACAGGGGCCCAATTCTAGTGTTTCAATATCTAGGCGTTGCGAAGATGACACACATAGTGCGATCCCATTGGGATAGTGTAAAAAATTCGTATTCTACTAAGTCCACAATATGCTCTTGATATCGTCACGCAGACTATAATAGTAGAAAAAGAAATAATATTACCATCAGCAGAAATGGCGTTAGTCGAAATGAATATTAAAAAAGTACCAAAATTGTAAACATGCTCATAAATATTTATAAAGTTAGAATGGTTTACCGGAATCAGGCAAATCTACGATTGAAAGAATAATATCAGGCGATATTGGCGAGATAATAATAGCAAATTTGGGGCCGCAGGTAGACGGCCCAGCTCATGGCAAATGGTTATTAGCTTTTACTAGACTGACTGACTAGCCTTTAGAATGGGATGAGAGATGAGATAGAAGGGTCCGACAGGAGAACTAGGATAGAAGAGACGGGATATGGGATTGCGATAGGGAAAGTTGGGTAAAGGGAAGAGTAAGTACCGTCGAGATGAGGGCGTGGAGTGTTCGGAGGCGAGTTACAAACCGCCCCACGCCGGAGTCGACATTGAAGATGCCGGGGGACAATAGCGGTCCTCCGGTAGTGGAAGTGGCCTTGCGAGGCTCACGCCTGACAGGGCTACAGAGAGGCTAGGTCATATGCCCGTAGCCCTGGAATAACGCGCAGGACGGAACACCCAGGGGTTTTAGTGGGTATCCCTAACTGGGGAGTGGCAATAGCATGGCACCAGTTCTGACTGGGCATGCTAGTGCCACCCGACCTGGCGAACCCCACACACGGATCGCGAACTATCCCCCCAAGGTTCTGCCCTTGTCGCGGCCTATGGTCCTCAATCGGATTTTCCCTGGCTAAAAAAAAAGGGGAGCGGAAAGTGGGCCATCGGAATCACGAAACACAAGTAGATCAAGGCTCACCTTTTCACGCCGATATTTTGTAAGGCCGTGGTATCACACTGATGGCGCCGGCCAAAATAGTGGCTCCACCACGTCGATTATAATTTCTAAAAATTGACTTTATAATCTTCATTATACATATTTTCAGGTGGAGCTGATGTCCCGTGACGAACAAAGCGTGTTGGTGGTATCATATGCAGAGCTCAAGCATTGCCTCGATCAGGCATTCGAAGAAGTAATGCAATGCACAAGGAATAGGCCTTAATTAATATAAATAACAGCAATAAAAGAAACCATTAATGGCAACTACGTCTAAACATTGCAATAATTTTAGTGATATAACTGTTTTATTATTAGGTAAGCGCGGTCAAAAATTTTAATATTGAAAATGTTGTTTTAGGAAGAAATACTATTTTTAAGCTCCAGATGTTATTCTTGTATGCCTCAAATGTTATACCTATTTAACATTTTTTAAAACACAACAGTTCTTTAAGTTTTTACTATGGTCGATATGTATTATATACATTGAAATTCAATGTAGACCTGTTTAGGATTCTACACAAAGTCACTTGAGAGTAAATTCATAAATTAACGGAAACTCTTTAGACATAAAGTTTGGAAACCTGGTAATCATACCAACATTTGGGGCATCCTTTACGAGTTTATATTTGCGATAAATAATCGATACGATCGATAGATCGCATTATCGATTACTTATCGAATACGTTGAGACACTTAATCGAATATTTTTATTCGATACCCGCGCTTACCAAAATCGCTGCAAGACGGACTGACTTGGATTTTACAAGTACTTTATAATGTAAGATAAAATATACTTCTTAATGCAGTATTTTTCAAAATAGATATATCGAGATGATTTTCGTTATATTAAACACTATAATATAATTTTACTACGTTTATTTTATACATTTGTCTTCAGTTTAATTGGGCAGTCAACGAATGAATCATTCGCTATTTACTAATTAAGCAAACTATATATTGCTTAATATAGAACAGGTTGAATGAAAAAGGATTTTCCAATTTATCTATAGATTCAAAAGCAATATTGAGCCATAATTCCCTTACACAGTTATTGTTAACAAGCCTCACTAGAAAATAGTTAAAGCCGGGTGCACACGGTTAGAGTAAAATCTGCTGGAGTAAACAATTCAATGAATTGGCTTACTCTACTATTCTTAGTGCAGTAAATGTTTATTTAGTTAGTATAATATAATTATCGTTAAAGAAGAAAACAACACGTGCTCACACAAGTCTGGATAAGTTTAATACTCAAAATTTCGTCCTAATGTTTGTACAAATTATTGTTTTAAATAGTAATTATTAGCAGTAACTTCGTGTAATCATTGCAATAAAAATAGTGATATATCTGTTTCCATACTGCTATATAATTTACTTTCCTGGTGTAAAGTCGGTTGATAGATTCAATTAGCTTACTGTTTTACTAATTCTCACTATTCTACTAATATTTATACAAGTATTGTCTTTATGTCATTTTATATTTTGTTAATAGTCTCCTTTAAGTTATTCCACGAATAACTTGCATAGGAGTATTATTTTATAAAACGTCTTACTCAACTAATTGAATCATACATAAGTCGATTGAGGAACTAGTAGAGTGGACATGTAGCTTGTAATTGTTTGTCCGTGGTTATAATGTTCCTTTTTTTACCAATGTTTCATATTACATGTACCAGGTGGTAGTAAATTTGGTATGAAACAGAGGTAAAATATAGATATAGATGGTAAAAAATGGATAGGTAAGGTACCTACATCGATAGAGTTAGTGACGTGGTATTATGAGTATGTGACACTAATGTCGATTACTCTTGTCTGTGTACACCTGACCTATAAACACTTTCTGAATTCGCCTTAATTTTTTTACCGCCTATGAAGATTAGAAACAAAAATGTTAATCTGTGCATAGCTAATAGTCACTGCTTGTCAAGGGCAAGTGAAAAATATGGCTAGTAAATAATATTTTAAGAAAATATCTATATATCTGTGGAGAATCCGTTTTCATGGCAGTAAAAGGCCTTGTAGTTATTTCTTTGTTAATGTGATATTCGGCGGACGCCCAACCCTGCCCTGCTAGAAATTGACAACATAATACCCCTTTTTGTAAAATGTTTTTATGTATAAACGCTTGTTGAAGCCTTTTTAGATTTGGCAATAAGAGTAATTGTGATTTATTGTGTGGTCACGTTGAAATATAAAAGGAATTTTCCGCTATGTCACTATTTAAATTGATTAATGATTGTTATTTACAAATATTGTAAGATAAATTAGAGCAATAAATTTTTAAATGTATTACAGCGAGTCGTGACTTGGAAATTTGATAAGTAAAGAATTTTTCACAAACCATTCATACATATGTATGTGACGGGTGAACTTAGAGTGATATCAAGAATAACATTTCTGTATTATTTATATGTTTTTATTTATTTATTATTCAATATACAACAATAGGGTTTAAGTACATTTTAAAATATTGTATTTGGTCAGGGAACACGATAACTCACAATGGGAATCTTAAGAGCCTACCTACATCGCGTTCTATTAGTAGCTCACAACGCCCAAAATGCTCCGTTAGCCGTTCCACAAGGCGACCGCGGTCGTTGTGGTCGTATCGAAGACATCACTAATGACGTCATCACTTTCGAACACACAACGCTTACAACGACCCATGTCAAGATGTGGGTCGAATAACCGTTCCACTTGGGTTTACAATTATAACGCCGGCAATTAAGTGGAACGGGAAAAATGGCGGTCGTGAACTTGGTCGTTGTGAGTCTCTAATGGGACGTAGGCCTAAATGTAGTTCGCTATCTCACTCACGCATTACCATATTTAAAAAATGTATAAATTCTCCGAAATTACTTACGAGAAATCCGTATCACACAAAAATTACCAAAAAAATTAGAATGTTTCACAAAAAAATCATTATGATTTCGTATACATTTCTGTATATAAAAAGTGTGATTCCTGTAAAAATATCTTTTCTATGTATGAAATCTTGTCTGAATTTAAATTATTTTATTGTGAAACGTTCGTAATTTTTTTATAAAGTTTTGTGTAATACGCATTTGTCGTATGTAAATTCTATGATTTTATATCTTTAAAAATGTGGTAATGCGTGAGCGAGAGCGCGAACTCCATTTAGGTAGATCCTTAATTCCTATTAAGAAATCTTTTTGTCGAGACAAATAGTGATTCCCTCTGCGTCTCCAACCATGAAGGTAATTTAACTTAGAGATTGTATAAAACATAATATTTATATTTCAATATTACTGTGTTTCATGATATATAACGTACAAATCTTCTATGAGGATCTTATTAGGAAATAGTTCAACGCCTTAAAAAAACATCGCAACGTCTCACACGTCCCCATTTCATTTGAGTGTAGCTTAAATATTTCTTACAATATAGGTAATATCTTAAATTTTATTAGCGGTGACTTTAGATAACACCCAAGTCCTTTAATAAGAAATATTTTTATAGGCCCGTTTTCCATACTAGTTTGGCGTTCTTGAAAGTTACACGGTCTTAGTCGTAGCTGGTTAGAGAGCAGTCAAGAAAGAGAGATAAGAAACTCGGATGACATCGATGTACAATAACCGAGAAACGCGATCTCATTATTTAAAATAAACGAAAGCCGAACGAACGCGTGTTAGCCGTCAGTGTTTGCGCAATACGAGTGAAATCGATATTTTTTATATTGTACTGGTTTTTGAAACGATTAAAAACGCAGCATCACCGTAATTAAGCTTTAAGTGTCCAATTATAGTTTAGCACTTTATCGATTCGTCATGTTCGGACGATGAAATGGTAGAACTGAACTGTTATAAATATGACGTCCATAAGTTTTTCCGATTTTATTTCACTTGCGTCGTCTTACTTTGGCAGAATAGTACAAGAGTTTTACATTATTATATTCGCATATCGCAATTGAATTATTTGTATATTATTATATAAAAAAAATAGTTGAACCCTTGTTTTTCCGTCTGCAACTATGCCGTTAATAGCCGCCTGAACAAAAGCCACAAACATTCCAAACTAACAACAAACGATCAATATTGGCCCCAGATTGGATGGGGGCAGCAGCCACGGCGCCAACGGTGGAATAGCCGTATGTTTGCCGTCTCTATATAATAGTTATAAGTCGAAGAACGTTACTCGTACGCGATTCATTTTATTTATTGTTCTTATTGGGGGTGTCATGCTTTTTGTGACCTTACGTCGGTAATTGTCGGTACGCGCAAAATTTAAATGTACCTCGAGAGAAGTTAGCTCTGTGAGTGCGCAGGCCCTGTCCAGCAAGGTTTGGAAACGGTTTAAATCTAACCCGTTATAATCAGTTTAACTTAACTATTGAGGTGTAAACCCCAAAAAAGAGTGTTATATAAACCTGAATTAACCGGTTTATTCCCCTAGAGTTAATTTCTCGTTCTATCTCTCTCGCACATGTGTTTGTGTGCAACTGAAAACTTGCTGTATAACATAGCTGCACTTTAAAGGTGTGAAATCGTACAAAACCGGTTAGTACAACAAAACTTATTTAAGGAACTTGTTACAAAGATTGAGGTTAAAGTTAGATAAAAACCGAAAAGTTCCTATGTACTTTGACTGCAACCGGTTCGACGGTATTTTCCGTTTTCCAAGCCTTGCTGTCATGTCAATATTTATTACACCTGACAGTGTAAAGTGCGAAAGAGATGCACTGCGAATCCAGTTAGCGGCCGAGTGAGAGCGGTATACGTAATGCTGTACGAACCTTGTTGTGCGCAGTGACTCGTACGAATTTCAAGGAGGCATTTCGGTTTTGCTCGTACTTATACATGATAGATTCGGATATTGGTAGAGGCTGTACAATCGAGAATGTGCCGCCTGTTTGTAGTGTCCTTATGGACTCTATACGCACAAGATGATTATTAAAAGTTCATTCGCGTATTGCTAGTGAAATGCCCATCGGAGTGATACTCTTGCGTTTGAACTTTGTCCGCTATCAATTAATGCATTACGTAGATCTGAATTTGTAAGCCAAATAAACACCACGTAACCGGTACAGATTATAACCTAACTATTTCGTGAGTAATAAAAATAAAACAAAATAAATAAATATTGTATTTGTTAATGAACATATCACTAATTGGGGGGAGGTAGTAAAGTAAACAGGAGTAATAAGTTGATGCGCAGTCGTGTGCCTGTTGAAAGGATAAGCAATACTAATTTTTAAAACGATGACTGTTTTAAAGTTCGTCTTTAATCAACAATATACTTCGAATACAATAAAAAATATAGTCCAGTTTCAGTGGTGTTGAATTTATTTGATTCACGCAGTTATTTCTAAAAATGGATTCTAATAAATTTGTTTTCCAACTATTTATCATTTTTATTGGTAATAACTTTTTACGTTATATGAAGGGTCTAAAAACGTCTGTTTAAAATTCAAATCAATTCAAAATTGTTATTCGTGTACAAAACTTTTTAAATAAATAAAGACGCGCTTTTTGTTTTAAACCCGTCATATACACTTGAATTGTTTTAATTTAGTTTGGCATAAACTGTAAACAATGCTTATGATTTTATAAATTTGAAACAATTAAATGAAATGTTAAAATAATTCAAATTATTTATACTTGTGACATTATTTGCAAATTCCGATCTATGTAGAAATGATTAGAATCTGAGATGGAAATACTTATTTTGAGATATTTAAGTGTTTATTTTTTTTAATAAAGAATACAATCACAAAATTTTGTTTGTTTTTTTCTAATAGTAGAATTGAGATTGATGTGGAGATACGAATAAGGAAACAATGAGCCACCTGCTAGTACATCTAGGCCACAATATTTCTGTATAAAACAGAATGCCGGTCTAGAAGTAGATGGGAAGGAGATGGGTACGCTTTTATACAATTTTGGGCCCAGATTATAAAGAGTTGACACAGTGGCGTAGCTAGCATGGGTGGCACCCGGGGTGGATATTGTAAGTGACACCCTAAACTCAATCAAAACGGTTAAAATAAAAAAGAAAAATAATAATAATTTACGTTTTATTAAAATACGAGTGTTACAAATAATTTTTAAATATGTGAAAGAAATTTAAGTTAATAAAAAATTAAAATTTCTTCCTTCTAACTTTAACACTTGCAAACTCCAAAATCACGCCATCGAAATTTATATTTTGTGTTTCGTATTCTATCGTTAAAATACCAAGATTGTTTAATCTAGTTTTAGTCATCGTAGACCGCAAGTAATTTTTAATTAATTTCAATTTGCTGAAACTATAACTGATGTTCACGATCGGGTGTCACCCCTAAGCGTGACACACGGTGCCCCCGGCTGCGCCGCTGAGTTGATAGTGATTTTATGATTTCTTTTTATTGTTTATTTGTTGTATTAATTAATCGTGTGATGTAATTGTTTTCATATTATTAATTATCGAAATACCTTCACATAAATCGATTATGATAAGCCATAACTTATTTGTGACATTATAAGATTTCTCGTCTTCTAAATAGAATTTAAGGTTGATGATTTCCATTTTGTCATAGAAACATATAATGCCTTTTTTAAGCCATGTCTTTGGGCCAAAAGTCCCCGTCTCCTTTCCCGCTTTACAAATGAGTTCTCGGGTAATTACAGTCTATGGACCCTAAAAAATAACGCGAATGAGAATATTATCGCGCTGCTTTACCATTATTTTGCAGCGGTTGTTAACTAATTTCATAATTAAAACGGTAAAACTAAAGGTATCTAGAGTCTTGGTAGCGTAATCGCTAGCGCACGCGACCCACGCTGAGGGCGCGGGTTGGAATCCTGGCCGGAGCGCATACACCACATAGGTAATTTTCTGACCTAATTGTATATTACATTGTATATTGGTATTGGTACAATTACCACGTGCTCGAAGAAAGCATCGTGATGAAACCTGTACATCTCGATAACCGATGTGTCAAACCTACCAATCTGCCTTGGACAAGCGTTACGTGTATACTGTCGGTTCCCCTATAGTGGGAGTTACGAGCCCAGCAGTAGGACATTATGAGCTGTTATAAAATAAGCATTCGTTGGTTGCCTTATTTCTGTGGCACGCCACTGGTTGTTTTTCTGCGGCAGGCCAACGAATATATATATTAACATGTTCACTGTGAAACTGGGTGTAAGTCGCCCCGAACGTGTACCACTTGGGGTGCAAAACAACAAAAGTAGTCCCTCGCGATGGAAGAGGCCTGTGCGTGAGGCGCACGCCTACCAGGGCACGCGGAGTTGGGAATCCCGCTATCCCGTCGCCCTGGCATAAAGCGCAGGACGGAACACCCAGGGGTTTTAGTGGGTATCATCTCTAACTGGGGGTGGCAATAGCGTGGCACCAGTTCTGACTGGGCGCGCTAGTGCCACCCCCGATCTGGCGAATCCCACACACGGGTCGCGTATTATCCCCCCAGCTTCTGTGCGGCTAAGGAAAACATGACTTCTTTGTGGTGTGGAGGGCGTAACGTGAATTTGGTTCAGTGTAGAAAAAAAAATATATATATATATATACCTAGGATCCGACTCTAGCGACTCCTACCGATTCCAATTGTGACTAAACCATCCGGGACCCACTCAAATATACTACACATAAAATGTCATCAAAATCGGTAATGTCAACCTCAAGTTATACGCGTACATACATACCATTTTATTTATATATATTAGATTTATATTGATTAAGGTTCACATACTATTAATCAAAGAAAGGGTGGGACTTCAAGTATGACCCCATCTATTTGATGCTTATAGTCGTGTAAGGTAGACACATGGCTGACCTTAACCATTTAGGCGCCCTTTTATATCCCTACTAATATTACGAACGTGAAAGTTTGTGAGGATGTATGTTTGTCACTCTCCCACGTATAAAGTACTGAAGGATTTTGTTTCTTTTGTGATTTTGATGAAACTTCACAGTAATATAACTTATACAAGTACGCCGTCGTCGGAAATAGTTACACATTTGCGGCGCTTGGGGTGGAAACTCTGGGTCCGTGGAGTCCTAACGCTCTAAAACTTTATCGAGATGTTGCCGAACGTATAGTAGACCTCTTACGCGACCAAAAGGCTGGCGTCTATTTTGGTCATAAGTATTGCTATTCAACGTGGTAACGCCGTCAGCCTTTTGGGAACGTTCCCGGTTTGGGACCAATATTTTATCTATAACTATGCCCTCCTTTTTTTTATTTAGTTCTAGTTTTTAATTTTAGGTATATTTTTCATACTGTAGTTTAGTTTTAATACATATAACTTATATCTAAAATTATTTTAATCTCTAAATAAAGACTTCTACATCAGAAATTAAGCGCGTGCGAAGCCCTGTGAGGTCCCGGCGACTGTATGGACCCGGCATTACGCCGGCACTAGATAGGCACTTACATTTTTCACAAAATAGATACTATAATAAATACAAAAAGAGATAATAAATCCGTTCTTAATTGATTTCTGTTCCTGCTATATTTTCAAATCAGTTTTGAAGTATATTAATATTTAACGAAAAATAATAGGAGGCAAAATGGTAAATTGTATTAGTATGTTCGGGCTGTTATGTTATAATTATTAGCTGCGGCCAAATGCGTCTTAGTTATAGCGTTAAAAATAACGCCGGGGCGCCGTCAATGAATAGTTACATTAGTGCATATACATACGTTATATGTCAATTTTTAACGTCATTAACAATTATTAACAGTATCGCATCACAAATAACTCAATAAAACCATCGCTACATCTGCATAAAACGGTCAATAACTATAAAATTATCCCAGATGAAGCAGTAGCATATTAAAAAAAACTTAAGTTTTGAAGGGATGTCTTTGCAGAATTCACATTCGGAAAAGTTTACCTATCGCAATAATTAAACTTACTATAATTATAATACAAATAAAAGTGATATGATTTAATTTTATTAAAGTTGAACAGTTTTTATATAGTCAAAATTTAGGCAATGTATCATTTTTTTAAAAACATGTCCAAATAGCCATAAAGCACTTTACATAAATATTCAAATCTAAAACCTAAAATGTTAGGATGTTCTCTCCTTGTGTATATATTATTCAAAGAAGGTTATAAATTATTTATAACAAATTCTAATAAGGCTTTATGACCTAAGTTCGGTGACTACCATATTGACCAATTTTAAAACAACATTTATAAAAAAAACATTAACAATCCTATATTGATGTCAGCTGTCAATCTTGTCACAACCGGGGTGTCTAGATTAGGGTTGCCTCATTATGGGTTACATTATTTATTTGAGAATTTTAAAGACGACTTCAAGGTTAACACTTCGGGGTTCAGTAAATGTTTTATTACCCGAGCTTTTTTACAAATACCATAAAATGTTCAAAATATTACTAAGTGGCTAACAAAATTTAACTCCATGATGACTACATAAAAATCATAATGCTATTGATGATATGTCGTTTTTGGTATATTGTTTATTGGTTTTATTTTCTTTATTTCAATGTAAATGATAATAAACGGGATTGTTTAAAATAAAATAATGAACACTTATTGTCACATAAATTCACAGTTCACAGTTTCAAATTCACAGTTTGAAGAATAGTGTAATTAACTTTCTAATGAGGCCAGAAGGAGGCAAAATGGCTGATTCTTTTCCCCTCTAAATTAGGCGGTCTCCGAAAAACATAGCCTTACCAGCGTAAGCTACTATCATCCATCGCGACAATTTAAGCACATTACAAAAAAAAAATGCACATACATGAAAAAATATTCGAAATTTTCTTGGCTGAAAATGGAATAACCAGGTTGTAGGTTTTTTTTTTTTGTTGGGCAAGATACCAATATTGTAATTATCATACGTACATAGGTTCTCGAAAATTTTAAGTGGAAACCCTGTTTCAATGCCAAATGTCAAATAAACAAAATAATTCATTTGTCTATGTAGTCGAAACTTGTATGTGTTTTAAATAAATTGAGCTTAGTTACTATTATATCAAACGTGTTGAATGGCAATTTTTTTAAACAATTTATCTATACTTCGAGTTATATTCCATGGTAGAGCGCTCTTTTGCCTCAGTTTAGTCACAACCAGCGACTGAATCGGAAGTGCGATGAGTACGGTCTCGTACAGTGAAGGCACCGGCAGGCTCATTCATGAGGCCGACCAGCTCATATCTCAGATAGAGCGGGGCACTATCCTGCTAAAGTTTTATCCTCGCAAGAGACCGGAGAAACGGATACTTTCAGTCCGCCGCGAAACCCACCAGATCATATGGTCTAGAATAGTCAGCACATCGCATAGACATTCGTATGAGGGCTCTTTGGACATCCGCGATATAAAAGAGGTCAGAGTTGGCAAGTCTTCCAAGGAATTTGAGCGCTGGCCCGAGGACACCAAGAGATTTGAGAACTCCAAATGCTTCTCTATTTTCTACGGCGCTGAGTTCAAATTACGATCAGCGTCTTTCGCAGGTATACTTATTAATGTTTATAAACAATTCTAAAATTGTACTAATGAATTTAAACCATAAAATATTTGCCGTTTGTTTTGGAAGATTTAAGCCAATTAACTCGCATGTGCAATTGTACATGTTAAATTTAATTTTGTTCTAGCGACTACGGACAAGGATTGTGAATTTTGGATTAAGGGAGTGACAGTCCTTATGGAGGAGGCCAAAAATGCCTCGTACCCATTACAGATTGAGAGATGGCTGAGAAAGGAGTTTTATGCTATTGATAACTCACATGAGAAGTAATATTTTTAAATACTTTTAATGTTGTTATTATTTTTCTTTATCATATTAGGGGTAATTGCTGTCCTTAATTTAAATTAAAAAAAGGTTTCAAAGTTACTCAAATATCGGTTTTAAATATTTAAATATCTGAATAGGAAAATATTTATGGTATTCTGTTTTTATTTAATTTATTTTTCAGTTTACTTACGGGTTATTTAACTGTTTGCCTTGTTTCTCTTTTGCGTAATGATTAGAATGATACACTGCTAGTGAAAGTGTAAAACAAATACAAAAAATAATTCTTGATATTTAGATTATCACAGTTACTTGACCTTTCACTTTGAAGTTTATAAACATTTATTCTATTTCAGAGTATTTTTATACTCTTTATATTGTTAAAGATATTTTATTATATTTTCTCCCAATGTTCATTAAAGGGGACTATCATAATTTCATCACTACTAGGATGTTCCAATTCTTTATTTATCTTATATAATGGTTTTACATTTATACCATTATATATTCAGTACTGTTTTAATCTTATTTTATCATAATTTTTTTTTTTGTTATATGGCATGAATAATTTTAATAAAAAATAATAAAGATATACTTTGAAAAAACTGATATGAGTTTAGAGCATAGTTTATCTTTAAATAAAAAAGCATCTTTTCTAGATTTCAAGCCAGCTGAGGGTCTGGGGAAAACTAATAAATAAATTTTAAAATATTAGGAGTTTCACTCACCTAATCCTCAGATTTGAAGATTGTCTAACAGGTTAAAAGGAAGACTTATAGTTATTAATGATTATTATATTAATAAAAGCAGATTTACATTGCTTATGTGTTATAATCAGATCATGTCTCTGACCATAAACAAAGGACTAATAAAAATATAGAATCAGAATGCAATTATGATTATTTATTAGTAATCAGGCGAAACTTATAACTAAATGAACCTAAAAACCCAGGTAAAAAAATTTAGATCCCAATTGCAGTGTCACCTACTAGATCCAATTGTGAAACTAAACCATCCACGACCCGCTCAAACACACACAAAAAATTAATCAAAATCAGTCCAGCGGTTTAGGGAAAATTCAGTGATATACACATGTACAGAAAAATTATACAGACGAATTTTTAAATGAGCCTCTTTAGTTAAATCTGAAACTATAAGAAAGAGTGAAAAATATTCAAAGGAGTTTCAGAATTTTGATGAAAACTTAAGTGGTATCATTAGATTTTTTTTAAATTAATATGTGTGTGATGTGATCTGTCAATTACGGAAGAAGGTGGACTTCCAAACTGAGTTTATATTAAAATAATTTATGTTTTGATAATTTTTTGGGGTGGAGAAAAATCTAACAAATCAAAACCTTTCTTGAGTTATATTAATAGTGTAACTGACTCGACTTTGTTTTTTAAATGTAGATTTAATACATTAGTGATCTTTTATGCATTCTTCTCGGCATAGGCCTCTCTCAAACTACTCCATTTCTTTTCGCCCCTGTAAAATTTAGGTCACAATGTTCCTGATGTGTTTTACAGATTATCTTCCCATCTCTTGTATTGTATAAATTTTTCACCTTAAGACCAATGAAATATTTACATAATTTACAATTATAAAATTACATATAATCGAATACAATAACAGAAAACTTATTTGTATTGTATTATATCCATAGATCCCTCAAGACTATAAGTAGAATACTGAGCCCAGATCACCGTCTTCTATGGGTAAGGTGCCCAGAAGGCTGGCTATGTTTCCTTGTTGGATCGCCATACTGATCCGATTTTTTTTACATAATATTAATTAGTATCTATTGGTCTCATTTAAATGCTATTTATATATATTTTTATGCTATGCGATTTATTAAAATTTGTGCTAGTATAGCTTTTCCATCTTCGACCGCATCATCATGCGACATTAGGCGTGATCGTGGTCAAACGCGAACTTGTTTATCATAAAAAAGGGTATATAATAAACTCTATTTATTCTAGTTTTCTTTTTACAAAGACTTTGTATAAAAAGCTTTGCGAATATTGCTGTGCTTAATTTTGAAATGTATGCCGCGTGTTTATAGGATTTTTAAATATGCTTTGAAATGATCTAAGATTACAATAAAATATCTAGTGACATATCTTATTCTTTTTTTTGATTATATTTTTCTCAAAAAAGGGTCGAATCTAAAATATCAGATATAATTTAACCCTCTTGTTTTAATTTTTGAAGTGAAACTTCTTTAGAATCGTTGTGATTTGAAACTCGATGAAACGAAAATGCGACACTAGAAAAAGATAAACACATAAAAATATAGGACCAAGCCCGTGAGAGAATGAGATACGAGTTTTACACCATGCAGCACAGATTAGAGAGTCAATAAGATTGATGATTGAATATAGGTCCCATTTGAACCTAAATAAAACTGATAATAATATTTTTTAGACTAAAACAGTGAAAAATTTAAAGTGATACTTAAGAAGTTTATTTTGAATTATATTATGTTCACCGATGTAGGCTAGAAGTATTTATATTAATAAAAGTTAGAGAAGATTTATCAGTGAGTATATTCTCTGAAGTTTTAATCCTACTGTGTGTGTGTGAACTGCACACACATACATTTTTTTTAAATATAATTAAATATGTATTGACTTGAATGTTTAAACACCAAAGCTTTATATGGCGTTACTGGCGTGGGCTATATAAAGCAGGGTTTCTAAGTAAAAACTGCCTCCGCGGCGTTTTCTACTTTTACTATAGGGTTCGTTTTGTTATCAAATAAAAATAATTCACCCAAATTGTCAGTTTTATGTCTTAAGTATTTTTAGTTTTTTTGAAAAACCTATTTCTCTGTTTTTTTTTTCAATAGTAAAATTACAAATTAACTTTCGGCGAATTTTTAACCAATACTTGGGAGCAAAAGGGAATACAATAATATTTTTGTTGTAATTCCCGGATGAAAAGCCGATTTTTTTTAAATAAAATAAAACTAAAATATTTTATTGTCGAGTTTTTTAGTTTTTTTTCATAACCTTGTGTTTTAGCAAACTGATATTCTTTTGATATTTAACTCAAAACACACCTCTTTGAGACGACGTTAAAATAATAACTTTCTTTAAAAAAATATAAATTTTAAAAGTAATACATTATAAATTATATAATTTTTCTATATGGTTAAGAACAATTTTTTGGTGCTTATATAATAGATAGAAATTACTGATTCTAAAATCAAATCCCAATTCTGTAAATACCGTGTAATGCCTCAATTTGAATGTACTACCATTAAAACTTCTAACTAAATAATTGCTGCGGCTCATCGACCCAAAATGAGTCCTGGCCTTCGAAACGAGAATACTCCACTCATTTCTGTTCAGCGCTGTCTCTTGCCAATCATATGCTTGAAGCTCGCTCAGATCAGTCTCCACTACGTCACTCCAGCGATATCTGAGCCGACCACCTGGTCGCCGTCCCGTCGGTCTTCCCTGATAGGCTCTTTTCGTCGCGTGATCCTCCCCCATTCTATGTAACAAAACTATCCCCATATAAAAAGTAGAAAACGCCGCGGGGGCACTTTTTACCTAGAAACCCTTTGTATCTTAATTAGAAAGTATCATCACTGTTATCTACAGTACACATGGAATAAGATGTGATAAAAAAAATTGCTTTCAGTTACCTTTATTCAAGTAAACTTTAATTCCTTATGTGAAACTTTATTGTTAGTTTTTTTTTATTGTAAGAAATGGGATCATTTCGAAATTAAGTGTACAAAAGCATGGGGAAGCCTTTAATTAATATCTCAGATTAATGAATAAAACTATAGACGGTGCCTACGCGAACAAGTCTCGAATGAAGTGAAGCAATTATTAAAACCTTGTGTGCATAAACTTAAGTAGTGTATACACTTGGTTTGCTTCTGTGTGGTTAATAGTAATGTATCCACTGGAAACTATTCCACCTTCATTTGTACTACTTCAATTATTTAATACTAAGTTCTCGTAACACACCGCGGCGCGATCGGCTTCCTTTAGCCGGCTTCACTCTGAGAGCTCGGGGCTCTGTCTACCTATTTTGTTCGTTTGAGATTATTATATGTAAGGAGGAGTTACTAAATAAATGCACTAGGGCTGTCACTAAATATCCTATCCGTGCAGGAACGGACCTGTCGTATGAGGCGACAAAATAACCCACAACCAGGTAGTAGGGTATTTGCCCGACTGGATGGCTACCACCCCTGGATTTAAAGTAGTAGTTGTGTTTCGGCATTAGTGGCCAGGTCCCAGTCTCCCTTTAGAGAGCGACAGCACATTGGTAGCACCTTTATCCATAGGCGACGGTAACCGCCTTCCATTAGATGGGTCGTCTATCTCTCTGCTGAACTCGTGCAATAAAAAAAAATACAAATATGACTCAAAGCCACCTGATAAATTAGAATTCACTAGCACCACATTGCATGTCATTCATCCATTAAAACTATTAATGGAATAATTAACCAAAATATGTGCTATTTCAGAATAACTTTGAAGGAAGTAAAAGCGTTTTTACCAAAAATCAACTGTAAAATATCAACGAGTAAACTAAGAGATATATTTCAAGAGGTTGACACTAGCAAACGTGGCGAAATTGGGTTCGATGATTTCTCTCTGTTATATCAGAAACTTATATTTGATGAAAATGTAAGTGATTTGTTTCTTTTAACAGCGAGACAACAGACAAGAAGCATTTTTTGATCGATTTCTCAGCCCTTGTTACAGTAATTATACTTACTTTATAGCGGTGAAAAAAATATATGTTAATCTTGATCATATTTCTGAGGTAACCCATGTACTCAAAACGCATTTTCGATAAATTTTCTCGATAGAAAATAATTGCAAAGTAACATCTAAACGTGTTCTTCAATCTTGTGTATTGTTATTACTGTTAATCGTACATCGCTAAAATAAATAACAGTAACATATTATATTATAAGAATTATAATCATTATAGTTTTTTTATTCGGCTACTTAGAGAATTTGCAAGTAATTAATTATTTTATTATAAATGACTTCATAAATCACGCTTGCTGGCCCCAATGTATGGAATTGCCTCTTAACGGACCCATGGAGGAGGTTATAAATTCGTTATGTAAATTTCATATTTAATATTTTTTCGTTGGATTCAGTAGAGCTTCAAAAGGTCTCATATAAATTTTATTGCTAATGGACTTTGGGTTCGGAAGATATAGCAGAAAATGTATTAAAATCGGAGACATAAAATGTGAAATATTTGCGGTTTTTCAGCCATAACTTTTTTATTTCTGAACCGAATTTGATCATTCTTTTTGCGTTGGATTCGGAACAGCTTTAGGATAGTTTAAATTTAATTGTTATTGGAAACCACATACCTAATATAAAAGTGCAAAATAATAACTTTGTAGCAAAAGAGAAACCGACTTCAATAGTAACTAAAAAGCAAAGTTTTATAATAAAACTACGTTTTAACGGTTTTGAGCGCGATAATTTATTTAATTTTTATTATATCGACGTTTCGGCCACTTTTCAGTGGCCATGATCACGGAAGACAAAGATGTAAATGAGTATCGTAAGAGGAGCATAAAAACACGGGTAAAAGAACACATTGCTGACATGAAACACACAAGGTCTACAAAGTCTGCGATCAGTGAACACACGCTGGATAAACCCAACCACTACATCAGATTCGATAAACCAAAAATCCTTGCGAAAGAGAATGGTTTCATAGCCAGAATGATGCGCGAAGCTATTGAAATCAAAAATCACCCAAATTTAAATAGAGAAGATGGTTGGCAAGTACCACCTGTTTGGGATCCGATCATCAAAACTATTAAGACCCAAACCCCGCAAAAACCAACTGCCAGATCTCAAGACACTGTGAGCTATTTCTGCGTGCACCTGAACACAAACCAACTTGACTGATAACTTCTTTTATTTTTCCTTCCATCCATGTTAATATTATTTTAATTATTAGAGCTAGGCATGTTTGCTGAAAATTTTCTTGCGCAGCTTTTTCTCTTCAAGCCATAACATGTTGCGAAGCGGTGGTTAATTAGATTAGGCTCCCATAGAGTCAACAATAACCATAAACAAAATTAAAACTAAATAATTAAAATGAACAAGTTGGCGGTAGGCTAAATAAAACTTTAACAATACTCATTGACACTTGATATCTTTGTCTTCCGTGATCACGGTCACTGAAAAATGGCCGAAACGTCAGAATAATAAAAATCAAATAAACTATCGCGCCTAAAACCGTTAATACGTAGTTTTATTATGTAGTATACAAGTCGCGACGTACGTAACTTAGAAAATATTAAGCAAAGTTTTACTTCGTATTGACTTCAAGATGTTGTAGTACATATTAATTTTTGCCTTACAATTCATATTGAAGTCAGTTTATTTTTTACTACAATTTTTTTATTACTTCTGATAACATGTTATTTTATTTTTTGGCTTTTTAGTCAGTTCTTATATGATAATTATTACATCACCCGTTTAAACCAAACCTTAGCCAAATTGTAGATAACAATAAACTCTAAAATTATGTTCATACATATAAACGAGTACGCGCTAAAAAATATAATAATTTTTACTGTCTGTTAACTCTGACGTATATGGTCACCGCCTCTTTGTTTCTTTTTTCTTTCGCCGGATCACTGTCACTATGTAACGTGACATAGTTTACGTCCGACCGCTGAACGCTCCATTGCTTGCGCGAAAATCTCGCCGCGTTTTGTGTGATGTGCCGTATTTTACACCCGCTTATATCAACCCGCGTGCTGAAAGGTACGCACTGTGCCATAGCCAGCTGGCCCACTCGTCGAAGGAACCGCAAGACGTGAAGAAAGGATCACGAGAAAGACGTGCCTGCCGCTGCGAAGCCCGCATCGTTCGTAGCGTGTCTGGTCCGGTGACCTATCCTGTAAGTCCTTTCCCTCTCTTTTATCCCCGCTCCCGCCCGCGCCAATACTGTCCCTATTAACGACCGTCGCTTGTACAAAATTGTGACCAGACTTGTAGACAGCGTACTGTTTCAGAACGTCCACGATATATTCGACAAATATTCCCTGTACTGTGCAAATGGTTCCACAATTACTCTACGCGAGTTCCAAAGCTTCTTACAAGTGGAACAACATGATCCACTGGGTGACGATGAAGGGAAAACTTCAGAGTTCATTCGTGATTACTTAAAAGATCCACAGAGGGATGTCTATGCGCCGTACTTTACTTTAAATGAGGTAGGGTACTTATTTCATAATAATAAGGCACCACTTAAATCTGGGATCGTAACACACCCTCGAATTTAAAAACTAAGACGTGTTATCTATAAATGTACACAAATGTGTCTTCACACCCACCGCTCATATATATATATATATTACACACACATTTGTGATTGCATAAATTTAGTTATACACGGATCCGAAATTTATAGAAGCAAAATATTTGTGCTATACGAATCCTAAATGAATAAGAGTAAAACTGTAGTTAAATAAAACAATCAGATACCTAATATAAATATATCTCAGAAGATACGTAACTCTGAGACCGATTTAGTAATACCTAGAATGCATCATGATTGTAGTAGCAAGTATAACTTTTTTAACTTAGGTAGATACGGTGTGTTTTTTTTGTCTGCTAATGTTATATGGTATATAATATTGATATAATTATTTATACTAGTGGTCGTCCGTGGTCGAAATTCGACCATAATAATTTGTTGTCAAAGACTATACTTCTATAATCACAGATTTCGCAAAGGTTACACTGTTAATTTGACTTGTATATATTCGTGTGTGTGTCAAATACATAGTAGTGTGTGTAATGTTTTTTATTGATTTAATGTATTTTTAATGCATAATTTAAAAAAAATATTAGCATTCGTCGCTTCTTCTCTTCTCTCTTCTCTCTTCTCCGTCCGCGCAATTTTCGTAAAAAGGTGTACAAAGTTTTTGATTCACGTATTAATATATAAGATATCTAAACAATAAATATTTTTACAGTTTATAGAAATGCTTTTTTCAAAGCAAAATTCGATATGGGACAAGAATAATGATAGCGTTACTCAAGATATGACAAGGCCACTCTCGCAGTACTGGATATCATCGTCACATAACACGTAAGTCTATAATAGGGAGCTCTTATGAACTGGTAAATATTTTATCATATGATACTAACTGCCGCCCATCACTTACTCTACGTTTGTCCAGAAAAACAATATGGATGCAACGGTCAATGACGTTAACCCTTACACGTCAGCCTAATTTAAAATCGCGCATCCGTCGATTACGAGTCTTATTCGCCACACTAGCTTTTCAACTCGAAACTTGTCGTTATATTTTGGTAAATTTAAATAATATTTTTATAAATTGTAGCCTATGTGTTATTCTATTATTCTGATGTACAAGCTACATTACTGTTAAGTTTCATCAAAATCCGTTTAGTACTTTTTTTTCTGTAAAGTGACAAACATACATCCACCCTCGCAAACTTCCTAGTGTTTTTTTTATTACGTGAGTGCAGCAGACAGGCGGAGGGCCGACCTAATGAAAAGCGGTTACCATCGCCTATGGACATTTGGAACACCAAAGGTGCTGCCAATGTGCTGCCGTACTTTAAAGGGAGACTGGAATCTAGCCACTAATGCCGGAACACAAGTCAGGGTTGTTATGGCGGGATACTCTAGAGCAGGGATGGTAGCCATCCTTTCGGTCAAATACTCTACCACCTGGCTAATGTATATGTTGCGTAGTGGTGGCGTAAAATCATCCCAAATGAACTAGCATACGCCTTTATAATATTAATTACGAGGTGAAGACTGTAGTCGTATACGTTTGTGTCACGAACGTGTACATGCACATTGCGATAGTGTGCGTGTCTGTAAGAACGATCGCTTGTTATAATGACGTCCAATCATACCCGCTTCTCGTCTCACATACGCACAAATATGGACGTGTTTAACACAAGTAAAGTCCGTTCGCCTATGTGAATTGCAAGAACTACAATAGCACATCTCTACATTCTATAAAACAAAGCCCCCCTTCTACATCTGTCCGTCTGTATATCCGCTGACTCCTCCTGGGCCCGATTCCTATATCTTACCCACCGTTCCTTTGCCTTACTATCGGTTAAAATTTGACATTACTTTTATGTACAAGTAATGTCAAAATTCAATCGGTGGTAAGGCGAGCAAATGAATTGTAAGATATAGAAACCGCCCCTAAAACACGCAACGTATTTTTACTTACGATAATTTCACTGACAGTTTATATATATACTAGCTGACCCGTCAAACGACGTACCGCTTCAGAATCAATTTTTTTCATATTTACTCACCTTTTAAACCTTTCCTGGACTTCCACAAATAATTCAAAACCAAAATTAGCCAAATCAGTCCAGCCGTTCTCGAGTTTTAGCGAGACTAACGAACAGCAATTGATTTTTATATATAAGATATATATAAAACCTAATTATGTTTTATGTAAGTAAAATAGAGCAACTTCCTAGTACTTTGGTTATATACGTATCAATATTTAGTAGAGCTTTCTTCTCATAATTTTGAATTCAACACGTGAAAAAACTATCCCATTTAAAAAAAAAACTATCTTCATCTCCGTCACCGGAAATGCATAATATATCAAGTTTCATGTTAATCGGTTTACTCCAATAGCCACGAAGAACAAAGAAATACGCTTTCATGTGAATATATTAGTACGAATAACCTCTTTATTTCAGAAAATTGTAGGCTATTTGATACATCACATTTTCGTATGCCTCATTCGTATTACTACATTTATGTGTTTAATATATATATATATATATATATATGGAGGAATACTATTTGCTAGGTTGCCTATAAAAATGATGTCGCTAGTATTTTTAATTAAAATAATATTAGTTTGATATTTTGGTAAAAATTTAATTCACTTGTTTTTAAAATAAATTATACATCAAGTTAAAGCTAATTTTCTTCTGTGTAAAGATAGCGCGCTACGGGGGACGCTACGCTGCGTTACGCTAACAAGGGACGTAGCGCGTTAACTTCCTTTCACTCTAATTTATCTTTAACAGCTGGCAACCCCTATTTGCGACCACTTTTACATAGGCAATCCTATTCTATAATTTACAGAAAAAATAGCTTTAATTTGATGTATAATTTATTTTGAAAACAAGTGAATGAAAATTTTCCCGAAATATCAAACTAATATTATTTTAATTAAAAATACTAACGGCCACATTTTTATAGGCAACCCAGGAAAAATGTATTCCCCCATATATAATTGTATATATAAACTAGATTTTAATGAAATAACACATGAATGTAGTAATCTTGCATCCGGATCTCGGTCTATAATAAACCGCTTTTAAATTAAATTGATTTGTGCACTGTAAAAGGGAAGAGCTTGTAATTATTACTATTAATGCAATATAAATAGAAGTTGGAGTCACGTAATAGCTGAAGACCTCGCGTTTATATGACGGGGGTTGGAATCCTGTTATAATTACTACACACACAGGCATAATTAGCGGGAAAAAAAATTAAGAAAGCCGTACTTTTATTACTGAATAACATGGGTTGTGTTTAAAATAATAATAATTGGAAACAAGTTACAAGTAAATTAACATCTATTAATCTGGTATTTAAGTAA
The DNA here is from genome assembly GCA_039645545.1 of Dendrolimus houi. NCBI lineage: Eukaryota > Metazoa > Arthropoda > Insecta > Lepidoptera > Lasiocampidae > Dendrolimus > Dendrolimus houi. Next base: position 24,975,858 of record CM077123.1, on the reverse strand, counting down.
CATTTAACGAAAAATAATACGAAATATAGTAAAGAGCACTTTCGTTCAGATTTCGTGTAAACTTACAAAAGTTTTTAAACTGAAAAAAAGAAAAAAAGAATCTTAAACAACTAAATAAATAAAAGACATTCTTGAAGCTCTTTAAAATCGCATGTTTTCTCCCTGTATTCTCTACAGCTTCCATCTATCTGGGCATGCTGCAGGATACGGGAAACAAGTACAAATCTATGAACAAAATACCTGTCAGCTTTTTTTATTTTTTCATTGTTTTTTTTATATATCTTTAATAAAAAAAATTGCGTTACAAAATAGAAGTAAGGCACCACTTAGACCTATGAGGTTTGCGTGTGATGCAACACACCCTCCCAATTACAGGAAAAAACTTATACATACATATACACATATACCTAATCACATCGATGTGCAGGTAACATATACGTAGTCACGAACGCTCATACACACAGGCTGTCATTGCAATTTTTCTAACTAATAAATTTTTAGTTTCTGTTTTATATTTTTGTAATTTAAAGATTCCCCTAGTGTTGTGGGCAATTGATTAATTAATTTTGGTATTATGTAGTTAGTAGTATACTTGCCATAGTAGTTATTGTGGGGTGGGATGGTTAATGTCTGTTTTGAAATTGATCTTGTGTGTGTTTTATGTTGTTTGTTTATTTGTAATTCTTGGTTTTTAAAGTAGTTTTCTTGATGAAAGCTAAATAAGAAGAAACATATAACCAACAATTATTTTGTAAAAGATTGTATTGTATTTGAAGTTCTTACTAGCGTTCCGCAAAATTTGCCACTGTGTGTATATGCTTACGGTGAAGAAAGTCATCTTTATGAAACCTATATATCGAGATAAACGATGTGTAAATCCCGTCACGTTTGGATAAGCATAGCGGGGTGTACTGTCCGGGTATTTCCTTCACCTAAAAGTGGGGAGACTTAAGCTCAGCAAGTTATTTAAAAGCCAAGTATATTATATTACTTTTCTGACCTAAAGTGCATATTGTTATAATTACACCGTGCTAACGGTGGAGGTAAATTTCGTGATAAGATCTGCACATTGATATAACTGATGTATGAAACCCGCCAATCCGCCACAGACAATAGTGGCGTGTATACTGTCCGTTTTCCTAAAAATGGGGCGACTCGAGCCTAGCAAGACATCTATGGGCCAATAGACTAACACTAGAATAATAGATTTGATAATTTTAGGTATTTAACTGGTGACCAATTTTCAAGTGAATCTTCTTTAGAAGCATACGTAAGATGCCTGAGGTCAGGCTGTCGTTGTATCGAACTGGACTGTTGGGATGGACCTGATGGCATGCCTTTTATATACCATGGTCATACTCTAACTACTAAAATTCGATTTATGGATGTATTAAGAACAATCAAAGAACACGCTTTCGTAACTTCTGACTATCCTTTAATACTATCTATTGAAGATAATTGCTCGTTACCTCAACAACGTCGTATGGCGAGTGCTTTCCAAGACGTGTTCGGTGACATGCTTCTAGTACAACCGAATGAGAAAAATGAAACAACTTTACCTTCTCCACATGATTTACGAATGAAAATAATATTAAAGCATAAAAAGTTGCCTGAAGGCGCTGAGGAGAATTCATTCTCAGTGCGACAGGAGGAAGGTAAAGATCTTGACTTGAGAAATTCAATAAAAAATGGTATACTGCTCTTAGAAGATCCCGTTGATAAGGAGTGGAATCCGCATGCTTTTGTTCTTACTGAGAACAAATTGTATTATACAGAGCATTATAGTACTCAAGGTGAAAATGATGGGGATAGTGATGGCGAACCAGAGGTCGATAATTCGAATATTCCTCAAGATGAATTGCATTTTGGTGAATGTTGGTTTCATGGAAAACTCGCTGGAAATAGACAAGAAGCTGAAGATTTACTTAGAGCTCATGCACATCTGGGTGATGGTACGTTTCTCGTGAGAGAAAGTGTGACTTTCGTTGGTGATTACTGTTTGTCTTTCTGGCGTCAAGGAAAGGTTAGCCATTGTCGTATTAAATTGAAACAAGAGCGCGGCGTTACTAAATACTACTTAATTGATACCGTGTGTTTCGATAGCTTGTATAGCTTGATAACACATTACAGACAACATCCATTGAGAAGTCAGGTAAGATTTATGATATAGATAGATAATCATTTATTGTACAACAATACAAAATAGACTCACAAAGATATGTTTTTGCAATATGTGCATATAATGACATTGTTAAACTTTTTTCTGACTTAATTTGAATATGGTATCAGTATGTATTGAGGTCATCATGGGGCTATGTTTTTGTGAGGTTTGTTTAAATGTTAATTTGTATTTTGAAGACACATTTTATCTTGCATCAAGTTTTATTTATGTACTATATATGCGCAGAAAATCTTATATGCTAATAAGTTTTTCTGCGCAATTTTAATAGATGTATCTGAGAAATATTAGGTTATTTATTTTCTGTATGCCGTGTTAACATCAATTTTTTGGTGAATTCGCACACCCGACATACATTTGTGAAAAAATAGTTTTGGCGTGCATATGTAACTTGAAATTGTGATACATACTAAAACCCAGATGTCGCGTACATGTGTCATAATAGCTCCTTGATATATCTGACCGATAATAATAATTAGTTCAGTAAAACAGCAAAAAATGATTTCGAAAATTGCATTACTTAACAGCTCGCATTGGTCGTGTTTCTTGAAATCAGCTCAGTTTTCCCACAGCGATACGATATAAGTTTTTAATTTGATGAAAGAGACATTACTCTAGGAACTACTTACTGAGGACTATTTTATAATTACTTTCCTACCAAAATGTTTAGTGGTTGTACGAATTCAATTTAATTATCACTTCTTCTGTCAAGACTATTTTACTATTGTTTACATAATTATTGCTTTACTAGTGTATTATAATGAGGAATGTGCGATCACACTTTGGATTTGTCAAAATATAAACACGATAATTGTAGGATATCAAAAATTAAAAGATTTTATCTCGTTTTGCGTAAAATATAATTCATCAGTCCGCTATCTTTTGTTCTTTGGAGTTTCTGGTTATGTGGCGCATCTACTTAGTAGGTGACGATAGATTTCGAAATCTGTTTTTCTAGTTTACATTTTTCTCTGTATATTTTAGGCCTATGCTTACGAAAACAGCATTATTTAAATTCTGCTCCAGTTTCAGTCGATGTCTATTTTTTTTTTCGTAAATTTAACTTCCAAATTTGACAAGTGTAGATAAATGTGCAGAATCTAAATCAAAATTTTATTTATGCTAAACATTGTCTCAATGTATCTCATATGTTCGTATAATTGGCTAGAAGATACTTTTTGCAATAAACTCTACTCTCATATAAAACAGCGGGAACTAAAGTACCATACATATTTTAGAATATCATAGATTAGATAACACTTTATTGCGCACCAAAATAAACAATCACAAAAACAAACAAACAACAGGCGGCCTTATCGCTAAAAGCGATCTCTTCCAGGCAACCTAGCTTAAAAGAAATTCTTAACTAATCTAGTGATGTAGGTGAAACAGACAAAAATAAGAATGTACAATTTAAATGTAAACTTACACTAATTTATAATAAAAATAATTTTATTAATTGTTTAAGCAGCTACCTAAATGAAGTTTTTTATAGTGCTCGCGCATTACCACTCTGAAGATATAAATTCAACAAATCTGCGACAAGGTTTCATCTATATTTTTTTTAAATGGGTTAAATTTTTATTCATGAAAATGTCTATGAAATTAAAATATGTTTGTTTTTAAGATTTTTGGAATACGGATTTGTCGTAACTAAATTGTCAATATATTTTTGAAAAATAGGGTGATCCGCGAGCGAGTTGGCTAACTCTGTTTAGGTAGCCCCTTAAACAATAACATTAATACGCTATATGACTCCTTTGAGTTATGACGTCATAACTTGCTATTCTCGTAGAAAATGTAGGCGGCTTCGGTGTTTTTTAAGATGATAAAAAGCGTCTCAATTATCAACTGTCCTATTGTAGGTACAATTATGTTTCGTCATATATCGCACAAATACATAGACAACGCACAATGTAGGGTTCCATAGAGGTGACCAATATGAACGGTTTTTGGAGTTTACTAAGGCCTCGATATGGAGATTTTATGAGGAGTGAATAATGACTTTTTTTTATTATACCATTTCGAACTACAGTGAAATAAGATCTAAAATAATATCCATCAGTGTACGATACGGTGTTTTGAAATTAGAAGGTCTTGTAATCGCCCTTATTATTATACAATTATATCTGATTACAATATTTTTTGGGATACTTAACTATAGTCCTATGTACACCGAATTTTTTTTTGTTCATTTTCTTAATTTCACTACACTATTTTATACACTAATAAATCGCAAAAAATTAAAATGGCTGCGGAACTTTTAAAATAAAACTGTATATAATTTTAATAATATAATTTGTTGTACATTTAGGAGTTTTTGATAACACTCAGAGAATCAGTTCCACAACCAAACAAGCATGAAGGTAAAGAATGGTTTCATCCGCACTGTAGCCGGGCACAGGCCGAAGAGTTGCTACGAAAAACCAATACGGATGGAGCGTTCCTCGTCAGACCCAGTGAGAAAGAACAAAGCTCCTTTGCTATCAGTTTCAGGCAGGTCACAGCATTTGTTAACATAAAAAATTCAATCTAATCTAGGTCTAGAATAATGTATGTAAATGTGACTTCGTTTAAGTGCCTTGGTTCCTTCTACGCAATATTGATACCTACTGAACCGATGGCTACCTAATCTATACCAAACACAAAAATTAAAGTGTCTGTCTATGGTTTTAAATTAAATGACTTAATTTAAGGAGCTACCACCACATTTTCGAACATATAAATTAACAGGATTTACTTACGATAAACCTGTATTCCACAAATCTTAACAATAAAACAGGGATAAAAAATATCACACATTTTATTACATAAAATTCGCTATTGATCGGTGAAAAAATCGCATTGGAATTCCATTTTTTTTCAATGTGGCCATTTTAAATCGTTCACAGAAAAATTCCCGCGGGATTCCCAGGATAGAAAGTAGCGCAGACTTTAAGTCTAAGAATTTTCTGTCGATCAGTGCAAACCGCATCGAAATCAGCCCAGTAGTTTTTTCGTGAATCACGAACAAACAGACACACAGATAAACAGACAAGAAATCTAAAAAAATTGCAACGTTATGTCAATCGTTTATATAGTGTGTTCCAGTTTCTTTTTTATAGCTACAATGTAAAAACTGATCACCGCCCTCAGTGGGGCGAAGGATCCAAGCTACCGATGGTAAGGCTCCAGAGATTGGAATCTCCTCACAATACGGGCCGTATCCGCCAGAGTTGCCTTCTGCATCCAACGCTTCACCAGCGAGAGCCTCTTTGCTATTAGTCCTTTCACTGACACCACTATCGATACTATGACTCTAGAGTCAAAACTCCACATGGCGGTAACCCATGAGCAAGATCAATATAATTACTTTGTTTTTCTTTCTCCGCATTCACGAGGTTAACATTTGTGTAATACACCTTTTTCGTAAGTAAATTCTTTCAACTTATATCTTCAAAATGTGCTCATGTGCCAGCGAGTTTGCGAGCTTCATTAGGTTTGGTATTGGTCGAGTACAGCGGACGGTCTATCGGCCCATCTGACGGTAAGTGGCTACTGTCGCTTAATTTTAAAATTTCCATCTGTTTCTCGGTTTGAAATTGCCAATGTAAATTTTAGGGATTTAAACAGGACTCTTGTAAATTTCAGAACCGAGCGAGAAATAAAACATTGCAGAATTAAATCTGAAGGCCGTTTATATACTATTGGGACGGTAAAGTTTGAAAGTCTCGTTGAATTGGTCTCGTATTATGAAAAAAATCCGCTATACAAGAAAGTGAAATTGTGGTTTCCAATTAATGAAAATGTTGTTAGGAGTATTATTGGGGTAAGTATTTTTTTTATAATTAATTAAGTTTTTTCTGTCTAACTCTGTGAAGTAGCTTTATTTTACTTACATAAAAACTCAAATAGATTTATATATAAACCTTGAGTGAAAAATTATCTGTTGATCAAAATCGCTTAAAAATTCTTTACGTGGTTTAGTAGGAGTTCGTGGATATACAGACAGACGCGGAAAGCGACTTTCTTTTATATTATGTAAAGAAGTCGCTTTTAGCGTCTGTCTGTACATCCACTAACACCTCCTAAACCACGAAACGGATTTTAAGCGGTTTTCATCATCAGCTAGATAATATTTTATTGAAGGCTTTTATATAGGTATATAAAAAAAGTTTTTATATAAGTACAAAAACAAAATATATTTTGCAACCGAGTCGTCGAAGTGCACCCTACATAACAATTTATTGCAATGCACTTTTGTCGAAAATACGTATTCTAATTTTATGTTATACAGTTCATTCTCAAATATATTTATCAATTGATGAAATGATAATATTCATACAATCTTCTAAAGTAATACAATGGCAGATACTTCAACGATATAGCGTTGTGTGATTTTGTAGTATATGCGCGGGCAGTTGCGAATACTTCCTACTATATAAGGTGCAGGTGATAGTAGGGACGTAGTCAGTCGATACGCGACCGCCAGAGCAGTAACAAGTGACAGTCCGCTGGCGCAACGTCCTAAATCTACACCGGCTCGTTGTATTTATCACGTCTTAAGGATCGAGCGCATATAGTGCAGTTGTCTGTGAGAACAAGAATTGTGGCAATTTTTTTTTATTGGAGTACAGCAGACAAGCTGCCTTCGTACCTGATGGGGGTCTGTTACTGTCGCGTGTGGACGGTAATCGCTTTATTTAAATATTCGACGGTCATTTAAATCCTTTGTGTCGTTTAGGAACTTATACGAAATAAACTTCCTTCCAGATAGACTGAAAGACAAAAATTTCAAAAACGGTCATTTATAAATCAAATATAAATAACAGTTTCCACTTAAATTTTGATATTTACTTTGGAATTACAGACGAATATTTCAATTTTATCGTAATAAAATGGATAAATAATAAATAACAAGACCTATTTGTATAACCATGTTTTTATGCAATAAATTGTTTTGATTTGATAAATAATTTACTAAACTTAAAAGATGAGTGATTTTAAGATTTATTCTTATTATATTGATATTTTTTTTTATAAATGGTAGTGGGTTTAGTTATTTTAAATGAATTAATCTTTTGATACGTTTTCATATTATTAGTGGTTGAAATTCATTCACATAGATCGATTAGGGTTATCAATAACCTATTTTATTTGTGACCGTATTTTTAAGATCGTTATTTTTAATTTGGCTATTTTAAATTATTCCCAAAAAAAATCCTGCGGGATTTAAAGTAGCGCAGATTTTAAGTCAAAGAATTTGCTGTCGATCAGTGAAACCGGCACTGAAATCGGCCCGGTAGGTTTTACGTGAATCCCGAGCAATTTTTTTTTAATAGCTTCAATGCACAGACACAACGTTTTTAGAATTTTACAATCTTATAGATGTTTAAATAATATCCATATGTTTTTATATTTGAACGATATTCTATGTTATGTGTCTTAACGTGTATGTACTATATATTTATTTCACTTATTTTAGTATATATTTATTATACGTTTACACGAAATGTACGTTCTATCAAATTTAATAGAAAAATCTGTTATTAGCCCTACATTTTAAGCACTTTCTTTTGTTTGTTTGTGTCATTGTAATATGCACAGTGGGTTGTACTAATAAAAAAAAAAATAGTGCAGGTTAATGTTCTTACAGGAGCCTGACGATACTTCGGTTTACGGTACTCCTGGTTACATGGATCCTTCTTCATTTACATCAAGGGTAAGTTCGATATATAATTTACTTAAGTTTTTTATGCGGGCATATTAGTTCACGTATTTTTTCATTAATGCCTGGGTATTATGGGAAATTTGCTCGTGGCTTTTGTTATTTTATATGCGAAGTTGACATAGGAAAATTATCAACAAGCCGTTTGTATTATAATATTGGTGTATAATCTTTTTTTTTTATTGCACGAACCTTTGTCATCGTCTTCGTGTCTGTCTCTAACATTGTTTTTAATTAAAATTATTGTAGCATAAATACAGCTTTCGAAGACTACGGCTACTATATGATTATCGCCGATGTAACGTAAGCGACATATGTGCTTAAATATATTTTTTTGTTGTAAAAGGTATTTTAAACTATTATTTTGTTTTAAGATTTTCAATTTTAGTTACAATTAGACCCTATTGAACGAAAAATTTAATGTACTTAGTTATTTCGTTGGCTCAGCGACTCAACGTGGGTCTTGGCCTCCGAAACGAGAACATGCCATTTTTCTCTGCGTTGCGCAGTTTCTTGCCCATTATCGGCTCGAAGCTCCGACAGGTCAGCCTCCATTCTGTCTTTCCAGCGAGATTTAGGTCGGCCGACCGGACGCCGACTAACCGGCCGTCCCAAATATGCTTTCCTCACGCTGCGATCCTCTCCTATCCGTTCCACGTGACCGAGCCAGCGGAGGCGGTGAGCTCTTATTTCTCCTATTATGTTCGGCTTGGCCACGAGATTCAATTTCGAGGTTGGTTCGGACCCTCCAGCTACCAGCTCCTCTGTCTTTGTTGTAACCAGAATCCAAATAAGACCCAGAATTTGAAATGGAAAAATTGAATATCTTAAAATAATAGTTTAAGAATTATATGCTGCAAAAAAGTATTTCGGTTCCTTACGATAAAATGGCTGTAAAGACCCCATATACATGTTGAAAAGAAAATAACTATGTGGTAGTAACTTATATATATATATCAATAATCAAATTTTAAAAAAATATGTCCCATAATGGCTTATTTTATTCTATTCAATGGATATTCAATTCCACAAGCCGAAAAGTGTAACCTCTTCCTTTTACTTTCAAACTACGTAGTGGAAAAAATGAATTAATTCAAGCTCGCAGAGTTTAAAATATATTCGCATTGAGAATTGGTTTCAACATGATGCGTTTACATACAAGGTATGTTTTTTGAGATGCGAGCTCTACCGAGCCCTTCTTTATATGCGGAAGGTCACGCATTTGACCAATATTTATTCATTGCAGTCTCTTCTCTATACTTTAATAGAAGCAGCCTATTTGAATTTAATCAAATCAGTATAATTACTAGATAATAATTAGAGACTATAAACAAAATTATATTTACACGTTTCATAAAAATCGGTTTATATTCAATATCGTGAAGAGGAAACTAACAGAAACATACAGAGAAAATTAACGTTTAATTAGTATGTACAGTCGCGGAATGAAAATGTTCGTCACCTTAAAGTCGACTTTCCCTGGCACGAGTACAAGAAATAGCACTGCCAACATTTTAATAAATGTTACGTCTATAACATATAGAAACGTAAAAAAAGAAAATTGCAATGTTGAGAATTACAGACGCTGAGATTAACAATAAGAAACAAAGATATAATCACTACGCTTTATCTTTTTAGACAAAATAGAAAATCAAACAACTTTGATCTAAGTCATTTTAAAGTTTATTGTCAAATAGTTAAACATAATTTTCTGTGCAACAGTCTGTCTTGTGACTTCGCTTGAAAAGGTAACATGTGCTCGCGGAACGTTAAATGAATCAATTTGAAAACTGGCGAACATTTTCATACCACGACTGTACTTAAAACTGCGCAATATTTTGAATAATGACCAGTCAATATTTTCTTAAGTTTTCACGACTTGTATATATAATAAAACTACGTTTTAACGGTTTTAAGCGCGGTAATTTATTTGATTCTTGTTAATCCGATATTTTTTCTTTTAAAAATAAAGACGTCGGTATAACAAAATTAAATAAATTACCACGCTTAAAACCGTTAAAACGTAGTTTTAGTATAATGACCAGTTCTTATATTTCACTATTCACTTACCTGCCGGGCCTTACTATCGGTAAAAAGGAGACGGGGCTTTGGGCCAAAGAAATGTAATTATTTGAGATATGGCTTAAAAAACTGTTGTATTTTTCTATTACAAATTGGTAAACTTCACCATTAAATTCTATCTGTAGGACAAGAAATCTTAAAAATAAGATATCGAGTAAAGTAAATAAATTTTAACAGTTAATAATATGAAAAATATTACACCACATCTTTAATTCATTTAAAGTAACCAAACATAGCGCAGAGGCTCCGGGTTCGATTCCTGGCATGGTAAATGTCGAAAACTATTTTTGTGCGTTATTTACTATGGTCTGGGTGTCTAGGTTTGGCCCCAGAGTAGTCTGTTGTATATTACCCGTAACACAAGCGTGACTTGCTTAATTTGCGGATATACAATACGTGTATTTGTCTACCGATTATTATTATTACAATTATAAAAAAAATCAACGTGTTAAAAATAAATCTTTAAGTCACTCTCATCTTTTTACAATCTTGGCCCATAAATGTATGAGCAACGTCACCTTTGAACTTACTTATCATATCAATATAGCTCGCTAGGTTTACTGTCACAAAGCACAGTCGTCTATCTGAATATGCGTCCGAATTAGACATAAATTGTATGCAGCTTATGTCAAATTTTAATCGATGATAAGGCATAGGAACGGTTAGTAGGATATAGGAACCGGCCATTAGTAAAACCGCGGGGTATGACTAGTTTAACATGACGATTACAATAAGAAATAATCCATTTATTTTCATATAGTTATACATCAAAGACAGTGCAACATAATACCGTACACAAAATGATGACGATTGTATAAATAATAAGGTATATTTCTATCTTTAGTTTTAGCATATTATGCTAATAAGTTGAATTGTTTACTTCAATTACGTATCCCTGTAGTTCATTTTACGATATGTATTAAATTTTGTCTGTTTAGCAAAACCTTTGTTCGTTCGCTAGAAAATTCTTTTCTAGTGTTACATAAAGGTATATAGATATTTATCGATAGTATTATTTTTGTAGAGATATAATAATCAATAACTTAGATCTAACAACGTGAATATTTTAGTTACGTTTAATTTTAGAGTTCTAATACATGACCTTCTATATCGTGGGTTTGGATAGACTATATCCTCTAGCCATCCAGTTGTTCCAGCCTGCTTCCCTGGAGTACAGTTAAGCCTCCTTCTTCTTAATCAGCGACTAAACAGATATCTGCTAATAACGTCTAAGAACTCTAATTATTTCCCCTACTAGAATTAAAGTATTAACTACCTTCCGTCCAGCGTACGAAACTCTCTTTTACTTTCCACTAGCCTGCTTCGCCTGACATCCCACATATTTATTTCCCCAACTCGTCTCATCTCTATCAATTTAGATGTCCCTAAAATAGAGCCTTTAATTAATTTATTTTCTACTTTTGCGTTCTTAATTGTAAATTGTCTGGCTGACGCCTTTCGTCTACATTGGTCTGTACTTTAGGTTAATTATTACTTCCTATAAATAAATATTTGTTAATCGGAACCCGGATTTGTTATTTTGTCTTTACCCCGGGAATAAGGTAACAATTTAGGTACTTTTTTTAAATATGTTGTTAAAAAAAGAGCCGGAGATAATATATAAATAATTATGATGAATAAATATTTTTAGCTAGAGGTGTTGCTGGATAATTTCTTGCCACTTCTTCTTTGAACAGCTATAACACACAGCGAAGCGGTGTATATAGAATAGGAAGTAGATTTAAACTTTGACTTACATGTATGACTTTGAAAAGTGTTCTCCAGTGGAACTTATTTTGACTAAAACTTTAAATTTGAAATTGAAAAAGGACTCCTTATGGTTCCGAGGTATCCGAGCTTATTAACATACCTCGCTAAAATAATCATTTTAGTATAATATAGCAACTACAGGGTACGAAGTGCTTTCTTTGCATAGACTTTACTCGAGTATACTAAATATAAATACCGCCAGTATTTATTCTGACTTGAGAATATTTTTTTAATTTTCAGTTTCTTATCTTTAATATATAGTAGTTTTCTAGATATTCAATGCACCATATAATAGATTTTGAGAATAGTAGAATAATCAATATTTTGATTTTTAAAGTTCTCATTTAAATATCCGTAATGAATTATTACGCCTAATAATTATTCTTCTAGCTTTATTGATAGGTAGATAATATAGCGTATCGATAAATTCCCTTCCCTAATATTATTACTTTGAATTTTACTTTGTGTATTGCCATATTTAGTGCACAAATGAATTTAGACGAAACTGGACTCGATATTATCGACGAGAAATACAAAAAAAACTCTATTTGTTTAATTTTAACTTTATCAGCACCGTTACTGATAAAAAAGTTTATTATGTCATCATATATCTTAATTTTTGGAGCAAATTGTGTTTATCTTACCTGCTATTTAAAATATTGTTTTTGTATTACTAAGTTGAAAGTAAATAACATTTTCTATGTAGATGTGCCACAGTTGTTTTTAAATGTCACAAGGATGAATACACGTTTTTAAAACAATTTTCTCGTAGGTAATGTTGAGTCTAGCTATATCCAAATTCACGTGTATACTTTGTTGAGACTCGCGCTGTATTTTTAGTATTGTTGAGCGTTAGATGTTGTGCTTTTTTTCTGTAAGAGGGTAAGTTAATTGAGTATTACGAGAAGCTTGTAAGGAATGATTTATTCAGAATTAGGTAATAAATAATTTTATCTCTTAACCATCTGCATGTAACTGAATAAACTTTTAAGCAATTGACTTAAGAAATACCTGTTGTGATGAATTGAAATTGAATCAATGAAGTATAAATTCGTGATTACTGAAGGGATTACTTGAATGGAGTTCACTGTCTTGCTCGCGGATTACTACATTTTTGTAGATATAAATTTACACAATTTCCTTACGAGAAATCTGTATTCCACAAATCTTAACAATCGCCGGTCAGTGTCACACCACATTTACATTAAATTTGTTAAGGGGCCTCTACGTGTTGGCCTTCCCATGGCCGCACGCAAGCCCTCCAAAAGTCCGGGCCCATTCTTATGGCCCGTGGTCTTTAGGGCCATACATATAAATTACGAATGTTTCACATTTTTAAGATTTGTGGAAGACAGATTTTTCATTTTATTAATTTAAAAAAATGTGATAATACACGAGAGACAACGAATTCCATTATATAGATTCTCAATGGCTAAAGTATCCGCCTCACAATGTTATAACTTGTGTTCGATTCTTGGCAAGCAATTCTTGGTTGTATATAGTTTTATCTATATCTGTCTATGTATATGTCAAAATAATATATATTTTTCTCGAAAACTCATATTTATACCTTAATGCGTATCGCGTACTATGTGCTATGTAAAAATATAAGTGTTATTTGTAATATACAACAGATAGCATTGCAGCTGATAGCAGTAACATCCAGGTCATAAAGTTCGCTTACGAAATTTACCCACCCTGCCGGGAACCGACCTCGAGACTAGAAACGAAGTGTTCCAATACTTAGACAATTAGATAACGGCCATCGACAAATCTATATTAATATTATAAAGAGGAAAGATTTGTATTTTGGTATGTTTATAAAGAATAAACTCAAAAACTACTGGACAGATTTCAAACATTTTTTCAACATTAGAAAGCTTGTTTTTTGAGGCGGGGGAAATGCATTTCGCACACTACCGGGTCCTTTACTAGGGATCAGACCAAAGCGACGAGAGGTGAGACCACGAATGGGCACCAGAGTCAAATGGCTTGACTTGGTAGTTACGCCCACGCTGATCCTAGCGCATCAGTGCTTGAGAATGCCCCGGGAAAGGCAAGCTCACTTCGTCAACAGGAGTGAAGACTCCTCCGTTCCCTAGATGCTAGAGGGCCAACATTAGAATGCTACATTATCCTTGAGTAACATATTTATTACTAGAATCCCTACTAAAACTTCAATAATATAACCCGAGGTGTAAAAAAATTAGCCATAAAATGAAAAAAATAACCAATGTCCTGCAAAAAGATATATTTACTCTACGATTACCCCAAAATGTTTTAAAAACAAATGTCCATCCGTACGAAGCCGAGCCGGGCCGCTAGTAATAAAGAAAAGCCTTTCATGTCTTTCTTTTTTCATCTATTGACACATACAACAAATTACAATCATAAAGATCCAGGATATTAAATTAAAGAAATATGAAAGGAGACTGTAACTTAAAACCATAGAATTAATACGCTTAGAACCCGACTAGGTGCCAGTAAAGTGAAGCACTTTTAACTAGGGCCTAAAAGTCTCAGTTCACTTGTCGACGCGTCCACAAGACAAAGTCTCAGTGTGGCAAGCTTCAATAGTTCCAATTCCCTACTTTTTAGAAAGGCCCTATTTATTTGCAACATTATTTGTGCCTGTGTGTGCGTGTATTGCGAAAATAATTACATGGTGCTCACGTACACATCGGTTGCCTTTATGCTTCTACACTGAATTTAATTTTGTAGGAAACTATCTCTCTGGGTATTATTACTCTAAACTTAAAACTATATACACACAAAACAGTTTCATTTTATATTCTTAATATTTCAGGTTACCGTCAAAGCGTTGTATGACTATCGCGCTCGGCAGGAGGATGAATTATCTTTCTGCAAGCATGCCATAATCACGAACGTGGATAAGCCTGACGAAGGATGGTGGCGAGGAGACTACGGCGGCAAACGACACCACTGGTTTCCCGCTAATTACGTACAGGAGATCGACGTGCCCCATATTCCTAATATAACTGTTAGTATAAATTAAAGTGGAGAACTTGTTAAATGACAATATACTTTTTCATTTCTCATATTCTGAAAGTATTGGAGTTGACTGATCACTGGGATGAAAACAGTATCTTTCGTCCCTGGGAAACGATTTTCCCTGCTGTCAAACAATTAGAAAACTATGCGAACCATAGACAATACATGCGTTTTATCGATTGTAAGGCGAGTGAATGAATAGTGATATACAGGAGCCGTCTATAAATGGAAACTAACTTAAAAGTAAGAAAACATGTAAAAAGTATTCATGATAATAGCGATTGACTAGCAACTAAGTACGTCGAACTCTGATATGTTACGTAATGCATGTTGCATCTACATCAAATTTGTATGCACATAAATGCATACAATTTGAATGCGTTGCACAAAATTATTCATACATTCTTTGACTTGACGGATTAATGCAGAATCATTTTTCATGTATTCGTTCTCACGATTAATTTAACTGAAGATTACAACACTTGACATTTAAAAGGTTTTCGCAGTTGTGTCTTTAGCCTACTGAATTTAACCTATTTATAGACGACTTCTATGTATCGTATCTGTTTTAAAATAAAAGTAACATTGTGCTGGTTGATAGACCAAAACAAACTTCATAGAAATCCAATTTGGATCAGTAAAGAAATCAAGGAATAGATAATTACGATATACAAATCAACCGATTAGCTCAAATCAGCTGTTATAAGTAGGAATTTGCATTAAATAAAGCATGAAAAACTATATTTAATTTCTCATATTCTGCAAGTACGCTTGCAGTTGCCTTATCACAGGGATGAAAACAGCACTTTCGTCCCTGGGAAAAGATTTTTTCTGATGTCAAAAAATTCAAAACACTATGCGTGTCATAGATTATATACATGCGACTCATATCCCAACTTTTTTTACAGCCACTGTTAAATCGCGGCATAAATTGTTATAAATAATTATCGAAAATTTCGTAACATGATTTTGTAAAATAAAATTAATACTGGCTGGTAGAATGCCACAGAAAAAGAAATTTACTTGACGTTTCATATGTGACGTATTAAATGAGTTCACCACATTTAGAAATGGATTTAACGCCTGATTTCATTAGAGAAATAGTTGTTTGTTTAACTAATCAGTTTTTATTTACTTTCCTCATATTCGAAATGAAAAGCAGTCTTAACCTCATGTGAAAGGCCTATTTAGGCACCTGAACTATTAGCACACTGACTAAGCTCGTGCGCCAAACCATCTCATGCCTAAATATTCGGTCATTTCACCGCTCGTGTAACAATATATTATCACTGCTACAGCTATACAACTTAACATGAATCTGGATTTATACGGGGGAGAGGCTTATGGAAGGTCGCAGTGACAACTATCTGTCCCTTTTTTAAACACGGCGCAATATAGTCGATATATATCTTTTATCTCGCTCTCCTAGCTATTCTGCTTGCATTCGTCACGCTCACGCGTCACGCGCATATATAGGTTCTTTATTAATTTGCATGCAGTAAAGAATGAATTAATACAATGAAGATCGATAACTAATGTGTCTAACCCGCCAATCTGTTTTGGACATGGGTGGTGAGTACACTATTATACTACTAATATACTAGTAAATATGATGCAGACCGAGCCCAGCATTGGGACGTTTAAGAGCTATTATTATATTGTAGGGTAAATTATATTACTGTTGGCATCCCCCTCAACAAATGATACTTTGTAAAAAAAATCAAGATATTAATACAATAGTATATATATTTCTTTATTTTCGTTAAGATTTTATATATTTTTAAATAAATATTACAAGTGACTACAAAATAAATATTTCCTTATAAAAAACATCAAAAACTAAATATTTATGTAAAAAAAAAATGTAATACTGGAGCACGCCGGCAGCAGGGACTGTGATCCATGCTACCGGAGGTTAGGGCTCCAGGTTAGGAAGGTTAGGTTAGGAACTTCCTCACAATTCGTACCGTGTCCAAGAGTGCTTCATTCTGTTTCTGATATATATATATATTATTATTGTATGACTACAAAAGAAATACAAAAATGTTAAAATTTCTTTATATGTATAATTTTATAAAATTCTACTATCTGTACACTGAAGCTGTTTAAAAAAAACAATTGGAATAGACTATATAAACGATGGAGAACACGATGCATTTTTTTACATTTCTTGTCTGTTCGGTCGGTTTCTTTTTCTCTCGCGTAAAAACTACTGGGCCGATTTCAATGCGCTTTTCGTTGATCGATATCAAATTCTTAGACCTAAAAGCTGCGCTACTTTTTATCCTGGGGGTCCCGCGGGAATTTTCCCGTAAGTAGTTTGTAATTTTATTGTGGCATATAAAAATTTGCTTATTCCGAGAGAGTGTTCACTAAAACGCTAGCTTACATTATTTTTTAAATGCTGTGGCACTTGTATTCTGGGAATCCCGCGGGAATTTCAGATCAAGCGTGGACGAAGACGCAGGCATATCCTAGTTTTGAATAAATTCGCAGATTGACAAAAATTAAAAGGTTTAGTTCACCATGTGTTCAATTCAATCCATTGATATTTCAGACTTGTCTTGAAAATGAATCGGCAGCATTAGGATCCCTGCAGAAGGGTGTCGTTGATGTACTTGGGGCGGTTGTAGAATTGGTTGTTGGAGAGGAAAATGGCTCAGCAAGATGGCTGGTCCGTATTCAGAGTCCTTCAATGTGTGCCCCGTTCGACATGGCAGCACCAACTAGGGAGATCGCCTTAGAATGGCTCAGTGCGATCAAAGAGGCTGCACACAGCGCCAGTGCTAGATCAATGCAACACAAGAAAATGGAAAGAACTTGGAGAATTGCCAAAGAAATGTCCGATCTCATTGTTTACTGCCGCTCGGTAGCCTTCAATCAAGAAAGGATAAAGACTAAAGGGTTCATCTTTAACGAAATGTCCTCGTTCCCCGAAACAAAAGCTGAGAGGCTGATGTGCCAACAAGAAGCTAACTTCTTTCTAAAATATCATACGATTCAACTAAGCAGGATTTATCCGAAAGGCCAGAGGATAGATTCTTCCAATTACAATCCGGTGCCTTTCTGGAACTGTGGTTCTCAGATGGTAGCGTTGAACTATCAAACACCAGACAAG
Organism: Dendrolimus houi; assembly: GCA_039645545.1. Lineage (NCBI taxonomy): Eukaryota > Metazoa > Arthropoda > Insecta > Lepidoptera > Lasiocampidae > Dendrolimus > Dendrolimus houi. The sequence goes on along the minus strand of CM077123.1, from coordinate 24,957,990 downwards.
CCTATGCAAATAAACACGGGCAAGTTTAAAGAGAACGGCGGTTGCGGTTTTATCCTGAAACCTGATTTTATGTTCGACGAAGATTACAATCCGCTTGATAAGAAGAGCATAGCGAAGAAGGTGAAACCTGTCACGGTTATGTTGCGCATCGTTGCTGCCCGTAATTTGTGCAAATCTGGCCGCGGGACGGCGAGTCCTTTTGTGGAAGTGGAAATCATCGGCGCTGAATACGACACCAGTACTAAGCTTGTTACTAAGACTGTTGGTGAGTAATCTTTTCTAATCGTTCCATGTCTGTTCCCGTGACTTTATTTTTTTCTATTGCATGAGTTCAACAGACAGGCATACAGCCCACTTGATTGAAAGCGATTACCCTCGCCTATAGACATTTGCAACACCAAAGATGCTACAAATGCTCTGCTGCTCTCTTAAGGGAGACTGGAACCTGGTCACTAATGCCGGAACACAAATCAAGGTTGTTATAGCAACATACTCTAGACTAGGGGTGGTAGCCTTCCAGTCGGGCAAATACCCTACCACCTGGCTATGGGTTGTTTTGTCGCCTCTTACGTTAGGCCGCCCGGCCGCAGGAGTTTTTATTCTTTCTCCGTTCCTGCACGGATATTTTTTTATTTGAGAAGAATACATTATTAACATTCTTAAATATCAAACACAAAGTTTGCTTTAAAAAAAGTATATATAGTATAATAACCATTTGTCTCGAATAATTACAAGAATATGTCTACTGAAATGACGTTAATCTATATATTAATACGTGAAGCAAAAACTTTGTACCCCTTTTTACGAAAATTACGCCGACAGAGGAGTACGAAATTTACGAAATGCTAATATATTTTTTTAAATTATGCGTATAAAATACGTTAAATCAATAAATAAACATTACACACACTACCATGTATTTATACACACACGCATATATACTCTTTTGTTTATTGTTGAAGTCAAATTAACAGTGTGGCCTTGGCGAAATCTGTGATTATAGAAGTATAGTCTTTTACATTAATTATTGTGGTCGAATTTCGAGCACGGGCGACCACTAGTACTAATAAAAGTGTAATTTAAAATTAGGCTTAAGTAGTAAGACTTCATTTTTGACTTGTCTGAATTCTAATACTTGTTCATTGTTGTTTTTCAGCTGATAATGGAATAAATCCAACATGGAATGACATATGCGAGTTTGAAGTGGTAAATCCAGAATTGGCTTTAATACGTTTCTTAGTTCAAGACGAAGACATGTTTGGCGAACCGAATTTCATTGGACAGGCCACATATCCTTTTAAATGTGTACGTACCGGGTATAGGAGTGTGATACTTGGTAACGGGTATTCTGAAGAGTTGGAACTATCTTCCCTTCTTGTGCATTTGACACTAATACATAACCAAAACTAAACATGTTGATTACCTGCTTTACATCTCGCTGATAGATATTCTGAAATGCCCTCGACTTTTCTTGATTATTATTCGTTTTATGCGAATGTCGTCTGTTTTTATCAAAAACCAATCAAAACACCCACGCTTGCACACAGTGCACTCATATGGAATAAGTTCAATCAATTAACCAAATCATTTATTGACTCGAAAACACTAGCTGACACATAAGCTGCGCGCAGAAGGTTTACCGATGACTACTTACTATTATTGTATTGTATTACTTACTTATTACTTACTATTATTATACTTATGTAAAGTATATACAATAATAAATTTATTGCAACAACTATTTATGTAACCTTTTTTTGTCAATGACGTCATGAGGCTATCGGTAAACCTTCTGCGCACGGGTAGTAGTAGTAGCAGATTACATACCATTAGACGTTTCATGTGTTTTTGCTCATCGGGCAAGCACGTCGTAATTATAAAGATTTTATAAATATAATCTTTATAATTATAAAGCCACTTTTGGCATCTATAAAATTGATTTTAGTAGTTACGTGACTTATCGATGATAATACAATTGAAATTGGAATCGTTATAGGAAATAGCACATTACCGAATACATTAAAATATTTTTTTTATTATTTAAAAAAAAATACGTATCGTTCCGCTTTTAAAATATAAAAAATACGCATAACTCAATTACGATTTATGTTTAAACTTGTCGATTATACATCAATATCCAGGCTACATAACTATTATTTTAGAAAAAAAAACTTGACAAACATTATGTTGTCATGTGTTACGTCTCTAAAGAAATACGCAAATTTATTTCGATACTGGAGTTTTTGGCGGGAACTGAAAGGAGATGTTGTGCTGTGCAGTTTTATTTTCTAAAAATGTGTAAAATTACTCTAAAATGAACAGTAGTTGTAGGATATTGATAGTTTTTGAGTAGTAATTATGTGTTTTGTGAGAAATGTGAAATGTATAGTCGAATGTGGCCTTTTGAGTTGTCACAAGATCTCCATTGAATGGCACCAGCTGATAACCTACAGTTCAGCTGTGCTACATATAGGCATAAGAAAATGAAGAAACTACATTATAATCTAAGATCTGGCTTAAAGGCCTAGCTGCCAAGCCATAAACCTAAATAAAAACAAAATAAAAATATTTCGATACCGCTGCTAAGTTAGTTCGGCAGCATTTATATGAAACTACAGATGGCGCTTCTTAGAATGGCTGAAGAATTATAGTCTACCACACAAGCAGACATTAATACGAGTATACTTGGGTAGTTTTCACTCGGCTTATTCGTGTCAATCAGAAAAATCAAGTAAACAAGAGTTTGACTAAAATTCGTGATTTATTGCTTTAAATATTTGTACAAATTCACAAATGTTCATTTTGAATAGACGTCCTTCTATCATTGTGAAATGAATTTCTGAGGGCGTAAATGCGTAGGGTAACGCTTCAAAGCATAGAGAGTAGGGAAGCCCGGACCTCAAATTATTGCACGTTGGCGGGCAAGATACTATTCCTTCAACTTCAAATTACCGAGGGGACCAATTAATATTGACTTTTTTCAATTTACCGAGTATGTGTTAAGAGACTGGGAATAGATTTAAAATTGTCGAGAGATTCAAATTAACGAGTATCAATTTAGCGAGAGTATTTTGAAAACTTAGAATTAGCTTACATTTTTACACGTACTACTCACATAAAACGTTTTTATATCTTGACTAGCGGACCCGGCAGATGTTTTCTTGCTCTGAAAAATAAAAGTCTAAGGCCCAGCGCCACCTATTGGGTCCAATGGTGGTTTTAATCCACCAAGGAACATACAGACACAAAAACTTCAACAAAATCCTGAATCGGGTCCAACGGTGAATCTAAACCATTCTCGAACGTACTAAATAACAAAAATGTCATCAAAATCAGTCCCAACGTTTAAGAGGACTTCAGTGACGGACAGACGAATTTCATATACAAAGATATATTTTTTGACGTAAATATGTTTTAACAGAAACCTGAAAGGTGAGGTGTTGTTGTGAAGTTATGTTTTCATAAATATATAATGTTAGTTTTGTTCACTTTAAAGTGGACAATAGTTGTAGGATATTGATTGTTTTTTAACGAAGAACAAGAACTTCGCTTGGCTTCAGACAAAATGCTACGATTTGTCCGAGGCTTTGCTTGAAGAGTATATTTTAAATATGACATATATTTGACACTGCCTAGATACAATTCATGCAGAGTCATATTTAATAAGAAGAAGAACATAAATAAATTAGCATTTAAGGTTGACATGTATTTTTTTATAAATGATTAATTCAGAGTAGTTTTTTACTTATAATTACGATATTCATCGTCATTTGGTCGTGTTTTAATTATTGTATAAAATGTTATAAATTGAGCGCTACAGCATTACCAAAAACAAAGTAATATAAATTTTATAAAGATACGGTAGTTTAAGTATCGTCTCTAAAATTTATTTTCACTGAGTAAGTAGATAAAATAATATTTTACTTAGCATAATTTTACATTAATGAAATTAGGTTATATCAGTTCTAATCATATTTTTGTTGTTTAATAATATACGACACTGCCCCACATATCTGTTATAGTAAACTTTGACAGGCCAGCCATTCTTTTATTGTTTCTGAAAAAAATAATTTGCTAAAAGCGATCGATTTATGAATCTAAATATAATAATAATAATAAATAGGCAGACAAACACACACACTGTATATCCCCAAATTAAGCAACTTACGCTTGTGTTGTGGGTAATATACAACGGACCATTCTGAGGCCGATCCCAGACACCCAGACCATAGTAAATAACGGAGAAAATAAGTTTCCGAAATTTACTATACCAGGAATTGAACCCGGAGCCTCTGCGTTGCAGTGAGGTAAGCCGGCTCAACCACAGGCCGTCTATATATAATTGAAATCCACGTATATAGTGACTCATCACGATATCTCGGGAACTTATACTACCTATAGACTTGAAATTTGGCATGAACCTTCCTTTCGCCAATTAGAGGTCAGCTAAGAACGGATTTTACGGCACACGAAGCGGGCTGGGTTCAACTAGTTTATATATATATTAGATTGCATTGCCCATTGGAGAAAAATCTTAATCTATTTAAATAAATACAAAGTTGTATATCAAAATATAGAAAGAAAAAAAAGATTTATGGTCGTAAATCTATGTACACACAGAAAATAAAATACGCATAATAAGACATTGTATATGTAAAGCATGAATATACCACTAAAATTAAAAAACGTAAATTGCATTTATTTTTCGCAGGACTGGACATCCATCCATATACCGCACGTTAAGAATCAAAGCGTTATTAAACGAAATGAGCGATTTTTTTTAATACAAGCGTTTAAAGTTGTGAAATAAAAGCCCTTACAAAAACATTTTTTTTTGTTCGCAATGTAGTATATTATGTATATGGAACAGTCTATATAATCCCTATTATTAATATTATAAATGCGAAAGAAACTCTGTCTGTCTATTCCGTGAAAACGGAAAAACTACTGGACCGTTTTGGTTGAAACTCAGTATGTATATATTTTCGATGCCGAGGATGAACATAGGATACTTTTAATCCCGAAAAATGAAAAAGTTTCCGGGGTAAAAATATATTTGTCTCTCTGTTTGTTATCCTTTTCTGAAAAGACTATTGGACAGAGTTAAAACTGGGTACATATGTAATTCTAATACCGAGGGTGGCCAAGGGATACTTTTCACCCCGAATAATGGGATAGATTTATGTAAAGGTTATCCCGGAAACTAGAATAGGTTTGTGAATTTCTCAATTTCGTCCACTTGGTCCATGTTGCCCATGTTGCGTATTTTATCAAGTTTTGTCATTTATGTAGTTTACATATAGGACAGGGGATGGTATACTTTGCGATATAAAGTGAAGTGAAACTTCCGGGGTCAAATACATAAAAATTTAGTACAATGTAATCTGTACCGCCTGCTCTTTAAACAAGAGATAAGCACTGAGGTTGACCCGCGGGGTAAACTCTAGTATATAGTAATAAAATTTAAATGTTCATCTGAGATTTCAAAATAAATGCCATCATTAAATTGGAGACTGTTGTTCATACGTTGATTAGTCATAAATTACTGTGGTTTGATTTTTGTCTCTCATTCTGTATTAAACTTTCTCTCGAATGAGTTACGAAACAGTTCGACGAATTGCAGCGAAAATGTTTAGGGATTAAAATAGGATGTTTATCTAAAATTTTCTTAATATTATTTCATTTTGATATCTTGTAGGGTTCAGACGACTTGACTATAATATAAAGTTCAAGCCGTGCCTAGTGTGTTACACATTAGGGACATTTTAAACTTTAATTATTGTTAGTCAAACAACACATATCCAAGCTAAGCAAGTTTTTCTCGTGTTATAAATACACTCCTCAAATCTTTCATCTCTCTTGTCTTTCACATTCTCCCTATTATTTGGTATCAGGACAATATATCGTTTTCTTTCACACTCCTCTATTCTGGCATACAGCCTCTGTCACACAATCCATCAAGCTCTTTTTTACCTTTATTCTTGTAATCGTCAATTTTTCAGTTTAACAATGTATACACTAATTTGTACCCGCAGGGGGGCTTTGTGGCGAAGCCTTAGGTGAGTAGCGACACCTCGGACCTGACTCCGGGGGCCAAGACAAGGCCCCCGCCTCCGTGCTTGCCTTAGCCAGCCGGCACGGAGTGGAGATCGCTAGAGCTAAGACTCAAGCTCCAGGGGTGGAAGTGATAAATGGCCTAACGTCGTAAGTAGCTTCGGTGAACCTGCAGCCCACCTCACTACACCCCTTAGCCACTCACACCCATGTTGGCGCTCGCCAATCTTGGCATTTTAGGGCCCATGCAGTGAGTGGCGAGTCATCGTCTGCCCTTTTCTTCCATGTTCCTTGAATATCGCGACGGGCAGACGCCATAGTCCCCGATCTGTAACTCCACTAGCAGTTCATCCCAATAGCCCGGTACCTTTTGTTCTCATTCTTTACAACAATCCTGCACTTATCGGGGCTTGTGCTTGGGTGCATTTTTATATGGTGTAGACAGAGACAATCGCCGGTCAGTGTCACGCCATATTTACATTAAATTTGTCAAGGGGCCTCTACGTGTAAGCCTTCCCATGGCCCCACGCAAGCCCTCCAAAAGTCCGGGCCATTTTTATGGCCCGTGCTTTGCAGAGGTATTCACTAATTTAGTATTACAATAATATTTACAAAGTACAGTTTTCTTCTTTCACTTGGTTTTCGCCCAAACAAGTTTTATGCTGTCATTAAATATCTCCACTGTTCTATTATGACGTATATTTCTTAAAAGAGCAGCTATAAGATATAATTCAATTAAAAATTGCATTTAGCTTATGATAAAATTAATTTTAATTCGTTTTAAGAAATATTAATAATGTTAATTTAATTAATATAATTACTTTTTAATGTGGTGCCGTAAGTTACATTTTGTCGAGGTTGATTTATATTATTTTACTAGTTTATTTTTCATATAAGCCCGCTTATCATGGTGTCACAAAATTTATAATAAATATAATAGTATCAGCTCATACACGTTCCAGTATTAGGCTCTGGCCTTCTCAATTTTAGGGGCAATGGACAGTACACCCGTCACGCTTATTTAAAGTGGATTGGCGGGTTTCTAGTTTAACTTAATTTCCATTGCTTCATACTTTGAACAAATAGCATTTACAAAAGAGAAAATTATACACAGCCGATGTTTTTAAACCATTGAGTAACATTCTCTCTGAGATTTTGAAATAAATGCCAAAATTTAAGTTTAGTAAATAGTATTTATATTACACTAGCATGTCTAATTATGAACGACTGTTTATAAAATCATTTTTTGGAATATACCCCGAAAAGACTCAACGGATTCCAATGAAAATTTGAAGGATGGAAATAGGATTTTATCTTAAATGTTCGTGTATAATTCATTACGAGATTTATAGTTTGTTATGAATATAAATTTCAAGTCCCGCCCAAAGTGGCGCGCCATAGCTAATAATAGCTTTATCAATAAAGTTTAGAAACACAATGTAAATATCCCTAGAAATATATTAGACTTTTACAACAGCACAGGGGCCTTAAACGGTTACTTTTGGAGAATCGCATCGTAAACTTGACACGTGTCTAGACACTGGTTGGTGCAAGACACGGCTAAAGATTCCAGATTATTTTGACATGTTCTATGCATCTGTGAAAGTGACTAGTTTAACTCACCAGAAATGGGGACTTATAATTTTGTGTTCATATTTTATTAAACTTGTAAAAATATTTGTCGACCTCGATGAAAATATTTGTTAACTACGAAGCTAGTACCGCATTTATGATATACGTATTACCTCATATAAAATAGACCTCATTGGTAGCTTTTATCATCGACTCATTAAATTTTTAACTTAATATTTTAACATAAGCAGCTCGTAGCGACATAGCAGCAGTGCTGTCACAGCACACTCGATTACAAAATTAATTACTGTGCAGTCTTCCACAAATAATCTAAAAATGCCATTATATATGGCGCGGAAAAAAAAGGTTCAAATTAACTTCCAAAATACGTCATGTAAGACTGTTCTTAACAATTAGTTTTTGGATAATATAGTCAATTATTATTCCTATAAATTTTTCGATCTAATCGATTCTGTGTTAGTGAATGATTATTACAGTATTTTCTACTTGATTAACATCTCTAGTCTGAATTTAGAGTTCAAAACCGCGACACACTACTCGAATATATTAGTAAGTAAATATTAACTAAACAACATATCTTATGTGTTTTAATCAATATCTTAATTCGTGTAATTAGTTTGTTCCGATGTGTATTGTGTAAATTCATTAGTTTAAAATCATTCTCAAATTATAGTGATGTCAATTTAAAGTTTTATATGTTATACATTTACAAGTGTACAGTCATGTAAAATCTAGACGGCATCATAATAATTGCTCTCATTATTAGTCATAAGTGTCATATAAAAAAAATAATTACAAAAAAATATAGTCGTATTATAGGCGTAGTTATGCACAATCTATTCTAGACTGCGAATTTAATAATGGTTAAAAAAAAGTCTTTTGCTTTTATGAAGTTCCGAAGCCGCTAGATGGCGGTAGTTTATAGAAATAAATTATACATAACACTTATTTACACAGTTGTTGAAATATAAACTGACTATATATTATTGTACGTGCAATATTTAAATTACTTACAGTGATGTGTGTATATTATTAGATCTGAAGTGTGGAGGGGAGACAAGGCGGTTCCATAATTATAATAAGTGCCCGTGAAAACTTATCTAAACAAGATACGAAGGACAAGTTTGCTGTTTTAGTGGGGTTAGGTATTTTAAACCTTAAACCTCGGTACCTGAGAAGCATTTTACAAATAATCCATGAATGGGAATTTTAGTGCATTGTGAAATTAAACTAAATAGTTTTATAATTTCATTTTAAATATGACCACTATTTTACATAATAAAAATGAGAGTCGACTCAGCGGCGTATGCCTCCTCCAGTGATCTCCAATTTTCCCTGTCTCCAGCTCTCTTCTCTTGAACTCGTATGAATGAATCTTTATTTGCAAAGATACAGATAGTAGTTAGTACGTCGACTTTTGTTGCTAAACAATGTTATCGGTATCACTGTATTTGACATATTTGTTCGTATGAATATTAAGTACACAGGTTGATGTAAAATTATCTTTAAAAGTACTTTTAAATGCAGTCCTATAAAATGCATATTTTGGATTAACAGTAAAATGCCTCTCATGTATAGTTCAGTAACTATTTTGAATTAAATATATCTTCTTATACTATCTTCTGTGTAACGTTTTTATCTTGCCAAACGGGTAAGGAATTTGTGGAGAAAAAGGAAAACAATTATTTAGCTAGACGTGTTGCTGGGGAGTTTTTCGACACTTCTTCTCCTTAACAGCAATAACACGTTGCGAAGCGGTTTACATAGATAGATTAGGGAGTAAATCTAAATTTTAACCTATACGTATGACTTTCAAAAAGTGATCTCCACTAGAACATATTTTGAACAAAAATTCAAATTTCAATATAAATTTATATTGCCTCGCAATTTGTCCACTATAGTAATTTTATGAATACTTGTTTAGTAGTCAATATGAGTTCGTAAAACCGCAACATTGAAGCAAGTTTCTAAATAATTATTTGCTTTTATGGGCACTTATTTCATATCTGACATTATGAGAAAACTTTTTTGGTCACTGCCCTCCACATTCTTCTAAACTGAGTGTTGACTTCAATATAGAGACTTTTGCACAACAGTTCGTCTTTTTGTTACATATACGTTGACCGGGATAACTAATTTTAAATATACGTATCTTGTCTATTGACATTTTATTTTAGAAATATATAAACTATTTAATTCTATAAGCTATACTTTCTAGTTTCATGCGATGGATATTCTTTTAAATAATTAAATTTAGTTATTGTTTATTAATCGTACTTTTAAGAGTATCAAAATAATATTAGATACATATATCACTTTGTTAGCGAATAAGAAAATAAGATTCAATAAAATATACGAATTCTATGTTGTTCTTATATGTATATATATTTTTTTACATAACTATGTTACGTTTATAAAGTTGAAATAGGTCAATTTACAAATGTGGGGCGAGTTACAAACCCACCCACGCAATGAGAGTAAGAAGATGCCGCGGGACAAAAGTAGTCTCCCGGTAGTGGAAGAGGCCGATGGGCAACCGCCTGCCAGGGCCAGCGGAGAGGCTAGGCTATTTACCCGTGGCCCTGGCATTAAAGGCGAAGGACGGAATACCGAGGGATTTTAGCTTTAGCCTAAGCTAAAGATGCTATTGCCACACCACAGTTGGGGATATGGGTATCCCCAACTGTGGTATGGCAAATACCATCTTTAGCTTAGGCTAGAGGTGCTAGTGCCACCCCGACCTGGCGAATCCACACACCGGCCGCGATTTCCCCAGTCCCCTGCGCGGTTGACGGCCCTCAATCGGGTTTATCCTCGTAAAAAATAAGGTCTACGTACAAATACTTCTTCCTTTTTATAGTTGATTATCTTGTAACAACCTTAAAACTTTAAAAGCGAATAATAGGGCAGTGGACAGTCAAACCAACTGAGACTTATTATCAACTCATAGATTTTTGACTGAATTTTAAACCGTATGTGTTCTTAGAATTTTTCCTTTTCAAGTACATTGTTGATGATATCGAGGGCTTCATAACATATAGGCGTATACGCAAAACAGCCATTTTTTGTTGTTTACTAAAAACTGCGTGTTACAATTTAGAAAGTCTTACCAGTATGCAAGTTGTATCTAAAAAGAAGGGCATTTCAAATTTCAGCCTTATACAATCAAGTAGTTTTGTTTTATTCACAATTTTGTCCCTTGTGTAAAACTGCTATTTTGTCTGTACGCCCATTTGTTATGAAGCCCTCGATATGCACTGTGATGTGAGCTGAGAGCTCGCGTTGACCGGGATCTTGCAGTTCAAAATAATAAACGGGTTCAGAACTATGGCTTTATATCTTCGTAGATAACTTACATCTATACCCACGTATGGGTCGATAAAGCAATGTTTGGCTCTGTATTGGGATGCATTCCACGACTATAAATTCAAAATGTAACGCTTGTAACGCCGTTTACCGAGTCTAATTGTGAATCTGAGCCCTTCAGTGACCCCACACAGGCACACAAAAAATGTCAGCAAAATCTTGGAAACCGAATTCAGCGCCACCTACCGGTTCCAATTTTGAATTTAAACCATCCCGGTATGCACTGAATTACAAAATTATATCAAAATCGGTCCAGCCGTTTTTGAGTTTTAGCCCGAGTAGGGAACTGCAATTGATTATTATAAATAAGCTAATTTTAGAAATTATTGTAACATTGCCTCCATTGCCCTATTATATGCTGTTGAAGTGTTATATGTTTAAACTGATATTAGAAGAATCATATCTCTCTTTGAGTGAATCAACCAAAGTGATCTATATAAACAAACTTGAATCATTCTTCTTCTTCTTCTTAATTCTTGAAAACTGTCGCTTCCTTTCAGGGACCTAATTCTGCTATTACAATATCTTGGCGTTGGGAAGATATTTAAAGTACGATTCCATTACAATAGTGTCAAAAATTCGTATTCTACTAAATTCATAATATCTTATCAATATCGTCGTGGCGGAACGTTAGTAGAAAAAAAATGGTATTATTATTAGCAGAAATGACGTTAACCAAAATAAATATTGAAAAGCTACTAACATTTTAAATATTTATTTTGCGACTTTTCGCTTCGAAATATTTATAAAGATAGAGTGAATTAACAAAATACCGAAATCAGACGAGACTTACGATTAAGACGAAAGTGTGATAATAATAGCAGAATTGAGACCCAGTTCTTTGCTATAAAACCACATTGATTCAGTTTGGTTGATCATAATAAGCTTAATATTATGGTTAAAAAATAACACATTCTAGAATAACACGTTTTGGTTAGTTTAATTTTTAAATACAATTAGCTTGAGTGTACTAATATCTTTTTCTTATTAAATAGTTTGTGTTTTTGATATAAGGTATGATAAGTTAGGTTAGACTGGGCACGTCGTATAACGAATGCATTACGATTTCAAAAGGTTTATATAGAATAAAGTGTTGAAACAGTTTGATACACAACACGGTTCATATTGTCTTTCAATTTGGATGAATCAACCAAAGTGATCCATGTCAACATAAACTTGAACCATTCAATGTCAAAGAATAACGTCATGTTTTCTTTCAGTTCTCTGCATTTCAACCAAATTTATACAATTTGGTTCATCCGTCTAACGTCATACATTACATATCTCAGCGACAGTCAACAGAGTTGTTCCATCGAAATTATCGTAAAATTCAATACTTGTTCTAAGTAGACCTGGTATACATATATTATATCGAGCTTGTTATGGAAGACCACCGTAAGCGACATATATAAAAATTTACAGAAGATCTATTTAACAAATATTTTTTTAACAGATATCCGATTTTTAGTATATTCATAATTTTGCTGTTATCTTAGATATGGGCCTACAACTCTTAGGGTCTTCGGATCGTATTAGGATCTAAATTATTTTAGCTGTATATTATAGTTAAAAAGAGTAATACCTAAGTTCTGTCGCTTACGTTGTTTGAACATAACAGGCTCAATATATTTTTTTAGATATATTGCAGTAATTTTTTGTTATGGTAAAGCTCCATGGGTCAGCATTTGTTATTTTGTTGCTCTTGTTTGCGTACCGCTTTCGTCTTTTGATCAATCGTACCTCCAATATGTAATTGAGAGCCGTAGTTTCCGCGCCATTGTTGGCTATATTCGACCACCTTTTACTACGGACTGACGTGGTAGAGCAGTCGGCTTAACGATGTGATACCACGCCCTCACAAAATACCGGAGTGAAATAGCCTTGTGGTGAACGTGTTTCTTGCGGTAAGTGAGAGTTCTGGTGGCCCCTATCACATCATCTGCCATTGATCCAAATCCCATCTCTCATCACTCGTCTCTTTCTTCCTCTCCCCATCCCTTACGGCCCTTAAGGCTGGCAAAGCATTTGCATTCCTCCCGGTGTGGGGCGGCGGTAACAGCTTTCCTTTAGAACCCATCTAACGTTTGATTATTTGCCAGCTTTAACTAGTAAAAAAGTCGAACAGCTATAATTGTAAAATAATAATCAATGTTCTTAATAATCACTACACTTTAAACTAAATCAGGTATATTTATCATAAATAAATATTTGACTGTAAAAATAAGCCCCAATTTCTACATGTTTTTTTCCAAAAACAACAATGCGCCTTTACACCAAATTCCTTTCTTATCCTTAATTTTAATCAGGTTTTTCTATATAAATATTTATAATGAACTCTTACTTACCTGTTTAGTTGTCTCCGAGTGTTATTAGTTTTGCGGCGTTGGTGACGGATGGTGGTCTTTATGATCCAAGGGCCGAATTATTTTATAGAATATGTATGTCTTAGTTTCGCTATACTCAACCTGCGGCCTGCGGGTCACATTATTACGGCCCGTAAAGCTTCTATGGGAGGCCCGCTTGGCATACTACTTAGTTGTATAATATATGGATTTACATTGGTAACACTCTGAGGTTGCAAAGTCTATGCACGACAATATCAACTTTTAATCAGGGCCACAATTCTGCTATTACAATACCGTCATAAATGGCAACCGCTGGCGTCATAATGGCGGTTTTGGTTTTTCATTCAAAAACAACCAATATGACAATGTTTTAGTAGCGGAATTGGGACCCAGTTGGGATGCAAGCTTGTAGCTTGCTGTAGTTTAGTAAATAATTGTGTGTCAGCTCCGATGCACGACTGAAGTTTACTCCTTAAATACGATTGTCTTTGAATATGCAATGCTGCGGCCGAATAAGAGCAGTTACAAGAACTTCTAATTTCAAAACATCGTATGTTACACTGATGGATATTATTTGAGATCTTATGACCTAACGCTTGTGTTATTGTTATTTCACTCCTCATGTAATTTCCATACCGGTGCTATGATAATCAATTCTTAAGGAGAAAACTCCAAAAAACACCTAAATAATGTTTCGGCCAGCAGCACCTTGTCTGTTCTATATGGCCCTTTTAATAAAAAAGGTTGAGTATGGCTGTATTAGTTGAACATGTTTTGAACATGTGTATCTCGGCTCGTTGCTAGTTCAGTGTAATAGCAATTACTGTATTTTTGTATAAGTTTTGAAGACATGTAATGTTTTGCTGTAATTAATTACTTTGCAATTTCTTTAATAATAATTTTCTGTAAATGCTTTTTTTCTGTTATAAGTTCCAATAAACCAAATGAGACGTGTAAACTGTTGTTTATTCTTCGTGATCCTTCACTTCTGGTAAAAATTCACAGAGCATAGAAAACCGTCGCGGATTTTGTCATTTATTGTTTGATATTTTATCAGATATATATATTTCATAAATAGTTAGACAAATTGCCTCTTTGCTTCATAATGTGTTATCTTGAAAACTGAATTAAGAGTTTTTAATCTGACTACTGGAAACGCTAATCAGGCAATATCCGCGATTTAGGGGTTATGTCTGTGTTGCCAGATGGCAATGTCAATTCGTCCCCAAATTGTTCAAAAAGCCCAAAAATAAGCTTTTTGGAAAAAAAACCCAAAACTTTTTTTACTTATTTTAAAGATGAAATAAAATCACAAAGCCACCATCGTGGCGAAAATGTTACTTATGACGTTATCATTTTCGCTCACGCAGCGCTCACATTGACCCGTGTCAACAGGTGGGTCGAATAAGCGTTCCACTTGAGTTTATGATTGTGACGCCGGCAAACAAGTGGAACGGGGAAAAATCGCGGTTATGAATGTAGTCGCTGTGAGTCTTTATTGGAACGTTGCCAACGTACGTCGTTGGATACGACGTATTTTATCTACTCGTAAATAAATAACGAACGAACGAATGAATTGAATTATTAAAATGAACGATTGAATTGAAGTATGATTCACTGGTAGAATATAATTCTAAGACAAAGCAGTAGTAGTATATATATCTTAAATATAATAATTGTAGTGATGAGAATTGTATTTGTGGATGAATTAATGGTACTTAAAAGAGCTTCAAAATGTCAACTTAATTTTGCCCCGAAATTCCCCCAAAGAATCTACCCCCGGATCCCCACCAACGTCAAAAAATCCCGAATTTGCAGGGAATCCCCCCATCTGGTAGCACAGGGTTGTGTTCAATACCTATATAGATGTTGCAGTAACCCAGGCTTCAGCACCCTTTGGCCGTTCAATAAAATGTCACTGCCATACGATGACAGCATCTTATGATGTTCTACGTCCCTCTCCTCTCTTTTCTCTTCTGCCTGTAAAGTGCTGTGTATAAAATTGTATTGTTATTTATGTTGCGTGCAGAAAATAAAAGTTATTAAATAATCACCATAATTTATTATTCAAAGATATCCTCTCTATCCATAAAAATAGCCATCCCTTATTTTCCAGTTAAACAACTGGTGCTCGGAGAATACCGCAATCTTGCACTTGCCTCGAAGTCAGTCAGCAGCCCACGGCAACTCTGGTTCAGATGTCTGCCGCCACTAATCGACGTGGCGAAACACAAAGACGTGGCAAACTTCTACACGAGCCCCGGAGCACAAGGGACGCAGATACACTGACCACTTAAGTTTATATTATTAAGGGGACGAGAAGTGCTAGCGACCTTGAGCGAGTAGGAGGAGCTTGAGCTAGCGGGGGGAGTATGCGCGGGGCACTTTCCGCGTGCCCGCATCGAAAACTAGCACGAGACGTAATTTTATATTTTAAGTAGCTTCTGCCCGCGACTTCGTCCGCGTGGAATAGTTACTTTGGGCTAACACTAACTTTAACCCGCGACTTTGTTTGCGTAGAAGGTGCCGCACCACCCTTCCCCCGTCAGACTGCCGGCCTTGCACATCATAAATGCGCGAGCAGTACTTAATCATTATTTTGCTGCGATGTTATTTTAAAACTGCAATATCTCCTAAGATATTCATTGAAATCAAATGATGTGAATGGCAATTTTGTTTTAAATTAAATGCTTATGATGAATAATGTATCTATTTGGATAAGGATTAATATCATATTTATATAAACACCTTCGCAAATAATGCATTATTTTAGAACAAAACCAAGCGCGATTTTGAAACATTTTTCATTGGTGCTCCGTTCCTATTGGTTTTAGCGTGATGATATATAGCCTATAGCCTTCTTCGATAAATGGGCTTTCTAACACAGAAATATTTTTTCAAATCAGACCAGTAGTTCCTGAGATTCCCGCGTCCTAGTAAACAAACAAACAAACAAAGTCTTCAGCTTTATATATTAGTATAGTGTAATACTTGCAACAACTCAGAAGGGTTTATGGTAGTAAAAGAACAGTAACTGGTCAAAATACTTTATAATTAGAGATTTAGAGAACCTTACAGTTTTAACACTTTACATACACACACTGACTATTATCAAACTCGACTTCGACAAGCATTCTTACTTTAGAATTTTGAACACCTCGACATCCCTCCAATTTTTCAGTATATGAAACTTAGCATATTGGCACAACCGTTAGCGGATTTAAGTCATTCATAAACTATTTTAATTAAAGGATTATGCCCGACAAGAATTTAATACATTATTGTTGTTTGGATATTTCAGATAATATTTTATATAAGATATTGTATAAAATATTATACTTAAAGTTTTATATGCAATTAAATAAGTCGAACACAGTATAAATCCATCGCGTCTGCCAACATGAAAATAAAATGTAGTGAATACCGTCTATATACAATTGAGAGGTTTGAATTATAATCTGTACACAATTATCACATTATACAATGGATAAATATTGTAACAAAATTATTATAAATTATAGACAACTACTATATACGAAACAGGCGCTAATTATCGAATAAATAAAAATATAACATTATGATTCAATTAAGGAAATGGCCGATTGTATCGTTCGGAAATAAGAGGGATCGTTCAGAAATAAGAGGGTACATAACAAAATTAATTATTAACTTTAAAAAGAAACACGACAAGAACAACTATGCTACTCAATAACTGTAACAATAGATGATTTCGTAGGGTACCATACGTTTCAGATTATGCGGACTATCTGATAATAATTAATTTTTTAACCGCTTATTTAATATTAGTTAGGATTGTTGTTCCATATTCTATCTCTCGTAGCAATCCCTGTGGATATAAAGTAACTCAATAAACGGAAAATATAGTATAATATATATATCATACGAACACAGGTTTTCTGTCAGATTCATCTGATGGAATGTCAAAAATCGCTTTTATATACATTTTGACGCTTTATTTATATCAGAAGAATTACCCCATAACAGTAGATATGAATAACGTAATAAAATAATAATAATTACTGTCATAACGGAACACGGAGGCTACATAGTCGTACAGTATTTTTATTTAATGAAGCGACCCGCGTTTTACTTGTGTTTAACAATAGTATATAAACACGCTGAGCGCAGGAGCTCTCGGTACCTTCCAAGACAATGACGAACCCGGAAGATTGTAAGGGTGTGTGCCTGTGTTATGTGCTGATGCTGCTCATCTTCAGACACACATACACAGCGTGTTTGTACACTTGGTAAACACAAGAAATCGCGTGTCGCTTCGTGGGATAAAAATGCTGTAGTACACTGTCTTATGTAGCCGGTTTATGACATAGAAGTATGAATTTATCTTTTACAATGACCATAAATAAAAAAGTGAATTAGGTATTTATAAGATTTTATTTAAAACTAATTTTAATTTAATACTTTCACACCAACTATACCATGATTTTGAGCACAGAGCTTATCTTAGTCGTAATCTTAATTTTTTTCGAGTGTATGGCGTTTCTTTTTTAGTAATTTATATTTACCAGCCATTTTAGCGCGAAAATTATAACACAGTTTAATCGTTTTCTGATTTCTCCGAGCGTCAACGTCTACCTGTGACAGTAGTCAGCGAATCCCCGCGGCCTGGTGTACTGCCAGGCCGAGCTTCAGGCGATCAGGGCGCGGGAAACCGCGTCCATGATCCGAATCTGGTCGAGAGAGTTCGAACTCCTGCGGCTGGCATTGACACAGTGGAGGCCGTGCTCCCACACCTGCTGCGATGGGTTGCGCAGAAACGCGGGACCCTGACCTTCAAGAGATGACACAGATACTTGAGATTGGAGCTCGAGGCCGTCGTAGGTCCGATGGATTCGCTGGGTAGTCTGGTCCAGGCCATGCTGCACTGCGACGATCACTGGGTCACACGCTGAATATGGAGCGTCCATATTCTGCGAGGCAGTAATGTATTAAAAGGAGGCCGCTGAACGAGAGAGGCAGAGAGGTGCGCATGCGTCTCGCGGGTACCGACGTCAGTTGGGGTCCCGAAGGCGCAGATATGCGCAAAATCTCTTCCCGTGATTCCGCTACAAGGGTCCTCCAGCATCTGGGGTGTGGAGGAACCAACCCCTGTTGACGAAGTCAATTCTCAAGCACCGATGCGCAAGATTAGTGTGCGCGTAACTACTTTCTAAATCTCACGCTATTACTACAATGGACGCGGGGCACATGGGAGGAAGGGGGTTTGGTGGAGTAGTGGCCCATGGGTTGCCCTTAGGGGTACCTTGCTAAGTACTTCCACAGAAGCCGCCAATTGACTCTGTTATCTGCGCGATCTTCAGTGGATAACTCTCATTGCTTTGGTCTAATCCCAGTAAAGAACCCGGTAATGTACGAAATGGATTTCCTCATGCCTCAAAAAAAAAGTGGTCAATGAATATACAATGTACTCTTTGCCTACGTTCAATTAGTGGCTGACAACTACCACGTTCACAACCGTGATTTTTCCCGTTCCAGTTGCTGCTGGAGTTACAATCATAATCTAGTGGAATGGTTATTCGACCCACCTCTGGACATGGGTCGTTGTGAGCGTTGCGTAATCAAAAATTATAACGTCGTTAGTAACGTTTTCACCACGACCATAACGACCGCGGTCGCCAAGTGGAACGCTACTAAAGAAGCGTGCTGTTTGTGCACTGCCCGTCGCGCGTCGCCCGCAGGGGCCCCCGCTAATCCCGGTATAAAGATTATTCGAAAAACCACACATGGATATTATTCCTTCACTTTGAAAAAAAGACGTATATTAAAAGATGGATAATTAAATTGTCTTTTAGATGGTGAAAGTTTCATAAAAAATATGCTTAATAGTTTTTACGTAATTCTCAGTTTTTTATCGGCGTTAGACATAATTTTACAAATTGATTACTTTATGAAATTTAAACAATCTAAATTATTCACATATTAAATTATTAAGAAAAAACTCTAATTTAACGTATATTTTTTTCAAATCATTAACAATACTCGTTTAGACGTGATCTTTAGTTTAAAATCATTAAAAGTCTCTTATTGTCGCCTTAAGCATTAAGCCTATAATAGACGAGGCGGATGTTCTAGTGGAGTAACTGTACGAACGCGAAAATCTTCGTTAGTTCAATTTATATGCGGTTATGACGAGTGCGATCCAACTACGCGTGCATCGCGGCGGCGTGGCGTATTGCGATCTACTGACTCACGCGCAGAGCGGGCGGCGGCAACATACGGGAGTTGGAGACGCTATATACTCAAGGCACAATTGCTAGCTGGAAAATACATGGCGCTAACAACTACGTTTTAACAGTTTTGTACGCCGTATTTTATTTGATTTTTATTATTCCGATGTTACAGCCACTTTTTTTGAGTAGTGATCACGGAAGAGTTTTTTAACCTTCAAAAATAATCATATCGAAAGGTAACGCAGATTGGCGGTGGCTTTAACGCGTTATTGAGATGCGACATGGTTAATGACGTTTTATATTGACAGCTAACGTATATATATACACTAATGTGGCTATGTGATAGTGGCGTTATTTTTTAACACTAAATAAGACGCATTCGGCCACAGCCTAAATCTTTAACACTAACGCACATAAAGCCACAGCAGAAACGAATAGCTTTTTAACTGTCAGTCTACAATGTATTATAAAAGATACGTTTTTATCAAAAAATTAATCAGAAGTGGTGATTTTAATAAACAAAAAATTGTTTTAAAATTTATCACGTTATTGAAGAAAAGAGGAGAAATAGATAAATTTAGCCCAGAAAGTTGTATATATGTCGAATGGCGGAATTCGAAGAACGGTACTCTATTAAAACGCATTTCGGGCGTTGTGAGCTACTGAAGGAACGCCTTGTAAATAAGCCCGATTTGACAGATGTTATTACAACGTATTTAGGGATTGAGACCACGAAATCGATAACTAAGTTTTTCGAGAAATCGATTAAGTATTGTATGACTTTGTGATCATTACATTTATTTTATTTTAATTAATTTTTGTGTCAAACAAATACCTTATGAAATCGCAATAGAACGCGAAAGATTTGTCTCGCATCGCATTTTGCGTAACGCATGCATTTATCACGAATCATAATTAACTTATGAGAGAAAAAACATTTGTGTGTAATATGCAAATACCGTGTAAGTATGTGTGTGTGTTCCTGAATGCTTGGATAATAATAATATACAAAGTTTAAATTCCGACATATTTAAACGTTTATATCACTTTATCGAAATATTATTGAGTGTAATATAAATAATAAATACTATTCAACATAAAATGTCGTTTTAAATCAGTGTTTGTAGCAAAATAAAACAAATGACTTCATAGTTAAAATCTTTATTCACTTTCTGCAGATGATGAGCCAAAATCATCGATTGAGCTTTCTTCGCCTGTTTTTATAATAATTTGATTTTCAATTATAATGTAAATTTTAAGGTGTCTGTCAAAATCTTCTTGTATCATTTTTATGGTCTTTTCCACCACTTTTTTCCGATCATCCTTTGTCATAGTCCCACATGCGGAAGCATGTCAACAATGTTATCATTTTTTTTGCGGAGAATGTCGGTGATGAATTTTTACGTGCTGCATAGCCTGCAAAAAAAAACCACACCCATGTTAATGTGTTTTTTTTTATAATTCGCATTCTCCTCCGTCATATGTCAAGACAGAGTTTTTCTTTTCTTTGTCTCTTTTAGCCTATTTTTTATATTCTATGTAGGGAAAATAAGTGGGGAGTCCTTTTTTGTTTATTTTTCTTTTGGTTTTTCTTTTCCTTTTTTCTTTTTCTTTTTTCTTATATATCGAATACAATCTTTATGTCTATTATTATCTTAATTCTCTATCTATATCTACTTCTTAAAATCTAGTACTCTTATAGAGTTTGTATTCTTACTCTATGCTAACAAATATATTTTTACAATATATTAGCAACATTTTATTGGTCTCTGTTTCGTTTTACTACTTTTTCTGCTATTTTAATCGCGTACCATATAAAGTCCTCTATTTTACTTTTCTGAATTAATTCCTTGACATTCTCCTGTGTAATGTCTAAATTTAGGATGCTGGCCAAGTTATATCGCTCCCTCTCGTGAATTCACAAGTGAAGTATCACGATGACATCGATCACAACCCAGATCTTCACAGGGCATGGAGGGTTCTCTGGATACTTGACTCGGTTCAAGTTGAAGGAGGACCCATCGTGTCCCTGTGACCCAGGAACTTCAGAAACCCCCCTACCTGCACTCATGTTAATGTTGTATGCAATAAGTTTAATAAAAAAATCTTTAAACCCATATATATGTATATATATATATATATATATATATATATATAAAAGGTGTTTTTATCTTTAGGGCGCAACAATGTAACTCCTACTGGAAATAGGTATGTGAAAATTTATACATATCTTTAAAAAAAATATCTTCGTTGTATATCCCAGTACCAATATAAACTGACTTTCATAATATTTGGTACCTTATTATGTTTCTAAATTGGCAAATGATTATAGGATCTAAATAAGAAAATAAAGACCTCGAAAAATTTATGAGGTTTTATTAGTTTTTATTAACAGTAAATCTATTACCAAATTTATGTAACGTTAATTTTTTTAATTATGAAGTGTGGCTCTTGGGTCAATGGATATAAAAAACATTTCCCTTTTATTATTGAAGTCAGTTTGAATAAAAAACAAAGACGGACGAGCGAACAGATACACCGCTTTGTACTACTTTTTTTACTACTCATATAACTATAAGAAAAAATTAAGAAATCCACCAAGTGCGTGTGTGTGAAAGCTTAATCGAATAATAAACAAGGATTACGAAGCAAAAATTGACACACAGCAAAGCTGTGGAGAAAACTAGAAGTATTATATTTGCAAATGTTGACTTTTTCCTAATTTTTCTGGTTGGTGTAGTATAAAGCATGTCCATTGTTCAGTCCGGCCGCACGTTTTTGTTATCTTGCTAAAATGTTATGATTAGAAATTAAACATATTTATTTTTGAGACGATTTACCGACATTTTTGTCAATAATGTTTTTCACATCCCTACAATTATTAATTTTGGAAGAAAATGGTGTCGCAGGATGGTTACGTTATAATATAGCCTTGTATGCTCTCTCTTTATAATAATTCCTCTGAGCAAATAGCTTACATTCAGGGTCTTCAGATTTGGAGTTCGATGAAAACATTTCGTTTGGAGAGCTTTTGATGATACAAAATATATTTTGAGAAAATGTTGGAAAAGAGTCTTTGTGATGTAATAAATTCAAAC
This sequence comes from Dendrolimus houi, assembly GCA_039645545.1. NCBI lineage: Eukaryota > Metazoa > Arthropoda > Insecta > Lepidoptera > Lasiocampidae > Dendrolimus > Dendrolimus houi. Next base: position 24,935,325 of record CM077123.1, on the reverse strand, counting down.
CAAGCACTAAAATGATTGACATATTTAAGTCAGAGAAACTTATATAATGTTGACAATAATGTTGATATATATCATATCATGTCTGGCGTATTAAATATGGTTATATTGACCTATTATTATTGTGTTTATTTGCATTAAAAACGCTTTCAAACATTCTTTTATAAAAAAATACAAATATTCTTTTAACTTAATATAAAAATATTATATAATTCTCGCGGGATTCCTGGGACACTAAGTAGCACAACTTAAAAAAAATGTAAGATATCGTTTTAGTGAAAACTGTGTCGGAATAAGCAAATTTTTATGCACTTGAACAACTACAAACCGCTTCCGGGAAAATTTCGGCGGGATTCCCAGGACAAAAATTCTATTTTTTAATATTTTTATATTCTATTTTATTTTCTCACACATTTTATTACTTAAAACTTGTCATCGATCAGTGAACAAATCACGTTGGAATTCGATATATTTTAATCTGACAATTACAAATCATTCCCAGAAAAAATCCGCGGGGTTTCCAGGATTAAGTTATGTAGATTTTAAGTCTAAGAATGTGTTGTCGATCAATGAAAACTGCATCGAAACCGGCTCAGTAGTTTCTACGTGAATCCCGAACAAACAGACAAGAAATCTACAAAAAATTGCATTGTGTTCTCCATTGTTTATATAGTTTATATCAGTTCTTTTTTTTAAATAGCTTCTATGTACAGATACGGCATGTTTAGAAATTTATAATATTATAGATAATATTAATTTAAAAACATAAAATATTGATTTCCGCCGGTAGCGGGACTCGGAATTCCAGCTACCGATGGGCTCCGTAACCATAGATAGCACGTCCTTACATTTCGTTTTGTGCTCAGTACCATCCCAGTGGCTCTCCCCTACATAATCGACTTATATATAAAATGTATGGAAAGTAACGCCACCAAGAGAGGGAAGGCGCCATAAATTATAAGTAATTTCCATTTAGTGCAGTTAAAACGGCGCTGTACAACATCGTTCAATAATTACAACTCGCTGACGAGATCTTGAAAGCAAAACGTAAACCACAAGTGATGGCCATATTTGGTAATTGGTGAATCGCACACATTATTTTTACATTAAAGTTATTTGTGAACCATTTTTTTACTTTTGATTTAAATTATGATATGTTTTATTTTAATTTTAAAACTATAATTATTTTATTCTGTATTTATTCCAATTTAGGATAAGGGCCTTATTAGATTATTATTAGCAATATGAGTCATTTTTATATGAAGAATCTATGACAGTATAATGACTACATATGATTCATATTCTCTATCATCATAGTTAAGGGATCCTATTTGACAGTAAACGTACGAATATGATCATATCATCCGTCATTACATTACGTAGTGATCTCTAGTTTGTGCATCCGTCTATACTCTATTCTCAAAAAAGGCGTCATGATCAAAATCAAAAGGTAAGAATTTCGATTGGAATATTGAAACAACAAAAATATGTAAAAAACCTTTACGAGGAAAATGAGTGTTTATACAAGGCTATGGATTACACAAATTGCGACAAACGATTGTTAATAATGGCAAGCGTTGCAAAATTAATTAATGATGCCGCGGGAAGAGTATGCTACATGGCAGATGTACGAAAGAAAATCAACAGCCTTAGATCTTAATATCTCGCAGAAAAACTAACAAAAGTATTAAAGTAAACTATTGATATTTATTTTTGCGAGACTAAGTATATATATATATATATATATATATATATAGTACCTAAGTACTGGCACCACAGAATAGATAATACTGGTGATATATTGATTAAAAGATTATATCAATAATGTAAACTAATGTTTGCCCAGTGGTCGAAATTCGGCCATAATTAATTTAAATTATAAGTTTGAACATTATTAAGGTTCTGTTGCCAAAGTCTGTATATTTCTATAAATACAGATTTCGCCAAGGCTACAATGTTATTTTGACTTTAACAATAAACAAAACAGTATATATATGTGTGTGTGTCAAATACATGGTAGTGTTTGTAATGTTTTTTTTTTATTGAGTTAATGTATTTTTTATGCATAATTAAAAAAACATTATCATTCTACTATTCTGCTCTATATAAACTATAAGTGTGTGAAATTTCATAGTCCTCCGTTTGCGCAATTTTCGTAAAAAGTACCCCTTTTTGTTTCACAAAGTTTTTGCTTCACGTATTAATATAATAATGAAACTATAGCACTTGTTTTAAAATTTTGCTTATCAAACTCAAGTATATTTATCTAAAGTTTTAATCTATTTTCAGATAACAAAATGCAAAAATGGATCAGGTGGTGATTACATCCCAACAGTATACTGGTTCCCACTGTTTCGCTTTTTAGATATTTCTAGTGAAGCAGATGCTTCCCAATCAAACCTGGATAGTCAATCAGCTCTAGTTGACTCGGACAGTATGGACACACAGCAGTGATATAATGAAGAGGTAATATCATTTAATGAATTCTGGCACTTATTTTCCTGTCTTACTCTTCCAATGCCATTATAATAAACTTTAAAGTGATTTCTTATTTCTGCACCATATAATAGTGACTCTTGATCTTGTCTAGCAATTGGGATTAAATCTTCCATATCATCTTCATTTCTTTTTTTAAATTAGAATCGTCTTCAAAACGTGGTTGTATCGTATAAAAATGCTTTTTCTTGTCGATAAGTATATTGTGCAAAATATAGCATATAAAACAAAAAAATGTCTTTAACATGAATTGGTATTAAATTAATTAAATTTAACAATAGCCTGAAACGAGTGGCAATATCCCAAAGGCACTTTCTACAATCCTTATTCCACGTGACAGCCTATAGTTAAATATTGCTTCTTCCCGTGTTAAATTCCGCAGAGGATATGGTTTCATTATGGTATAGCTACGAAGAAAAGGATCATCTGCTATAGCAACATAGGCAACACTGTGCGTGTGCCGGACAAGGCTTTTCCTTGTGGCATATTTAATAGTAATTTGTTGTTCAATAATTGTTTGCTCCTAGCATATACTCCTGCCTGAATCACCGACTACCATTTGTTCCAACATCAACATACAAAAATTTATAATTGGCGTCTGCTAAAGCTAATAAGACAATGCTGTTATACAGTTTATAGTTGTAGAAATGTGATTAAATATTAGGGGGGCATGTAATTCGAACATGCTTTTCATTTAATACTCCTAAGCAATTAAATACACGCCATTTACTTTTAAAATCTTCAGATACCTCGTTCCACTCAGTCTCAGTATTTGGTACCTGAAATAATTATTGTTTTTATTAATTTCAGGCAGCATATCCACGTAAAATTAAGAAGAGGAATCCAGTATCTATCCAAGACGAAGACTCAAATAGATTGATTAAAGAAGCTATAGCCAGGACGAGACAGATGTCTCAACATATTACCAGTAAATAAACACTAACAGCAAAGATCATATTACTACATTTTGTAATTTCGTAAACAGCAAGTTGACCAGTGTTCTATAGGCTAGCAACAAGAATTTTGTAAAAAAAGCTAAACGAAAGATTCAAATTTGTCTGTTTGACATCTGGGACGAGATTGATACTGGTAATTTGTATGAGGAGAGACCATCCCCGCGGAACACGAACTTCTCTGACGATTCTATAATTTCTCAAAATATGCCAGCTGAGACTATTACTTATGAAAAATTACCTTGTGTTTCAGTTCCACCAGTATCGAAATCTGCGGTAATTGGAACTACCAGTTCTTTTGGTAAGGGAAAAAGTTGATGGCTAAAATAAAATCGAAGCAAATCAAGGGAGAAAACCTCAAACCCAAATTTGAAGATTTTGAAAATTACAAATAATTAGAGCAACATCATTTATGGGTCCCTATTGCACTAATAGCCCACACGGGGATGGGAATGTCGGAATTAGCATAGAAGACGATTCACACACACACGGGGGACGAAAAAAATATTTGATTGCCTATGGCTAATAACACTCAGAAATCAAGTAAAAAAATCGTATTGTTGCGTACTCCTTTTATCTGCTACTTTTTAGATATGTTTTTTAGCACACAGCTCTGCAGCTGTCGTTAATTCTCGTCCCTTGACGCATGTTTCTGTCCACGCCGATGATCAGGAGAACCTCACACCATTTCATTTTTTAATTGGTTCCTCGTCCACTGCCGCACTGCCAGCCACGCTGACCGATAATGTTCTAGTTGGCCGAACTGAATGGAAAAAAGCGCTGAGACTTTCAGATTTTTTCTGATCACGCTGGGTGAAAGATGTACTGCCGACAATGCAGCCTCGACAAAGACCCTATCGAAGCTTGGCTAGCCAGATTGCATGTGGACATCTAGTGCTGATTGCTGATAGCAACCTACCACGAGGTGTATGGCCCAGAGGCAGAATTACAGCCACTTACCCAGGTCGCGATAACGTAGTAAGGGTGGTAGACGTATCCACTGCAGCAGGTACGCTACGTCCCCCCCTAAATAAACTAGTTAAGCTAAATGTAAATTAGTGCTTGCACAAAGGGGGAGGATGTTGCGTACTCCTTTTATCTGCAACTTTTTAGATATGTTTTTTAATTATTTTGAAGTTGATTTGTCAAAAATTAGATTCTCTGTCTGCTACATACTAAAAAATTACATTCTTTTCCATTTCTCCATTAAACAAATTTATTTTCCACAAAAAGCTTATCATTCCAAGAGTTATCTCCGCAACACGTATATTACATTAGGAACTATGATCAAGAAGAAACTGTAACACGTACTGTAAGGAAACAATAACACATTTATTCTAGAGTCATTGTTAGTTTATTTAAGTACAAGTTATGTTTTTGTAAACTGTTGATTCTCCCAATAAATAAATAAACATATATAAATATTGCATATTCTTTATTTTGTCGTGGTGTACTGCAACGAAAGAAATAGCAAAGGAACTTACTCTTACATGGATACCCCTAAAAGCCTTATATACTGCTCTACATGTTTGTGGTATAATTACTAATAATGTACATTGGGCAATTCTTGTTATAAACTTCAAGCTGGAAAAAAGATTCTCCGGTAGCTAGATATTTCAAGGTTACTAACAAACGATCTTTTGCACTAATTGGACATCTAAAGTGAGTTTCTTGCTTTGAAATTATAGGTGCAATATATAGTTAAACACAACTTCATCCATCTGGAGATATATTTTATAAGACTTTATATCTTCCAATCTAAGTTTTTTGTGTTATGGACCCCTCCTTCTGATCGCCTTGCTACTCATGATCTAACCCAAATTCGTCTCTTATTTTTTTTTCATTGATCATTTTTATCTTCTTGTTTAATGCATTTAATACAATTACACTCATAGTAACGGAAAACACGACTAAATTGTTATCCATCTTGATAAAATATGACATTTATATGATCTTGAGTGTAATATGTAAAAATGACGAACAGCATCATATAAATATGATCATAGAATTTGACATCTATGAGATCATATATATATATGATAGTGTAATTAGCCCCTAGGGTAAAAGTACCATCTAGTGGAATTTATAGAATTCGCAATTGAAAAACCATCTAATGGTATTTATAGGAATATAATACTGATTGAGTACCATCTATCGGGTGAGGTAGTGGATGTTTGACATTTTATGCTAGAGAAGCTTAACTATTTTACATATAGTGTATTTGCTACCCTATTTGCAGTCTTCTTCTTCTTGTTCAATTTTGCAGTAGGTACTGCATAAATAATATACTATGTATATAATAGATGAGCCTCTCTGGCATGAAATATCAAAACATCCACCACGTCGCCTGATAGATGGTATTCTCAATCGGTATTAGGATAGGAATACTATTAATACCATTAGATGGCGTATCAATCGAAAATTCTATAAGTTCTACTAGATGGTACTTTTAACTGATTCTAAATTGGAATAAAATTATAGTTTTAAAAATTAAAATAAATCACTTGACAATTTAAACTTAAAATAAAAATGCGTATGATTCATACTGATTCACCAAATATACTCATTTGTTGTCTACGTTTTGATCTCAAGATCTCGTGAGTGCGTTGTCATTATTTAACCATATCATACAGGGCCATCTTTAGTGCACTAAATGGAAACTACTTATAATTTATGATACCTTACCTCTCTTGATGGCGCTAGTTTCCATACATTTTTTATTTTTCGATTATGTAGAAAAGAGCCACTGAAATGCTTTACATACTACATTTAGCTAGTATGTATATGACTATATCTCTACTGCTTATTATACAAATATCGCTCATAAAAATATCGACGTTGCAATATCGATATTGAAAATATCGGTAATTGACAGATAGTAAAATCTATTTTAAAAGGTTAATTTATATACAATATATCCTAATAAAAAATTACTAAATAGATATTTAAATTTAAATGTCAATTGATGTACTAAGTTTCATTTCTTTTCAAATTTTAAAATATTGAAGAATAATTGATGTCTCCGAGTAGCATTATACCGTTATATAAACTGACTATAATGTTATCTGTAGCTAACGATAGTGAATTATAAACAAACAGAATTTATCCTTGTCATTTTAATTTTAAGATTGATCTAAATCTAAAATCCATTAAAAATAACTAATTACGAATAAAATTTACTAAAGATGTCTAGCTGAATTAGCAAAAATCTTTTCGGTATAATTTGACGATATTTACCAAAGAATCACTGAAATAACCGGAAAATTCATCTATATTTTTTTAAACTATTGATGTTTCCCGAAATATACCATAATATCGTTCATAAATATAAATGCTATTTCTGTCCAAAGTTCAAATTTATCATCCAATAAATCAATGTTCTTCACAAATATTACAAAAAATGCGACATTTCCTGATAAATATTAATTTATGAGCGATGTATTGCTATATAACAAATTTAAACGGTTCATAAAATGACTTTCTTAAATAATCCTTTATTAAAATCGCCCATAAATGCTCGTTCATAATTGAGTACATAAAATATCATTTATATTGTATGACTGTTTCTAAACATCTTTCACTATAGAAAAGATTTTTCATAAAACATCGATCCTGAATATCGATATTAATATATCGATGTTTATAAATCGATATGAATATCGATATTTTATAACCGATATACCGATGTTTAAGCATTTCGAACTATCGAGCATCCCTACTGATCATTCCTCTAAAGTCTAAAGCTGTTTACAACTTTCGCGACTACTGCCAGAGAGACACATCTTTTTTATTATTTTACGTATATATAATTTCATTTATGTTGCTTATTGTACGTGATATGTGAATGTAATGTATGTAAAATCGGGAGAAGTTTGATAAATTGGCCATATTATAGAGATAGAATAAATTGGATACTAAAAATGTCATATGTTCGCAATACAGTTCAATGGCCGTGCAGCTCGAATGCCATAATATGTGTTTTACTATAAGTGAACTTTAGATAGTAATGGTTCTATCAAAGAATGTGATCATGAACTCTTTTCAATGGCGGAAATGGTTCCTTCTATTAATTGTTGCAGTTTGTCGAAGATTGGACTTCGTGAATGGTTAGTGCAAGTGGTTTTCTTACCAGGCTTGCTTTCAGTATATATAAAGTACTTGATAAAACAAATACCATGATTGTGTCTTCGTCATCTCCGATTTTTGGTAGCCTAATAATTTACATTAAATACTCTGCTGCATATATGTATTGATAGATATACATTTACCGGAAATTTCGCTAAGCGTTCGCAAAATTTTGCATATTTGCATAAATTATCATTATATTGTCAGAATATTTATGCGACTTGTTTAAAACTATTTCTGTCTCACTTTAGAGCTTAGTTGTCATAAATATGGGTAATAAACAGATTATTATTTTTATCTCACTACACATTTTATTGAAAACACATTGTGGGATTGTGATAATATAGGACTATCAGCAGTCACATATTTAAATATGAAACCTATTATGTTTACATAAGCATGTTATGTACAACACTATCTTGTTTGGCTGATGAAAGTTTGATAATAAATGAAATATGTTTTTAAATGGTACTATCAATGTGATCAAGGATATATAAAATATATCCATATTAATTTGATAGACCTTCTTTGATTATTTCTATAGAACAATAAGAATATTGAATAATTATATATTTATTTATATAATATTTTTCTAGTAGTTTTCTAGATATTGTTATACTAATATGTTTATGATCTATTCAATCTATACATATTCAATTACTTGACATCACTGACTGATATATGAATGCACAAATCAAAATATTGGGGCTAGGACCGTGTGCATGTGCATGTGAGTTCTTTCTATATTGTATGTACACACTGAGAAAGGACTTTTGGAAATTCAAGCCCTAAGGATGTCAAATTGAGATGAAAGTTTGTGTGAAAATGCATTATTTTAAAATTACGAAATTCAAAATTTCATGTATGTGCTACTGGTTAGAGCTAAATTTAAACAAGTCTCATCGTTTTGGAAATTCAACCCTTGAAGGAGTGAAAATGCAGATGAAAATATATCTATTTCAAAGTAAGAAGCATGAAATTTTATATAACTGCTTCTGCTTAGAAATAAATCTACATGTGTATGTGTACCTTTTTGGAAATTCAACCCCTAAAGGGGTAAAAAAGGGGCTACCTCTTACTTTTTTTGGACTACTCATACTATGAATATTTTTAATCTACACAAGCAAATCTGCATGCAACAGCTAGTATTATATGTAACTCACACATTAGAAAACAAAAAATGAATAAATATAAAAAAATGAGCTGTTGAGTTCGGTGCATATTCTCTTCTCATTGAACACCAATTAATGTTTAAAAAGTGGTGGTTACATCATAACTTTCAATAAGCAGTCTGCCATGCAGATATTAGACAGATCAACCAAAATGAACTGAGACACTTTGATCTTCAATGATATTCAATTATTATTCAAATTTATTTTTATATAGATAAACATTGGTTGATTGATCTAAATAGAAACTGACCCTCTGATATAGGTTTAATAAAATACTTTGAGACATTTTACTTCTTATACAAATGTAGTCTTGATATTGTTTGGATAAACAAAATTAAATCAATTTTGTGTATGAGTATACATACAGAACTGAACAGACATAACAATTATTCAGTGACATTGAGACATTTAAGTTTATATGAATAACTTTGTATGATTTATCTAAATTGGAAGACAGAAATGATTCATCTAATATCAGCATAACTACGTTTGTTTGGATGTGTATATCCTTTTTTCAGTCTGGAAAATGAATGCTCATTTATTTTGATTATACTTCTTAAGCTAAAAAATATAATAGTTACAGCAGAATAGTCACAGTAATTTATTTTGTAATGGATATTTTTTCCATGTGCCAATAATAATAGCCCTTAAATGTGCCACTGGTGGTGTCAGGACACCATTTTAGAGTATCAGATGACATCATCTGATATACATCTAAAACACTTGCCTAAAGTTTATTGGTGAGTTCCATTCATTGGGAATTTCAGTGTAACTGTTTGCATATCCATGTAGTAATTGTAACAATTAACACAATACCAATAGAAAAATATCCTAAGGCTGCGCGCAAACGTCCACCGACCAAAACCACCGGTGGTACGCACTACCGCGCGATCTAAATTGACGGTGGAGCGTTGCCGCCACTGGCTACGTGTGTGGCGAGTCCCTACGAAATTTATGAAAAACCGTGTGAACCGCTGGTCGGGGGCCTGTTTGCGCCCAGCCTAAATAAGTAATGTATACTCTCCAGCCAGAGTTCAAATCTATATAATAGGAATGATAAACCAATATTAGCTAATAACTGATAAATTATTTAGCATGTAAGCTTTTGGTTAGACTAGGTAAGTTTTCTAAGGAGGACGCGTCGGCTCCGAAGGGCGTCATTAGAACTTCGGCCGCCGTAAGCGGGCGGCGTGAGTGGGGCGCGCCGTGTTTCGCGCGGGCTTACCTTTCCTTCCTTCTTACCTTCCTGCCGTGGGGCGCGTTACAAACCGCCTCACGTCGTAAAGAGTTTGAAGATGCCGGGAACAAAAAGTAGTTCCCGACAGTGGATGAGGCCGATGGGCGACCGCCTGCTAAAGCCTCGCAGACTGGTGAGACTATATACCCCATCTTAATGCGTGGTCCTGCATTAAAACGAAGGAAAGAACACCGTGGGGTTTTAGTGTATATCCTTTACCGCGGTGTGACAATAGCACTTCACACGTGAGATGCTAGTGCCACCCTGGGCTGGCGAATCCCACACACCGGCCACGATTTTTCCCCTCGTACGACCGATGGTCCTCAATCGGATTTACCCTCGCCAAATAAAAAAAAGGTAAGTTTTCATACTTAATATACAAGACTTGATGTAAAGTAAAATAGTATATATTTCTTATAAATTGTATAAGAAATATATACTATTTTATTTTATTAGCGAATTCTTGTTTGTGCTGCCACTTTTAAAGCTCTTGCGAATATCTAATATGTACGTATTAAAAGCTAATAGCGAAATATAAATCACAAACCTTTCATATACTTAAAGAAACCTATGTCACAAGAAGCGTCTATGTTTATGTTTATAAATAGTATTTATAATGAAAGAACATAAGACAAAAAAAATTATCGAAAAACACAAAATAAGGTTTATGTGGAAGCAGGTTTGGACAAGAAGAAATGAAGTTTATTTCACCTCTTTTAGCAATAATTTAATAGGTAGGTTGTTTGGATAGTAATTTAGTTTTTTTCCAAAAGAGGACTTGTATATTTTCACAGTCAGCTTCATACAGCTGCATAATATATATATTTATACAGTTGTATAGCAAGGCTTGCTTGAGAAAAATTTCAATTAATTCTATTCAATAATTGTTGGTTGGTGATCTTTCAAATATGGAAAGTGAAATTCTCTGTGTATTCTACTAACGAAAATGTATACGCTGTTTAAGCAAGGAATAAATAATCCAATGTGTATGAGGAATATATTAATAGTGACAGAACGCTAATACCAGAACTGGTTTGCAAAATTTCTATTGTACAATTTTGATGTTGAACATGCACAGTGATTAAAATATAAATGATCAGACAATTTTAAGACTTATTTTAAAAGAGTTCGAGAATGATGACTTGTTTTTACAAACCTTGCTTAGAAAGAAAACGAAAGAAAGAAGTCACGACCTTTTTGGGACAAGAAGGAAAATGAAGTAATATTTTAATTGAAGAAAACATTTATATAATAATAATATTATGCTGTAGGTTATCATATACCGAAATGCTCAAAACAGACTGCGAACGCGGCGTCTACGTCTATCCACCACGTCAGGTGTGTGAAAGAGAGAGCATGTATGAGTGCATTCGTCTATCGCGTACTACGTAACGTCGGACACGGTTAACGGCGTTTGTAACAGATCATCACCAACTACTGCTTAGCAAATGGCCAACATAATATAATTCAAATAAAATATAACAATAATCGTCTTGCATAATCATAAAAAAAACTTTCTACACAACCTAATATAACTTGTAACAAAATATGCATGTACTATGTTGGGGAAAAAGTCTTTTCGCATATAGTATGTATGGACTTGTAATAAGATCTCTTTGGCTATACCATTTGTATCTGGCTGGTTTTGGTATCATTAAAAAGTTTTAATTTTAAAGAAGACAATTCCAAATTCAAATTAGGAAAGTATGTGATTTTCATTTGTTTTTCTTATTGTTAAAATGAGTGAATGTAATGATTCTTCATTACAAGTAATTACATTACATTAGTAAGACTTTAAAATGTATCGAATTTCTATTCGATACATTTTAAAGTCTTACTACAAAAAAGGTAAAAATGCAACACAAGCCGCAAAAAAAATTGTGATCTTTATGGACCTAATGCAGTATCTGTGAGAGTAGCGCAAATTTGGTTTAAGCGTTTTCAATCAGGAAATTTTGATATCAAAGATGCACGTCGCTCTGGTCGCCCTGTTACGGTCAAAATTGATGCCATTTTTGAAAAAGTGGAGCAAGATCGGCATATTAGTAGTTACGATGTAGCTGGAGAACTGGGAATTGACCACAAAACGGTTTTGGAGCATTTGAAAATAGATGGGTACACAAAAAAGCTTGATATTTGGGTGCCTCATGAGCTCACTGAAAGAAACCTAATGAACCGTGTACTCATTTGTGATTCTTTATTACGACGTAATGAAACCGAACCATTTTTGTAGAAGCTGATAACTGGTGATGAAAAGTGGATCACGTACGACAAGAACGTGCGAAAAAGATCGTGTTCAAAGGCCGGTCTGGCTTCACAGCCTGTGGCGAACCCCGGGTTAACTCGCAACAAGGTGATGCTGTGTGTATGGTGGGATTGGAAGGGCATTATTCATTATGAGCTGTTACCGCCAGGCAGGACCATCGATTCTGAACTGTACTGCGAACAACTGATGAGATTAAAGCAAAAAGTTGAGAGAAAGCGGTCGGAATTAATCAACAGAAGGGGTGTGGTTTTTCACCATGATAACCGTAGACCTCACACATCTTTAGCCAGTCAGCAAAAATTACGAGAGTTTGGCTGGGAGGTGTTAATGCATCCGCCGTATAGTCCTGACCTTGCACCTTCAGATTTTCACCTGTTTCGGTCTCTGCAGAATTCCTTAGGCAGTGCCAGGTTAAAGTCACGAGAGGACTGCCAAAACCACTTGTCGCAGTTTTCTGATCAGAAGCCCCAAAATTTTTATAGCAATGGGATCACGTCCCTACCTACAAGATGGCAAAAAGTTATCCAACAAAATGGCACCTACATACTTTAGTCAAATGTAAATAATCTTTATAAAAAACCTTTTGAATTTTTATATAAAATGCGAAGAAACTTTTTCACCAACCTAATATATGTTATAGTCAAACGTCGAAGCTCTGGCGCTCCTAGGTTTGACTATTCAAACCTGAGGTCTGACATAAAGTCTTAGTCAAAGTCCAAATAAATGACGTTTTTCTGCCTCGACTTTTTTCGACTAAAGAATTTTTGTCTAACCTAAGAGAGACTAATTTATATAGTCATTAAACACGTAACAAGTGCAGTACGAATCGACGTTTTACCGAGTCTGCCTTAGTCGCTTCTAGGATCGACTAGGCAAAGACCGAAACAGATTATTTTACGTTCGACGTTAGACTAAAAATGCTTTAGTCAAAGCCGAAATTAGAATTTGTTTCGGGTTTTGTCGAAAGGCCTTGGTCAAACCTAGGATAAACCAGTCATTTCGAGAAGAGACTGCATATCGACCTTTGTCTATAACATATATGATAATAGCCCATTAACGTCATACTACTGCGCTCGGGACCTCTCGCTATAGGAGAACGGACAGTATACCCGCCACGCTTGTCTAAGGCGGCTTGGCAGGTTTGACACATCGGTTATCTCGATGCGCAGGTTTCATCACGATGTTTTCCTTTACCGTTGTTAGCATATGGTAATTGTAACAAAATGCATATTAGTTCCGAAAACTGCCTAGTGGTATATACATTCCGGCCAGGATTCTAAACCATGCCCTTTGAGTTTCGGACGCGTGCGCTAGCCATTACGCTACCACGGCTTTAATGTATGTATACGTCACCGTGTAATTGTAAGTAAGATTGTAAACCAACGATAGGTTGAGAACGAACAGGAATAAATGGATACAGGCAGTTATGGTACTCGCCGGCCGCTGCCGCGGCGCAACTCGTGCGCCTTTGTTTAATACAAACTTATACCTTGACGCAACCTTGCAACCTATTCTTTACCATGACTCTAAGTCTCCTATAACACCAAGTAACGAAGAAAAAAGTCCACAATTTTGCTGGATTTAACTTATAATTTGAAGAAAGGGATTGAGATTTAACTTATAATTTGAGAAAAAATCAATAACGTAAATGTAGACGTTATATTGTGAACTTTATGATCAGTTCACAATTTGTAAGCGGTATATAATCTGACTAGTTAGATTATGAACTCACGGTTCTTACAATATTCTACTGACATATATACCGCAATAAAATATCTGTATATAGGAATAAATCGTATTAATGCTGTTAGAGATTTTTAATCAGTGTTGTAGTAAACTTAATACATTAACGCTACGCTTTAACTCTTTTAAGTGACAACTACGTTCCAAAAATATGTCCACTAATATGTGTAAGAATGAATACTTATTTGAAGATCTGGGACCAATGTTCGCTTCTGCTTACCTAATCTTATCCCTTTAATAATTCAGTCGGTGCCTTATTTCTTCGCATTATGTAAATAGTATACAAGTTGTTTACCTACAATTTTCATGATTACGTTGAGTAATAATTGGTTTGCTTTTTATAAACACAATTGATCAGGCTAGAAATACAATATTAAACGGAGCAATTTGCGCCCCCGCAGCGAAAATTTGTCGGTTTATTATGTGCAATAAGGAAAACAGCCCTTTAAAGGGCTGTTTGTTTGACATAAATAAAATAGCATTGCTTATTTTATCTTCAATGGGTTACGGTTAGATAATTTCTTAAACATGTATATTTAGCCTTTGTATAGTTATATAGTAAGATGTGCATGTGTTTTTATTTTTTTATTACGATACAAGTAGACGGCCCACGGAATAGAAAGTAGTTACCGTCGACTATAAACGTTTGCTACACCAGGGATGATGCCAATACGTTGCCAGCCTTTAGTAAGGGTAGCGCGAATAGGATAGTAGGGATTGGATAGCGGGATAGGAGGGTATGCGAAAGAGCCAGTGGGCCATCGGAATTCACTCTCTTACGAAAGACGATTAGCGATAGAAGTTACTAATATGTTTTATACCTGCAGGAACGGAGAAAGAATACAATTTCCTGCGACCGAGCGGCCTGTCGTAAGTGGCAAGAAAACAACCCACAGCCAGGTGGTAGGGTGTTTGCCCGTCTGGATGACTACCAGCCCTGGACTAGAGCAAGCCACCATAACAGCTTTGAGTTGTGTTACGGCATTAGTGGCCAGATTCCAGTCTCCCTTTACAGAGCGGCAGCAGATTGGTGCCACCTTTAGTGTTACAAATGTCTTAATCGCTTTCCGTCGGGTCGTCTGCCTGTCGGCTGAACTCATGCAATAAAAATAAATATTTACGACGAGCAGTAAGTAGAAGTAAGTAAGTATAGTGGGAGATGTACTGGTTTTGCAAAAAAATTGCATTTATTGCAGGGCTCAAGTGTTACTGCAACAGCGATAGATGTCCGAACTCCACATGTGAAACAGATGGATATTGTTTCGCATCTACCAGCATAGAAAATGGTGCACAGAAATTCACATACCAGTAAGTATCAAGTATCATATAATAAATACTACTATGATTATGGTGATATAGCAAACCATTAATAAAATATGATATTTTCCAAATTCCAATAGGGGATTTTAAATGAATTGTTTTTTTACTTTAAATGGTATATATTGTTTCTCCCCATATTATAAAATAAATATTTTGGCAAACAATTGGCATGCTCATATCAACACAAATCTATTATTATAAAAGTATTGACTATTATTATATTCCGTTTAATACTATTTCTAACAAATTTATCGAATGACTGTAGTGGTGGGGTGATGTTAAGATGCCTGAACTTGGTACACGCTCTCCCTCCTGAAAACCCACTATATTGCCAAAACACGACCGCATACTGTTGTAAAACAGATATGTGCAATAGTGATGAGATAACGCGAGAAAAATTGTCCAAAGTGCTTCACGCCTCCGCACTGGGTAAGCCACTTTGCGCACTTTTGGGCGTGACGTATATATATATATTTATATTTATATATATTGAAAATGCGGATTTTGGGTTTGTTTTATGTTCTATTAGATTCATAATACAATGCATTGTCATTTCCTATAAGTTTTGTGTTGAGATGCCAATATTCTAACAACAACGCTTATGAATTAGTGATTTGAAATGTACGTATACTTATAAGAAGAGCGCGCGCGCTAGGCGAGCGAGGTTCCGGCCGCCGCGCCGCGGCCCCCTTATCACCTAGTATGTTTTGAATGATGTGCCGTACTCTTAACAAACTCTATTTTCTGAGTGTGCGTTGGTTTTGCTTTAACCTACTAAACATGTATGGTGGTTCCACTTGTGGCGCAGCTGTCTCGAGCGCAAATCACTGATACCCATCGAGCATCCCTTCAGTTGTTCCACGACGAAAACTAAAAATGAGTCGGTGGTGATAAAATGTTGCGAGACTGACATGTGCAACCAAGACCTCTCCCTCGTGCTGCAACCGAAACCGCCAGGTAGGAGCGACGTGGAGGTAGTGCCCTCGATGTGCCCGCTAACTATACCCGTTGCCCACCGCTTCCTTCGATGAAACGTAACAGCGCCCGGCGCCTGCGCCTGCTGCCCGGCGTCTACCGCTGACCGCGCGCCGGCCGGTGCACCGGTACACGCTTGGTATATGGTGCGAGACTGCATGGCTATAAACACTCTTTTTAAACTGATATTTGTTTTTGTTTCTAATATGACTAAGTTTTCTTTCTTTTCATGGACCGGCATTGATCACCTGTTTAGGTTATGTTATATGATATTGTAATTAATATGGCGATTTGTCGACATAGATGTTGGGACCAAGCAAACATTTTCCCTCCCGGGGACATACCGATATGGTGTCGCCAGGACGAGGCCCCCGAAATATCTTGCTGCGCCACGGATTACTGTAACCGTTACCTCTTCAAAGGTACAGTATATTTTCGGAATGTGCCGTCGGGGCAAGATGTCTGGGTAGCTTAAATTGTGATGTCCGTATATAGCGTCTTGTTCAGATCCATTTTACTATGTTGCCTTTTACCATTCATGGTGGGTCAATAAGATTATGTAAACATTATATTAAAGAGAGCATTACGAATGCAGTGACCGTTATGCATGTTTATGTATCGATACGAATAAATTTAAATTCAGAATGTGGGCAATTCCCCGTCGCCCTTGACGTTTGACATATTCCTCTGTTCGACTTTGTGTCGATATGATTCTGGGACGCACGTTCGCGCGGATTTATTATAATAACGTGGCTTCAGAATGTAGTAATGTATCCATCCATCATATTGAAATTATTAGTCCCATTACATTATAGCGAGGGCATGATGGGATTGCGACGTGGTTGCAATATGGCCAGATGTGTGGCGGAACGTTACGTAGTCCGGCTGCGATAGGAAATGTCGAGAAATGTTCAGTCATTTCACATCAGGGAAATTTATTGTGCGTAAGTGATCATGAGCCGGTATATTTATTTCTTTTGGCATGTTATTACACAGTGTTTAACAAGAGCGTGACGGTTAAGTGAATAAAAATTGTTATCCAGACGTTAAATAAAGTGTCATAATTATGTTAATAATTTGGTGCTGAAATAAACTGTGATAGAAGTCAGAGGGAAAGAAGCCAACTCAACAAATCAATATAGAAAATTGGTTAGCATTTTCAAATTTTGGCTCCCTGATATCTTTACAATCTATTACGATATACCAGTTGGCTAACATAAAGTCCTCGAAACCGAGTCTCCGCCCACGCGTAATTATTATCAATATGGTTCTCGGTATTTATTATCTCGCTTCAGTAATATCGTTATTTTGAGAATAAATGGTTATAACTGAGAAAACAGTTGGATTCCTAGAATAAGTTTCATTTATATAATTCGAACCTGTGCAAACAGATCAGATTCGGTGTATTGCGATTAATTTTCGTTTTCAAATGAAAATGAAAAACCATTGCGATTTGATATTAACAAAATTTGGCTAAGTGCGTGTCAGGGCACGCATTGTAAACGGTTTTATAGTGACGAACGAGTTTGTCGTTGTACTATAAAATACGCCATATTTTGATAAGTACCCCAAGTTTTTTTTTTTTAATAATTCTCGTTGAGGTAA
This sequence comes from Dendrolimus houi, assembly GCA_039645545.1. Classification (NCBI taxonomy): domain Eukaryota; kingdom Metazoa; phylum Arthropoda; class Insecta; order Lepidoptera; family Lasiocampidae; genus Dendrolimus; species Dendrolimus houi. The sequence goes on along the minus strand of CM077123.1, from coordinate 24,917,436 downwards.
TTTTCCTACCATTTTTATAAGCGAAAATCACGCCGCCTCTTAAAAAACGATCCCTAAAATCTGATTTACATTTGTATTAGTTAAGTACTTAGTTCACTTAGGTATAAGTCCTTGTCATCAACGTTTACTTGCGGCCGGTTCTTACATGATACGATTCATTCAACAGCCTTACCATTGCAAAAAAAATTACATTACTGGTATAGACTCATGTATAATTTTAACAGAGGCAAATTAACGGTTATTAGTAATATAAAAGAATCAGGCGTTAATTAACAACTTATTACTTAATTGGAATATGTCCGTTCAAACGATGATACGAATTTAACTCGCCAGTTTTACAAGTTTCAAAGGCATAATATATATATATATATATATATATATATATATATATATATATATATATATATTTCTTTGGATTTTGTCAGTCCTAGTATAATCTTTATTATACAATACATACACATGTTTATGCAAAGCAGCGGAGGTCGGATGGACACGAAGATACATATGTGAACAGTAAACCTACTTAATGTCTGGTACCGGTATGACTAATGAAAGCTGCAGTGATTTGTGCTTGAATAAACTGCACATATTATCCCTGTTGAATAATGTAGACTGGGGTCAACGTGTTCGGGGCCAATGGTCGTACTGCCTATAATAGGCAAAATTCAAATAAAACCTAAAAACAGTTACCAATCACGTTCTTGTTAAGCAAATTGTGTATTACTTTTGTTCCTATACTAATCGCACGTGTTACACGATAGTTTTTGACACCCGGTTTTTCTGCTCTAACCATTAAACAAACACTACAGAATTATATTTATCTCATATATTAGCTAACATTATTATATTGGCTTGTTTAATTAATATTGCACTGGACCACATGCACAATTTTTTTTTTTTAATACGATTACTTTAGAATTATATATTCATCATCTAGTAGTTGCTTATGTTTTCTTTTAAGTTTTTATTAATAAATATTAATCTTTTTGTGGCTTTGGTTATATTATTTTTCAAGGAAGTTACTATGATATTATTTTTCAGATTAAAAACTGGTTTACATTTTATTTAAACACGAATACTATACGAAGTTTCTATGATTTAAACAATATAATGATAATAGTTAAAATGAAAACTTGTGACATTTTTGTGCATTTTGTTTGATTGTGTGGGTTTACATTGCATGTTTTATTAATTATAGTTTCATAGTTCTAATTTCTTGAAAAATTTGCGTGTTTCTGAATTATATTTCTTTGTATTCTGCATTATAAATGAATAAGGAAATTGTTTTAATATCGATGTCAACAAATAGTGAGACCTCGCGCGGACTAATGTGACACATATTATGTGACTTTCTTATTCTCTCTAATATTATAAAGGACTTTGAGGTTAAACTCAGAGTATTTCAGCACCGACGCTATGGACTTTATTCATATTACAATCTCAAATCTATCTAAAATATTGAAATGTTCATTGGCTAAATTCATTTTAAAGAAACTGATTAAAAACTCAATAAATTGTTCGAAAATCTGTGTCATATATATGTTATAAAATTTACGCAATGTACTGAACAATTGCCGTATATCCTTATTGTATTAATTTTTTAAAGCGGTTTTTTTTCGCCTGGAAATAAAAAGGCCAAATTAGAACTTCAGTCTGTATTAAACAAAAATACTTAGCCGCCAAATTTACAAACATAAATGTTTAAGAAACACCTCGCTTTAATACTTATTTTATGTGATTATATTTTTCTGTAACCACAGTAATGGTTTTACGAAACATACTCTAGGATGTTTACACAAGTATAAAGGACGTTGTTCCTATGATCAACGTCCTTTATACTTGTTAAATAATGATCAATTCCTACATTGATCGTACTGCTTCTCAATTAAGCTTTAATTACATAACAAGCAAATCCATTTTTTACACTGATTTATATCTGAAAATATTTTGAGTATTATGGTATTTCATTATTTGTAACGAGCGTCCTTTGACTGCATTTCAAGCCAAGCAAGTTGTATTTAATTTACAAGTCTATACGAAATGCCGAAATAAAGTATTAAGTGATATTCAACTTTCTGAAAGAACCTTGAACCTACAATTACTCTCTTCGATTGTGTAGTTGTTACTATAAGTGGAAATAACATCCAATTTTAGACACACACTGTTTTCGTTTATGTATTATATTTAGAAAAAATGTTTTGGTCGGTGTTAAGTGCCTCTATTAGGGGTAGAGAATACAATCCCGGGATCCCGACCGTTTCCTGACCCCAAAATTCCCGGGACTGTACTTGGCTAATCTCGGGATTTTCGGGTTTGCCATAAACAGGTCTAGTTTGCACTCCGTTTGCCTAGATTATATTAATATCATTTATTACATATCGACATAAAAACAAACCTTTGATACGCGTGCGATAAGTGTTTAGTTCGTCAGCGCCATTTTGATTCTCTAACTCGGAACTCTTTTCCATATGATGTACAGCTCTAATAATATGTTTGTCGTAGAACTTAGAAAGGATTTCCCCGCTCGGGATACTTCAATACAATACTCTTAATAAAATTCCCCAACGGGCCAATAGGGAAATCACCCGGTCACCTCATTACACAAAATTCCTCCAACTAGTGTAGAACCTGAACGAGCGTTTTCAGCTGCTGCTTATGTTGGCAATAAACTACGAAGCAGGCTTGTAAGTCAAACCTTGGATGCATTGATATTTCTACGAGTGTATTTTCGAAATTCTAAATAAGTCTTTTTGTCTCGTTATTTCTTTCTTGTGTCTTTGTTTTGTCTTTTTTATTTTCTTACCATATTGTGATTTGTGTCGTGTACTCGTGGAATAAAATTATAAAACATTTTTCTAGAAATTACTCGTTTTTTTACATTTTAGCCCAATTAGAAATTACATATTCTAATCCCGGTTTAGCCCCGGGATCCCGGGATTACGCATCAAGAATCCCGTAATCCTGGGATCGAAAAACATGCTCGGGATTGTATTCTCTAATTAGGGGTGACAGACTTTCGAGTAAAGGCGTGGATTATTATAAACGCTGTAGGCTGCGTACGGTAAGACTGACGAATGCTTATTATGATAACGTATTATAGAGAGAGAGACCATCTCATACGCCTGATCTATGGACACCGCGCACAGTGTGTGTGCACTTCAAAGACAGGAATGGCAATCCACAGTAAACAGTGGCTTAAAAAAATACGATATCGTTCGTACCGAGTATCTCGACGTTAGAAGCCAGAACCGCAAAACTCGACCCAAGCCTTTCTACACATATAAACGGACTGTTATATTGCTTCTCTTTCAGCCGAGTTATCAAGCAATAAGTTCAGTTTTGACAACCATTCTCTTGCTCGTGCTACAAAATCATAGCAGAGGTCGCCATCAACGGATATTTCGAAGAAACCAGACAGATCGCTGTAGTGTATTATCACTCTCAACATTTGGTGGTCATGTGCAGCGTCATGCCATACACAGCCTATGGCGTTTGTATCAGACCACCGCCTAACCATGTATACTTACCGGCTCGGCGTTCATTTTCCCACGTCTAGTCACCGTAGTACATGAACTTTCAGAAACGAAGAAATCGTCGAGTCAACATTTTTCAGTAGATATCAAGTATACCTACTTGCTTGTAAGTCTATCACCCGCTTATGGTTAAAGGGCTTTGCATTTTAAGCAAAATTTCAAGAATAAGTAGACACAAGAATTATAATTCATACAGTAACTGTGACCCTTACCCTGTTTCGGAATGCCAATTATAAATAAATGGGTTAATCAAAGGATATCCGGTGAAGATATCGCCATTTTAGTTTTGGATTATAACAGATTTCTATGTACAAAAGTAGACACGAAGAAGGATTTGCTTCATTGCTTTTATTATCAAATTATGTAATATTACCGATTATATACTATTATTATTTTAGGAATAAACAAGGTAATTATATTTTTATTTCTTTTTCGTTTAATTCGTTATATTTTCCAGTCATAAATTCACAATATAAATGTTATTAGTTACTTATAATTTTGTTTTTATTACTTGGAAAAACTGTGTATCATTGTTATGTCTGAAATTTATTTGTTAAGATGCATAATATTAGATGCTCTTAAATATCGCAACGCTTTACTTTGCCTATCCCGCTCGGAACGAATCACCATGATATGCAGATTACTCGTAATCTTATCTTCAATACATGAAAACACTGTGTATATTAGATCAAAAAAACCGCTGAAGCCGTGCCTCTGTTTGGATTCGATCACACGTAACACTAAAGTTGCATTGAAACGATTAGTCTGCCGCCTCTACCCGTAGATAGAAATACGCGAAAATTATTTTTTCCTCCATGCCTTTATATTTACAACCAGCCCTTACAGTAAAATACAGTTCTGTTCAAGTACACTCGGACTGATACTCGTACGTAATAACCTCATATGAGAGTACGCGGGTAGCGACTTACTCATATTAGTAATTTTCAACTAGATCCAGGAGGTTATGGACCTCCGTAACCGATACTATCGGCTATCCGAAATAAAAATCTATATGAAACCGTAACCGAACCTAATATCAAAGTTTCGGATAATTTCGTGCAAGGTTGTACCTTATTTTTAGAATAGAATAGAATATATTTAGTTTCTTTGTTAGAATAGAATATAGTTTGTTATTATTCTTAATGAAATTTTGAGGCTATGACAGATTTTGGAAGGCCGAGCCGATGCACTAGCCGTCAAATCGTTAGCTTGTAATTATCTGTATTTTTCTTTTACGCTTCCTAAACAATTTAGGGCCGCTTGCACAACGATCGCCTTTAAATAAAAATTAGTTAATCATATTAAACTGCCTAAATACGTTTTACACAAAATGTATTGACAGTTCTTTAAACATATTTAGCGGCAAATTTTGCGTTGTGCAAGACGCTAATTGTATTTAAGGGTGTTAAATGCGTTTTGTGTTTCTATCTATCCGTGTGCAAGCGTCCGAGTGACTATGCTGGTGCAATCGATCCGAGCGTACTCTAATCGTTTCAACGCGGCTTTAGCTAATGTGACATGTATCCGTTGATATATAATATAATCTTCTGTATGATAAAGAGTCTACGCGGACTACGACAGCATGGCAAGTTGTCCCTTGGGTGATGGGGCTGATGGTGTTCGGGATATGTGCTGCGATTAGCCTCTGGTGGGCGAAGAGGCCTGGTATGGGAAAGCGGGATCCGCGTCCTTACCCTGCGGAAGACTCTTGCGAACCTGGGGACCCCATGATGCGGTCCGCTACCATTCGAGATATGATCGACCTTACCACTTCTGGATCTGGATCTGGTAAGTTGGGTTATTTTAAATTTAATAAAGTATAAAATTATGTACACAAATTGCGTCAAGGTGCAGGATAACATTGAATTAAAATATTTACGTATTAACTCGAAATGTTTTTTTCAAATAAGTCCCAGTGGAGCACGTTTTTTTGAAGGTCACATTATATAAGCTGTCAAATTAAGTCTCTGCCCACTCTATGTACACCCTTTTGCAACGTCTTATATAAGTATCAAACTTATTGTTTTGTTTTATAAACAAGTTAAATTTGCTCTTTAAACTGAACTTACACAAGACTTGATCCTCCATTACTATAAAAAAAATATTCTTTCATTGAAAAAATCGAAGTTTCTAAAGGTATAATACGTATAAGGGTGACAATTATATTAAATGAAAATTTTTGGAGTGAAAAAAATTGTAGATAATTGGGAGAGAATTTTTGACTTTCTTCATTTGCACATTTGGTATCATTATTTAATTATAATTTAAGTACATATTAAAAAAATAAAAATGTTTCTCAAATGTTATTTATTATTTATTATAAGGAAATCACGAACAAAGTGTCTTCGCCTTAATAGAGACAATAAGAAAAGTGTTATTGGACACATTCTTAGTATAAATAATTAAATATAGTATTTTAGATCAGATTTAAATTACTTTTTAGTCTTGTTTCTTAGATTAGATTGTAATTTTAATCTTGTATCTTCAAGACGCAGCATTTAGTATAAAAAAATGGCATTTATAGAGACTGCCGATAGAAGTGAAAACTTAGAAGTTTTAGTATTAAAATTTGAAATTTCGTAATGTTTTAATTAAAACACTATTTCAACAATGCACAGTATATACACATTGAACTTTTCACTAAATCTATTCAATTTCACTTATAAGATATACACAGCAGTAATGTCGCACAATACGTCAGCTGTATAGGTACTGGTATACTGCTATAAGCATGTCGGTAACGTGAACGCACGAGATTTCACCCATGCAAAAAGCGTCTAACGCACACAGCACACGGCCGCTGCGCATGCGCCAATCATAAGCATGTCGGTGACGCGAACCCATAAGATTTTCCCCTATCAAAAGTGCCCAACGCGGCTAAAGAAGTTTTCACTTCAAAAATATATTTTTTAATAAACTTGGCATATCTTGTAGAACACTCGAAATTTGTGACTGTGCCAAATTTTATAAATAGCCACATTAGTTCCCGAGATAATCGGCTGTGGTACAAACAGACAGGGAGACACCAGAGTTGGATCATAAGCGTTTATTTTTACATTTAGGTATCGAAGTGCCTTTACTCAGAGAGAAAAACAGAGACATAAAGGAAATTAATTAATTTTCTAGTAAAAAACTAAATGAAAGGTTTGCTACTCGTCTGGTTACAAACAGTCGTGTCTCCTATTGATTTTGATTCTTTTTATTACTTGTTGGATAGCATTCGTCGGTAATTAAAAGCTTAAACCTGTAGTGAATTTTATTAGCTTCACCGACGAGACGCAATATTTCAAAAATCAAAGTGGTTTCTGTTGATCTGGTATAATAAAATGTGGCATAATATATAACAGACAACCTTTGAAAAACATTTATGCAAGTCTCTCTACTGGTATCCAGATGCTATTTAAATTTATACCTAACTCTCATAATGTAAAGTATAAATTTGTTTAAATAAACATAATTCTACGCGCATGAGAACTAGCTTGACTTGTATAAACTATAGATTTTAGAACAAGTGTTCATGTTGAAGATAAATATCTATGTGACACATTTTACAATAAGTCCTAAAATAATGCGTACACAGAATACGCGCTACGATTTTGATTTTAAAATATTAAAAAAAATTGATTATTACTCTTTAAAAAATTATAAATATATTCCTTGATCTGTTAAAGTTTGAGATCCTAATATGTTGCGATCTGTTATGATAATATGTGATTAATTCAAAATTGTATGTTAAGCATTTTACATTGTATAAAATTCAATTGTGTTGTTTTAGTTTTATAAAGCAATTAAACCTTTAGCTACGTAAAAGAGTGGTTCCTTTGAAAAGGACCCCGCTGAGCCACCATCCTAACAGCTCGAAGAAACTCTAGGAAGCTGCAACATATTTTTAGACTATAAAATTTGTTTCAATTTATTTGATTGAACTATACATTATTGTGAGCAGTGCGTCCACCCGTCCACCGTACTTAAGGTGCCGACACGGGGACACTTACAAGGCCAAGGGGCTATTCCACACTTCATAGGCCCAATTCTGCTCTTTCAATATTATTCAAAGTACGGTACCATTGCAATTGTGTCAAAAATTCGTATTCTACAAAATCCGCAATATGTTCTCTATTTGCGTTGGAATAATAGTAAAAAAATGGTTTTACCATTAGCAGAAATGGCATTAGCCGAAATGGCATTAGCCGAAACGAATATTGACAAGGTACCAAAATTTTTAACATTTATTTTGTGAAATTTCGCATATATACTTATAAACATAGAGTGGCGAGCCACGAGTACGCTATTGAAATTAACAGAATACAGAAATCAGTAAACGATTGAGAGTCGATAGTGTCAGGCGATTTTGACGAGATAATAATAGCAGAACTGGGCCTCAGCTCGGTTAGCGAGCTGTGTTGGGTGTTTCATTCATGGACAAAGTCAGAAACGACTATATCCTATTTTTAAATCGGCTGAGCTTCTGTATTTATTCGTTTTACACTCACTACAAAGTAAATATTTCATTACACGCGTGTGGTACATGTCTGCCGTGTGCAGCCTTTAAGAATAATGAAAATTATTTAGTTATTATTATGATTGGAATGCCGTAAGCGCTTATTGAAATGTATTTTAAGTCTTGAGCTCAGCTCCTAAATACATACTACGTTAAACTTCATTTTACAAGTAAAAACAATCCTGATGTTTTCGAAAACCAAACGTCTTAAAAGCATAATAATTTCTTGTTTTAGAAATAATTCCATTGTTATTTTAAGGTTTGCCGCTATTAGTGCAGCGGTCAATAGCTCGCCAGATCCAGCTCGTGGATATAATAGGCAAGGGCCGTTTTGGCGAAGTGTGGCGGGGAAGGTGGCGCGGTGAGAATGTGGCCGTGAAAATATTCTCGTCTCGAGAAGAATGCTCTTGGTTCCGTGAAGCTGAGATTTATCAGACGGTAATGTTGCGTCACGAAAATATCCTCGGCTTCATTGCGGCAGATAACAAAGGTGATTATTTCAAGAACTTTTATTTATAGACTTTGAAGCCTTGTAAAGGGCAAACTTGCCTAACTCGTTCGTTGGTTGGGTAAATTTGCGCTAATTGTTATTGTAAGAGGAAATTTAATTGAATGTCCCTTTGATAAACGTTTACACAAGAGTACAGGTATATTAGCTTCGAGAAGTTTTTGCGTTTGTAGTAAGTAGTATTTGTATATTTACAAGAATTCTAAATTTGAAATGTACATTTTCTTGTACAATCAACAAAAAGGGGTTCGTTACTTTTGAAGAAGAAAATATATTTACAATCAAAAGTCAATGGTGAAAATCTAATAAATAAATAAATATTTACATTGCTAATTGTTGTCAGATCTGACTTAGTTTTTAGTTTGATAATTAATTAATTGTTAATTGATTTATTTTATTTAGCTAGATAGAAAAAGCTGATATCACGTTAACATTGTGCCTATGTCCACGGCAGTAAATAGGGAGGGAAATGTGCGGTAAATCTATAGATGTTTGATACACGAAATTTAAGTAGCAGTGTGGTGGAGTTGGGAGAGGGTGGCTAGGCACACTTACCCTTTTTTTGGCCAGGGGAAATCCTTTTGAGGACTAAGCCGCGACAGGCACAGAAGCCTGGGGGGATGTTCGCGACCCGATGTGAGAGTGTGGGATTCGCCAGATCGGGGGTGGCACTAGCGTGCCCGGTCAGAACCGGTGCCACGCTATTGCCACACCCCAGTTAGGGATACCCACTAAAACCCCTGGGTGTTCCATCCTGCGCCTTTTGCTAGGGCTACGGGACTGCGGGATCCCCAACTCCGCGTGCCCTGGCAGGCGTGGGCCTCGCTCACTAGGCCTCTTCCAATGCCAGGAGACTAAGCCCCCGGCCACAACTAGGTCTTTTCCGTGCGTGGGGCGGTCTGTAACGCGCCCCACGGGAAGAGAGATGAGCGCGCGCGGAACACTCACGCTCTCATCTCGACGGCATGTGCGGGTGAGTCAGAACCCCTATACCCCAAGGGGCCCTACTCGCGCCGCCCGCTTACGGCGGCCGAAGGTCACTATCCGACCTTCGGCGTCGGCGCGTCCTCCTTTGGTGGGAGCGGAGCAGGGAAGTACGCTCACGCTCCCGCTCCGCCTCCTCCTTCGCAAACATGATTTGCTCGCAAAAGGAGGAGACGGCGTCCCATCCGGCGGAGCTCCCGACCATTGTGCGTACCATGGCCGGGAGCAAGGTGTCAAAACCGGTATGGGCGACCAGCTCCCGGCGCTGCTCCGTCCAGGCTGAATACTCCTGGAGTGTGTGCAGCGCCGTGTCCTCGTCGCCCGTGTCACAGTGATGGCACCCTGACGTGACCTCGCGGCCGAGGCGACACAGGTACCTCCCGAAGCAGCCATGCCCCGTGAGGACCTGTGTCAGCCTGAACGTCAGGGTGCCGTGACTTCGTCCAATCCATTCTTGCAGGACGGGCCTCACCGCCTCGATGGTGGTGGGGCCCGAGCTGGGGCGTCTTAGGCGTTCTTCTCAGACCCCCACGACTACCTGGTGGAACTCCGACCGGCACGCCTCGGTCTCTCGAGGCGCGGGTCTGGAGCCTCTGGCGAGGGCCTTTTTGGGCCACGTGTACAGTGACACTAGGACCCTGGCTTCCGGGTCCCATGGGGGGGGGATCCGGCGAGTAGCGAGGCCACTTCAAAGGACACCGTACGGTATCCTCTTATTGCCCTGACGGCCAGTATGCGTTGCGCTTGACGCAGTAGCGCCGCATTTTGCCATCGAACGTACGATGCCTTCGAAGAATTTCCGGCACGTGGCATTAGGCCCCCCGACGTTGGGGAGCAGGCGCGATAGCGCACCTGCTGCCCCCTTGAGTCTAGGGAGCAACTGCCGAAAGTGAGGCACACTTATCCTACTACAACCCCTATGGTCCGGAGATATTTAAATTTATTTTTTAATAAACTTAACCTCGCTTAAATTTTCACTAATATTGCACTTATATCATAGATCCAAAGTTGAACATTCCTTTCAAAGCCCAAAGAAAGCCAGTAATCAATAATATATAAATTGTGTATATAAAACAAATAGTAAATGGTTACCCAACCGGTTCTGGCACTCGTCGGCCGCTGCTAGGGCATACTAGTTTCGCTCGCCCTCTAGCATCTAGGGAGCAGAGGAGTCTTCACCCCTGTTGACGAAGTGAGTTTGCCTCTCCCGGGGCATTCTCAAGCACTTGTGCGCTAGGATCGGTGTGGGCGTAACTACGTTCTATATCTCAGGCCTTTCGTACCATAAGCGCGGGGCACATGGGAGGAGGGTGGTTTTAGTGGGGTATTGATTAGTCGAGTCTCCACACAAGCCGGTTGATTATTGTTTGGATTGCCTCAGTGGAAAGCCTCCATGATCAACAACGGTCTAATCCCTAGCAAAGGACCCGGTATGTGCGAAATGCATTTCCCACGCCTTAAAAAAAAAAAAACTAGTTTCGCTCACTCGGTTCGTGCGCTTTAGTCTAAAGATAATTTAACCTACCTCACTATTCTAGTCACTGGTCACGACCTTTCACCACTCATCACAAAAATATTAGTGAAAAAATAGGTGAGTTTATGTTTATCAAAAATTAATATTTCAATAACTCCGGACTATAGGGGTTGCGGAAAGGGTAAGTATACCAATTTCCTGAGGTCGGGCGGCCTGTCGTAAGTGGCGACAAAATATCCCACAGCCAGGTGGTGGGGTATTTGCCCGTCTGCATGGCTACCACCCCTGGTCTAGAGTATGCCACCATAACAACCTTGAGTTGTATTTCTTCATTACTGGCCAGGTTCCAGTCTCCCTTTAGAGAGCGGCATCACATTTGTAGCACGTTTGGTGTTACAAATGTCCATAGGCGATGGTAACCGCTTTCCATCAGGTGGGCCTGTCTGCCTGTCTGCTGAACTCGTAAAAAACCTTCCCCCCTACCCACCACTTAAAATTTGTGTACCAGATATTTGAGTAGCAGCCAAATGGGCAACACGAGTATGCAAATACAACATAATAATATGTCGACCACAGAGCAAAGAAAATCGCAGTGCTTCTATGGCCTCGCCCCTTCCCGGTGCGGAGAACTTCATTGTTCTGTGATGTCGATCATTGTATACTGGCGCTGACTACTTCCCTTGTCACTTTCCCGCTTGCTGCTGTGAAAGTGGCCATCAGGTAAACGAGAGATAAGTTCCGAAACATTAATCGCGAACTTGCTCAAGTCTACGTCTAGGAGTAGACGACAATCGGCCGACGACAACGTGAAAATGAACTCATTTGAATATGTGTTTTATCTTACGATCAGTTCACTCCAAGACTCACAGAGGTGCAATGAACTGCTTAGCATAACTATAGTACGAGTTCTAGTATTTGGTAACAGAGTTGAATATAACTTTTTTTAAAGCTGAATTACACGGGTTAACTGAATTGAATAAAATTCGTTGAAAGGCGCAAAAACGAAAGGGAAATACATTTAATGACAATGAATTATTCAATTTTACGTTTACGTGGATCACTTTTGTTGCCCAAATCGAAAGACTTGAATGAACCGTCTAATAACAGCTTTCTGGAAGAGTGAACAATTTTCGCGGGACGCGAATCTGAAGTGGATACCTTTGGTATGATAATGTGAAAAGGTATAGCGGGTATAATTTTCTCTCCCTTTAAAAGCTGGGAAGGCTAAGACTGCCCAGCAACGAGACTGAGTGTCTTCAAGTCTCGTGTCAATAGGTATTTTCTAGACAAGCTTGCTCGGTCTTCGACAGTATCATCATCTAGAATTAAGCGTGATCATGGTCAAATGTGAACCTATTTATCATAAAAAAGACATTTATGGGCTGGTATTACTAAGTCTGTATATTGCTAATAAAAATTGTTCGTCGTTAAAGACCATAGGCCATAAGCATGTTGGATAACTTTCGACAATTTAACCTTAACATGCCGTAATATGCACAAGTTATTGTTATTATTGAATATACAAATGAACTTCCAGATAACGGGACTTGGACACAACTATGGTTGATCACCGACTACCATGAGAATGGGTCCTTATTCGATTACCTTACCGCACGTACCATAGATTCGAACACTCTCGTCAAAATGGCGTTGTCTATTGCGACCGGTCTAGCACACCTACACATGGATATAGTTGGTACCAAGGGTAGGTCTATTTTATTTTAAGAGACCACCTTTGCCATATGCACACACATAGACGCTTATTCAGAAATCAAATAAGAGCGCTATCATGTGGGCTTGAATTCTGGCGCCACTTGCACCTTTTTCAAATCTAATATTAAAACTATCACATTTTGGCGCCGAAGAAAAATATTGTGAGGGTACATGTAGATTGCGATTATCGATACGTAAAACTCGTTAATCCACCTTGGATAAGAGTGAAAGGTATACCGTCTATTTCTGTGTTATGGGTAGGCTTGGTAAGACAATAGGACATTATGGTGAAGATAAAAAGTTTACGCAGTTTATAACCGCATTCAAACATACGAACTCCTAAACTTTGTTATAACAGTTCCTGGCACGGTTCTTGAGCGGTCGATGAAATCGGATTGCTTTGCGTATTGAGTAGCCAATGTGAAGCTATAACACCGTCGTATCGATAATATTACTATTTGTACTTCTACTAGAAAGGAACAAAAACAACGATATTTTACAATTTTAAATCATTATAATTAGCTTTAACCAACGTCATCCCAGAGTTATTTTTAGGTAGCCATTCTAGTAAAAGCTGAACTGTTATAAAACCGTCTTATCCGTCCGAATAAAATAGAACTGCACAGCAAAACATGATGCTTGAAGTTCCCGTCAAAATACTGCGATATAACGATATTAAAGATCCCATGGACATGACCTATGATCCGATCATGTCAATGAACCATTATAATTCGCCCTACTTCGGAAACGATCCGAAATTTTATACGTAGGCCAAGGTCGCCGCTCATGAATTGTGTCGGGAACTCTGTATGTAGATTCGTAATAAAAATTCTTTTATGTAAAATTATTTCTTTTTCACACATAAAATATTGCCTACATTATGCTTGACATAAATCATGTTGAGTATTACGTAAAAAAAATGTAAGCATAATAGAATCGAATAAAATTTAAATGTTTCACCGTGTCACGGACCTTTTGATTTGGAAAGAAATGTATTGTTTACTATTGTCCATAAATACTTCAGGTAAACCAGCGATTGCCCATAGGGATTTGAAATCGAAAAATATATTAGTAAAAAGCAACTTGACGTGTGTGATTGGGGATCTTGGACTGGCGGTTCGACATAACGTTGCTAGCGATTCTGTTGATGTGCCGTCCACAAATCGTGTTGGCACGAAGCGATATATGGCACCCGAGGTGGGTTATTTTTTATTTATTAACTGGCATTTCCCCACGACTTCCTTCCACGCTTGACAGGTAAGGTAAATTACAGTTATTTTGCCAGTATTTAAAATTAGAGGGTATTTTCAGCGGAGCACCGGATTTTTTTGTATGAAAACACATGAATTACGAACATTCCAGTCAAAACCCGGGATAGGTAAAGTTACTAAAGGCATACTGCCTGCTGTGCTCTATTTCTTGATCTCAGTAAAGCCTTCGATTTTGTTGATCATGCTATTCTGCTCCAAAAATTAGATAAATATGGTGTTAGGGGTCCAGCTCTTAATTTATTGACTAATTATTTGAGTGATCGCCAACAAATAACAAGAGTTACTAAAGTTGATAAAGATTCAAACTGTATGACAAACTACGATTCTACACAAAAAAATTACCCTCTGTGGCGTCTCTCAAGGAAGCATATTGGGCCCTTTATTATTTCTGTTATATGTAAACGACCTGCCTCTCGCCACAAAACATAACAATATTTTATTTGCAGACGATACAACAATATTTATAAAATGTTCTACTATCTATGACTACGAAAATGAAGTTATGACATGTTTATCTGATATTATTAATTGGCTCAACTCTAATAAACTAAGTATCAATTTATCCAAAACAAAAATTATTCAATTTAGAACAAAACGAAGTATATTAAATCATCTAAATATTAATCATAATAATATAGACATAGAACAGGTTAACTGCACAAAATTCCTGGAAATCCAAATTGACGCTCATTTATCATGGAAACAATATATTGATATGATTTGTAGTAAAGTTAATAGTTTTGTTTTCGCTATTAAAAATATTTAAACGTGTACATCCTTACGAACTGTGTTAATGGTCTATCACGCCCATGTTTGCTTATTAATCCATTACCGAATCATAATATGAGGAAATTCCCCTGATATTGCAAGAATTTTTATAGCCCAAAAGAAATGCCTTCGTGCCATATTTGGAATGAAATGGTCAGAATCGTGCAAACCGGTTTTTAAATCTCACAAGCTCCTTACTGTGGCTAGTATCTATATACTTGAAATCGTTAAGTTTATCCAATTCAATGGGTCTTTGTTTGAAGAATTTAACAACGTTAACGCGAGACTTGTGACGCAAGTAAAATTAAAGATGCCTGTGCCTTCTCTGAATCTCTTCAGAAGGAATTGTATTTACATGGCTCCTCTTATTTATAACTCTTTGCCAACTAATATTATAAACGTACCCTCATGAAAATTCACTGTAGTCTTAAAAAAGTGGCTGATTAAGGAGTGTTCCTATACTGTAGATGAATTTCTTAAAAAAAGTGCTTGTCGTTATTTATATGGAAAATCTTAGTGATCTATTTGTTATTTTTTCTCTTGACATTAATTGCTTATTTAATAATAAAAATTGACATTATAATTAGAATAGGTAATAAGAATATTTACGTAAACTATAATTTTTATTTTATCATAATCTTAATTTTTAATTCATTTTGTACTATTTAAATATCAATAAAAAACTTATAAAAAATAGGATAGTAGAAATACTTGTTGTTTTTTTTATTGCGAACGAAAAAAACACCTAAAATTCGGGCTTCTAAACCAGAATACCCCCTTAAGCTATCGTTCTAGTGAATTCGTATCGAAATCAGCTAATATTTATGCAATCGTAACTAATTTGTTCCATATCCGGGAAAATTCCCGAGGGATTCCCGGGAAATAAAACATCGCAGCATTTAAAAAAAATATATATAAGAATGTAAGCTATCGTTTTATTAGAAACTGTGTCGGCATAAGCTAATTTTATGCACCCGAACAATTTTAAAACGCTCCCGGGAACATTTCCGCGGGATTCCCGGGATAAAAAGTATCACACATTTTAATACATAAAATTTCCTATTGACCAGTGAAAATATCGCATTAGAATCCGATTTTTTTCAATCTCACCATTTTAAATTATTTCCAGAAACATTCCTGCGCGACTCCCGGGATTAAATGTAGCGTAGATTTTTAGTCTAAGAATTAGCTGTCTATTAGCGAAAACCGCATCGAAATCGGCCCAATAGTTTTTACGTGAATCCGGAACAGACAAGAAATCTAAAAAAAATGCATTGTTTTCCATCGTTTGTATAGCCTATTCCAGTGGTTTTTTTAAACAACTTCAATGTACAGACACGGCATGCTTAGAATCTATATATTAGAGAGACAGATATTTCGTTGAATCTTCCTTTTAAATTCAGTGTCATTGCTCGCATCTACAGGTGTTTTGCAAATGTAAAATTTTACAATTTACAATGTATTGTTGTTTCTTGATGTTAATCAGTCAACCTTGGTATATTATCATCGCGTGCCAAACACCCGAAAGAATCTGTGTATACATTACGTTGTGTCAGTTGTTATTATAATATTTATATATTCGTTGAACTTTCTGTCGAATATTTTGTCAGTTTTTATAAATGGCTCGTCCCGTTGCTCACGGGAAGACAGCTATTTGTCTCTACACTATTGATTTTGAATGGTATCCGTGTATGTGCTGTTTTTATTTGCTTTGTTAGTGTGCGTGGCGTCTGGTCTATGTCTTATGTTAATGTATTATATTGATATTGTATCTCTCTCGTCTTGGCACCGAACTCTTAACAGAGAACTTACTCTCAAGCGTTTTTCTTCGTTCGTTTTCGTTTTAGAACTTCTTTTACTTGTTTTTTCTTATATTCAAGTGCATTTTCCATCGTTTGTTCCGTTTATTTTTGTGTTTTATAGACTTTACTAGAGTTATACCCGCGGCTACCGCGGATCGAATCCTAGTGCATACCTCTTGTTTAAAGAGCGTGCATTAATACAGGTTGCATTGTATTAAAATTATATGTTAGTGCTATTTGCCTCCGGAAGATTCACTTCATTTTATATCGCAAACTATCCCATCTCCTGGGACGAAAAGCATCTATGTCCATTTTTGGTGTTAAAATTAGTGACTTACTATGAAAAAGTAGTAACCTGTGTCAATTCTCGTCTATCATCTGTAAACTACACAAATGATGAAAACGACCAAAATCACCAAAATGACAAAAATTACCAATCACAAAAAAAACCTTATTATACTTTCTGGGATAACCTTTACATAAATATATCCCAACATCTATCCCTTTTCCAGGATGAAAGTATCCTATATATAATGTCTTCCAGCCAAATAAGTCCAATAGTTTTTCCATGAAAGCATAACAGACAAACAGAAAAATATACTTTTATCCCAAAAACTACCCCATTTGCCGGGATAAAAAAATCGAAAAAGCGAGTGACGAAAGATGTTTGAGAGTAAGGTCTCAGTGGCGGATGTACATATTTGCCGTCAGTAGCAGGGCTTGAAAACGTTATTAAGTGTCTTTAAAAATATAGGTAATTACCGGT
Source organism: Dendrolimus houi (assembly GCA_039645545.1). NCBI lineage: Eukaryota > Metazoa > Arthropoda > Insecta > Lepidoptera > Lasiocampidae > Dendrolimus > Dendrolimus houi. Next base: position 24,900,116 of record CM077123.1, on the reverse strand, counting down.
ATTTTCGAATAAGATACTGCCATACCGGTATATGATTTTTACCGTTACTTGGTAACTTTTATGACTTTAACGTTAAAAATCGTAAATGTATTTATATGTGTAACGGTAATTTTTACGTTATTTCAAGCGACGTTCCCATTCTTAAGAATTGGCTTTATTACGACTGCATGTTACCGGAACAAATGACAAACACAACTACGCGCGCTCTTAGCACAGTTCTGTGTGACAATATTTGCTAGTGAAATAGAGGGACGATGGTAACAAAACATAGTTATAACGTAAAATTACCGATAAAAATGGTATTAACGTTATATTTTTTACCGTTATCTAAAATTATCACAATTTTTTACCGGTATTTCAAGTCCTGGTCAGTAGGCTATTCAATCACTATCAACTTTCGTAGTTATTATTATACCCTAGTATTTTGGGAAATATTTTGCAAGTGTGAGAAAGTATCAAGTTTCGCTGTATCTAAAAAATGGTTTTTATATTTCAGGTATTGGACGAAACAATGGATACTAGACAGTTTGACCCTTACAAACGTTCAGACGTATATTCCTTTGGTCTAGTACTTTGGGAGATGGCTCGCCGGTGTGGCAAGATGCCCGATGAATACCAACCGCCATATTACGATTGCGTGCCACCAGACCCAGCTTTGGAGGACATGCGGCGGGTGGTTTGTACCGAGAGAAAGAGGCCTGTTGTGCCCAATAGATGGCACTCTGATATGGTTAGTATTTTATTTGAAAAAAAAGTGTGTGTCTCGAGACGCCCGACAGAAGTGATAACAAACTAATCTAAGTTGAACTATTTAATATTGAAATAGATTAACTTGAGAAAAGCTTAGGTTATTACTTAAATTTTATGTATATAGATAGCGTCGTACACTAGTCGTAAACTATAAAAGAAGTTTTTCTAAATTTGTACTCCACATTTTCAGTGTAGAGGTTTGCATTCAGCTTATTGCTGTGCTGGAATTGTATCCGACATAATGATTTTAAGTGCCAACCTCCTTTCTGTCGTGTTGTCGAAACGAACGAAAATATAAATTTGAAACATTGTAATGATAATATATATAATAATGTAGATGAATAAATATCGAAAAAAAACAGTTCACAACCAAATATTGAACATATATTGTTAGCTTGCTTGTACACATTAGCCTCAATTAAATAAGGATTATTATAAAAAAATGTGAGAAAAATAGCATATTTCAAATAAATGCAAAACTTTTTTTTATTATTTGACATCATATAAATAGGAGATTTTATTAAAATTTTGACAACTATTTTATAATCAATACTCTTCAATTTCCTTAGTAACAAATTTGATTTTCACTTATTCTGTATGGTGTAATATTCACTTCTATAAAAAAAATGCTTTTGATATGAATTAATGTTATTCTTGAATTTACATATAGGATTTCTTTTCAGGTGCTAGCAGCTTTATCTAAGGTTATGAAGGAATGTTGGTATCAAAATCCTTCTGCACGTTTGACCGCCCTTCGTATTAAGAAGACCCTCGCTAACGTCGGAACGCCAGACTATATAAAATTGTAAATGAGTATAGAGTACGGCTACGTGTTTGTACACGGTCTGTGTGTCACTACCTCTGAAGATACTCTTTATAATTAGTCAATAGTAAGAGTCATTCATCGTCGCTTCATTTTTGCATATTAAACTTTTACCATTAACTAACTTTGCACTATAGGCCGTCCATAAAGTACCTCTGTTATATCACGCTTCGTATAATAACGCATTTTGTATATATCTTTTTATTTACAAAAAGTATATATTATTTTTTAAATAAAAAAATGTATTTTTTACGTCGTTTATGTAAATACACTGACAAACACATAAACTGAATGAAGAAAGGACGATATTTAAGTAAATATATATTTCCATAATCTGTATATTATATATATTTAGTAGTTATATATATATTTATTTTACTTTGATTTATTCGTGTTTGTCAGTGTCCTCAGTGTATATTTAACGCCATGTCTGTGCGTAGATTTTGAATCCCAAATGTTCTTACGGTGATTTTAGAAAATATATTTTCGTGCATACCTTTAAATCCACAATGTTTTATATTAGAAAACATGATAAAAAAAAATTGAGTACTTTCAATAGATTTTGTTTTATTTTTTTATGTCACATTTTCTCTCGTATTTATGTCCATAGACAACAATCGTGGATTGTTATTTTTGTAAATATTGATATTTTAAAAAAATATGGTACTCATATTGCACTTTCCCCGTACATAAGTAAATTAATCATCAAAACTCGTACGCAGCTCTAATAGCTGTCAAATTTGGATATTTTGTAAAATCTCAATGTTTCGTTTCTTTCTTTACAATTTATTTATTTATTTACAATTTATTAATATATATATTCCAAATAATTACCCGCCAGGTGTTATGCTTACTAATTTCACTGAGGAATACTGTCGGCTACGAGGAATAAGCACAACTAAATTACGATAAAGTCATCAGAAAAGTTTCGATACACTTAACATGAATATAATATGTCATTTTAAATAACATTTTCGCAAATATTCTCGTATACCTTTTTTCCAGTTTCTATTTTATCTCTAGAAAACAATTTTAAGTCTACATTTTTTTATATTTTTTGTATAATAATGAAAGTTTAATGCTGACAAGTATACCTGAAGTATCATTTGTTAAAAATATCTTTGTATTATTAAAATGGTATCATTTATTATTAAATTAAAATTGCTATGTTGAATTTTGAATATGAAGAGGTTAATGAAAGTAGGTGAAGCGAAAGTTGTTTGTCAGGATCGTCGCAAGTGGAGATCCATAGTCTCTGCCTACCCCCATGGGAAACAGGCGTGATATTATGTATGTATGTATGTATGTATGTTGAATTTTCCTATAAACAAAATACATTTTTTAATTCTTAATCACAGTATTCAGAATCGATAAAATATTTTCTACGTATGTTATTTATCTATTTATTTAGAAGCATTTTATAAGTTCTATATTAATTTTTGTCTTTTTCTTTAAATCTGTACGAATATAGTGCAACTAGAGAGTTTTTAAAAACGCGTTTGAATGAGAGAAACGTCTTAAATTTTAGAGGCAGTGACTATACACAGTCTAAGAATCTGTATGCCTAAAGATAGTTATGTAAAAGAAATGAAACTGTCAAAATTGCTTTCAACGAGTAAAACGCGTATTTGAAAATCGATGAACGCTATGCGCTGTTTAAATAATTCAGTATTTATCAAAGACTTAATAAGAGGATTATGTTGCACTCGAGACTAGTTTGTAAAATATATTTTAAAAAATTGTCAGTGGCTGTCAAAATTACAACAAGGCCGAGAATAAAATACAACAAAATTACATCACGGACTCAAATATATTACGCATCGTTGATATCTCAATGAATTTGAATTATTCTCTTATTTAGTTGCAAAATAAAATTTGTAATGTCTTTCCTGAATTTAAAAGCCTAATTTAGTTTTTATTTTTATTGTCACTATTCTTGCCCTGAATCACGTTACTTCAGTTTTCTTGTTTATATTAAATTAAAGTAAATAAAATTTTAGTTCTCTTACAGCAATGTAATTGACAGTACTACAACACTTTATATAACGTTATCTATAGAACTCTCACGTTCATTACCTGTAGTAAAATATATTTTATGTATGCTGTCTTCCGTACATTTTATCGTTATAAAATCATTATTTTCAATACTTGATATCGCAGTAGTCTTACTGCAACTTAATAATATAATTCAAATTACGTGTCTGACAGTATTTTTTATAACCACATTTGAACATCAATTTCTTAATAAAATAATAATAATCTAATAATGAACTATAACATATTCATCTTAGCATAAGACAAATTGCAAAGAAAGAAAACAGTGTTTCTCCAACTTTATTCTTCTTTAATTAATTTAAGGGTGCCTACTAATGGCTCATTTATTTATTAAACAAATAACTGAAAACATAACACAAGGAGTAACTTAACAAAAACAACAAAAGTATGAAGGGAATAACAAGACATAAACGAAATTACTCTGGAAATCGCACTGTCATATCAACAAGCTGACCGATGACAAAACGACACATTACAATGTGAAATATTCCCACTATAATTTGGTTGTAAAAAAACGAGCCGACTTTGAGAATCATAGCTTCTTTAGGTTTTTTAGCATGTAATGTTTTTAATTTATTTTAAACGAAAAAAATAGATAAAAGCTATAAGACTTATTTATGGTGTTCAAATAAAAAATAATTAATTGTTATTTATTTGTTTGTTAGTTCCACTAGTAACACACAAAATTGAAAGTGACCTATGAAAAATCTTTTTTTATCGTTTGGTTACAACTTGTCTCACCGTTCCCTGAATACGGTATAATATTAATAAAGTTTTACACTTATATTTCACTTTCAGAGCAATTACGTTACAGCACATAACTGAATTACATAAACTTGTAGTTTTATGATATTTTTTTAAAATAATTGTTAACAGGTGCGGTCTAAATCTATTAGTAATATTAAAGAAAGCAATTTTGATGTAAAGTTGATAAAACAGGTCCAATCACCTTACCCTACCTCTTAGAATATAATTATTTAAAATATCAGAAAGAAGCATTTATTGTACTAAAAACATGTTGTTACGTTATATGCAGAGTCGCAGCAGGGTCGCTAGATTTATAACAGAAGTTTAGAAGATTAATCTATAATCTACTTTCTGATTTGTTAGTGCAGCAGCGTTGCGGTAACGGTATGCTCGATATACGCAATACCGAAATCTTATCTAGCTGTTATATTTCTATAAATGTATTGACATAAGTAACTTTTTAGTGCACTGGGACTCTCGCATTCAGCACCGAAATGGCGTCAGTCGAAAGTGTCCGAGTAAAGTCATTTTGAAGTCGAAAATCGGCACAAAAAGTGAGAGCAGCCTTTCCTGTGGTACACTAAGGAAATGTAATTTTTCGTTGTCCTGCTACGTTTCTGCATATGGATTTGAAGGTGTAGTGATATATTTTTCGTTACCAAGTATGTAAGATTTAATTTTTGCTATATATAAGTTTATGATTTATTTCTAAAGTTTTTAGCTTGGTGTACATACGACGTTCTTTTTGATCGTGTAAACTTGTTTAAGACTATATAGTTGTGCTAGTAAAGTTCTTTCAACGACATATGTATGAAAACATTGATTTCAATGTAGAAACTGATAGTGTAGTAATTTTTATTCGTCCGACTTTGTGACACAGCAAGAGGGCGGACTCTGGGGTCAGAAACCGCCGCAACTTAAAACATATTTCTCCTGGTTATACTCCGCACTCGTCTTTATCGATTGGGATCAGTGTAATCAAACTTAGCTGATGGCTCTGATTACAAAAATACTTTCATATTTAGTAATTAGAGAAAACTATTCATTTGTTGGCATCCTATTATTTTATTCGAAACATTAAGAAATATATTTTCTTATTTTTATTTTACAGCCCCACAATATTGATAATAAGTAGGTCTTTGAATACCACGGGCCAGAAAAATGGTCCGGACTTTTGGAGGGCTTGCGTGGGGCAATAGGAATGCCAACACGTAGAGACCCCTTGATAAAAATGTAAATGTGGCGTGACACTTATCGGCGTTTATCCCTGTCTACATCATATAATATTGGAGCCAAGGACAAGGACTATTGTAGGGAATGAGAACAAAAGGTACCGGGCTAATGAGCTGAACTGCTAGTGGTACTAGGGGTCTGGGAATATGGGGACTATGGCGTCTAGCCGTCGCAACTCCCTGCACAGGCCCCAAAAAATGCCATAGAAGACAGGGGCAATATGGGTGTGAGTGGCTAAGGGATGTAGAGACGTGGGCTGCATGTTTACCGAGGCTACTTCTGACCTTATGCCATTTATCACTTCCAGTCCTGGAGCTTGAGTCTTAGCTCTAGCGATCTCCACTTCATGCCAGCTGGCTATATAATAATAATATTATCTCACCAATCTTGGCATATTTAGGGGCCCATGCAGTGAGTGGCGGGTCCTCGTCTGCCCATTTTTCCATGTTCCTTGAACATTGCGATGGGCTAACGCCAAAGTCTCCATAGTTCCCGGTCTGTAACCCCACTAGCAGTTCATCCCAATAGGCCGGTACCTTTTGTTCTCATTCTTTACAATAGTCCTGCACTTACCGGGGCTTGTGCTTGGGTGCATTTTTATATGGTGTAGACAGGGACAATCGCCGCTCAGTGTCACGCCACATTTACATGAAATTTGTCAAAGGGCCTCTCTACGTGTTGGCCTTCCCATGGCCACGCAAGCCCTCCAAAAATCCGGGCCATTTTTATGGCCCGTAGTCTGCAGAGACATACATATATATTATTGTATGGTTGCATAATGGAAGATATAAAGATTTTTTTTTTGATATATTGATTAAATTGACTCTGTGCCAATCGTTGGGTGAAGTGCCAAAAATGTTATAGTTAACCCTACAAATTAATTAGGTATTAATTTTTATACTCCAGCTAAAACGCGCTAATAACATGCAGAAAATGTCTCTTGTATTTAGTTACAATTGTTTAGGTATATCTTTTAGAAACATTACCAAGTAGGCCTTTGTCAGCTTTGCTCAATAGAACACAGACGTCTCGGGTTCGATTACTGGCATGGTAAATTTCTGTTGTGTACTATGTATGGTCTGGATATATGAGATCGGCCCCAGAGTTGTCATGATCTCTTGCTGCTTGACGCTCAAAAAAGAACGGGTGTACACACAAACTGTAATATTATAGTGGCGTGTAGAGTGAAGAGGATAACATGTAACAATTAAGTTTATTATAACATAATTTTATAATGAGCCAACCACTGTTTTTTCTGTGATAAAAGACGGAAATGGCAGATATTGTTGCAAGTTTTTTGTTTGTTCGTTATACAGATGGGTGTAAAGTAAATAAAGCTATGTGTATATTTATATTGTTGTAAAACTATATACAATGGAGACTCGATTACCTGGACTAATTATTGTCGTAAGGCATTCGCAATCGAATCGCAAAGCAATCGAAAATCCAAATTAGAATAATTGAATATATGAAGAAAGTGATTTTTGTACATGAAAGATAACTTACCTTGTCTGCGTACACGTGTATTAAAAGATCAGAAATACATTTTCGGACGTCCGAATGTGTAAATGCGACGTGTCGGGCGACGCATAGATTGAATTGAAGGATGATTTGATCGCGGTTGCCAAACCGGATAATAGCAAATTCGTTATATTGAGGTCCGGATAATCCAGTCTCCACTGTAGTGTTGATATATTGATAGCAATTTTAATAAGGCAGTGAATAGAACGGTCCGATTGTTTTCCTTCATCCCTCTATACCAATCTTATATCCCATCGCGTCTACCCTATTCCTCCTGTCTGATCCCTCCATCTCATCCTAAAGGCTCGTAACATGTTGGCTTCACCCCTGGTGTTGCATTCCACTTCGAAATAAAAAAATACCGTTAATACTTGGGTTAACGACTGATAAACTGCATTTTATTTATAGCTTTAAAAACGAACGCGTTATCGACTAGCACGAGTTATCTGTCAATATTTAACGTCATTAACAATGTCGCATCTCAGATAACGCATTGAACACTTGGTTCAATGCGTTACAAACAAACATCGTGATACAGTCACTACAGTAACATTATTCTAGGTGGAGCAGGTCATTAAAGGTAGGTTTTTTTTACTTTGCACCCGTAGATATAATTGTATTGTTTATAAATAAAAGTATAATAAGCAACCTGTATTTTGAGTTTTAGATTTCATGTAGGCTTGGAACCGGTTTACAATTAAACAGTTTTATTCAGTTATAACCGGTTTTGATCAACTATTTCGTACGGAATACAAACCTTAAAGAAAGGGTTATATAAACATGAATTAATTCATTCTGCGGGAAGAGGAAGTATAATTCTGTTTCTCTCAGCATGTGTTTATGTGTGACTGAAAACTTGCTGTACCACATGGCAGCGCTTTGACGGTGTGCGCCAAGAACCGTTCGAAACCGGTTCATTCAACAAAATCTATTTAATCAAATTTTATTCCACAAACTGTTTAATTGAGCGTTTTGAGAAAAGTGGCTATGGACTTGGGCTGTAACCGGTTTGACTTTTTTACAGGTTTCCAAGCTTTACATGGTTTTAACTTTGCATTCGTATTGTTATTATACTCAAGTTTATTACAACGTTATATAAGATCTTAATTTCGCTATAGGAAAGCCTCGCACGATACAACTTCGTATAGATGTTTCCTTCCAGCCTGGCAAATATTAATCCCGGCTGTTGCTCAAATTTATTTATTTATTTATTTAGAAAGAAAAAAACATTTGAAGAAATATACTCTGCTTTACACTACTTTTACACTATTCAACAATGTATTCTTTTTATTTTATGATATAATTTAAATAATGTAAATTATTAATAATTCTAAAATTGCACTGTAAAGTATAACATAGTATCTTAACAATAAATTTTAAGTATAATTTACTTGTCATTAATCGGGACTGAGTTATATAATGTTGTAAAATAATTGGAGCTCCTATATTCCAGAAGTAGGGTAAACTGTACTATTGTTGGGGCGATGTTAATTTATTGAATGCATTAAAAATTTTAAAACATTTAATTTTGCAGCCATACAGTTCTAATAATATAATTATTGTATGGCTACGTAGTGAAAAAGATATGTTGATATTTTAATATTCTGAATAGTTTGTCAGGACGCTAAAATTAGGGGAGAAGGGTTTCTTGGTACCAAGAATAATACAGTTCATCCTATTATTCCTGCAAGTTATGTTGTACTCTCAGACGAACGAATAAAAGTATAGATGGAGCCTATGTGAAGGAAAGCGTCAAATGAAGTTAAGATTTTTTTTAAACTTGTGTACGTAATTTTATGTCGTATACAAGTGGCTTGCGTCGATGTGGTTAACAGTAATGTATATTATACTAAATTCTTATATATTTAATACTAAATTCTCGTAACGCAGTGCGGCGCGATCGGCTTCCTTTAGCCGGCTTCACTCTGAGAGCTCAGGGCTCGGTCCACCAATTCTGTTCGTCTGTGATTGTTCTCAAGATATTATTATAATTCTTTCTGACTGTCGGGCATTCAATTACGTCGGCTATTGCCAAGTTTGCTGCTAAGAACGCGATGCATTCCTACAGCTAATGTTGTACATACACCACCGTTTCATTGTTAATACATATCGAGTTGTGATAAGCTATGTGTTTCAAGTAACATTTTATAAGAAATTGAATACAATGGATTTTATCATCATAATGTCTCGAGGGAAAATAGAATTTTTAGAATGTTGCTTGGAATAAATAGTCTTCGATATAATAGAGTCTGGCCAGCGAGTCGTGACACAAATAATAGATGACAAATTCATAAACACTGGATTAGATTCTTTAGTATTAATGTAACTACGTGATAATAATTATTGTGTTTAGAAATGTAGGATTATTATAACATTTTAGCTATGCAATGTCAAAACTTAGTAAGTGCTTCTTAAGAAACTATAACATATCACAAGATATTATCAGGAAACTTCGACGATATGCTATTTTAAAAGGTTTTGGAATTTCATAGCTTGAATTATTAAGTCTTCGATAACAAGCCTAAGACTGATCATAGTGATGCTGGCAAACGTTACAAGCAATTTTAATATTTTAAACATAAAATAACAGTGTAGGGTAGACTCGTGTACCACGACGTACTTATCACGATCAAATCGCAGGTTTCTTAAAGAAGGGCCAGGTGGAAAGCACCTATTGTAAACGTGTATGTGTGAATAGATTAATGTAAATGAAGCAAAAGATGTATAATATTTTCTTAAGTTTAAAACTACGTTTTAACGGTTTTAATCGCGGTAATTTATTTGATTTTGGTTATTCCGACATTTCGGCCACTTTTCAGTGGCCGTGATCACGGAAGACAAAGATGTCAAGTGTCAACGAGTATTCTTAAAGTTTTATTTAGCCTACCGCCAACTTGTTCATTTTAATTATTTAGTTTTAATTTTGTTTATTATTTACTCTATGGCAGCCTAATCTAATTTACCACCGCTTTGCAACATGTTGTGGCTTGAAGAGAAGAAGCGGCGCAAGAAACTCTTCAGCAAACATGCCTAGCTCTAATAATTTTATATAATACTAGCTGATGCCCGCGACTTCGTCCGCGCGGTGTGTGTTTTTAACTATCCCACGGAAACTCTTTAATTTTTCGGGATCACAAGTATCCTATATGTTGACCAGGGATATAAGTTACCACCATACAAAATTTCATTTAAATCGATCCAATCGTTTCGGAGATTAGCCGGTACAAACAGATAGACAAGCAGAGAAACAAAAATTAAATAAAATCTAAATTAGTTCTATTTCACTTCTTACATCCCCCTGACTCGGTTTTTAGCATTTTTTTCATTGTACAGAAATTCGACCTCTACAGTTTTATATGTATATTATATAGATATAGATTAAAATGGGGGGAAGGAAAAATAAAAGAAATTATCAGTCAAGTTGGTTTGTGTTCCGGTGCACACGAAAAGAATTCGCAATGTCCTGAGGTCTGGAAGTTGCTTTTTGCTGGGTTTGGGTCCTTGATAGTTTTGATGATCGGACCCCAAACAGGTGGTACTTGCCAACCATCTTCTCTATTGAAATTTGGGTGCTTTTTGATTTCAATAGCCTCACGCATCATTCTAGGTATGAAACGATTCTCTTTCGCGAGAAGGCCACTGAAAAGTGGCCGTAACGTCTGACTAACAAAAATCAAATAAATTACCGCGCTTAAAACCGTTAAAACGTAGTTTTATTATCAAAAGATGTATGTCGAGATCTTAGCTAGTGGAAATTCAACGTCTCCGTCTATCCCCATGGGAAACTGGCGTGATAATATGTATGAACATGCGTTAAAATCTTATCATCTTACATTTAAAATATGAAAGATGTAATTTTAATTACTGGATAATCAATAATCAATGGGCTAATGGAACCCCTGTACAAAAATACGATGTCGCCTCGCATACATTCTGCCCACTTCCAGGTCGGGTAGCGGGAAAGTGGTGAAGGAAATAGACAGCGTGAGTTTGTAGACGTAACATATTCAAACATTGAACACTCGCGTAGCCCAATTTCTTGCTTGCTATCCAGGAAATGGGCATTATTCTCGTACGGTCATAGGAATTTGAATAAATGACTTGTCACGACTCTAGGCAGATTCTATTAAATTACTATGTGCGTTATGTATGACATATTAATATAATGATTTGTTTTTACAAAGTGATAAAAATATGTTAAACTGCCAAAACAACATATTAAGTGTAGTAGCATTATGATCTATTTCTTGTATATTATTTATTTGTTATAGCATACGCGTGTTGTGTGGGTAATAGTTTTAATGTGTAGTGTTAAAAGTTATATTAACTGGAAAACAGAATGAAAACACTGCATGGTAGACGTTTCCCAATGCAACTTTAGTGAGATTTTAATGTATAACAGGTGATTAGCTAAAACTTAATTCTGCGTTTAGCTATTTTCGTTCATAGACTATATGTATGTATATCGTATGTGTTTAAATCATATGTGTTTAATATTTTTCATAAAATCTCTAAAGGTATGTCTACACCACTCCACTTTCATGTTCAACTTGCGTTTTAACTAGTTAAATTAATCAATATAGCACACGCTTAGCGCAAGACAAATTGGAAATTCAAGAGGCAAGTTTAACATGAAAGCAAACGGGTGTCGACATAGCCTAATTTCGAGTTTTGTCTAATATAGTCTCACTCATAATATAAATTAAGTTAGTGTTATGGGCGAAAATTAAGTAGGACGAGTAAAATTCACCATCAGCAATAAATACCCACAAATATAAATAAATTCAGTCATTTAATTGGTGCAATTGACCGGGAAGCAATACTTGTGATGATTTTTAGAAAAAAAACGTATTTTAAAAGTTATATAAACATTACGTATATTTATAGTAAGGTAACTAAATATTGGGTCAGTTATTGCTTGCGGATGAATTGCTGTTAACAAATTTGCGGATAGTAATTATTTATGTACCATAATAATTAACACTTGTTCTTTATTAATGGCAATTTTCACATTAAATATGTGGCTGGTGTAAAATATATTAAATGATTATTCTAAATGGATTCGTATACGTGTCGCACTTTTGCTGTATTACCAAATCTAATTTGAAATAATATAGAACAATTCATAACGATTCAAAAGCTAAATGCAACTTTAAAGAATCCGAGTATCTTATATAATTTACAATACAATCTCGTATGTAAAAAATCTAAAATATTAATGAAAACGAAAGAATGCGACATGTTGTATAAGATAATTAAAATTAGTTACTTCCTTACTGTTTCGAATACTCATGTATTTTAGGTTAGCAAGTATTTTAAAGACTTAAAACACGTAATCAACGTGTCTCATATATAAGATAATGCTACATTCCTAAAATACTGCCAAAATTCTGATTAAAATTAGGGCAAACTAAACCATTGTTGGCACCCCACACAATTAGTACTTTGAATCCATACAATGAAAATATTATTGTAAGGATTCAAAATACATATATTAATAATTCTTAGTAACTTGAACCCAATGACTGGGTGCTAATTTTTAACTGGAGTACCAACTATGGTATAGTTTCTTTATATCCTTTTTTTGTATAATATCAAAAATCTACCTTTTTATCATGTGATAACACATTATTTATATTATTATAATACTTTGTAACTATAGTTTAGTAATATTAAGTGATTTTATGATGCTGAAGCACGTGCTAAAAGCTATACAAGCTAAATTTAATGTGCAAATATTATAACTAATTTAAGTATAAAGAAAATCATCATCGAAGTGCACATATTTTCATACTAATTCCAATGCTGGAATCCTTAAATATTTTAATTAGCGGTCGTATTCATAGAGATAAAAATAAGTTGAACGCTTCTTTAAGAACCATGAAGAAGCGCTCAAACTTAGACTAACTCTCTACGAATAGGATCGTAGGTATTTAGCCCAGTAAACACCACTATTATAATTAATAAGAACCTAATATTATAACAATTGAACATACAGTGTTCGTAGAATTCGTACGTACTGTGTGAACTTTTTTATATATAACGTAGAGTCAGAATGTTGTTAATTATCTTACTGTTTTTGGATATTTTATATATGCGCAGCTAAACATTTTTCTAACGGTTGTTATTAAAATTGGTGGTTATTCAAAATAACTTCTGCTCTGATTGGTTAATCAATTGACCAATAGCGTGGAGGAAAACCCTAAGTGCGAAAATAGTGGAGTGAAAATAGTAGCTCTAAAAATACCCCCTAAATTCTAGATGGCGCCATGTGTATCTTTTTACAATACCACCAGGCGCATTGTATATCTCCAAGTTAAGAAAGTTGAGCTTGTGTTATGGATTATACAAAATGGACCACTCTTGGGCCGATCACAGACACCCAGACAACAGTAGTAAATAATGGAACGTTTATTACGAAATTAACTATCCCAGGAACTGAACCCAGTACCGACATTTCAGTATGCTAAGCTGGTAAAGGATTAGCCCGGTCGTCATTTGTATGTTTCTTATATTCCGTTTACACATTACGCCAGAGTATTTAACGCATACAAATAATTGTTTGAACTCATATCTTTATATTTATCAGTGAACAATTTAGTATTTAATAAGTTGTTTTCAACTTAATTATTTGAATGATTTAATTTCAAAAATATCTTGAGTAATAAAATGTTTTGAAAGTCTAGTAATGCTTTATATGACTTAAGAGAAGAACGATATGTGCTGCCATCTACAAAAGTAGGAGTTACAGGCTTATAACAGTTACATTTTTTAAAGATTGTCGCTCCTAGGATTGTTCCGTGCCGATAATATAAAATATTATGATTTTAAAAACGCCGGATTAGAAAAATGTTGCTACTGTAAATATACAAGAATAATGAACAATCGCGTTTATATGTGTACTTTAGGTATTAGGAGAAAAATTAGTGTTTTAAAAAGGAGGGCGTTAAGATGCCGTTTATACTTTAAATATTGATTGTTACATTCGAATTTCTCAATGTCGTGTTTTTAAAATTAAATATCCAGGGCCCTGTATAAACCAGGTTGGGCGCCCTGTGAAAATCACTGCGCCGCGTTCCCTCCTGTCCAATAACAAAAAATAAAATTAGTATAACGACATAGTCAGCAATTTTCAATACATGATTCATCATGTTCTCAGTGATTGAGTCGAGATGATAATTTTGAAAAGCAGCAGATTACGAATGGTAATTATGTGTACCTATATGGCGATCGGCTTACGCTCCCTAGGTCTGCTCTCGGGTGCCATGCACCCCTTGCACCCCCGGATAAAGGGGGTAAACACCCAATCTGAAATCGGACCACTGACCACAAGATCAGTAATTGCAACAAAGCAATTGCAAAAAAAAAAATCCCGTGCATATGAAATGCTTGTTAAAATGTAAAACTTTGTTTTCGTGTGTACCGATTAATATTCGTTCGGTGTATAATTTGAGATTAGCCATTACTCATTACTTAAAGATAACAGTGAATCTAAGCGCCCATACACGTTATGCGGCTAACTGCATAACGTGTATGGGCGCTTAACAGGCATCAACACTCTTTGAAGTTAACTTTAAAGACTGATAAAATATCTGCTTTACATGTGAAAACTAAACTGTGTTTAAAAATGAAGAAGCTGGTCAATAATGGTTGTCTTCGCTTAATTGACAACTGTACTCAGATAGCTTCTAGGGTAAATTGAATTTCTATTAGAGAAATTAATATTTACGTAATTTGAAATTATTATGATAAGTAACGTTAACTTCTTATTGTTTGATGTAAAGGGCCATGAAATATATATAGACTTAGTTATTAATGTAAAAAGACATATACTTGAGGTTCAAAGCTTATAAAACCATTATCTGACTGTGTAAGTGTGTAGTGCGGGTCAACTCATTTTCACCTCATGAGAAATGTTCACTTATATCCAGTGAATATTTTTGGCAGTCGCCAGTGTAAAATTCGAGTTCATTTAAAACTTTTAGTATTATTATAATACTCTTAGAATTGTGCACTGTTGTGTTATGGTTCATATATTCCCCGCATAGCGCACCTCGCTTGCTTTGCGCTCTGCCAAAATATATGCTTGCAGTACGCGCAAAAGTTAGCTCCGCGAATATGCGTCGATTCACTCGAGCGATGACTAATGGCCGGCTTCTGTATCTTACTATTCAGTCACTTGTCTTACCATGGCTTGAATTTTGACATTCTATGAAGCTCATATCAAATTTGAACCGATAGTAAGACAAATGAACGGTCGGTAACATATAGGAACCGGCCATATGTGATGCGAAAGAGATGTCATGCGAGTTAGGATAGTAGTAGAATGAGGAGAGGGCAACACTCGGCTCTGCACGTACCACGCACGTGCACATACTAATATGTCAAAGATTAAACAATTCTTGGAAGTAGTATAAATACGTTTAATTTTGTTCGTTAACTGCAATACCATACTATATATGGCGTTGTTGTCAATCCACCTCAAATGAAGTCAATTCTGTAAAATCGCTGGTTTATGAGCCAACGGTATATTAGCTTCTTAACTTTTATTGGATAAGTGAAAGTTCTTAAACAGTTTATATTACGAAATAAATTATCATTAAAATAGTAGGTTACAAATGGCATCCTAACAGTGTTATACAAAAAAAAACAAAAAATAGAGTATATTGCCAATAAACATTTAATAAAATACATATTGGTTTAAATTAGTAAATTATACTGTCAACGACGTTTAATTTTTCGGAATCAAAAGTATCCTATAAGTTGACCAGGGATATAATAATCCTACCACCATACAAAATTTCACTTAAATCGGTCTAGTCGTTTCGGAGATTAGCCAGTACAAACAGACAGAGAAACAAAAAATTTGAAAAAATTCTAAATTAGTTCTATTTCACTTCTTACACCCCCCTGACTCGGTTTTTAGCATTTTTTTTCATTGTACAGAAATTCGACCTCTACAATTTTATTATATGTATAGATAACTGTTAACACCATAACTATGTTATCTTGATTAAGAAGACTATCTGCATATTTAAATTGGAAACTACATTCTTTATGTTCTCAAATTGAGACAATGTGATGACAAAAATAACATTATGTAAGTAGCTTGAAAGAAATGGCCTTTCACACTTCAATATAATTTGTGTATAATATTAATAGAGTATATGCAACCCTTATTGACTGATTTATTTTAACCATGTTTTATTTATACTGATAAAAAATATCATTATGTAACTGAATTGAAATGTAATTACCGTGGGAAAAGTATTAACACCGTGGAAAAGGTTTTAAGTGTATTTTAATTTTTTAATTAAAAAAAGTGTAGTAACACATTTTTACAGAGTAAACTAAGAATTCACACGTCCCGCGGAAAATTTACAATGTTTCTCATCTAAGGACACAAACAAATATTTAATCAAAATCATTTGTGCGTTTTATAAATAGGGAATGTGCAGAAATTATATTTGGCTGCACAATAGCCACAACTAATAACAATGTACGGTTAAAAAAATAAACTATCTAAACTTCTTTAATTTAATTAATGATTACCGAATTGTTTTTAATGTATTGGCATTTCATCTTAATATTGGGCGCGTTCCTTTAGTATCTCACAACGCCCAAAATGCACCGTCTGCCATTCCACATGGCGACCACGGTCGTCATGGTCGTGGCGAAGACGTCATTAATTTGGATCACACAGCGCTCACAACGAGCCATGTCCAGAGCTGGGTCGAAGTTGGCGTTGATCACAGAGCATTAATTCTAAATCGCTTAAAATTGAAAAAGGTACGATTTTCAAATCAACCAATCACAGTTGTGTATTTCATCGATAATGACATGAACGCTCCATAATCCATTTCACCAGAGTTTATGATTGTAACGCCCGCTAGCAAGTGGAACGGCAAAAATCGCGGTCGTTGTGAGTATCTTGTGGTACGTAGCCATAGTGGTTTTATTTAAATGCAGTCAACACAGGCGGACCAAATGGAGTAGACAAATATTAGGGGCGCCACTTTCGTAAATTTGTCTAAAGTATCATGTTGCTTTATTTACGACACGCATTTTGGCAACATAGTCTATGTTTACTTTTATATTATAATTTTGTAAGCAAGAGCGCATTAATTATCATAAGGTGTGATAATTAATATAGCAATTATTCGATAAAAAGAAGCGAAACAGAAAATTACAAACCTGTCATGTCGACAGTTCTTTCATAGATGTCGGCAAATTATGATTAATGTATATTTGTTTTAAATTCCGCTAGACATCCTGCGGTAAACTTTAAAAATTATTGCTCATGTGAAATTTAGTATTATTATATTCGTTTTTAGTTATTTTAGACTTGTATCAACGTTGAAATAAAACAACGGGGGTAAATTTACTTTGTTTATAATTCAAATAGACTATTTATTGGCAGATACCAAAAAAATTAGTTCATATGTTAGACATTATAACCAATTTGTATTTGGATGTATCTAGGCTAAAACACATTATATTCACAGACAATTAGTTTCTACTGAATAAAAACTACAAAACTTAATTATTTTTAATTATTATAATAATACTACTCATAATTACATGTGTTTCTTTACTTGCTGTGTATATCAATTTTTATTATCTAACCTAATCATAATATGTATAATGGTACGAAAGTAATATAATCTTACGTTATTTGATCTGAAATTTTGGAAAATTAAATGTTGAATAAAAAATTATATAGTTAAAGATGCAGATTTGAGTCATTAGATGCCAGTATTTGTTGTGTTCGTTGCTCCATTAGTATAGATTGTGTATATATAATATATATATATATATACAACGTCTAAATAAAAATCCGTATTTGTGAAAATTAATAATATTACTTGTTTTTAAAATGTTCAGTTAAGTAAAGGTACTTTAAAAATATACCGGAGAGAGATGATATCTACTTTTCCCACGGTTGATATTATTCTCTAACTGGCAGTAGACGTTGAATTTTCAAAGAATTAGAGGTGAATTTGTTCGTCGATGTCAATTTATAAATTGAAATGTATCCATATCGAGTTTCTATATGATTATTTTACTTTTAAAGAGGTTTTCTTTTATTACCAAACTTATAAAATTTGATATATTATCTAAAGTATTTGTAAAGAAAAACTGTCCATAATCTTGTTAAAATATTTGTTGTAATAATTACATAAAAACATATATTAAACACATATTTCTATTTAACTGTCTTAATATTTTATTTTCTGTCGTGAATACGTATTTGTGAGTGTGTTTTATCTTCGCCCTTTTATCTATATTTTACACTGAGAGAAGTATAGCCGCAACCAAGAGTAATAAATAATACTCAATAATCAGGTGGGCTGCTATTGCCTGCTTTTTAAAATTTATACAAATAATAATGTTAGCTGACTAATTTGTAGTATAACTGTAAACTGTTGTAAGATAAAATAACTTTAAACTCATTAATGCTTAAATGTTGTTAAACATAAAGCAAGTAAATAAGGCTATTTTTTCGAAACACATTGTGTGACACGTTGTTGAATTTATCAGACCGTTAATAATTTTATTGTAACCTAGTAGATAAGTATACCTTCATAGCGATTTATGTATAATGTTTTTAATTTATCATTACTATCTCTATTACTCGTTTTCTATATAGTCTACTCTCGATAATTTGACACTCGTTAATTTGAATCTCTCGATAATGTGAACTTCTTTTCCGGTCCCTTGAAAAACACTCGATAAATTGAATAAAATCAATATTAAATGGTCCCTTCGGTAATTTGAAGTTGAAGGAATATTATCTTGCTCGCAAACATGCGATAATTTGAAGTCCGGGCTTTCCTACTCTCTATAATTTGAAGCGTTTATCATGCACATACCTGTAGTTTGTTTACATACATGTACAGACCTGTCAATTGTTTACATAAATGAGATATGAGTAAGTTCGCATTCCAGACAATATGAAATTTATCTCTTGTCCCTTGAGATTCAAATTATCGAGAGTCGTCTGTATAGTATATAACTGTCACGCTCGCACAATTGTAACGAGCGAGCGCAACGGCCACACATTTTTGAACGAGTAAAAGAGATATTACGAAAATTAATGGTCGGTAAGATTATTTCTGCTCCACTGCTTGCTTTTTATAATACAAATCACAAGTAGTTGTAGCCCTCTAAAGATTAAATGATAATTCGTGTTGGGCTTATTCATGTCATATAATGTGTTTGGGGACATATTATCGTCCAATTATATATCATTGCTCAAAATTTACACATCCAATGTTAATAATATTTGTGTTGCTTTGATTACATATAAAAGTTGTTGTGTAACAGTAATGTGAAAATGTTTTAAAAGTTAGCTTTTATAATGTTCAAATTATGTCATACAAAAGTAAAATGTACAAGCGTCAATCTATTGTAAGTGATTTCATGAGCAATATCAAAAGAGTACAATTGATACCTTTTACTTGTAACTGCAATAACATAAATTTTAACTAATTATATACATATATAGACAAAGCAGCGTGATATCACGAGATCGTACGAACTCTATAATTTATTCCAAATATAAATATTTTGTAAATATCATTAATTCTCCCATTGCATAAGTTATAATTTAGACACCGGTTATGGAGTGGACTAATTTAATGTAAAAATAAAACAATTGTTTTTTATAAATTGGTGTTTTAGTTATCACCTTTATATCCAGTCAGTAAATCATGAAAGCAGTATGAACAGTTTACCCAACTAATTTTTCCCTATGCACCTATGTAGTAAACCAAATTTAGTAACGAGGGAACGTGTACGTGTGTAAGCGGAACATAGCTAAAATGCAATTTCCGTTTGCGAATAAAGTTCAAAATAGATTGTTTACCTGTCGTAAACTAGTCTGCACTTTTCTGCGCAAATGTAAACTGCCGCTCGGAATTATAAATTGCGTAAAACTGTAAATACTTAATTGCGCTGACGCTACCTATCCTTTGACTTCCACGCGAAAACCGAGGAGCGTCGGATTGTGTGTATACACATTACACACTCGCGCTGCCTATATTCCTGGCTGACGTAGGTAAAATGTAAACAAGAACTCGAGAACTGAGTTGTAGTAGACGATTCAAATAAATGCCAGGTAAAAAGAAAAACAAAAGTATTACGAAAACCTTTTATTGTATTAAATCTATATAGAATATATAGAAATAATCTCACTTCATGCAATCATTTTAATTTCATTCATCAAGTTATTACACAATATAAATACAATATTTTATAAATGCTGGTAGAAAATTTACTTAGAGATTTAATTGAATATAATATTCATTACATTGCACTTGAAAAAATACTCTTCAAGGCACTTAAATTATTATCTAACATACAAAACACGTAATTAACTCGTTTATGATATTATAAAATTTACTCAAATATTATTCTTACAATTATCTTACAAAGTAGAAAATCAATATAAGGACGGAATCGAGTCAATGAAAATAGTCTTATAAACTTTAAATATTAAAGATAATGAATAGAATAAAGAATACTAGTTAAAGCATTCAAGTTTCATTATCAACCATTATAAAGTGTTATTATCATTCAGTACATTAATACATTATTTTAGAAGCAAACTATAATAAGAAACTTGATTAAAATATAAAATCTAATAATAATTATATATCAATGAGGTTTAATGTACTACGTACTAGAGGCGTCCGCAACTAGCTTATTTGAATAATCGTTATGATCCATGGACAAGAACTCGCTTAGTATGCGCCGGGCTGCTGTCGATACTTTACGTTATGTCGTGTTTGTGAGAAAACTAACTATTAAAAAAAATGCCTTCATGTGTATTAAAGGTACTGTTCAAACCACACAAGAAACTCAATTTCACTGGAAGTTTGTTGTATTCCCACATTTTATTTTATTTAAATTTTATAGATTTTAATTCGTCTCGACGCGTCAGTGTACGTGACGCTCACCCCGCGCTTGGGTTGCGTGAAGTTCGAACTTTTTTGTTTTGAATAGCTTCTCTAGTACGTAGTACTATATAACTTAAATGTATACATACTATAGTCCGGCCGCTTTAGGAAAGCGTTTACGTTTTGTGCTAAACTAGTTTAGTTTACTGTAAAATGTGGTGACATGAATTTGAATTATTACTTGTATTAGTAATAAATACCGAAACCCAAAAAAAATATCGTAAATTATTCGTTTAATATATTCGTTATTTCAATGTTTTCAGACCGTATGTTCACGAAGTTGGAACGCATTCTAAGTACGGCCGAACTGTAGCTGCAATTTTGATGATTTTCATTTATAATCTAGCGAGTTATTAATTTTTCTGAATCAAACATATTACACAACAATAACTTAATTATATCTTTTTCAGGCTATAGCTGCTCCTTATTAATATTAATATAATCTTCAACATTATACCTAAACAATAGAAGATGAAATATAGGAAAGGATATAATTATGTCAATATTATGACAAATGATAGATGAAGATTTGAAATAAGTTTAAAATCAGCCACTTAAAATTAAGCTTATTCTAATACCCCTCCACCTACGTTAGTATTAGTGACTGCGAAAATGCTACTTATTTAAAGCTTTAAAACATAACGCCGTCAATGATTAACTACATTGGTGTATACAAATGAGTTATTTGTTAATGTTTAACATGATTCAATGTCGCATCTCAAATAACGCATTAAACCAGGGATTCCCAAACTATTTTGGTCTAGAGACCCCCTTTTCCAAAATGAAATAAATAATACCTCAGAACTCCATAGCCAAATTACTTAAAAAATCCTATCTCTATTCTTTTTCATATTGATACAAAATACTTACCAATTTAAAAACTTTGCACTTGGCAAGTGAGTAAAGTTGTCATATTTTCTTATCAAAATTTAACTAAATAAATAGACATAAAATGCAGTAGATATCAAGTGTAATTAATAATTATTAATGTAAAATACTTAAGTAGGTAGTTTTTATTTGAAAAAAACATTAAGATCGCAAAGTAAAGTTAAAAATAACAAATTCAGTGTACAATACCTTGAAAGTTTCAAGTAAGAACTTGTATTAATTAATAGGGGTCAACTTTTATAACTCATCGGCCCCCAAAATCAGTTTTCGTTTAAGTCAAACCCTGGGAAACAGATTTCGACTACTTTGAGAATCCCTGAATTAAAACCATAGCTACATCTGCATGACAGTCACTAACACTAACATTATCCCAGGTGCAGTAGGGACAAAAAATATATCATAACACTAACCTCCTGCTTGCGACAACTATACAGCAACTTAAAATTCATAAAACTAGACATTGGAAACTTGTTTATTATTGAAATCCAATCCCTGCCACCCTGCATCGGAGTATGTTGTATGACGTAGGGAACACCAAATGCTTCCATACTTTAGCATAATTAAGATGACCATCAATACAAAGAAAGTAAGAAGTGTGATTGCAGGGTACATCAATAAGAATGACATTTTTTAAATGAATGAATTACTTATATGTCACTTTCTCTTCTGTGTAACTCTAAGTATTCCTCTGAAGCAGTTAAAGGTTGCTGAGAGATTGAAGGGGCAATTTCAGATTCGCTATGTATTGGTTCGTTGTCAAAGTATTTCTTAGTGGGTGCACGCATATATTGTATCTGGGTTATATTCACTTTAAGCTCTGAGAGATCCAGGGCAGGCTGCTTATGTGGTGTTTCGGTCCAAATTGATCCAATCAATCGGTTACCTGTTTCAAGTAAACATAGTAGTTTTCTGTATCTTAAAATTTATTGATATTAATATGTAAGTTTGCAACTGTTGCATACATAGGAGTTTGAATGTCTATTCTGTTATAGTCTTCGTATGATTTTTTTATATTGACAGAGAAACATATTAATTAGATAACACTTTATTGTTCACCAAAACACTCATTACAAAAATGGACACCAACACAACAGTTACATACTCGGTAAACAAAAGGAGGCCTTATCGCTAAAAGCGATTTCTTCTAGACAAACTGACTCACTCGAAAGGAAATTCTTAACTTATCTAGTTATTACAAATTAATGAAAAAAGAAAAAGAAATCAAGGACATACATGAACAGCAGAATACAATTTAAGATAGAGTAAACTAGCACATACATAACTGCATAAGGTTAACGATGTTTTCAGAGTGAATTTTTACATATGGCAAAGATTTTAGCTTTTTTGATATCAGTGGGCACATACTTCCAAAGACAGCCTGCGTGGCATAGGAGTTGGAATAAAATGTTGAAGAGTGTGCAGGTGCCATTAACAGGAGAGTATTAGTGGAGCGCAAATTGAGGGTACGTGAAGTATAAAGGAAGTTGAAACATATATATATTATTATCCCTAAGTTAAACAATGTTACACTTGTGTTACAGGCATACTGGAATCAGTTCGGTATGCCTGTATCTTGATTACCGTTCTTAGGGCCCTCTTAATCAATGTGATACCACACAAACATAGAATATTGGTGTGAAACAGCTGACCTTGAGCTAATCTGTTTCATGTGATGTGTGAATTCCAATGGCCCACTTCCCCTTTCTTATTTCATGGCCTTATTCCAATTCTATATCCCGTTCCTCCTGAATGATCTTTGTATCTTATCCCCCTATACTTTATACCATCCTAAATTCTATATACACAAACTGTGACAGAAAACCTTACGATGTAAACTGCTTAATCCGTTCTGTCATATCACATCATTTTATAAACATGTGCTACACCAATAGGTAATGTATGACATTTAGTAGTTTAAAAGCAGGCACTGCCACCAAGGTTGTCCATTAAGATGTTAATAATCAAAAATAATATTGTATCATAAATAATACATACAGCCTATATTTGTAATATCCCAGTGTAGCCCCACCACAAATCAGTCATAAAGATGTTAAATTGAAACCAACTTAATTTGTATACTGTCATATTTATATTTTTAATAAAACAGATTATTACCAAAAATCTGTTTAGTAATAAACTTACCGGTGCGTGTGTCCAACCAATAATCCCTGAATCGTGAGAAACAACATACAATGTTTAATAAAATAATGCTCCCCAACAAAGCTGAAGCAATTGCTATCGCAACGTAAAACGGGGTGTAATCACCAACAGTCGAAGAGTAAGAAATTATGTCTTCGTCGGTTTCATCCCCTGAAAAAGTATAGTTATTTTGAAAAGTCGTCATTTTTCGACAAACCGGCGTCCACCTGCCGAGGAAAAATATCTAATCAATAATGATCCCGTTTCATATTATAACTACATAATCAAAATAATAGTGCTAATTAATTTTAGTAAATTAATTATTACTAGGATGGAAAATATTGTTTTGTTCGCAGAGTAACGACTTTTTGAAATATTTTGGATTATAGATGCAAGGGCGTGGCAACTTTTTGTTAAGATTACAATGGATATAGTTTATGTATCACTAATAAACATGTTGGACCTCATTTATCAGTTAAACGGTAATAATGTTACAAAATAACAAATATTGAAGGTAGAAATAAAACTTACACGATGCAAAAACACTGAAAACAACGATGTATAGCAAGAACAGGGAGTAAATTGTTTTATTTTCAAGCTAGTGCAGTGCTGCTCAGCGATATAAAATATCGCCTAATATTCGATTAGTTGATGTGAAATAAATGATATAAATTGTTCATATTTTAGCATCGTTATAGTAAAAAGTTATACTAATATTTGTACTGATTGTGAATTGTTGATGTGATATTCGGTAGATATTATACAATACAATGTCAACAAAGGAGGAAATTTTAAGTCGTATGATTTAAGTTAGGTATTTAGTATAAAAAAAATAATTAAGGAACATTTATTCAAGAACTTTATTGTCAATTCAGTTCAGTTCCTGTTGTTGCCGGCTGCAAAATCTTGGGCATTGATTTTGTCAATGTCACGGTAAAAGAAACGGATGAATACATTCCATTTGTAGCTAGTATTATATCCCTTTCGGATTGCACGTACACGATTGTGTTGTAAGATAGAGCTTAGCTTTCAATTTTGAAAAATGAAGAACATTTTAAAAGAAGCTACCAGCGCACAATGGTTAAATGAGTCTAGAATTGATGACAGCTATGAGTAGCAAGATATATTATAAACTATATTTGATCCCAATCCCGACAATTCTATCTAAACTTCATGAAACTTGTATTATTACAGCAATGATGTTATCACTCGGACTTACTCATTCAGACATTTCTTACTCAGACATTTCATTTTATTATCTAAAATGCCAAAAAAAGCCTTTGAACCTTAAACCAAATTCATAAGATCTTGTTCGTCCTCACAAAATGTTTTGACCTCCTTTGCGTACCTCAATCAGTATATTACATTAGTTTTTTCACAATATACCATGATAATTAATCAATACTGTTGGCTATTACTGGTATGAAGACGAAAACTTCTTGTACTTGGATATGTAAAATTTCTAATGCTTACAATATTTGAAACGATAGGCCCAATTTATATTGGAAAACTACACACATGCAATTGTATTATTGTAATTATATGTGTGTAGTTTTCTTAAGATGGTGCCGAAAAACTTGGAAAATTATGTCAGAATCATAATCTACGGCCTAAAGTTATCTATAATCTAAATCTCAATGTTAAGATTTCGCTACAGTTTTGTCGTGGGTCCGAAAGGTATATTAAAGCTTTATCATCCCTGTTTATCTCCACCAACGTACCTGACATCATATTTTTTGTAGTGTCCTGTTCATTCGCAGATCATTAAACCTTTTAACACGTTATTTTTATTATTAAAGCACATCGATTAAAGTAGATAATCGATTAAGCTAATCGACACAAAAAATACTCTACAATTTATAACAAATCTAGCTAGAGTCTTGATTATTCAAGTACTTTTCAAATAATCCAAGCAAATAATATTATGCGCCAGAAAAAAAAATAACCGACACACTCGACTATTCTAAACTAAGCCAAATTATATGTCTTTGATAAAAACGGAATGACGTAATCTTATAGCAACTTGAAATATCTAGTCTTTAAAAAGATTTAATATTTGGATACAAAACAATTCTAAAACTTGTTGTTTAACAATAAAATTATACGTTTAATCGTTTAATAAATATAAATGCACAATACATCACTATTTACTCTTCAAGTTCCCGCAATTTGTAAACCGATGAGCTGTTAATGTCAAATGATCAATGGCCACGGATGCCGGAATATATCGTCACTTTCGAGTTGACATAATAATTCATAATTCCATTATATGTAAGCAGTGAACATAATAGAATTTTGCCACAAACTATTTATTAAACAATATCATATGTGAGTAAAATACGTTGAAAGTTAGTAAACCCAGTTTTAGTTTATGGTATAATGGGTATTGTTAAAAAATATACTCTCTGATTTTATATTTTTATAACCTAGAATAGGATATTTTAAGACTATAATTTGAAAGGTTTTTGCATGCATTTCGATGGACACTTCTTCATATACAGAGATGGTTCTCCTTACCTCTACCCTCCATACTCATTACATATCGTGATCATTTTAGTGTGGCCAGCTTAGCAATTTTGTCGCTAGATTTACAATTTTTGGTGTTCAATAATTATTGTTTTCTAAAGTTATCTTTAAAATGACCTTTAGTGAAATATCATTATAGAACTTAAATTGAATAATGTACAGTTAGAATTGATAACCAAGATACCATTCATTGAAAACCAAGCATGAATTCCAATTATTCTATTTGGCATTGTAATGACATTACTTTTATTTGTAACTATCTGACCCGTGCCCACTTCGCTGGGCATCAGAAAAAAGTTATAAAATACTTATTATTAATCAGAATCAAATATAAACTATAAAATATAAACTATGTCTAAACTAGTAGTAAGTAGATATTCAACAAGATAATTACTTCTGTTGTTGCTTGCTTCCATTCCCCACAGAGGCTGGTCGGGGTTGGAGTCTGTAGATATGATCAATTCCCAGCCGCTTTTCTCGCAGAATCTGATCAGTCTGTTAACTTTTTCAGGTGGCAGCTCGTCTGCCTCATGCATGGTGATGCAATTACGAGGTTGAAGTTAACACCTTGCTTTGGTTTGAGCCATATAACACACAGGTCTCTGGAAAAGAATTCCATTAAAGGTTGTGCATTTATAACCTTGACATAAATACAGGCTCTCGCCTCCCCAGAGTTATCGAGGAAAAGCTTACCGCCAATGTTGGAAGCTCTGCATACGTTGTCGCCTCTGATCCACGGCTCCTGGGTCAGTGCGATGCCCGGTGCTGTTGATGCAACCTCCACCCATCTACGTAGTTGAGCCGTAGCGGTTATGCTGTGATGGAGGTTGCATTGCAGGATCTGGATGTTATTGTAGGAAGGGGGTTCCATTTGGATCACCCTCCTCCTCCAGTCTTAATCTGGAGAGGTCCAGGAGTTCGTCGTCACTTGACACTTGGAACGCTCGACTTGGACCCGCCTGCGTTGTCTCCTTCTGCTCCAGAGGTGGAGTTTCCTCAGACGTAGGAGCATCCGCGGTAGCTCGCACCCCCGCAGTCTCATCCGGGAGGTCCGCCGGGATATCGACAAACGGTCCTTTATCCCTGGAATTTCAGGTACACCGCGCTCAGCCGATAGCTGAGATGGCGTTTCCTGGCCAGGACCACAAGGACAAGATCCTTGGGAATGCTCACCACCACAAAAGTCGTCCTAGTCTGAGATAAGATAACGTACACACGCCACGTCTCCACTTGTGCTCAGAGATTTCCCCACTGCAGCATTGTACCGATGAGCACCTTGTAGCCATCGTGCTCATGCAGCATGAGTATACCGCAGCGTACCATTTTCGGTAGGCAACATCCATGGACTCTGCCTCCGCGTAGCTAGTTGGTTTAGGCACCTGGGCAGAGGAGAATTTTGGCTTTTTGGTACTCGCCTCGGGGAGAGACAGTCTCATCCAGCCTAGCCCTACTGGCAGGATCCTCTTACGCTTACGGGTGAGCCGAGAGTCATCCCGCCAGGCCGCTAGGCTGTTTGCCCGCCTTTACGGTGAGTTTCGCCGGCCCGTGTACTGGCGTGTTCGCCTGACCCATTTTAGCTCAAGGATGCTTGTGGCTGTCATTAGCGCGGCCTTTGATTCTCTGAATGGGTTCCAGAGGTCCCGTTTGCGCCACCTCCTTCGAGGAAGTCGCAGCAGTAATGGGGTTGGCCGATGTACCGACTTTCCCCCTCAGGTTTCCCTTTGGGTACGGGTCTCCATTTGCTTCTTTATTATGTATTTCATCTTTGTCGCTTCCCATCCCCCAATGGAGCCCGCAACTGGGAGTGCCCTTACGGTGCACTAGGACTATCACGCGGATATAGGTGCAGTTTGTGGTTGGGCGCGACATCAAGAGCTCGTACTAGCGCGACTGGGGAAGTCTGTTCGCAACTATACAGTTTATCCACGCTAGCCTGGCCACGACTATTCTATGCTGGTACCCCTCCACAGCTCACCAGGTAGCTGTCAGATGACAAACTACCGAAACCATTTCCCCCCTGCTGGCTAGGTAAAGGAGCCGCCGTGTCGCTTGAAATACGTATCAAAGAGGGCGTATTGTTTCTCAAAGGTAACTAACCCCGACCCGCGATCAACTCAACCCTTCAGGACTCCTTCATCCCCGCTTACGACGCTCACTGCGGAGTCCCAAGCGCTGGTGGTCGTAAATAGTCCGCCAGTCCCGACTTACAAAAACTGGAAAAACCGGTGGCCACTAATGTGTCCGAGAAAAAGAAGACGTGCGTCTATTTGGTCTATTTTGTTATATCTGTTTCATAGAGAAACAGAACAAGAACGGGTAGCAACCACGAGAAGGAAACTAAATAGACTTGCCATAACTTTCTTAGCGACTTGCGCTCCACTCATGACCATCGGCCAAATTACTCCCTGGGACTTGGAATAAAATAGGCAAGAGACATTGTTCCACGTCTTACTATGCGTGGTATTGAACAATGTCTGTCAGCCGCCCTTTCATTATTATATTATTGACCTTTTCCGCGGCACGTTTTTGACAGAGTAGTATATTAAGTAATAGACAAAATAATACATTACGAGTCTCGACCAATCACAAAAAAGGTCTAAAATTGTCTAAAGAGTAACATATTTTGTATGTAGCTTAAGTACAGCAAATAAACTGACTGCCGACCTGATGGAAAGTGTTTACCGTTGCCTATGGACGCAGTATACTATGTTTATCCCCATGATCAAAAGTACTATACTTGCCACAGTATATGATAAGTTCAGTTCCAAAGTTGTGAATAAGACCAAATCGAGACTATTAAAATCATTCATATCAAATTGTACAATTTCTGTATGAATATTTGTTTTAAAATGTTTAACATATCTATATGATTACTGTGGATAAAGAGTATAAGCCTAAAAGGTAGAAATAAAATAAGTTAGAATTATAATCACTTTTATTGCTTGATCATGGATTTTTAACTAGATTAAAAATAACAAAAATATTATCAATGTCAAAAATATTATTTGTTGCGGCCCGTTTCATCGATCAATTTATTGATGTATAATTTAGCACAGTTAAAGACTATGGTCAATGAATAAACGTGATGCTGAAGTACATACAGGTAATAGATATCGGTGTTAAGAGTTGCCGATAAGATTGGGCATCTGTCTGTATCAGTAAAAATGCCCAACCTTCTAAACGTTTAAATATAATATTTAATAATTATTAGTTCTGTGTATATAGTCTAAGTTAAATTAGGAACAAAAATAAATTAATATAGTGCAAGAGTACAAGAACTCGTCTCATTTTGTACTTCCCTTTCGGGCGATTGAGCCATGGGCTCTCGCCAGTGGTGCGTCACCCTAGCCAACGGGGTAACCATTAGCGACGCACCACAAAACTTACTTAACCCCCACATTAATAAACAAAGTAATAGGTAGTTTGTCTAAAATATGAAGTAAGTACTAAGTGTAGTCTATTATAAGTTCTTTAACTTCTTCAGAAGTAAATTGTAAACTTATGTGAAGTATGAAGGAATGGAAGTTTGACAACAACTGCATTTTCCGCTCCGCTGCGCTTTGACAGAGAGCGGCATGAGATTAAGGGCATTTGGGTTTAGGGGTAACATACGCCTTATGTATAGCCACTAGACCTGTTATTTGGGTTAATAAACAAGTTTTTAGGGTCCACAAACAAGTTTTGAATGAACAATGGGAAAAACAAGAATACGTTAGATAAATAAGGTTATGTCACTTTTGTTGATAACAAAGTGTAATTCCTGTTTAATTATACACTTACGCTTAATATATAAACACAGTTTGTTTTTGAGTTTAGTAAACAAGTTTTGAATTAGTTTATTGATTTTTAAATACGAAAACAGGTTTTTTTCCTTATATATTGCGACGATGGTTACAAATTGTTTCCGACCCTCGCTGACCGCTGCTATGGCACGTTTGCTTGGCTTGTGGGCTTTAGTCGAAAGTCGTGACCAGTGACTAGAACGGTGAATTAGTTTAGGTTAGGTTAAACTTTAAACGAAAACGCACGAGTCGAGCGAGCAAAGCGTGCGTGTCGCGGTAGCGGCCGGCAAGTGCAAAAACAGAGTGGTCACTATCGTCGCAATATAAGGAAACGAACGAAGGAAAGAAATTAATATCTTAAGAACTACATATTTCCTAGACATGGGGGTTGCAGAAGGGAGAAGTACTCCTCCTCCTCACCCCAACTACTTAAAATTCAGTGACGACTAAGCTAGTTTAACCGCATTTTCCTTCTCAAGAGATGTATTTTAGTATTCACTTAGCATGAATACTAAAATACATCTATTGAGAAAAAAAAACACTGTTGTTGTCAAACCTCCCTTTCTGGAATCAATAGATGTATTATATAATGAAAAACTTTCATCTGCTGGTATTATATCTCCAAAATAGGATTTTCAGTAGTATGTTTCTGCAGACCACGAGCCATAAAAGTGATTCACATAAGGACCTAGTCAAGATCGCTGACAGACTACTTACTACTCGGAAGTTTGTGGACCACGCGACGTTCACTCGTTGACTACGCGGCGTACACCCACAGACGACGGTGCTGGTTGGATGGTTCTAATGAGCTATGACACTTAAGGCATTCATGAAGAACAGAACATTTTTTTATTTTTTCAAGTCATACGACATATATTACTACACATACTTATACCTACAAAAGGATCCCAGTATACATTACTATTATAAACTTGAAAGAGGCGGGAACGATGGTGGTTACTCACACGCAAAAACTATTAGATGTATTTTGATTAAACTATAGCAATATCGCTCATACAAAACTACACAAGTCAGTCGAGTCCTAATGCCAAATAGGGATACACAAAAAATCTAAATTTCACATTGGTATATTAAATTTTCTTAGCAGAGACTACCTAGTAAATCAAAATCATATTCGAATACCTAGTATGACAAACATTTCAGTTAGGCGCTTCCCCACATTAAGGTTAATATTACATTATTTATTATTATTAAAGTTAAAATACTAATAGACACGTATTCCAGCTTAACATTATTATATTCATCTTTGATAATCAAATTATCTTTACAAAATACCTTTTCAAGTAGCCAAGTACTTATAAATATATTGCATAATAATCAAAAACGAAGATGATAAAATAAATACATACATGCAAACTTGCTACTCTGATACACCAATATGAATTAATATTTAAATAAAACACAATCATAATAATATCTGAATATCTAGTATGATAAACATTTTTCACTTAGGAGAGAGATTCCTGACGCATGATTAAAATGACATTTATTATTATTATTAAGGTTAAAATTTAAATAGACACATATTCCAGCTTAGCATTAATATATTCGTCCCTGACAATCAAATTATCTTTAAGATACATCTTATAAGTAGTTAAGAGCTTAATAATACTGAATAATAAATAAAAGAGAACACAAAAATGATTAAATTCCAAAAAAACGTATTCTCATATTTCATATTAAGCGAATGTATATTTCTCTTTACTTATTTAAAATAAGTATGTTGATGCAATTATTACAAAGTCCAAATATTTACTGTTTCAGACTGTTTCAGTTTTAAATAATTTTTATTAAAGTCATAGCTTTCAAGTACCTAACTAGTAATCACATTGAAGTTTAATTTAAATACCTTATATTACTATATCTAATGACTCGTTTATTGAATCACATACATATGTATATACTTGTTACTCTGATACACCAATATTCATAATTATATGAATTAAAATTTAAATAAATCAAAATCACATTTGAATACCTAGTATGATAAATAGTTTTCAGTTAAGCGATTTCTGACATTAAGGTTAAAATTACATTTATTATTATTATTAAGGTTAAAATCGATTTATATAATAGACATATATTCCTGCTTAGCATTATTATTTTCGTCCTTGATAATCAAATTATCTTTACGATATACGTTTTAAAGTAATTAAGTACTGAATTAATAACACTGAATAATAAATAAAAGAGAAAACAAAGATGATAAAATAAATACACGCAAAACAGATATGCATCTGTTTTGGCATGTATTTATTCTCTATTCTCATATTAAGCAAATGCATATTATTACTCTTTACTTATTATATAAATTATTTTATCCCTGCAGGAACGGAGAAAGAATACAATTTCCTGCGGCCGGGCGGTCTGTCGTAAGGCGGAAAACAACCCACAGCCAGGTGGTAGGGTATTTACCCATCTAGATAGCTACTACCCATAGTCTATATTATGCCGCCATAACATCCTTGAGTTGTGTTTTGGCATCAGTGGCCAGGTTCCAGTCTTCCCTTAAGAGAGCAGCAGTGCATTTGTAACGTCTTTGGTGTTGCAAATGTCTATAGGCGATGCTAACCACTTTCCATCAGGTGGGCCATCTGCCTGTTTGTTGAACTCATGCAATAAAAATAAAATAAGTAAGTAAGTCAGTTGTTACAAAGTCCAAGTACTTATAACTTCAGATTGTTTCAGTTTTATATATTTTACTAAAGTCATAGTTTTCAAGTACTACACCAATAATCACATTGAAGTTTAATTTAAAAACCTTAAATCACTACATCTAATGAATCCAGTTCATTTACCTACATATATACTTGTTACTCTGATACACCAATATTTATAAATATAGTAACTAAAATTTAAATAAAACACAATCAAAAGCATATTTCAGTAAACTGGTGTTACATTTTAACTTTTAACTGTCTTTTTCTGATTGATCTGTTGAAACATTGTATTAATATGAGTTTTAACTGCTTTTTTATTAAATATATTTGGGTTAAAACCATTATTTTTTGGATGAGGTTTGTTAATCAGTTTTTGTTTGTGTACGAGAGGCTTATGTGGGTTTAGTTTAACAAACGGGCCAAGTTCCCCATTATTCTTCAAGATAAGCCTAAGAAAGTTGTTACTGGTCTCTTTTTCGTAAGCACTTGAAGCAGATTTAAAGCAAGCAACAATTCGTTGTACTAATTTAGGATACACGGCAACTGTGCAATTTTTACTGAGTTCAAAAGGGTCCTGAACACAAATATATGAATCCACCCTTAGCATTTTACAAAAGTTATTCTTGACATTCTCTTTATATATATGATAATTATCTGATACACTGTTTAAATTTTCAAATTCTTCCTTTCTCAATGCTGTTCCCTCATATAACGAAACAATACTATTCGAAAATTTGAAATTATGATAAAATTTAAAGAAACCACCAAGAAGATCATATAAAGATTTGTTATTGTTTTTTATGTATGGAGTTTTATCATCAAATGCTGTGTTCCAATGATCTGTAATTTCAGGTGGAACATGTTTTTGTAATAGGAATACTGAGGGAAACACCTTTTCTTGTTGTAAATAGAATACAACCAGAAGTGTTATCGCATAACTGGAAATTAAATTTGTACCAGATATAGCATGCACTTTGGACCAATATTTGATTATTATAGCGATTTTCAAAGCATTACCATCGAGTTGAAATAAGTATGCCAATAATTTACTATTTTTCACTCCAGTAACACTATTAAAATTAATGTCACAGTGTCTATTGGTAGGGACATGATGCAATTTTACAATAGGCACCTTAGCAGAGGCAACTGCAAACAGGTTTTGGAATATATGTGGATACCTCCTGAGTATATCTTTTGCTCTCATCACTATTGACTGTTTTCTGTCAACAGAATTTGGCAATTCAATGTAACAGTCAACATCACTGGTTTTTATACCCATTCCAGTGATTATGGATCCGAAGGGTAGTACTTGACAACCTGGTAGAGCAAGTAAAACAGATAAATCAGTTGATGACACACTTTTTTCATTTATAAACTAAGTAATGTGATTATCTTCTCTATGTTGTTATTAATATACAACGGACACAACAGGCCAAACCATACTAGATCAAATGCTGAAAAGAACATTTACAACCCTTAACATGTTGGTAACCAAATAGAAAAAAGTTGCGTGTTGTTTCATGACTATAATAATAACAAAATAAAAAACCGAACTTGACAGTTCTCATTACATTTAGGGATAGAAACCTCCAACCTCGTTAACCGAGTTAACCGATATCACGAGAAAGTGATTTAAAATTATATGACTTTAAGTTAATTAATTTTCTTTTCGTGTCACACAAATACCTCACAAAATCGATATGAAGCGCGAGTTTTGTCTCACATTGCCTTTCGCGTACCGCATGCATTTATCACGCATCACAATTAATCTATTGAAATTTTTATGATTTCACTCGTAAAATATGTATATATATATATATATATATATATATATATATATATATATATATTATTCAATCGTTTTTGTTTTCAATACATATATGTACAATTATGTAGTATTGTTTTAGTATAAATACATAAATAATCTAAGGGTTTGGAATAAATATGTATTTAGCTTTTTCCTAAATCGAATTAAGTTACTAAAATGCAACAACCCTTTGGTAGCAACACTAAAATTAAAAATAAGATGCCTTATTTAGTTCTATTTTCTTTCATTGTAAAACGATTGAATTAACTTGAATAGATGCCTTAGAAAGTAACTGTTTTTGAGACTTCTTCATAGATTAATAATACTAACCAGAATTTAAAAAAAAATTCATGTTATTTCGAGTGAAATAATAATTGGATTATGTTTTAACATTATGTAATGTATTTGTATATTTATTTCCTAAATTAGATTGAGTATTTATGTATCTATTGCCTTTTTCCTGCACCATGTATATCGCCTGATTAAATTTCTTTCATTTAGGTTGCCTGGAAGAGATCACTTTGAGCAATAAGGCCGCCTATTGTATTGCCTAGTAAATATTGTAAATATGGTCTGTTTTTGTAATTGTATATTTTGGTGTGCAACAAAGTGTTATCTCTCTCTATAACGCACCAATAAAAAAATACGTATATATACTAAAGAAATTAATTGTTATTGGATTTTAGTTTTGTTGATTTCATTCAAAGTTATGTTCTATAGACATTCTTAAGTGTCAAATCAGGTTTTTTATTTTGTGATAATTATAACTCCTAAGGCCATCTAAAAGATATATTTAAAAACCACTATGAAAAACTTTTAGAAAACTTAATTTCAATTTACACTTTAAATTACTTGAAATAAGATAAATGTTTCTATCAATATTTAACTTTGTGAATAAAGCAAATAGTAATTTGTCAAGTCTTAATTTTCTAATGAATGCAATGTGCCGTTGGATCTATCTGTGAGACAGGCAAGTCTGATGAAGATGTAACTAAATTTAGACGAAGCTGATAAAAATATAATACCTGGCCATACACTCTGCAGCGATACATCCAAATCACCAAACAGCTGAGTCAAGTGCTCCACCTCTTGCTTTGATAATCTTATATAGTTAAGCAAATTCGTAACTTGCTCATCAAACTCTCCTTCATAATCAAACTGTGATGTATCATATATGTCATCTATAAATATAAGCATTGGAATTAAATTAATTGGGTGGTTCAAACCCAAAAGATTTTTTTCTATATATCAAATTAGTGTTGAGTAGGATATTAGCCATTACATTTGTCCTGTACAAAATACAAATGTACTGATAAACCTCAAACTCTGAGAATGTAAGACTTCAAAATTTTTGTCACACTACTACTCACTCCAAATAATATGAAATGTAAAAGGAAGGATGGAATAAGGCTTATTTTACAAAAGTACAATAACACTACAAATTCATTGGGAATGTTCTCAACTGATGGCCATTTGGGACTCATATTAGATAGTTTGTAATTTTAATTATTATATTTTTTAGGTTTAGCTAGAGCATATAATTTCGATTTATAATTTATCTTTATTGTGTCTTTGTCATAATTATTCTTGCTATGCCTGAGGTTTTTTCCAAAGTCTTGACTGTTGCAAAATGTTGACGCCCAAAACAGTGTTGTAGTTGCTGTAAATGATCAAGCTCGTTTTATCCTGATAATAGTATCCTACTCAACACTGTATCATACTCACTATGTATATATATATATATATATACATTAGGGTGGGTCATAAAAATATTTTTTTTTATAGGTGACACGGAAATGTGGGTTGCTAGACACCTTAAAAAAATTCTCACCAAATATGAGCTCTTAATTTTAATAGGAAGATCCTCCGCATCACAGATTTTTATTATTTTTTTCAGTCCAATAGAAAAATTAAAATCTCCGTTAGTAATTGATTTAGCAGCAAAATTCAATATACGTTTTTTGTAGGGAATCACAAAACACTGGCCTATGAAAAACGATGACAATTTGAATTAAAAATTGTTGAAGTGCCATAAAAGGAATAAAATGACAGTATAGAAAACCTCAACTGTTTATATTATATGTAATCTAAAATAATTTAGTACCTAAATATAATGCTGTAAGAAAACATCTAAAGTGATTTAATTATTGATTTTAAATAATAAAAAAAACAAATGGGAAATCTTTCAGTCCTTGTTTATTGTTCTATCTAACTCCCAATTACTTGTGGCATTTCTTTTAAAATTTAGCCTATTATTTTATTTAGCAACGCCTCCCTTATGATCTGCGTTTTGGGGGACACTTTTAACTCAGAGATGGTACACTACCCTCTTACTTACCTCTACCCTCCATAGGTTTTTATACCTTACTACCTATTCTTTAAAGATACTCACTGGTAGAAAATAAACAATACTTGTATGGAGTTTACATACAATTTTAACCATTACTATTGGTTGGTAAATGAATGGCATAAGCCATAACAACTGGGCTTTTAAGAACAATCTGAAGCAGTAAAGAAATGTGGGCACTGACAGCAGTACAGGTTCAGTTTAAACTTTATCACTGGTCTACTGAGCGAGCTATGGTTGATATTTCTTTTTTACTTAATTATAGCACAAAGTCTCTTTCAGTCTGTCCGTATCTCCACTAACTCTTTCTAAACCACACAACAAATTTTGAAGCTGTTCTCACCATCAGTTTGATAATTTTTCAATGAAGGTTTATAAAATTATATAAAAAATGTAATTAAGATTCTATATACATACAAAACTATATTATGCAAGCGAGTCGCAGAAGCAGACCTAGTCAAAAATTTAACACATTGTAACCTGTGAGAAAGATACTAGCTAAATTATAATCATAGGTTACATACTAAGGCTAGGCTTTCGCAGATTTCCTACAGGAAACAGTCAATATCTGTAACACTATCGCAGATGAAGCCTCAACATACTATTATATTAACGGACTCTGTAGAGATAATAATTTTATTTTTTCCTAATAATAATTGTTGTATATTTTTTATAAAAAAATAATACAATGTAATACTTTTTTTGGTAATTGTTCAAAAACGCGGTACCTGAAAATTGTGCGTTTTTTGTATTCAAAGACTACAAATATGGTTTGCTATGATATAATAACTACACTAAAATCATCGGAATATCCATTATTTAGACAAAAAATTAATAAACAATACAATAAATATGTGCGTCATATCAATGGAAATAATTTTCAATTTTAGCGTCAAAACTCACCTAGTTGTGATAAAAACACAATTACTTATTTAATTTCGAGATTAGTCGGTTAAATTTTACAATAGTGGTCACTGAATTTTAAGTAGTGGGGGCGGAGGGGGAAGGGGGGAGGAATACTTCTCCCTTCTGCAACCCCCATGTTTAGGAGACATGTAGTTTTTGAGATATGATTTTTTTGTAAACATAACTTTACAAATTTTTTTTAAAATGGTGTGGTATTTCTTATGTCTAAAGAGGAGAAATGCGGAAGAAAGGTAGTGGCCAATGTAAAAAACATTTAAAATAGTCTAAAAACGCAGACTAAGGCCCACAAGCCGAGCGAACAAAGCGAGTGTGCCATGACAGCGGTAAGCAAATGTCACAACCGTTTTGTAACCATCATTTACATAGTTAACAATGAATAAATGGTAACCAGTCGGTTCTGGCACTCGCCGGCCGCTGCCGCGGCACGCTCGCTTGGCTCGTGCGCTTTGGTCTAAAGACTAACCCAACCTAACCAAGTCACCGTTTTAGTCATTGGTCGCGACTTTCGATTACCCCTCACAACCTTAGTGGCTATAAATAAACTGTAAGGATATCCTTAACTTAAATCACCATTAATTTACTTCTCGTTTATCTATCGTATTTAAAAATCGATATTATTGACATATCGAATTGATAAAATTTTTATTTCTTTCTTATACCTATTATCGTCGTAAAGTAAAAAAAAGTGACAGTACTGTGATTTATTATTTTATGAACTTTAAAATTATAATAACTAATTCAAAACTTGTTTACTAAATTAAAAAAACAGTTTTAGTGTTTATATATCAGGTGTAAGTGTATTCCTAAACACAAATAAAACTTTTTTTCAACAAAAGTGATATAACCTTTTTATTTTGATGACGAAACATATTTTTGTGTTTCCCATTATTCATTCAAAACTTGTTGGTGGACCCTAAAAACAAGTTTCCTAGCCCAAATAACAGGTCTTTCTGGTCTAGTGTCTTTATATAAGGCGTATGTATACCCCTAAACTTAATTTCCGTTAATCTGATGCCACTCTGTGCAAAAATTTAGCCGATTAGTCTGCAAATGTAACATATATGACATGACCAAAATAATTAATAATTATAAAATCAACTACAACATAAATAAAAACAGCATTGCTAAAAAGCCACCATATTTTGTAATTTGTAAGTAAAACCTCAGATTAATATTAAGACACAAAGTTCTTACTTCACTTTACTAAATACCAGGCAAAGACACTAAATCCATACACCATGAATATCAATAATAATCAATCAAATTGAAGATCATTGACTGACATGAAAATAAGGAATTTTACATTTTTCGCATTATTGTGATTGAGATAATTATTATATTTTTGTAGTTTGTATATATAATTACCGACAACATGCAATACAGACTGGTTGCCATTTATTCGTTGATAATTTAAACAATAGTTAAAGTTGGTTCTGCCACTCGCCGGCCGCTGACGCGGCACGCTCGCTTCGCTCGCTCAGGTCGTGCACTTTGGTCTAAAGATAACCTAACCTAACCCACTGTCCTTATCACTGATGACGACCTTCGACCACCCCTCACACCTATACTTTGTTATGCTAACATTGGTATTGCATGTTGTCGGTAATTATATATACAAACTACAAAAATATAATAATTATCTTAATCACAATAATATGAAAAATGTATAATTTCATATTTTCATGTCATTCATAGATCTTCAGTTTGATTGAATAATATTGATATTCATGCTGTATGAATTTAGTTCTTTTGCCTGACATTTAGCAAAGTGAAGTAAAAAATTTCTCTCTTAATATTATTATTTGAGGTTTTACTTACAAATTACAAAATATGGTGGTTTTTTAGCAATGCCATATTAGTCAATTTTATAATTATTAATTATTTTGATCATGTCATGTATATGTTATATTTGCAGACTAATCCAAAAATTAAGTAATTGTGTTTTTATTATAATTAGTAGATAATTCTTCACTCTAAAATTTAACATTATTTTATCTTCTATCACAAACTTTATTAAAACTACTCATTGACTCTTCAGGTGATCAGAGGGCTGGTGCTTACCTCAGCCAATGTATCAGTATGGCGATCCAGCGAGGAAACATAGCCAGCCTTCTGGGCACCTTACCCATAGAAGACGGTGATCTAGGCTCAGTATTATACTTATAGTCTTGAGGGACTATGGGTAGAATATAATACAAATAAGTTTTCTTTTATTGTATTCAATTATATGTTATTTTATAATTGTAAATTATGTAAATATAAAATTAACATTATTTATATCAATATAATGCACATATTTCATAATTGATTGTATTGTTTATTATTTTTTTGTCTAAATGATGCTTTCCAATGATTTTAGTGTCATTATTATAC
Source organism: Dendrolimus houi (assembly GCA_039645545.1). Lineage (NCBI taxonomy): Eukaryota > Metazoa > Arthropoda > Insecta > Lepidoptera > Lasiocampidae > Dendrolimus > Dendrolimus houi. The sequence continues at coordinate 24,859,556 of CM077123.1, read as the reverse complement.
CATAGCAAACCATATTTAAAGTCTTTGAATACAAAAAACGCATAATTTTCAGGTCCCGCGTTTATGCATATTTACCTTTTTTTTATAAACAGTGGTGTATTTTACCTAATATTTATAAAAACAATGTAAAAAAATTGACAAATATATATGTGAATCATAAAAGAATTAACATCACTATTAAAAAACATTCGCGTTCGCGATAGTACAATGGCAGTTGGGGTCTCATCTATTGCAGGACCGACAGGACGATAAGACGAGCCCTGGAATGCATACCGCATGTTGTAAACGTATTTTATATATTATCCTAATATAATATTTAAATATATATAAACCCGTCGGCCCAACGGGCGACGAATCGATAATCTTCACAATGTTTTCTAAGGGCTTGATGAGTAAAACAAAAAGAACCAAGATATGTGGCGCAAAGCTTGGGAGTCCTATGTCTAGTAATGCTTAGTTATTGGCTGATGACAGGAAATTTTTACAAACCAATAATGATCGTGTTGTAGTATTTTGAACAAATTATATTTTCTAGGATATAATTATCATTGGCTTGCAAATTCGAACCGTAACGTAGATACTGGTTTCATTTAAAATATACACTCACATGTCTCACTCATGATGGTAAAACGTCTTCTTGGTCTTCTTACTCAGTTTTAATTTAAAGAAGAAATTATACCAGCGACCAGCGATTGAAACAGCGACAAATTCAAAATCGATATTAATGTATGTTTTTAAATAACCAGGTATAGGCGGGGCGGGCTACTACAGGGTTGCAAACTTGCAGAGAAATTCAACGAATAACGATCATGATATACATCATCTGAATACCTGATAATAATATTTAAACAAATATCGATATAACAATATCAATGTTTTATTTAAGAGAATATGAACATATATGATATAATGCAAATATTGTGTGTAATTATTTAAAGACAATTCAAATATTAAAGTTGAACATATCCATGAACATTAGGAATCGCATTATAAACAAAATGCGAAAGGTCTCCATCGATCCCGCGTGTGCTATAAAAATATTCAAGGGTAAAGTTCGCACATAAGGGTTTTGGATTTTTCGGCCAAATTCAGTAAATATCAGAAAAATATTTCAGATAAAGAATGTACATCATGAAATTTCTACATTAAAGGTTTTTACACGTTTTCTCTAAGGTTAACATTTTTGGGATATAGCGATTCTTAAAGTTGAACGTGTTCTTTAAAAGCTGGGCACGTTTCCGCGCCACCTATGAGATAGTGTACTTGGCACTTTTTTTAACGTGGTTAGCCCTATTCCACGATATATTGTACGTTTAATGAAGTACAATAATTACTACTTCATTAAACTTGACTACAATAGATCGTGGAATAGTAATTGTATTAATTACGTTTTGTTTTTATTTATATTTTTTAATATAGTAACACTGTTTTGAAATTTTAAATAATTATTATTTAATAAAAAAACGAATGTTAAGGTTATAGACCTTTGAATTGAAAAATATTAATATTAGAATCAAGTTTATTTCAACAAACATTTAGAACAGACATTTTACAAAAAGTGAAAAAATCAGTGTGACCAATCCAAAATAATATAATCCTTTTTTATGCATTTGAGTTTTACCACATAATATATTTCTCCAACAGAGAAAAACTATTAGCCTCACTGATAATTATCTAATGGAACTTAGAAGTTCCATTAGATAATTATCAGTGAGGCTTGTAACATTGTTATTGTAATCTCCTTTTCCTCCTCCTCCTTTTTCTTCACGCTCAGTAGAAGTACTTCGTTGTAACAACGTTCCATCAGTTCTTTCGTCTTTGATGTCGTAACAATCCTCTTTTATTAAAACCCCCCGATTTTGAAACATTCTTCATTGGTGCTCCGCTCCTATTGGTCTTAGCGTGATGATATATAGTCTATAGCCTTCCTCGATAAAAGGGTTATCTAACACTGAAAGAATTTTTCAAATCAGACCAGTAGTTCCTGAGATTAACGCGTTCCATCAAACAAACAAACAAACTCTTCAGCTTTATATTTATATTAGTATAGGATTTTAGCCGCGGCCCATGCTCTGGGCGCCCAATTCAGAGGGTGGTAAATTCAAACTTCGCAGACAAATACACAACTCATCATTAACGCAATTTTAACTACTGAGACGTCCAGTACTTTAAGCACATAAATTACTTTTCATGGGGTGCGTAGGCATAGATTAAAACTCACAGATACACGCGTGTCCACCAGTGGGCGTTTGATGGCTGAAATGATGATGATGATTAAGGTAAACGAACGAACGTTCGTTAAGTTAAGTTCGTTCGTTCGGAACGTTAAGGCGAACGGGGGTGGGATTTTTCAGTTTTTGCCCCCCTCAAAAAATTCAAGATCCGGGGCTGTATTCAGCCTCTTTTTACAGTTGCAAAAAGTAGTATTCAGGAGCTTTTCTAATGTCTAATGTATTGTTAATTTACTTCCAATCCTATTCTTCTGGGTCAAGTTTATTAACGAGCTACACTTGAATTTGATAATATACCCGATAAAATCATTGGTGAGCAGAAACCGAAGATAGGGGAAATCATGATAATTATACTTGTTTTATATTACGCCGTACCTATGTCGTACACGGTCAGCCATGGTCTCACATGTAACACTGTGAAAAGCAAGTTATAATTTAAATCAAGCACAAAAACACAATAACATATCAAGAGTTTCCAAATTTAAATATCTGGGTCACTGAAGACCTAAAAGACAGTTATGAACCAGGAGCGTAGGTCATTGGTTTTCCAAGCGTTGTGTGCAAAAGGTGAAGCCACTTTTTCAAGCATACTATTAATCCTTCTACACACGGAGCCTGTAGGTTAGTTTTGCGCAAAGAGAACGACGTGTCCAGTATAATAATCAAGGCTGCCGTGGCGACGAGAACCGTCAGGGATGTTCGCAGAAGTGCGAATCGATTGTTTTTAATTATTCAAATCGTTTTACGGCCATCATTAAAAAGAGATGAGCATCCCTACTGGCCCGCGCCCACGGCGGTACCAACAGCATGTTCAGAATATTTGCAGATCGATGGGACTCGCCCCTGCTACATAAATTGATGCAACTCTATATAGGTCGCTGCTTTGTCCACACCCATTTAAATGCAAGTATATATATGTTTGTTTGTCTGTACCTGCATCACCTGCCAGTGCGGCGCGGCGGCCGGGCCGAGTTAATCTTTAACACAATTTTTTGTATTACCCGTGCGCAGGTTTGCCAATAGCCGTGAATAGCCTCATGATGCCACGCGTCGTTGGTCAGTAGGGTTAACAAAAAAGGTTACATAAATAGTTGTTGCAATAAATTTATTAATTTAATTTGTTATTGTATATACTTTACATAAAACTAATAAAAAATATTCTCGGTCGTATTTGGCCACCAGTTTCTTCCCGTATCAGTTTCAGTATCTGTTTCTAGTTCAGTGATGTCGTAAGCACTGTTTTGACCTACAGAAATAATAAGCTCTCTTGCGTATATTTCTCACAACCTGTCCTCTTCCCAATATTTTGGACGCAAGTGATTCACGTGATTGATTTCCTTTTTACAGTCTCTTGGCGTGATACTTTTTATAGCATTTTGGGTTAAGTTTAATATATCCCCTTCGGACATTTTTATCTGCGACGCGCTGCTTAATTAAATTCCACAAATACTCTTTCAGATTTAAATCACAGTGATACATACGGTGGTAATCGAAGCACTTCGTGACCATGGCTTTTTAATAATTCGTCAACCAAATATTTTTTAGGTGGCAGTGACATTTTGATGATATGCTATAATTCTTTTTTTGGCCATAAGTGACATTTTTGTCACGTAACCATTCTGCATATCTTCTTTATATGATGCGAAAGTCAGTCGTTTTTCTATTTGATTGCTATGATATGGAGCGTTATCAATAACTACTATGCCATTTGGCGGTAGGTTCGGAATAAGCTTTTCATTTAAGCATTTTACAAAATTATTGGTATTCATCTCAGCATGGTAGTCACCTGTGGAACTCTTACATTTGTAAACTAGTTCTGCGTTTTCTATGAAGCCATTCTCATTCCCAACGTGGACAATAATCCATCTTTGGCCCGGATTAAAATTATTGAAGTGAAACTGCTATATAGACTATATAAACTGCTATATATGATTTTTTCTGTCACAAAAAATCTTTACGGCCGTGGTGAAAGGCGGCATAATTTTAGAGAAGCCATGGTGAGAGGCGGTATAATGTTAGAGTAGACTCGATGTTTTTATTAGTTCCGGATCAATTAAATTTTTTTGTTTGATAAAATAAAATATGTGTAAATAAAAAATGCATTCATTAAAATGTACCTAAGATAACCAAATCATAATTTGCAGTAAACCGAAATATGTGCTGGATAGAGAGCAGAAGTGAAACTTCAACGGACAAGTGGAAAAACGAATCGCAACAGACAAGTGGAAAAACGAATGGCAACGGATAAGTGGAAAAACGAATGGCAACGGATAAGTGGAAAAAAGAATGGCAACGGACAAGCGGCAAAAAGAATCTGAACAAAATTTTAACTTGAAGTTTTACGGATGTCAAATTGGACAAGTACATTAACAATCTGCCCGTTCGATTCGTTTTTCCACTTGTCCGTTGAAGTTTTTTTTTTAAACTAGCGTCTAAAGAATTTTGCCAGCATTTAGCGACGGCTGTGAATCTAGATTTCATTAGATATGTGATAGGTTTCTTATCAGCGCCAAGTACGTCATTTTCTTTCAATCTGCGTAAATGTCTCTCCAGGCTGTATTCGTACAAGATTATCTCTAATAACCGTAATATTCGGTTTCTGTACAAGATTATCTCTAAGATGTTTATATTTATTGAATTTATAACCTAGTTTTTCTTTTAGTAGTTATCTTAATGTTTTATTTTGTCCGGGAAAATTCAATTCTGTTTTCGCAACGTTTAAAATCTTTCTGAGAGTTGGTATTTCTTTTTTCACACTAGAAACTTTCGACTATATGTCTAATAGCACATATGACAAAATCGTCTATTTTAAGCTTCTTTCCACTTGGCTTCTTTTTTTTGGTGTTATAAGTTTCACTTACACTTACTTCATTAAACTTTTGTATACGTACCATAGAGCTACTTACTACCTAGGGATTTTCACTCGGCGTAGCAGCGGGGAAAACTAGCTTTGCAATAAATACATTCATTTTTAATGGTATGTTTCTTGATTTTTTTATATATCGGTCAAAAATTATTATATTTATCCATACTGTAATAAATCTATAAATAGTTCGAGTTATAGTACATTGCGTTTAAAAATGTGAAAAAGTCAAGGGGGATTCGGACCAGATTCTGAAAATGCAATTTTTAGAATTTATGTCTGTCTGTTAGAGCATCACCTGAAAACTAATGAACGAATCTAAATGAAACTCAATACAGAACTAGCTTATATCCCGGGTCGTAACTTAGGATACTTTTTATCCCGATAAATGGATTAGCAAAATAGATGCTGCAATCGCGTTTTTTCAATTCACTAATACTTACATTGTCATAAACAACATCTCATTCATTGTATTACTTCAAATCAGGTTGGCTGCGACACGTCTATATGTTTCGCTGCGCATTTGTGTACACTATATGGACAGAGTGTAGTATATAACGTAGTAACAAGAAAAAGTAAAGTTTTAGGTAAAACACCTAATTAAATTATTATATGAGTAACATAGAGTTACCACCTAGCGTACCTCAATGCAATGCAGAGGCTCCGGGTTCGATGCCTGGTATAGTAAATTTCGGAAACGTATTTTCTCCGTTATTTACTATGGTCTGGGTGTCTGGGACGGCCCCAGAATGGTCCGTTGTATATTACTCATAACACAAGCGTAACTTGCTTAATTTGGGGATATACAGTGCGTGTGTTTATCTGCCGATTTATTTATTTATTATTTAATTTAGGTTTTAATAAGTTTCTTTTCAATTCTAAACTAAATAACACGTACATTATTACGATGGATTGATTCTAATGAAATCTCTACCAAAGATTGCAGAACTATCCATCAAGGCGTCAGATTAAAGCAAGATCATGTACTCTTCTTCCATGCTGAAATAACTATAACTTATATTTAAACACTTTCCATTGAACCATGGAAAAAGAATATCTTCCATTATTGAACGCTCTCCACCCTATGGGTAAATAATAATACAAAAAAATTAATAAAAACATTTATTTTCTATTATTAAATACAGTTTTCATTATAACTAAACAAATCAAGTACAAAAAGTGTTGATGAAGAAATTAATAAAACCACAATGCAATTGGTATTGCATCATAATTACGAGATAGTATCACTAAATTCCCTTAAAAAAAGTAGATATATTTAAATAAAGTACCTAATGAATATTATTTTATAAAAATCATAAAGGGAGTATTATTTAGAGATGACACAGATAAGAAAAATAGTTGCGACAATAGGATAGACTTATGTGCGTTGATATTAGTTTGAAAGGGCCGCCTTGTATATACACATGTATTTTGCATCTTGCTCTGTATATGAAATTTTAGTTATGTCACCCTTGGAAATAGCGACTAGTTAAGGCTGCGTTTCGATATTTTACTACCCATTCGTTTAACTTACATTGGTTGAAAATCGATATGACTTGTATAGCCGTACGTGGTAAGGAATAGTTCGCCAGTTTTCAAATAGATTCATTTAACGTTCCACGATCACATTTTACCCTTTCAAACAAAGTGACAGACAGACTGTTCCACAGAAAAGTATGTTTAACTATTTGACAATAAAGTTTAAAATGACTTAGATCAAAGTTTTTGATTTTCTAATTTCTCTAAGAAGATTGTTGAGACATGTAAAACCTTTTTATTGGTTTCAATATTTTTGTTAAGAGTAGTGATTATATCCTCTTTGTTTTTTTTATTGTTATTCGCAGCATCTGTCATTGTATACATTGCAATTTTCTTTTTCACGTTTCTATATTTGTTAAAATGTTGGAAGTATTATTTCTTGTACTCGTGGAAGCAAGTTGACTTTAAGGTGACGAACATTTTAATTCCGCGACTGTACTACTACAAGTAATATCAAAATTGAAACGATGGTAAGGCAAACGAATGAATAGTAAGATATAGGAACCGTTCATGAGAGGTAACTTCCCGCTACGGTTTTGACTTTGCGTTAAATACAGTGGTGGTCATATAATTAAGAACGCTGATTTAAAGTGAAGATTTTTTTCAAACTAAGACGCAAAACTAATTGCATGCAATTTTTTATTTCTCTCGATATCGTAAAACTTTGCCATAATACCGCTGTATTCATTTCATTAATATGATTAACTAAAAATAAATAGACAAACTTTTTACATTACTTCTAAACATAGTATTTCTATTTACTGGCTGGTCACGTAAAAAAACGCTAAATAGTTTATACCCTTATTCAAATTTAAATAAGAACACTCAGTCGATTTGTTAGGTACTGTTTGTATAATTTTGGCGCCATTTAGTGCTGTAAAAGATTAAAAGTGATTGCTTCTTATGAAAAAACAATGGGAAGAAATAAAAGTTGTGATAAATCTACAAGGGAAGTAATAATAAAACTTCACCGGAAGAATTGGACTTATAAAAAGATAGCCGACCATCTGCAATGTTCAAAAACGATGGTTTTCCACGCTGTAAAGCATTTTGCTACGTATCAAACTACTTCGAATGTTCTATGTGTACCTAAACAGAGAAAAACAACTCCTCGAGGTGACCGAAACATCGTTCGTAAGGCAAAACAAAATCCTTTTAAAGGGTCCAATGAGCTAAGAAAAGAATATTTTGGTGAAAACAACCCTTCAGCAATCTCAGCACGCACTATTCGAAGACGATTGGTAGAAGAAAAATTGCACGGTAGGATAACAAAAAAGGTACCCATGTTGAAACTTTGCCACAGGTAAGCCCGGCTTGCATTTGTGAGAAAGTATGAAAACTGGACTGTGCGACAGTGGAAAAATGTACTTTTTTCTGACGAGACGAAAATAAACAGAGTATGTTCTGATGGAAAACGATTTGTACGACGTCCCCCGTATACAGCATTCGACCCTAAGTACACGAAAATTACATTACAGCACAGTGGTGGAACTGTAAAAATTAGGGGGTGCTTTTCTGGACATGGTGTTGGACCTGTAAAGTTGATAGAAGGTAACATGGATCAGTTACAATACAAAGATATACTGGAAGAAACAATGTTACCTTATGCTGAACACGTTCTACCGGTTATTTGGACATTCCAGCATGATAATGATCCAAAGCACACAAAGCAATCAGTTTCTATCTTAAACTGGCCATCTAACAGCCCAGATCTAAACCCAATAGAGAATCTGTGGTTCGAAGTAAAGAATAAGGTTTCAAATATACAGTGTGGGAATTTAAAAGAGCTGTACGACGTTTTTTTAGAAGAATGGAACTCTATTTCTCTTGCGAAATGTCAAAAATTAATAGAGTCTATGCCTCGCCGGTGTAAAGCAGTAATTAAAAGCCGTGGATATGCTATTAACTATTAATTTTAGTTAAAAATGTATTAAATTGCTTTTTAAATTTCTCACGCTATATATTGTGATTTTTTTAAATGTAAGTGTCATACAAAACGATTCCTGAGCAGTTTAATAAATCGTTCTTAATTATTTGTCCAGATTCAGAGTACCATTTGAATGTGTTACTTTGGTAAAATAAATAAAATGTGAAAAAAATAGTTAGCGATTTTATTTTTTATTCCTAAGCCACGTTGCTCTATTAATGTGGCTATTTTATAACATAGCTAGTTGCTTCTTAGAAGGTACGCATCTCTGCGTATGACACGATTTAAATAAAAAAAAGCTTTAGAACTTCAAATCGTTCTTAATTATATGACCACAACTGTATATGGTCATTTAAGACGTGTTGAAATATTTCTATGAGCCTGGCAACACCCGTGGTGTAGACAACGACCAAAGGTGGGAGTGGTTTTCCATGGGGTGCAGATCTGCTCGCTTTTGATAAAAAAAAGTGCTAAGCTGTAGTAATCTGGTCCTCATCAGGTATAAACAAATTTCATCTCTATATAATTCTCCGTCTATGAGCAATTATTGTAACCAGTAAAACAAAGAGATTCATGCGTTTGTTTTTAAACATCTATTAATAATATTTTTTATATCTATCAATTTTATGAAATTATGTCACCAATAACTCTGCTTACTGATACCAGCAGCTTCGCATGTATTATTATAAAAATTCCCATCAATACTATTAACACATTACTAACAATAAATAATCCAATTATTCAGATTTTTCTGTTGTTCTTGTATTATTAAACCTGAAATAATAAAAAGAAATTGTTGTACATATTTAAAAAGACCATTTATATAATAATATATCGACAAAGTGTGAGATTATGTGACGGGTCCTAAATTTAGTGAGGTCACATTTCAACATCTAATATAGCTTTAAAACATGGAATTTGAACTATTAGCAATTACGGAACTGCTGTTTTAATTTAATAGTCTTTTGATGGAAAATTGCAAAATAAGTGATGTCACACTAGGGAGGGAGGAGTCTCACGAATGTGTCCAGCTGTGACAAGGACGGGGAGGGCTAAAATCAGGAAATTCGTGTGACATAATTTGTGGATGGCCCCTAATTAATTTATTTTGTCACATAAATAAGTGGCTGTATTTGAGGTGTTTTTGAAGTGATAACTTCTTATGTGGAAGGGTAAAAACCGCTTCGTTTCGTAACGCGTTACGGCGCCAGGCTGTCTGGCTTTCCTTTCTCTCACGCATACGGCAGCGGTGGGCAGGCTTCTTCTCTCTCATACTAACCCACGCGCTATATGCATAAAATTTAAGTAATAACCTAAGCTTTTCTGAAGTTAAACAATTTCAATATTAAATAGTTCAACTTAGATTAATTTAAGTTATCACTTCTGTCGGGTGTCCCGAGACGCACGTTTTTTTATTATTATTTAACTGTCTGTCTGGGTTTGATAGATGGAGGTTAAAAAATCAAGCTTTTGTCATCGGTTTATTGCAATCAACATTTGTAAGAAAATAGTATTTTTTGGTTCCAAATTATATTTTGTTTTAAGACTTAATTTTTGTAACACTAGAGGTGCTGCCGGCCTCAAATGGACTCTGGAATCTGACAATTGATTCCAGAACAGAATAAGGGTAACACCAAGTAAGGGTAACACTAAGGGTAATATAAAGGCAGACTCCAGAGTAGGGGTTATAGTGATCGAGACAGACTTAGACTTACTTAGACTTACTTAGACTTAGACAGACAGACAAATATCTTATCACATTGGAAATTCTTTATATAGAAAACTTTTTTATAATCTATATAAATCAAAATGAATCGTAGAAATGTATGTACGCGCATAATTTGATAATGACTTTACCGGTTTTGATGAAATTTTTTCTGTGTGTTTTAGTGGGTCCTTGGATTATTTAGATTCACAGTTGAAACTGGTAGGTGGCACTGGGTTCGGGTCTTAGATTTTTATTTTTTCAGGGCAGGACAAGATCTGTCGGGACCTCTAGTAAGATATAAATTACCTTTCATTTGGCTTGAACAAGTTTCGTCACGATTTTCCGTCCAGCGTTCTATTTACTGTAATGAGAAATGAATTATTTGCTGTCAATATATATATATAGATATATAAAAATAAATAACACTAATGTTTTAATAGATCACATAAAAAAAAAACAACACGCACACACATTAACAAATGCATTTCATTCAACAAACAAACGCCCATATAGTTGCAATCAATCCCTCGTTCACATCACGCTTCGCCACTTTCTTGTTGCCCACTGGAAAAGTGGGCATCGTGTAAACAAGGCATTAGATTTTCTACAGGAAGCTACCAACACGCGACCAGGGCTTCGAGACTGCTATTATGGTGTCATTTTACTGTCAGTGATTGACCATTTTAACACGAGTATAACAATAATAATAAAGAAATCCAATCTAAAATTTCGCACTGCTGAAATAAGGTGACAGTAAATAAGTTCCTATAAAAGAAACGCGCAAACAGCATTAAGAATTCGCAAGCAACATACATAGAGAAATGGATTACAAGTGTAGTGTATTTGTGATGCTACTATTCCACAACCTGGGTTCTGGGTAATAAGCGGAAGATTATAGCTGCGTTGCTTTTAGCAAAGGAAAGAGAAAAGAAAAAGTCCCTGAATACTATATTAGAGGGCATCACAAATAATTGTTCCCTCTTGTTTTGATATTTAAAAAAATAAGCAAAATATTTTCAACCAATATTTTACTATACAATACAGTGAGAATTCTTTATTTCCTTTCTTGAATTTTTACATAGAAAACAATACCTTTAAAAGTTTTAACTAAAATTGCATCGGTATTATTTCTAATCTTGAAAAAATAAGAAGTAAGTCCGGTTAGGAAAATATTAAAAAAAAAAGTACAATTATTATATGTCTACGCACTGTTCAGTTTGCATCTAATTTAAAGCCGAAACGTTTACAAGATTTTTTCGCTTCACCCTTCAACTTTGGACTTAGCAATAAAAATAAAATTGAAAATTGCTTAACAACATGACTTGAATATAGCATAAGTGTGTTATCAGTTTTATTATTATAAAAAAGTTTATTAGACAAAAACACACTTGATCAGTTCTATTATATTAACCTAAGTGAAGAAAATATATGAGAAAGCAGCTTACAATTTATTTTATCACATAGTCTTTTTCTCGTCCTGTCCCGTGGCTCAACTCTACGTTTGGAGGTAGCAGACCGGACCAGAGTTTCAATGATTTCATCATCAGCTGATGTATCACCCCTGAAATGTATAGAAGTCAAACATTTAGATCTGTTTATAATCAAAGCAGGTATTTTGTGTGAAAGCAAATATAATATATGTTTAAGCCATCTAAGATTATTATGTAAAGAAACTTACACAATGAGATTGTTAACTTTATTTTTTCTTCTTCTTTCTGTAAGACTATTTGAGTCGGGGTCCATAGTGAGTAATGCTTTGAGCGCACTATCAGCTGTAATTTCTCCTTTAGATGTATCCATCTATAAGAAAAATATTGCAATATGACCACTTCTACTTTCTTTCAATCAATAATTAAAATTTCAAGTTTGTAAAATATTCTTTTCATTCCATATAACATTACCCTACAATTTTTTTTCCCAAACAACCACACAACTTGTCCAAGGCAGGTTCGCGGTTGTCACACATTACTTGCCCTGATGTCCATTTGCGAACACGATGTATTTCTTAATTGTTGGCAGGTGTAATTATAACAATATGTTAAAAACAATGCCTAAACTATGTACGGCTTTCCAGCCCACATTTTAACCAACATTATTAGAATTATATGTAGGTGTGTTAGCCAAAAAAGCTCTTATAAGCTAATATTATTATTTATATAATTATATTTATTGACAGTTAAATTACGTTTTAAAAATATGAAATATGATTTTTAATATTGTATTTAATATATAAACAAGTACAACACTTTTAATTTTATATAGGAAATACTTACTAAATTAACTTCAAAAATATACAATCAAATATTAAAAATAAACTAAGTTGTAAATCAATTCATTTAAACTATGTAACAAATCGCTGCCAAAGGGAAACCTGCTCAAAAGGCTGGCTGAATTGCCACATTACAGTTATTAATAAATAAAAAAAATATATATATACATAAATGTATTCTGTGATCTGTCATCTAGCGTGGCAAGGCATGCAGTAAGAAACCTGATACGCAGTCTATAGATTATTATGCACTCATGTATAAATTATTTTATTTTTATCATTTAAGGGTTATGCTATATTCAAATAACAACTTACATCAATGATCATCTTTCCCCTAGTTTTGTTTCGTTCCCTATGGTTTGCCTTCTTTTGGTTCTGTTGGAGAACCCTTTCCCTCGTAGTCCTATATTCGAGTGCAAACTCTGCGATAACTCTAAGGTATTCCGTTGGTTTCGTCTTCACTATATCTACAGGTGGTACGCCTAAATACGACAGGAATTTACGAAACCTGCAACAAAGAAATTACCATGTTCTGCTTTTGTTTCTTAAAAAGTACTGTATACACATAACATTACTATACCATATGTAATTTGTTAAATTTTATCAATAAATCATTATCATGCATGTGTTCCTTTTATAGTATTTAATTGTCACAAATAATACCTGTCTTTGGGTGAAATTCGCAATGCAAATAATAATAGCGTTGAGTAACAGCAATAGAAATTCGCCTTGCCAATATCCTATAAAACACATATATAATTCTTGCAATGTGAATTGAAATAAACAAAACGTAAACAATAACAAAACTTGCAGAGTAGAAGGAAATAAAATAATCATTAGCCTAAAAAAGAAGCAGTCCACCATAACATGAAGGGTTACCACCTCCTAAAAATAACAACCTCTAAACTAAAAATCAAAAACCCTAAAATCGAGAAAAATAATTTAAACTCCCCTGGGAAAAGAATAGTTCAAGTTTTGTAATATTCTTTATTCCTTAGTTATTTTATTATACCATATAAGTTAAGTAAATTTTTGGCAGCTGGTAACCCTGAGCGTCAAGGTATCGTGGACGCATAGTATACATGAATAGGTACATAAAAGTAATCTGTCTTTTACACATCCTGGAGGGCTTACTCACTGACGCTTTTCGTCGAATTCACATGAAATTTTCAAAATCGCACGTTCGTTTTTGATCAAAAATGTTTGACAGTAAGCCCTTAAGTCATGCAAATGCCGCTAAATGCTGCCTTGACGTTGTAATACATATGTGTCAATATTTTCATAATTACTCAATATGTGTGTATTATTTGTACTGAATTATATAGTTATTTATACTGTAATATATAAATATAAATAAACAGTGTATTATAATAAACATAAATTATTATTTTTCATCAAGGAACGGATTTTCAATCGTCACATAAACATGATTCATAAGATAATATACAACATGAAAACTTACAGTTGCATGAATGAATTGTATAATTTTTACATTCAGTCAGGTTATTATTTAGTCGATGAATAAATTTAATGATTGGAAAATCGCCCTTAAGGTTACTATCAATCTAAATGTTATAAAATACAACTAAAAATTCAGATATTATATTTGAGTATATTATCCACTGCTATATTGCGTAAAATAGTATATAATTAGTGCTCAGGGCACATTAATAATTAAGTTTTTTATTCTTTACTCTAAGTGTATACTCCCGAAGTAGGCTCATGGTCACCAAGTCAGGATCTGATGACTGGATCGGCTCCTAGGGGACTCGAAAATAGCCCTTATTAAAAAACGTCATGCGCCTAAAGTCTTGGAAAAAAGCTTGTATACGCATGTATGTATTACATTTTCTACAGGCGCTTAATTATTATATTTGTTGCGCGATTTCTCCATCAATTGTGGATCGGGTTTGAAATTGCTCAGACTAATGGGCTGATATTATTTTCTCTACATATAATTCTCACCTGTTCATTACTTTGTCTCTAATTATGGTCAACAGAATAATCCTTTCAGCAGCATCTATAAGGAATTCGGTAATTTTCGTATTGAACATTTGTGAGCCGTCGTGTTTCGCTATTTTCTTCATGTGGTCCCATGAAGCTTTACAATCTGCTTCCAATTTAAGTAAGTTTGTGTCTAATTCATCAAAATCCACTTTCGCCGCCCTTATTAGTGGTCCAACCTGTAACATACAACATATATGGAATGGAGGTAAATGAAATAATATTTATGTAAGGTAATAACTTCAAAAAAGGTAATGAAATAATAAATACAACATTTATAGAGTTAATTTATAATAAATGAGAAAATATACTCTACCTAATATAGATTAGGGAAAATAATTAAAATTAGTTGAAATTTTTTGCATGTCTCTACTTATTATAAGTAAAACAACACATCGATGGCTATGATCTCAAATGAATTTTCCAGAATTCCAATTAAACTATTTTTTCTCATTATAATATATACCATCGCATAAATAGTAGTTTTCACTAACATTTTGGCATATATTTTGAAATAACATACAAACACTGATTTCATTTATTAGTAAAGATACACTTACGTCGTTGAAAAAATCAGTGCTGTTTGGGAACTTCTTCATAATTATATCACAGACGTGGTAAAGCAATGGATGCTTCTGAACGGTGTCCTTGACTTCCATAACTTTAGAGAGGTATTCCAACCTAAATCCTTTAACTTGAGTGCCATTCAAGAAACTCCCCATACTCCTTAATGTCGATAATATAATTTTGAACGTTTCATTCTCTTTCAACAGCTCTAAACCTTGTTTTAAATCCATCAATGGCTCAGCAATTTCTTTCTGTGAATTTCGAAAAGGATAGTCCATAAGCATAATAGGCTTCAACAAGAGCTGATTTTAATAAAAATGTAATATGCATCACTATGTAATATATTATAATAATATTGACATACAAACATACACATTGGATATTCCCAATGTAAAGAAGTTATAATTGATAATTTTGTGGCTGTTGACCATTAATCACAGACACTCGGATCTAACTAAAGGAAAGAGTGTTTTAAAAAGCTTAAACGTGTATCTAGAATTAAGGTAAGTACTAGTCAATATCGTAGCAGGGGGACATCCATCGTCTCTGTCTACCCCAATTTGAAACAGGCCTGATGATATGTATATATAAATGTATTTGGGGTTTTTTCGGAACTATATTTTGTATCGGGCAATATTTTTCTTCTGTTATAAACATTAAATTCGTTTTATATAATAAATACTTACTTCTGAATTCTCAAAATCTAATTTAAAAACCCAAAGTTTGAGACGAGATGGTAATTCGTTTATCGATGCGAGTGTCAATAGAAACTGTTCAGCGCTGCCCAATGGTAAGTCTGCATTGCTATTCTGAAATGAATATAGAATAATTAGATTACTATGTGATTAGAAATTTTAAGACAGTTTATTGTTTGATCTATGTTTAACTAATTTATTTAATTCTACATGGAATAAAAATTGTGATAAGTACAGCACTTTAATGTGTTTCCTCGATAGTTTCACTTCGTTTGCTAGATGTCACTAGAACTGATTAATCGTAAGTTTACGTAGGTTAGATCAGTGGAGATGTTGATTTAGTTTCGATATTGTTGGCAAGAAACTTATAGAATTCCAATTTTTGAGTAATTTCACATAAAATATGTTTTAATTATAATCAAAAGTTATTTGAAAATTTCAGTAGTTTTCCTATTATCTGTTCCTAACGTTGTTCTTCTGTTTGAATCCTCACATAAACCACAGCAAATAAGTTCTGTAAATGTATCTGTGAAATTCATCTCACCTTTAATTGAGCTTCCTGTATCAAACCTTTCTCTTCTTCGGTGGGGAGCATAGTCAATAGTTTCTCTATTCCCTCCCTCCCAATAATCGTAGCATCCATTTTCAAAATGGCCGCTTTGATTGTTTGAGGAGTTGGCAATTTTTTCATAGCAATATTGATAGCATTCGATCTTTTTGGATCTAACACCAAAGTTCTCTTTGGTTCCATTAATTTCTGAAATAATAAATACCTCGATAGTATCTGTCCTGGACTACCTCAAATATTTATATTACAACAAAGTAATAAACAACAAACAAACAAAACAGAGAAAAATAAAGATCCAGGTTCCATTTCCGTAATTATTAAAATTATTGAATAATCAAATATTTGGAAAACTTCATTTTAGTTAACAAAATCAAACTAATTTTGAAAAAAATCATTGGGGCTTCTAAAAATTAAATGGTAGTACCACTAGGAAATAAGATAACATTTATCATATTAAAACCAAGGGGCAATTAGATCGATGGATGGATGGATGGATTGCAAAGAACGACAAAGATCAATTATGTGATAGAGGACGCATATCAGAAGAGAGAAGTATGAATGAAAAAGAAGATACTGTGCCAAATCTAAATAATTGGGAAAAGGTTAAAGGTAAGAGAATAAAATATTAGGATGGTTTAACTCACCTCCTGTTTATCCAATGTTATTGTACGTAACGTTGACGCCAAACATGAAAAAATATGTACAATTATTATAATAAACATAATAATCTTAACAATTTTGAGTATTACACAGTCTACAGAGATATTAAGTTTGATTATATTTTAGGTGACTAGTTATAATTTAGTTGAGTTTATTAAACTTGAATCTCAAGCTAGCAGATAATTCTATAATTAAATGACTTGTTACGATCGTTATTCTGTTATGTGGGAATCTTGAACGTTGTGTGAAATTTGTAAGCACAAAAAAAAATCAATTTACTCTCTGGTTTTTTTCTATCATTCAATTTGGATTGAATCAACCAAAGTGTTCAATTCAATGTAAGTGAATACCTCAATAATTTCAGTTCTGTGTCTTTTCAATATCTAATATCAGCATTACATATTATGCGTGTGAAAGTGTGAGATTTTAAATAAACAAAAATATACCTTAAGTATGAGGTCATTGGTTTTAGATTCGAATAGATGCTCCAAAATATTTGTATCCAAGCTAATTTGTGGTAGATTGTCCCAAAATAGTACTCCGTCGTTTGTAACATTTGGGGTCTGAGTATCTTGTATCTCACGCCAGAACAATTTGACTGTTTTCTTATTTTTTCGTAGTGAAGAGCTATCAGAATCGTTAGATACTTGAGGGGTGAGTGGAAGTTTTGGTGATGGTGTTATATGGTTTGGTACTTTTGGAAGGAAATTTCCAGGCGGAGGGGGAGGAGCGCAAATATGAGGGAACATAGCCGGAGGAGGAGGAGGAGGGGGACAGTCAGCAGCACTGACTGTAGGCAAAGCCATATCATCATCAGAATCATTACGTAGATCTGTGAAATCTAAGTCGCACAAGTGGTATTCTCTATTTATGCACCTCTTTTTTATAGCCTCCCATTGAAATTCATTTTCGGTAACTTTAATTTCATGAACTTTTGGTGACTTTTCTATTATTGGACTTTTGATGATTTCTGCAAAAAAGAGATTTTGATTACTTTCTTGAATGTGAAATAAAACCGAATTGTATGTATTAAGAGTCAAAAACAGTATAAATCAAACGGTTGGTCATGCCTTTCTAAACTGTTATAGACTATAATCGAAATTGTCAGTTTAAGTGAAATCAGCAAAATTGTCATTTTAGCACATTAAAATGAAACGGGATTGACCGAATATAGTAATAAACTATCAATATTTGTACTCGATTAAATAGGGGCTATCCTATACCAAGATTGTTTGGAATTCCAAATATTCATAATACTTAAAAAATCTGTCAAAGTAATGTTTAATAACAAAAAAACCTTTGGATTGAGATTTAGCTAATTCTTCTTTTGCCTTTGACACGATGCCTGCCATGTCTGATACTCTAAGTTTTTCTTCAGTGCTAGGACTAACAGGATTTGTTAGACGCTGTGCAATATCTTTAATGCTATGCTCCATGTTTAATACGATTCCTCGTTCATCTTTGGGTTCTGGTATGTCCATTTGTTGTTGCCTCAAAACAGTGATGGTGTCAACAGCATTTACGGTATGCCCTAAAGTACCATTTTGTATTCTTTGCTTCAGTCCTGCTGTATATCTTAGGTTATCTGAAATAAAAAAAATGGACTTATTTTTTGACAGATGTGCTTGGTCTCCAATGTAACTGTTGTTGGTGTTATTCAACAAGAGAGTAGTTGGAGAATTTTTTGCTACTTCTTTTACTTAAAACGACAATATGTATTAATTTAGATTGAAAATTAGAATTTTGTTCAAGCCATAATATTTGGTCATTTAAAAAGCGTATTTAATGGCGACCGACAACGAGTTTGTAACAATTTTGATACTACAAATGTCATTGGGTGGCTGTAATTACAAGCCATCAGTTCGGGATCATCAATGTAACTACTTGATGAACAATAATGTTGACAACTAGTACATTTTATTCAGCAGATTACAGATTTTAAAAAGTCAGTATATTTCTAGGTTCACAAATTTTCATAGCCGGGACTTGCAGTTTAACGCTGAGCTTAGCTATAGCCGCTTTTGTACTAAGTCTACAAACTTAATTCTTATAATATATGTATGGTTCAGAATGTGATACAGCAAATAGGTAAAAGCAAAGGGCAAACAACAAAGATTAGTATGTTAGAAAACGCACAAACCATTCTTAATAACATCTGCGAGGTTAATGCTTTTCGCTGTTCTGCTATAAGAATCTTCTTCATCACTGTGCCCATTGATTCCGTTACAATGGTTGATTCCATTAACACGACCATTAAGATTGTTGTAATTGTAACTTCTATTGCAAATTCCATTATTATTTATATTATTATTGCTTGTGTAGCTTCCATTTAGATTTGTGTAGCTTCCATTACAGTTACCATTAGTGCTAGTATAGCTCCCATTTGTAAAAATGTTATTATACAACGCAGAGTTGTTTAGCATCTCTTGCTGTTGTGTAATATAGTGAGCCTGTCTAGAATATCGGTCTCTTCTTTTTTTTAAAGCTGTGCTTAGCTCTTTATTTTCTTTATTGACCACTATCGTTGGTAAGAAATGGTTGCGGACACCATTTGTCATTGCTTCTGGTTCCGGGGTAGCGATGTCATCTGTTGTTAGTAAAAACGCCACAATGAGATTAGGACTTAACAAGACGGGAGGGTTTACATTATGCAAGAGGTATTTTTTGGGCATCATTGCAGACAAATGCCTTAAATCTAGACTTCCCACATACAAGTAAAAAGATGAAATCATTTTTGGTAAATATTAACTAAATTATGAAAAAATAAAGAAAATTATTATAGAAAGTAAACCCTTCCCCGTCTTATAATGTTTGTAAATCGAAAGCCAATGTAATTCAATGCCATGAATAGAATTAAGCAATATTTCGTTGAAAATTTTCTTTGTTATTATTATGTTGCAAAGTGTATGATATTGATGTTTAATATATGATATCATGCAAAATACAGCCACGGTTAAAAACACTCCTTTATGTTTGGAACGAAAATCTACTAGTTCAATAATGTCATACTATGTATTGACTACTGCCGTACTCAGAGTTGGATAACAATCTATTAATCACAAATGTTGACGGTTGAGGTTTTAGACTCAACCGTCATAATTTTACTTTTTTAACACACTACTAATCTGAACATTATTTAACAATACATTTAAGTGTCGGAAATGGGTTTAAGATTATCATTTTAAATTATGCGTCTCTTAAAGTCTCTGGGTTAGAGCCAATTTTAATACTAAATACATTCGACTAAAATATTAAAACCAAACAACATATCTTGTTAAAAAGCTGGCATTGAATAAATATTTCTAAGTTTGCTTGTAGATAGATATAAGAGGAGACTGTACTTTTGAATAATACGTTTGAAAACTCTTAAATATTCAAAATAGCCTAGCTTAAACACATAACACGAGAATTGATTTGAATAAGATAAATCGAGATGTTTTTGTTACACGCTTTTAGGGTTCTGAAATTAATAGATAAAAAGTGGACATTTATCACTTGTACAGAACCCTAAATTGTGCGTGATCCAACACACACTTAACCGGGTTTTTACTCGAGTCAACGATTTAATATAAAATATAGCAATAAAATCTAATGTCCCTGCTCTACCTGCATGAACAAATACAACATACTTATAGCGTTAAAATATAACGCGTTACGGCGTATTATTAGTATTAGCTACATTAAGGTATGTACATGAGTTATCTTTTAATGTTTAACGTCGTTAACAATGTCACATCTCAACTAACGCAGTAAACCTTTGGCCACATCTGCGTGATAGTCACTAACGTTAACATCATCGCAGGTGTAGTAGTGGTATAATATTAAACTATTCAAATTTTCAAAGCCTGAGAACCATGGAGGACAGAGGTAAGGATTACCATCTCTGTGTTAAAAAGTGTCCATCCAAACGCGGACAATAAGGGTGGCGCGCAGCGGTAAATTTTAAAGAGGTAACGCCATCTGGCGGTAAACGTATTCCTCCTCCAATCCTTCCTCACCCCGCGCGTATACGCCGCTTGCCGCTCGCTAGCAACCACGAAATGTGTGCAAATCGATCCCGCTCTTAACGCACGCGAGTGACGTAATAGTGACGTAGACCATTTCACAACGACCTTTGGCCCCAATACAGTCCATCAATTGCCGCTTCACCAGGAAGCGTGAAAGTAATTAGAGCGAGACAGAAAAATAAACAAGGACCGAAAGCTTACCGCTTCGTTTTTTTATTATTAAAAATTAATAACAATTAAATCATTGTACAGTTTTCGCACAACATTATATTTACTAAATTATCTTGGACTACGTAAATAATTGAGGTTTTCTATAGTGGTATTTTATTAATTCTATGGCATAACAATTTTAATTCATTCGCCAGCGCTATTGTGGTAGTTATTCGAAACTTTATTTTCAACCTACTGCTGGATACTTTTTCAAATTCACCTCCATATAAGATGGTACTCCTTATTTCTACACTCCATACTGAGAGCATAACAATGACAATGATGGATTACTAAGATGGATGGATAATAAGTGTTAGTAAAACAAAACTCAAAATATTAGAAACAATTTTATACGTATTTATTTACCTTTTGTCAGCTGTTTTTTAGACTTTCTTCTTTCAGTCGTAGTTAAGTTCAAACTTCTTCTTCGCAGACAACTTATTATGGATTCATCTAATTGCCTGGAAATGCATATTTTATATTTACATATGTGTATATTGTTATTGCCACATACTGACTTTGATGGAAAAGATAGTGATAAGCGACGTATGAAACTCGCTAATCCGGATTGAACATGTAAAGGTGATTATATCATGCATTCCATTATGGGACAATTTGAGCCCAACAGTGGGACGTGTATGGGTTATCAAATCTAGAGGTATCTAAATATATTAAATACTAGCGGTCTCGGTAGACGTTTTCCTGGCCTGAAAAATTAAATTAAAGAAAGAAAGAATTTATTTGTTAGGAAAGCGACAATACAAGGATTCAGAAATATTTACGCGTAAATTTTTATGATAAAATTCGATATGTTGTACTCCGCATTTCCTACAAATGAGATCGGCAACTCAGATTTATGCTGTGATGGAGTTTCCTCCAGCACAGCGCTGATTTTCAGTGCCGACCGCGCCTCATTGATCTATATTATACTCATCACCACAGTGAATGTAATAAGATAGTAACATGGTATATGAAACATATAACAGATATGACAAACACGCGCACAGAAAATAAAAAGAATCATTAACGTAAACAGAACTATAATAACTAATTACCAACGAGTATGGTAATCAATAATCTTATTACAATAAATTGAAATAAATAAATAAAATAAAAGGAAACAATCAATTCAAAGGGAAAGCTTTCAAATCCTTAGGAAGTTTGAGTTGCACGTCTTACAGGTGATTTTAAATAAAAGTATACTCATTCTTTATAAGTAAGTCAAAACACAATATCTAAAAATGTTAAACATATCTAAGGTTCTCTTTCTGTGATTGTAGTAAATACTTTTTAAATTGAAATTTGAATTTGAAAATTCATTTTAGGACCGATGGGTGGAGGAATATCGTTCCAGCATTTCGTGGCAGCATGTTTGAAGCAACCTCTAAAAGCAGCTGTTCTATGCTTAGCTGTTATTATTTATATATATATTATAAAAATCTAGAACCCAATTCCAGCGCCACCTACCGGCTTTAATGGTGAATCTAAAACAGCCTGGAATTCCCCCAAATAAACGTCAAATTTCATCAAAACTGTAGTAAGTACCCTATTCCAGCGCCAAGTATTTTGCATACATTGATGGGTTACATTATTGAAGTTTTAGGAGGGATCTTTTTTATATAGCCTATATTAATCAGGGACAATGTAGCACTCGAATTTTTGAAATTGGTCCAGCAGTTTTTGAACTTATTCGTTACAAACATACAAAAATACAAATCTTTCCTCGTTATAATATTGTTACATGCCGTCAAAGATAAACGCACAGCTGCCTGTCGTAAGCGCAGTTTATTGTCTTCCCGGATTTAGGAATTCTTTTATGTTTTGAATTTGTAATTAAGAAAAACGTGCTATTGTTTTTCTACTTGTTTTATGACCATCATTAGCGTCGAAGTAGTCCTTATTGTTATTGTTTTCGACTTTGTTGGTATAAGACAATGCCCGAATGGAGGGGTGGGGCAGTCAAGCGACTACTACGAGACGAGTAAGACGTTTGTAGTACTCCCGATTAGCGATATAGACGACGGACTTTGCGCGTGTCAAAATGCGTTGAATCGTGCAGTGTGAACTGGTTGCATCCAGTTTTATTTGTATTTGTTTTATACGTGTTTGTACAGTTCTAATAAATTCTATATAGTAGTTCCAACGGCATTTTTAATTCGACTCCTGTAGCTCGTAACAATATTAATATAGAAGAAACCTAAAAATCATAATGTAACAATTCATAATAATCCCTTAAATGATTATGTAATAATTTTTATATTATAAAATTCTATAGTGTCTGTTGAATATGGAAGCTATTAAAAAAACATCTGGAATACATTATATAAACGATGGAGAACGATGCAATTTTTTTATATTTCTGATCTATTTGTTTGGGATTCACGTAAAAACTGCTGGGTCGATTTCGATGCTCGTTTTCGGTGATCGACAGCAGATTCATAGACTCAAAATCTGCGCTACTTTTTATACTGGGAATCCCGCGGTAATTTTCCCGGAAGCGTTTTATAGTTGTTCGGGTGCATAAAAATTAGCTTATTCCAACATAGTTTTCACTATAACGATACCGTACATTCTTTTCTTAATGCATCGGTACTTTGTCTCCCGTGAACCCCGCGGGAATTCCAAGCCCAGTATTAAAGCAGTCACAGGGATCTCTTAGTTCTTAATAAAACACTTACTTAAGCGCCGTTCCACTTTCGTCGCCATCTTCATAGTGTAAGACAGCTTCGAAAATTTGCATTTGTCTTAAAAGATCTAAGTCAGTCCCCTGTTTAGACGTATGCAAACGTATAAATTGATCCATTCCTTGGTCATATAGGGCATCCACTTGATCATAATAAGTATTTATATCTGGCATATTATTCAAACATCTATTTATTAGAGTCGTGGCGTATATGAGAAGCTCTGTATCAGCCATTTCAGTGTTTTGAAGTATCTTCATTATATTAAACCAAGGAAGGCGTCCGTTTGATATATCAATTGTAACTATCGCATCAACGAGCAGTACACAATTTTTCTCTGTATACTCAACGAAAACTAGTAAGAGTTTTAGGACAGTTTTAACCACATGCCGAAATTTGCTTGAGATCAATGAATACAGCCAGCTTACGCAGTGCTTGTGCTCCATAACGCCGTGCATCCCGTCCACATATAGGAGAATCTATAACAGTAAATTAATGCTTGCAATTTAATCATTATACATGTGCAAGAAACTCTCTGTGTCGCTTTTACGCAAAAACAGATCTTGTTGAAATTTGTTATATATGCAGTCTCAATATCGAGAACTGACATAAGACACTTTCAGGGCGTTCCATTAGTAGCTCACAACGCCCAAAATGCTCAGTTAGCCAAGAGGTAGGTCGAATAGCCGTTCCACTTGGGTTTACGATTGTAAAGGCGGCAAGTAAGTGGAACGGGATAAATCGCGTTTGTGAACGTGGTCGTTGTGAGTCCCTAATGGAACGTAGCCTTTGTTTCGCGAAGAATTAAGTAAAATTTCAGGGGCCAAATAGCACCTAGATAAAAATGTATTACAACACAACTTCAAATTTAAATGTTTATGTTCAAAATAAGTCCATTGGACAACTCTTTTTGAAGGTCATACATGTAAGTCAAAATATAAATCTACATCCCATTCTGTGTACACTGCTTCGCAACGTGTTATCGCTATTAAAGGAGAAGAAGCGACAAGAAACTCCCCAGCAACACGTTTAGATAATTTTATCACAATTATTTATCTATCTAAGGCTTTTTTTTAAATACATATAGAAGTTGTATTACGATTACCTTTTAAAGAATTAATGAAGTTGTAACAAACAAAAAATATTGTTACCAACGCAATAATGACATACTAAGAATTCATTCGCGTGACGTGATTTGAGAATGGCCGCTAAATGGCGGGTATACTATCCATTCCTTTAAAAAAATAGACGTCCGAGCCGAGTACAATTCGAATCAAAAGGTAAAACTACAAAGGTATTGTACGTACCTGTCCAAGTGCTCTGAGGATGTAGTCTAAATAGTTATGATCTGCCGCGTTGCCAACTTGCATGAGACAGTCCAGGCCCTTGTTAGCGACGAATTCGTGCACCAGATCATTGTCAGATTGCAATATCTGCTTCAACGCGAAAAGCGCTCGCCGGAGCTCCTTACCCTGCGAGTGGAGAAGCCTCTCTGAAATAAAAAAAAATGACAATTAATATTAATTTTAGGCCTGTATTAGGATAACATTGAGTATCTTGCTGGAATTTGAGGAAAAATTTATTGTTGTCATTTAACATAAAAATAGTAATTTTGGTTAAAAGTAAACAGTAGATATATATAGATATAGTATACGATAACGGCCCATAAACACCCCACTGTTGGAATTGGGACTTCCACTTATAGGAGAATGGACAATATACCCGCTATTCTCGTTCAAAGCATATTCGGGGGTTTGACACATTGGTTATCTCGATATGCAGGTTTCATCACGAGCTTTTCTTTATCGTTAGCATGAAGCAATTGTAAAAATATGCAAATTAGGACAGAAAACTACCTAAGTGATATATGTTTTATAACATAAAATATATTAGACCAGAAAACTGTTTAAGCTGTAGGCAGGTTAACGCCTGTGAAGATTCGAAACCATCTCAATGAGTCGCTGGTATCTTACTTTAACAACATTAGGTCTGACATATACGAGTATTATTAGTAATTATAACTTACCAATAATTGCGTGAACTCGAACTGAGAGTTGTGTGCGAAGGACGATGGCACTTTTCCTGCTGAAAAAGAAGACAATTCGGTTATTAAGGCTCACCACAAGTGAATGAAAACACTATCTATAATATTATAAAATTCTAAACATGCGGTGTCTGTAATTTGAAGCTATTAAAAAAAACTGGAACTATATATACGATTGACAACACGATGCATTTTTTTAGATTTCTTGTCTGTCTGTTTATCTGTTTGTTCGGGAATTACGTAAAAACTACTGGGTCGATTTCGATGTAGTATTCGCTGATCGAGCGCAAATTCTTAGACTTCACATCTGCGCTACTTTTTATCTTAGGAATCTTGCAGCAATTTTTCTGAGAATGATTTTAACGGTCAAATAAAAAAAAAGAGTTCCAATGTGATTTTTTTACTGCTCAATAGCAAATTTTATGTAATAAAATGTGTGATATTTTTTATCTCGGGAATACCAGAAGCGCTTTGTAGTTGTTCGGGTGCATAAAGATTAACTTATTCCGACACAGTTTTCACTAAAACAATAACTTAGATTCTTTTTTTAATGATGCGGTACTTTGTTGATTGATTGTCCTGGCAGTCCCACGGGAATTTCAAGTCAAGCGTGGACGAAGTCACGGTCATATTATAGTTGTTCATAAAAATTAAAACTACTTTCTTAAGAACTAGGTAGAATGCTTGTTGAACAAAGGGCGGCCTTATGGCTTAAAGCGATCTCTTCCAGGCAACCTCCTAAACTAAGGAAAATAACATGACAGTGCGGTGAAGACCATAAATAATATGAGACATTAAGAACATAGACAAATAAATAATACACTTTAATACTATACTAACATAAAAACATCATAATGCATACAAAATAAGCAACACTGCTAAATCGAGAGGATCAAAAAAAATATTGACCATGACTTTAAAAGACGATAATGAGTCAAGTGGTTTCTTTTGAAATGATTTAACTAAGTTTGTAAGGATGTAGGGATATATTTTAACGTTATATACATATAAAAGAGTAGATAATAGGTATATGTGCCGTAAATCATTCTTCCTATTCATCCTAGCGATGTTCCTGATGAAACCAAGTATATAGATCTCTATATACTTTGTTCTATCTAATCGATGTGCCAACCCGTCTTGGACAAGCAAGCCGGGTGTCTGTACGTTAAAAAATAGGAGGCCCGAGCCCAGCAGGGGGACGTTTATAGGTTGTTACTATTTATTATTAATCTATCCATCCCAGAAATCACTAATAACGATAAGACCGCCTTTTGTTTTCAAAATTTATTTTTTAACATTATATAAAGAATATCTATTAATTCATTCGGCTGTCAACTTATAACCCTTAAGCAGCCGGTTCTCATATGTTACTTACTATCATCAGCATGGAAGAAGAATATCAGTTTATTTGCCTTACTACTGTTTGAAAAATGGGTTTTATTTTACACAAGTTATTTGAGTTTTAATTTTAATAAAGATGACTGTAATGAATTAATTTGCTTTATTTGAACCAAAGAATACTACAAAAGCTACAAAAGCCATTTTATATAAGTAATAATAATATAATAATAACAGCCCATAAATGTCCCGATGCTGGGCTCGGGTCTCCCATTATAGGGGAACGGACCGTATACCCGCCACGCTTGTCCAAGGCGGCTTGGCAGGTATATAAGTAAGCTAAGGATCAACGACAAGGAAGACATATTATCGAGAGATGATGTAATACTTGCAACAACTCAGAAGGGTTTATAGTTTTTTTAGAACACCTCGCCATCCCTCCAATAATTTTACAGTATGTTAATCTTAGCAAATTGGCACAACCGATAGCGGATTGAAGTCATTAATAAACTATTTTAATTAAAGGGTTATGAATGAAAGAATTTAATACATTATGGTTTGGAAATTTTAGATAATATTTTATATAAGATATTATATAAAATATTACACTTAAAGTTTTACATGTAATAAAATAAACCGAACACAGTATAAATCTATCGCGTCTGCCGACATGAAAATAAAATGTAATAAATACCGTCTATACTCAATTGAGAGATTTTGAATTATAATCTACACAGTTACGACGTCATATAAAAGATAAATATTGTTACACAAAATTATGGTAAATTATAGACAACTACTCTATACAAAACAGTTGGTAATCGCAGAATAAATAAAAATATAACATTATTATTCAATTAAGGAAATGGCCGATCGTGTCGTTTAGAAATAAGAGGGCGCATAACAAAATTAATTATTAACTCCAAAAAGAAACATGACAAGAACAACTAAGCTACTAAATAACTGTAACAATACGTCACATTGAAACCATAACGATTCCTATTGCTTAACTTGTATATATAAATAATTGATTCGCTATTCAAAAACAAATAATATCAATTTTTCACCAATGGAATGGATTTTAAGATATAGAAACTCGGATATAGTAAATTTGATTGACGATCTATAAAAAGTAAATATTACAATCTTACTCGTCCTCAAAATCTTCATAGATTCCATCATTCAAAATCTCATCCGAAATATCCAGGTCTTGCAAGCTTAAACTCCGGGTATTATCAGATAACACTAAACCACTTTCTACAGAAGACTGTGATATAATGGAGCAACATGCATTCTTACAAACATTAGATTCAGAAGCACAACGTATCAAAGAATTTGTGATATGAATATTCATTTCCGAGTTATACGCGATTTATATTCAAATCGAATTAATCCAAAAGCACGTTATAACTAGATATCGAGACTATCTATCGGTATAGTTAAGACAGCACTATTAATTATAAAAAAAAAATATTTTATTTAGGTGTAACTTTATTAAGTCTATAGTGCATAAACGATAGCTACACCCGGCAAATACTGATCACAACTGTCTCTCTACGTCGTTTCAATCAATTGTTCTCCCCTGCCTTGTTACACGTTACAGGTCGTAATCATACCATCTATGACTTGAACACTTTAACCTTTTCCTGATTTAACGATCCACAAATAAAACAGTTCTAGACTTTTCGAGACAAAGAGAAAACTTTGTTTACGATTATAACATTATAAAACTTTAAACACGCCGTGTCTGTACATGGAAGCTATTTTAAAAAAAGTGGAATTGAATATATAAACGGTGGAGAACTTCATCCACAATTGATTTGAAATTCCCACGGGATTCCCAGAACACGAAGTTTTAAAAAAGAATGTAAGCTATCATTTTAGTGAAAACTGTGTCGGAATAAGCAAATTTTTATGCACCCAAACAACTACAAATCCAACAAAAATTCCTACGGGATTCCCGGGATAAAAAATATTACATTTTACTAAATAAAATTTGCTGTCGATCAACGAAAATCGCATCGAAATTGACCCAGTAGTTTTTACGTGAATCCCGAATAAACAAACAAGCACAAAAAATGTAAGAAACAAAATACTGCACTTTACAATTTTATAATATTATAGATGGATCTCGTATGAAAAAAAAGTTATATGTCACAGTATTAGGTTCATTGTGTGGATGTTACGTGGCTTTTGTTGTGATGTGTTAAAAAAGTTTTATTGCAGAAAACAATCACAGTTTCGCTTAAGAAAGCAATACCAACATTACTTTCTATCTCCGTATAGCTTTATGCTTTTCCATACTCGCAGTAGCTAGGTGTACATTTACGAACTTATTCATAAAAATACGCCTATTTAGTGTACCTATATAAACCCGTATTAGTTATTTAAAAAATCTAGCAAAAAAGAAACCAAGTACTATAACAGTAACTTCAAAAGTAACTAAAACATAAAAAATCTGTGCATCTCGGGACGCCCGACAGAAGTGATAACTGAAACTAATCTAAGTTGAACTATTTAATATTGAAATTGTTTAACTTGAGAATAGCTTAGGTTATTACTTAAATTATATGTATATAGCGCGTGGGTTAGAGTGAGAGAGGAGGAGCCTGCCTACAGCTGCCGTATGGGTGAGAAAAGGGGAAGCCAGACAGACTGGCGCCGTAACGCGTTACGTAACGAAGCTGTTTACCCTCTCATAAGAAGTTATCACTTCAAAAAATAAATATTTTCTGGCACATCTTGAAGTCCTTGCGAAGTAAAACATAAAAATTACTATGTTTTGCAATTTTGTTGTTTTTTTTATATGTTTGCCCTAGCACCGACTTCAAGATGTAGAAAATATTCGTATTTTGATTATTAGTTACTCTTGAAGCAGGTTTATTTTTGTTAGAAATATTTTTATATTTCACTTGTAAAGTTACTCATCTGGTATCCAATAACAAAGGAATCATTAAAATCGGTTCAGAAACAAAAAAGGTTATGGTGTAACAAAAATATAAAAAAAATACACGATGAATTGAGAATCTCCTGCTTTTTTAAAAGTTGTTTAAAATATATATATTTTAATGCGGTTATTACAGCGTGCGGTGTGTAAAAAACAACAGGTAAGTGCGTGTCACTTAGATGAGAAATATCCATTATTGTTATCATTTACAAACAAATATCTAAATGCGAGATACCAGCATATACGAGTGTCCGATATTTCGGATACTCCAAACGGAGAAAGAATACAATTTTCTGCGGCCGGGTGATCTATCGCAAGAGGCGATAAAACAACTCACAGCCAATTGGTAGGGCATTTGCCCGTCTGGATGGCTACCACCCCTGGTCTAAAGTATGCCGCCATAACAACCTCAAGTTGTGTTCCAGCATTAGTAGAATTGTGTCCGGCATTCCGTTAGAGAGTGGCAGCACAATGGTAGCACCTTTGTTGTTACAAATGTCCATAGGCGATGGTAAACGCTTTCCATCAGGCGAGTCGCCTGCCTGTCTGCTGAACTCATACAATAAAAAAAATCTTGTATTTTTTCTATATGAAAACGATAGAGAAATATATTTTAGGCGCCCTCTAAAAATGTAGGATAGAGGTGTTTTTTCAGGTACGAAGAAAAGAGAATAAGAAGAAAAAAGTTTCTTTAATGGTTTAGGAAGCATAAAAAGAATTTAATCAAATATATGAAAAATTCATACGGAGCCGTAGTAGCTTAGTGGTTACTATATTCGCGTCCCAAACTCAAAGAGCGGTCGAAAATTCTGGTCGAAAAGCGACCACTAAGACAGTTTTCTGATACTTGAAACTAGAGATGCCACGAATATTCCACTGCTATTCGGTATTCGGCGTATGCGGCCTTTTTTTAACTTTTTTTAACTATATCCTGAGAAAAAACGCACTCAAAATTGTATATATTTCCAACAAAAATTGATAGTTAAACTAAATGCGGTTTAACAGTGTTGAAAGCGATTTTAATTAATTTTTATTTTACTAGGACTTTTCGGCCAGTTTTCTAAATGTAAGAATCAAATAAAAATCATTTAAAATCGCGTTAAAACATAGTTTTAATTATGTGTACCTATCATTCGCGAGAACGTAAGAAAATACTTCATAAATTATTGCTTCAATATTAACCTGCTACCCGCGAATTGCATTTATATTACGCTACCGAATGTTCGGTATTCGGTCAAACCACCATTCGTGGCATCTCTACAAAACTACATTTTAACGGTTGTATGCGCGACATTTTATTCCGATGTTTCGACCGCTGTTTACTAGCCGTGATCACGGAAGACTTGAAGATGGGGAAAAAGAATCCCGCGCTCAAAATTTTTAAAACATAGTTTTAATTATATGATATTTTCATAGAAATGAATGACTATACGACCGGGCGAGCAAAACCGCGCAACCAGATGGTTTACTGGGTTACTAGTGTAACAGTAACCCAAATAAATATACACGCGTCGAATCCGGTACTGATCTATTTTGGAACATTGTGAAAATAGTGCGACGACCTTTCGCATAGGTACCCCTTCTTCCTACACACGTAAATTTTCCATTTTTATGCAATTTTCGCAGATCTCTTTAGTTCTGTAGTCATGTCAAAAACGTAACCTATATGAGACCGTCATATGTCTTCATCTATCTTTGTACTTTACAATCATTTTTCTAGGAAACTACTGGGTATATGTGGACTCAATTTGACGGGACTTTGTAGTCTATGTATCGCTATAAAGTGCTGTAGTGAAATCGCGAAAGAAACCAACATTCGGGTTGCCCGCCATCCCTTAACCCCCATACCCTAAGGGTTGAAAACATTGTTTTTAGTATGAATAGTCGTGTGAGGCTGCGTTAGTCAGATCTTGATCCCATTATCCGTGGTAGAGGGCCATTGTTTACGGGGGTATTGGTGGAAGCACCTCTACTATACCGAAGTGGTACGGCCCTGCTTCCCGGGGTTTAGTACCAAATCGGCGCACTAGGATGTCAGAAGAGTTTATCTACGTTATACGTCCCTGACATTCTAGATATATGCTCTCATAGGGACCCAGGTAGGTTTAGTGGGAAGTTTGTTCGGCCTCCTCCTTTAATGGAGGAGATCCCGTTTGCCAATAGATGCAAGAGTTCCACACACACACGAAGTGAGCGGCACTAAGCAGCGCTTTTGGTCTTTCCCTGTATCCAAGACCCGTGTCTGTAAAGTATGTCACAAGAAAAGACATCTACATGAGTTAACAAAAAAAAAAAAAAACAAAACACAAAGTCAGATCTTGACAAAAGTAATATTCCTTAAATACTTTTTTCACGAAATAAGTGGTTAGATATTATTTAGCTCCCTAAGGGCCACTTCTTCAATCAACAGATAAAAGTTATTCATAGAATAAAACAGAATATGAAAAAAATAAAAATGAATTGTCGCGTTTTTTGTTCAGATACCTATGATTATTTTAAAAATAAAAGATATTTGCTGGCCAAAGCAAAAAGTGGTAATGACATTAGTGTACATGTAGTAACATATGAAAAATGCAATAATTAAATAAATATAATAAATATGTACTCTTTTTATCACTTAAATTTCCTAAAAGTTCTATTTTTTACATGCTCAAAAACAAAAATACTATATATTCTTCAAAAAAGGTGGCAAGCTTAGGTATGAGGTATTTTAGATCGAATTCTATTTGTGGTTCGGTTAGCAAATAACGAAACCCGTGAACTTCGCGCAGGGACTGTTAGCGCCGTTTTATACATCCTATATTTCCGATCGGCAGTTTTGGTTCGCGCAGAAAAGTGTAAAATGGTTTCCGTCATTAAATTAATTTATATCTAACTTTATTTGCAAGCAGAAAAGGCAGAGAATTGCTTGCTATACATTCTTAGCTCTATTCCGCTTTACGCTTCGTAGTACACTGTCGGATGTTTCCCGCGCTATTAAAATTGGTCTACTGCGCAGGTACATCTGGACTCCAGATACAATTAATAATTCCTCCAGATCCTGGAGGATTTATTACTTGTGTAAAACTGTACCCACTTTTTATTTATATTTAGTATATTATAAAAAAGGTTTATTATGTTTATCTTATGCTCTATTGTAATAAATTATCAGATGTACAAAGTTGTTTGGGGCCGACAGGGTAAAGCCGGAACATGTAACAAGCTTGAAGGGGTCCATGCCGCACATCCGTATCGTTTCCCATGATTCATATGATTTAATGCAGATGTTTGTGTTTATATACAGGCTTATCTTATACTAATATATAAACCTGAAGAGTTTCTTTGTATGTTTGTTTGATTGAACGCGCTAATCTCAGGAACTACTGGTCCAATTTGAAAAATTGTTTCAGTGTTAGATAGCCCATTTATCGAGGAAGGCTATAGGCTATATATCACCACACTAAGACGAATAGAAGCGGAGCACCAATGAAGAATGTTTCAAAATTAGAAGGGGTTTTTTTAACTATTCCACGCGGACGAAGTCGCGGGCAGAATCTAGTATTACTAATATAATAAGTTGCAATTTTGTAATATTAACCTATAAATGTCTCACTGATGGACTCGCACCAAGAAAACGGAAAGTATATCCGCCACTGTTGTCCAAGGCGGGTTGTAGTGTTTATATATCGGTTATCTTTAAATGCAACAATTTGTACAGAAAACTGCCACAGTGGTGCATGCTTGTCGTCCAGAATTCGAACCCATATGGTGGCTCAGTGGATAGGGCACACGCATCTTATTCTATGATGTGGTTGCAAATCCTGGCCGACTTACGACTAAGCTTTTTTTACATTTTTTTTCACGATACTTGCACTTGTGAGTACTGATGTATGAAACCTGCCAATCTTCCTAGCACAAGCATGGCAAACATATCGTTCAATCCTCAAAAAATGGGAAACCAGAATCCTGCAGTGGAATGTTTTTTGTTCAATATTAAGAATGGATGTTATACATAGTTTTATCTATATTAATATTATAAAAAGGAAAGGTTTGTATTTTTGTATGTTTGTAACGAATGGACTCAAAAACTACTAAACAGATTTCAAAAATTCTTTCATCATTAGAATGCTACATTATTCCAGATTAATTATATTTATAATTATTGCTAGAAAAAAAATTGCGATCCTTACTAAAACTTCGATAAGATGTAAAAAAAATAGTGATGGAGTGGGTCCGGGGATGGTTTAGATTCACAATTAGACCCGGTAGGTGACGCTGGAATCGGGTTGTACATTTTTATTATTTCAGGGCACGAGGACGTCTGTCGGAACCGCTAGTGCATAATAACTATGATAATGTATACTTACTTATCTTGAAGACCCTCAATTTCTTCATCCTGTTCGCCAAGAGTGGAGTCCAGATCCAGGTAAGGTCCATATTCGCCATCCTTGAACACTTGGAGAGCGGCATCATCCAGCTGAAACAAAAACATCAGTTTATTCAATAAATTTTGTGCCATACTTGTTGTTTATTATAATTTGGCCTTATATCATATATATATATATATATATATATATATATATATAGGTGCCCCGCCTCCCCTCTCATGACTGCCCGCCAGCCTTGCGCATCATAAATGCGCGCAGTACTTAATCATTATTTTGCTGCGATGTTATTTTAAAACTGCGATATCTCCTAAGATATTCGTTGAAATCGAATGATGTAAATAGCAATTTTGATTTAAATTAAATACTTGTGATGAATGTATTTATTTGGATAAGGATTAATATCATATTTATAAAAACACCTTCGCAAATAATGCATTATTATGGTTAGCATAAAAAAGGTTATAGTGAGGCAACCTTAAAAGATAGACATGCTGTCGCGGACTTTTTTTAGAACTTTTAAAGGGGAACAATTCTGTCACACATTATATACACACACTTTGCCTTCCTCGATAAACTGGCTATCTAACACTGAAAGAATTTTTCAAATCAGACCAGTACTTCCTGAGATTAGCATGTTCAAGCAAACAAACAAATAAACTCTTCAGCTTTATATATTAGTATAAGATAAATATAAGCTATACAACGAAATACCTATATGTAAACATAGAAACTTCCAGACTTTAAAACAAGAATGTGTAAACTCCTAATTTCTAAACCACAATAACCTTAAAAATTTCTGTGTTAAAATTATTCTTAGGTCATTGCCAGCCACTTATATTAAACTAGCTGTGCCGCGACGTCGTCCGTGTGGAATTTATTTTCAAAGCCCCCCGATAAGTGAAACATTCTTCATTGGTGCTCCGACCGTATTGGTCTTAGCGTGATGATATATAGCCTATAGCCTTCCTCGATAAATGGGCTATCTAACATTGAAAGAATTTTTCAAATCGGACCAGTAGTTCCTGAGATTAGCGCGTTCAATCAAACATACAAACTCTTCAGCTTTATATATTAGTACTAGCTGACCCGGCGAACTTCGTACCGCCATATTTTCTCAATTCCTAAAAGACTTGGTTTCATGACATAAAAACAAAATCACCAAAATCAGTCTAGGTGATTAGGAGAATTCTAGAACCCGATCTCAGCGCCACCTACCGGTTCTAATTGTGAATCTAAATCATCCGGGGACCCATTCAAACACATAAAAAAATATCATCAAAATCGGTTCAGCCGTTTAGGAGGAGTTCACTGTGAACACACGTACAGAAGAAATATATATATATAGATAAGATATACTATACACCTACATATTACATATACTCATCCAAACTATGCTAATATTATAAATGTGAAAGTAAATCTGTTTATTACCTTTTCATTACTAAGGCTGGTGTGTATAGACATTTAACCTATAGTTAAAATAAAGTAATTGCTAAAACTATATGGCTAAACAGTGATTATTTTATTTAAACCGGCGGTTAAATATCTATGCACACCAGCCTAAATAGCTAAACTAATCTTAATGAAATATGACAAGACAATAGATTGTATTTGCAGATATAAGAAGAATGCACTATTCTTGTTTTTGTAAAGATGTTGACAAAAGGCTAAAAGTAGTCACTTTGAAAAGAGCGGGAAAGATGATCAGTAGAGTTCAGCCTAACAAAGTATGACATTGATCATATCAGAAAAACTAATGTTACCACATTATTTCAATGACATCTACTGGTACGGGCAACAAACTTGAACATATCGCAACCTACAACCTCTCTATTGTTCTATATTTGAATCCAACATCAATGACTATTGATGTTCACATCAAATCTACCAGTACCCCATCTACCAGTGACTACTGGTAGATGGGGTACTGGTAGACTTGATGAGTGCAACAAATTAAAATGTAATTATTATTGAAGATTATGTTAAAGGTCTAACAGCTCAAAGTGCCCGCTTTTGGAGAAGCATTTCATGAAATTGACATATCTCTGAATATACTAGTAGATGTAAGATATAGTATAAAGTTGCATTTGGGTGCAGTATAGTTATATGGCGCATTATTTGAGGTATAAACTGAATTTTGGGTCATTTAAAAAAATAATAATAACAAAGGCTAAGGTGGGAGCTCCACTTTGCTTCATCTCTGGCCTTAGCCTTCTAGCCTATATTAAAAAAAGTTCAGATCTGGTCATAATAAATAAATGCACCCTATAATTATACCCCATCCTTGCATTTTGTTTTGATACTGTTCTAATACAATTGCAATCCAACAGCAAACTACAAAACCGTAATTATGTGTCATAAAGTTTTTTGAAAGAAAACATTGTAGAGCCCATGTCTTTTTTGTTGGTTTCTAAGTGTATTTATTGTCTAAATTTTTTACAGGTATAGTTATAGGATAGCTAAATACATTGTTGGCATTTTTCCAGAGTACATACAAAATGTAGATTTTTGGTGACAATTAGTGTTTATAATATTGTGGATTGGTTACAATAGATAATCAAAACTTAAAAACGACATGAACTAATAAACAATAGTTTTTTGAATAGTTATATATCCACATATCACTATGGCAATATAGACCATAGAATAAAGAATGGTATTTATTACTCAGTTTAGTTAGCAGTATCTAACTGGGAGAATTTTGGTAATCTCAGACAGTATAAAGACAGAGCTGGGCTAGGTTAAACTTTAGATTAGTGGTCACTGAATTTTAAGTAGTGGGGGTGGAGGGAGGAGGGGGGAGTACTCCTCCCTTCTGCAACCCCCATGCCTAGGAGACATGTAGTTCTTGAGATATTATTTTTTTTCATTCATTTGTTGCATTATATTGCACTGATGGTGACCAGTTTGTTCTTGTGCTTTGGATTAAAGTCTAGCCTAACCTAACCTAAGTCACCGTTCTAGTCATTGGTCGCGACTTTCGTCTAAAGCCCACAAGCCAAGCAAGCGTGCCATGGCAGCGGTCAGCGAGTGTCATAACTATAAGACATACATATAAGCAAAAAAAAACTATTTTCTTATTCAAAAACCAGTATACTAATTCAAAACTTGTTTACTAAACTCCAAAACCGTTTTAGTGTTTATATATTAAGCATAAGTGTATTTTTAAACATAAATCACACTTGTTATCAACAAAAGTGGCATAACTTTGTTTATCACACTTATTTTTGTTTTGCCTATTATTCATTCAAAACTTGTTTGTGGACCCTAAAAACTTGTTTCTTAACCCAAATGACAGGTCTAGTGGCTATATAAAAGGCGAATGTTACCCCTAAACTCAAATTACCCTTAATCTCATGCCACTTTGTGTCAAAGCGAAGCCCTGGGCTGTTTGAAGTCAGCGTCCACGAGCTTTTTTGTTATTATTATAGTTAATTATAATACCTAATGATCCTTGTGTTCATCCATGCTACATAATTTAATTTTAAAAACACAATAAAATATGATAATAACGAGTATCTTCCTACAAAACCAAGTGATAAACTGCATTGTTATTTGTTATTATTATAGCTCTTTTTAAATAAACTTTTTGACTGACAGTGACAGCTGGAATTTATGGCTTTATAACAGAAACTTTTAAGAAGTTGCTGTCATACAATTGCTATATTAAGTTATTATTAAAAGTAAACATGTAAATTATTGGATTAATATAAAGCTAAGTTCTTCGACGTCTTTACAATAAAATTACTTTTGTAACAGTGAAGTGGTTATGCCTTATACTTTACATGGTACAAAATTAAGTCGCTTTCCGAGTGTCTGTATATCCGCTAACTCCTCCTAAATCACGCAACAGATTTTTCACCGGTTTTGATAAACAGTTAGATAATTTTTCAAAAACGTTTTTATATGTATATAAAAAACCTAATCAGGTATTATGTATATAGAGATTTTTTTTTAGTTTAACTGATTCGCCGAAACGTGCCTGATAAAAATTTAATACAATGTGTAACCTGCATGAAATATTGCTGGCTAAATAAATAAGGGTTACGGTCTAGGGTTTGACCTTTTTTAAATATATAAGTTTTATCTATAATTTGATACAGGGCAAAGCCTCGAGGAAAGCTCTAATAGACTACAAGGCATAAAACCATTGCCATACAAAAAACAGATTGTTCTTTTGTATGTCAGTGAAGCGGTGTATTTAAGCGACATAAGCAAGACCCGCATGTCACGAAAATTAATACGCTGCAGTGTGCATCTGTGGAGGTTCTAGATACCTCCGGGTCGACAGTTTTGGATAAATAAGAAAGCAAAGCACTTGGATAGTTGATACTTGTTTATTCTCACGGGCAGAGCGTCACAAAATAACAGGTTAAACTACAATAATTGGTATCGATCATTTACAATGTTTTTTGCCGGGAAGAAAGTACTTTTATGGCAAATTTCAAACATCCAGACCTAGCAATAGATGGAAAGTTCGTTTACAAAATCTACGAATCGAATCCGGACCCTCTCCGTTGCTGTGAAATAGGCCGGCAAAGGCTTAGCCTACTGGTTCATACATTTCTCAGACGAATAATCTTATTTTTTTAGTCCGAGTTATATTTACAACTAGAGTTTGCCCCGCGGCTACGGCGCGTGTCAAACCCTGCATGAGTCATAATATGACAGCATTGTTTTTTTTCTTTTTTGGTTAGTGAAGTGACGCGCAACTAGTGCTGTACATAGTGCCGCTACACATCCACAGTAGTCTTTATGTCCGAGATAGAATAAAAAACTGTAAGAGTCGCTTATGCTAGTACCGCCACGATTTATGAAGCCCGGCTACGGTTTTACGTTTCAATAAATGCTGGCTTGACGTCATGAGGGATAAAATCCGCAGGTACAGTTATGGGAGCTCAGCGAACTGTTTTTTTCAAAAAAGAACTTTTATACACTTGAAAAAATACATTATTGAAATATGGAATTTAATTAAAAAATACAAAGAACCTGGTATACAATTGACAAGGAAACAGAGATTTAGGGAATTAGAAAAAGGTGTCTTTACACGAAGACGATCAAAGAAGAACTGCCGTGTCGTGGCTTCCCGTAATCGAATCACTAGGGCTGCCGAACAAAACAGGAAGAGGAGATGATAGATTGGTAGGTATTTAGGTATTGATAGGTAGGTTTGCCAGGTGGTAGGGTATTTGCCCATCTGGATGGCTACCACCCCTAGGTCTAGAGTATGCCGCCATAACAACCTTGAGTTGTGTTCCAGCAGCGCATTTGTAGCACCTTTGGTGTTGCAAATGTCCATAGGCGATGGTAACTGGTTTCCATCAAGTGAGCCGTCTGCCTGTCTGCTGAACTCGTGCAATAAAAAAAAAAATCTGTTTCTATTTTATTTATGGCCTTACAACAAAGGATGTCGAAGATCGCGCATAGTAGAGAAGAAAAGTATGAAAACGGAATTACGGGTTTCAAAGCGAAAGCTCCGAACTCAAAAAGTTAATATAAGTTTGAACTTAATCGGGATTTAACGCTCGGATGATGATAATTAGGTTTATAATATAATATCGCATAACATTTCAATTATTCAAAAACACTATAATTAGTGAAGTGACTACAATTATTCAAGCGTGTGTGTTTCGGTCATTTGTGTAATTTATATTTGATGTTTTTTCTGGGTGTTGATTT
Organism: Dendrolimus houi; assembly: GCA_039645545.1. Taxonomy (NCBI): domain Eukaryota; kingdom Metazoa; phylum Arthropoda; class Insecta; order Lepidoptera; family Lasiocampidae; genus Dendrolimus; species Dendrolimus houi. The sequence goes on along the minus strand of CM077123.1, from coordinate 24,819,252 downwards.
ATACACAAACATAGCTTTAAGTACTGTTGCGAGTTGTGGTCATAAGATTTTTTTAGAATTGCTTTCTTTGACATCGAGACCCAGATTTTTGTGTATTTGAGAATAATTCTCATTCTAATAATGTATCTAAGCAGACCTCTGTTTTGCAAACATTGGGTAAAGAATAACTCCAAGAATATTATTTTTTAAATGTTTTTTAACATTTGTGTACTTTAGCTCCAGATCTTGAATTTTTTAGGTGGGGAGGGGGGACTATATGTTTAACCCAATCATCATCATCATTTCAGCCATGAGACGCCCTGATGATGGAGACGCGTGCGTCTGTAGATAAGTAACCTAAGCTTACTTGCCCCGCTAAAAGTGATTTATGTGCTTAAAGTATTGGACGTGGAGTGGTCAAAGTTGCTTTAATGATGAATTGAGTATATGTCAGCGAAGTTAGAATTTGCTGCCCTGTGAATAAACCGCCCGGGGCTTGTGCCTCGGCTTACCCCCCCTAGATCAGGCCCTTACTTCCGGTATACTTATATACACTATATTGTTATCTTCACAGATACATGTTTATTTTTATATCATACATATGTGTACTGAAAAATTCCCCAAGTTATCAACATTTTCCTTAATTTCAAAGATAACCAATTGAAAATGTGATGACTAAACTTAAATTAACAAATTCAAAATTCCAAGTATTTGTAACAGCGTTTATCGTGAGAAGCGCAATAAGTCGGGAGAATACGTGACTAATAGTAATGATTTGTGCATGGCAACCAGTGGCGTATCGAGTCCTAGGTCGGCCCTGTATAATAAGTAATTAGGTAAATAAACTGTTAGACAAACACATATATTATACGTATATCTTTCGGTGGTCTTCTTCCTCTTTGGCCATTAGAGGCAGCAACGTTGTGGCCCCAAGGAAACCTCTTTGTCCGAGTTTGTACTCGGCGGGCGACTACCCGTAGCTGGCGAGGCTTGGAGATGTTAGAGTTTCCTGCGTAACGGTGGTATCTCCACGGCTCTCGCTGGCCAGTCTATGGCGTCCGATGTGTTGGTTTCGTCTGCGGCTTAATTCGCCATTCGTTAACGTTCGATGGCCGTCTCGAGCTTTGGGTGGCCATCTGTGGCTTTTGGTGGCCTGTCAGCGGCTTTGTGGTCTTCGCGACCATTTAACATTACCCTCGTCAGGTGAGTGTATGAGACCGCAGAGTAGGTACCAAACTTATAAAACTAAGCAAATTACGCTTGTGTTATATGTACAACAACGACAATAAACTTTGGAGCCGATTCCAGACACTCAGACCTGAGTAAATATCGGTGAGTTAGTTTAAGGAAATATACCCCGCAGAAAATTGAGTCAGGAATCTATGCGGTTTAATAAGCTAGGTGAGTGAGGCTTAGAACACTAGAACACAAAAACCGTCACAAACTTGTTCATGCGGACACATACGCAAGCTGAAAACAATTTGAGTTTTCAAGATATTCAGTTTCTATTACACATTTATAAGGGATCTCTTCCAACAATAAGACGTTTATAATAATATTTTGAGAATTTTCGCTTAAACACGTCGGGACCTATATATAAGTAGTTCAGGTTTCATTAATTAGACTGATTTCAATTTATTTCATTTCATTAACAATGTATTTTAGTGTCTGTATATAAAAAAAATACATAAGTAAAACCTAAAGCCCCTGCTCTACCTGCGTTAATGTTAGAGACTATGAACAAAAGCGATTTTCTTATAACTGTGAAAATAATGTCGTTAATGATTATCTACATTAGTCTATACTGTATATAGATGAGTTATTAGTTAATGTTCAACGTTACTAAAGATGTCGCATTTCAAATAACGCATTAAAACATTGGCTACGTCTGCGTGACACAGTCACTGACATTAACGTTATCCTAGGTGTAGCAGGGGCATGACAATAATTACTTTACAATGTTAATAATAATAATTAATAAACGATTTGCATTATATTATTGTAAGAATTGCAAGATACCCTCCTGAAAACAATAATAAATTAAAATATATTGTAAATATTAAAAAATTACAAATAATAAATAGGCCCCAAATCACTGTCAGTAGGGAACGTTCCCTAAACGCTGGCTGCGTTAACGCGTTGATTAATAATATTTTTAAAACAAATTCCTATGTACCTAAGGGTATACTCTCCATGTAGTGGTGGTTTGTGCTGATGGTACATACAATTTAATTGCAATACCAGCTGAAACATACGTTATCTATAAAATATAATGCACACTGCGCGGTACCTTATAATGCGGTTTTAAAAAATATGTTATTTAATCATTATTTTTATCATATTTTTTTAGGTTCGCTACTTTTAACTACGAAGCCTCAAAGAGCTCCGTACCCAGACCATTGAACAACTTCTTCTGTAGGAGTCGCTACTGTGTTCTATAATTCACTAGTCATAATATATAGTTTTCAGCGGGAACTTAAAACGAGAAGTTTTGTCGCGTGTTTGAACCAACCTATAATATTAGTTAAAACTGGTAAAAGTGAACTACATTTAATTATTTTTAACAAAACATTATTTATTTCAGGCGCGCGGGTTCGATTTCTGGTGGGAATGCATGCATCACTTAGGCAGTTTACTGACCGAATGTGCGTATTGTTACAATGACCACGTGCTAACATCAGTGAAGTAAAACATCGCGATGAAACCTGCATATTGAGATAACCGATGTGTCAAACCTGCTAAGCTGCCTTTGGACAAGCCTGGCGGGGATACTGTCCGTTCCTCAATAGTGAGAGGCCCGAGTCCAGCAGCGGGGCGTTTATGGACTGTTATTTAAAAAAAATATTTATTTTCGTTGAAATTCTCAACTGCTTAGGGAATAGTGGCTTTCAAGTTACAAAAAGAATCCCCGTTTGTCGTCACAAAAGTCTGATTGATGATCTAATATATACATAAAGCATATTATGTTTGTGTTTGTTGCCTATATTTATAAAAGTGTTTAGATGCGTTGATAATAACATGCTAAGTGAACTGATGTCATCAGTATAACTAAATAGTTAAAAAAAGGCATTCAACGATTGCCTGTCAGACTAGGTAATAGCTGTGTGACTTCCTATCAATTAATTTGGGGCCCAATTGTGATATTTAAATATGTTGGCGTTGCGAAGATATTTAATTTACAATTCCATTGCGATTGTGTAAAAAATCCGTATTCTACTAAATACCATACCATAATATCTTCCTGATAACATCGCGGCAGATAAATAGTAGAAATAATTGGCATTACTATTAGCAGAAATTGAATATTGTATAGCCTACCAAAAATTTTAAACATATATTTCTTGAATTTTCGCTTATAAATATTTATAAAGACAAGAGTGGCGTGCTACGGGCACGCTATTGGAATTGACAGAATAACGAAATCAGGCAAAACTACCATTGAAACGATAATGTTCGGCGATTTGGAAGCGATAGTAACAGTATAATTGTGCCTTTGGACACTGTCACAATCTGCCCAATAAATTAATCTATGCATTTCATTAATGGGGTGCAGGGACGTAAAATTGGATGCATCTGGGCGTGTATCGTGGTGGTTATGGCGGGGGAGATACAGGTTAAACGCCCATCGAACTATAAATGGCGCAATTATGTCATCGGTTAAGCTAAGGGATTTATATAAAACTAAATTATGGTATAGTGACTGTAGTGAATACTAAAAATTGCTAAACAGCGATTATGTTATTTAAACAGTGCAATAAGTGTTGGTGCACACCAGCTTTAGTAGATGATACTGATGACTTAAGTTTGTAAGACAATTAATACAAATATCATATAGTGGCATTCTATAAGAACTAGCTGTTCAAAAATTAAACTAATGTGCTGGGCACAAAATATATTCGGACCGGAATAAACAATATTTACACGTATGTTAAACTTCTAAATATTTTGGCTCAAATGGGTCGAACTTACAGACTCTGCATGTGTTGCAAGAAAGTTCCTATCACTAAGACCTTAGCTATTAGTAGTACCTATGCCACACTGTCTGTCTGTCAAAAATAAAAATATCTTTTTTTATAAAAAAATGATGCAATTAACATTTTGAGGAATTAACTTATGTTTATCGACAGATATCTCTTTATTATTATAAATATTAATTATTGAATATTATAATAATGATACATGAATTGAAAAAAATGTAAGTTTTGGATATGAATAAATACTTGAATAATAGAATTCGGTTATAGTGAACTATGTATTGTGAACAGGTTTAACTTTCTAGTTGCTAGCGTGCTCGTTCGCCAATTACACACAGGTCTTCGGAAACTATAACGCTAACCATGCCATGATGATTCCACCAGAATCTACAATAATTGATACTATCTTGGCATGAAATCTTGGTGGATTCGAGTCTTAGCTGCGGAGCATACAGCTTAGACGAATTCTCTAATTAGTAGGTATTGCTAAGGAAGAAAGAGAACACCTGAGGAAATCTGTACAGCGATACAACTGGATTCTAAAAGCTAACATTCCGCTAGATGCACATTGCGAGTATACAGTCGCTCTCTTTTCTTTCACCTTCTCCCAATTTTTTATTTTTTTATTGCTTGAGTTCAGCAGATGACTTGATGGAAAGCGGTTACCATCGCTTGTAGACATTTGTAATACCAAAGGTGCTACCAATGTGCTGCCGCTCTCTAAAGGGAGACTGGAACCTCGAGCCCAGGGGGTGTTTTTTTTATTTTTTTATTAACAACTCTACGGACTCTAGTTCCGTACCCTTTTTTTATAATTAAATTTAAGACGAAGTTAAGAAGTTGTACACGCTTATTTGTTACTTTGTTATTGTGTGTGACATTTAATGAATGTATGTTTGTGTTGTGGTGTACCTTAAGAATAACTTATTGTATTAATTTATTCTAATTTTAATACTAAACTTATACTAACGTAGAGTGTATCTGTTACATGCTGGTGTTGTGAGGAAGTGCATGTGCAGTGTGTGCCTTATGTCTATACCTATATATATTATGCCATAGCATAATATAGCCCAGGGGTTGTATCCGTCCAGATGGGCAATTACCCTTCCTAAGTACCTAATACCTGGCTGTGGGTAGTTTTTTTACTTTTTACGACAGGCCGCTCGGCCGCGGGATGTTCTGTTGTTTCTCTGTTCCTGCACGGATTCTTTCTCCAATTATGTGGGGTCGGCTCAACATATCTTTCCTTCTATACTCCTCTTTTCTGACATACATCCTCTGTCACACTACAAATCAACATGTCATCCGAGTATAAAACCCGTTCGTCTGAAATAGGTAGGTCTTGGTTCCTATGCATTAGTGAGTAGTTTATAGGCTGATCAACAAAGAGATATCTAACACATTTCGATTTCGGCAAAAAATTAATGGCGTTTTCGCTAACCAGATTTACCTGACAGTAAAATGACGTAACATTGTTTGTACTAAGTCAATCAACACTGCAGCGCACGCGCACGTTTCGCATTATACACAAATCGTGTGTTTAGAAATAAAACTCTGCGTCATGTTTCCTTGAATCCTCTGTTCTTGTTTTGAAATGATGAGTCTCAGAAAAAAAGGTGTTTTGAAACTTGGGTTTTTCACTTCCCCACTGAATCTTTGTTTTGTATAAATATAAATTCGGTTTGATAATAAAACTCATCATGATTACATCAGGAGGCTAACAAAGATAGTTCACAAGTCATTGTCGGTAAAAATATCGCCTCTCTGCAGCGCTTACAACTAGCAACCTTCTGAAAGCTGTTTTTGAGTAACGTGGAAATACTTTACGTGCAGTGCCGATGGCCCACGTCCTTCTCCCCTAGTCCCATCCCCTCTATTGAATTCCTCCTGTCTTAATTCCTCTATCCCATTCCTCTTGTCTGATCAACCTCTCTTGTACCATCTCTCTATCTCTTTCTAAAGGCTTGCAACGTGTTTGTTGGCTATGCCCCTGGTGTTGCAAACCTTTATAGGTGACGGTTACTAATTTACATTAGGCCGTCGGCCCCATCGGCTCGCTTCCCAGCTTTACAATAAATAAATAAATGCACATTCCGCTGTTGTGACTGACAGTGCGGTAGTGTTGAAGGCAGAAGAAGCAGCCGCCCATGTCCTGCTGAAATGTGGAGGGGTGGCAAATTATAGGGCGAAGAATCTGGATGCCCCAGATGGCCTTCGGGAAGTCTTTGGCAATGTCAAGAAGCTGGTGGACTTCCAAGAGGAGCTTAGCTGGATAGTGGAGCAACTCTTCCAACCTCGTACACAAAATAAGCGCTAAGTCGCCGAGTTATAAATATAGACATATCATATTTTTATGTCGAAAAAAATTATAGAAATTAAGTATACATGGGGCGTGGATTAGGAATTTGGTTATACATACCTACTTGTATTCTTTAGTTAGTATATATAGTTACTACTACTTACTAATTTTGATGTGAGATTTACAATAGATTTTATTCAATCGCCATTTTACCAAATAGTTTTACAAGAATTTAAAATATTAAATAGTTTAATCAAGCTTAGTTGAACTCCTGAGTTATATTAGCTGTGAGAATGTTTTTTGTTTGACTCGTGAAGCGAAACAATCTCAATAATATCTAAGTCACAGATTGTTCCAGTTTTAGTTTGCACTGGTGTGATTATGTCATATTCTTGCCCTACTCCAGGGCTGTCGGTTTCTACATTAGTGACTCATAGACATGCAGTGTATTCTCTGACACATCTCGTTCATTTGCCAACCATGTGTCATTGTTCTCAAACATATCACCTGTAGGAGTATATTTATTTTTTAAACTTTATAAAAATAAGCATGTGGCTAAATGTGATCGTAACAATTTGAATTTTTAATAAGGGATGTCTGTTCTTTATTATGATTTTAATGCACCTGGCAGACGTTGTCCTGCCCTGACAAAATAAAATCTAGAACCCGATTGCAGCGCCATCTACCATGTCCGATTTTGAATATAAACTATCCACGGGCTGACTGAAATACACACAAAACAAACGTGTGCGTCTCGGGAAGCCCGACAGAAGTGATTACTTAAACTAATCTAAGTTGAACTATTTAAATTGTTTAACTTAAGAAAAACTTAGGTTATTACTTAAATTTTATGTATATAGCGCGTGGGTTAGAGTGAGAGAGGAGGAGACTGCCTACCGCTGCCGTATGCGTGAGAGAAAGGGAAGCCAATAGACTGGCGCCGTAACGCGTTACGTAATGAAGCGGTTTACCCACCCATAAGAAGTTATCACTTCAAAAATCTTGGAAAGCGTTTTTACTGGCATCTACCGGCTCCATTTGTAAATCTAAACCTGGACCAACTCAAACACACACACAAAATTTTATTAAAATCCGTTCAGCCGTTTTTGAGTTTTAGCCAGACTAACATACAGCAATTGATTTTATATATACATAAGATTAGTAAATTGTATTCGAGGCAGTTTATGATATTTTTTGTATAGTAGGTTGATATATTAACATTGTTGCAAGAAAAATAACAGCAAAAAATACTGTTACGAGCTACAGGACTCGAATTAAAAATGCCGTTGGAACTGCTATAGAATTTATTACAACTGTACAAACACGTATAAAACAAATACAAACAAAACTGGATGCAACCAGTTCACACTGTACGATTAAAATCAATTCGAACGCGTAAAGTCCGTCGTCTATATCGCTAATTGAGAGTACTAGAGAACGTCTTACTCGTTTCGTAGTCGTCGCTCGACTGCCCCACCCTTCCTTTCGGGCATCATCTTATACTAACTACACAGTACAAAGAAATTGGAGGCGCAAACTGAGTTTCTAATAAATATGAATTTGCACACCTGCGAACCTCCACAAAGTCGAAAACAATAATAATGAGGATTAGTTCGACGCTAATGATGGTTATAAAACAAGTAGAAAAACAATAGCATGTTACAAATTCAAAACACAAAGGATTCCCTAATCCGGGAGGACAATAAGCTTGGCTTACAATAGGCTGTGCGGCTTATCTTTGACGGCATGTAACAATACCTTAAAATAGAGGATCGAGAATATTCTCCGAGTAGGAACGGAAAAAGAATACTAATTTATGCGGCCGGTCGGCATTTCGTAATAGGCGATAAAACATCTCTCAGTCATGTGGTAGAACATTTGCTTGTCTATATGGCTACCACCTTTTCTAATCGGCAGTATGTTGCAATAATAACCTTGAATTTTGTATCGGCATCAATGGCCAGGTTCCAGTCTTCGAGGGTGGAAGCGCATTGGTGTTGGAAAAAAGGTGACAGTAAACATCTTCTATCAGAAAGGCTGTCTGTTAAAAAAAACTTATCATCTCTCGCAATTTGTATATTCAAATATTAAACAAATCAGGCCACAGACAAACCCTAGCGTGTACGTTGATTTATTAAACTACATATTTTTTAACAAATCAACGAGTTAGTAATAGGCCGTGTCCCTATTAGACGAACATTGAGCGGTTGACTGTTAGCTGGCTGACTCTGAGCGGTGTATCGGTCGCAACTCGATGTCCAGTCAGCAGCGAACAATAATATAATAAATAAGCAGACAAACACACACACTGTATATCTCCAAATTAAGCAAGTTACGCTTGTGTTATGGGTAATATACAACGGGCCATTCTGGGGCCAATTCCAGACACCCAGGCCATAGTAATTAACGGAGAAAGTACGTTTCCGAAACTTACTATACCATGAATCGAACCCACAGTCTCTGCGTTGCAGTGAAGTAAGCCGGCAAAGGCTTAGCCCGCTCAACCACAGAGGCCGTCAAACAATAGATTAGATACTAGCCGAGAAGCGCTCGTGAAAGGTAAACGATTAGTATATAACAGCGCTCCAGCGTAGTGAACGAACTGCACCGCCGACAGCGCGCATCTTCTGCTGCTAATCGGCCGCTCACTGAATGAGTCGGCAAGCAAACTGCGTACATTATGCGCGGTATAGACACTCCATTTAAAAATTATAGGGAGGCAAAGTGGCCGTTCACTGTTCGTCTAATGGGAACCCGACCTTATTCATGAATTAAGCTGCTGAGTATTTTATGCGATCGTCAAATGATGATGAAACACCTGTGACACAAAGGCTATTGTAAATTATTTCTTACTCAACTTATAACTAAAGAATTTCACTTCATATACATCAATATTTTGTATGTATATCTTCTTCATTTGGTCGTTCAAAAGTACAAGTAAATTAGTTAAAGTTCTTTACAAAGGTATCGGTTTTTTGTGGACAAAGTACGCAAAAGGCAGGCAAAGTTACTTTAGATACTGAGCCTTCAAAATAAATATTAGATACTAGGTTTATTGAAAGCACATACTCGTAGAAGTAAAGGAATATTGCATTTAAGCTTCTAATTGTATTGGTATATAACTTAAAGTCCTAAATGCAATTTTTTTATCTTCCTTGAATAATGATTTAATTTCATCTATACTATAATAAATCTGTAAATGGTTCGAGTTTGTACAATGCGTTTACAAATGTGAAAAAATCAGGAGATTTCAAAATGCAATTTTTAGAATTTTGTTTGTCTGTTAGAGCATCATGTGAAAGCTTTAAATAAAACTTGACATACAGCTAGCTTATATCCTGGGGCGTAGCTTAGCATAGTTTTTATGTTGATAAATGACGTGTTTTCCGTGAAATAGATGAAAATAGCGAAAAAGATGGCGCTGCGATCGCATCCTTTTTGGAAACTACTGAACGTATATGAATGAAACTCGACATAGTACTAGCTTATAACCCGAGTTAACACTTAGGATACTTTTTATCTTAATAAATAATGTCGTTTCCATGGAATAGACAAATTAGCTAAATAGTTGGCGCTGCAATGGCGTTTTTCAAATCACTAACAAATAAGTTGTCATAAAAAACAAGTCATTCATTGTATTACTTCAAATCAGGTTGGTTTTCACCTTTATGTTTTGCTGAGCAACTGTTTAGACTATATGGACTTAGTTTCTTTGTTATTGTAGTGAATTGAACAAGAAACAGTAAAGTTTTAGGTCTAATATAAATAAAAAACCTAATTTAGTTTTAATGTGAGTAACATTAGCCGCGGGAAAGAGAGAGAGAGAGTAGATATGACACAGGCTACTAATATTCTGTATTCTCTTCTAAAAATTGTCTATGATTAGAATAAAGAATGGAATGTACTATATATATAATTTTTTCGAAAAAAAAATCCGTAATAGTGTGCAATTCAATATTATTTCCTATATTACTAAAAATACTAAACAATAAAAACTTGACGCTATTATAAAAAGTTATTTTTTAAGCTTAGCGAAATACCTCGAACGAGTTTGCTAGCCTCGCATTCAGACAACCTAAATATTATCTCTGGGAATATAGGTAAAAGTTTCTTTGTTTGATTCATTATCTTTCTTTTATTAATTCAAACACATGTCCAAGCATTTATATCTAAGGAAACAAACTTATGGCTTCACATGCGAGGGTTAAACAGGAGACAGCCCTGAGGCTCACCTGTTGAGTGGAAATATTCAGAAAGGATAATTTTAGCCAAATACCGTGATGAGTAATACAGCTATTACATTTAATACTATGAGCACTAAATAAACGCTAGGCATCATCATTGCGCAAGTTTTGTTATAATAATATAATAGAAACACTATATATACCAATATATCGGTTCGACATCTTCTGTTTAAAAGTAGTCTCACAATAGGCTAAATGGCAGTCAATCCAACTGGGACACTGTTTATCGTTTTAGAAATATCAAAGCCGCCTTGGTTTTGTTTTAGGCTAGCAAGTTATGACATCATATCTTTCAACGCGCCAAATAGCATATTAATGGCTGTTTAAACAGAACTGAATCTACATATAATACTAGCGTTTTTACCTTTTACCTTAAAACCCTAGGCATAAAAAATCAATTAGATGTTATATATATATATGTGTGTGTGTATATTAGGGTGGCGCAAAAATACCGACTCTTTTTTGAGTCTCGAGTGAAATAAATGTTAGTTTTTATGTTTTAAGAACACTCTCCAAGAAGTCAGCTAAAAAATTTTTTAAGAGATTGCTCCAAATTTTTTAAGCTCCAAAAAATAATACGTTTCTGAAAGTTTCAGTTCAAAATTTGAAATTTAAAAGGTCGCTCATAATTATTTTTATAATGCACTAGGCATTCATTACATTACATTTTTTCACAACATAAAAAGAATTATAATATAAGAGAAATAGGATACCCTATGTACATATCTACAATACCATGAAGTTTTAAGCGCAATATTTTACTTGGTTTTTTTTAAACTTATAAAATGCTAAGAGCCAATTTACCAATCATCAAATAAAAGTTACCAGTTAAATAAATTATAACCTGACTAAATACAAAAGTGAAACAATTCAACTGTTTTGTTCATGCAAATTACATCGTCAATTTTCCCGTGTTGTGCTTTATTCTATAGAATAACTTTTAAACTAAAAACTAAAAAATGTTGGGTAAGGCTTGAGATACGCTGAATGCACACAATTAAATTTAAATAAAAGTGTAATTTATGTTGTTATTAATATTCAAGGCGAATAAAATAAAATACTATTTAATTAATTATTTATATACATATTTTATGTAACTGTGATGCAATTATATTGTGTTTATTTTATAATATAAAAAAAATTACGGTATCGTAAACATTTTGACCAAAATAGATGCCTTAAGTTTTTTTTATATCCGTTTGTCTGTGTGTTCTGAGATAGGTTCTAGAATTCTCCGTTATAAATAACGTTTAAATCAAAATAGGTATATATAGATAGGATTATACAACATAATTATTTGTTCGCTGGCCGCATTACTAATTATATTATAAATTAAATCATTTCAATGAAATGCATTTCTTGAAACTCAAATCTGCATTCCTGTACATGCGACAAATCACGTTCACGAAATATTGTCGTATAATTAATTATATTATCTACTAAGTATTATGTAGCAACATTCATTTTCTGATTGGGACGTGACCTGGCAATGCACTAACCTTCATAAAATGCGAGCGGCTAAAATCTTTATATATTACATTAAGTTTAGATCTGCGCTTCAAAGACTCCCGTGTCCGTTTAAGCTTTCATGTTCTTAGTACAGCAGAATAAACTGTGCAAGAGAGTGGCTCACATTAATAGAGCCATGTTTTACAGAATTTGGCAAGTGATGTAGTGAACAAATTGTGAACAAAAGCCATACCGCTTTTGCTAGAACCCGGTAAAAGGGTTAAACCCAAAAAATACTGACTTGATGTCGTGATATGTCGTGTGCGCGTGACAATTATTTCATAACAAGGATTTCCGAAGAAGGTGTGTAGTGGAGAAAATAATGGAGGAAAACGAACCTCGGAGTTCCAAGAGACCGTTTCGAGTGCAACTGGCGTTGGCATTAATTAATATGACGTTCAGGGTGCGTATTTGGGCAGTTTGAAGTGAAAATGTTGAGATTGTGGGGGTTAAATTCCAATAGTCTTCTAAATAATTAAAAACGGTATAATCGAGGCAACAGGTGATCGGAAGGTTTCTTCATGTTTGCTTGTAATCAAACAGGCAGACCAGCCACTGTAGCCCATAGACATTTGCAACTTTAAGAGATTTTATGCTATACCTACTTAGTTGAGACTATTCTCATCTGTTCATGAGTTTTTTGACAAACCTTAGTGCTCTAGCCGGCGGTACCAATTCTTCAGATATGCTTTTCAATGTCAGGTCCCACCAAACGGACAGGAGCAGTTATTTTATAATTTATTCTAAACTTTCATTTGTTAATATCTACTTTTTAGTTTATATTATTTAATTTTTAGATTTTTTAGCCTGAGAATAATTTAGTTAATTAATAGTATTTCGATTTTATTTTAGTTCCTATAAATTATTCCTTTTAATTCAATTCCGTATATTATAACATTAACTAATATGTAAAAAACCCAAATACTAAGCTACCCACTTTTTTTGAAGACTAGTGTAGTTATAATCTTATCTGAGACAGATAAGTACGTCAATATAATAATCTACTATGTTTTTAACCCGACTTGATTAAGATTAAAATTTCAGATTAACTATCTAATCTTAATTATATTGGTTGGCTTATAGTTTTTATACATGGATATAATCTGTACTAATACCTACTATCTCCAGAATAATAACTAACATCCATTAAACATCCCACTACTGAGCTTGGATCTCTTCATTTTAGGGTAGCCCAATGTATGTCCAGTAAGCGTATCTAAAACAGAACGATGTTTAAGGCTTCGGCCTCATTACAAATGGTACGAAGGTTGAAGGTTGGCTAGGAGGCAAGTTAAATGCTTAAAATGCTTCGACACATAGTGGCCACGGCAGCAGACAGGCACACGGCTCGCCTAATGGAAAGCGGTTACCATCGCTTATAGGCATTTGTAAGACCAGAGGTACTACCAATGGGCTGCCGCTCTCTAAAGGGAGATTGGTACCTGGCCACTAATGCCGGAACACAACTCAAGGTTGTTATGGCGGTATGCTCTTGACCAGGTGTTGTAGCCACCCACACGGGCAAATACCCTACCTCCTGGCTGTGTATTGTTTTGTCGCCTCTTACGACAGGCCGCCTGGCCGCGGGAGAAATCGTATTCTTTCTGCGTTCGTGAACAGATATAATGTTATACCTCTTATTGCACTCTCTGTCACTTACCGTCTGTTTACTTTAATTTTATATAAGCCATGGGAGGGATTCCACAATACCTGCCTTTTATATAGTTATTAACAATTCCTCCATTGTATCTTAGCGATTTAAGCAAGTAACCGACGCGTCCATTCGCGTAACTAACTAAGCGAGCTGTGGAGCTGCACGCATTACGCGCAATGCGTTGGTTCACCAGGATAAGTCATCTAAGTGATCAAGTAACCTCTTGCTGCTACGTGCCACTTGCGGTGAGGCCGAAGCCTAAGTAAGGGTTTTACATATCGATTATTTTGATGTGTAATTTGCCTTACGGCGAAGCACAGCTTTAACAGTTGGTAAAATGGCCCTCAAAATATTAACATGCTGTTTGCTGTTATTATTAGTAAAAAACAATACATTTGTATATAAACATAATATATATATATATATATATATATATAAACAATATATATATATATATATATATAAACAATATATATATATATATATATATATATATATATATATAAATCAATTGCTGTTCGTTACTCTCGCTAAAACTCGAGAACAGTCTGTATTGTAGCTTTTGTTCTTGATTTTTTTTACATAATTTTAATTAAATAAATTAAACTCATTTTGGCCCCTATTTCAATATATAAAAATACACAGCAAAAATGTAATTTTGTAAATTACATCAGGGATAAAAAGTATTATATGATACCACTTATATCTATTATAATTAGGTTTATATCTCATAATGCATTTTTTTTTAATTTTGTTGACTACAATGCAAATAGCACAGATTTTGCCAATGTCGTCATAATGCATCATTACAATGATTAGGTAGTGACAGTGACTGAAAGCACTGCCGAAAATCTGAGACACGTCAATCCACGTTAGATAAGGGTCAAACACAAAAAAGTTTTACATGTCTACAGGAGACGACTACAAATGTTGGAATGTTTATATGTTTTGATTTGCAAACATGGATTGCTATATGAAAAGTTGTTTAATTTTTACATGTTTCTATAATTAAAATGTTTATTTTTTTGTTATTGGATTATTTTTAACGTTTAACAAACTGAAGTATTCAGTATCCGAACAGTCTACAGTAAAAGACATAGTGGTTTAAACAAGGGCAATAAAAAATAATTTATTTGTTAAAATACAAAAATCTGTCAAATGTAATATACCAACAACACAATCCTATATAATAAAAAAATGAACTAATAATATGGAATTTATGTTATTTGAACACTTTATCTTACGTTTTTGACCCATAAGTGTGGCGGGAGGCTTGAACTTAACAACAAGTCTTTTATATATGTCAAATGTTGTTCGATTAATCTCCCTTCAAAGTTAAAAAATATATGAATGAATGAAAACACTTTATTGTTTCCTATAAATTAAAAGTAGGATCTTAATAACTAGGTACAATATAGATATAAGAATTATGGTGGCCTGCTTCCCCTATCCCATCCTTGCTATTTCATTATATGCTGTTAGCGCTTCGGCATCACCTCTGGTGTTGCGAGCGCTTATGTGCAACACTAACCACATTCCATTAAGTGGTTCGTCTGTCTGTTTACCGACTTCTGGCAATAAAAAGAAACAAAAGGCGGTCTTTTTGCTGAAAATGAGCTCTTTCAGAAAGAAAAAAATATGTGTGTTTAGTTTACATACATTACAGTACATTTCTATTCTATTATAGATGTATTTATTCTTAGGTATATGGACCCTTATTTGTAATAATTCAATATAAATTACAACTAACATAAAGTTCAAAATTCAATGCATTATTCTATTTAAATTGAAATTTAATAGTAACGGGTAAATAAAAATATGTTTTATTTAGAATTAAATAAGGTTGAATCTCTCTCTTTTTAGTGTCGTTTTTTTTCGTTTCATCGAGTTTAAAATCACAACGATTCTAAAGTTTCACTTAAAAAAATATGTAAATAAAAGATACTTACCCTATGTGGAGCCTGCAATAGTCGATGCACAGCAGCGATTTGATACGACAAAGGTATGGTCGTGTTGAAAGTATGATACAGAGGCCTAGGCGGCTCTCTGACACCGTACTCCATGAAGGGGTCCAAATCATTCAAATACTGAACACGACACACAAAAGTGTCTGAGCCTATATCCCTCATTGTACCCTTCACTCTATTCCCGTCACTCACTTTTAATAATTCAATCATTTTGCACTGTTCTTGATCACAGATAAAATTGTCAATAATTACATCGTTGCACTATGCACATTCTACATCGACCAAAAAATGCACTAAAGATTATCACAAAGGAGCCTGGTTTTCAATTTTACCAATAAGGTAGTAGTTAAAAGAAAGCTGAAACATTATTACACCCGAATTTGGATTGTCCAAATTTTTGGCACTAACTGTAAACATTGCTATTAAGTTTCATTCAAATACGGTAATTATTTTATGAAGGATATAATATTATAGAACATTGTTGTATATACAAAAATATATAATAATAGATACACATAAATAATAACAGATTACAAATATTAATATTCAATTATCACAATTTTTTTATAATTTAGTTTAATTTTAGATAAGTTCTTTTGTATTCTATAAGTTAATATAGTCTTGGATAAATTATTACGATTTAAATCAACTTTATAAATATTATTGATCTGTGATCTTTATAGTGTAAATACAAGTCTGCTCTAGAATATCGTTATCAATAGCCTTATTTGAATCGCAATTTAAAATAAAATTTAAAATTTACACGTCAAAGTCACACTATATTATGTTTAGAAATTATAATAATTTTCACGACACACTGAATTAAATATTGCCGTGCCGTTTCTTCGAATAACGAGTGTGGCAAGAGCACACGTCGTGCGGTGAAGCGCGATGAAGGCGCACGTCTGACCAACGTATCGCGATAAACGTGCAAGATGTTTTATGATAGTGTTTGACCGATATGTCCGGTTCTTGAAAGACGAAAGCGAAAGGATACTATTCGGCAAAAAGTGTTATACAGCCCACGTTTTTGATATCCTTTTGTCAGCTGGTTTCTTAATAAAAAAAGAGCACCTATCTCTATCTAAGAGACCTTTTTCGAGAACAACGTCAGGTCTCGAAATTAAGTTTTATTCAATCACTAGCAGTGCAAGTGAAAGGTCTTCACGCTGTCACGGCGATGTTTTTGTTAGCGTAGCGGCAAGCGCAACTTCGAGGGGGAAGTTAATAGGAGGATTCTGTTGGGCTGGGTAGCATTCGGTAAGCTTCGTCAAGTCTTTTCGCCGATCATCCCGTAATCTCTGAAGACGAAAGTCTTCGGCACTGCGTCCTCCCCGTCCTGATCTACGGGGCCGAGACGTGGACACTGACGGCAGGATTGATCAACTTCCAAGTTGCTAAATTGGCTATGGAGCGAGCTATGTTGGGTGTTTCTCTTATGGATAGAATTAGAAATGAGGGTATCCGTAAGAGAACCAAGGTAACCAACAAAGCTCGCAAAGTTAGCAAGTTGAAGTGGCAGTGGGCCGGTTACGTCTGCCGCAGGACCGACGGAGCAGAGTCCTGGAGTGGAGACCGCGTCTCCGTCTCCACTCCAGGACTCTCTCCTATGCAAGATCGCCGGTAGGCGCAGGATGAGGAAATCGGAGGACAAGGATGAATGGCGCTGACTCGGGGAGGCCTACGTCCAGCAGTGGACTGCAATTGGCTGACGGCTAATGCAACGACGGCACCAAAAAACACAACCGCAGCGGCATATTTTTGGCTGTATTCGTATCTCTTTTCTTTTACCTACTCCCAATTATTTGGGGTCGGCATTCGTCTATCCTACGGAATAATGTCATTTATCAGGATAAAAAGTATCCGAAATTGTACTTTCCGAAACTGCTGGTTCGAATGAGCCGTCTGATATTTTTATCTTTTTTAAATTCGTCGCACAAACTTGATCCAAACAGATTTCTTATATCATAAATTGTCAGGATTAACATCATTAAGAATGTCGCATCACCAATAACGCAATGAGCCCTTGGATACATCTGCTTGACACAATCAGCCGGTTTGCGATATCGTCACACGGTGGAAACACCGCCAGTCAGGACAAAGCGTTTCTCTTTATTTTTTCTGATGCGCACAGCCGAAGAGTGGAATAATCTGGAGTGAGAGAGAATCTTAGATTCTTCAAGTCACGAGTGAATAGGTATCTTCTAGGTAAGCGTGCTCCATCCTAGACCTCGTCGTCACTCAACGGCAGATGAGACAGTGCTTAAACACGAACCTATACAATCGTAAAATGAAGACAGACACAGTTTGACCAGAAGTCGTGGTAGCGTAAGGGCTAACGCTGCGTCCCAAACTCAAAGGCCGCTGGTTCGAATTTTGGCCGGAACGCATGCACCTCTTAGGCAGTTCCACGGCGAAGGGAATCATCGTGATGAAACCTGCACATCGAGATAACCGATGTGTCAAACCCACCAGTGCGCCTTGGATAAGCGTGGCGGCGAATACTGTCCGTTACCCTATAATGGGAGGCCCTAACCCAGCAGTGGGAAGTTTATCGACTGTTATTATTACAGTTTAACTGAGACAGTGTTTAAACGTGAGATGAATTTAAAAAAAGATTTACATATCTCAATGTTTTTTATTACAGAAAAAAAAGTGATGAACGACATACACAAATTTGTGTTGCGATCTACTTATCGCACCTGATGGAAAATAAATACCATCGCCTATAGACATTTGCAATGTCAGATATCAACATGCTGGCGGCATCAAAGCAATTAATGACACGTTTTTAGACAAACCCCATATCGAAATAATATTAGAAAAGCTCAGCTGAGACCTCATTCCAAATCTCTAGTGACGTTACGTCAGAATAAAGAGTACGTATAGGAAAAACATACTATCAACACCGAATGATTGGAAAAAATTGAATTAATGTAGTTTTTATGAATCAATGAATGATATTTTCCGTCCTTTGGGAATAGTGTTGTTTTTTCTAAAAGGTATACCATTTCCTTTTCTATGCTCCTGATGACGTGTGCGCAGAATTTTATGATGATAGATTTAATAATTTAGGTGCGAAAGCGTAACGAATAAATAAACAACCTCATATTCACATTTCTAATATCAAGTTAGGATATAAAGATACCTAAGGACTCAGTGTCGAACAACTAGCACTAAGGTGCTTGATTTTATTATTAAATTTTACCGTTAGGTTACGGTCTGCCATACCTCCTTATAAAATCGTCGATAGCTATAATAAAAGTAGAAAGGTTTATATTCAAATTGTCGCTAAGAAGCAAATTTTAAGTAATCAAACTTACGGTTCATACTATTTAAATAAAGATTACTTTTATAAGAAAAATATATATTTGAATATTAATTTGAATACTGTTCACGAGTTACCAATTCTTTCTTTTCTTTCACCATATCACAATTAATTGGGGTCGGCACAATGTGTCTTTTCCTTCTGCACTCCTCTATTCTGACATAAACCTTCTGTCACACCACAAATCATCATATAGTTACGAGTTACGGGACTCGAATTAAAATGCCGTTAGAATTAGTATTGAGTTTATTAAAACTATACAAACACGTATAATATGGGTACAAATATAACCGAACACAACAAGCCCAAACGTAATGCAGAAGGTCGTAATTCAATAAAACGCGCAAAGTCCGTTACTTATTAGAGTCCCGATCGTAGTACACACGTCTTGCTTCGCTCGTGGTTCTCGCTCGACTATCTCCCCCTTTATCAGGTCATCGCTTTATACTGCACAAAATCAATGCCCCCATATCTAAGTCAGCTTAATCCACCACACCTGGTTAATGACTCGGCCAGAAACTGCCATAAAAAAGTACAATAACAACAGGCTGTTTTCTAATCACAAATTTAAAACACAAAGTAAACAAAAGAAGACGGCCATAAAAGAGTTACAATTAGTTTAAATGCCGGCAGGTAATAAATGTGCTTTGTTTCAGATATGCAGGTGGATTTTGTTTTTGTCGGGACCTGAGTCATAATAATATCATCTTTCACACAATCCATCCATCTTTTTTTGGTCTGCCTTTTCATTTGTACCCATCCATCTTGTAGTTTAACATTCTTTTTGTCACGTGACTTTCACTACCACTGTCACAACGTTCACATGTTACCAATGTTGCAGATTAAATATAAACAGGGAATTATTCTATTTCTATCTCGATTAATTTGTACTTGCTGGAGTGGATATTAATTTCAACAAGCAACTAATTATTATGGAAGGGGTAGACTAGAAATGATAACATCTGTACTATAAAGCGCTGCATCGATATCATCATTATTTTAGCCAAAGGCACGTCATTAGTATCGGTTTCTCATAATTTAACGTATATGTGTAACAAATGTGGAACGTTCTTGGTTTAGTTTCGATACTCTAGAAGTCTAGAGACTGAGTTAGATTTAAAAAAAAAAGAAATTGTTAATGCTCTTGATTTTTTTGAGAAGAAAACTATTTAGTATGAAAAATATACTGGGTAGAGTCCGCGCCACAAAAGAAGTCCTACTTACAGGCGCGGCGCTGCAATTGCCGTATTTAATTCTGGCAAAGTAATTATTTACTAATCCGTAAATCGATGTAGGTAAGTACTGAATAATAAAAACAAAATATTCCACAATTAAAGCTGTTAATGTATTCTCCGACTACTTTACGAAGAAAACTCTATCAAATCGCGGAGCTGCCACTTTTAGATCCTTTATTTTCCGTGGGACTTTTTTCGTGGCGCGGACTCTAATTTCTATTTTATTTGGAACTTTTAATTATTATTTCGAAGTCGATTAATATACTATCCCGTCGAAATTTATATGTATTTTTTATGTCATAATAACCTATATTTTCTATACAAGTTCTCCATACAAACCCCTCAAGATTAAAGTTAATCCTTATTCTTTACAAGATAAATCAATTTTAATCTGGTAGACATAACTGCATCGCCTGCACCTCTCAAGTTTTGACTAATTTAGTAAAAGTAACTATTTTTTTATTATTGAAATAAATTTCCAACCATAAAAAAAAATTCAATAATAAAAAATATAATTTTTAGTGTGTTTTTGTAGGAGAGCAATATGATATGTGGCGACCTCTATAAATGTAGCATTTGGGGGCTTATTCAGAGTTACGTCCTTTAGTGGACGACAGGAATTGCTTCCTCATCTGTGGCAGTCTTCATATCCGTGATATAGCAGGCAAACTGCAAGAAAGTCGCTTATGCTGGTACGGCTATATTTTACGGAGACCGGCTAATTATGTGAGGAACAAATGTCTAGCTATGCCGCCTTGGACAAGTTCCGAGTCGAACGGGAAGGCCCAAGAAATGGTTGCTTAACGTTGTGAAGGATGACATGCATACCAATGGTCTCAAAACTGGGGATGCTGAAGACCGCACGAAGTGAAGAAGAAAAAGCAGGAAAGCGGAGTCTGGAGCGAACGTTCCGAACGCAACCGGGATTTAACCCTCGGATGATGATGAGGCATTTCTAGTAGAATTTCATGGTCCAAAGTCATGCTTTCGCAATGTTATGGAAATATAATACGTAGAGGTCGGTTTACAAAACTTCTTAGAAAATTAGCTAACATTCTATTTTCGAATTCAAAAGACGTGCTCCAGAACATGTGAGCAATTTAATTTTGGAACAGATTGATGAATGCAATTTAGCGTTCTATATTTAAATCTGGATGCAATAGGTTGTTGAGGTCACTGATATTCTTTTTAGTATGTATTTGTATTGTTTTGTTGCCAGCATTGGATTATTTAATTTTATTACTTTATCTGTATAGCGAAAAATGGGTCTTAAAATACTTGATAAAAATTCAAGCAAGTAAACACTAGAGCTGTGGTTATATTGATAAGGAGATGACGAAGTGATAGCTAACATAAGTCAAGGAAACCTCCTTTTTTAAATTTAAGATAGGTTTGTGGCTAACCTATCTTAGCTAGTCGTGTTACGAGCTATTTATAGTATATTCAAATTCAAATTTAAAAGTTTTTATTCAATATAAGTTCCAGTGAAGAACACTTTTCCAAGGTCAAGTTAAAATTTAATTTTACTTCCTAGTCTATGTACACCGCTTCGCATCGTGTTATTGCTATTAAGGTGAAGAAGCGGCAAGCAACTCCCCAGTAACACGTCTAGCTAAAAATCGATTAACACAAACTTTTCTTTTTTTTCAATTTTATACAGTATACTTATGTAATTTATTTTTAAAGTATAAGTAATCATACTAATGTATACCACCATCGGCATTCCTAATCAGCAATATCCCTGCCACAGGTTGTCTGGAAGAGATCGCTTTTTAGCGATAAAACCGCCCTTTGTACACAATTAAAATAGTACTAGTTCGTAAGTTTTCTGTAACGGTGTACAATAAAGTGTTATCTAACTATCTAAAACAAACTTATTTCATGCTTACTAAATTGGCTTGAAGTGTTCACTAATCCGTCTAATATCAGCAACATTAGACGGATCAATCAAATTGAATCAATTTGGTTTGCCCACCTTCGCTGCTATTGCAGTTATTTGGTAGCATAGTTGTTCTTGTTATGTTTCCGTTTGAAGTTAATAATTGATTTTGTTATGTACCCTCTTATTTCTAAACGATACAATCGGCCATTTCCTTAATTGAATAATAATGTTATATTTTTATTTATTCTGTGATTAGCACCTGTTTTGTATAGAGTAGTTGTTTATAATTTACCATAATTTTAGATAACAATATTTATCCTTTATATGATGTGTTAATTATGTAGATTATAATTCAAAATCTCTCAATTGTGTATAGACGGTATTCATTACATTTTATTTTCATGTTGGCAGACGCGATAGATTTATACTGTGTTTAGTTTATTTTATTACATGTAAAACTTTAAGTATAATATTTTATATAATATCTTATATAAAATATTATCTAAAATTTCCAAACAATAATGTATTCAATTCTTTTCATTTATAACCCTTTAATTAAAATAGTTTATCAATGACTTCAATCCGCTATCGGTTGTGCCAATTTGCTAAGCATCTTAGACTGTAAAATTGTTGGCGAGGTATTCTAAAAATGCTTGTCGAGTTTAAATAGTCGGTGTATGTAATATGTTAAAACCGTAAGATTCTCTGATTATAAAGTATTGTGACCAGTTGCTGTTATTTTACTATCATAAACCCTTCTGAGTAGTTGCAAGTATTACACTACTGGTGGAGGGGAAACTCACAGACTTAAATAAACCGCTGTATGCTATCGCTTCACTAACGTAGTCGTGCCCCTATTGATAAAACAAATTTGTTGTAAATTCGAACTGATTTCCTGTTATCTTATACAATCGATTAAAATTGGGTTAAAAAATTGGCAAGTAATCAAAATGTAAGATTGGTTTGCTTTTCCCCTTCGTTACTGATAAGGTGGTGATAACCGCAATTCATTGGAAAGTTTTTCTATTTTTAATAGCAGTTGCAATATTTTACATTATATTATTAATAATCGAATACAATAAAAGGAAACTAACTTATTTGTATGTATTCTACCCATAGTCCCTCAAGACTATAAGTAGAATACTGAGCCTAGATCACTGTCTTCTATGGGTAAGGTGCCTAGAAGGCTGGCTACGTTTCCTAGCTCTTTAGAGTCAATAAGAACGATGATTAAACATAGGTCCAATTTGGACCGAAATAAAACTGATAATAATATTTTTTAGACTAAATAGTGAAACTTAAGAAGCTTAATTTGAATTATAATATATTGACCGATGTAGGCTAAAGTAATTAAATTTATATTAATAAAAGTTACAAATGAATTATCTGTGACTATATTGTCTGAAATTTCACTTCTACTGCGTGTGAACTGCACACACACACACACAATTTTTTAATAATAAACGGCAGACAAACTCACACAATGTATATCTCCAAGTTACGCTTGTGTTATGGGTAATATACAACGGAAGTTTATTTACGAAATTTACCATGCCAGGAATTGAACCCGAAGTCTGTACGTTGGAGTGAGGTCAGCCGGCAAAGGCTTAGCCCGCTCAATCACAGGGGCCATCGCCGCCAATTGCTTACATTTTAATAATAAGTATATAACTAAAATAAATATAATATTATGACTATATATATAATGTAACTAGTTAATATAATAAACATATATATTTGTAATGATAAAATATGAATTAATAAATTTAAAATCATCTGTTGTCTCGTCTGTCGATTACTATATACATATAAGACCTTTTATGACTTCAAATGCATTTCAGTAATAGAAGAAAACAGCTGTTGTTACATAAATTAAAATTCCATTCATATACCTTAATTAGCATAACAGAAAAAAATGTCTATTATGTTTATTCTAGACCGTATATAACGGTACATTGATGATACGGACGACATTCGTGAATGAAATTAACATAAATTAATATAATGGCAGCACTTAGATTAAGGAACGAACCAATTAATTCCCCGCTCCTTTCGGTTGTAGCGTGATATTATTATATGTTAATCTCAGTGAACGTTAAGTTCAGTAAACATAATAAAGCCAAAAATAGACGTGTTCACTTCTGTCTTTCAATTTGTATAGAAATGAGACATAAAAGCTAAAAAAGTAATCTTAATTGTTAAAAAAAGCGTGCGTCCCGGGACGCCCGACAGAAGTGATAACTTAAACAAATCTAAGTTGAACTATTTAATTTTGAAATTGTTTAACTTGAGAAAAGCTTAGGTTATTACTTAAATTTTATGTATATAGCGCGTGGATTAGACTGCGAGAAGAGAAGCCTGCCTACTGCTACCGTATGCGTGAGAGAAAGGGAAGCCAGACAGACTAACAGAATTAGTATGTTTATTTTATAAAGTTGACAATGCCTCATATCTATCAAAATTGAAAGACAGGAATGAACCGTCATTTTCGGAATAATGTATAGTAATATGTGGCCTTTTTAATTTTTTTTTATTGCAGAGTTCAGCAGACAGACAGACAGTCCACGTGATGAAAAGCGGGTTAACATCACCTATTGACAAATGTCAATTTGTAACACCAAAGGCGTTACAAATGCGCTGCTGCTCTCGTAAGGGAGACTGGAACCTGGCCGGAACACAACTCAAGCTTGTTACGATGCTTTACTCTAGACCAGGGGTGGTAGCCATCCAGTCGGGCAAATACTCTACCTCTACCACCTGGCTGTGGGTTGTTTTGTTGCTTCTTACGACAGGTCGCCCGACCGCAGGAAATTATTTTCTTTCCCCGTTCCTGCACGAACTTAATTGTGGGTACAGAATATAAGTGCCCTATCGGAATAATCTTCGACAATTAAGTTAAGATTAAATGAATAAATTAAATTATACTTTTATCAATAAAAATTTAGACAATGTATAAAAGTGGCTTATATGTACATACATATATTCCCCGGAACTCGGCAATAAGTCTAATAGTAATGCTAGGGAAATAGGAGCGTTAACGTATATATAAATAAATATAAAATCTAGCTCAAGTGTTTAGTGTCCCATGACTTTGTTCGGGAAATTGCGTCTCGAGGTCAACGCACCATGCGCACGCGCCGCTCGCTCTGTTTCTACGATTCATCACGCCTCTTGATTTGGGTTTGGGACACGGATAAAGAAAAAAATATAAGCCGGGTATAATAGCTGTTCGATATTTAAAATGGTTGTTATGAAGTTTTAACGGCTGGCTTCGATAAAAATTGTTGTTTTGGCGGAATTTATTACGTGGAACTCGTTCTATAAGATAGTGATAGGCGTCCGAGTACATATGCAGACTAAGGCTCGTCACCTTTTCGCCCGTGTATCTACAGGCGATAAAGGTCGTCGTATGTCTATCAGCCGTTTTAAATTTAAGATCTTCAAATGTGTGGGAGTGGGATCTAAGTCCCACAGACAGGCCACAGAGTTGCAGTTCAGAAAGCAGTACTTATTGTCAGAAAAATAATGCAATAGGTTGCACCAAATGCAATACTTATTTTTAGTAACACGATGATAGAAGGAATAAAAAAACAAATGGTTATTTTCGAAAAGTCAATAAAATATTTAAATATACTTTTCTAGATACATAATTAATTTGAAAACGCAAGTTATAACAAAATTTATTAGTTAATCACTACTACAAATAATTTTTTAAAATGATTTTAGTACATTATCGTTATTCTTTCGGAGCCTTAATAAGGTCCTACGCAAATCGGTGGACGGGACGACAAGACAATTTGTTATTTAACAAGTAATCTATCCAATCGAATTAAGGTACATTTTTTATTGACTCGTGACCAGCCTTCGAACACTGACATATGGATGTACCTTATTTTTGTGTAATCACGAGTTTCTCACATCAGGTATCTCGTTGTTTCTTAATGTTTTCCTTGCTATTTTAATTGTGACAATATGTAAATTAGGCTAAAAATCTGACTAAAGAATGCCGTCAGTCGGCAATTTCTGATTCAATGCTGTAGCTGCAACATTCCCATACGACACGGATGCCATGGCTACTGATCACAACTTTCGAAGATAGCTTTATGAAGTAATAAATGAAGAACGTGATGGTACGTATGACCTTCATAGCAGCCTTGGAGAGTTAAATCTGCTGAGTTAATGTCCATCATTACCGTGGAAAGTGACCCGCGTCGGTAACAGTTACTTTATGAAAGTTACGACGCGTTTATTGAGAGATACTTTTTCAAGTGACGAGTGAAGTGGTACTGCTCTAATTTAGAATCGATTTTTCATTTATATATTCGAGGATCTTATATTTTAAAATAATAGAACCCCTCTCTCCTTCTCCGGCCTGTGCTAAATTTATTAGGATTGGCATACATATATTTTAATTTATAAAGCTATCAAAATGCCGAGCCGACTGTTAAGGTGATCAAACTTTTGGTGCTCAGCTGATCAATATCACATTTATTCTTTTTTTTTACTGCAGGAGTTCAGCAGACAGGCAGACGGCCCACTTGATGGAAAGCGGTTACCATCGCCTATGGACATTTGCAACACCAAAGGTGCTACAAATGCGCTTCTGCTCTCTTAAGAGAGACCGGAACTTGGTCACTAATGCCGGAACACAACTCAAGTTTGTTATGGCGACATACTTTAGACCAGGGGCGGTAGACATCCAGTCGGGCAAATGCCCTACCACCTGGCTGTGGGTTGTTTTGTCGCCTCTTACGACAGGCTGCTCGGCCACAGGAAATTGTATTCTTTCTCCGCTCCTGCACGGATAAAATATAATAAAGTAACGCACACAACCTGCTGGCTAACTATTCATAAAAAAAATTGTGTCCTGGACTAACTTCTTAAGACAATTAAGTAAATAAAGAACTAATAATAATATTATAATATTTTTTTAAATAATCGGTAGACAAACACATGTTGTATATCCTCAAATTAAGAAAGTTACGCTTGTGTTATGGGTAATATACAACGGACTACTCTGAGGCCGGTCCCAGACACCCAGACTAAAATTCGTTTTTGAAACTTACCATACCAGGAATGGAACTCGGAGACTGCGTTGCAGTGAGGTAAGCCGGCAAAGGCTTAGCCCGCTCAATCACAGAGGCCGTCATAATGTTTTTATGTCTGTAGATAATTATATTGTCGGTGTGTCGCATTGACATAGTCCTTTTCATTTCTAATCTTTCCTTTTCTATGCAAGGAAATAACAACGATGTGTGAAACCCACCAACACACTTTGGAGAAGTATTTAAGGAATACACCAAACAATTATTTTTAAAACAGAGAGCAGCGAGAGGTTTACGTGCCGATATTAGTATTTATAGGTTTAATGAGGCTAATTTTTATTGCTTTACAAAATTATAAATTTATGTTGCAATAATAACAATTTTTGAAGTGAAACTTCTTTAAGAGTCGTAGTGATTTCAAACTCGATGAAACGAAAAAGCGACATTAAAAAGATATAAACACATAAACCTATAGGGCTAAGCCTACGAGAGGATGAGATACGAGTTTTATATTATGCAGCACAGATTAGAGATGATTAATGAATAAGACCTATAATTGAACATAGGTCCAATTTGGACCGAAATAAAACTGATAATAATATTTTTTAGACGAAAAAAGCGAAAATTTTTAAGTGCCACTTAAGAAGTTTATTATGAATTATAATATGTTGACGGATGTAGGCTATAGGAATAAAAGTTAGAGAAGAATTACCTGTGAGTATATTGTCTGAAGTTTCAGTTCTACTGCGTGTGAACTTCACACACACACAATTTTTTGTTACAATTCCTATTAAAATATTATTAAGAACAGTATTTTCTTCTTAGAAACTTTATTTATTTTCTCACACAATAACTTACAAATAATGTAAGACCTGTTGTTTGAGACTGGTGCCTATGTATATCTATGCAGATCTGTGTTACAAGTCACCAGTGCTCTACTCCATGGCTAAAACCTAACTACTTACTTATTATAAGTTAATGTGAGTGCGTGTGTGATTTTTGAAGTGAATTGAAACTCGATGAAACGAAACAGCGACACTAAAATGAGATAAACACATAAATCTATAGGACTAAGCCTGCCAGAGAAAGAGATAGAATACATTATATTTAATAATTTGAACATTATGCTCGTACAGATAGATTTGTAAATGTTTTGAAGTTTTTCGTTAATATTTCAATTTCGTGTTTCAATGCTTAAATATATTATAATGATATAATATATGAAATGTGACGTCACGAAATTTAGAATCCCTCCCAACCCTTGTCACCACTTTGTTTCTCTTCTACTGCGTGTGAACTGCACAGACACATTTTTTAAAATTAAAACACTAAATCATACACTAGTTTATGTAAGAAATTTTATGTACAATAGTTTAATATTTAGGGTCGTGAAGGCATGGTACGACTAAAGAGCATTGTAATTTTTCATCAAGGTGATGACTATTTTTTTCGTCTCAAGTAGTTTTAGCATTTAAAATCAAGAAAGTGCTAATAATACGAGTCTCATCAAAGTCCTTAAACAGTTGTTCAATTAACTTTCAGAAACTTTAAAGCTGAGATGAGTTCTTAGTGCACACTTAAGATTACGAGCGAGCCATTACCGCGAGGTCAAGGCCATAAATAATATTAACCTTTCTCTTTTATTATTTTTATATAAAAGCCACGGTGTACACGGTGTAATGCGAGATCTGATCTCCTTTAAGCATTGTATATATGGAACTACAAATAGCAACGCAAGATGAGTTTTGTCTTCCGACTTTTTACTGTCATGAGCAATTTATTGCCAACTACAGCTTACCCCGCGGCTGCGCCACTGTTCAAACTCTAGTAAGTAGCTCTATTTTACTTACATAAAAACTTAATTTTATATCATGGGCAAAGCCGCGCGTAAAATCTAGTATATATGTATATATAAACCTTCCTAGAAAAATTATGTAACTGATGGTGAACACTGCTTAAAAAGCCGTTAGGAGAAGTTAGCGAACATACAGACAGACAGACAGGCTTAAAGTTTGTTTTATACTGTCTAAAGAAGATTGTAGGCTTGGAGCTCGCACAGTTGGTTAGCTTCTTCTCTATCGTTCTAGCGATATTTTTCCACATGACAATGACGGGCTGTCATCTTAAATATGCTTTCTTCGCGCTTCGATCCCGTTCCATCAGTTCTATCCGATTTAGAGACCCGATACAAAGGTTAAAGAAGGTATCGGCTCTCTTTCTTTGATTATATCGTCCTGATTTCGCGAAAGGGTCCGAATGTTAAAGTAATAAGATAACCGTTTTCGTCCTATTGAAATTAGAGATGTGAGCATTGTGAGCATTCCCTACACACTCGGCCATCATACGACGAACTCCCAGCACGCTGGCTACCGACGACCCGTGACCTTATCCGCCGGGATCAGGGCGATGTTTCAGAGGTCGCGAAACTTCTTCATGCCGCAGAAAAACCACGAGACGCCACAGATAGCCACTTAAAGCCCGAGATAGCTGTCGGTCGCCGCAGACTGACCAACCATGCCACAGACGGAGCCAACGCGAAGCCCACGGTGGCCATTGGACGCAGCATATTGGCCGACGCGAGCCGCCGATACCCTTATTGACAGGCGGCTGCTTCTCCTCCTCCTCCTCGTTACCAGGGAGCACTTGCCCAATGCGGTCACACCGGGGTACTGTATAATCATTTTTATTATCCTGGATGGTCTTTGGAGCCCGGTGCCCGTTTTCCTACTTTTTCTTCTCCACTTCGGGCGAACTTCGGTATTTCGTACTCTTAAACCACTGGCACGCATATCGTCGCTCGCGACGTTGTGCTGAATATATATAGATATATATAAATAACACATATACTGAAAGATCATGACTGTATTCGATGACATTGAAAGATTGAAGTTTATATAAATCACTTTGATCGATTCAAACAAATTGAAAGACAGAAATGAACTGTCTGATATCGGCTTAAGCAGTTAAAGACCTATATTTACATGTCATATAATTTGGATAAAGCAATCGAAGTGATCGATGTAAACATAAAATTGAGTCGTTCAATGTCATCGAATGTCATCGCTTCCTTTCAGTTCTACGTCTATTCAAATAAATTGATTCAATTTGGTATATCCGTTTAATATAAGCGGCATTGGATAAATAAACTTCCTCAATACATGTGTAGTAGTGGTATGAAAAGGTTCGCCAATTTTCAAATTGATTCATTTAATGTTCCGCGAGCACATGTTACCTTTTTAAAGTAAGTCGCAGAACAGACTGTTCCACAGAAAATTGTGTCTAACTGTTTGACAATAAAGTTTAAAATTACTTATATGAAAGTTGTTTGATTTTCTATTTTATCTTAAGAAGATTGTTTAGAGATGTAAAACTTTTTTATCGGTTTTAATATTTATGATAAGCGTAGTGATTATATCCTCTTTGTTTCTGATGATTAAAATTATAGTTAACCTCAGTGTCTGTCATTGTCAATATTGCATTTTTCTTTTTTCATGTTTACTATATTTTATAAACGTAACATTTATTAAAAAGTTGGCAGTACCGTTTCTTGTACACGTGCAAGCAAAAATCGACTTTAAAGTTACGAACTTTTTCATACCGCAGCTGTACATATTATGTATACTGAAGTTCTTTGGCCATATAGCCCGAAAGAACCTAGACAATATATGTCATTGGGAAAGTTGAAGGCAGAGGTATTGCGGTAGATCTCCAAATAGGTGGTGACTACACTGATGACCTAGACATATCGATAAATTCGGCCCTCCACCGTACTCAAAACAGATCTCGGTGGAAGAGAACAATTATTCACTGCCATGAAAGCCACGTGCCTCAGCAATGAAGAAGCGTAGACGAGATATACATATAATTTAAAGAAATAGTACCTACCAGTTTTGAAGCTGGAAATACAGGATACGGCAAGTTAATCAATTCATCGAACAATACTAAAGTGCATAACAGTATAAATTTAGATAGCGAACATGAATGATATCGCTATTTGACGGTTGGGTAAGTGCTATGGAACTTTCACGAATATTCCATTTAGTGATACAACAAAATATATTACGTTTAATATATTTAATCTATTAGGTTCGTATCGCTCAGGTGGTTTGTGGAATATTTTCTTAGATGTTAAATAAAGTGATGTAATTTATTATTTAGGATTTTGAATGCCTTCATAATTTTGACTGTTGAGATGGATGTTTGGTTTTACAAGAATGCATAAGGTAAGAAAATGGGACCTTTGAAAGTTGCACCTGTGACTGGAAAATTGAGAGGAATAAAACTAAGGTGACAGGGGTATGTAATGAGGCGGGATGAAAATCACGTAATAGAAAGAAGTCAACGAGGATTGACAGGTACAAATGTAAAGGCGGATCAGAAATGTCAAATTATCATGTCATCCTTCAGGATGACATGATAATTTGGCGTATGTCTGAATAGAGGAGTGTGGAAGGAAAAGTATATTCATTATAAACTATTGGACATATTGTGCCGCCCCAAATTGTTAAACAGTGAAAGAAAAGAAATGTAATTACTTAAAAGATTTCCAGTTAAATACTTTTTAGGACTCCAAAGCCAAATAGAAAATATAGTGGAGTTGGTTGCCGGTAAGGGACCCTTCACCGTGAGTGAATAAATACGTGCTTGACCGCTATTTAAATAAATATATTTACAATATAATCTAGCTAAACTATAAATGGAATTTTATGGTATGGGTGTTATTACTTTGAAAATAGCTATTATATCTCTCGGTGCAAAAATAGCAGCATAGCACTACATCGATAGCTTGCAGTAGGAAGTCAATATTGATTATGAGTATACGAGTAGCTGGTTGGACTAATGAATCCGCCTGAAGTTTTATAACAAACCTAATCATTAATATAAGTTGCTGCTGTGCCTCTAATTAGGGTTTTAAGCTTTGAGTGCTTAAGAGATATTTGAATACCACAATGTAGTTTAAGACAACGACGGTAAGCAACGTTCACGCCATTTTGTTGTTCGAATAGCCGTTTTGACAGATCCTATTATTTTGGAAACCGGCGTATAGCTGCCATTATCCGATATTCTATTCTAATTTCAAACTGCTTTAGTTACGTAATGCGCGTGGGCATCGGTTAGCCGAAAGTGGGCTAAATGTTATGCAATGCACAAAAATGTGGACACGATTGTGCGGCACGACGTTGATCCTTTGTCGGGACCTATTTGAAGTCTGAAGATATTCGCTGGATAATCTAGCTAACTTACATATTATTTTGTATGTACATGTGTATATTTGTATTGTACCACACCACACCACAGTACACCACAGTCGGTATTAAAGATCTATTATTTCCTGCCAAGGTTTGACTGTAGAGATCGCTTTTAGTAATAAGGCCGCAATAAAGATTTACAATACATTAAAGAGTTATTTATTTTATACAATATATAGGTTAATTAGCTGACCCGGCGAATGTTGTTCTGCCATAAAAAAAACAGCATAGGAGGGTGAAAAATACTTTGCGAGCTATTCTCATACCTACTAAAAATACAAAAAAATAATCATTAAAATCGGTTAAGCCGTTTCAGAGAAGTGCGACCACAAACACCGTGACACGAGATATTTATATAGTAGAAGAGATTTATGCGTGTTTCTTTCTGTCTATTTCCGATGACTGGTTTTCAACCAACTACATCAAACTGTGTCCTAATGGCTGCCCTACAGCCTCACTACAGAGTCAACTAAGTCATAAATTTATAGAACAGCATAGCATACGAAGTAGCAATGTGAAATAGAATACAAGTCGTAGTTCCGTCGAGGTAGAGCCGTCCGGAAATCATTATTTTGATTACCGCTTTTAAGGCCGGCCGGACCCGTATGTGATACCCTATAATACATTGTCACAGAATATCATATCTCATAGAATATGCGTCACATAATAATGTTGGGCTAATCATGTTTCTTACCAGGGCTTATGCCGGGCGCCGATAGACACTTCCCGCGGCCCTGGCAATAAGCGAGTGAAAGGATCGCGGGGAGTTTTAGCGGGAACACCGGCAACAGGATGGCAAGTCTCCACATGCCCAAACCGTGAGATGTCCGTAAGTGGATTCCTCCTTGTCAAAAAAATAGGCTAATCATGTTTCGCACCTAAAATTCAAATTCGATTTATTGCAGCGAAAATAGGTAGTTACATCTGTAAAGATGTTATAAAAAACATATACAGTTCACTATAATCGGCCTGTCGGCATGCATAGATAAAATTTCATAATCATAGAAGTGGCAGTTCATTCGATTGTCACATCCTAACATTATATATATTAGCAAGTAGCGGTCCGCCCCGGCTTCGCACGGGTATCTAAAAATAACTTTTTTGTTTAGTTTAATTACCTACTAAGCGAATTCAAAATATTTCCTCTCTCGTACCCCAGTGACCACGCAACTTTTTTCTAATACTTACATTTTTAAACTCGTGATATCTTTCGAATGGAATATCCAAATTGAATAATTCAAAAAGTTATATAAAGGTATTGAAGCAGTCTTGAATATGAAGTAATTTATTTTGATAAGGATGAATACAAAGATACAAATAAAGAACCTTTTCTAGCAGCGCAAGCGAAGGATACTGTCCTGGAGGTGTCGCTTGACATAGCGAACGCCTGTAACAGCCTCCCTAACGAGACGATCAGGGAGGGGTTATGTGCACACGGAGTTCTCCCGTACCTCACGGGCTGTTGGGCGCGTACCTCCAGGACAGGTACATCCTCTGGGAGGGCGATGAGTCCGAAAATCACGCGATAGGTCGGCAACGCGTCGTGTGCGGCGTCCCACAGGGGTCGGTCCTCGGGCTGATTCTTTGGTACGTCGGTTATAACTGGATCCTTCGGGTTCCAGTCATGCCCGGAATAGGGATAATCTGCTTTGCGGATGACACCCTACTCACGGCACGCGCTGCGTCATACACGGAATCCGTGGACCTCGTCAACGCCGGGTTGGCGATCGTGGACTAGAGAATAGGTAGGGCGGGCTTGAGGGTTTCCCCCGCGAAAACGGAGGCCCTCATGTTCCATAGGCGGTTTCCGAATCCCCCTGCAGACTTGACAGTTACAGTTCAAGGGGTGGATATTCGCGTAGGACCCCAGATGAAATATCTGCGGCTCATTCTCGACGGGAATGCCTGTTTAAATCGCATTTTGTGTAGCTAGTTACCAAACTCGTGAGGTCCACAGGCGCCCTCTCTCGGTTTCTTCCCAACGTCGAGAGACCGGGTGGGGGGCAACTAGGAAACTCTACTCGGGCATCCTTAGGAGTATGGCCCTGTACGGTGCAACCGTATGGTCCGTTGCACTATACCGCCACAATAGGACTTTGTTGTGCCGCCCACAATGGGTCGTGGCGTGGAGGACCATCCGAGGATACCATACAGTGTCGTGGACGGCGTCGACACTCTTAGCAGGCGATCGGCCCTGGCCTTTCCAGGCGAAGGTACTTGCCAAAGTACGACGCTCCCGACAGGATACCCTCACCCGAAGTCTGGTCTATTGCCAGGCCGAGCTTCAGGCGACCAGGACGCGGGAAACCGCGACCATGATCCAAACTTGGTCGAGAGAGTTGGAAATTCTTGTGGCAGGTATTGAGATTGTGGAGGCGGTGTGCCCGCATTTGTTGCGATGGCTCACGCGGAAACGCGGGACCCTGACCTTCAGGCAGATAGCAAATGGCAGATACTTACCGGGCATGGGTGCTTCGATAAGTATCTGAATCATATCGCGGGCTGCTTGCCCTCCCCTCAATGTCTCCAGTGTGGCGCACTTGACACTGCGTTCCATACGCTGGTCGAGTGCGCAGCATGGGCACCACAGAGATTTGAATTCGAGACCGTCGTAGGTCCGATCGATTTGCTGGGCAGTTTGGTGCAAGCCATGCTGCATAGCGGTGATGATTGAGTGGGTGCGGCCAATTTCTGCGAGACAGTAATGTCTCATAAGGAGGCCGCGGAAGGAGAAAGGGAGAGAGGTGCCGAGGTGTCTCGCGGGTACCGACGTCAGTCGGAGTCCTGGAGACGCAGATATGCGCAAGATCTCCTTCCATAATACCGCTGCAGGGGCCCTCCAGCATCTAGGGAGCGGAAGAGTCATCCCCTGTTGACGAAGTGAGTCTGTTCTGCTTCCCGGGGCACTCTCAAGCACGTTCTAAGTCTCACGCTCTTCCTGGCATAAGCGCGGGGCACATGGGAGGAGGGTGGTTTTAGTGGAGTATTGCCTATGGGTTACCTCTCCACATAGAAGGAGGTAGCTGCGCTGTCATCAGTGACTTCACATCTCATCGCTTTGGTCCAATCCCTAGCAAACGACCCGGTAGTGCACGAAATGTATTTCACCCGCCTCAAAAAAAAAAAACTTGCCAACAGTGAAAGAATTTTTCAAATTCTATTCAATGCAAACAAACAAACAATCAGTTTTGAATTAGTTTACTGATTATTAAAAACGAAAATGGTTTTTTTTTTGCTTATATATTGTGATGGTTACAAATCGGTTGTGACACTCGCTGATCGCTGCCATGGCACGCTCGCTTGGCTTGTGGGCTTTAGTCGAAAGTCACGATCAGTGACTAAAACGGTGAATTAGATTAAACTTTAAAACAAAGAACAGACTGGTCCCCATCTTCGCAATATAACGAAACGAACGAACGAAAAAATTATATCCCAAGAACTACATGTCTCCTAGACATGAGAGTTGCATAAGGGAGAAGTACCCCTACGCCCCTCTCCACCGCCCCACCGCTTAAAATTCAGTGACCACTAGGTTAAAGTTTAACCCATAATACTTTCTCATCATCTCATCTCCCTTTTTCCACCTGCTGGCAACGCGTTGATACCACCCCTGGTGTTGCAAACGTACATAGGCGACAGTAACCAATTTCTATGAAGTGGGTCATCTACGTGTTTGCCCGTTGCAGATAATAAAAAAAACATTTTGAACTATTTACATGATTTGATTTTGCCGTATTTTGATTATTATTGTAAGTGTCTTTTTAGTGCTTATTTGACTGTCTTGGTTCTACTCCATTCCAGAGTCATTAGTTTTATACCGTATACAGTAATACATATAAGACAGCTCTTTATTACTTCAGGAATTTATTATATAAAAATAATGTGTTTCTCTGAAAAGGCAAAGTTTTATTCATTTTAGTGTACACATTTTAAATACTTAAACGTATGCTAAATACGGAACTTATATGCACTAAGCTTATCTGAACAGGCAAAGAAACGACATTCAAAGTCAATTTACATAAATTCCTATTTTAAATAATATTATTAACTGTTATATAATACTAATCACTTTTAAAAAAATATTTCTGTATCCACCGTCATTGGCAGATTTAACTATGTGTCACTTAGGTCGCCTTCCACTTGAATTGTCATTCACTGTTTAATTGAAGTTATGTATACGTTCACTGGGTAACAATTTCTAATTGTATATTTAATTTCATTACATCCATATTATAATACTAAATTAAATGATGAAAATTAAATATCTATGCTAAAAATATAAAAGCGCTGTAGGAAGTATGAACTAGCCCCCTAACTCACGCGTATCATCAAAGAGTTTCTTGCAAATACCTGTGAAGAAACTCTTTGCCGATGTACTCCATGGACCTAATGTTGTTATAATGTTTCCTCGTGTTTAACTATCGTTATAGAATATAGGTCTTTAGATCTGTGCAATTATTCGTGTTTTGAGAGTAGCAAGTATTTAAGTATACATAATTTTGTTTATATTAATGTACTGTGTTTTTCAGAATGTTTAAAATTTTTGCGTGAGTAGCATACATTATGTATTTATTTCAAAATGGAATCTAATTCCGAAAATAGACAGTTCATATCATCTATCTTTCAATTTTGATGAGGTATTAGGTATCATCTTTAAAACATAAACGAACTTAATTGTTAAAAAGGTTTCATATATCATTTTTTTTATTATGGTTAAAAGGAAAAAGTACTACTAATATTATAGTGTGTGTTTATTGGTGTGTATTTATTTCTCTCTCTTTTCTTTCACCATATCCCAATTAATTGAGGTCGGCACAATATGTCTTTTCCTTTCACACTCCTCTATTCTGACATACATCTTCTGTCACACCACAAATCATATCATCCTTCACACAATCCATCCATCTTTTTTTTGGTTTACCTTTACATTGGTAACCATGCAACTTGTAGTTTAAGATTCTTTTTGTCACGTGACTATCATTCGTCCTCATTATATGCCCATACCAACTTAATCTTCTTCCTCTCAATTTTACAGTCCCGGGTGCAACTTCCAAAGATCCCCTTATGTACTCATTTCTCGCCTTATCCATTCTTGTAACACCACACATCCATCTCAACATTCTCATCTCAACTCAGTGGAGACATTTGTGATTTATTACTTTAGTGGCCCAACATTCGGACCAATGTGTGTGTGTGTATGAATTAGAATGTGTTGACTTTAAATAAATAAATTATTATTATTATACACTTCACTGTAATTGTAGTGACGAGGTGATGGCCAACCTATTCAGTATGCAACCGTGGGTCAATCATCGTGTTCGCACATCGACCCGCACTTCCGCCGTCCGGAGAGTGACGTCTTTACTTTATTTTAGGCGATGACGCCAATTATATCATCGGTGTTACAACTTGCATACTAATATACATATTAGGAGGTTTCTATATATTAAAAGCAGTAGGATTTTGGATAGAAATGCAGTTAAACATTTTTAGTGAGGTTAATAATGATTGAATAAATGTTTATTTATTTACATGAAGATGGCAACGAAGCAGCCTACCTCATGGTGGATCGTCATCGTCGCCTATGGATATTTGCTACATCAGGGAAAACGCAATGCGTTACCAGCCTCGAAGAGATTTTATGACACCGCTCTTAAACTCAGTCAGAAGTTTCCTTCAGGTTGTTATTGTACGCTTAAAAAATGTTCTAGAGAAATGCTACATTGTTTGAGGGTTATATGTAGCTCAAAGAAATGAGGATGAACATAATTATCACTGATGAAGAGTATGAATTATTGCCTCTTATCAATTTTATATATTAATCTAGTAACAAAGAAGAAGAGGTAGTTGCATAAATTACATTAAAATAGGTAATAAAGGTTACAATCCAAAACAATCTATGTTATATAAATCCCCAATGTCGAAGATAGGTACCTAATTTAAATCCTAAAGCTATGAACACGAAACAAATAAATAAAATCAGTTTCATATTTTATAAAATATTATGAAATTTCCCACAAAGTTCGTCATTTAAATGATCTGTAAGATTCTTATAAAAATAATTATTGTTACATGCCGTCAAAGATTGTAATTGTTGTATTGTAAGCGCCGCTTATTGTCCTTTCTCGGATTAGGGAATCCTTTGTCTTTTGAATTTGTAGTTAAGAAAAACATGCTATTGTCTTTTTTACTTGTTTTATAACCATCATTAGCATCGAACTAATCCCTATTGTTATTGTATTCGACTTTGTGGACGTTCGCAGATGTGCAAATTCGTATTTCTTAGAAACGTGCGCCTCCAATTCCCTTGTACTGTGTAGTTAGTATAAGACGATGCCCGAATGGAGGGGCAGGGCAGTCAAGCGACGACTACGAAGCGAGTAAGACGTTTTCTAGTACTCTCGATTAGCAACATAAGCGACGGACTTTGCGCGTTCGAATTGTATTGAATCGTGCAGTGTGAACTGGTTGCATCCAGTTTTATTTGTATTTGTTTTATACGTGTTTGTACAGTTCTAATAAATTCTATAGTAGTTCCAACGGCATTTTTAATTCGAGTCCTGTAGCTCGGAACATTATTTACTACTGCTACTACTACTACTACTACTATTAGGAAATAACGATTTCCTAGATTTCACTCAATATTAATACCGCGGATATACATAAGGGTTATATTGTGAAATAATGTCGTAAAATCGAACTAGGCGCCTTCATTTAGCAGCAGAGACGCGTTCATAGTGTTAATATTTTGAAGTGAAACTTCTTTAGAATCGTTGTATTTTGAAACTCGATGAAACGAAAAAGCTACACTAAAAAGAGATAAACACATAAATCTATAGGACTAAGCCTGCCAGAGAACGAGATAGAATAAATTATCTTATACTAATGTAGAAAGCTGAAGAGTTTGTTTACTTGAACGCGCTAATCTCAGGAGCTATTGGTCTGATTTGAAAAATTCTTTCAGTGTTAGATAGCCCATTTATTGAGGAAGGAAGGAAGATGGGATATATCATCACGCTAAGACCAATAGGAGCGGAGCACCAATGAAGAATGTTTCAAAATCGGGGGATTTTTTTAACTTAACTTTTTTAACTATTCCATGCGTACGAAGTCGCGGACAGAAGCTAGTATTTAATAATTTAAACACTGCTCACACAGATAGATTTGGAAATGACTTAAAGTTTTTCGTTAATACTTCAAATTTCGTGTTTTAATGCCTAAATATATTATGATATGATATGATAAAGTCTTTATTTCAGGCAATACACCCATATGAAATCACAATACAAAATTAAATACTACACAACACAAAATACAATTAAAAGTTATTAAATTAAATTCAAATAATATTAATTAAACTTGTATGATACATTTACGTTACGGTGCACAGAATGCCAGCTCCTAAAAATAGGGTATATAAAAAATTATAACGAATTATATATCGTTATAATTTTTTTTAATATGAAATGTGACGTCACGAAATTTAGAACCCTTCCCACCCCTTGTCACATTTTGTTTCACTTCTACTGCGTGTGAACTGCACACACGCAATTTTATTTTAAATAGTTTTTCAATTACATTTATTCTTTCCCCGAATCTTCGCTTGCGTAATCCCCGGCTTTACTTCCCGCGATATCACTCGAATTTTTTGGGATAAGACCTTTTATTTTGTATTCTTGTTTGTCTCTAATAATAAGGATTGTCAAATAAAAGTTACTGAAAGTAGGTTCATATCTAAAACCTAAAATGGGGTTTGGTATGTGAGGGTAGATGTGTATATTATTTGGAGTATAAAGTACAGAGCATCAGTCGATGTACCACCACCAAGGGCAGAAGTAAATAATATTTCGCTGGCATAGCGACCTAAGGATAAAGTAGCACATTGTAATGATGACACCTTAAGGAAAAACGACGTATCCTACAGGGGTTAAAAGTGGACTTTCAGCGGAATAAAATGGCATGGCGTTTATATTAAGACATAATATAAACGAGGGATCCATGTTTTTAAGCGCACGTAAGATGTGGTCACACATTTCGTAAAGATCGACTCATTTTTCACTGTGAAAATGTTTATACTAATCCCTAAAAGTAAAAGTACGTATACCACATGTAATTATGCTAAATTTCAAGATAATATTTATTTTTCATTCCCAAAACTGCGAAGAAGTTACAAATAAACATAATATAAACCTAGTCCTATGTATGCTTTGATACTCATTTTCATTATGACAGTAAGTAGTAAATTTAAGTCGCAACTCATGAGAGTCGTATTTTAAGATTCAACATGATTTAACAATCAATTTAATATAACTGCCCAAAAAGCAATATTTATGTTATGAATGCACCTTTATTAAGAATAGTGTCGTTTTTACGAAGGTATGCAACCTTTAACATTGATTTACATATTTAATTACAAATGTATAACTAATAACTATCCATTTTAGTTTCATCATAATATAAACCGCCAAACAACAGCCTTGACTTGATTCCGAGAAATCGATTTTATTATAACAATAACGTTTTAATTGAAATCGATTATATTGAGATATAAGAACAATTCTCGTTATAAAGTGGACTTTGAAATTCGTGTAGTCCTTATTTATCTCCTAGAATGTTCTTGTACACTCTGGTTCTGGACTATTTTTAGGGGTTTATTCTCGATTCAACCCATGACGTCACAACCCACGAATATATTTTTCCCAAATCAACTCAAATCTATTCCCAACTCAACCCATTTTAAAACTAGCATAAAAAATCAAAGATTTTGTGTACGGTCTTACCAAAACCCATATTTGAAAAATCTTAACGTAGAAATTACATACTTATGTGTTACTCTTTATCCCGGGAATCCTGTGGTTATTTTCCTGGGAATGGTTTAAAGTGACCGTGTTGAAAATTTTTTAGAATATTGCAAATGCAAATTTTTTTAAATAAAATCTGCGACATATTTAATACCAGGAATCCCGCGGGAATTTTCTCTGAATTGGTTTCTAGTGGTGTAAGTAAGCATAAAACTTAGCTGAATCGATTACGACTTATATATATTAACAAAAACAATAATTTATGTTTATTTTTATATGCTGCGGTTCTTTGTGTCCCCGGAAACCTATAGGATTTTTTCGGGAGTGATACAAATCAGTTAGGTTGCATAAAAATTAGCTAATTTCCATATGATATCATTAGAACGATAGTTTAAGTTATTTTCAAATAATGCGGCACTTAATATCCCGGGAATGCCGTAGAAATTTTTACGAGAGTGGTTATCACATTTATAATACCATATCATCTTTTTATATTTCCCAGGATTTTCTAACTTCGAAACCACGTTTTTGGAGGATTTGCTTGCTACAACAGCTTTTATATTTATTAGAATCTTTAGTAGAACACTTGTAGTTGTGTATAACTTTATTAACATTACTTATCTCGGGTTTTTAGAGGAATTTCCGGGATTCGTCTATTTTCGCACTAAAAAATCCCTGACTCTGCTGGAGACAACCTTTGATTTTAATATTGGCCAAAGTACTGTAATCTATTTTACCCGTTCAACGAGGACGAAG
This sequence comes from Dendrolimus houi, assembly GCA_039645545.1. Taxonomy (NCBI): domain Eukaryota; kingdom Metazoa; phylum Arthropoda; class Insecta; order Lepidoptera; family Lasiocampidae; genus Dendrolimus; species Dendrolimus houi. The sequence continues at coordinate 24,777,330 of CM077123.1, read as the reverse complement.
TCGCGGGCAAATGCTAATTAAATTGATAAAATATTAAATACAGAGTTTCATTTTTATGCTATCCATACTTGATTGCCATTGTTTTTGCTTTAGGTTGAATTAGGAATAGCATTTGGGGTGAGATGGGAAAATTTATTAAAAATAAATCGTGGGTTGAGTTGGGAGTAGGAATGGGTTAATTTGGGATTTTTATGTGGGTTGAGTTGCCGTGGGTTGAATCGGGAACAACCCCTTTTTTTTTGTTTCTGCAAATGGATTTCCCCTTGTAAAAGAAATATGATCAACCCTTTTTAGGGCTGTATAACCATTTTGGCATAAACTTAACGCTTATAAAATCGATATGATCATCTGTCTGTGTGTGACATGGCCGGTTCCTATATCTTACTATTCATTCACTTGCCCTACCGTCGGTTGAATTTTGACATAAGATATATGGAGCTTATGTCTTTTAACCGATAGTAAGGCAATTGAACGGTCGGTAAGATATAGGAACCCGTCAATAGTCGTTTTCTCCAAAATGACGGGGTCTATAAAAATGCAATTTACCAATAAAGTGGGTTCTGTAAGATGCTACAACCAGTGTAGTGGCTATACCTCCTACACCTTTCATGATGTTAAAGGGCGACATTAAATATATACCTAAGTGATATTCTCACAACTCGAAAATTATTTATCGAATAACATAATGACTTTTTTTCGTTTTTTATAATTGCTTATTTATTGTGTAACAAAGTATTGTCTATCTATAACGACACTATTATAGCTTCTTTTGTTTTGTCTGTTATTGTGTTCTGGTGTCCATCTTACTTACAATAAAATGCGTTACGGTTTACAAGCAATTACTGCTTTTATTTATACTGCTAAGTTATGGCCCGGTGTACGCCTTTCAGGTGGTTTAGAAAGAAGTTAGTTTAGGGTGTTAATTAGAATTTTTACTATCGTGTTAATAAATTTGATTATAGTAATGCTAGAGACTATTAGGCGTAGTGGTAGGTAATAAGTCCTAGTCATATATATACTTAGTCTGGCCATAAATACTGTTACAATTAAAAAGAAACAAAATATTACATTTGAATTTGGAATCTGTCGTTTTTATATGAATGTTCATTGTGTTTTCTCATTTTGGCGCCAATACATTGTACAACATTTTGCGTTATTAAAATGGAGTGGGGCGATAAAGAGAACCGAATCGCTGTGATTGCATTACATAAAGTAGGTATGGAGCCAAATGCAATTTTTAAACCTCTCCATACGCTTGGTATTAGTCAAATGTTTGTGTACCCGGCTATTAATAGGTACAATGAGACCTCCTCTGTTTGTGATAGAAAAAGATCTGTCCACGTAGTGTTCGTACGAAAAAGGTGGTCAAAGCAGTAAGGAAAAGAATTCGAAGAAATCCTGTCCAAAAGCAAAAGATTTTATCTCGGGAGATGAAGATATCACCTAGAACCATGTCGCGTATTTTGAAAGATGACTTAGGACTTGCAGCCTATAAGAGAATGCACTAGTCATTTCTTAACTCGTAATTTAAAAAAGAATAGGGTGGTAAAATCGAAACAACCACTGAGGCGGTACGCAAAGGGAGGTCACAGAAAAATTTTGTTTACGGATGAGATTTTTTTTACAATTGAGCAACATTTTAACAAACTAAATGACCGTATTTATGCTCAAAGCTCTAAGGAAGCTTCTCAATTACTCGACAAGGTGCAACGTGGGCATTATCCGTCTTCAGTGATGGTTTGGTGGGGTGTTAGCTATGAAGGAGTGACTGAGCCATATTTTTGTGAAAAAGGTATAAAAACATGGGCACAAGTGTATCAAGATACCAGTCTTGAGAAGGTAGTTAAGCCCCTTAACAACACCATGTTCAATAACCAAGAATGGTCCTTCCAGCAAGACTCGGCGCCGGGTTATAAAGCTCGGTCCACGCAGTCTTGGTTGGAAACGAACGTTTCGGACTTCATCAGAGCTGAAGACTGGCCGTCGTCTAGTCCCGATCTTAATCCGCTGGATTATGATTTATGGTCAGTTCTAGAGAGTACGGCTTGCTCTAAACGCCATGATAATTTGGAGTCCCTAAAACAATCGATGGGCATATGGACATACGATGGGCAGTGAAGAATTTTCCCATGGAAAGAGTGCGTGCTCCTATTGATAACTGACCTCAACGTTTAAAGGACTGTATTGCAGCCAATGGAGACTATTCGAATAACCTTTTTATATTTTAAAACATACTGTAAAACTTATAAATGTTATTTGCAAAAAAATCTTTGTTACAATATTTATGGCAAGACTAGGTATATATATGTATATATATACATATATATATATATATATATATATATATATATATATATATATATATATATATATATCTGTATAATAATAGGCACAATATTTTGCACGCTCTAGAGGTAAAAACATGTCAACTTATGGAATAATCTTACAATTTTTTTAATGTACAATGTTTTATGTAATACACGATGATTTAATTTGTAAGCATCGTATGAATATACCTGGCAGCTGCCAGGAATATTCATACGATGTCTTAAGTTCCGAAAGTCGGGTGGTATATTTTTGAAATTTACGCAAACTGTAGCGCCGCAACTATAGTCCACTAAACTGAGTACAATATGAAAGTAATACCACACACGGTGAAATGATACACTTCCATGAAATATATTCAAATCGTTAAAAATTAAAAACCTATAACTGTTTACAATTTAACAACGTGAAAGAATTTCGAGGTGTGTTTTATTATGTAAGCTTGAACGGGTGTGGAATAGTCATCATTGCTCACTACTTAATATACAACATGAGTGTTGTACGATGCCTGGTAGATTTAGTTTAAGTGCTAGATCGCCAGTGGCGGAGGCTACTAAACGGAAAAATGTTATATTTAGAATTCCAAACTTGAAAAGCAAGAGGTACATGTAAGATTTGTAATACAGTGTAAACCTTGATATAACAAATCTGAAGATTACATAATATTCGTTAAACCAGGAAGTTTTATACAATGAAGTTGTTATATAAAGGTTAGTTTGGTCTAAGATTTGTTTTAGAAATATAAGCAAACTTAAAATAAAAAATTGTGTGTGTGTGTTAAATATTCTCTGAAGTTTCAGTTCTACTGCGTGTGAACTGTAGTTCACACGCAGTAGAACTGAAACTTCAGAGAATATACTCACGGATAATAATATATTATTATCAGTTTTATTTCGGTCCAAATTGGACCTATCTTTAAACATCGGTCTTATTGACTCTCTAATGTATGCTGCACAGTATAAAACTCGTATCTCATTCTCTCGCAGGCTTAGTCCTATAGATTTATGTGTTTATCTCTTTTTAGTGTCGCATTTCCGTTTGATCGAGTTTCAAATCACTACGATTCTAAAGAAGTTTCACTTCAAAAATATAACATATTATAATTAACGTACTTTTATACTAACGCACTTTTATATATGATATTTATTTACTTTATAAACTAAACTTGGATTGGTTATGAAAGTTTAAAGTCTTGGATTGCTTTATGGTGTACGAATAATGAATACTTTATGCAGGTGTATGTATGTATGTAAGGTGTATGTATGTTGCCAAAAATCTTTATACAGAGGTTAATTATACTTTCTATCTATGTTTACAATTATTGAAAATTTGTTATTAAGAGGTGTTTACAAAAGGGTATTCGTAAAGTAATAGTTATTTATGATACTAATGTGGTAACTTGGTTTTATTCTTTCCGCTTTCGTCATTCAGCAGAATCCTATATCTAAATGACTAAATTCTAGACTCGGCAGTATCGTTGGAACTATTATAATAATAAACACTTCTAGCATTTCCATTAATAACTGTACCCGTGTACGTGATGGTATAAGTAAACACAAAAGGGATTCTAATTTACGTCACATACTATGAGCACGCACTGGGACACTAACAAGATTGGCCGTGACTGTACTCAGGTATGGCCCAAGGTATAAGAATTTGCTTTAAAAATAATGATTTTATGTTATGGTCGGTAAAATATATGTAAATTATGTTTTCTAACAATAATTAACTCTGCTACTAAGAAGATAGTAAAAAAATCTTTTACATTTAATTTTATTTACACCTTTGTTATAGCCTACATATAAATTAAATATTTAAATGATTACGGTCACAGTTCCAAACTTAACTACATCTCTGATTTGAAGCAAATGGCTACGGAATAATTGATTTTGTATTCAAGCTATCTATTGCATAGCCTTCTGTTGCTAACTAAGACCGGACATATAGTTATGAATAATATTCATTTGCAAATTGACATTTGAGATATGTACTTATTCGTTCAAAATAAAAAGCATTTATAAATGTATACTATACTATATATACATAAATTGATTTTTTTTCAAAAAAAGTTGTGGTAGCGTAATGGCTAGCATCCCAAACTTAATGGGCGCGGATTCGATCCTGGCCGGAACAACAAAATATAAAATAACTAATCAGGTGATTAATTCACAATATTTCTTCTTAAGGGCATGGCTGGTGTATTTCCAGTTCATTAGAGTAATCGCTTTTCGTGGATGTGTATTCAGTTCACACATAACTCAATCGAAATTTTACTACATAGTTGAAAAAGCCTGCATAATTCTTTATATCGTATGATAAAACATCTATCGCGCAGTTTTCTGTCATTATCTAATAGCGACCTTAAATTTGGCGACAACTAAATTTATGAAACTAAAACTTTATCACGATGCTCATATTGGTTCAGTAAGGCCCATAAGATTAATGGTAATTTAAACTATGCAAACTAATTTAATCCCTCGTTTCCAATGATTGTTTTGTAATATCAATGGCAGTTAATCGATCGACAACCGTTTAAACCAAGTTTAAACTTGCCCAGAGGGTCGCTTCAATTCTCACGCGTAGTTTGTACCACGCATTTTTCATTATTATCAATGAATATAAAAGTTTTTGTCCTATTCCTGTAAATAGTCAAGCAAAGTACAACAGCAGCTCGGGATAAACAAGTTTGTTTGAACCATTGAATAGCAATAACGACTGATCCTTCTTTGTCAGCAACACTAACAATATAATGGTTGCCATAATACTAAAACTTCTTCGAAAGAACGAATGAAATGTGCCTGAAATAGATAATGTTGCCATATAAAAAGAAATATTCCAAACTTAGTTGATCTCTCCACATTTTCGAATTGATCTTACTTACAACACAGGTTTAAACCACGGAGAAACTTTCTCTATAGATTACAAATTCCATAGTGTAAACTACGTTTGAACTTACGTGACTAAGGCCCGTTGTGCATAGAGATTTAACGATGGTTAAAATAAAATAATTGTTAAAATATATGCCTAAACGGCGAATATAATAGGTTGGTGAAAAAGTCTTTTCGCATATAGTATGTATGAGCTTGTGATAAGATCTCTTTGGCTATACCAATTGTATCTGGCTGGTTTTGGTATCATTAAAAAGTTTTAATTTTAAAGAATACAATTCCAAATTCAAATTAGGAAAATGTGAGATTTTCATTTGTTTATCTTATTGTTAAAATGAGTGAATCTAATGAAGAAATTCGATACATTTTAAAATTTTACTACAAAAAAGGTAAAAATGCAACACAAGCCGCGAAAAAAATCGTGATGTTTATGGACCGAATGCAGTATCTGTGAGAGTAGCGCAAATTTGGTTTAAGTGTTTTCAATCAGGAAATTTTGATATCAAAGATGCACGTCGCTCTGGTCGTCCTGTTACGGACAAAATTGATGCCATTTTTGAAAAAGTGGAGCAAGATCGGCATATTAGTAGTTAAGATGTAGCTGGAGAACTGAGAATTGACTACAAAACGGTTTTGGCGCATTTGAAAATAGCTGGGTACACAAAAAAGCTCGATATTTGGGTGCCTCATGAGCTCACTGAAAGAAACCTAATGAACCGTGTACTCATTTGTGATTCTTTATTACGACGTAATGAAACCGAACCATTTTTGAAGAAGCTGATAACTGGTGGTGAAAAGTGGATCACGTACGACAAGAACGAACGAAAAACATCGTGGTCAAAGGCCGGTCAGGCTTTACAGACTATGGCGAAAACCGGGTTAACTCGCAACAAGGTGATGCTGTGTGTATGGTGGGATTGGAAGGGCATTATTCATTATGAGCTGTTACCGCCAGGCAGGACCATCGATTCTGAACTGTACTGCGAACAACTGATGAGATTAAAGCAAAAAGTTGAGAGAAAGCGGCCGGAATTAATCAACAGAAGGGGTGTGGTTTATCACCATGATAACGCTACACCTCACACATCTTTAGCCACTCTGCAAAAATTACGAGAGTTTGGCTGGTAGGTGTTAATGCATCAGCCGTATAGTCCTGACCTTGCACCTTCAGATTTTCACCTGTTTCGGTCTCTGCAGAATTCCTTAGGCAGTGTCAGGTTAACATCACGAGAGGACTGCCAAAACCACTTGTCGCAGTTTTTTGATCAGAAGCCCCAAAATTTTTATAGCAATGGGATCACGTCCCCTACCTACAAGATGGCAAAAAGTTATCCAACAAAATGGCACCTACATACTTTAGTCAAATGTAAATAAACTTTATAAAAAAAACCTTTTGAATTTTTATATAAAATGCGAAAAAACTTTTTCCCCAACCTAATATTATTTTAACCATCGTCGGTAAATGCCTCTGTATATATATTTCACATAGGAAGGTATTGAGCTAGTATGATTCTAGGAAGGCGTTCAAAAATCGCTTATCTGTTATAATTGAGCCACATTGTAGTTCAGGTAAGGTCGCGGGTCAATGTATATTAAGGCTTAGTACTATTAGCGGGTTACTAGTGTAGTATTTAATTGCGCCTATAGCACAAAACTATTGTTTATTTCATACTAATACATGAAAGTGAAAGTGAATTTGTTTGGATTTTCTTTATCTGTTTGTTTATTTCTACACAAAATTTTGTACAAAATCAGATATTAAATTTTTGGTAAAGGGGATGAAAAAGTACAGTATTTGCTGTCAAATGCGTAATCGGATTTTGAAATAATTTTGAGCTTATATTTAACTTTTAAATAACACTAGCTGTGCCTGCGACTGCATTCGCGCGGGTTTGCATATATTTAGATTAATCTGACGATCTCCGAGGTTGAGCGGGCTAAGTCTTTACTGGTGGATCTCACTACAATGTAGAGGCTCTTTCAGGTTCGATTCCTGACATAGTAAATTTCGTAAACAAACTTTCTGTTACTTACTATAGTCTGGGTGTCTGGGATCGGTCCCAAAGTGGTCAATTCATAATACAAGCGTAACATGCTTAAATTGGTGATATAATACAATGAGTTTTTATCTGCCAATTATTAAAAAAATATATTGTGAACCCTGCAGGTAATGTAAACTTACATACAATATTTGAATTGATTTTTAAATCACAGGCAGATACTTCAATTTTATTGAAGTGAAACTTCTTTAGATTCGTTGCGCTATGAAACTCGGTGAAAAGAAAAAGAGACACTAAATTAGAATAGAATATACTTTATTGTACAATAAAATTCTTAGTTGTGATTTGCCATTTTCGTGATTTTGGTAATTTTGGTGATTATGGTAGTTTTTATAGTATAGTAGTTTTCGTAACTTCCTCATTCCGCCTGTATATTCTCTGAAGTTTCACGTCTGCTTGTGAACTCCACGCAGGAGGTGGTGTTATTTCATAATATGTTACGGCCAATTTAGAATGAAAAACATCTGGTGATTTCGAATAGAGCGTTAATATAATTATGTGATTAATTAACATCATACTAAGCTTTGATAATGAGTTCTAAGATCGAAGCTACCGGTGGTTAAGGCTCGAGTGATACGAACATCCTAACAATAAGTGGCATGTCCAGAAGAGCTACCTCCTATAACCAACCTATCTGCTAAAAACCACGCGAAATCTTTTCAATCCTTTCAACATCGAAAAACCACTATCAGTATTATGGTTGTAGTGTCACTAGTGACCAAAAACTACATGGCAGTAAATTCGTGTTCAAAATCAATAAATTAATTATTATTATTATTTTGAAAACATTGCTTATAAATATATGAAATATACGATAGTCCCGTAATGACACCTTTACACGACTCGACCCCTGTCAGGTTAGATCTTCACGGTACGGCTAAAAACCGTCAGACGCTCAACCGGTTAACAGCGGACCATGAGAACTACCAACAATGGGATGCTATAAATGCGAATGTATTGTAGGGTTATGCCATTGGATATTGTTTAACTAATATAATAATATTATAATTTAATGAAAATCGGATTAGATAAAGCTATCTGCTGGCTGAAGAATGGGTTAAAAAGGAGTTAATTCTTCTATTTATTCGTCAGCAGCAATCAGTCTTTTTTGTATCACCTTCTTTGCAAGCAAGAGGACATCCTCTTGCTTGTCCCGTGTCGCTATTACGTGTCTCAGTAGCGTATTTCAAATCTACCTTTACAAATCATAAAGCTATTATTGCATTATTTATGATATTTCTTCAAGTCTATCTATAGATACTCGTGAATAACTAACTATCTACGAGTATCTGTAGTTAGCGATGGCTACCAACTGAGTTCAATTTTTTTCACTGTACATAGTCTTGCGGGGTATCGATTGTCTGATTTTGAAAAATTCTAACGATGTTTCTTAATGGCTTTTATATTTAAGTCAGTGGATGACAAGATATTAGCTTCGAAAGCTATTTATTCTTTTTTAGGTGGAAATTTGTGACAATGTTCAAGGTAGTAGTAGAACTTAAGAAATATTTTCCATCGAATATTTTTCAGATGTGGGGTCTTTTCAATTAAATGCTTTTTCTATAGTTTCGTACACAACTGAACAAAATTGTGGACGTTTGTCATCTTAACCGAAACCTTCCGAAGAGACTGCCACGCGTTTTCTAGACCTATTGCCCATACGTTTGTATATTACGCTATCTTCTACAGCAGTTGAACTAATTTGGGTTTGGTTCTTAGTGTATTGTAAGTATATGGTTATTTTATCGTATTGTATTATAAGTTTAAGCCTTTCAATATCTTGATTCCTACAACCATCCCTAGCAAATAAATAAGTTAACAATTAAAGCTAACCAAGGAATGACCTCATCAGTAGTTAATCGTTGGAGCGAGTTAAATTGCATTCTGTTGACAATGACATTGGGGAAAAAATAACAATTGCCCATCAATGCACGTGGGCGCTCCCACGTTTAATTGTAGAAAACATATGTACGGAATTGTAGTTTTTGCGCAATTATACAGGTACTTTGAACGTTTGTTTGTGTTTGAACGATTTAAATGCGTCCTAATGAACGACGCTCGCTGAAGATGATATTATTACCATGTTCCTATTCTATGTGGAATAATGCCAGTGTTTGTGACTGTGGTCAATTGCGTCTTGTTTATAGGGTTAAAAAATAACGCCGTTAATGACTAGCTAAATTTGTGTATATTAGACATGGGCGCGCGTTAAAAAATAGCGGCTGGAGGTTTCAGTCGGCGGCGGTGTGGCACTGTCGGAATGACAATTTCAGGCGTTTCTAAGCTACTGTATTTACATCTACTCCGTTTATGTTTGCTTTGAAAAATAGTTAATAACAGGACTGGGGCATCTAAAATGTGAACTACAAGCCTTGAATAAATAGGCAGAATTCAAAGATACGAACATTAGTTCTGTCCTTTTCAGACTATCTATCATCCATCTGTTCTATATCAAGTAATTTTTAAGTACTTAAATTAAATTATATTGTAATGTTTATAAATATAAAAATAGTGTGGAAATTGTTTACAACTCAACGCGTCGGGGCGGCGCGCATGATTAGTGTATATATAAACGTTATCTGTATATATTTAACATCATTAACGATTAATAACAATGTCACAACACAAATAACGCATTAAACCCTTAGATACATCTGCGTGACACAGTTAACAGTATTATCCCGTGTGTAGCAAGGAAATGTCAACTATTAAAACTCAAAATTTCAAAGCAAAATGTGGATATTGAATTCTTGTGAATCATTCATCTATATTAATTGACGCAATTCCAACGACACTCCGAGATGCATCATTGACTTAATCTTAATAGTAAAAACTTTATAAGAAAAATCTTTTAATCATAACTTAGCATAACTTACAGAATTCCAGAAGTTAATTTTTTATTTGCTATTGTTTGATAAAACACAGTATATATTGCATGTCTGTATGCCACTGCCTATTTCTTTGTGCTTTGCTGTTTGCTTTTTAACGGGAAAGAGTGGCCTGTTATTTCAAATATTGAAGACTAGCTGATGCCCGTGACTTCGTCCGCATGGTGCGGTTTTTTAACTATCCCACGAGAACTCTTTAATTTTTTGAGATCAAATGTATCCTATATGTTGACGAGGGATATAAGCTACCACCATACAAAATTTCATTTAAATCGGTCCCGTCGTTTCGGAGATTAGCCGGTACAAACAGAAAAACATAAATTTAAAAAAATATCTAAATTAGTTCTATTTCACTTCTTACATCCCACTGACTCGGTTTTTGGCATTTTTTTTCATAGTAAAGAAATTCGACCTCTACAGTTTTATTATATGTATAGATAGAAGTGTCGAGTATAATAATTGAAAGTCAACCGTCAAATTTAGCTCGTGTTTGTTACTTCCATACATATGTAGTTACTTCCTATGTTATATTGCGTTAAGGGTGTCCTTGATAAGCCTTAAATTTTTTATTCTAAACATGTTAATATGTTTTGTCAGTTTAACTAAGGCATAACTAAGATACCTCAAGCTGAGACGTAAAAACTTAACTATAACAAGGTCTTAAAGCCTACTTAAGACAAGTAGGGTTTAGGACCTCGTTGAAAGAAAATAGAAGTAACGACAATTAATTTCTCCCTGTTGGATGTTTTATTACATATTTAAAAAATATTTTTGGAGAGTAAACAGTAAAAAATTATGAAGAATTTTATTAAGATACTCTGTTTTTGACTTGTACATAGCGGAATCTCAGGGTCATATTTGGTTAGTTTAAGAATTAAATAAGTATTTACTTTGATAGACAATGGTCTACGTCTTGTAACGGTACTAAAACACTTCAAACCTAATGACAATGACTCAGGTGAAAATACAAAAATGTACTGTTTGTTTTAAGTGACTCCCTGATTTAGGAATGAGTCGAATTTGATGAGCTTTTTATCTATTGAGTGATAACGTGATAGTGGTGTAATAAGGTCCTACTAATGGCGAAAGGTCCATGCATTGATAGTCTCTGTGGTTGAGTGGTCTAAGATTGCTTGCCTAGCTCATTGGAACGCCTAGGTCTTGTATTCGATTCCTATTTTTTATTTCACCTTCTCCCAGTATTTGCGTCGGCCCAATGTCTTTTGCTTCCATACTTTTCTATTCTGGCATACATTCTCGCATTCCAATAATCATCCAAAACAATATATAATAAATTATCGCGTAATATAATGCAACAAAATAATTATAACTTATTGTAACAAAAATGTTCCCATAGGAATTTTTTTTTTGTGAAAAAGTCTTATTATATATATATATATATATATATATATATATATATATATATATATATATATATATATATATATATATATATATATATATATATATGAATATTTGTAGATCATTGTAAATAAATATTTTTATATTTATTTACAATGATCTGGATATCTGAGATCGGTCCCACAGTTGTACATTGTACGAATATATTTATCACCCATATCACAAGCATAACTTGCTTAGTTTTGGGTATGTTAGTGTGTGTGTTTGTCTGCCGATTATTATTTATTATTTTTGGATGTCATTTAAGACCACGGGCTATAAGAATGCTGTTCTTGTTCAAATAAGTTATTTAATGAATTGCCTTGAGAAACTAACCGTAGTTTCTCTTTGTTTGCTAGATGTCATTAATTTACATTGATTCATCGTAATTTTAAGTACCTGCATAATGCTTGCGGAAACATGACTCTTTTATAACACTTTATTTAAATTACTTAAATAAGAAATTGAAAAGAAACTTAACAATTGCAATTTTTAATGTTATTAATTTCAAAAAAATATATGTTTTGAATACGAAAACGTCGATTCAAAGGTATAGAGGTGTTTTTCCATGCTGCACAACTGTAGAAATGCAAGAATGTCTTAATATTTGGTTTTCATTGTGCGATTGTCACCATATTAACAAGTTCAACTATCTACACTATAATAAAGCGGCAAACGGTTCGAGTTTGTAAAATGCGTTTAACAATGTGAAAATAATCAGGAGGGATAATGCGAACCAGGAGATTCCGAAAAAGCATTTTTTAGATTTTTTTCTGTCTGTCTATCTTTTTAACAGTCTGTTAGAGCACCACGTGAAAGCTGCGAAACGGATTTAAATGAAACTCAACATAGAGCAAGCTTATATCCCGGGGTGTAACTAAGGACACTTTTTATCCCGATAAATAACGCCGTTTTTGTGGGATAGACGAAAATAGCGAAAAACATAGCACTGGGACCACATCCTTTTTGGAAACTACTGAACGTAGATATATAAATGAAAGTCGACGTAGTGCTGGCTTATAACCCGATTAACACTTAGGATACATTTTATCCCGATAAATGTCGTTTCGTTAGAATAGACAGATTAACAAAACAGATGGCGCTGCAATCGCGTTTTTTCAATTCACTAATAAATACCTACGTTGTCATAAACAATATTGGCTTCGACTCGCCTCTATAGACTTAGTTTCTTTGTTATTATTATAAGCAAAAACCGAATTAAGTTTTTGTGTAAGTAAAATAAAGGTACAGCTCAGGGTTGACACGCGACGCAGCCACGGGGCAAACTCTAGTTCATTTATATATAAGTAATTACATGACTTTACTCATTGACATATTAATGTACAGCCCAAACTACTGAGGGTAGAACCGCGATACTTTGCAATGCGGGTTCTTTCTATACCACAAGTGCGCACTAGGAAAGATTTTTTGAAAATTCAACCACTAGGGGATGAAACACAGGATAAAAATTTATATAAAAATCCGTAATTTTCTAAGAAGCTCGAAATGTTATATACCAGCTTCTGGTTAAAAATAAATGTACACGCGCATTGGCTGTATTTGGAAATTCAACCCCTAAGGGGGTGAGAATATGGATGAAAGTTTGCTCAATCTATCACTGTTTATAATCTACGCGAGCAAAGCCGCGAACAACAGTTAGTTTTATCTTAATTATTTGACTTCCAAAATTCATGAATGTTTAAATTATTTTTACAAACAAGTGGTTTAGCCGAGCAAGTATAGTATTAAAAAGCAATAATAACTACTAGTAACATACAGCGACATGTTATTATTAATCATTCACACGACACATTGTAAAACTATATGACCCAAAAACCTAATAGAAACGGTCAAATCTCAAGGCTCAATGTCTCGTTTAAGGCCAATACTTATACAATCAATAATCTGAACTCAGATATCTATTATTCAGCATCTAAAAAAAACTATGTTAAATAAAATATTCTTCATAATTAACTGCACAATATTGTGTGTCCAAAATTAATATATAATAATAATAATTACCACCCATCACCCATTTACCGAGGCTCTCGCTCGGTAAATGGGTGAAGGGCCAGATGCAGAAGGCGGTTCTCCTGAGCACGGCACGCATTGTCAGGAAGTTCCTGTCTCTGGAGCCTTAACCACCGATAGCTTGGACCCTAGGCCCCGCTGCCGACGGATGTCATCTTTTTATATGTGTTTATTTTTTATATATATATATATATATATATATATATATATATATATATATATATATATATATATATATATATATATATATATATATGTATTAAAAAACATAAAAAAGAATATAAATAAATATATGTGTGAAATAATAATAATAACAACAGCCCATAAACGTCTCACTGTTGGGCTCGGGCCTCCCACAATACGGAAACGGATAGTATAACCGCCACGTTTGTCTAAGGCGGCTTGGCGGGTTTGACACATCAGTTATCTCGATGTTTTCCTTCACCGTTGTTAGGACGTGGTAATTGTCAGAAAACTGCACAAGAGGTGAATGCGTGCCGGCCAGTATTCGAACCGGCGCCCTTTGAGTTTGGGATGAGTGCGCTAGCCATTATGCTACCGCGACTTTCGTCGACATTAGATTTTATTTGCCCAAACATTATTAATAACATATACTTCTTAACATATATTATCCCCCTGTTTCCAATAGAGATGCTTAAAGACAATGGATTTTCACTTGCTGCGATTCTGACAAACCACCTTTTGTTCGTGCAATTGTTTTTATTAATGTCCTTGTATTACGGAATAGATGAGCGTAATTTTTTAGGTGATTTTTATTTAATAAAACTACGTTTTAACAGTTTTAAGCGCGGTAATAAACGCAAGGTAAGGAAACGTCGGAATAACAAAAATCAAATAAATTACCGCGCTTAAAACAGTTAAAACGTAGTTTTATTATACAAGTCGCGAAAACTTAAGAAAATATTATGATTTTTATTTATTTTTTGTTGGGATGAAATGCACTTTACGCACTCTCCAGTACTAGAGAACCTGTAATAGGGCAGAATAGTGTTCCCTGGTATAGCTAGGCTGGTATACTTAAAAGAGTAGGTATACCAGGAAATGGAGAAACCTAAGGATATATAATCGAGTAGCGTATATCTTTGCAAACAGTTATTTAATGTTTTAATATAATAATCGTGAATACCATGAGTCATTTACACAAAGTCATTATTATAGCGAACGTTGTTGATTAACATATAAAGGATCTGCCTTGGCTTTGATTTTAGAACAAAAAATCCATATCTGTTTAAATATAATATGCCACTGATTCATAGGCGTAACCTATAGTTTCCGTAAATAACGAATTATCTCGAAAAAATAAAGAAGTCGTGTATCTAATATCAATTACGTTTATTATGTATGTCGATGTTGTATTGTTTGCTTTTTGTCCAATGGGGTTTAATGTAAATGTCTGGTTAAGTTTTTACAGTTTTATTTTATAGGGATGGGATATTTCATTTATTTACTTATTTAATTAACTTGGGAAACATACAATAAATAATTATTACCGTGTTTATGACACTTTTAATTACTTTTTTTATAGTGTAAAGGTATTATTACCATTCTTATAAAATAAAAATACATAGTACATATATCAGCTACATTACAGCTAAAAATAATTAATATTAGACATTTGGCTCATACAAGTATAAGAAAATTATAATATATTTGATACAATATGAAAGAATTAGATACAAAATCAAAATAAATAATAACAGATCATAGAAAAAAATCTGAAAATGTTTAATCAGATACCCTCGATATAGGAATTGTGGTCATTTATGACAATCACTGGTAATTTTGTACTACTCAACGACAAATTTCACTGAATATAATTGTATTGAGAGAAGGTTATCTATCTATCCATGGAAGGAAGAGCGACAAATATAGATCTTTTCGTGGATTCCAAGTATCGCGATTAAAATCTTATCGCATATGACCAAAATATTCAAAACCATGAGACCAAATTGCCCTGGACATGCTTTTTGTGCATCGCTTCTCAAGAATTGATGTGATCAAAACTGAAGTTTGTAATGAAAATAGCTTATGGATATAAAAGAAAACAGAAGTCGAATCCTTTCTATGTGTACCAACAGCGTGCGCTTCTTTTTACTCTATTACTGTGTTCATTTCCCGTGACCATACCAACTGTTTAAAAATAAAAAAAAGTTTTAAATGACCGGGAGACAATGTCTTGGTATGATGCTTTAGAATTATAATAACAAATTTATACATGCTGTTCAGAAAATAGACGATATTTTTCCTAAAAGGCAATAAGGATCATTTTTCAACGAAAATTCAAAATTTGAGTACAACAGCCTAACGTTTGTATCTATATTTCATTGACAGGTAGTAATCATTGGGCGGTGTAAAGCTACTGTATTTTAAATTTCTTTTCACAAAATTAACAACTATGTCTCTCCTTTATTAAACTCGAGTTTTATTTGTGACGCGTGTAATGAATTCAAGTGACCCCTATTTTGAAAAGCATTGTTTCAAAATTCATATAAATTCATTCTACATGAAAGCTTGGTATTAAGTCTTAGATATTTAAAGTGTGTTAAACTGTGCTGTAAATAAAAGAAAGCTTATAATGGATTAGTTTTTAAATGTTAGATACAACTTTGCTGCTTTAATATTTATCGATGATGAAAGAAAGTCTCATAACTGCAATCAGAATAAAATAATAAACGCTTAAGAGTCAACCTTCCTCGCTGTCTATTTAAACACACCCTGACAACGATTTCAAAAATTAAACGAGGTTGTAGAAATGTGGACGAAGCAAAAGATCTATGTTAAACTCGTAGCAAGTGGAGATCTATCGTCTTTACCTACCCCTATGGGAAACAGGCGTAATAATACGTAAGCGTGAAAAATATTCGCACCTAGTTTTTACATATTCAAATGCTGGATTGTTAATCAACAAAATAATTTGCCGGGTCTTGAATACGCTTGTTTTTAACAGAGACTTAGTTGCATTATAACTTTGAAATTACTTGAGAATTACTGAAGAACTCGCAAGCAGGTGCGAAATCAATTATGTAAAATGATGCACATGTAAACTTTTTATTACTAACTCTGTATTTATCAATAGACGTTGTTTAATGAAAACGAAAGGCATTTAAAATTTAATGTATATCTTTTGTATTGGTAATATATTTTTTAGTAGTTGATGGACTTGTATTCGCGAAAAATAGTGCTCTACGGCTAAAACCTGTATAAGATATAATGTTACGAGATAGTTGTGGCAGATAGTGATAGGAATAAGACTATAAGATTGAATGCTTTTTCTTTAAGATATATGAAGTTAGTGTAAGTAAAAGCATTTTAGGAGTACGTAAATGGGCAATATACATGATTTATTTTATTGCATGAGTTCAGCAGACACAGAAATGGAAAGCGATTACCATCGCCTATGGACCTTTGTAATAAGATGGGTGCTACAAATGCGCTGCTGCTCTCTTAAGGGAGATAGGAGAGAAGTCCTATATATCCTTAATTTAAGAAAGTTTATTTTAACAGTACAATCTATTGATATTTTACAGTACCAGTAGTTTAGACTGCACTACAGGTGCTAACTGGTTATGGCTGTTTCCAGAACAACTTATGCAGGATTCGAAATGTAGAAACAGACACTTGCTCATATTGCGAAAACGTGGACACCCCTGCGCCTATTTTTGAATGCGGGAGGTGGGAAGAGCCGATTAGAACAGCCCAGACAAATTTAGGTGCCAACATAACGGCAACTCCAATGTTGGATGTAATGCTAAAGAAATAACATTTGGACAATGTCAAAAGCATGATGATCGAAATTATGTCCAAAAAGGCTCGTGAAGAAATAGAAAGAAAAAATCTCTCTCTTCCCGCTGCAGTGAAGTAATGCCTGACGGTATATACTACAGCATTGCGAGGTTTAGTAAAAAAAAGTTTAGACTGGACTCAACAATTATTACACAACACTTAACATAACAATAATTAGAAATAGAAGACCAGTGTAGAAAAACAGGTAGATAGTATCTTGTAATTATAAACTAGCCCTTAAGTAAGGTAAAATTTAAGATTTTACTTTAGAGCGTTGAAATCATGTATAGTTGTTATCTGACTTGAATATCAATGAATTAGTTTATTGATCGTTTGTTGTATTTATGTATAGGTATTAATACTGATTGTAAATGTATAATCATAGTAAAAATGAGAAAAATCACTTCGCTCTGAGATCCAAACATCGAAAACACACCATATCTCAAAAATTACTCAAACTGATTTTTTCTAGTATTTTCCGCTTTATTTAATTTAATTTAATTTAACTTATTTGGGAAACATGCAATAATTATAATTTTTACAATATACAAACACATAAATTAATACAGATATCAACTAAGTTTCCACTAAAAAACAATTCATGTTACGAATTTGGCTCATATAACTGTAAGAAAATTATAATACTATATTTGATACAATATTGAAAAATTAGATTTAAAATAAAAAAAGCAATTAAATCATACAATACCACACAAAACAAAAACAAAAACTACAACATGACTATTTATCTATATCATTCTTAAGTCATCATTATCATATCATAAAAAAAATTATGATACATGTTAAAAATAAAAGTCATAATATTAAAAAAAAAACAAAATAAAAATATTAATGAAATCAAAGTCAAAATAATAAAAAAATATACGAGTATATACGAACTTAATAGAACGTCATTTAATTTAAGTTATTTTAATTTTTACGTTTTAATTTCAGTCCTAAACTTAAATAAATTGCCTATAAAAGGATCGACATCATTGAATAAAGCATTGTATTGCTGGCAGGCACGGTATTAAAATGTGTTTTTAGTATAATTGGTTTATAATCTAAGCCTGGCCTTACACCTGTAAGTTTGCCTGTGAGCGTCTAAGACTAAGTTCTCCCTAAGATTTATCAATACCGGACTCGGCTGTGAAACGAAGAGTGTGGCGAGCAACTAGACTGAATGTTGTTTGGTATCTTGGAAGCTGGGACGCAACGTGTGTAATTTTGGGGTTTCCTAGCTTCCAGACACAACTGTCAACGCCGGTGCAGCTGCTACATTACAGGAAGCCATAAAACCCCGCAAATACTTATGCGTCTATTAGAAAAGGATACATATCTGCGATTTTTAAGCGTTGAGATCTAGACCCGAGGCATTTCAAGTAACTTCAATTGCAAGATATTAAAATGGAACAACACGAAAAATAGTGACGATGTCTGTGGTTGAACTGGTTGAACCTTTGACGGCCTAATTCAATGAAATACACGGGGTTCCAGGATCGATATAGTGCGTCTGTTCGTCTGCCGATTATTTAACAAAAAAACCCGTTTTAATTCCATACATTTTTATTAAAATCCATTAAGTTGTTTCGGAGTCTATTTGAGATAAACATTCAGACAGACTGACAAAGAAATGTTTTAAAATCGATCACATTTTTGTGAAATTAGTTTTCACTTAAATTCTGCATTTGATTTGAAATCACATACAAATATTTAAATTTTATTAATCAAGATTATTTAGATTGCATTTTAAATATTTTTTATTGAGATCTTTCAAAACTTAAGGTATTTAGCGGTCAAACTTTTATATGATTTTTTTTCGAATTTCTTACAAAATAAGTCTATAAAATTATGCCCAATTGACTAGATGACAAAGTAACAAATCTGTTATAAGGAAGTAGAACAGTTGATAATTACCTCAAGGTGGTCCTTTAAAATTGTGATTGACAACAGTAAATGATTTAATTGATATAATAAACACATTACAAAGATCTTGATTTTAGAAAACTTTTTTAGGGCTGTACCCAAATGTCAAAAATATCTACTGTTCTACTCTACGAAACTCACAATAAATAGACTGACAGACATGGGACCAGTTTATTATTTATTGGAAATGAATGTAGCTTAACAAAACAATAATCTACTTTGTCTTAGTCTGCGATCATTGCTCCTGATTTTCAACCCTTCAAAGCTATTATTATAAACAACTTTTTCAATTAATTGATATACCCAAATTTAGACCAAAATGGTATTTATTCAGGCGTTAATATTTTAACACCGCGTCCTAGAGGAACGGGTCTGCATACAAAACAGACTACACAAGTACACAACTATCTCGTCGTCTCTTACTATTCCAAAGATAATGATAAGGACAAACACATATTAGATGCCTATACATAAATAGACGTGGGAAAATAACACTGCCGGTGTTGTAGGTGTGTTTCGTGCGACTGTTGTGCTGGAAAGTAACTGGTTTTATTTGTGATCGGTTAGCACTTCGGGCTCTCTGTTTATGGAGTATAATGGAGGAAGGGCATAAGAATTGTTCTTAATACGAAAATGAAGAGCACATGGACAATTGGGCATAGTTGAGGCTAGTTGTGCCGCCCGTCATTTCGTTTGAGCGAGACTTACTTTATTTCTTGTGCATGCTGCCGATATCTATAATATTATAAAATTCTAAACATGCTATATCTGTACATTGAAGCTATTAAAAATAAATAACTGGAATAGACTATGTAAACTATGGCGAACATGTTCGCTGATCGACAGTATATTCTTAGACTTAAAAGCTGCGTTAGTTTTTAGCCTGGGAATCTCGCGGGAATTTTTCGAAATACAATGTGGTTTTTTCACTGATCGATAGCAAATTTGATGTAATAAAATGTGTGATTTTTTTTATCCCGGGATCCGACGGGAATTTTCCCGAGAGCGGTATATATAAGGTATATAAAAATAAGGCGCTGTGTCTGTGTTTTTAAAATTTGAACATTAAAGTGAAAAGTTGCTGTTTTATAAGGCCTATTCATAAATGATCATGTGTAAAATTTTTGTCTCTGTGTCGGTCTAAAAATTCGTCTCGCATAAACTTTGATACGGCTATATAGATTTCAAAGAAAATTTTCGTTTTAGAAACAGGAATTTTATTTAAATAAACTTGTGTGTGTATTCATTCCAATATATGATATTTAAGAATTCAAAAGACATGAACATAAAGAGCTAGTTAGTAACTTAGTAATGAACATAAATTGTTTAATTATAGAACATAAAGCACTTGTATTATATTCTATGTAAAGGGCTAGTGAAAGTTCTTATATAATTTAAAAGTACACGAAACGGATATTCCCAAGGCGATTAAGCTATAACGTGTAAATCCGGCCCGGTTATACCAGCCTAATGGACAAGATGGCATATCGGGAAGCTGATTAATGACGTGCACACTGCCAAAAAGGTATTTTAAGATGTTCTTTTAGCATCTACACGATTAACGCTAGTGAAAAAATAATAATATGGGAGATTTTTTTAAATCGAATACATCCCTGTTATTAGGAAGGAAAATACAGATTTTATATTAACGTTTATTTTATAGCGACACATAAAAATGCAAAGAAAAAAAATAAGAAAAAATAATAGAAGTACCCACGACAAACATCAAATTATAAAAAGTAAAGCATAATTTAATAATTAAAGAAGTTGTTTCTTATGCTGGGGTTTCATCTGCGTTAGTGTTAAAGATTTAGGCTGTGACCGAATGCGTTTTATTTGAAGCGTTAAAAAAGTTTAGTTTATATACATACGTTATCTGTCAATATTTAACTACATTAACAACGTCACATCTTAAATAACGCAATCAAGCCATAGCCATATCTGCGTGAAACTGCTTAAATTTTTAACACTGACGCAGATGAAGCCCCCACCTAAATGTCAAATTATAAAAACGAAAACTAACTAAAGAGGTTGTTTCTTACAGTATATCCGCCAAGCTTGTTTATTGACAGGTTCCTATATAATAAATTCTTGTTTAAATTATTTATTTATTTTATTTTAGGAAGGCTTACAGTGAATAATACACACAAGTTAAAGTAACAACAATATTAAAAAAAAATTGCTAATAAGTAGCCTCTACCTATTTGTAAAATAAAAATATACATACACGATATTCAGGTATATTATAATAAAATTTTAGGTTTTAGTATTTTCGAAAAATTCCCGATCTTATGCCTTGGAAGTGGGCAGCATGCAGGAAAGTTACGGGGGAAGTGGGCGGTGGGTATGTATCAAAGGTTCAAATATGTTATGTTACGCCATTCACACATCTACATAAGTTTTCACTTAGATACGCTATTATTAGTATTATACACTGTACAACAATGCGTCATGTAGGTTCAGTCCACTCTGGCATTACAACTATGTAAGAAAACCGTAAAATCAAAATCAGCCTTGGCAGTCACATATGTAATTAAGAATTAAGGAGCCATAAAGAAATCAGCGATATTCAAACACAAGTCCCAAAACTTGGAGTTTAATTCTTTAAATGAGAACATATTTTATAACATATATAACGTAGAGAGAATATTCTTTAACAATGTGACCTTGGATATATTTGATCTTGTGTTTAGACAAACACAAAAAGTTTCGAAAACTTGTTTACATATTAATTAACCTGCTTTATCATATCACAAATGGGCTATAGTCTTATCGTCGTATCTAAGGACCTATATAGCTAAATTTCCTCCAAATATCATAATTGTGAAATATTTTATTGTTTTATAAAACATGCTAGAATGCACCAAGTAATGCTCATTATTGTTATCAACAAGACATAAATTAAAGAGATTATAAAAAATATATAGGTCTTTAAAGACGTGGTTGCGTACAATGATGCTCTTAGGAGATTCACCCAAAAAAATATTCATCATTAAATCGCTCGTTACACACCATTATAAAGTTTATAGCAGAGAAAAATATATGCCAATCTTGATCATATTTCTGAAGGTCCTGAGTTGACTAAAAAGCATTTTTAGGTAATTTTCTTTTCAAATAATAGAATTTTAATTATAATTGTGAGCTACCTTCTTTAGTATACTGAGTATTTACTATTTCTTCACGGATAAAAATAAAAACAGTAAAGTCGAAGTTAGTCGGTCGAATTTCTGACTTTTAATTTAGGTAGAAATGGAAGGACATAAACTAAAAAACAAATACGCTTTATAACTTTTATAATAAGTGACGTTTTAACTGCTAAATAAAACATTGAGTTTTATATTGCACAGTTAAAAAGGGCACTATTTAAAAAATATTGTGATTCTAATTGTATTGTATTGTATTTGTTTTGCCCCTAATTTATCGAACATAAAAATAGAAGTGAACCCGTGTTATTTCGCCTTAACGTGTATGTTTAAACGCGCTTGCCTTAGAGTCGTACACGAGCAAAACGTACTGGTGTAAAGACAGCCTTACAGATTAAGATCTGAGTAAAAGGATGTAGGCATTTTTTATTAAATCATTAGATACTCCGTTTGATAAAATAATAAGATAAGAACGTGATGATCTGAATTATTATGGTAATTTTCAAGGTCGTAGTTTTTTTTTAAATAAAATGAGTTGAATATTTGTTCCATGATAGCATTGCTATCTACTAAATTTTTATCAAAGGAATCTTTTAAATATTTTGTTTTTTAATTCGCAATGTTTATTTGCAGAATGGATAAATAGATAATAAAGTTTCTTTATAAAATTGCTTGTTTCTTCGAATAAGGGGTATAACCACAACTAGTGAGATATAATTTACAATAGGGATTCCCAAACTATTTTAGATAAGAGACCCCTTTTCCAAAATGAACTGGTAGTCAGACACCCATAGCCAAATTACTGTAAAAATCTTTGCGGTTGGTTAAATCATCAAAATTTAACAAAATAAATAGACATAAAATACAGTAATTATCAAGTGTAATGAATAATTGTTAATACAAATGACGTAAAAATAATTCAGTAGGAAATTATTAAAAAAAACACATTTGTATACGTAACACAACTTATACAGTATCTTGAAAATATGGAATAAGAACTTGTGTTAATTCATAGGGGTCGATTTTTAGACCTCGTTGACCTCCAAAATCAGTTTTCGTTTATGTCGTCGCCTGCGAAAACGATTTCGACCCCACGGGGTCCATATTGACCATTTTGGGAATCCCTGATTTTCATGATTGATTTATTTACATTTCTGGTGAATTACTTATGGTCGCAGTATAATGTTATATACGTTAATCTAATAATAGATCATTTCTGAAACCATATACTATCATGAAAGTGGAATTCTATTTTCTATGAAATACTATTCTCAATTTTATCAAGGTATGTTTTATTATAATTATATATTTAATAAGTTATTTGTACACAAATTACAGACATTATATTACTGATTTTCGTAATGAGATTTAGAATTTAATTTTAGGCAATTAATTGGTCATATTTTAGAATTGTATAATACGCGTCAAACTTTATGTTCGCTCTTAGCAATGAATAACTGGAAATTTTTAATGCTTTTCCAAAAGATATTAGGTATTGACCAACTTTTTGCTAAACCTGAAGAATCCAATATATTTGATATTGGCTGCAATCAGATTATTAAATTATAATTTAAATATATTGAAATGTTGTAAGCCATTAACTCTTTGTGAAGTCGAACGTATTTTTCAACTTGGAAGGATTGCATCTCAATTACTGAGCAGGAGAATTGTTCTAGAATACGATAGAAAAGAACACGATGTAATCTTGAATACGAAATAACACGCCTAAATAACTTATCAAGATTTAAAGCCGATTATCCTTGTTGCTTTCTAGAAGACAGTGAAACGTGTCTCATCAGACTTTCTAATCATTTGTTAAATCAGTAGGAAAGCACCATCAATTTTAATTGCTAAACCGATTGACACTTGGATTAAGGAGATAGTCTGCAAGATTTATTTTATTACGCCTTTAATTTCTAGAATTCCTATACCTAAAACCTTTATTACACTACCACTGATTTAGGTGCCTGGTACAGAGGATTAGTATCGTCTAATTAAAAATTCGGATTCTATTTTTCTTATTACACCATTCTGATATAGAGCAAGGATCCCTAATTCAGCGTAGTGTAATAACCAATTCAAAATCAAAATAAGCTCTTATGGTCTTACTCCGGTGTCTGCATGTTTGTCGTAATTACTGCTGACGCTACAGATATGATATTTGCCACATATAGGGTTTTGCTATATACGTACGCGTATATTTTACAATTTACTAAATATTTTTGTGAACATTATGTAGAGGCCTCGAAAGTGAAATTTAATATTTAAAACTTGAGCAATACCAACGAATAACATATTAAATAATAAGGTTCGTACTGCAATTTTTTTTTCATTTGAATTATAATCAATATAGTGTAAAAAATAATCACCTTCCCTTATCACTGAAACACTACCTCAAAATAATAAATATTTCCACTTGATCTATATCTATACATATAATAAAATTGTAAAAGTCAAATTTCTGTACGGTGAATAAAAATACTAAAAACCGAGCCAGGGGGATGTAAGAAGAGAAATAAAAATAATTTAAATTTGTTTAAATTTTTTGTTTCTCTGTTTGTCTGTCTGTTTGTACCGGCTAATCTCCGAAACGACTGGACCGATTTAATTGAAATTTTGTATGGTGGTAGCTTATATCCCTGGTCAACATATAGGATACTTTTGATCCCGAAAAATTAAAGAGTTCCCGTGGGATAGTTAAAAAACCGCACCACGCGGACGAAGTAAACGCAAGATTGTCTGAGTATTTATACTGTTTATATAACTCTAAGTAGACCAATTTCATCTATTGGCTTACAATATATATGTAATATTCACATATAATATTTTTTTCTCATTTTTAAATAACCTTTGAAATAAGTAGATACCGCCATGTATAGATTTTTGAAACAAATTATTTTACGTAAAGAAACCATAGAGCGAAGAAAGAGGTTGGTGCCTAATACCTACCACACGATACTTTAATGCTACTGATTCATCTGGAATAATATTACAGTTATTAACTGTGGCGAATTGCGTCTTATGTATATATAGCGTTAAAAATAATGCCGTCAAGGAATAACTACATTAGTCTATCTATGTACATGCGTTATGCGTTATCTGTCATATATAATGAGTAACAATATTGCATCACAAATAACACATTAAAGCCATTGCTACATCTACTTGAAACGGTTAATAATTACGTTATTCCAGATGTAGCAGTAGCATAAGAAAATATATTATATATCATAATTAACAAAAATGTGTTAATTTAATTTATTAGTAAAACGAAATAAGACTTTTAATATCCGATGTGTATTTTTAGGCAAACTTCGTGTGAGTCTGATTTGCGTATGGTCAAGTTGTTTAAAATAAAAACTGAACAGTAAATAATTTACCGTCCTTCTGGTAGCGATGTGGTTTATATTTTTATCTATAACTAGCTGACCCTGCAAACTTCGTGGCGCCTCAGAATCATTTTGTTTCATATTTACTCATCTTTTAAACCTTCCCTGGACTTCCACAAATATATCAAAATCAAAATTAGCCAAACCAGTCCAGCCGTTCTCGAGTTTTAGCGAGACTAACGAACAGCAATTGATTTTTATATATAAGATATTATAACATTCTAAACATGCCGTATCTGTACATAAAAAGCTATTAGAAAAAAACTAGAATTCACTATATAAACGACGAAGACCACGATGCATTTTTTTAGATTTCTTGCCTGTTTGTCGGTTTGTTTGTTCGAGATTCACGTAAAAACTACCGGGCCAATTTTGTTGCGGTTTTCGCTGATCGGCAGCTAATTCTTAGATAATTTTGCGCTACTTTTCATACTGGGAATCCCGCGGGAGTTTTTCTGGGAATGATTTAAAATGGCCAGATAAAAACGGTAAAGCGGTTTGTAGTATAGTTCGGTTGCATAAAAATTAGCTTATTCCGACACAGTTTTCAGTAAAACGATAGTTTAAATTCTTTTTTAAATGCCCTGTCCCGGGAATACACGGGTATTTCAAGTCAAGCGTGGACGAAGTCACGGGTATATCCTAGTTATTTAATAAAACTTTGTCCGACTTCACTAAAATATTAAATTTCATACGAAAATTGAAGCCTACCCTCGACGCCTTGTACGAAGCTTCAGTCCGCATGCATGGCTTGACTTGAACATTCGGGTCTTCGTAATATAACAAGCAAGGCATGTAATTTCGTACGAATGGCTATATATTAGGACGTCTATTGTAAAGAAATTAAAAATGAAAACGAGGCTGTCACCCATCTGCCTCCGTAAAGTCCTTGAGTACAAATTCAAATTCAAAAGTTTTTATTCAAATCTGTTCCACTGGAGAACACTTTTTGAAGGTCATACATATAAGGCAAAATTGAATTTTACATTCTATTTTATATACACCGCTTCGCAGCGTGTTATTGCTGTTAAGGAGAAGAAGCGGCAAGAAACTCCCCAGCAACACGTCTAGCTAAATATTGTTTTTCTTTATATTTCTTATTCTATTTATATCTCAAGTTCTTTTTTTAAATAAGTTTTATACAGAAGTATGTTACAGAATTACTTTTTGAAGAATTAATGGAGTTGTAGCAAACAGTGCATACTCAATAAGACCAAGACGCAATAAAAGGAAAAAAAATATTTTTATAGTTATAATAATGACATGACGTACTAAAATGTTATGCTGCAATATCTATATATATATAATTCTTCTGTACGAGTGTTGACAGTCAACTCCTACTAAACGGCTGGACCGATTTTGATGATATTTGTTTTGTGTGTTTGAATAAATCCCTGGGTGGTTTAGATTCACAATTGGAACCGATAGGTGGCGCTGAGATCGGGTTCTAGAATCCTCCTAATCACCTGGAGCGATTTTGTTTTTGTGTGTTTGAGTGGCTTACCGGATGGTGTAGATTTGCAATTAGAACCGGTAGGTGGCGCTGAGATCGGGTTCTAGAATCCTCCTAATCATCTGGACCCATTTTAGTGATTTTGTTTTTGTGTCATGAAACAAACTCTTTTAGAAATTCAGAAAATATGGCGGTACGAAGTTCGCCGGGTCGGTTAGTATCTCCATAAATTTCTTACAACTTAGGTACGTCGGCAACAGCCAGAAAACAAGGTGATAATTTAGAAAAATTCAAAGACACTCAGCGAGCTACGGAGGACCTTATAGATAAAATCTGTAATGCCGCGGGTATCTTAATTTCGAGTCAGAGATGCACATACATTTGTTTCTTTTTCTTTACATACTACAAAACAAAGTCGCTTTCTGCGTCTGTCTGTCTGTATCAGCTAACTTCTCCGGATTTTTAAACGGTTTTCACCATTGCATTAGTTATATAATCTTCAAGGAAGGTTTATATATAAAAGGCCTAATTAAGTTTTATGTAAGTAAAATGGAGTTATGTACTCACTAGGGTTTGTCTTGCTTAGGTGTAAATCTTTAGTATAGTACAAGAATTGTTTTTGAAGAGTTAAGATGTGTTTGAATGGTTAATATAAATTCAGTTCAATCTATTATAGACTTTATTACAAATGTATTAGAGTCTGTAAAGTTTGAAATCAATACATAAATATTCTTTTTTTTTTCTTTGTATAGAATAAAAGCAACTTTTTCAAGAAACTATATATTTATCATTCATTGTGAGTCATTTCGTTTGGGCCCCAATTATTGCTTTTGATAGGGGATTTCTGGGTTATTGGTCTTAACACGCTTAAACAAAAGAGACTACTCAACTTAATGCCTTACCAACAATAATACCTTTGTTATCTGTCAAAAGGTGAGAAAAAAACTTTGGTTTTCTTCTATTTAACATTTCCGAGTAAAGCCTCAATTACGCTACAATGATTAGGAGCTGATACAACGAATACATGACTTTTTGTTTCTGAAGCTATTTTGAGAATTCTCTTTGTACTGGATTCAGTAAAGTTTCAACATGGTTCTATATATTTTTTAATAACCAAAAACTATTTTCTACAGCATCTTGACGTCGGTCAGTGCAAAGTAAAACATAAAAATTACTATATTTCGCAAATTTGATGTTATTTTCATTTTATTTTTTATTCACTCTTGAAGTCGGTGTTATTTTGCTAGATTTTTTATATTACACCATTTTGATTTAAAGAAGGTTAATAATTATTGCTTATGTACACTGCTTAGTTTTATTATAGCCTCATAATATTTCTATTACTCTATTGTTAGAGTATTGGCATGTAGTCCTTCACGAAACGCATTTTATCCGTGCAAGAACGGAGAAAGATTACATTTCCTACGCCGGCCGGGCGGCCTGTCGTAAGAGGCGATGAAACAACCCATGGCCAGGTGGTATTCGAATGGAGAATTTGCCTATTTGGATGGCTACCACTCGTGGTCTAGAGTATGCCGCCATAACAACCTTGGTTTGTGCTCCGGCATTACTGGCCAGGTTCCAGTTTCCCTTTCGAGAGCGGCAGCATGTTGGTAGCTCCTTTGATGTTACAAATTTCCATTGGAATCTGGTCACTGAAGCCGGAATAAAACTCAAGGTTGTTATAGCGGATACTCGAAACCAGGGGTTTATTTTAAACTATGTTCCACTCGAGAATGTTTTTGAAGGTCATACATATAAGATAATTTTTGAGTCTACTACTAAGTGGATAGGTCAATAATTGATAACAGGGAAGGCCCAACAACTGTAAAACACTTATACCATTCGCGAAAACTTAAGAAAATACTTTTGTCTAAACAAGTCCAAAAGTGGGACGTCAATGAATGGGCAATTACATCGGTAATATGGAGATTCATGTTCAATTTACTTTTTTGTATAAATAAATCGTATAAAAAGGTCGTTCCACCATTATGTGGGTGCATGACAGCATGTCGTGGTTCTTGCGATTTTTTTTACTCGTATCTCCAAATACATTAAAACTGGATATACACACTCTACTTTATATCGAACACATAACATGTTATTATGGCGAGTTTACACTCGCTTGGATCGATAAATCGAGTTTAAAAAAATATAAATAGATGTTTGACCATGATCAAGCTTAATGTTTAGCGATCATGAAATCGAAGATGGAGCATGCTGACTTAGAAAATATCTATTAGTTACCATCACTAGGTAGGTAACCAACTGAAATTTCAAAACTAATGGCTAATGGTAGTTCGTTAGCCGGATAAAAAAAGCAGCTGGTGGATATTTGCTTAATAGAAGAATGACTCTCCAACCGAAAGCCGAAGGTTGACGGCAAAACCTCCAACTTGTTTACGATTTTATTCGACAATCATTAGTTTGTTGGCGAAGTGGTTAACAACGTAGCCGTGGATATTTTGTGAACAACCACTAATTTGCTGGCTTTTACAATAGCTACCCAACTCTATTATTAATACGAGATTTGAAGACACCTGCTATGTGTTTTTCAGGAGACTTTGACTCTGATAGGACGTTCCACTATTCTGCAGTACGCAAAAGAAGCATGGAGCAGAGGGGAAGCCAAAAAAAGTTCAGCCGTAGAGGCTGACAGTTGCAGGTGTGTCTTTAAAACACAATATGAGCCTGCCAATACGCGAACACTGGCCGGCATGCCCTTCTCTAGTAAAAGGAAGTTCTGTTGCAATCAGCGTGCTCACTATAGCAATAGGACTTGAGTCACAGCGTCAAGGAAGCTGTTCTCACACGACTCAGTTTGGGAATACAGAAAAAGCTCCAGGGCGATTTAGTAGGAATCTAGCAGGTACCACGAGTTCTACACTACTTTACTGTTTATTGTACAACAAGTGGTGTTATATATAATAATTAATTATGATAAATAGATAATTCATATTCACGTCTATGTAATATGTTTAGTATCTTATCGAAAAATTATGGTTGTTTGCGATTTAACCGAAAGCAAAAACAATGGCAATCAAGTATGGATAGCATAAAAATGAAACTTTGTTTAAGAATATTTTATAAATTTAACTAGCATTTGCCCGCTACTTCGTCCAAGTTGAATAGGTATTAAAGATTACAGTTCTTTTGCCAATATTTAAAATCAAAGATTATTTCCAGCAAGTCAATGGATTATTTAGTGCGAAAATATACGAATCTCGGAAATTCCTTTAAAAACCCGAGATAAAGTTACTAAAGTTTTGCACAACTACAACTCTAAAGATTCTAATAAATATAGAAACTATCGTAGCAAGCAAATCCTAAAATAACGTGGTTACGAAATTAGAAAATCCTGGGACATATAAAAATAGGATTGATATTAGTCAGACATGCAAAATGTTATGTAGTATAAATCTGTGCTGTAATAAGAGTATCACGTCCATTTTTATGCTATTTTTAGCCTATTTTTTGTGATCGATATTCATAAAAATATCTGTGATGTTCAGGATATAATGCATCATTTAAAAAAAAGAATGTAAACTGTTATTCGTCGAAATTGTATGGGATTTAGCCAATTTTTATGCACCTTAACTAATTTATATTAATCCCGTGCGAATCCCGGGATAAAAGAACTGCAGCGTTTAAAAAAGAAAGTGCATTATTGTTTTAGTATAAGTCGTATCCAAATCAGCTAAGTTGTATGCTTAATTAGGACTTTAAACCAATCCTGCAAGATTCCCAAGACACAAAACATCGCAGCATTTTAAAAAGAAATAGAAGTAGTAAGCTATCGACTTAATGAAAATTATTTCGCAATAAGCTAATTTTTATGCACTCTAAAAAGTTTAAACTGCTCCCGGGAGAATTCCCGCGAGATTCTCGGGATTAAAAATAGCACAAATTTTAATCAGAAAATTTGCTTTTCATCAATAAAAAACCGCATCAGATTCCAAAAAAAAATTCAACACTTTAAACCATTCCCAGGAAAATTTCCGCGGGATTCCCGGGATAAAAGTACCGCAAAAGTATGTAATTTCTCTATTAAGATTTTTCAACTATGACTTTTTGGTAAGACCGTACCCAAAATCTCTATTTTTTATGCTAGTTTTAAAATGGGTTGAGTTGGGAATAGATTTCGGTTGATTTGGGAATTAAAAATTAAAATATTAGCGTGGGTTGAAACGGGAATAGAAATGTGTTGATTTGGAAAAAAAATATATTCGTGGGACGTGACGTCATAGGTTGAATCGGGAATAGCCCAAAAATTGTTTTCGTTTTCGTTCCAGCAATTGTAAACTCACCTTAAACTTACACAATTAAAAAAATATCAGTGAGATTTCTTTCAAGAACTTGTGACGATAACTTGACTACTTTTATAAACGAGACAAATGTTTTTAAATATAAAATAACGGTCCACGTGTATACAAAACTTATTAATATGAACTCACGAATTTTTTAAATACAATAAGCAAGTGGCCGTGTACGAGTCGAAGTTGTGCGTGAAGTATGCTTCTATAAATACTACTTGGAAATGAGACATTATTCAAGACAATGTTGAAAATAAATAATTGTCATTAATTAATTAATAGTTTTCTTTATATAACAGTTTAAGTATCGATGATTACCACATTATGACACACTCGTATATAATAATTATAAAACTGGCTATATTATTATGTACATTAATAATAAATAACGGTGTCTGTGGTCGTTTAGTTCACTGCAACATGGAGGTTTCGGATTCGATTTTAGGCAAAGTTCGTAAACGATATTTTCGTAATTGATACTGAGCGTGTATAACGCAAGAGTTGACCGTTGTTTACCATAATGTTCTTGATCCATTTGGGATAAAGTTACTGTTAGTGACGATGCTTAATTGCGTCTTGTTAATAGCGTTAAAATAAGGCCATTAATGATTAGTTATATGTGTATATTAAACATGGGCGCCGCGTGGCCTGTTGTCTCGTTATCTGTCAATGTTTAACGTCATTAACAATTAATAACAATGTAGCATCACAAATAACACATTAAACCCATTGCTACATCTGCGTGACACGGCCACTAACGTTATCCCAGATGGAGCAGGGACATAAGAATTAACAAACTCAACTTGCTTAACTTCAGGATAGTGTTTGTCTGCCGAATCATTTACCTTAATTAATTAATACTATGTGATTCAAATGAGAATAGGATCGACTTTGCGCCATATTGTGACATCATAGCTGTCGAATTATGAATTTAAATAATTAAACATATTAAGACAATTTACTAGTAATTTAAACTTTTTATTTAAATTTGATGTAAGACTATTATTATTGATATGCAAATAAGTTTTTTGCAAATCATACTTTTCAAGTGACGTTTGACAGATAGAGGTTATTGACATTCCTATTCTTATTTGGATCGCATTATATAGATATATATCAAATGTAATTAGTTTTAAAATTAGTAATAATTATATCAATAAAATATGTATGTATAATTTCACTTTTGCACTCAAAGAGCTTTAAAAAACTTAACATAAAAAGAAATAAATTTTATTATTAGATTCCCGTTATATGTTTACCGAATCTGTTTCTATCCAGCGCGGAAATGCGGTCAGATTTTCGGGAATGTTCCCAAAGGATAAGGATTTGGGATCTATGTATTATTTGTATAATTTAAATTACTATATATATATAAAATGTTAAGATAGATTTGAGTTTTATTTATTAAATTAGTAGTATAATTACTTGTAAATATTTTATGTTGTTAATAAATAAGATGCTAATGTCCATAGGCGACGTTAACCACTTTCCATCACAGTTGGGCGGTCAGCCTGTCTGTTGGGCTTCAGAAAAAAAAGGATTACTATCTCCTATAAAATTGTTTATATAATTTGGGTTTAATTTTTATATAGGCAATATTAGCATAATTACTAGTTTTATATATTGCAAATTGAATAATTATATGGATAAAATAGCATGAGTATATAAGACGTTCTTAAAAAAAATGTAAGTATGACAAAGTAGTATGTATATAGTATATAGATGATATTATCCAAACATTTAAAGGAATAGAAAAAATTATGGTACTGAAAACTTCAAATCGTACTCACTAATGAAATTTTTTGAGTTAATACCTGTTTCATGTAGATCAACGATCTTTGAAACATACAAACGTATGTTTCAAAGGCTATATAATATTATAACTCCTTATTAGCCGAAGTTGTTGGTTTCTTAGTTAAGTTATCACGGTCTCTTACCAATAATGTGAATTTAAATATCTCTTGGGTAGTTTTTGATTAAATGTGCATAATATTAATTATGGTCATATCGGTGAAATATCAAGGTAACCGATCTGTGAAAACTCGTAATCCGCATTGTAATACTCCTAATAAACTAGTAATACCACTCATTCTCTTAATATTGGTAGACCCGAGTAGCAGGATGTTTATTAGTTCATGTTACGCAAAAGCCAAAAGAGTACAGCGGAGGACCGGGATACATGACACAAACTTATGGCCGGTTTCTGTATCTGTACCCATTCATGTCTCACTACTGTTTTGAATTTTACAGAATATATAATATAATAGCAGCCCATAATTGTCCCACTGCTGGGCTCGGGTCTCCCACTATAGGGAACGGTCTGTATACCCGCCACGCTTGTCCAAGGCGGCTTGGCAGGTTTGACACATTGTTTATCTCGATGTGCAGGTTGCATCACGATGTTTTCCTTCACCATTATTAGCACGTGGTAATAGTAACAATATGCACATTAGGTCAGAATGCAGATAAATAATTATACCATAATAATATTATGACTTATAATGGTGTTTGCGATTTTTTTGACATTGATTTTTTGAAATTGTATAGTTAACTAATGTTAGATTTATATAAATATTTTTTAATAATGTGATTTTTTTGTATTATTTTGTAATAAATTAGTAATAATAATAATATTATGTAATGGCCAGGCAACATTATAAACTGCCTGTATTGACGTTAGAAAGGACAAACTGTCATTCGTATGAAGAATAAAACATCTTTTCTATTTTTAATTATATGTGTATGACAATTTGTGCGATAAACGATATTCTATTCTTGTCTATTCTGAATTTTACATAAATACCATACAAGTTAACGGTCTCTATGGTTGAATGGACTAAGCCTTTGTCGGTCTGCTTCATTGCAGCGCAGAGGCTCCAGATTCGATTCCCGGCATGGTAAATTTCGTAAACGAACTTTTTATTATTTACTATGGTCTAGATGTCTGGGATCGGCCCCAAAGTGGTCCGATGTATATTACCCATAAGACAAGCCAAACATTGTTAAGCTTGGGAATATACAAAGTGAGTTTGACTGTTATTAAAAAAAAAAAGTCAATATTCTATCATTGTTAAGTTAAAATAATGGGTGGTAAGATATAGAAACTCGGCTTTAGGGAGGCCTTCGTACACCACTGCATTGTGATTAGTTGACGGCGACGATGACAACAAACCATAAACAATTTCTCTTTTCTTCTTCTTTCTTTCTTGGCTCTTTTGTTATAGTTTTTGTTATCTTGTGGTCTCCTGAAGGTTTGGACTTTTGGTATACTAGATGACAGAGGTTTCCATTTCGAGTACCGTTTGTGTAAATTTTGAAATTTGAATCTCATTAATTCTTTAATCTTAAATCTCTCTTTAAAATTTTAGAATGGTTTTTCAAATTATGTCTTTACGTCTTCTTTGTATTTTGATATATTCAAATATTTAGTCGTCGTAATTTTTTTTCATGTTTGTTTATAGGCAAACTGGCAAACGTGTCCACTTGATGGCAAGTGGCTGTCGTCGCCCATGGACATCTGCAACACTAAGGGAGCCGATGCGTTGCCTACCCCGTTGAGACTCTAAATATCTGTTTACGCTATTCCATAGCTTGCTTACGTATGGCATAAAGGAGCGTGCGCTACATACAGTGGATAACTTCCAGGTGTCAAGGAAGTGTGGATGAACTCCTAGTCGCCGGTGAGCAATGCGGTGGTAAAATGGCGACGTAGGTACCAAACCAAATAGCTCCTTAGAACTCTCCCCATTGTTTTTTTAAATTGCAAAGTTCAGCAGACAGGCAGACGGCCCACCTGATGGAAAGCGGTTACCGTCGCCTATAGACATTTGTAACACCAAAGGTACAGACTTTAGAACGCGATTAGTGCGCCAACGTCTCTTCTGAGGCTTTCTAAGGTTCTAAACTGTCTGTAAGTTCGGTATCGTTGACAATCCGGACCGCTCGGGGCTGCAAGGAGTCAAGTGGGAGCAGCTGGTACTGAGGTGCCCCAACCCTGAGATGGGAACAGTACTCCACATGGGGACGGACTTGGGCCTTACATTATAAAAGCCTATGTCCTGGTGTGAAGTCCCACTTGGCCCTGTTGAGCACTCCAAGCTTTTTTGAAGCGATTTTCGCTTTGCTCTCCAAATGAGCCCGAAATTGCACCTCGCTCGAAATGTTGACGCTTAGCATCCCGATGGAGTCGGAGATCTTGAGGGGAGTGCCCTGGAACTGTGGCGCTAACAAAAATGGGGCTTTTTAGCGGCGAATGCGCAGACTTGTGTCTTTTTGGGGTTGAAAAGGACGAGAAGTCATGGTAGTGTAATAGCTAGCGCAAGCGATCCAGACTAAAGGCGCGTGTTCAATCTTGGTAGGAACGCATGCACCACTTAAGCAGTTTTTTGATCTAATGTGCATGTTGTTACAATAACCACGTGCTAACAACGGTGAAGGAAAACATCGTGATGAAACCTGTGAGATAACCGATGTGTCAAACCTGCCAAGCTGCCTTGGATAAGCGTGGCGGGTATACTGTCCGTTCCCTAATAATGGGAAGCCCGAGCCCAGCAGTGGGACACTTATGGGCTGTTATTATAATTTAATATAAATATTTACTATGACCAACCTCTAAGTTATTTCGGTAAAATTATTTAAAACTTTCTTTGATTTTAGTTGACACTAAAGGTCTCATGCCATTACTTTTACGATTTAAAAGCAGTTTATTAAATCTAGATTAATACTTTGGCTTAGAAACAAGTTTACTAAATATACTCAAGAATAGGTCTAACGTAAAAGTTGTACTGGTTTACAATGTTGATCAGTTAAAAAAACTTTATAAGAGTTGTTTGGTCAGTTTTGTAAGGATTATACCCTTATATATTAATTTGTTTGTTGAAATAAATATTTTATATTGATAATAATATTACCGTGGCCGTGGTAAAAGTGCATAAAGAAAAAAAAACCAGCTTCGCTTGTGATGTATGAAACAACAATACCACCACTATACTTGAGATCATAACACCGTTTACAATCACAAAAAAATCACTAATTGTTATTTATATTAAAATATTTTTCCACCGGCTACCGTTTATTAAATGCCTGGTAAGCCCAAAGTCATAAGAACTACTGACTACTCATTGGGACAACTCGACTCAGGTAGGTATTTCCATGTTGCTACAAAGCGATTAAGTTAAAAAGGCTTCGCTCCGCTTGTCTTTTGCAGCCTTTTGATGTCTTCTATAAAATATCAGGTTGTTTCGAAAAGAACATTGTAACACATCGTCCAATGCGGAGGAAAGAGATAAAAAGTGAAAGATTGAGAACTTAAAATATTATAGAAGTGGCTAAGTTGTTGAAGTGATTATTTTCTATTTATATCAAGAATTTTACATAAACTATAAATATTATTATAGATAACTAACTGAACGATAAGTGGGAATGAGTTTAAAACATAATAAATATAAGTATAATATTTAGGTATCGGCTGCTTTTCAGTAATCATAACAAATATGCTTTGAAATGATATCATGTTTAGAGTAATAAAACTGTTTTTTTATTGTAACTCAATTTTTCAATAAGTTTTGCATACATAAAAAAAGATTTGAGCAGTTTTCAGTTTATATGAAGAAAGATTGTTAAAAGAATGTTTAAACTAATGAGCTATGTGCATCATTTTTGTATGTAAAGTTTTAATTCGTGTATTAAAAGCTAAATTTACGTAATAATAATTTGTTTTGATACCTTAGCTCTTAGCGATATGTATATAAAACAATACTACTAATTTATGTTACTATTAATGCATGTAACAGTACTTTATTAATCTATTTGTTTCAATCATAACTAGAGATTTTTAAATTCTATGGTCTAGCTCTATTTTACTTTCATAAAAACTTTATCAGGTTTTTATATATCGCTAGCGAAGCCGCAGGAGAAAACTAGTATATATATATATATATATATATATATATATATATATATAGTATAAACCTTGCTTAAAAAATTATCTAACTGATCGTGAAAACCTCTTGAAGTCCGTTGCGTGGTTTAGGAGGAGTCAGCAGATATACAGACAGACAGACAAACACGGAAAGCGACTTTGTTTTTCTACTATGTAAAGATAAAAAGACCAAACTCATACAAAATACTGTCAGTTCTATGTACTTTGCTAGTCTATGCGGTCGTCTTGAAATGCCAGTAACACGTAGACTATCGTTGTCCCTTTCGAACATACAGCCTTTTGAGACCAATTCAAGGATATACCCAGTGCACTCTTCAGTTCACTGCCCGGTGCTACGAAGCGTTATGCCGTAAAAGCCTTCAAGATTATTGGGAAGATTTCTTCTTAAAATATTTTTTTCAAATTCCAGACTCGTTACGTAATTCGCGTGTTAACTTTTTGAGGACCGCTGCTGATTGCCGGCCCTGATATTTTGTTTAAATTTGACAGGTGTATTTGAGATACGAAATTGAATTTGGGTGCAAGACTCGCACATATATAGAATACTTAAAAGTTTTGATACGCTTATTCAAACGTTATGGTATGGCCTTACTGAATGACGTTGAAATTAGTTTGGGAATTTGTTTACAACTTATGACAAAGTACAAAGCGACTAAAGCCATTATCCACGAGTTTTTGCAATAATTTGTTCCGATATATACGAATAAGTAAGTCTCAGTGTCTTATGGCTGGTTCCTATATTATTATTATTATTATTATTTGCCTTACAACTGGTTAAAAATTGACATAAGTTCCATGCAAGTAGTGTCAAATTTCTACCAGTGCTAAGGCAAGTGAATGAACAGTAAGAACCGACCATTTGTCAAATTCAGATTTGTACAACAAATGGTGAAATTCGTCGAATAAATACATTGAGGTCCAATCGGAGGAATGTAATGTTTTCATCTTTGTTTAACGCAACATTACAAATAGTACGTGATGATAAATGCTAAATATATTACGAAATGTCAATTACTTATAATAAATATTATATTAATATATAAGAAAAATCACATACCTCTTCTTCGTCCATGCAGTCGATGATTTCGCTTCTGAAATAATAATAAAAAGTATTTGTTCTATTACTTTTTTTCCGGTATTTGTCTTTTTCGATTTTGCAATTAAATACATAAATACAGTAGCTATTGATGCACTCTGATCACTGGACAAAACAAAAGTGTACTGCTGAAATTGTTGACTTATGTTTTGTAACAATGCAATATGTATACATTGTTTTTCTTAGACGATCGTTTTAGTTGATATAGACACAATTTATCCAATCAATTACACTATTTAATTAATGGTTAATTATCTTAGCCAATTTAATGAACTTCTAAAATTAGATATTAAAATAGAAAATGTTATAAATTAACCATCTGAATACACAGTTTAAGTAAACTTTTATTAGAAAAATTGTTAAGAAATAACAAGGTATAAGGGAAAAGTTCAAACACTTTAATACCATAGGCATAGGTGACACTTACACATCACGAAAAGTACAATCATAATATCTTAAAAAAGGTGAATCGGACGAGTGCATTTTTCATTTGCGGGTACTTAAGAAAACATTTAATTGAATCCCCAGTATTTAACTACTTAACGAATTTTGTTCAAACTAGTGTTACTAGTGGCGCCACCTATTCAGTTTGGCGTTAGTGGCTCCATCTATTAATAAAGATTTAGACTAGAATTTGTTTATGATCATTTGATAATTTGTGTAGTAATAGTAATTAATCTAATTCTATGGCGTGTTTTTTTCGCTGAACACGAATTTGAATGATCAGAATTGGGGTTCAATGAGCGAATAATCGAGATTAACCCATAAAGACATACAGCACACACAATCTTTTTTTATGGATTTGTGTAATCAAAGTTCTGTATTCGAAATCATATAGAGCGAGTATGAATAGGGTATTTGACAATGACATCAACTGAGGCACTTTTACTATCTTAACGAGATAATAGACGGTTCATTTTTGTTTTTCAATTTGGATGAATCAACCAAAGTGATCCATGTAAACATAACCTTGAATCATTCAATGTCATTGAATACTATCGTGTTCTTTCAATTCTCTCCGTTTCAGTTTCAAAATGATTCAATTTAGTGGATCTGTCTAATAGCTCTAATATATCATAGATTTTGTATGCGTAATAATTTAAATGGGTCAAGTAACTTATTTATTACTAGCGGTCTAGGCAGACGTTGTCATGCCATGAAAAAATAAAAATTAAGGACCGCCTACCGGGTCTGACTCTGACTCTAAAGCACCCCGAGACCCGCAAAATAACCCACAGCCAGGTAGTAGGGCATTTGCACCTTTGCATGGTTACTACCCCTGGTCTAGAGTATGCCGCCATAATAACCTTGAGTTGTGTTCCGGCATTAGTGTCCAGGTTCCAATCTTCCTTAAGAGAGCAGCAGCGCATTTGTAACGCCTTTGGTGTTGTAAATGTCCATAGCCGATGGTAACTGCTTTCCATCAGGTGGGCCATCTGTCTGCTGAACTCACTCAATGAATAAATAAAAAAACCCACTCTAACACAGATAAACTTTCATTAAAATCGTAAAACCCGATTCCAGCGCCAAGTATTTCGTTTAGATTAATGGATTAATTATTGAAGTTTTAGTAGGGATCCCTAATTTTTATAGGGCCTATATTAATGAGGGATAATTTAGCATTAGAATGGTGAACGATTTTTTGATATTGGTCTAGTAGTTTCTGAGTTTATTCTTTACAAGCAAACAAAGTACAAATCTTTCATCTTTATAATACTAGTATATTGTTACAACCTAGGCCCCGCCAAAGACAAATTCCACGTACAGTCTGTAAAAGCACGTTTTATTACCTATCAGCATTTGAACTAATTGTAATCCTTTTATGATCGTCTTCTTTTGTCGGATTATAATGTACAAGCTGATTCTAGGAAATTTGGTCCACGTTGTACATATTTGCATTTGTGCAGTATAAAACGATGGCCTGATGGAGAATGGAGGCAGTTGAGCGAGAACCACGACCAAGGCGTGACGTGTGTACATTCGGGAATCTAATAGCGACGGACTTTGCGCGTTTTATTGAATTACGACCTTCTGCATTATGTTTGGATTTGTTGTATTCGGTTATATTTGTACCTGTGTTATACGTGTTTGTATAGTTGTAATAAACTCTATAATAATTCCAACGGCATTTTAATTCGAGTCCTGCAACTCGTAACAATATATTGTTTAAACGGTCATTGAAATGGTTTCTATAATGAAAATTTGAAAGTAACATAATAAGAAGGTACATTATATACACGCTTTTTTCAAATACCCAATTATGGGATTTTATGATGCGGAACTGGATATTGGTGTGTTGATCCACTTTAAATTTTGATATAAATCGAAGTGTCTTGATTAGAATGATGTTGAATTTGGGATTCTAAAAAGTTGTTTTGCTGCATCTAAACACTCATAATTTTATCGAGATAAGGATGGGCATGTATTCTGACTCTACCTTTTGTTTGGTCAGGCTGTTCAAACTTCTAAAACTTACAAATTAGTTAAAATTAATCTCGAACATAAACAGAACGCGATTTATAAAAGGGCTAACTTGT
The DNA here is from genome assembly GCA_039645545.1 of Dendrolimus houi. Lineage (NCBI taxonomy): Eukaryota > Metazoa > Arthropoda > Insecta > Lepidoptera > Lasiocampidae > Dendrolimus > Dendrolimus houi. Next base: position 24,736,135 of record CM077123.1, on the reverse strand, counting down.
CTCAAACGTTCAGTATAATTTTAAACTGAATACGTATCTTTTTTTATTCGGGAGAACTACCCGTCATTTTTAGTGTTTAAACTTTAAACGATTTATTTGAATTACAAATGCATATTGGTTTTATTATAGGTGTATTACCTATGGCTCATGACCTCTTGTGTGATACTAGAAAGTAAGCTCAAAGGACGTACTGTTTAGGCGTGCGTTACCTTAGTAGGAAATCACTTTGTGAAACAAAATGCAATGACATGTCGAAATTGTAGGTCTTTCTTTTACGTAGCATGCATTTTGCTTCTTTAGATATTGTTATGTTCCAATTCAATAGAATCTGTTTCACATATAGGTTGCTAAAAAAAAAGTCTAAGTGTTCACTTGTGTTTCTTGTATGTGCAAAATGTATATAATATGTACAAAATAATTCAAAATATAAAGAAAGACTGTTCAAACCTCAGTGATTTTTCTCTAAAATAAGGACTGTAACGTAACACACTCACGGCACCTTCAATGAAAGTAATTTAGTGGTGTTTTAAACACAAAAAGAGTTAGCAAATATAGAAGGAACGGTTATAACATTCAAAATTTTCACAGCTGTCTTAAAATTTTGTAAACATAGCCTGCTATTTGACGTTTTACTCTGCAAAAAACTTGTTTACTAGTCAGCTGATTGGTGGTTTAACAGCGATAACAATTGACAATCATCGAATGACAACTGACATAAGGTGACAACATCGATTCTAATACTGATTAAATAAAGAACCATAGACAAATTATCTTTACTTTTGGAAACGGTAAATCCAAATAGAATCGATTAAATTTCAATAATCGACTAAAATTAATAGATAACAATGACCTCTCCAAACTTTAATTGGGGATGATGTGGCGAAGAAAAAGACGGAGAACATCATCTATCATGTACTAAGTGCTCAAAAATATATTATTTGGAATGCGTAGGGTTAGAAATAGATAATATTACTTCAAAAAAACCGCTGCATGGAAATGCCCCGTATACCTCAGCTTACAACCTAGGGGGAATAAGACAGATAATACTTTGATACGAAACGTTCCTGAGACCAGAAGCTATAAACGAGTAGCAGTCAATTCCCCGCTAAATCTACAGCACGAGCCTACTCTCATGCGCGAGGATGTTACTGAAATAGTCGAAGGGGTAATGAGTTCTCAATTTGACGAGATGCTTTTAAAAATGAATAGCACCCTATTAGGCGCCTTCGACAGTAAACTTCAACCAATCCAGGACGAAATTCGCGAAATGGTAAAAGCCATGGATTATATCAATGTGCAATTCGAAGATATTCGCCGAGAACACAAAACATCTCAAGACGATATTAAAGCCTTGAAATCAGAAAATGAGACTTTAAAATCAACAATATTTAATTTCGAAAATAGATTAAGTCAATTAGAGCAACACGCTCGTGCAAAGAATATAGAACTTCAACGTGTGCCCGAAAAAAATACAGAGAATTTACTGAATATTATAACAGACCTAGGAAAAGTTACTAAATGCGACGTTAATGAGAAAAATATTATTAAATGCACTCGAGTTGCCAAATTGCAACGTGATACAAATCGCCCAAGATCAATTATAGTAGAATTCGTTACTCCTAGAATTCGGGACGATTTTATTGCGGGTGTAGCAAAATATAGCAAGACAACCCAACAAATAAACTTAATAGTAGTCTTATTGGTATTCCTGGTCCGAAACTTCAAATCTTCGTCGCCGAACATCTATCGCCCACGAAGAAGTCATTGCATGCTGCAGCGAGACTTAAGGCTAAGCAAATGAACTACAAATTTATATGGATAAAAAACGGACGAATATTTACACGCAAAAACGATGAATCACCATATATATGGACCAAAGACAATAGTTCCTTAGATAAGATAGTTAAATTCTACAAATGTCTAACAATTTCTTCAAATGGCAAATGATAAACAGTATATTAATTAGTTACATTCATCAATATATATTACCAAAATGTTCGTGGTTTACTGACTAAAACTCATTTATTCTATCAAAATTTATGTTGTTCTAACTATGATATTATTATTATTACTGAAACATGGTTAAATAGCAAAATACTAAACAGTAAATTATTTTCTGAAACCTACATTGTCTACAGAAGGGATAGAGAAACATCAGGTTTTCATACGGCAAAAGATGGTGGTGGCGTTTTAATAGCAGTATCAAAAAAATTCAATTCCGAAAGATTGTCGAATACAGAAAGTATGTGTGAAGATTTATGGGTTAAGGTAGATTTTACAAACGGTAATAGTATGGCAATCTGTGCAGTATATCTTCCGTCCCCCATTCAAAAACCAATGCTAAAACATTTTCTAAATAATTGTAATGATTTTTTTGAGACATGGGATTCTACAACTGTTATTATTGGAGACTTTAATATGGGTAAAATGAGCTGGTCCTTATCCGGCCAAGCTGATGTTACAGCAGCTCTTTCTGCAGAATGCCAGTCATTACTTGATTTTATTAATACTAATAGTTTAAACCAATGCAACTTTATACAAAATAACAGTGGTAGGATTCTTGATCTCGTTCTCGCTGACCTCCCCCCTACTTATACTGTTAACGAGCCGGTTGATGTTTTGAGTAATATAGACCCGTATCATCCTCCCCTTAATATAGCAATCTCATTGAGAAATGATACAAAACTTAGTCCCAACCAATCCACACCGAGATCCAACTTTTACAAAACTGACTACTCACAAGTCTGTAAGTATCTAAATGCCGTAAACTGGGAAGAAGCTTTTTTCGGAACGAACGACGTTAACAAGATGTTAGACATTTTTTATGCTATTATTGGCTCTGCAATAAAATTATATGTACCTTTACAAAAAAAAAAAGTACTAAATACCCAGTTTGGTTAATATAACTCTTATAAAGGCACTCAAAGAGAAAAACCGAACAAGAAATCGTTACAAAAAATATGGCAACCCGCGAGACGAATTAGAATACAAACTGTTAAGTAAGCGATGTGGAAAATTAGCCAAAGAATCATACAAATCTTACATAAGCAGTGCTGAAGACAATATTTAAAAAAACAGTAAACTCTTCTGGACATTTATTAAAAACAAAAGAAAATCTTCTAGTACGTTCTCTGCAACTATGAAACATAAAGAGGAGTCTGCCAGTGAAGGAGTGGACATACGCAACATATTTGCCAAGTTCTTTAAGTTAGTGTATGTAAATTATAATACTAGCGATACTGCCGATTCTCCAGAAGAAACTACAGTAGGTCCTACCAATGATTCATTTACAACTATTTTTTAACTTCCGATTTTATTTTCCAAAAACTTCAAAATATAGATATTAATAAAGGTGCTGGTCCTGATGGAATACCACCCATCTTCATCTCTTATTGTGCTTCTGCTTTAACTGCACCCTTAAGAATTATATATAACACCTCAATCTCAATGGGTATTTTTCCTTTTAAATGGAAAAGCGCAAAAGTTGTACCAATTCCTAAAACAAGAAATAATAGCCAAGTTTCTAATTACAGGCCGATATCTATATTGTCTTCATTCGGCAAAATCTTAGAGTCTATAGTAAGCCCTTACCTTCAAACATATATCCAAAAATACATAACTGATAATCAACACGGATTTATAGTTTCAAGGTCTACTTGCACTAATTTGGTATCGTTTGTAGAAACTGTTATTAGTTTGATTTTCTAAATATTTAGACAAGGTAAAGGATTTAAATAAAATATTATCTTTACCTGGAGCGAATCTTCTTAATAACAGGCCTCTGTGCAGTACTGTCATGAATTCTCACTTGGGTTGGATCGATTTCTTCGCAATCTTCTTCATCATACATCATTTGCCTCATTCTTCTAGCTAGTATGGAGTCCATAAATGGACTATAAATCTGTCCAGACATCCCCAATATGTCATCTATATCTGTGTATCGAGATATATATCTATCCGTTTTGTATGTTGAATTGCGTCTCCGGCATTGACGGTTGTTCTCATATGGTGATGAACGTCCTCGATAGTCTTCATTTTCTCTCGGCATTTCCAAACCTTCTGGACTTCGTCTATCTCCAAGAGGTTCGTCGTCCGGCAAGTGTAATGGAAATGGTGGTACGTGTGACGCGGGGATGTAAACTTCTACTTCTTCATCAGACGACTCACTGTCCTCTGGTGGAGGTGTTGGTAATTTCTCAATACCTTCCGGAATGTTTTTGCTGCTCGATAACCACCAAGGCCTCTCACCTGACTCGATATGCCTTATTCGTCTTAAAGGAAAATTTCGGTCTGATCCAGATTTACTTAGACTGTGACTCTCAGCTTTGTTGCTGTTAGAAGAGTTATCATTACTCGCAAGCCACCAGTCTTTGTGATCAGCGGATTCAATACGTCTCACTTTAAAGAAATTGTATTTTTCATTTTTTTCACTATCAGTTGAACCATTTCTCGGTGGGGTTAATCTCTCAATACCTTCAGGAATATTTGCACTGCTATCTAGCCACCAGGGCTTTTCTTCGTCTAAAAATTTACATTTCTTTGGCAACTGATTTTCTCCTAAGCTATGTTCACTATTTTTCGATACATTACTGTTCTGGCTATTTACATTATTAGACTCTTGCCACCTTGCATGCTCACCTGATTCAACGTGCCTAATTGTATTCGGAATATTCTTATCTGATAACGATTTAGAACGATCTTTGCAATGTGTAGGTACTTTCTCTGAATCTAATTCTAACCACGTAGATCTATCCCCAGATTTAATAGGCCTAATTGATTTGAGTCTTACTAAACCATCGTCATTGCTAGCAATTATATTTTTACTTTTATTAGATTTTTCACTTTCTGTAATCAGGTTTGATATATCTTTACTTGTGGGTTCCGAAGATGAACTTTCTAGCCACTTAACATTTTCACTGGAATCTTGATGTCTCATTTTGAAAAGGTTGGTTACTGGGGCTAGAGCTCTTATCAAAAAAGATTTTGCTTCTTCTGTTCCTTCATTTTTAACAGATCGGTCTGTTGGTATTGAAACTTCGTCAGCAGTGGTTCTTGAAATATCTTGAGTTTTGGATTTGGATATAGATTCATCTTCACTTATTGACGATTGTGTTGATAAAGTAATACTTGACTCAGAGCTATTGCTGTCTCGTGACTTGGAATGTTGCAATTTCGAATTATCTTTTTGTAAATTACTACTTGAGGAAGTTTTTTGTATACTTCGTGGAGGTGAAGTCTTTTCACTTAATTCACTCCCTTGATCGGAATCTGTAGAGCTGACCGACTTACTTCTTTTTTTCACAATTTTCTTCTTAGAATTAGAATCTGTCAAAGAATCAGTACTTGATTTTTTTATTTTGGTCTTTTTAATTCTGGAAGTGCTATCACTTTTTGGTGCTTGTGGTGGTAATTGACTATTAGTAATAGTTATTTCCGGTGATATAAGCTCTGTTTTTTCCACAGGACTTTTAGCTCTTTTTAATTTTAAATTAACATTAATTATAATTTCAGACGTATCCTCATCTTTATTTTCATCATAAACAGCGAGAGCTTCGTGGTTTTGTTCAGATACGCTATTGTGTGATAATGATTTTTCTTTGCTGTTTTCATTCATTGAAGTCAAATTGTCTCTTGTCTGAAGTTCTGTACTATGACTTCGACTACTCCGGTCGTTATAAGAATTACTACTAGAGTTTTCTCGTAACGATGAGTATTGAGTTGAATACCTGCCTGCGTAACCAGTATAACTGCTGGAATTAGGTGAATAATAAGACCAATTTGTCATACTAGTTCTTGCAGTACTGCCAAACCTACTTGTTCGCGTAGGGTCATCTAATCTATCCGATTGTATTTCTTTGTCTAACATAACAGGTCGTTTTTTAAGGCGAGTTAATGTTTTCTCTATAGTTTTTGCCATATCGGCTCTTCTACTTCGTACATAAGACGATGAACCTGGTGGAGTTGGTGATGTGTGTCGAGTGATTATAGTAACTGTTTCAGTCTCAAGTTCGTCTTCATTGTTCGAGATGTGCTCATTCAGATTTTCTATTGGGTCTTTATTTGTATTTTTTAATATTTCATTTGTTTCTTCTATGACAATTGTAGGGGTGACAGGTTTTTCTATATCGTTTCTCGGTATCTCCATATGATTTACAGAAACTGGGGAAACTGACGGCCTCTTTATTGTTGGAGGACTTCTCAAGTAATTTGTAGAGTTTAAACGATTAGCTATAGCGTATCGATTAACAGTAATTTCAGGTTTTGTTTCTGCTCTTGACGTAGGTCGCGTATAATTAGATGTTCGAGGATACAGTTTATAACTGGATAGGCTATTATAGCCTGAAGACTTGTCAGTCTTACTTGGAATGTCTTTGTCACGGTCCCCAGGGCTGATATCACGACTTTTCTCTTTGAAACTTTTCGTTATTCTTCTTTCGGGACTCAAATGTCTTGAAGGTCGGCTTAGGCTAGAATATTTAGATACTGTCGATATGGGACTAATATCGCGTTTAGTATCCCGGCCTCCATCTCGGCTCACGTCGCGACTTTTACTTGTGACTGATGGTACAGTGAGCTTCGAATAATCCTTCTTGTCATATTTTATTGAAGGTTTTTCCGTTTTATTGTAATTGGCGTATCGACTTTGTATGGTCGCTATAGGCGTCTTTTCGTGTTCTTCATGTTTTTGCGTCCGTTCAGGACTGAGTATAGGTATGCTTGAAGATTTGTATGAAGGGGTATGTGAGTTGTTATTTATGTACTTTGCGGTTACACTTGTTGGGCGTTCTACTGATGAATTTGAGGCTGTTCGGCCAGTGTCTCTATTTCGGCTATACGATGATGATGACGATTCATACTGAAATGAGAAACAGATTATTTTAATTCAATTTAGATAACTGTTTATTTGATATTTAACATATTACAATAGTTAACTATGTCTAATTTGATGTTTATGATTATCATATTTAATTTTCTATACATACTATCGTAAAACAGTAATTATAGAGTAATGGCGTTCATCGTGTTTTGGATATTTTAGAATAATCTAATTAAGAAAGTTATTCAAATTGCAGGGATCACTTTTAGTACTATTATGTTTTGTTTTCTACACGAATAGCAATGCGATGCGTAAATACGCGCAGCTTAAGTGTAGCTTTGATAACTGTTTTAAATATAAATATAGAATCAAGGAATTAAGAATAGCTACCTATGTAAGTTCATACTCGCGCCTTCATCTAGATATATTAGTGAAATAAATTAAAACGTAAATGTAACGCTGAAACAGGTATTCCCTATATTTCTTACCAAAGACCTATATACATTTTTATTTATCCTAAACTTCAGGAGTTATGCCCCCTTTAAGAATATTTTAATAATACAAAACATAACCCGTACTCTGTCACATAACATAATCTATATCTTTGCTAAATTTCATTAAATTCCCATAAAACGTTGACTTTTATATGTGTGTGTGTATGTGTGTGCATGAATATAGTTTGTTAAATTTAACTGAATATTCTTCATCGATAACTATATATAAAGCTGTATTCACATTTTATAAATAGCACAGGGAATGTATAAAGATTACATGAAAGCAAAGATTTCCATTAAGCCCTTAGCTATCTGATGTATTGTGAGCTATCTAGCAGAATTAATCGTAAGATGAGAAAATCTAACACTGTTTATCTCTTAGAACATACATAAAAAAAATACCAATCAAGTTGAGAACCTCCTCCTTTTGGAAGTCGGTTAAAAATGAAATCGCTTCGGCAAGGTAATTTTGCAATTTTTTGCGAGCGGATCTAAATGAAGCGATTATCTTAAATTTTAACTTTATACGTATTTTCGAATAGGAAGAAATATAGAATACTTTTTACACCTGAAAATAGGATTATTGCTGCATGATACAGAAGGAAAGTTTCCGGCTAACTGAGTCTTATCAAAAGTTGTAGTGTTTTATATATATCGACTTTAAGAAAAAAAATATATAAACCCTATAAAAGACGTAAGTATAAAAGAACAAATTTATATTAAAGAACAGAAATTACTGAAAAGTCGAGTCTCATGTAGATAAATTATGTTATCGCTAAAAAGGCGACCTGTTCCAGACAACCCGTGGGAAGAATAAAATAGATTACAAACGGCGATGAAGGTATACATATTGTATACTTATATTTCAGTAATAAATATATACTATATAAGTATATAAATATAATTATGCTAATCAGATAAAACATTTTTTTTAAACAGCAGTATTATAATTAAGAACTGATATCTCACTCACCAAATAAAATTTATATTAAAGATAAAATTTAACTTAAAAAAATTACGTCAATGAAAAATCAGGTCAAACTCTCGTACAATTATATATAGATTGATAGTTAACACACACGTCTCAAACTCAAAGGTCAAACAAAATCAAAAGATTCGAATCCAGCCCCGAAAAGCATACACCACAACCAGTTTTGTGACCTAGTGTGCATATTGTTACAATTATGACATTGTGAAGAAAAACATCGTGATGATACCTATACATCGATATAACAGATGTGTCAAACCCGCCAAGACGCCTTGGACAAGCGTGGCGGGTATATTATCCGTTCCCCTGATAAATTGGGGGGAGCCCAAATTAATGGGAAAAAAGGTTACACAAACAAAACATATATAAAAATTCATATTGCATCTATTCTGTAATAGTGTGTGGACAGTACTTACATAATTCCTGAATGACATCCTGTTTATATTATCACCTCTTTCATTAAATGATCTTGGATGATGAATCCCTTATGTATAGTGAAATCTGTAATTAATAGAAAATATTTTAAAATGAAAAGTGATAGTTGAATATTGTTAGGTAACAATGGAAGATTGTTGCATCGAGCGGAAAACACTTTTTTGTTACTTACGGGTTAGTAAACGCGAGTAAAGAAGTGACTATGAGCGAGGTTAATAATAGGTTGGGGAAAAAGTCTTTTCGCATATAGTATGTATGAACTTGTAATAAGATCTCTTTGGCTATACTATTTGTATCTGGCTGTTTTTGGTATCATTAAAAAGTTTTAATTTTAAAGAAGACAATTCCAAATTCATATTAGGAAAATGTGCGATTTTCATTTGTTTTTCTTATTGTTAAAATGAGTGAATCTAATGAAGAAATTCGATATATTTTAAAATTTTACTACAAAAAAGGTAAAAATACAACACAAGCCGCGAAAAATTTGTGATGTTTATGGACCTAATGCAGTATCTGTAAGAGTAGTGCAAATTTGGTTTAAGCGTTTTCAATCCGGATATTTTGATATCAAAGATGCACGTCGCTCTGGTCGCCCTGTTACGGACAAAATTGATGCCATTTTTGAAAAAGTGGAGTAAGATCAGCATATTAGTAGTTACGATGTAGCTGGAGAACTGAGAATTGACTACAAAACGGTTTTGACGTATTTGAAAAAAGCTGGGTATACAAAAAAGCTCGATATTTGGATGCCTCATGAGCTCACTGAAAGAAACCTAATGAACCGTGTACTCATTTGTGATTCTTTATTACGACGTAATGAAACCGAACCATTTTTGAAGAAGCTGATAACTGGTAATGAAAAGTGGATCACGTACGACAAGAACGTGCGAAAAAGATCGTGGTCAAAGTGGTCAAAGGCCGGTCAGGCTTCACAGACTGTGGCGAATCCCGGGTTAACTCGCAACAAGGTAATGCTGTGTGTATGGTGGGATTGGAAGGGCATTATTCATTATGAGCTGTTACGGCCAAGCAGGACCATCGATTCTGAGCTGTACTGCGAACAACTGATGAGATTAAAGCAAAAAGTTGAGAGAAAGCGGCCGGAATTAATCAACAGAAGGGGTGTGGTTTTTCACCATGATAACGCTAGACCTCACACATCTTTAGCCACTCTGCAAAAATTACGAGTGTTTGGCTGGGAAGTGTTAATGCATCCGCCGTATAGTCCTGACCTTGCACTTTCAGATTTTCACCTGTTTCAGTCTCTGCAGAACTCCTTAGGCAGTGTCAGGTTAACATCACGAGAGGACTGCCGAAACCACATGTCGAAGTTTTTTGATCAGAAGCCCCAAAATTTTTATAGCAATGGGATCACGTCCCTACCTACAAGATGGCAGAAAGTTATCCAACAAAAGGGCACCTACATACTTTAGTCAAATGTAAATAAACTTTATAAAAAAACCTTTTGAATTTTTATATAAAATGCGAAGAAACTTTTTCCCCAATAATATGTGATTTTAATTACGGTAGAAAAAGTGGATTACAAAACCTTTTACATGTAACTTTTATATCCATTCACACGATCCCCGTATTGTGATCTGTTTGTCATCTTTCTTCGTGGGCTATATATTCTTTTTTTTAAATCTTTTTGAACAAATATGTTCCTGAATAATTATAGAGTTTATATAAAACTTTTAGTTAACTGATTAATAAGATCGTTTGTTGTTAGATCAACTGATTTGGCATTAGATCATTCAAAAATTGAAGGTGTTGATATGTTGATATAAGATGAATCAACCAAATCGAATAAATTTGGAAAGGACACGACGGCATTCAATCATATTGAACGATACAAGTTACACTCTGGTTGATTCAACCAAATCGACACACAGAAAAGAACCTTTTAATTTCTGTCTGAAGAAAATAGAAAAAGAAGAAAGAAATATATATAACCTGTAGCTTCTTCTCATCATATAAGATCTAGGAGCTTTTCAGTGTTACGTGTTTTATTTGGTACTTGCTATTCCAAGTATTGTTCTTCTATAATATCTAATAACTACTGAAGAAACTTGCTCCGTGATAATGACAGAGTATTTAATAGTATTTATAAATAATGATATATCTTTATTTAAAGCTCTTGTACAGATTACATTTTAATATGAAGAGAATATATAAGAAGCACAGAATTAAATACTGACGTGCATTACAACATGACTTAAAAGTTGTTCTAGATAGCAATGATGCAATCGCGGACTACATTAAAATTAATTACTTGTATGAAATATTAACATTAGATTAATTTTTTCCATACGTTGGAGATTTCTAAATAAATAATTTTTCACGTGTCTTTGTTGGAAATCGTTTGTAATGTAGCATTGAGTGTTTTGTGGCAATCAACATTCCATAAAAGAAATAGTGGAAGGTAAACGGTTGGGTATCCCATAATAATAAAAATAAAATGGCCATTTTTATAATAATATATAAATGGCCATTTTATTTTTATTATTTATAAATGTAGTAGCACAGCGACTACAAAATCCGATCTTCACTCTCAAGAAACGGGTTCGAAATTTCATCGGGGAGCATGACATTCGGTCAAATTTTTGATTTAATAATAAGAGAGCATCAATAGATACGCTGCCAAGACATGTACACTGACGGGAACTATTCCACAAATTCAAAGTCGCTCAAAGGGCTACACAGCGAATTAGGCGTTTCTCTTATAGGTACAATCATAATGATTTCTGATATCCGTAAAAGGACCAAGGTAACTGACATAGCTCGCAAGATTAGCAAGTTCAAGTGGCAGTGGTCACCACTGTCGCAGGGTTTACGGTCGATGGAGTAAATGAGTTCTGGAGTGGAGACCAAGTCTCAGACGACAGAAGACCTTCGCAAGTTCGCCGGCAGGGGCTGGATGAGGAAGACGGGAGACCGGGATATTAATTAGCGCAAACTTGGAGAGGCCTAAGTTCAGCAGTGGACAGAAACTGGCTGAAGAAGAATAATAGACATTGTTACAATTCCTAATGACTAATGACGAATATACTGTGCACCTTGAGATTATCTGTGTGATAAGATAAATTGGGGAGGTCCGAGCCCAGCAGCGGAACGGTTATAGTATGATATTATATTTTCCTATTTCGCTTTTCCAATGCGTAGTGAAAACAGACAAACTACACCAGACTTCCACAAAATCGTTAGATATCTTTTTTCAGTCTTCAAAAATAGGATGTTTATATTAACTTCGCATTTAATTTACTTCGGTTAGTGTGTTTTTCTTATAAAATCGATGTTTACGCCTTCCTGGTATGCAATTTTGTTAGTAATTGACGTGATGTTTGCTGCTATGTTGTATTACAAGGTCTCAGCCTGTCTACCGGTAATCAAACCACAAGTTGACCTGAGTCACAATTTGTACGTTAAATTGATTTTAAAAAAGCCGCTATCACGAGAGTGGTATATTTAAGAAGAATTTTGACAAAATATCCTGTATTGTGAAATGACTGAATGGATATTAATTATATACCAACATCAAAAAGGAGGAGGTTCTTAATTCGACAGTAAGTTTTTTTGTATGTTTGTTACGAGATTTCTCCGTCAATTGTAAACCGATTTTTTAACTCTTTTTTTTCATTCGACAAGATATGCCTGAGGTGGTGCCATTTTCACGAAATCAGGATCTCATAAGTGAATCCCAGGGAAATCGAGAGCAACATTCGAATATTATACACACGTACAGCGTGTTTTAATATTTTTTACTAAAGCTATTTAATTAATTGCTAAAAACTAGGTAAAAAAATTATAATGTGACAGTTAATAATATTTATGTACTTCTACGTACAAAAAGGCACGCTGAAATTTTATAATATTCAAAAATCTGATTTAAGATAATTGAACTACAATCATTGTCTAGAGCCTGATTTACATTGGCATTAGTTGAGTAGTTAGCAAGGTGCAATTCTGACGGACGCGGTAGGCAGCAGACGGCAGCGGCACACAGCAACAGCAAGTGCCGCGATGGCAGACAGCATTACTTTGCAGTATTAATTTGTGTGAAACTTATTCCAACATTCGGCTTCAATTGCTGCGCGTCAGGTGATGAATTGTTTTGACGCCCGGGGTTAGACGGTATATCTGCTCAAACACAGTACTGCCGTTGTTAAAGTTTGACATTATGTACGTATTGGAAGACGAATTATGTCAAAAATATTTTTTCTTCCACCCAAATTGTGTCCCGTGATGTTTTTGGTGCAAGATAATTATAAATTAAAAAGGTTACAAAACTAAACTGATATTTATTTAAAAGGTAATGTCTCCTGAAAGTTTCTTCGTCATCATTCAAAAGTCTGTGTTATCAAAGATTCATAATAGCCTAATTCTACTCTATTTAAGTACAATGGCATAAAAGTGTTTTTGCTTATGTAATAATACAATAATAAGTCATCATCGTCTGCTTCTTCTAGCAATATAACTTTCAGCAGTTGATTATTCATTATGAACTGTATAGCGATAAAAGCTAGTAACGTCGCAACGAAACTGCTGCGTCTTCGGAATCCATTCGACGGCAAATGAAGCCCGACAGCATTTGCTGTCGGACGCTTGCTGCTGCCGTCTGCTGCCTGCCGCGTCGGTCGGAATTACATCTTTCGAGTAAATTCTATATTTTTGTTCGTCACAGCATAAATTTTTCAGTTCAATAATACTGCTATGATACTAATGCTTAAGCATTGAAAAACTAAGTAGAACATTTTCAAATATCGTATATTACGTTCGAATGATTCAAAGAGTTGAAGTCCCTTCTACATATTGTTACACGTATATCTTACACACGCTTTAGTAAATGTAGTTGGCTAAACATCAACATGTTGATGTTTAGATTAGTTGAATGGGGTTGGCTATGAACTCCGGCTAAAAAAGGCCAACCCGCAAAGGGGCCGGCCGTCGTCCGTCCGGGCTGGTGGTGAATGCGTGAGCGAGCCCACAGCCCGGACAAAGGACGCTGCTCGGGATCGGACAGGGGTTTTAGTGGGTATCCCTAACCGCGGCATGGCAATAGTATCTCCCACTATAAGTGGGGTGCTAGTCCCACCCCGACCTGGCGAATCCCACACACGGACCGCGACCTTTCCCCCTCGCGCGGCTTACGGTCCGCAAACGGATTTCCCATGTAAAAAAAAATAAAGGGTTTGCTATGAAGCATTTTGTACGTGGGAGCGTGAACGCACGACACGGCTCCGCTCCCGCCAAAGGAGGACACGCCGGCGCCGGAGGGCCAGCACGGACCTTCGGCAGCGCGGGTGGGGCTCCTCGGGGAATACGGGTTCTCACTCACCCGCATATGCTGTCGAGATGGGGGTGTGGTGTGTTCCGCGCGCGCCCACCTCTCCTCCCGTGGGGCGAGTAACAGACCGCCCCACGAACACAGAGCTTGAAGATGCCGGAGGATAAAACTAGTCCCCCGGCAGTAAAAGTGGCCTTGCGAGGCCCACGCCTGCCAGGGCTACGGAGAGGCTAGGTCATATATCCGTAGCCCTGGTATAAGGCGCAGGACGGAACACCCAGGGGTTTTAGTGGGTATCCCTAACTGGGGAGTGGCAATAGGATGGGACCAGTTTTGACTAGGCATGTTAGTGCCACCCCCGATCTGGCGAATCTCACAGTAGGTCGCGAACTATCCCCCCAAGGTTCTGCCCTTGTCGCGGCTTAGTCCACAAACGGATTTCACCTGGTTAACAAAAAAAATGAAGCATTTTGTACAAAGCCATTTTAAATGCAATGCCATTACTCTTTATTTTTACGCAAGTCGAGTTAAATAGAATTTCCGGACTGACCTATATCGATGGAGTCAATGGAAAAAAGCTTATAGTCAAGTTTTTTATATGGACTTGTGAAACGGAAGCATTCTGATTTGTGTCTTATTTTCATCACTGCAGAGTTCATTACTACCTTGTTGCTTGGTTAGTAATTGCGACTGGTACATTGGTCCAAATAAATCATGTTGGCAATGTTGTACTGTTTGTTAAATGTTTTTCTTTTTTAAAGCTATTATATTAAAATGTTTTAAAATACCTGCACAATAAATTATTCAACCCACTTTAGAACATTTTGCGCGCAGGTTAGTTTGCCTTTTCTTTTACGTACCTACTCCATCTGGAATAATATTAGTGTTAATGACCGTTCCACAGAGATGTAGCGATGCGTTTAATGCGTTATTTGTGATGGAACATTGTTATTAATTGTTAATGACATTAAACATTGACAGATAACGTATTTATATTAGTGTAAATATAACTAATCAATAATGGCGCTGTGTTTAACGCTGTAATCAAGAAGCATTTGTCATAATCATTAACATTATCCGAGATAAAGCAGGAAATTCGAGTATGGATATTGTTCGTATGAAAATTGTTAGCCTTACGTAATGTACCACAAAAATACAAACCCCACTCAAAGTCAATTGCCCTTAAATAGTAACAGATTAACCGAAATAATTACTAACGCATATCCCAATAGTAGCCAGAACAGCTCATATGCCATTAGAATAAAGTATAATATGAATGAAAATTTATTTAAAAAGCTTTTTCAACTGATGAAAATTTATTTTTCGGTTTTATATATTTTAATAAAAACATTTCCCTTAATATTTTCTTATGTTTTCGCGACTAGTATACATAATAAAACTACGTTTTAACGGTTTTATGCGCGGTAATTTATTTGAATTTTATTATTCCGACGTTTCGGCCACTTTTCAGTAACCGTGATCACGGAAGACAAAGGTGTCAATTGTCATGACTTCATCAGCGCAATTGAAAATTTGACATTGGGTTATTTACCAGCTATCCAGTGGAAGACTGCAATGAGATTGTCAAAAGGAAGCTAATGCATTCCAGGATGCAGATGTCTACAAGCTCGATTGTGAAGTAGTGAGTGTGGATTATCATACATTGGGCAAACAAAGAGGAGCATAAAAATACGGGTAAAAGAACACATTGCTGACATGAAACACACAAGGTCTACAAAGTCTGCGATCAGTGAACACACGCTGGATAAACCCAACCACTACATCCGATAAACGACAAATACTCGCGAAACAGAATCGTTTCACCTAGAATGATGCGTGAGGCTATTGAAATCAAAAAACATCCAAATTTCAATAGAGAAGATGGTTGGCAAGTGCCACCTGTTTGGGATTCGATCATCAAAACTATTAAGACCCAAACCCAGCAAAACCAACCGCCAAACCTCAAGACACTGTGAGCTCTTTCTGCGTAACACAGATCAACTTGATTGACAAATGCTTTTTATTTTACGGGTGGGAACCCGTTTTAATATAAAATTATTAGAGCTAAGCCATCTCGGCGAAGACTTTCTTGCGCTGCTGCTTCTCTTCAAGCCACAAAATGTTGCGAAGCGGTGGTAAATTAGATTAGGCTCCCATGGAGTAAATAATAACCATAAACACAATTAAAACTAAATAATTAAAATGAACAAGTTGGCGGTAGGCTAAATAAAACTTTAACAATACTCATTTTTCTTAAGTTAATGTTATTTATTCTCTCTGAGTGCGATAGTATATAAATGTAGCAATCACAATATCTATTCCGGCAGATTCATTATAATCAGGTAAGTCAACTTCTTAACACACAAATCGTGATTGTTTCATAGATAAAACACAAATATATTCGATAGATAATTGGAAGAGTGCCATATAATATAAGATTCAACACAATGTACGCAAACCTTACTTCCGTTAACATCTACAACTGTTTTTTTTTGCGTAAATCTACGATAGAAATTATGTGTTTCTTTCTTAGAATCTTAATATTGAAAAAAAATATACAATATAGAATTCCCTACAGGGATACAGGTAAAATCATTATACATATGATCTATTCCAGACAACTAGTGGCAGGAAGCAAATAGATTGGAACCGGTGATGGAGGTATACATATTGTATATTTATTTATGTTTTAATAATGAATATCTACTACTATATACCACCCGCAGGGGGGCTTTGTGGCGAAGCCTTAGCTGAGTTGCGACACCTGGGACCTGACTCCGGGGGCCAGGGCAAGGCCCATGCCTCCGTGCTTGCCTTAGCCAGCCGGCACGGATTGGAAATCGCTAGAGCTAAGACTTAAGCTCCAGGTGTGGAAGTGATAAATGGCACAACGTCGGAAGTAGCTTCGGTGAACCTGCAACCCACCTCGCGACACCCCTTAGCCACTCCCACCTATGTTGCCCCTCACCAATCTTATACGGCATTTTTAGTGGCCCATGTAGTGAATGGCGAGTCACCGTCTGCCCATTTCTTCCATGTTCCTTGAACATTGCGACTGGCAGACGCCATAGTCTCCATAGTCCCCAATCTGTAACTCCACTAGCAGTTCATCCCAATAGCCCGGTACCTTTTGTTCTCATTCCCTACAATAGTCCTGCACTAACCGGGGCTTGTCCTTGGGTGCATTTTATATAGTGTAGACAGGGACAATCGCCGGTCAGTGTTATGCCACATTTAGATTGAATTGTCAAGGGGCCTACGTGTTGGCCTTCCCATGGCCCCCGCAAGCCCTCCAAAAGTTCGGGCCATTTTTATGGCCCATGGTCTGCAGAGACATACATTTCTTTTTATGTTTGCTTATAGGCAAACTGGCTGACGGGTCCACTTATGAGAAGTGGCTACCGTCGCCCATGGACATCTGCAACACTAAGGAAGCTGATGCGTTGTCTACCGCGTTAAGACTTTAAATATCTCTTTACGCCCCTTTTAAACAGCCGCATATTGTAGCGCTCTAGGAAAACCGCGGAAGGGAGAGCTCATTCCATAGCTTGCTCACGTACATGTATATCTATATATATAAAAGAAACTCGTGTTAGTTACACCATTTATAACTCAAAAACGGCTGGATGATTTTTTATGATTTTTGTGTTTTTAGAATTGTCTTTGTCCGGAATAGGATAATTAAAATATGATATTCATCAATAAAAAAAATCATTATTTTATTAATCAATCATCAATTATTAAAAAAACATCAGTCACAACATCAGTCTAGCCATTCATTTGTTATGATCTTTCCCGGCCGATTTCGGCAATGTTCACTGCATTTAAACTCATTTTCATTTGTCTGATTTAGGTGAATTATTTTTGTGTGTGTTCAAGTGGGTGCCGGAATGGTTTGGATTCACATTTGAACCAGGTAGATGGCGCTGCAATCGGGTTCCAGGATTTAGGTGAAATTATTTTTGTGTATGTTCAAGTGGATCCCGGGATGGTTTAGATTCACGATTGGACGCGGCAGTTGGCGCCGCCGAACAGCCTCTTTAACAGGGCTCAGATTTTGATGATTTTTTTGTGTGTTTTTATGTACATTCCAGAATGGCTTAGATTAACAATTGGTCCTGCTTGATAGCGCCGCAATCGATTTCTAGATTTTTATTTTTTAAGGGTAAGACAACGTCTGCCGGGTACAGCGAGTATACTATATATATTACTATGTAATTATGCTAATCAGCTAAAATATTTTTAAACAGCAGTACTATAATTAAGGGCTGATATTTCACTCACCAAATAAAATTTATATTAAAGATAAAATTTATCATAAAAAAATCGATAAATATATTTTATCTCAATGAAAAATCAGGTCAAACTCTCGCACACTTCGATATTGTATATAGTCTAATAGTTAACACACACGTAGAGACGTGTGTGGTTAACTCAAAGGAAGCGGATTCGAATCCAACCCCGAAATTGCATGCAACACAGGCTGTTTTCTGACCTAGTGTGCATATTGTTACAATAACCACATCATGAAGAAAATCATCGTCATGATACCTGTAAATTTTTCATTATTTTGTTGGAAATTTCTGTGTTTTGATGATTAACTTAAAACGCTTTCTACTCTAATATCAAACTTTAGATGTTACTCAATTTCACTACGATAATTAAACATTAAATATTGTAATTATTTGCAAAAATCGTGTGTGTGTTGTACCAGAACAATTTAAGGAAATAAACAATCGTCATAAAGACATTGAAATGCACTTTTGTCGAAGACACAGCAAACGAAGCCTACCTAATTCGAAATCCATGCAACTGAGCGAGTTCCGACAGATAATTATATGATATTTCACCGGGTGGTGCTATTTCTGTCAGCACAGCTTGCGGCGACCCGTTGTCTAGTTCATAGATACATTTGTTGCCTGCATTAGATTAGAATGTAGTGAAAGTGGCTGAAAGTGGCTAGGAGTTCAATCTAGTTTATTATTACGCAAGGGTTTTAGTATAGATAATGTTGGAACCTCCACTTCAGTATCATATACTGTATGCATATAAAATTTATACAAGTGTAATTTACACAAAACGCCTAATCGACTCTTTAGGGGATCATAGGATTGCTCCACTAGGTTATTGTAGTCAAATTTTTGGGTAACTTATCCATACAAAGCTATATCCTAGATCCAGTATTACTTCTAGTCTTAAAGAATTATTTATTTCAGGATTAACCGACTTCAAAAAAGGAAGAGATTCTCAATTCGTCGTGTAAAAATATATATATATATATATATATATATATATATATATATATATATATATATATATATATATATATATATTTCTTTATGTACGTTCAGCTATAACTTTGTTGTTTCTGAACCGATTTTGATAATTCTTTTTGCGTTCGATTTAGCAAAGCTTCAAAATGGTCCGATAAATTTTATTGCTAGCAGACTTTGGGTTCCGAATATATAGCAGAAAACCCTTCAAATCAGATTGAAATCTGAATTTTATGAGGTTTTTCAGCCATAACTTTTTTGTTTCTGAACTGATTTTGGTCATTCTTTTTGCGTTCGATTTATTATAGTTTTAGAATGATTTCATATAAATTTAATTGATATTAGATATTGAGTTCCGAAGATATAGCAATAAATTCATAAAAACAAATAAAAACGTTGTAATTTTGATCATTTTTTTGCGTTAGATTCAGATTGTCTGCATAGTAGTCTGGTGTAAATTTCATTGTCATCAGAATTTGAGTTTCGAAGATGTAGCAAACAATTCGTTAAAATCGGGCAAAAATGTATAGTTTTTAAGGTATGCCATTCAGAACTTTTTAGTTTCTAAAACAATTTTGACCATTCTTTTTGAATTGGTTTTAATATAGCTTCAGAATAGTACCGTATAAATTTTATTGCTATTAAACCCTGGGTTTCGAGATATAGCAGAACATTACTCAAAATCAAATAGAAAACATATTGAAAAATATTGTTAGGTTTATGACAAGCCTAAAACGAGTAGGTACCTAATTAAGATCAATAACGTGCTGTACTAGGCTTGATTAGGACTAGAGAAGCGTACCAAGGAAATTGATAACGATAAGCACGACCGCGTAAATACAGTTATGAGATCCGTCGTATTTAGGAAACGTTGATGATCGGAGTTGAGATTTAAACGAAAATGCTGCCCGGTGACACCAGACCATGGGTGTAATCATTTAACTAAACAATTTTCGTCAAGTACTTAAATCAATCGGATTTTAAGGCACCGCACAAGTATGGGTTGCGAGACGAATTAAATTTTGATGGCACTTATCTTGTGCACTCAGCAATGTTTTCTAAATACACTTCCGTTTCATCACCTATCGTTTATGCATCCGAGAAGCTACCTTATTAGCGATACCATACCTATATGTAACTTAAAAGTGTAAAATAAAAAAATTCTAACAAAAAATAAATTTTCTACATTATGAAGTCGGTGCCAAAAACAACATAAATATTACCATACAATTGTTACAACAACAAAATATAGTAATTTGATTTTTTATATATATTAGTTAATATGTGCATTATTTTATATATTATTTAACTTTCAATTGGAGAAATAAAGGCTCACCGCCTGCGATGGCTCGGCTAATTACGATTGTTGGAGAAGGATCGGGGTATAAAAAAAAACTTAGGGCAACCAGTTGATCGGCGACTGGCTGGTCGCCCTAAATATGCTTTTTAAATATCGCTAAAACGATAGAGTGGAAGTGATTTGACCGAGCTTCAAGACTTTAATTAGCAAAAAAATATGCAGGACAGAGGACAGTGTGTTCTCATTTCGCTGGTCAAGACTCACTTTGGGTCGCTGAACTCATAAAGTTAATTATTTTACAAATAATTTTTAAACGATTCTTCAAGTAATCACAGGGGTGATGTCTATCTCAGATGGCAGATCAGTATAGCACTCCAGCCAAGTATTCAGCCTTCTGGTTATCTTACCCATAGACAACAGTGATATAGGCTCAATATTTTACTTGTAGTCTTATCATATTTAGATTATTTTCTTATTTGTATTTGGTTATGTTTCAAGTGTGTCGGCAAACGGTGCTGGGTATGCAGATCAGGAGGTTCGATTAATTCGTAAATAGTACAGGCGTAGGGTAGTAGGGCGAGGAGAATAAAACTACGGTGTTCACATAATTTCTAATATTCAACCAAATGACGAAATACAGAACTGAAAGTGTATACGCACTTAATTGTCCAATCAACAACGACACTCCACCGTACACGTAATGCCTGACTAGGATATTAAGCGGATTCTCTTCTCAAAAACTAATTGTAAAGCACTCTGTTCTCTATTACATAATATAACGCACACTATAATAATATAACAATGTAATCTTTGGTGCACACTAGCCCCCGGAGTAGTCAGAGTGACATTGACGACTGACAATTGAATATTGCCAGTCTAAAAAATAATAACTTATCTGGTTATCGTAGAATTACTATCGAAGTATTACAAGTGTATTTAAGTTGTTTTGATTGCTTGTTCAAAACAAAAAAATATTAAGTAGTACCACGAAGTTCTCTTCTCGGAAACTCTACGGTTGGCGAGGTTGTAGTTGGCGGGCTCATCTACGGGAAGCAAACCCGACCCCATTTCATCAGAGGCAACAACCCGAGTCTTTGACACTTCGCATCTGGGAGTGGGCCATGTATTTTCGTAATGTACTTTCGACGAAAATAAATCTTGGTTCCAATAGAGTTTGTTTAGTTCAAACGATCTGGTTTGTTTTGTACGAGCATCTGATTGCTAATGCACGTCGCGCATTTGTTTTTTTTAAATAGGCTCGGGTGCACCGTCTGTAATATTCTGTTCTGTCTGATTATAAGATGTTGAAATATCTGTCAGAGTCAGTTAAAGATATTTTGATTTAATTTCTTTTTTTACTTCCTAATTGTAATTAGGAAATTAGAAAAGATTTACTCCCTTATTCATAACAGAATTTGTAAGTTTATCTATTTTTTTTATTCGTAAATCTGAGTAACAGGCAGACGTCCCAACAATGGAAAGTTGATTATAGCCGTTTTGCAACACTAGGTATGAGGCCGGCTCGTTGCCAGTCTTTAGAATCAAAAAAGAGCCTGAGATAATATATAAATAATTATGACGAAAAAATGATTTTTAGCTAGACGTCATGTCGGGGATTTTCTTGCCGCTTCTTCTCCTTTGAACAGCGTTAACACATTGCGAAGTGGTGTACATGAATAGGAAGTAGATTTAAATTTTGACTTACATGTATGACCCTCAAAAACTGTTCTCCAGTGGAACTTATTTTGAATAAAAAAAAATGAATTTAATGGGATAGGGGGACTGGTAAGTAGCCAGGCGTTGGGGTGATGTCACAGATGTAGTACGGAATCTAGTTCCTGTAGCACCCCATAAAAGCGCACATAGGAGAAGGGCGCAGGTTAGGTGAGGTTAGTCAAAATTTATAATTTTATTTGTTGCTTGAGAGACAGGGGGATGTCGGTCGTCAAACTACCGACTAACCTGTATCTCTCAAGCAACAAATAAAATTTATAATTTCGTTCTTCTTCTCCTCTGACATGAGGAGAAGACAAGACAAGAGGACGTTCTCTCGACAGAGGACGTATGTCAGAATAATGTGGTGTGACTACCACAAATCATCATATCATCCTTCACACAATATAACCAGTAATTAGAAGATAAATATCTAGTTTACAATTGTTCTCAAATATTTTCATAACACGTTCTTTCAGCGGATGCAAGTCCCAGTTTCAATAGTGTTTGTTTGTTTCGGGCTCATATCGTTTTATTTCTTACCACTTTTTTTCGGTTAATGGGTGAGAGTTGAATGCTTTTACACAATCAAGCATTGCTTTCAGTACATATATGAAACTAAGGCGTTTCCCTTTATAGTGGTATGTTCCATCTATCTATCTATAATTTGAAAAAAAATGCGAAAATAAACCGTATAATGTACATTACAAAAACATATTAAGACCCATCTTGAAAAAATGAGAGATTATAATAAAAAAATCATTTGGGCTGATAATTATAAAGAACTGACCTACATAAATATAATTCTTAACAACAATATGAAAACAGAATTTCCTGTCTACGCCCATTTGCTACAGTCCAGTCAATAACTTTTCACCTAAATATTAACGTACACTAATCATGTGTTCTAGTAAACAGTGTGACGTCAGGATTCCCAAGTACCGCGTGGCGAACGTCCAAGGAGACTTTGTATGAGTGTTCGGCCGTCTGTCATTTCACACCTACTGTTTTTTTAGTCATAGAATCAGAGTTATTCAAAAGTATCATAGACATATTTCAGTAACATAACAGACAAGATTTTAGAAAATGCTGAGTTATTAACAACTGTCGGTACTAGACAATAAAGTCTGATCTACAGATTCGCAAAGAAACTAATTAAATTAACTGTTATAAATGTTAATAATAATTCTGTAGTATTTAGCAATCTGATTATAGTAAAAATTATTTAATTATTCAAAAATACTACGGTTTCTTATATGAATTAGACCACACCTTAAATTGGTGACTAACGAGGAAAGTATGAAGTAATTTCTTCTACGATATCGTTCCCTTTAAAATTGTGACCAGTCTTAGACAAATAATTTTAAATATGATAAATAAAAAAAATCGTAACTTGTCAAGCATACAAATATTTATCAATATTTGGCGTATGTGAACACACGTGATAATAAGGAAAAATTAACGTGGTAAATAACTTTCAATACGCAGTGTATTGAAGATAGGCAATACTAAGTAGTGTTGCAAGGAAGAAAAATGTTATTTTTTTTGTTATTAACTTGACGTGGCGTTTAACTTTTTGGCGTTAGATAGGCTTACGTCGGGAGATATAGTTAATAATATTAATTCGAATATATAAATACTTGTCATATAAATATTTATTTATAATTTGTTTAATTGTAAATATTATTATTAAATATCTTAATTGTTAAAATAAACTAATGGAAGTAGAAAGAAATTAGCTCTAGTATTAATAATTATTTTTATTACCTTTCCATATAACATAAGTAAAAAGAAAAAAACTAAATTTAAGCTGAACACGTCGAAAGCACAAATTAGGAAGATTTCTGTCATTGTGGCTGTTATGGCCTCTTGCATCTCCAACTTGTACCTAATATAGCAGCAGACACCAATTATATTAATTATATTATATTACGCACATATAAAATATGTGCGTAATATAAGTTATGTATGTGTGTATGTATCTGTGTATATTCCCGTGCTTGTGTGCACAGGTATATGTGCACGCGTGTGTATGAGTCTGTGTGTGCGCGTGCGTTTGTATATACGAGTTTGTGCCGTGTAATAATTGTACTTCTATTATATCTTTTTAGACCTAAAAGATACATTAGAATTGTTCCCTCCATCCTTTAGCCGGCTCACTTTGAGTACGAGACACCGTCTTTCTATTAATGGTCTAAGGCAAGTATTCCCAAATTGGTCTATACGACCCCCGTGGGATCAAAATCGGTTTTCCAGGGGTCGATATAAACGAAAACTGATGTTGGGGGTCAACGAGTCAACACAAATTCTTATTTGAAACTTTCAGGATACTGCATAAATTGTGTAATTTGTATTTAAAAAAAAATTACTTAATTATTTTTATGTAATTTGTATTAGTAATTATTAATTACACTTGATATGTACTGAATTTTACGTCTATTTATTTTGTTAAATTTTGATGAGAAAATTATGTCAAGTTTAACCACTTAATCAACTGCAAAGTTTTAAATTGCTAATTATTTTGTATACATACTAAATAGGATATTTAAAGTAATTTAGACATGGGGTCTGAGGTATCAGTTCATTTTGGAAAAGGGATCTCTTTCCGAAAACAGTTTGGGAATCTTTGGTCTAAGGTACCATGCACTAGTATTTACTAAAGAATAATGTATATAGCCAGAGCAATTGCAGTGGAATAACAACATCGTCAGAATATACTATGATACGAGTAACTTTATGATTGTCCTAAATTTAATGTGGAGATGCATCCTCGTTTCACGGCGCGCTGGTTCGGTTGTCCCACTAACTGAATATATTTTTATGGCTATAAAAGTCTGTTTATACTGTGCTACTACTCTTCTGTTATAAGTACTCCTTTAGAACTATTCCTGGGGAGCAAAATGATTTCCTGAAACAGATCTGCGAAAATTCCTTATTCTATTATGTTCTTCTTTATAATAAATTCGCTTCGTAGCATTAATTTTTATATCAGTTTTTTATATTAATTTATATGGTTTATTTTTATATTATATTTTTTTCCCATAGTACTCGTCATATTTTTTTTTTTTTGTTTTGTCTATACGTGGGTCACTTGAACGGCCCTAGCGGAAGACCAGCATTGGTTGAGCCAACCAGTAATGCTGAGTTAGGACCGATTTCATGATTCAGAACTTCATTTCAGTTGTATTGTCTTATTTGTAAGTACTTTTTGATGTGTATATAGTTCTGAATAAATATTCTTTCTTTCTTAAAATAATCTAGACTTAGATAATATCACGTGTTCTTTGGGGAAATTCGTACTAATTGAAGAGTGTTATATATTTTTTTAAATGATTTAAAAGAACTAAGCCATGTGAGTAAAAATTTCTTTAAGACCTGTCAGTAATATGACTATTTATAGTAATAAAAATGCTGGAACCGCTAGTTTGCTGTTCCAGCAAACATTGTCCTGCCCTGAAAAAATAAAAGACTAGAATCCGATTCCAGCGCCACAAACCGGACCTAATTGTGAATCTAAACCATATCCGGACCACTCAAACACTGTTTTTTTACAACTTGGGTTACATTGTTAAAATTTTAGTAGGGATCCCTAATTTTCTCTAGTGATAAATATAGCCTATATTAATCTGGGGTAATGTAGCAATCTAATGGTGAAAGAATTTTTGAAGTTGGTCTCGTAGTTTTTGAGTTTATTCTTTACAAACTTACAAAAAGCACAAAATACAAGTCTTTCCTCTTTATAATATTAGTATAGATAAATTAATACAGAACCTATCTAAAATTAAAGTAATACATGTAAATTAAAACAAACTAAAATGTAACAAGTATATACACACGAATGTATATATGTTTGTAATATCATCGTATATCTAATTATATATGTATATCTGTATATATATGTATGTCTATATATATATATATATATATATATATATATGTATATAAGTATATTTTATTTGTATATATTTTTTTTAATACACCACCAAAAATTTTATATTGAAATTTCTTTTATAATCTCCTTAGACACTGGGTTGCCTGGAAGAGTTCGCTATAAGCGATAAGGCCGCCCATTGTTCTAATGCAAATGTATCCATATTAATTGTCTAGATTTAAGTTTATGGCGAACAATATAGAATTTTCATTCATTCATTCATACACTATAATCAAGTTCGGTTCGACCAGATCGCTGTCTTAAGGCAATATACTACCTAGAAGGCGCGCAGTATTACCTCGCTGAATTCAGACGCACTCACACATATCTATAGATATCCCTAATTTTTATTCTGGGAAACCTGCACGACATTTTTTGAGAATTATTTGCAATGGCCAGATTGAAAACAATTTGCGAATTCTAATGCGATTTCTTCACTAATTCCTACCAAATTTTTATGTAATTGAATATTTGATTTTTACCCCGAGAATCCCGCGGTAATTTTCGAAGAAGCGTAAAAATTAGCTAATTCAGACACAGTCTTCACTAGAACAATAACTAATGTTCATTTTTAAATCCTACGTCCCAATAGTCCCTCGGGAAATTCAAGTCAAGCGTGGACGAAGTTGCATGCGTATTCTAGTATATATATATATATATATATATATATATCTAAATTTCTTTTGGTTTTAGAAACTTAATAAAATGAATATAGTAATAAAAAAATAATAAAAATAGTCTATAAAAGTTGCGTGATAGAGGATTTTTTGTGAAATAAGGTCTATTGTGTAGCAATCTGTTCTTAGCATCGACCATCAATATGACGATGCTCCTAAATTAAAATGTACATATGTTCAAAAGTAGTTAAGAGGAACCACGGGGTCGCGCGACATTTAAATTTTACGGATTACCATATCAAGTGTCTTAAACTTCCCAATGTCGTAGACGAATAGGAAGCAAATTGCTAACAAGTACTAAGATTATAGAGAAATTACAGGGATAATGAGTCTTGTTCATAGAGCAATGTGGTTTAATCATAATATGATATTTATTTGCGGATGTAGAAAAAAGTCCAGTTTTAATATATCTACGCACGGATAGCGCTCATTACCTTGCAGCCATATAGCCTTTAATGGTTGGTTAGTGAAAAAGCTAAGAATAGCATTTAAAAGGATGTACAAATCAACTGACACTAGCAGACGTTAACGATAAGTAGATGTAATTAAAATTATGAGTTATATGCAGTTTATGTTATTCAATATCAACTAACTGCTATATATAGCCTAACAACAAAATAGTTGGAAAACCAATAGCAGTCTCCTGTCATATTTATTATATATTTTGTCTATTAATTATTTACTACCATATAATTTACCTCTGACAAATGACATAATAATAAATATATAATTGTTAATATCTACAGATCTAAGGCGGCCCTAAAAATAAGCACTATATTTATAATAATTTCTAAAAGTTTTAGTGCAACGATGTATATTGCTAAATTCAAAATTCAAATTCATGTTTTTATTCATAATAAGTTCCACTAGAGAACACTTTTTGAAGATCAGGTTAAAATTAAATTTTACTTCATATTCTATGTACACCGCTTCTCAACATGTTACTGCTGTTAAGGAAAAGAAGCGGCAAGGAGCTCCCCAGTTTTAAGCTAAGCCAGTAGTGGTTATATCATAATAGAAAAAAAATCCCTTCTAACGTAATGCTCAGACCAGACAAGTAAATATCTATAAACTAAAGAGGTACCAAAGTTTATATAAACAAAATGCTTTAAATAAGTATATGGGAAATAGATTCTAATTTTGCTACAATCGTTATGTAGTCTTAGGATAAAGTCTGCATCGTGAGAGCTCTTACGATATTACTTATTTAAATAAGCGCAAAGTCCTTTAAGCTCTTGTGGTGTTAAGGGGCTTTTACACTCTGAATGTAGTTGCATTAAAATATGAAGTTATGGTGGTACGCTCTGCAAAGATAGATTTAAAATACAATTTCTTCGGTAAGTTATTTAATAGGCCTATATATCGAGGGTGTTTATATATATTAAAATAACGGATAAATTTACATAGTTATTATGAGAAATCAGTGCCTCTCCCTTTGACTCTGATATTTCGTCTGTCTGAGAAATTAATATATAACGCCATAACAACCTTGAGTTGTGTTCTGCCATTAGTGGTCAGGCTCCAGTCTCCCTTTAGAGAGAACACCTTTGGTATTACAATTGTCCATAGGCGATGGTAATCGCCTTCAATCAGGTGGGCCGTCTGCCTATCTGCTGAACTCAGGCAAAAAAGACTGCGGATTTGGTTAAAACTAACGACGAATTGTACCCATTTGAAAGTAAGCTCTCAGAGCCATTAATTATTTGAGAGTACCTACATTTGTCATGTAACAAACTAGCTTCAGCTATCATAAATTATAACTTCATTTATCTGTGACGTAATTATTTGCATTCAACTGTCTTTAACGCTAGTTGTCCTGTCAATAACACCTTATTATATTTTTCACATATATTTAGTTGTTGACAACTTATTACTTAACTAGAAAATTCTATCTCAACGATGATAAGGATTGAGATCGCCGGTTTTACAAGTTAACTACCTACTAAAATAATATCAGCCCATAAATGTCTCACTCCTGATCTCGGGCCTCCCATTATAGCGGGGACGGACAGTATACCGGCCACGCTTGTCCAAGGCGGCTTGGCAGGTTTGACACATCGGTTACATCGATGTGCAGGTTGCATCAGGATGTTCTCCTTCACCATTATTAACACGTGGTAATTGTAACAATATGCACATTACATCAGAAAACTGACTAAGTAATGCATCCGTTCCAGCCAGGATCGAACCTACGCCCTTTGAGTTTGAGACACGTGTGCTAGCCATTACGCTACTACGACTTATACTAAATTTAAATCAGACTTAATGCAAGAAACTGCATGTCGCGCAAGTAGAAGCATATTTTCGCACAATTTACATATGCATGCAGCACACGTAATGAAAACGCCCCTTTACCACATGTACATACATATATTCATCTAGATATGCATAATATGATATTTATGTTAACTCCTCGCTCTATTCCTTCGATCAACGGCGCTGCATTTAAAAATAACTCCGACTTCGATGCTATGGGATATCCTGACAAATTATTTTTATATATCCATTTTGTATCTATATCCGTTAGTGGCAACCCCTCGCCAACTTGTAATAATTGAAAATGCATGTTTTAAACGCGGAGCGTATTTATAGATGTCTGGAATGTACGTTTTGACAATAGTGTCTATGTTGGAATAGTGAGCTGTCGATTTGAAAAATAAGGAGAAGGCAGATACTTGTTTCGCCTTTATTGATTGATATATTAACTGATAGTTACTATATTGAAAGTGTAGTAAAGTCAAATATGATTGAAAACTGTTGATTGTTTAAATATGAGTCCTCCGTCATATAATATTGTCTAAAAATGCATGCAAATTTATTTATACTAGTGCTCGCCTAGAGGTTGAAATTCGACCATAATTAATTTAAATTATAAGTTTGAACATTATTAAGGTTCTGTTGTCAAAGAATATACTTCTATGATCACAGATTTCGCCAAGGCTACACTGTTAATTTGGCTTTAACAATAAACAAAAGAGTATATATGCGTGGGTACGTCAAATACATGGTAGTGTGTGTAATGTTTTTTTATTGATTTAATGTATTTATGCATAATTTAAAAAAAACAAATTAGCATTCTGCACTCCTTCTCTATATAAACTATAACAGTCTTATTAATACAAAAGTCTTAATCCTAGGAGTAATCCACCTTTAGGCCGGACTAGTTACTATTTGAGTAACTAAGTATTAACTTCGTCGTAAGAATGTTATTAATAAACAAGGAGTATCCTCAGAGTAACAATACCTTCCTTACACCATAGATTAGTGAATAAATTATGGCAACACGTATCATTTAAAAGTAAAAAGACCGATTTGGTGAATGGAAATGACAAGTAATGTTGACATTTGATATTTATAGTGTCTAATTGATCATTGATTCTTAATTTCCCACACAAACATTACCTAAAATTTATTTGAATTTGTTTTGTAGTGTCTAGTTGTTTTTTCATTTGCTAAGTTAAAATCACGCAAAACATGAGTCAAAAACGTAACCGCTCTATCAATTGGGATAAGGAGGAAAGGGTAAGTCAATTACTTCGTAATTTTGAACCGAGGTATTTCATCTATAATATTAATAATGTTTTCTATTTCACCAACTGTTTTGCAGGATCCAACAACAATAGCATGTTCATTTATTTCTGCTACGAGTCGCAAATCGTCTATAAAATAATCCCTATCCATTACTTTTTATCAATTAATTAAATAAAGAATAATTTATATACACTACACTTCAGCCGATTCCTATGTTATTTAATTTTGTTAATGTCAGTTCATTTGTCAAATTGTCAATTGTCGGCGCTTAGTCTATGCTTAATCCATTATAAAACTACTCAGCAGCTTGGAGTAACTTTTACTCGGAGACTAAAGTCGAATTAGTCTACTCCTTGTTTACTCCACGTTTATTAATACTGATGTTGGTTGCTCTCTGAGATAATACTAGAAGTAAAGGTGATCTAGGTTTACTCCATGTTTATTAATAAGGCGGTAGGTGTGCGAAATTTCATACTCCTCCGCCCGCGCAATTTTCCTAAAAAGGGGTACAAACTTTATGCTTCATTTTTGCTTTACGTATTAATATATAGATTATAATGTAGCTTTATCAGTATCTTATTCAATTGCAAGAAACACATATAATAATGTACGGAGGAGTTTGTATAATGAATTTAAGAAATAGAAAAATATCAGGCGGCTTATTCAGACTAGCAGTTTCACATATACTTGTTCGGTCTTATTCATATTGACTTAGAGTACGTTTAAAGGCTTCTTTAAGAACCATAAAGAAACCTTCAAACTTACTCTAACTAAATATAAATAAGACCGTAAGATTGCAATAATATTCCGAGTCTTCCCTTATTACTTTCGAAATTATATTAAGATTGCTAAAAAAATGTTTTAAATAATAAACACGGGTATCCAAAGGTTTTCTACGAGAAATAGCTAATAACATTAGGATCGCCTAGTGTATGTATTATCATTTATCACCACTGTTGATTGTATTTTTTAACGCATAATAAATCATATTTATTCATATACGACGGCAAAAAGTGAGAGAAGAATGCTCTGTAGCGCCATCTAGCCGTAAAGGTTATAGGCTGGCACGCATAGACATTTAAACGACGTTTAAAATAAAATAAACGCTGTTTAGCCACTTAGTTTTAGCGATTATATAATTTTAACTATAGGTTAAATGTCTATACACGCCATCCTTAGACACTTTCTGGAATTATGTTCTTTATTGCGCAATTGTTATCCAGTATTATTCCATACAGACAAAAATCTTGTGATGATTCGTCCATCCTCATGATAGTGATCAAAGAACAAAAAAATTCCAAGAAGTAGACGGATACACTTTTATACGTTTTTGGGCCCAGGTTGTAAAAAGATGAGAGTGATTTCAATAAAAAAATTGAGAGTGATTTTTAAGATTTCTTTTTAAAATGGTGATATTTTTATAATTGTAGTAGGTTTAAATACTTTGAATGAATTAATCGTGTGGTATAAGTATTTTCCTACTATTAACTGTTAAAATTAAATAAATCGATTAAAGTAAACGTTTACTTATTTTATATCTGAACTTATTTTTAAAATCCTCTTCCAATTAGAATTTAAGGCTCGTGTTTTACATTTTGTAATAGAAAAATATAACGCTTTTTTTAAGCCATATCCTCAATTCATTACATTTCTTTGGCCGAAAAGTCCCTGTCTCCTTTGTATTCAAGTGAAAAATATTAATTAATATTCATCTACAATTTTTGTTTTAAACACAGTAGATTAAAGATGATATAAGATCTTAAAGTAAATACACGAGCAACTAAATAAACAATAAAAATAATAACAATTTTTAACCATTACATTTCCTAGCCTTAACCTGTTTGTTTGTCAGACCGTACTAATATTGCAATTAACATTTATCGCACCCTTAAAATCTGTTGCGCAACAGTTGCAGCGCATTATAACGTTTCATGTAGATTCATGTAGATTGTACGCTTGGTTGCAACTTGCAAATTAGACTGTAATCAAGGAAAAATTTCTCATTATAATACATTACATTTTCATTAACTTTAAGAACATCATAGTGTAGACAAGGTAGAAGCTGACTGTGCCAGATCCAACATCTACATTACAATCTAAATCTAAATTATAGAAATTTATTTGTTATATACTTTATATTTATTTATTTATAATTTAGTTTTATATAACTAATAATTAAATTAAACATTGTATTGAATATGGTGCAAGAAGATTATAGAAGTTTATAAGTTAGTTAGTGTTTACTTCCATCTAAGTAAAAATTTACAACAGTCTACTTGATGATGCAGGCGCCTGCCCACTTACCAACATTTGTCGTCAGCTGCAGAGATATTACAGGCGTTTTGGTACAATTTAAGTACCGCATATACAGACTATATCGATTTCTTCGTCGCTGATGCACCGAAATATCATAACGCGTCCTTACTATGATAGACATGCGAGAAAAGTCGCTGAGCTGTAAGTACTAATACGTCTATCACGCCTGTTACGCCTCATTTTGTGTCTAGCATTATACAGACCATAAAATATATATTAATCTATACTAATATTATAAAGAGGAAAGATTTTTATTTTTCTATGTTTGTAATGTAACTAAAAAACTGCTGGACCAATTTCAATTTATTTTTTCATCATTAGTATGATACATTATATCTAAGTAACATAAACTATATTTAATTTAAATAATCAGATTCTATATTTCTTTTCAAGGCAGGACAACGTCTGCCGGCACCGTAACTTACATAATGGTGAATTTTCAATTAAAGGGCGACTATAGGATACATTCTATTGTGAAAATCAAATAATTGTCACGATACAATGCGGACGAAGCCTCAAAATACGCTCTAGTAATTTTGTAAAGATGTTTTGAGTTGTGATAGATATACTATAATTCGATCAAAGCGAATTTTCATTAAATGTTTTCAACAATCTGACTCAGATCGGCTTGTAAAAAGGAACAAGAAAACATAAAACCGGTCGCGGCGCACATAAAATAATTATAAATATTGCTCTAAGCGAACTTGACATAGTTCGAGCCAGTCTTCTAAAGAGCTACTGTATGTAATTTAAAAATTTGAATACAAAAGACACGGGCGTGCATATCGTTGTAGATGAAACGAAAATAGACGAGTCAGTGTTTCATAATCTAGTATCACGAGTAATATTTATTACTTTTGTAAAATTATATCCACGACTTGGCTTGTGCTGTGTGTTGTATGTACGACATTCTATTAGGTACTATAATTTTAGAAGTATCGTATTTATTAATCTTTTATATACTATACCTTTTATAATCATAACTCACTAATATAAAATATTTAATTTTGTTCATAGACCATAATGAACCTGTACATTAAATTAAATCTATAATTTTATAAAATTCTAAATATGCCGTGTACAGACACGGCATATTTAGAATTTTATAAAATTATAAAGTTATTAAAAAAAATAGTCATATAGACTATGGAGAACACGATACAATTTTTATTACATTTCTTGTCTGTTTGTGAGTTTGTTCGGTATTCACGTAAAAACTACGGGGACGATTTCAATGCGGTTTTCGCTGACCGGCAGATGATTCTTAGACTTAAGCTGTGCGCTAATTTTTATCATGGGAATCCCGCGGCAATTTTTCTGGGAATTATTTTAAATGTCCAGATAAAATAAAATCGAATCCTAATGTGATTTTTTTACCGATCGCTAGCAAATTTAATGTACAACAAAATGTATGTATGATATTTTTTATACCGAGAATCTCGCGGGAATTTTCCCGGGAGCAGTTTGTAGTTGTTCAGGTGCGTAAAAATTAGCTTATTCCGAGACAGTTTTTGCTACAACGATAGCTTACATTATTTTTCTAACACTGCGGTACTTTGTGCCCTGAGGATCCCTCGGAATATTCAAGTCAAACGTGGACGAAGTCGCAGGAATATCCTGGTATATATATATTTATAAATACAGAGATTTTGTAGTTATTAGAATTGACAAGAACCGAAAAATTCGAAAGTTGTAAATAATATAAATATAACTCACAGTGCAAGGGATTTAAAAAAAGGCTTTATAAGTTCTAGTAATGATTTTGTATGCCTACCAAAGGCGAAACATCTACTGTATTTCCATAATAACATAACACTTGTAGAATTTCATGTTTTAAACAAAATAAATGACTTCGACTGTGCTTTTGTTGACTCGAGTGGATCTCGATTCTAGTCTTGAATGGATGAACACTTAAAGGCCGTTTTGACAAATTAATTTGAACGATATGACCCTGACCGGCATGTAGGATAAAGGATTGCACTACTACGTTGAGTTCCTAGTGTAACTAGGATCGGAAACTGCGAAAATAATTTTATAGAGCCTGTCCGAAGTAGTGTCAGTTAAGCGTAATTGGAAGACCATAACAGCGAGCTTTACGCAATATAACCTGTTTGCATTTCAATTCATGACCTGCGTGAATACATGGTCTCAAAATATGGTATTGATAAAACCCGAGTACTGGAATAAATACTTATATAGGTATTAGTTTTATAGGCTGTGGAAGTAGATGTGTACTATTATTAACCATTTCAAAAACGGTGTTCACAACTTTATTTTTGTCACGTGATGACTTCATCTTACGTATAAAGTTTACAAATAATACAAAAAGTCAGCAACGTAAGCAACTGTTGGCGACTAGCATTATCATTTTCTTAGCATTATTACCGGATAAATGACTCCCTAAATACTCAAGCCTTTACTTTTCAATTTTATATTTATTGCATACTACATTTACGCAAGCCATGCACTCGACGAGGATGAGTTCATAAAATGCTTATATTATTACAGAACCCACAGTAAATATTATCTGTGGGTTCTGTCGTTTTTTAAATAATTTTCCACGTTTATATTCTACACGTACGTAAAAATGTAATAAATAGAATAATACTTTCTTACTCACTATAGTGAATTACAGAATGAATAATTAAAAAATGTCTCTAAAATTAATCGACAACTATCCGACTCTGAGTACGGAAGGATGTATCAAAGACGCCAGATCATTCAACATATTGCTTTAAATACACTGATTTTTAAACAATCTTACTTGAAAAGAAATTATAGCAATATTTTAATAATTTTAAAGTTGTTTTCACTATTACACCAGAGGAACTCTGATTTGATCATAGACATATCCGGTATAATAGATTATTACGTTTATGACTATCATGTTTAGAGGACTCTTAATTGATTTCTACCACGACTGCTTAATGAGAAATATATAATGACTATGTCTATAGCATAAGAAATATTTTCAAATTCTTAGCACATATTATTAGATTTCTTATCATTACCATTTTTAAGAAAAAATAATTCGTCTTTAAATTATATATCAGTTAATTTTTTTATAACAGAAATCAGCTGTACAATTCCAAAATCTAGTAGTGCGTTTTAAGAAATTTTACACCACAGCCTAAAAAATTTACATGACCTTCAATAATACGCCATTTCAAAACTATTAATTATTGAAAGTGACATCATATTTTGATACAATTTTTACACGTTTTGACGAGTAAAATATAATAATACTAAACTATATATTGTTGCGTCTCACATTCCTAATTAACTTCACTTTTTATCTTTTATATTTTTAAATTTAACAGCTATTAAAGCTTTATTTTTTTTAATGAACTATAATTTTTCATACTACAGAATACCAAATTACATGTAGTGTCTATCTATAAAACTATGTACATACATCCTTAGTATTAGTGCAAGTAATTGTTGCTAAGCCAATTAAATATATGCCTAGTAAAATAATTAATGCGCCAAAATTCATTTAATAAACGTGAGTTACTAGGTTTATAACAGCACCATTGAAACATTCTCATTTGTTTGAAATTTATATTATTTATAGAATAAAATTAGGGATCACATCCATCTAGTATAAATTTTATTCTGAAAAGCTCCAAAAACCCTACACGAGTAGACGGTATCACATGCATTCTTTGTCGTATTTTGACATTATCTTAATAAAAACAAGTTCTGTTTCATCAAATAATTAAAAATTAGGCCCTAGACAGCTATATAACACATTATCATACACCTTAATATACAATTACAAAAATGCAGAGTTACTCGTGCAATACTTTCACGCTGAAACAACTTTCCTTCAGGTTGCCAGAATGAGATCGCTCTAGATCTTAATAGGGTATTTATTTCAATTTAGTTTTTTCTAAAGAATTATAAAGCATAGCTATACAACACGGTAACGCTGCCAGCCTTTTAAGAGCGTTCCTAACAAGCGACAGTGGTCTGGGAGCATTTTTTTACCTAAAATTTAAATTATTTCTTTACTACCATAATTTAGAATATTAACTGTACTTTGTACTAAATGACAGTATTTTGTCTTTAAACAGCGTAGCCGAAATGATTAAATCCGGACCATAAATACTACCATGCTACCTACGTGAACTCATGATGAATCGATACTGGTGACATCTAACGAACACAGTGGATGTCACTATTAAGACAAAAGAATAAAGTAGGTACTGAGATTGTCACTTCTAGTTTCTAAATTTTTAATATAATAATATAAGAGTATAACTATCGAGCTCATCGTGATTTAAAAAATATATAATGAGGATTCATGTACAGTTGTCTTTTTATTTAGATGTTAAAATTATTGTTTTAACTATTATTCAATTTTTGTTTTAAAATCACAAGTAATATAAATATTTTTTTAGTACTCTCCATTATAAACCACATAATGGAAATGTTATTTATTTGTGTGATATGTCTTTGTCGATGGCTTTAAAAGTATTAAAACTTTGATCCTCAAGTTTATATTTAAATATTCTAATGATTTCCGTGTAATATTGTTGTTAGAATAGATATTCAGAGCTTGGTATGTCCGCAAATGAGACAAAATTAACAAAATAATTTTCATTGACAACACATGTGTATTAATTTACCTATGAATTACATCTGCGAATCATTTAAAAGTTTAAACTAAATACTTAATTTTAAAACACAATCAAATACAGTGAAGTAAATAATACATACCAGGTGTTATTTTTAAACTGTATATAGATAAAAACCATTGGAAATGCTGACCACAAAATACCGTTTTGGTTAATTACTGTCCCCGTGATTAAAGCGATCGAATGCAATTGAAACGCATAACAATGCTATTTTGATCGAGTAATGCACTGTTTGAAATGAATCGGGTTATGATTTAAGTGTATGTGTGGCTGATTTAGTTGATTTGAGGTTAAAATGTACTCACCAGTGTTTTGTGAAGCGTGCGCGTGTGTTGTTGGGCGGGCGGCCGGCGACTGGGCGGGCGGCGTCTGCGCAACTCGATTGTGGTGCGTTTTAGTGTCGACGGAACGGGGGCGCGACGGTGCCGACACGGTCCTTGTTTTCAAATAGAGCGTGGGCTTGTTCTCCATAATTACATTAGCTTTAATCTAGCGACTTTGAAGAATTTCTTATAGCTAGTGGTCGCCCGTGCTCGAAACTCGACCATAATAATTATTGTCAAAGACTATACTTCTATAATCACAGATTTCGCCAAAGCTACACTGTTAATTTGACTTGAACAATAAACAAAAGAGTTATACATGGGCGTGTGTCAAATGCATGGTAGTGTGTCTAATGTTTTTTTTATTGATTTAATGTATTTATTATGCATAATATTAAAAAAATAGCATTCGTCGCTTCTTCTCTATATCTTATACTAATATATAAAGCTGAAGAGTTTGTTTGTTTGAACGTGCTAATCTAAGGAACTACTGGTTTGATTTAAAAAATTCTTTCAGTGTTAGATAGCCTATGTATCGGGGAAGGCTATAGGTTATAAATCATTACGCTAAGACTAATAGGAGCGGAGCACCAATGAAAAATGTTTCAAAATCGAACCGTTTTTTTAACTTACTTTTAACTATTCCACACGGACGAAGTCGCGGGCAGAAGCTAGTAAACTGTAAGTGTGCGAAATTTCATACTCCTCCGCCCGCGCAATTTTCGTAAAAAGGGGTACAAAGTTCTTGCTTCACGTATTAATATATAGATGAATTTGATTTGTACTTGAATAAAACATTTTTTTTTATAATACGGCCGGTTCCTAGTCTGATTCAGCGCCTTTTTTGTTTGAGTTTTTATTTATATAAAACTAGCGGTCCCGCCAGACATTGTCTTGCCCTAAAAAAACAGAAATCTAGGACTCGATTCCTCTGCCTCCTACCGGTTCCAATTGAGAATTTAAGCCATCCTGAGTGAGACCCACTCAAACACACATATAAGTCATCAAAATCAGTAAAGCAGTTTTCAAGTTATACGCGTACATACATTTCTACGATTAATTTTTATTTATATATATTTTACTAGTTACACACTTTCTTGTTTGTTAGTATATGTGTCATCTGATATGTTTCTTATTATACTGTGGTATACATTAGTTTTAAACTGTGTTAGTAATTTCTTATTTGCTATAGCAGTTTTGACATAAGTAAATAATTTGTTCTATGTTCTAAAAGTGTAGATGTTACAATATTAAATGTGGTTTATGTGGCGTGTGTATGTAGTTCGCTTATTTCTATCAATAATATTATAAATGCGAAAGTAACTTTGTCTGTCAGTCTGTTGCTCTTTCACGGAAAAACTAGTGGACCAATTTGGATGAAACTCAGCATATATATATATATATATTTTCTTTTTCGATGCCGAGAAAGAACATAGGATACTTTGGTCCCGAAAAATGGGATAATTACCGTGATAAAAATATATTTATCTCTCTGTTTGTTACGCTTTTACGGAAAAACTATTGGACCGATTTGGCTGAAATTCGGTATATATGTAATTTGGATACCGAGGGTGGACAAGGGATACTTTTCATTCCGAATAATGGGATAGATTTTGGGATAAATTTATGTAAAGGTTATCCCAGAAAGTAGGATAGGTTTTGTTTATTTTGTGATTTGCTATTTTCGTCATTTTGGTAATTTTAGTAGTTTTGATATTTTTGGCAGTTTTGGTAGTTTTGGCAGTTTTGGTAGTTGTTGTAGTTTTGGTTGTTTATGTAGTTTACAGATAGATAGGCGGGGATAGATAAATAAAATTACAACGGGTTGAAATAGGGGATGAAACTTTGTATGGGAGACCAATCATTCCTCAAGTTTATAGATATAATAATTCATAATCTATAAAAAAATCGTTACTCGATCTGTCTGTCTGAGTACCGAAAATGGACAATTGGACATAGATACTTTTCATCCCGGGAGATGGGATAGTTTGCGATATAAAACGAAGTAATCTTCCGGGGGCAAATAGCACTAACATAAAAATTTAATACAATGTAACCTGTATTAACGCTTGCTTTTTAAACAGGAGGTACGCACTAGAATTTGAACCGCGGCACAGCCGCGGGGTAAACTCTTATATTAATATATATATGTTTAAAATTGAAAGTGAATGAAATTTGTGATTTTGAATAACCCATTTATGCCTTTTTGCTATATTTCATTATTCTTTCTTTTTATTTTACCTTGAAAACAAGCATATACATACTTTTACGACCTGAACGCCGACAAAAGGCAAATTCACACCTGCACACCTGTAGACGTTTTATTACCTTTTCGGCATTTGGACTTCTTTTGTTTACTTTGTGTTTTAAATTTGTGATTAGAAAAACAGCGCATTGTGTATTGTAATCCTTTATGGTAGTCATTAGCCAGGTGTAATTCTAAGAAATTCGGTACACGCGGTCAGGCAGACATATTGCATCTGTGCAGTATAAAGCAATGCCCCAATGGAGAGATCAGTAGTCGAGCGATAAC
This sequence comes from Dendrolimus houi, assembly GCA_039645545.1. Lineage (NCBI taxonomy): Eukaryota > Metazoa > Arthropoda > Insecta > Lepidoptera > Lasiocampidae > Dendrolimus > Dendrolimus houi. Next base: position 24,695,880 of record CM077123.1, on the reverse strand, counting down.
CACGAGCGAAGCAAGACTTGAGTACATTCGGTAATCTATTTAGTGACTGACTTTGCTCGTGTTATTGAATCGTGCATTACATTTGGAGTGGTCGTATTCAGTTATATTTGTACCTGTGTTATACGTGTTTGTATAGTTCTAATAAACTCTATAATAATTCCAACGGCATTTTAATTCGAGTCCTGCAACTCGTAACAATACCATATATCTATCAATTAATTATATAATTCACAATTAAATTAATAATAAAATACAAGAATACATACAAATGTATGTATATATTTAATTATTGTAAGATACTGAAGCCGTAGGTAAACTATCACCATACTGTAGGTAAGCCACGGTAAACCATCCAAAGGTTGTCAAGAAGAAATCGCTAATAGCGAAACACCGCCTATTTCATTGTAAATTGTCATTTCTGTTAACCGTATCTTTTAAAACACAATGAAGCATAATTATTCATGAATTGATTCATACTTGAATCTAAAACTTAAAATAAATTGAACACTAAAACACTTTTATATTCTGTTACCTTTACATGTTTTTCCTGAATAAATTAAATTATTATTATAATTATTATTATTATTATTATTGAACACTAAAAATAAATAATAAGTAGACTACACATAGTCCTGCGACTTGTATATATATATTAGAATTGAAAGTTTATTTTAATCATATGCTAAACGGTTCATTTTTTAATTCAGTTTGGATGAATTAAACAAAGTGATCCATATAAAGGCAAACTTGAATCATTCATTATCATTGAATATAGTTGTGACCTATTAGCGCTCTGCTTATCAATCAAATTGATTCAAGTTGGTTCATCCGTTCAACATCAATATTACTAGAAGTATAGTGGTAGCAGCAATAATTCTAAAGGGATAAATTTGACTGCCCATTAATTTGGTCCTTTATTAAGAGGACTAAATCAGTGTCAGTCATTAACTACTAACATAACTGTAAGGAAAGAATATAACTAATATTATAGTGTGTGTTTATCTGTTTGTATGTATTGGACTCTATAATAATTAATCTATAATACTATAAAATTCTAAACATGTCTTGTCTGTACATTAAAGCTATTAATAAAAAAAACTACTCGAATAAACTATATAAACGATGGAGAACACAATGCATTTTTTTTAGATTTCTTTTCTGTTTGTTCGGCATTCACGTAAAAACTACTGGGCCAATTTCGATGCGGTTTTCACTGATCGATATCAAATTTGTAGACTTTAAAATCTGTGCTACTTTTTATCCTGGGAATTATTCTGGAAATGATATAAAGTGGCCAGATAAAAAAAATCAAATTCCAATGCTATTTTTTCACTGATCGATAGAAAATTTTATGTAATAAAACGTGTGATATTTTTTATCCCGGGAATCCCGCGGGAATTTTTCCGGGAGCGGTTTGAAGTTGTTAGGGTGCATAAAAATTTGCTTATTTTGATACAATTTTCATTAAAACGATAGGATAAGGCGTCGGTCAAAGTGATTTAACGTATATTTTTCTTGTCTCCTATTTTATTTAGTCTAAATTTACATTTTGCGACACATTCCTGGCACTTTTGGCAATTATTTAATTTGTTTGTCACAATTAGAATCTAGATACAACAACAAAAACTTTTTAGCTAATTGTATTTTGTAAAAATTAATAAATCAAAAGGGTTTGATTACAGAATCCTTCTACTTCAATTCAACAATTATTGGACATAACGGAAGAATGTTTGTATGGATTACAAAATTTAGGCGTAGATATTGTTCTTGGGATATCATTGTAATTTTTTTAATAAGTCAGAAACTTGAACTAGTCTAGGAAACTTTGGGAACAAGTTACGGAGTCCGCCCAAGAGTTACCGACATGTATGAAGATTATCGTTATAGATCAATTGAATTTTTAGACCCTAAGGTTCAGAAACCAGAGAAACCTAATTGTAACCACGTAACTATCACCACTGTAATAAGTTCTTCATTCTGTTCCGACGGTCACAAATTAGCCAATTGTAAAAAAAATCAAAGGAAACTACCGATGCACGACGAGCCTTTGTCCAAAGTAACCACTTGTGCTTCAACTGTTTAAACTCTGATGTTACAGTATTCCAGTGCAATATATCTACGAGGTGTCGTCTACGTAAGAAAAAGCACCACACACTTTTACAAAATAAGTAAAATATAAAATAACTAAAACTCCAAAATATATCATCTCTCTGTGAATAAGAGTGTTGTGACCACAGCTACAATATCATCATCACAGACCCGAAGTGAATAGACAGGTACCCCGACTATTACGTCTTGTTTTGCAAATACCCCTAGTCAAGTTCTTTTGACTACTGCTTTGGTTAAGGCAGTGTCTCCTATAAAGGGCATGACTGTCGTATTAATGTCTATTTTAGATCAGGGATCTTAGGCGTCATTTGTGACAGAGTCTGCAGTGGAGCTATTAATTAGATCTTAAACGCATACCCTGAGCCTAGCACAATTTCTGGATTGGGTGGTGACCGGGACTCGACTATATAGTCAAAATTCACTGTTGTTTTAAATATTCAGCCTTGCCTCGATTCCAACTTTAAAATTTCTGTCAAGGCTCATGTTTTGAAGAAGTTAACATGCTTTTTGGCAAGCAGGCAAGTTCGTGTCTTGCCTTAACCTGCGTCTTTGGAACTAGCCGATCCATCGTTTGGGACTCCAAACAAGATAGATCTGCTATTGGAGGCGGAAGTATACAGCCTGATTTTATTAGAAGGCTTGTTCAAAGGACTACCTGCTCAGTGATTGTTCAAAACACTAGTCGTTTTTCTGAAGAGTTTCTTGCGCTTCTTCTTCTCTTCAGGCCACAACATGTTTCGAAGTGGTGATAAATTAGATTAGGCTCCCATAGAGTAAATAATAACCATAAACAAAATTAAAAATAATAATTAAAATGAACAAGTTGGCGGTAGGCTAAATAAAACTTTAACAATACTCATTGACACCTGATATCTTTGTCTTCCGTGATCACGGCTATTAAAAAGTGGGCTAAACGTCTGAATAATAAAAAACAAATAAATTACCGCGCTTAAAACCGTTTAAAACGTATTTTTATTATGACTTAGTGACGTCAACCGAAGCGCCAAGTGTAGTATGCATGTAGTAGATGTTACTAACAATAATTTGTTGAAGAAGTTCTGGGAGATGGAGTCTGAACAATCTTCGTGTAAGGTAAAAAACTTGACTCCTGAGGAGCGGAGTTGCGATACTTTGTTTTCGCAATCTACTTGCAGAGACGAGTCAGGGCATTATATTGTCAAACTTTCCTTCAAGTCATAAGATACGTTATGTAAGTACGGAAACTCAAAGGAAATTGCTCGTAAGCAATTTTTCATGTTAGAAAGAAGCTTGTTCAGAAATCCTGAACTTAAACATGAATATTCAAACGTCATTAATGGATATCTGCGTTTGAGTCATATGGAGGTAGTCATCAACCCTGATAAATGGGATGCTGTGTATCTGCCTCACCATGCTGTCGTAAAGCAAGTAAGTTCACAAGTAGGGTACGTGTGGTTTTTGATGCATCTTGCTCAAGCTCAATAGGGAATAATTAAATAACAATTTGATGACAGTTCCAACACTTCAGGTGGAATTAAGGCGTTTGGTAATGCGTTAGCATCGTTTTCTGATAGCTCTTCTCGCGCACATTGTCAAGATGTATCGACAAGTCAAGGTATGGGAGTCAGATACAGATTTCCAACATATTTATTGGCGTGAAGATCCTGATCATGACCTTGAACAATTTCGTCTTCTTAGAGTCACTTTCGGAACCTCTCCAGCACTCTTTCTTGCTGTGAGACGTTTACAACAGTTGGCTTACGACGAAGGGGCCGATTTCCCGTTAGCTGCCCAGCGTGTTTTATGTGACTTCTATGTGGATGATTTGATCAGTGGTACTTACTCTGTGGAACAGGGAATCCTTGTTCATAAACAGGTAATAAGATTGTTGAATCGTGGTTGTTTCCCCCTACAAAAGTGGTCCAGCAATAACGCTGATTTGGGGAAACAATCAAACAAAACTTCGACTCTTCAGGTAGTCAGAGAGTTGGTGCCTACCTCGAACAACGGATCAGTATGATAATCCAGCCAGGTAACACATGGATACGGCGCCTAAGCACCTTCAAGGCTAGACGATGACCTACATTCAGTATTATACTTATAGTCTTAAGGGTTTATAAGTAGAATACAATATAACTTCGTTAAGTTTTCTTTATTGTATTAGTTTATAACATTTTAGTTTAATAAAATATTTACCTATTTATCTAAGTCATTAAACATAGACAAAGCTATGTAGAAATCTTTCAATTACATTGTGTACAGAAAACTATCAAAATGTTAACTCCATACTAGATTAGTCCAATGATTATAATCATTAATTATTCATTGGCATTAGTTACTATATGTAACTAATTAAAGTTGCAGGTATAGGATGTAATTCTGATAGACCATTATTACCCCAACCAAGATACTTACACAAGAGCTAGGAGACTGCATTCTTAAACCTCAAAGAAATTGCCAGCTGTATTGGTAGGTACAATTAGGTTTATTGCTAGTCTCAATTAGATAAATAAATAAAAACCATACTCCTTTTGAAGTTTTATTGCTTTTTTTGTTTTGTTTAACATAAATAGCATTTATTTTTAATTAATAAAAGTTACAGTTACAAACGTACAATATGCATTTATTGCACAATTAATAAATAATAATATAAAATAATTCAGTTATTAAATTACTTTTTTATTATATTGCACCTTAAATTAAGATGCATAACGACGTCGCATACTATACCGTTGTTGTTCTTAAATAGAAAAATAGTGAAAAAAGCTTGGGTTTTTTTGGTTCCTTTATTTAGTTTGAATTAGCATTACATAAAAATTTGGTTTTGGGACGAGCGGTCGGCGATCGGCCGAGTGTTGAGACACGGCGTTAGGGCGAGCCGCGGCGACGAGCGCCCGTCCCTGCCTCGTAGGCTCCGACAATAGATGGCGCTATTGGCAGAATAAGTATTCCGTGCACAAGCGCATAACCAAATGTCACTAGCGACATCTATCGTGTTTATACATCACTTAACGAACGACTAGGCTTATACCCGACCGGAATTGAGCCCCTTTATCGACTGGTGGAGAGAAATGCTGGATGTTTTGGGGCGGCATTGTCGCGCTTCACTTACAAGCGCTCTGTGCTGAGGGCGCGGGACTCCTGGACTAGGTAGACCTGGGATCCGGGCACGGTGGAGGTGGTGACAAAAGTGCGGTGCTTGGCGCGGATTAGCGAGAGGTTGCTCTCAGCGACGTCGGCGCGGTCTTCGGCGGCCTCCAGCTCGCGCTGGAATCGTCGTACTCTCGTCACACTCTGCTGGGATACGCCCTCCTGTTGGACATTAAAATACATTTTTTGTAATAGTCCGTAAAGTTCGCTCAATTGCTAAAAGACAGCATATTGTTCCTACTGTAAGCTGTATGGTATGTATACTCAATAATGACGTAATTTTCTATTTATCTATGAAGAGTTTTATTATGCTTCTATAACAATTTTTTTTGCAGCCCAATATGAGATGGTTTCTTCTTCAACACTTCTAAGTTACATAAGTATATAAATGTGGTTTGAAAATAATATCCTTTGTATATCTGTACAAGACTGTATTAAGGTTTTACACAATTAATATACCTGTTCCGTCAGTTGCCTCTTGTAGATGTTGACCTTCTGCGCAGTCTTCTCCAAAGAATCTTGGAGGAGGACAATGTTCTTTTGGTCCTCCTCGCATTGGATCATAACTTCCTTCAACTGGCGTTCCTTCTTGCGGAGGATCTTGATGGTCTCAGCGTGTCTCCTCTTTTCTTCGTCCAGTTCAAGCTCCATGTCCTTAATACGCGCCTCAAGTTTGCTGATGATACGCTTGCCTCCAACAATAGCGTTAGCCTCGACCTCTTCTAGGCGGATGGAAATGTTCTAATAAGAAAATAATAATTATTTAGGTTGCTTCTTGATTAACAATCCATAAAATATACTCTAAAAATAAGTTATACTACTGGAGTATTTTTACCTTAACTTCAATCTCGAGGGATTTCTTAATAGCTTCAATCTTCACGATCCTTTCCTGTTCCTCGTGCAAGTGCTCAACAGTGTGTTTCAGCTCTGTCTAAAATATTAAGAGATAACTTGCTTGAATTTTTTGCAAACGATTTGCAAAGGAGATCTTAACATAAAATACTACTTTAGGATCTGAAGAAGAAACTTCACGTAACTTTTCTCATTATCTAATAATCCAAACATATAACTAAGTGTAATCGATATTGTCTTTATGATGCAATATGCACTTATATTAATACAGACTACAATAATATATTATGACTCACGAAATATTTTTGGCAAGCTCTTCTTTCCTTCTAGACGCTAGAGTAATACAATGTACATATATACCTACATATCTAGTTTGAAGAACGTCTGGCAATGAAACATGATTTTATCTTTAATTGTCATTGTTAACTTTATTTGCAGTTACAATTAATTTTGAGAATCTATAGAGATTGATTTATCTTCCAATATATTTTACCTGGACACGCTGGTATCTCTCGTCGCACACACGCAGTTCCTTGGTGATCTCGTCGTAGTCAGCGGCAACAGCAGCCAACTCCTGCTCAATCTTAGCCTTGCTGCTGGACAGGTTCACATTGATGACGGTCAGCTCATTGATGCGGGTCTGCGCCTCCTCATACGATAACTCGATAGTGCGCTTAGCGCGAAGGGCCTGGAGGTATAAAACGAAATTGACTTAACTCCAAGGAATATTGATATTGAAATTATACAAATTTTTACTACCAAATTTCCAGTGATATAATTATAATTAAAAGTCATATTGTCTATAATTATAATGACTAAATGAATCGCTGCATATAAAATCATAATTTATATTATTCATCGCTGGCAAATTTGAACATTTAAATCAAAATTTAAATGGTAATTATTTTTATGATAATATTTAAAGTTATTAAATAAATCTTAAATACTAACCTGCTCGTAATTGCCACGGATCTCTTCGACCTCGCCGGTGAGAGACTGTATCCTACGCTGAGCGACGCCATATTGGTCGAGAGTAACCTGGAGTTGCCTCTGGACCTCATCGTAGTGGGTCTGGATCTCAGTGAGCTGATGAAAAATATTATATATATATATAGCTTGAACAATATTCTTTAGCAGTATTTATTTTACATAAATATCTTATTGATTTTTATGTAAGATGACCATAAAATATTTTTGGATCCCACCTGTAGAGACTGCTTCTTGATGGTTTTCTGAAGATCGATGTTGGTCTTGTTAGCAACATCAAGCGAAAACTCAAGTTCAGTGATTTGGATCTGCAGCTTCTTCTTGATGCGAGTTACCTCAGTCTTCAGCTTAGTCTCAGCTTCGACAACACGAGCACTGAGCTGCTCAATTTCGATGCTGGTCTGCTTGCTGCAAACAATAATAACATTTTATCAGTAATTTTGATACTTCCTTGTACTTGCAACGGTATTCGTATACTTTGAAATATGGATACGTATTACAAATATATACCTATTATGCTTTAAAAAGCTAGTATTTAGTTGGTCAAATTCTTTAAGTGTCTCTTTAAGCTCTCTGACTTTCTCCACATATGAATCATCGATGATTGGTATTTCAGTCCGAATATGTACAATACAAGTAGTTGGTGATGTTTCTCGAATAGTTCTTACTGCTTCGGCATATTTAGCCTGTGATATTCCAGAATGTTTAGTATCAGATACACCTGTAAGCTTAGTGTCAGACAATATATTTTTAGCTGTTTTAGCAAAGCTCTTATCAATCAAATCCTTTCGTACTTGATTATCCATTTTTCTTATTCTACTTTCGGCTACGTTTTTTCTACTTTCGTCAAGAAGTGTTTGTGCAATAGCCCCTGCAGATTTACCTCTGTACATTATAGCTTTGCCACGCAGTTCTGCACCGACATTAACTTCTTTTTCATACAATTCTAGTTCTTTTTCAATTTCCTCTAATCGTTTCTTTTGTCTTTCTGCTTTAATTTTTTCTCTATCGACTTTTTTCTTTTTAGCCTTTGTAGTTACACTTTCTACGCTAACATGTTTGGTTACATTTGCAGCTGAAGCGGTAGCGATGACCGAAAATGGTGATCGTTTTGCAATTTTGAAAGTATTGAGATCACGTTTTGCTTGATCAGAGATATCTCGGGAGATACGGGACACCTCTTCTTCGGAATATGTTTTTATCGGTCTATCAAACCTATATTTTTCTAATGCGCGTTCGTTACTCCATGGTAAGTGAGGAGGTTTTACAGGAATTCCTTGGTCTTTAGCGTTCATGTAATCAATCATCGGCTGATAAAAGTTGATACCGTATTCATAATTATTCTCATAAACAGCGGTGGGAGGCTTATTCCATTTGAATGTAGGCACTTTAACTGGGGGCATTTTGGTAGAACTATCAACTTTCACTAATCGACAGATAAATTACGGACCGTGCTTCAGCACAGGACGAGGTCTTGTTATTGGGGGCGCGAGAAAATGCAGAGAGCCTTTTGTACATTTTCATTCGTAAACATGTGCCAATATTTGTGTGCATTCGCTGGTAATATTCACCAATCAGACGAGCAGTTATATATATAAACGTACATCGTGCCAAATATAAAGAATCAAGTAGCTATAAATTATTTAGCCGGTCATAATTGAATTTCAGTAATAGGCAGTTTCAGTATTTATCCGTGCTTTTCTTGTCCGAAAGTTGGAAATAAGGAAGTATTAGTATATATTTAGATCCTGATCTTCTTTGTATATTAGAATAGTATTGAAGTGATGTGTCAATCTGTTTGGCGTAGATCCATGACAGATTTGTGTCATGGCTGTTATAGTTAGGAATTGGAGTCGCATGTTTGGATGACAGTCGTCACTCAACGACGGGAAGGAGTGGGGCTTATCGTTGAGAGATTAACTAGGCCGATAGTTCCGAGTTGATGATCGCCGCAACTAGTGTGTGATTTTGTTCAGATACAAACCTATTAAATTTTAGCGTCAACACAAAGTGTTAACACTGTCCAGTAATCAAAGTACGTAAGTCGTAACTTCTTTGTATTCTGTATCAATTTAAATTTAAATATTTTTCTGATGCAACTATTGTCACCATTAAAGTATAATGTTTCAGACGCATGATTTGTAAAAAAACTACCTTTTAATTCGCCTTTACAGATGCAATTATTATCCTAAGCTACTTTCATTTTTATCGAATTCAAATGAAATGAAATTTTGTTTTTCATATTTTCATATTCATTAATTTAATTAAGAATCGCCGTTAAGCACAATACAAGAACAACATTAAGTGAATGGCTGGTAAGGGCTGAATATAATGGGTAATGGGGGTTTATTTATAGCAATATTTGAACTGGCAGTTGTACAGGATATGGGTGTTAATAGATATTGCTTACCGAATGACTTCGATCTCCTCCTCCTTCTCTTGGAGGCGGCGTTCGGCCTCGTGGCGGAACTGACCCAGTTCGGTGGTCAGCCTCTGGGCGCGTTGTTCCTCAGCTTTACGGCCCTGAAATGTATATATTATAAATGTTGTTATTATACTCATATTTCAGAAACTTCTACGCAGCGATACTCGTAATGATTTTAAATCCGGTTCATCTAATATTTTTCGAATACAATGCCATTAATATCCAATAAAATGGTATCTTGTAAGTATACCTAATTATGCTCTTCAATAATTAAATTTTATTTTATAGCATTATCGAGTGCTCATGGCGAATAACTTTCTGCTGTTGCGAATGCGTTAGCTCTCTCTTTTCTTTTACCTTCGCCCAATTATTTGGGCTCGGCACAATATATCTTCCTTCCACATTCCTCTATTCTGATCTACGTCCTCTGTCACACCAAAAATCATCATATTATCCTTCACACAATCCATCCATCTCTTTTTTGGTCTACTTTTACATTTGTACCCATCAATCTTAGAGCGAAAATATTTTTTTTAAATTTTATTTACTAAGTGTAGATTCTTATGAATCCGTTATGTGTACATTGTACCGCTGTCCCCGATTCTAAAAATAAATACTTGATTCTATTCTAAGGATTGGAGAGAAATTCTGGCACCAGAATATGTTTTAATTCAATTTAGCAATGTCTGAGAAATTGCCGAACTGTTGTTTCATAGTTGAAACCACTGATAAAACGATAAGAAATTATACAACAATTAATTATTGAATTTCAATATTATTATAATTAATGTATGTATATGGACAATTACGTTGCATGATTACTTTTAAATTAAAAAGTTTTTAGTATTAATAATTCTTTACTACTTTCTTTAATTGCAGACGAATCATCTACCAATTTATCTATGAAGTAAATTATTAAATAAAATATTAAATACTCTTAAAATCCTTAGCATTTAAAATTATGTAAATCATAATAATAACTTTGCTTGGGAAACTGTTAATTTTTCTACAATTACATGATACGTTAGATTTGTTTAGGTTAAATGACTACTTATAAATACACAATTTTATTGTTCAAAATTAGAAAACAAAATACTGTGCGCGATGAGCTAATGAAATTATTTTCTCTGATACAGTAGCATTGTGCCTACTTCGCATTTTCCATTTTGCTATAATACCGTACCTACAACATGTACTTTATTATGGAGACCCAGCTGAGATTTGCTCGCATGTGGCTTAAAATTAATTATAAACAAAATGATCCAGTGACGTGTGATCATATTTCGGAAATGTCAAAACGTCATCACAATAATTGAAGGATATTATAATAGGAGGGCGGATCTTTTTGTCGATAGGCTTCTATCCCAACCTATGATAGGTGATAATTGTTGATGTTCGTTTTGATAACATCTTTGAATTCCAGACGCTACTTATTTTGTTTTCATTGCATATAATTAATGAGAAAGTCGGTGCAATTAAAGATGTTACTATCTGTTGGATAAAATTTAAAATAGTGTGACACGTGTTACTCCTGTTCAGTATATATTATGTCTTGAATACTAACAAATGGTAAATCTTGATTTTTTTAAAATATTAGATAGGTTGGCGTTTGACCAGGATCACGTTCAATGCCGCACGACGATGTGGTCGAAGATGGAGCACGCTTACCTAGATAGTACCTATTTGAGACTTGAAGATACCCGGATTGTACTTTTCGGGAAACACGGACTCAGGTAGTGCATTCCACAAGTCTGCCGTACGTAGAAGGAACGCGAAGGCCTGATTTGATAGCATAGTAACTAAACGTTAGGGACAGGGCTAATTTTATGGTGAAAAATAACTGTACATACACAATCTGCATATTGGTCAATATTGATGGACACATGGGCAAAGCTGGCATTTAAAGTTTCTATTTTTTTAGTAACGAAGACCAGTAGGACTTCTATGATCAATGAGAATTTATTGAATTCACAACTATATTACTTACGGCCTCTGCCTCCTTGTAGGCGGCGGTGAGTTCCTCTCGCTCGTTCTCAAGACGGCGCAGCTCGATCTCGAGCTCGTGAAGACGGCGGGTCAACTCCGTGAGGGTGGCGCGGGCATCTTGCAATTCATCTGCATTCAATTCATAGTCAATGTTAATTTTTTTTAATAAACTGGTTGCATTACATTAAATATTTGTAGGCGCTATTGATTATCGTAAAATTTACTCGATTTTGTGCTAGAAACTATCCCTTTCTCTGGGATGATCCTATGTCCATTCATGGTACAGATACAATATATAGGTATATACTAAATTTTAGTAAAATCAGTACAGTGGTTTTTTCGTAAAAGCGTAACAGACAGACAAACAAATTTTGCATTGATAATATTAGTATGGATTATCCAGTCCCGTCGACCATTAGCTAAGTGACAAAATATTTGCATATTTTTGGTGTGACATGATATATGTGAGGAGGTATAAATGACGCTTTTAAGGTACTTACATTCATATGTAGTTATGTCGTTCAGTGCTAATTTATACTCGTTGACGATTACATTCTGTTAGAAAATGCAAGCTATGTTCATGAGTAGGCAGATCGTACAATCGCGCCAGGTTCGATTGTGCCAGGAGTGCGGTGTATCCATCGACAAAGCGTTTCATATGCTCGTCCGAGGTACCGCGTCGGGACCCCAGAGATTCCAACTCGAGGCCGAGTTAGGGCCGGTAGAATCGCTGAGAAACTGGTGGAAGCCATGGTCCACAGTGACGCTAACTGGCAGGCGGCTCTATCCATTGCCGAGTCAGAAATGACTCAAAAGGAGGCCGCCGAGAGAGAGAGGGAGAGCACTGTGCGTGCAGCCTTCGACCGTCGTCGTCAGACGGCTGCTCGGAGGTGGTGTTATGCACAGGAATACCTCCCACAAACCCGTGGTAGAGGCCCACCGTTTACGGAGTATCAGTGGAATCACCTCTACTGTACGAAATGGTACGACCGAGCTTCCCGGGCCTTAGTACCAATTTGGAGCACCAGAACGAGACAGGCTAAAGCCAATAGGTGTAAACCCTGTGTCATTCTGATTAAGTGCACTCTCTCATCAGGGACGCAAGTAGGTTTAGTGGGTAATTCGTTCGACCTCCTCTTTCACCGGAGGAGAATCGGTTGGCCGTTTGGCACAAGAGTCTCGCACGCACACACACACACACACACACACACACACACGAAGCAGGTGGCACTAGGCGCTGCTTTTGGTCTTCCCCCGTATCCAGACCCGTGTGCGTGTCGCAAGAAAAGACATTCCCTCAGCGTTAATAAAGAAACTGTTAATCGACTTCAGCTTGATTCAAATAGGACAGTATGGAAGTAATTACGTAAAACATCGTGAGTCTAAGTATAATATTATTGTTAACTAGTAACAGGAAGCTTGCGATAACGCTACAGATGTCATTTTATGCACGTGTCAGCCATACCGTCCTATTTGAAATGAACTTTAGGTACACTATGATCTACAGAGTTGTTTAAGATATTAAACGGTGTCGATACAAATATGACTTGGATTGTTTAATATAAATATAATGTCATTCATATTTACTCAAACGACACACAACAAATCCTGAAACATTTTGTATTTATTGTCAATAGTCAAATTTTAATGTAAGAATTAATCTTTCCCATAATTCGATATTGTCATGATGTAATATTATTATTATGTCATGATGATGAAATATTATTATCTTTACTCACCACCCAGTTTCTTGTTTTCGCGGCCAAGGGCATCCTTCTGCTCGCGGGTCTTGTCGAGCTCATGTGAGATACGCTGGATCTCAGTCTGTTTGATGCGCAGGTCCCGCTGTGATTGCTCGTACAATTGGACTGTCTCCTCCAGGCGAGACTTGATCTCAATGTTGACGCGCTCCAACTGCTCAGTCCTCTTCTGCAGCTCCCTAGCTGTACCGTTGGCCTTCTCCAAGTCGATGATGAGCACTTCAACCTAAAAAATAATTGATATTAATAAAAGTCTTTTATGTTTTGGTTTTTGATTTTAATGTTTATCAAATTATCTTTTCGAGGAAAAAATTAAATGTATGGAACCGAGATTTGAAAATGTTATAGGCTTCTTATATAAAATACTAGGTTATGCCCGCGACTTCGACTACGCTTGACTCTAAATTCTCGCGGGATTTCCGGGACACAAAATACCGCAGCATTTATAAAATAATGTACAGTTTTTAAAAACTTTACCCACCCGAACAAATAAAACCGCTCCCGGAAAAATTCCCGCGGGGTTCCGGGATAAAAAATATCACACTCATCAATCACATTTTGTTTAATTAAAATTGCTATTGATCAGCAAAAAAACACATTTGAATTTGAGTAATATTTTTTTTAAATCTGGCCGTTTTAAATAATTCCCGGAAAAACTATTGCGGGATACCCAGGATAAAAAGTAGCACAGATTTTATGTCTAAAAAATAGCTGTCGATCAACGAAAACCGCATTAAAATCGGTATTTTTGTGTGTATTTTCGGTGTAGTATTTTTTACTTGAACCCGAACAAACAGACAAACCGAAAAATAGACAAGAAATCTAAAAAAAATGCATCGTGTTGTCCATCGTTTATATAGTATATTCCAATTGTTTTCTCAAATAGCTTCAATGTACAGACACGGCATTTTTATAATTTTATAATATATAGATATAGATATTATATATGTATTAAGAAATTTTAGGGAATTCTGCAAATGATAATTCTTCGTTACTATAAATTGATTCTACGTAAGAAACTAATCCAGATTATGTTATTTTACCTCGCTCTGCAAGCGGGACTTCTGCTTCTCAATATTGTTGATCTTGACAATGAGGGTTTCGATCTGTTCCTCTTGCTCCTGGATACGAATGGAGTACTTGCGGCGGATTTCTTCAATTTCCTCAGCCCTGGCAGCAGCTTCAGCCTCGAATTTCAAGCGCCAGTGGCCGACTTCGCCGTTAGCCTTAACCAACTGACGTTCGAGGTCCAAGCGAGCTTCAGATTCCTCTTCAAGTTGAACACGGACAGATTCAAGGTCGATCTCAACCTAAGATACGAAATTATATTACAGTCTAATTGAAGCGAAAACAAAGATAAAGTTAGCGTGAAAGATTAATTTGAATCCAGAATGGTGTTCCTGGTATAATTTATTATGTCTTTACAAAGTTTGCAAACATGAAGTGTCTACCTTATGTAGTTAGCAGAAAATTCATTAACAAAATTGTTTGTATAATCCAATAACAAGTTCTTTCCATAACTTCAACAGATTAATTTAAAATCCAATGTTCACATCCGTTGAGCAACTAACAAATTCGGATGAAAAGCGACTATTTGATATGATTGTATTTTATACCAAACTTAGGAATGTAGACAGGGAAAGTTGGATATTTATTTATAGATGTAAGGCAGGCTTTCTTGCAATCTAATTGACTCATTTTGTTTGCTCACTATACTAAAAATCATATTAATATTTTCCATTTAACAGTCCTATTATTTACACAAAGCCGAGTATATTAATTGCTCTTTAACTCGACAGGTTAGTAATTAGCCTTAATTCAGTGACTGCGGCTTTATGACGGTTAAGTTTTTTTAAGTGGTGAAATCAATGTCTACCTGGTGGAGGCTAGCTTCAAGAAGAGAGCGCCTCCTCTCCTCATCTTCAAGTCTGCGACGGGAGTCCTCGAGCTGGCTGGCCAGCTGGCTCCTAAGGTACACTACGTTTTCAATGTTCACCTAAAACATAATATACGAGATACATATGAGAAATGTTACCATTTGGCCTAGTCATGAAAGAAGTACTTGCTGTTATTTGCAGGTATCAGGCTCACCTTAATCGAAAGAATGCATAGATTTATTTCTATAATTTAGTTTACTTTTTAAATTCCATAGACAAGGTCGATAAGTCATATTTATTTATAGTTTAAAATTAAAATAAACCAAATATTACGCTTATATTACAGGTAGAAAACGTATAAGAATGAATTTGCATGTAACACATGACTTTCATCAGGTTCAATAATAAATTAATCAATT
The DNA here is from genome assembly GCA_039645545.1 of Dendrolimus houi. Lineage (NCBI taxonomy): Eukaryota > Metazoa > Arthropoda > Insecta > Lepidoptera > Lasiocampidae > Dendrolimus > Dendrolimus houi. The sequence continues at coordinate 24,680,336 of CM077123.1, read as the reverse complement.
ACGAAGAAGAGGAAGAGTTTTTTAAACAGCTTCGTTAGCATGTATTCTTCCTGCTTTTCAAAATGATGTGTTACTGCAATAATAATTTGCCAACTTTGCCATTTCACGACTTCTTTCCTAAGGTCAATATGGATGATTAATTGGACGTATTGATTTTTATATATCTGTAATCATGGGTAGAAGAGTCAAGTTTGTACAATGAATTTAAAAATGATAAAAATGTCAGGGGCCTCTTATCGGACCAGAAGATTCCGAAAATACAACATTTAGAAATTTCGTCTGTCTGTCGGTTCAACATCACGTGAAAACTACTGAACGCATTTAAATGAAACTCGACAAAATGCTAGCTTATACTAGATCTATGTCGAGGAAGTGTTGAACCGGGATATAAATTCCGGGAATAGTAAACAGTATCTATTTTCGTATTATACTTTTCTCTGAATACTCTTAGTGCTACAATTATATATCCGTAAGATTATTTTTAAGTTAATTTTGTTTGTGTGTATATAGTTTTAAGTTACAATCTAGGTCTACATTATTTTACTTTAAAGCTCTGTTTTCTTTACGGTTGTAATTCGTTGTATATACCAATAAATGAAAAATAAAATCGAGAGAGGAAAACTATAGATAACTAACCTTAAGGTCCTGCACTTCCTTGATGAGCTCAACATTTTCCTGGGACAGACGGGTCTTGTGCGAGGTAATGTCAATAACGGTACGGTTGAGCTCTTCAATCTTGATGTGCAGCTCGCTGATGGTCACCTCAAGTTTTTCACATGTCTTGGAGATGGTGATCTTCTCCTTGGTCACGTTTTCCACTTGGGCCAAGAGCTCGTATACTTCTGCTTGAAACTTGGACTTTTCCTTCTCAGCCCTGTAGACAAGGAAATATATTCTTGCAATCAACAAGAACAATCTAAGATATTCACGGAAAAATTAGAATGTTAAAACGCATAGCACAATTCGCAAGTAAGATTCGCATAGCATTTCTTATAACTAACAACACTAGAATACGTGGAGTTAGTATAGAAACTATAGGATTGTGAGTACAGACGTGACCTCACCTGGCTTTGCTTTTGGTAAGCTGGTCGATTTGGTCCTGGAAGTCAACCACGATCTCCTGATGCTTCTTCTTGAGCAGATGGGCAGTCTCCTCGGACTCCAGGTGGACATCTTCCAGTAGTTTGCGAAGCTTGGTAAGTTCGGTGTCGCGTTTTCTGTTGATCTCGAACTGAAAAATGTATGCCATCATTTCAAAATACGGCTCCAAACGTACTTCGGAGCGCACATTTGAAATATTATTCATTGGATACCTGTAATATATTTCATATGAGTTTTTTGTATAAAGTATATTAGTTTTGTAGTTAAGCCTTGTTATTTAGTGTATTTGTATTATAAACTATTTCGTTCTTAAATTTTTAAATTATAATGTCATTTAAACATGTATACTATATATATACAATTGGACTTATTGATGTTATTGTGTGCTATAGAAGAAGCTTTTTAACTGTTAGTGTTATAAACGAATTTGCTAGTTCGTTTCTTTTTGCAATGATAATGTACAAAATTGCTTTACTTTAAAATTTAATGTTGTGGATAATCAGTTATTTGTATAGACTCAATTTAAATCTAAATGTTGAAAACATGATTACTTCTAATAATATGTAGCAATCCGTAGTCTTGTATATTAAACTGAAAATTGAAAATAGATTGTTTGGGTTTTCGTACATTATTTATGTTGTGACTACATCATATTTTTTGAGATCTTATCCTGTAAAAAAAGCAAGGATATTATAAATCGCTTAGCATAAAAATCGCAATCGCTTTGTACACAATAGAATTTCGCAAAGCAGTATTGTGTTATTAAATTTTGATGTGTCCTTTTTATTTATCTTTTAATCTTCTTTAGTCCTGGCATTATAATTCAGTGTTGTGTCAGATATAGTTCCGGTGCAGCAAAATACCCACCGAGTGCCAACCTCAATTGTGAATGTTGTTCATCTTATATTTAAAACTTAAATTTGTTTTGTGTCATTCCTCTCATTATTTCCTGGTGCATCGGCATCTGACTCAGCCTAGATTCCTGTACTTATAATTGACTTAGACGACTATCTCTCTGATGTTTCTGGTATAAAAATATACTTGACCTTCTTCTTGAAAGTAATGATTAAGTTTCCATTGCGCCATGTCTATCCTATAATTCATTCATTATTTCCTCAAGTACTTTCTGCATGCGTATTAATCTGCACTATTATTTTTCTTATCCAAGCGTTTATCGATGATATTGTTGAAATTTTGTTCATATTTTTCATGTTCATATTTTTAATACATTAACTTATTTAAAATCAATGCAGTTGTTTACCTGACTCTCTGCTCCGCCTTCAGCTTCCTCCAGCCTTTCAGAGAGTTGAATAACTTGCACGCTTAGATCTGCCTTCTCCCTCTCGATCTGAAATATTAAAATATATTTGCTTCCGAATGTTTGTACTTACGATGTATTATATATTATACACACTTGTTGATTCTTTATTAGATTGTATATTAAATCTCACACAGTCAAACAAAGGAGATAGTGGTTATCAGTTAGTAGAAAGAGGAGAAACAACTTTTTTGTATTAAAGAAATTAAAAGTGGACTCCGTTGCCAGAATGAAGTTTTTAAATTTTAATGTAATGATGTATGATGTGATATCCTGTTGTTCCGATAAGTGTTGTTATGTTGCAAAAAAGATTTCGTTCAAATTCTTATGCATTGTAAATAATCTGCCTAAACTGAAAAGATGTTTACCTAAAAGCATTCTCTTTGATATAAATTCTCTTTTTAAGCCATTATGCAACAGGTGATATTCAGTAAAGCGTCCTTCGCATATTTCTGTATTGTGCCCATCTAAAATAAGAAACGTTCCTGTCTCACGGCGGCTCTGACTAACTCGGATATTTTCGCTACTCATACCGCGATCTATTATTATATTTCAATATTGTGGCATTCCCAACGGGAGCGAGCATCATTTGGCCCAGTTTCAAAAGTGAGATCGGAGAGCGAGAAGTTGAGATTTCAGAGAATACTTTCGCCTGATGGCTAAATATAACGCGGGGTGCCCGCGTTCGGGCAGCGGCTTGTCGGCGCACGGTCCCCGCCGGAGAAGCGCGCGATTCGCGCTACCACCGGCCGCACCGCACACGGCAAAAATAGAACTCTGATCTCTATCGGATTAATCGATCCAACACCATAGAATTATGACCCTCAATTATGACGGTATTGAACTTTATAATGCACTACCACACTATGAAAGGCAACGTCGAAGGTCACTTGAAAGCACTCGCATCTCATCTAGAGATTATGATTTATAAACACTTACTTTTATTATTTTTTATTAATTAAGTCAACTAATTATGAGTTAGATTTCACATTTATGTTTTTCAAATTAAGTTATACCACTAAATACTTAAATTTGTTTATGTTAAGCATTATTAAATAAAATTAGTCGTAGATAATTTTGATTTGTTAATCATGTGAGTTACGTAGGCGTTTCGATCGTTAAGGGTGAAGCGGTGTAGTTAGCGGGCGGGCGGTATTAATAGAGGTTCGCACGGCCCGCCTACACCTGTGCGCGGCGCGGGCGCAGGCGCGGGCGCGCTCCCTGTATGGCCGTCACGAGATCGCAGATATCACATTTCCTATCGGTACGGGCTTACCCTCTGACGCAGCTCCCTTTCGGATTCCAGATCATCGTGGAGGAGACGAATCTTGTCCTGAAAAATACAATATACTCTATCATGTCTCCGCGGTTACACTTCACAAGCACTGCACTGTTGGTGACGGTGGCCGGTACCTCCAGCCTGGAGAGAGCACTCAGGTCGGCGCTGTACTCGATGTTAACGTCGGTAGTGCCGCCGCCGCTGCTGCGGTAGACGTACTTGGAGGTCTTCGCCACGGCGGACATTGTCGCTGGTTCGTCTCTCGGTCGGCAGTCGGCGCTACGTTACCGGTCGGGCACCGTTCGACTAGTGAGAGCGGGAGCGGGCGGCGCGCGCGCATCTGCCGCCCCTCCGCGCCCCCCTTCACGTCCCCCCTGCGCCCGCGCCGCCGCGCCGCTCCAGGGCGGCCGGCCGGCTGCTGGCTGGAGCTCGCGGATCGTGTTACCACCCCCGCGCACCCCCCTCTCAGCCTTTTATAGACACGCCCGTCTTGAAGCTGCCCGTCGCGGTTTTCTCTTTTATTTGTTTTGCCCAAAAATTTGGCGAAACCCTTCATGTCCTAATATTTAGTTGCCGTGAAGAGCGCGCGGTGTGCTTGCTTGCTCCTGGTGCGTCGCTGCGTGTCACTAGACGGGAGATCACCTAGACGTTTCCTGGTGGATGCCACTCGGTGGCTGGCAGCCGAGCTCCGGCGCACTACAAACGCCGACAATCGACTGAACTTCTTATCAATGAACTTCTTGTACTCTCTAAATGAACCCCAACCGCGACGAATGGCCGATGTTTACAAACATTAATTAAGTCTAATTTTATCAGTTTGTCTTGCGAGTAAAATATGTTTTTGTATATTACAAATTTCAGTCCGCTGTTAAGCTATGAATCTTATCCGTATGTTTTATTGCGAAGGCTTAATTCGGAGCTTTCTGTGCGCAGCTCGTCGCACATATAATAAGTATTTGGTACACGCTGATTGTGGTGGGCCTCGGATACCCAGGTCAATGTAATCGTAGAAGTTAAAGACTGTTAGTTGGTGAAAACTTGTAATAAATCACTTTACAACGAACGCATCTGCCTTCGGCTACAACCCGAACGGAAGAAGAAAGAAATGCAACAACAATGTTGCAAGCATAAAAAAAATATATTTTATGTTGATTTTGCTAACATGCTTCGGCCCTAGAAGGAGGCCTTAAAAACCATACAATTTTACATACATTTATATGACGTTAAGGTAACATATTCATACAATAGAATGAAATTTGTATGCATATCCTAAAGTTATAAATCAACAGATCTAAGAACATTTATTCTATATAAATTTCTACTTCCAATCTAAGTACAATATTTGTGTTAAAACCAAGGTATTAAAAATTAACATTCTCTCATGTTCATTATACATTTAAAAATAAACATTAACTTAAATCATAAAATTCAAGATATCAATTTAAAATGAACATAACATATTATAAAATTTAAGAAGGAACATTATTAATGGGCCATAAACAAATACCCGATAATGATCTTCTGTATGTGTTGCCATTAGGGGTGGTAACATCAAATGCCTGCACCTTCTTATCACTGCCTGGATATACATTGGTAATACGAACTACAAGCCAGTACATAGGAGGGCAATTCATTCCATCAACACTTCTATCAACTCAAGTTGATAGAAGTGTGCTGTGTGCATATCTAGTTTACGGGTAAAGATACAAATTAAAATAGGGTCCCACATAGAAACCTTTGCAACCAAATTCGAAAGAGCAGCTAAATTTTGTCTCACTGTAAAGACAAACTGTCTTAAACTAAAAGTCGGTACTTTATTAATATTTTGCAAATCTAAAATATGGTAATTTATGATTTTTTATCCATATTTCCTACAATAGTTTTACGATTTCTTTAACATAATTATCGAACACGTCAGACAAATATGTATATTTTCGTAATGTGCTTTATCTATGGCATGTGACCACATGCCATAGACAAAGCGACCGCCTTTCATAACTTTACTCCATAACCACAATGGCGGTCGTAGCGCTACGTCGCATCGCAGTTCGTAGCATTCCATAAACTACCGCGTAGCGCGGCGCCAGATACAATGATAATGTGATTTAACATAACATTTTAATACTTTAATTATAATCATAAAAAATTTAATATTATTTTCTAAACATCCTTCAATGTTTGTTTATTCCTTATTAAATGCCTGTTTTGTTAACATCTGTTAGAATTTGTTAGTTATAAAACTATTTTTAAACATGTTTGTTCCTTCTTGTATGTAATAATAATCAATTAATCAATATAGATGTATTTATCCGGTTACCTACCTAAATTCTGCCGGGATCTGATTTAGTATACGTTGCCTGTGGCTTGCGTTGATATATAAAACCTAACTATTTTTTTCAGCTAAGCAAAATAGATCTACTTACTAGGGTTAAAACGGTAAAACTCTAGTAATAATACAAAAGTGTAAAAAATGACAAAATTTAATTTGGCTACAAAATATTTTCAACGTAACACGGTTGCAGAACTACACTGAAACTTTAAAATATTAAATATATTCAAGCCAATATCAAAGTGATGTTATTAGAATTTAAAATTTATGTTTTTCGGGAACACCCAGATTTGAACCTTGAATAATGCAAAGATTTGTATATCAATACCTGAACGAATCACATAAAAACACAATGTGATAAATTGCAACCGAGCCAGTTACAAATTTTAATATATTATAAAGTATAAAAAGCTATAAGAAGGACGTCGTCAACAATCCCGAAATATTCCACTATAAAAAAGATCGTATTTTCATATACAATCCCTAAGCAACCAGGTGTTTTATTATCTCTGTTATTTAAATTATCTGTAAACTTTTTATGGTTGCTTTCATTATTCACAGTCATTTGTTGGCGTTTTTCTAAGTATTATTAAATAATTGTCTATTATTAGTCCCTAATCTTTTTGTCTTTGTCGACCGGTTGAGTGGAAGATGTTATAAACTAATTTATTGTTCAAATTTCGCTGCAGCTACTTAGATGCCCTGTTGTTTCAGATTAAGCTTATAAGTTTCTGAATCCTAAAGAATGGCATGCATGTAACTGGGGGTCCTATCTATTTTGCGAATAGATAATGTCAGCTCGCTCACAGGATTAGTAGAATTTCAACTGCAATCGAGGCGTTACTAAGTGTACCTTCGGAACGAGAATCTCACCCCGACGAACTTTGCTTGTTTCATGTTATTACAATTTGTATTTGGTTGTGTTTACAAGAACTGAATTATGTGTGTGTACTTCTAATAAAGTTTGTAATAATTCCAACGACATTTTAAATTCGAACACCACAAATTCGTAACAATACAAATGCATAAAATAGTTAGCGTTATGCGTGGTCAGAACTTTAGGTCGCTGTTGGGTTATTAGCCCAGCATTTCCAAGTGTACCACAGATTTAAAATCAGAAAATTTCGTATCCATCAATAAAAATCGTATTCAAATCAGTAAAGTAGTTTTAAAGCATATTCCAGAAAAACAGACAAAATACTAAAAAAAATGTTTTGTATTCTAATTCTACGCCATCCATATAGTTTACCCCAACTTGCTTTTATTGAAATAATATACATATAATGTTTCGGCACTACAGACATACATACGTCTTACATATTATATAATCTATTTTTACATAGTATAAAATAAAGTTGCTTTCTGCGTCTGTTTGCCTATCTGTCTATATATCCGCTGACTCCTCTTAAGCTACGCAACAGATTTATAAGCGGTTTTCACCATGAATTAGATAATTTTTCAAGGTTTATATACATACTAGCTTTTGGCCTGCGGTTTAACTCGCGATATATAAAACATAATTATATTTAATCTAAGTTAAATAGAGCTACTTGCTAAGGTATACGTTGCTGGTAATATTATAAATGTGAATGTTTGGATGGAGGTTTGTTGGTAAATCACTCCAGTACTGCTGAACGGATCTGGATGAAATTTGGCACAGATTGATTATAGTCTGGAATAGCGCATAGACCACTCTTGTATAAAAAATGTACGGTTTCCGTGCGATAATATTAACGCGAGCGAAGCCGCGGGTAAAAGCTAGTATTTTATAAAGCTGGATAGCATTATTAGCACGGAGTTAACTAATGTCTCATAAGTGAAATGTCAAGATATTTTCAATTGCGTCCCACTGAGTGGGCTGATATTAATCATTGCTTTATTTTAACATTCCTCGGTACAGGTGAGTAAAAAAATTTAATTGTGTTTTGTTATTTTTACATTAGGTTTCTTATTTTTCATCTTAGGATCCAAGGTAAGATTTCGACCTTGAACCTTTTTTCTTTTTTTATTAACAGGTCCACTTGATGGCAAGTGGATACCGTCGCCCATGAATATATATCACCTTTTTTGGATATATATAGAGCCATTTTCGCAAAAATTCAAAAGTTTTATAATCGTCTTGTATGTACGTAATATGTATATATCACATATATTTTCTTCAAAAATAGTACTTTTGTCAGTCCGTCCGGATGAAAATATCAACGTGTGATGTGTTGCTACATAGTCGTATTGACACTGCAAAAAAAACTTAATAAGTGTGTTGGCAATATACATATATGTTAAAAGTTATAAAATGTTTTTATGTCTCCTATAAGTTTTCACGTACGGAATGGACAATTCCAAAAAAAAGGGAGAGCTTAAAAAATACTTTCAAAGAAAATTGGTTTGATTTGTTTGAGCAGTTTTTAAGATGTGGAAATGAAAACCATTAAACAGACGTTCATCGTCTCTATAGAACCCTTCATGGTGCTTGGCCTGTCATACATTTAGCAATTTCTTTATTTCTTAGCTAGCGTTTTCCACGCGGCTACGCCCAGCGTCGGACTGACCATATAGGCGAGGTGGCATTTGCCAGCCGGGACCCAGCCTGTGCGGGCCCCCCACGGGGTTGGCTCGCGGGGCTTGAAGCAACCGTAGGATAGGAGGCCCACGCAGGCTAGGTCCCAGTTTTTGCGACTTAAATGTAAAACTAGATCAGACAGTTCGTTCATACAATTAGAGAGAAATGAAATATAACAATTTGAAAAATTGTTGAACCTAAGCAAGAACCTGAAACTAGGTTGGTTTTTTTCTGAACGGCAATAACTTTTGATCGAATCAACTTATTTAGATGTGTATTATTATAGCGTAATGCGTTACATTTTACGTTGTTTCATAGATATTAAAAAAAAGAAATTTAATTTTTAGATGTTCTAAAAAACTCGATAGATTCGGTACTGCAACATTTATAAACAACAATTAACGAACGTAACGTATTTCTGATGAAACGGAAAGCATTACGCAAGTAAAGAATCGTTGATAATTACATTTTATATTTTGTTTATCTCAATTTGTGTATCTCAGTTTTTTCCGATAGTATCCCATCTATCATCATCTAGACTCGGGCCCCAGCCTTGTGGTCAGCCACTCAGGCCCTTCCGGCCCAGTCCGACCCTGGCTACGCCGCGGGTCAAACCGTGAGGAGCAGCTCTGTTTTGCTTACAGAAAAAACTCAATTAAGTTTTATGCATAACATAAAACTTAAATAAAAAGTTATCTAACTGAAGTTGAAAACCGATTAACAATCCGTTGCGTGATTTAGCGGATATACAGACAAATGTGGAAGGAAATATTTTATACTATGTAAGGATAAAATTGTGAAAAAATTTGAAAATGTATAAATTTGTATTTTTTATTATTAATAACCGCTGTGTTATAATGTTAAAATTTTTTCATTCGACTGTCTCGCGCCCCGATTTTCAGTGCGCTCGCGCAGGTGGCAAAGTATTCGGTTATATTCGTACCTGGGCGAAGTGGGCCGAGCGCTTTCCGCGTTTCCATGCCCCTCCCCTCTTCATCATATCGTCTTCCACACATATCCTTTGTGACTCATTTTCAGCAGCAAACTGACGTAAACAGAGCTTAAAGCTTTTATGTTGGTGGAAACGGTAATTGCAAATGTGTCACACATTACGTGTAATATAGATTTGTAGGTGGCACGCGTTCTAGAAAACTGCTGTAGTGATTGGGATCGGTTTATTATTCAGGCAACTGCAGGGGGCTGTAATTGTACGCTTGGAGAATGCGTTCAGTTGAACGTTTTAGTGTTTTATTAATTTCCTGAAGTTTGATTGAAAATATTATATTTGTAGATACTATCTATGATTGCCAGTTCATATCTAAATGAAACATAGGTACATTAAAATTTATGATAATATTTTTGTTTTGATCTTAAAAAATGTTCATTGAAATCTGATGAGCCGTTGCGAATTCTATTCGAGGCAATCTTTCAGAACTACATTTAAAAGAAAAAAATTAAAAAAATCCATTGACGATTGCCAGCCATGAGAGTGCTTTTTTAATACCGTTTTCGCAGAACGACGAACATGACAAGTTTCGACAAAAAATTGGAATTTTATGCTGTCATACAAATAACAGTATATTCTCCAAATGCGACCGCTTTAGGCGCTCTATTATCTGAAGTAGACACCAGCCTGGATGTGGCTCTTGGGGCCTCCGTCTGCCAAGGGATGCGGAGTTGGTCGAGCGCCCGCTTTTCCCGTAGACCTGGTATACGGCTAGAGAAAGAACACCCAAGGGTTTTACTGGGTATCCCCGAATCGGCTGACAATAGTACTTCTTCGGAGGTGCTTGTGCCGCCCAACGTGGCGAACCCTATCGCGTTTCCCCTGCTACAGTTGGTCCTTAATAGGATATCCCCTCGCCAAAAAAAAATTTAGGGCCAACCCATTGATCACCTGAAGAGTGGTGATCGAAATACAGATATCGCATAAGAACATACGCCGGTTTTCGATTGTTACGCGATTCATACGAGGGCACTTTTTTATCGCGTCAAGAAGAAGGTATGCAGCGGTATTAATATATAAATAGTACGTTGTATATTACCCATAACACGAGCGTAACTTGCTTAATTTGGGGATATACAATATGTGTGTTTGTCTGACGATTATTATTATTAAAAAAGAATTGGCTTGAAAACGCACCGTGTGATTGCTGTCGCGTAATATATTTAATATTTGATTTTATTGAGATATTTTGATATTTACCAGTGTGTGGAACACTATAATAGTGACCATAAGTTAATTAATATACTCAGTGAGCAAGTGAAAAGGACTAGGCGCGGGTGTATCTGGACAGACATTTATCCATCCCCCGTAGTGTTTCCCTTATAGCAGTAGTTTAATAGGATATTTTACATATTTCCTCTCAAGGGGCGCCCCTCCCTGACGATAGTGACGGATTAGTGTTCCCCCTTGTTCCTATTCCCACAACCACCCGCTGGAGTACCAGGTAAGTACCTAATACCTAAGTACCAAAGATTATCTTGTGGGTTTGTGCCGTCGGGTTACCGATCCCGCCGTTTACGGTACAAGTGGTTTACGGGATTTAGCGCTCTTAAATGTTGCTACTTTAACATAATAATTTGGAATTGTGAAGCCAACGATTACAAAAATCTCAATAGATGTGTAGATAACACTTTATTGTTAGCCAAAATAAATAGCTACAATAATTTTACGGCATAATAAAGGCCTCCTTTTCCTTAAAAAGTATCTCTAAAAGCGTAAAGCGATCTCTTTCTGACAACCTGACTTAGAGCGCACTTTTAACAACTTATGTTTAGTAGTAATTAAATTAAAAAGAAACAAAATGCTATCGACAAGGCTGCGGTAAGTCTGTTACAGTACTGCAGTTCCAAGTAAACGTGACGTAGTACTTGGATTTGAGAATGGGCTTCCCTCGTAATATTAGACCACACGATTATTGTTTGGTATTGAAATTTGATTAATGATTACACGCTGTTTTAGAAATTTGATCGCAAGTTATTGTTTTGGTAAACGCTCCGTATGCATTCGATGTTATTGTTGGAAGAAATAACATTGTGCTACGTTGAAATTCTAAATTAAAGATTTTGTTTCTCACCGACTGGTGTTTTCCCGCGGTTTAGTTGATCGTTTATTAAATAATTAAGATTCTATGCTATTTATTGCTCTATAAAAAGCAACAACCCGTGAGTTTGGAATTTTGTTAATGTTGTTATGAAATTGTTTTTAATACTTAAATTACGATATCCATATCTCGAAAAAATAGAAGTTTGTTGTAAATGAGTTCGTTTTTTGAGCCTCTGTAGCCGTTTGTGCAAAAAGAGTATTCTTATACAAGTTTCATTGATGTCTGTTCGTCTTTTAATCCTGTTATAATTTATGTTGAATAATTACTAGCTGAACCGGCAAACTTCGTACCGCCTCAGAATCATTTTTTTTTTCATATTTACTCACCTTTTAAACCTTCTCTGGACTTCCACAAATAATTCAAAACCAAAATCGGCCAAATCAGTCCACCCGTTCTCGAGTTTTAGCGAGACTAACGAACAGCAATTGATGTTTATATATAAGACAATAAGTAATTCATATTGTTACGAGTTACGGGACTCGAATTACAATGCCGTTGGAATTATTATAGAGTTTATTAGAGCTATACAAACACGTATAACACAGGTACAAATATAACCGAACACAATAATTCCAAACGTAACGCTGAAGATTGTAATTCAATAAAACGCGCAAAGTTCGTCACTTATTAGATTCCCGATTGTAATACACGCGTCTCATTTCGCTCGTGGTTCTCGCTCGACTGCCCCTCTCTCCATCAAGCCACGGTTTTATACTGCACAAATACAAATATGTCTGCCCGGCAAGCGTCGACGTAATTTCCTAGAAATCGTAATCCGCACACCTAGCTAATAATGCCTGCAAAAGCCATAAACGAGTACAATAGGCTGCTCTCCGCAATAACCAATAAATAAGTGAACAAAATAAGACGATCATAGAAGGATTACAATGAGTTCAAATGCCGACGGGTAATAAAATGTGTTTCTACAAATCTGTACATGGAATTTGTCTTTGTCGGCGCTTAGGTTGTAACAATATTATTAACTTTAAATTCTTATCCCAAGGACATTATATTATTATTTAGTATAAATTCTTACTCAACTTTTCTATTATGCAAATTAGTACAGGAATTTAAATTTAAAATAAATTCCAATGGAGGGCATTTTTTGAAGGTCATAAATATTTATTATTAAATTTAAAATTGAAATCTACTTCATATACTACAAATTTTATGTACACCGTTTCGTAACGTGTTATCGCTGTTTAAGGCGAAGAAGCCATTAGACTCCCCAGCAAAATGTCTAGTTAAAAATTGTGTATAATAAAATAAATATAATCTATATAGTGAAATAGGGAAAATAATGAAAATAAATTATGTAAATAAAGTCGGTTGAAAATAACGAAATAGGGATCATAATGCTCGCTGTCCCTGGCACTTGACAGACTTTTACTCTAAAATTCAATACTTGACTGGATAACTAAAACCTACTGATCGGATTTAGTTCAAATTAATTTTCATCGAAATTTGGAGAGACGGTAGGCGATTCATAAAGATTTTTTGCCAAAATAACTACGGAACCCTAAAACATATAACAACTGTTGAAAGCCCTACAAGAGCTCTGTGTAAATTGCAATATGCCTCAAAACAATTATTCGGGTTATTAGTTTGAATGAAATTTAGAAGGTCAGATGGGTTTTGAAAAACATAAGCTTTTGAACTTAAATATTATTACATATTGTTTTCAAGGCAAAGAAAAACACCGTGTGCAAATTATAACATATTTCGTAATCGTTTAACTATAGATTTTGTGTTATTTTTTGCGAGCTGAGAATGTTTCATGTACGCTGAGTTGTTGGGGATAAACAGTTACCTGTTTTTTTTCTATGTTTCCACAGCGTAATAAAATCATCAATGATAACAATAATAATATATACCCGCAGGGGGCCTTTGTGGCGAAGCCTTAGGTGAGTAGCGACACCTCGGACCTGACTCCGGGGGCCAAGGCAAGGCCCCCGCCTCCGTGCTTGCCTTAGCCAGCCGGCACGGATTGGAGATCGCTAGAGCTAAGACTCAAGCTCCAGGGGTGGAAGTGATAAATGGCCTAATATCGGAAGTAGCGTCGGTGAACCTGCAGCCTACCTTGCGACACCACTTAGCCACTCACACCCATGTTGCCCTTCGTCAATCTTGGTATTTTTAGGGACCCACCCGCACAGTGAGTGACGAGTCACCGTCTGCCCATTTTTCCATATTCCCTGAACATTGCGACGGGCAGATGCCATAGTCCCCATATTTACAGATCCCTTCTTCCACTAGCAGTTCACCCCAACAGCCCGGTACTTTTTGTTCTCATTTCTCATTTTATATCAATAAAAGTTAGAGAAGAATTATCTGTGAGTTTTCTTTAAAGTTTTACTTCTACTGCGTGTGAACTGCACACATACACACACACAATTTTTTTATTGCTAAAAGCTGACAAGCATATAAACGGGTCACCTGATGGAAAGTGGTTTGCAACACCAGATGACCACAGGCGTTGCGAACACGTCGCCGGCCTCGAGGGAATTTTACGCCTTTCTTAAATGACCCCGTGGCGTAGCGCAGAGGGAAAACCTCGAAATAGCATAATTAATAACTGAAATACATTTTAGGTCTCTGGTGTCATTTTGACAATAACGGAAACCTTTCGTCATTTCAGTACATCCTTCTGTCTGTCTCTCCATTTCACGGTGACGGTGACACCCGATGTGTCTAACCTGCCAAGCCGCCTTGGACAAGCGTAGCGGGTATGCTGTCGGTTCCTATAGTGGGAGGTCCGAGCCTAGCAATAGGACTTTAACGAGCTGTTATTATTTATTATTATACGATCTATATGCATTTGCAACCTGTTTGCAAATTTCCATAAGCGTATCCTGAATCGCTCGATATCGGTGCGAGAGCCGTGTGGGGTGTTGTTAGTTACACATTGAAAAATCACCACCTTGCTCTGTAATGTTAACTTTAAAATATGTTGAAATAATCTCCGCCTCTAACTTTTGACTTCAAAAGTGGAAAACTGTATAAAAACGAATTGGAAAACTTAAAAATACATTCAAAGTATGATACGGTTCGTTGTTCGTATACTACTCTGTGAAAAAAGTACCGGGAAAAGATCAATAATATACCAAATGTTAGTTATTCATTCAAATTTATGTTATCACCTTCAAAGTATGCTCCTTCAGAAACGATACACTTACCCCAACGAATAATCCAATCACCAAACCTTTTTTTAAACTGTTTTTCCGGAATTGAGTTTAGTTCTCGTCGCGAATTCTCCTTTATGCCTACTACCGAATGAAAACGGGTGCCACCAAGTGGTAATGTGAGTTTAGGAAAAGAAAGAAGTCGGTTGGTTGAATAAGGGGGTTGCTCGATGGTATTTGTTGAGTTTTTGGTCAAAAATTCGTTCACAATAATATAATCGTGGTGTAAAATCCAAGATTTTTTTTTCCCACAAATCTGGCCTTTTTAGTCGAATTTACTCTCTTGAATTCCGCATCTTTTTTGACAGAATGTAAAGTCTATTACATATTTAATTAAGTTCTGAATGTTTCATATTATATATTGCCTTCACCGCCACTGTAATGTTTTATTAATATTTCCCTTAGTGTAGGGGATTACCTGAAAGAGATCGCTTTAAGCGATGAGGCTGCCCTTTGTGCAACATTTATTGTAACTAGGTTTTAAGGACTCAGTTTTATTTTTTGGTGAATGTTGCATCACGTACATGGAATAAGTTATTGATACATAATTATGTATTTTCACTTTCACTAAAATTTTGGTATTTATTTTAAAATCATAAACACTTTTATTTACAATACTTCTACTTCATTGATTAAATAGAAGATTTTATTCCTGACTGCTAAAAGCTAAATGCTGCTAATAAATTGAAGTGAAGTTGCTATTGAAAAATATACTATTTCAGTAACATTATGTTGTATATCAATGGTTTACATGTTTGTTGTACATTACATAGCATTCACGGCCAAGTAATATTCCAGGAACGCTGGGTTTAGAACAAACAAAACCTGGCAGTTATCCAAATGAAACACTTTTTAACTATTATATTGATTTGTTAGTAATTATAACATAATAAATATTAAGCACAGGTTTTTTATATACAATCTTAGTGATTTGTTTTCAAAGAATGTGTCTTCTACAATATTATAAAATTCTAAACAGGCCGTGTCTGTACATTGAACCTATTAATAAAAAAACAACTGAAATAGACAATATGAACGACGGAGAATACAATGAATTATTTTTTAAGATTTCTTGTCTATTTATTTGGGATTAACGTAAAAAGTACTATACTATACTATACTAGGCCGATTTCGATGTGGTTTTCGCTGATCGACAGAAAATTCCTAGACTTAAAATCGGCGCTACTTTTTATCCCGGGAAACCCGCGAGAATTTTTCGGAGAATGATTTAAAATGACTAGATTAAAAAAAATTGAATTCCAATGTAATTTTTTCACTGATCGATAGCAAATGTTGTATAATAAAATGTGTTATTTTTACCCCGGGAATCCTGCGGCAATTTCTCGGGAGTGGTTTAAATAGATCCCTTATTCCGACACAATATTCACCAAAATAATTGCTTACTTTCTTTTTCAAATGCTGTGGTACTTTGTCCGAGGATACCCACGGGAATTTCTAATCAAGCGTAGACGAAGTCGCGGGCATGTCCTAGTTATAGAATATAAAAGTGAGAAAAGAATGACCCGTTTCACAATATATAGACTTTCACCGCTTATGTAATTATTTTAGAATTCAAGATTGTTTTAGATCTTTATAATAAATAAAAGAACAAAGAAGTATGTAAAGTGTAATCTAATATCTGGATTAAAGGCCTACCAAGCCATAAAATAAAAATAAAAAGGGGGAGTTAGTTAAGTCGGGGCCCATGAGATCGAGATCCGAGGCTGCGGTTTTAGCGTATAATTTACGCTATTTACTGAGCGATTGTCACTGCTTCCTACTCTATTTTCTTGATTAACGTGTAGATATAACTAGTGAACCTGAAAAGAAAAAGATTATGTTTTATATCTTTGTTTTTATAATAAAGGTATAAAAAGAACTAATAAAACGGGAAATCAAAATATTGTACTTTTATTCGCAAAAATAGGGGCGAAGCTCATGCCGCTATCGTCTTGTCTAAAATTAGTACAATACTAAGTAAAGCAGTTTTAAGAAAATTCTTTGAAAAAAATCTATCAGAAACAAAACTGACTTCTAGAGTAACTAAACAGCGTTAAATATTTATTAAACCATTTTGAAGTTGGTGTGAAGTAAAACATAAAAGTTACTATACTTTGCAAAGTTGTTGATTTTTTTTGTTTTTCACTTTTAAGTTATGTACGTATTAATTAATGATATCCAATAACATTAAAATCTTATATATAAAAATGAATCGTAGAAATGTATGTACGCGCATAACTTGAGAACGACTTTACCAATTTTGATGATATTTGTTTCGTGTGTTTGAATGGGTCCCCGGATGGTTTAGATTTACAATTGCAACCGGTAGGTGGCGCTGAGATCGGGTTCTAGAATCCTCGTAATCACCTGGAGCGATTTTGGTGATTTTGTCTTTGTGTCTTTGAGTGGGTTCACGGATGGTTTAGATTCGCATTTAGAATCGGTAGGTGGCGCTGAGATCGGGTTCTAGAATCCTCCTAAACACCTGGAACGATTTTGGTGATTTTGTTTTTGTGTATTTGAGTGGGATCCCAGATGCTTTAGATTCGCAATTAGAATCGGTAGGTGGCGCTGAGATCGGGTTCTAGAATCCTCCTAATCACCTGGACCGATTTTGTTTTTGTGTCATGAAACAAAGTCGTTTCGGAATTCAGAAAATATGGTGGTATCAAGTTCGCCGGGTCAGCTAGTTTATATTAAAAAGTCCTGAAGCTTTACTGAATCTAACGCAAAAATCATCAAAATCTGTACAAAAATAAAAAAGGTTTTATACACGACGAATGGAGAACCTCCAATTTTTTTTTGAAATCGGTTACAAAAATACTGCAACATTTTAAAAACTACTTTTTGATGGAATGGCGGTAATATTCTCGAGCGTTTATGTAAAATATTATACAATATTTTTTAAACAACGTGTAACAGGAGAACATAAAAAGACAGTTATAGTTGCCAAAAAATATACTTCTATCGTTTGTCAAGCAATTTTTCGCTATAGTTTATAATGAGATATGAAATCATGAATTTCAAACCGTTTTTGTTGAATGAGAACGTTCCCAAAAGGCTATGCTTTGTTTTTAAACGCTTGTAAATTGCCCAAATGGTCGCGGAAAGTGGCTCTTCAGGACCTGCAACCGTCAAAAGGCACCACCTGCATCCGAGCCGCAGAAATGAGGTCAAGATGGTATTCCGCGCGCTTCCCACTTGGACTTGATATTCAAAACGCCGGAGGCGCTTACCCCCCGGCACATGCCAGCTCAAAACTATGGGGGAGGTTGGTGCCAGCGGGCCCACTCTTGATAGATCCACGACATCCACTTTAACCACATCTCGCGACATGTGTGTAATATATTCAAATAAATGGTTTTTATTTCTTTCGGGACCGGTTCGAGTAATTATAGAAAAGCCGAAATAATTTTATAGAGATATTTCATAAATTTTAGCTCTCTTGTCTTAATGTATGAATGTTACAATCAAACAAACAAAGTACTATTTGGTCCAATTTATTTGACTTATTAGTTTTTCCTCTGAGAATTTTATAAAAGATCTAACGCGGCATGTACCCATAAGTTCTGCTCGGATAAACCTCCAATGCTAAATGCTTACAACGATTTATGTATACCGGAATCAACTGTGAAAGGATTAGTCTGGTATTGACAATACAGACAAAATAGTAGAAGGGGTAGGCCAAGAGAAGTTGGATTCATGTCATAACAGTCTCAAAGCAAGGAATGCTGAAGATCGCACGAAGTGGAGGAAAAAAAGTAGGAAAGTGGAACCCATTTCGAATCAAACGCTCCGAATGCAACTGGGATTTAACGCTCGGATAATGATGAAGATAATGCTGATTAATAGAACATCCATGATACATTAGTCTTAATACTGTTATTACTTAAACGCTGCGATAAGTAAGCATAGTTCAACAGCAATCTGCATCACATTCAATAAAGTTTATTTTGATCTACGCCGGTTACAGTCATAAAAGAGTCACCGCATCGGTTGCCAACAATCTTGGTTATTTACAGCTCAGTAAACTACTACTACACTATCAATTTATTGTACAGTTTCGTATGATTTAATTGTTTGTAAGGGCTCCAGAGACTGCATTCCGAACTTGAATAAATTTTCTTATATGATTAGATTACACTTGATGTATATATAGAACGTTAACAGATAATTTAATTTACATATCTTACATTGTAGTTACATGTATTGTCCTATTAAATATTTTGGGATTTACTCGAGCGTGGCAGAATAACATAAGGGGAGAAACCTTGCACCATATTATGTACTCCCACCATATATTAACCGTTTGCAGATTAATTGATTGAAAATAAATAGATTACTTCGCTTATTCAATAAGGTAACGTCGTTTTTTTTATATTGTGTGTATGTCTGTTTACTTTCCTCCGCAGTGATCACGGAGATTTTTTACATCAATATTTACTTATATGTATTTTATGTATATTTTGATAAATGTACGATAACGTATACGTTATCGTAATAATAATACGTATAAACATATTATTAATTACATTCTATTCTATTTACTTTTATTTCTCTGTAACGCATCTTTAACTATTTTGACACAATATTTAATAAACTCATGACTAATTTCTTTCTTGGCTATTATACTAGACAATAATTCTTTTTCTATTCTTGCTCTGACCCTTTGCGCTAATTCGCGTGCTTTACCATATTTGGGGCATTCTAGCAGCAGAAAGTAACACCGTTATGTATGTAAAGAAGTATATATATATATATATATATATATATATATATATTCTTAATAATCATGGTAGTATAATGGTTAGCGCACGCGTCCCCAACTCAGAGGATGCGGTTCCGAATCCTGGCCGAAACGCCTTCACATCTTTGGGAGTTTTTCGACCTAATGTGCAGATTGCTACAATTTCCACCTACTGACAACGGGGAAGGAAAACATTGTGATGAAACCTAGACGTCGAGATAACCGATGTGTCAAACTTGTCAAGTCGCCTTGGACAAGCGTGGCGGGTATACTATCCGTTCCTCTATAGTGGGAAGCCCGAGCCCAGCAGTACGACATTAATGGGCTGTTATTATTATATAACATCGCTATCCTTCTGGGTAGTTAACCTGAAGAAGGTACTTTTAGTATTCTACCTATAGTTTTGCGAGACCAACTGTAGTTTAATATTAGGCTTAGTTAAGTGAAATTCTCTTTATAGTATATTAGAATTCAAATTATTTTATGTTATAGCAATTAATAGGTATTCAGATTTTTTTTTAAATTTGTGCTTGAGCTGTGAATGAGCTTTTCGAAATTTGTAACACATTGTCAATACTTCTGGCGTTGCAAATGTTTATAGACGACTGTAACAAATTTCTATGAGGTTAGTCATCAGTCTATCTACTGTTCTTCAGCAATAAAAATAATAATAGTAATCTATAAGAAGTGAAGGCTAATATGAGTGGCAACACTTCAAAGATTAATCTCACCAATCTATTTCTTTATTTATTGTCGTTGACTTTCGAAACACAAAGAAATAATTATTAATAAAATATTACTATATCATTCTTGTTTATTGTTTTGTTTATTTATTAATCGATGACAGGGCTAATTACAGAGAAAGTTCAGGCATCGAGCGTGGGCGAAGCGATTTACTGGGATTAACTCATAATCCATCTATAAGTAGGCCGTCCACATACATATTGTTGGCAGAGAATTCTGTTGTATTAACGACGTCTTCCAGAACAATACGGATGTGAACAAGCTCTGGAGGGAGTAAGCCATCTAAGTTAAAAATTATCGAATGTACAAGATTGTGTGCTGTGTGTGGTGTTTGTGTATGTTCTGTTAAAAAGGATCATTCATATAATTGTCATGTCCATTTCCACGCTCAACGGGCTATGGCGCGAGCTAAATTGGGTGTTTCTCTTATAGATAGAATTAGAAATCAGGATATCCGTAAGAGAACCAATTTAACCGACATAGCTCGCAAAATTAGCAAGTTGAAGCAAGGGCCGGCCATGGATATCGCAGGACCGATGGCCGATGGAAGAGACGAGTCCTGAAGTTGAGACCGCCTCTCGGTAAGCGTAGAGTTGGACGGTCTCCAGCCCGATGGACTAACGATCTGCGTACGGTTTTGGGGGAACGCTGGATGCGGAAGGCGGAGGGCCGGTGTAACGCCGACTTAGGGAGGCTTAGGTCTACCAGTGGACTACAATTTGCTAAAGACGACATGTCCATTTGGCTATGTATGCCGTAGTTAATTTGCTTAGACACTACTACGTCTGTATGCATATATAGAGGTAATAATAACAGTCAGTAAGGGTCCAGTGCTGGGCTTTGGTTTCCTTATTTTTATTCGTTCGTTCGTCTATAATTCTATATGCATAAGTTGGCACAAAACTGTATTCTATATTCGGCTACACTATGATGTAGAGACACAAAGTAAAATTCAGGTGTGGCCGACGTACATGTAGTGGAGAAGTAATTTTTAAATGTATCCAATCGTCTGAGGTATCGTTAGTCTAGTTCTAAAAGTATTGTCTCTGTTATTCGATAACTTTTTGTTATTAAAATTATGAGGAGAAAATGGCATTCAAAATTGGAAAAAGTGTATACAACCTACAACAACCAACCTTGGTTTGTATAAGATTCAGTAGTTTTAAGAAACGGTATATTTTTAATTACTTAAATACTTACCAGGGTTCTGTAGCCCAATCATTAAATTTATTTATCTATGTATCCTATTAATTACATGTATTTGGTTTGCATACCACCGTCATACACTCTTGATTCCTTTCACACAATCCACAGGCCGGGTTGTCTGGAAGAGATCGCTCTAAAGCGATAAGGCCGCCCTTTGTTCCTGCCTTGACACGAAATGACTGTAAATGATTTACTTTATGTGTATGTGGTGAACAATAAAGTATTTTCTATCTATCTGTCTTTATTCCTCTGCTTTCTCATAATCATGGTGATTGGAAAACAAGTGGGTGGTTTTTGCGGAGCTTTATCGCTATGCTAAATCACACATTGCCTCAGTATTTATGCCTTAACAGCCGGTTAAAGAATTTCATATTGTAGTAGGTTTTCGTGCAGGAACGGTGAAAGAATACAATTTCCTGCATCCGGGCGTCTTGTCGTAAGAGGCGACAAAACATCCCACAGCCAGGTAATAGGGTATTTGCCCGTCTGGATGGCTACCACCCCTAGTCTAGAGTCTAGTCTAAGAAACTTAGTCGTGTTCTGGCATTAGTGACCAAGTTCTAGTCTCCCTTAAGTGAGCAGCAGCGCATTTGTAGCACATTTAAGTTTACGGACAAATAAATCAATATGCTGTTGACGTCTACAGATTGTATCACAACCAACATGAGCCATACATGGAACGTAATCGCACTCGAGTCCAAAAATAACACATACATACGTGAGTAGTGTTTTATTTTGGATATACCCCATTCATCGATAATGCGCAAATAGACTGACGTCTTTAATGTATTTTTAAAAGGCCAAATATAACGTATTGTACGTATTTATAGCGATAGTGCAAGTATTTTAAAAATTACTGTACTTTATTTGAATAATTAAGTTTTTATTTTAATACTAAAGTTTCCACCGTTGACCAAATGTTCTCTTTGCTTTAATTTTTGTCCAATAATTTGGGGTCTACATGGTAAGTGTTTTCTTTAATTCTTTGTTCTTCTGGTTTAATGTACACACCAACATCTTGTTGTTATTCTTCACTCAATCTATCCATCCCTTTATAGTCTCGCTGTACTTTTATGTCCTTCGATATTTTAGTTTAGCACTTTTTATGTCATACGATTTTCATTCCTCTTCATTATATTAAAATCAAACCAGGTTTTAATGGCTCCAGTCACGGCCGAGTGGCTGCCCGCCAATTCAAATCCAGGGCAAAGAGATTCTAACATGAATGAATATGTTTACGTGAAAACAGTATCTAACAGCTACCTATTGAAAGTCACGAGTCTACCACCGCTTCCAACACAATTCACCTCGAAACTTCAAACTCTTTAAAACGTCTAACTTTAATTATAATTCTGAGCCAATTATTAAGAGAATTATAAAACAGAAATTCCTCTCAGTTCAGATATAGTACAAGTATTAACGTCTTTATTATTCTGATTTGAGTAAAACGTCTGATGTGGTATCATCAAGAATTTTAAGCCAAACTGAAAATTACAGAGTGTTAAAATTAGCACAGAAAATTGATTTGAATTAAAATATTATTAATTAGATTCTTTTAGTTTCAAAAAGCAAACTTTGACCACCTATAATTTAGTAACAGTCTTTAAATTCCTTGCAATTATTTATGTCTTTCCACGTATTTGACATGGTACCAATAACATAATTTTTCTCGTTTAATACGTGGTCTATTCCTATTACAACTAGGTATGTTTGCTCACTTTGTTCTCGACTTAACTTGAACATTAAACTTGGCTTGAACTTTATATTCATATCTTCTGAACCTCGAAATGAAACGTGCACTGAAGTTTAAGATGAAATGTGATTTTTATTCTTGTTAATAAATTTTAATTTTCAGTCTATTCAAAATAAACTCTCAGACTGATAGACAAAATTCCTGAAAGTATTCATTGATGATTTATAATGGTCATAAATATCAAGTCTTACTTAGATTTTGATACTTGTTTTAATAATTATCATTACTATTAGTTTTTTATTTTTTTATTACTATATCAATTGTAATACTAAAAACTAAACTACCCTATAAATAAACCTAACTTAAAAATATATGTATAATAGTAAAAAAAAGCTATATTAAAGCTCGTTCATCCCCACCAGACCACTGTCGCTGGGCATTGTACCCAGAAGGCTGGCAGCATTACCTCGCTGGATACAGAGGCTAATCCTTTGAGCGAGCTAAGCTCCAGCCTTCCGGTCTCCATTGTTTTAATTGGTATAAATATGGAGTAACTAACTTTCCAGACTGAACATCACTATGATTGGTTCTGACGTAAACCTATCGAGCGATAAAAACGCAAAACGCTACGGTGGCTAATGTGTTTATTAATCGGCGCGAAAGTTATCTATTTTTGGAGATTCTGTGTTGAAGTAGTGTGCATTGCAACCGCATCCGGCAAATTATTTTCCCCTGTTTTATCAATCAAGCCTGGCATGTAAAATATTACATCCGCGCTAGTTTGTGCTAAAAGTATGCTCACGAAATATTTGATGAGACTTTTTGTGTTCGCTGGAATGTAATTTAGGTGTAATAATTTCAAATTTAGTATTAACCTTTCAATCAAATTGAATCAATTTGGTCGAAAGGCACAGTACTGTTAGTACGGTATTCAATGATATTGAATGATTCAAATTTACCTATGTATGGATCATTTTGGTTGATTCGTATCTCATATAGAAAAATAGAAATAAACTGCCAAGTATTTTGGCTTTAGATAGTGTTAGTGATACTCGTATTTTTTTATAATCTTTGAATAGGAGGTAAATTAATAAGGCTGGCGTTACAAGAACCCTTAGCAACTAGAGGACTTTACCATTTAATTCATACCACTTTTTACGTATAGAGATGCGTGGGCAATTTGATTCAATACACCTTCTTCTAAACTTGATAGGGCGACAAGGCATCTTAATCGCAATTGAATTAATTGGGTGCACGCCAGATGCGTGTAATGGTCTAGTTAATGATTTGTACTAATTACAAATACATCGTTATAATAAAATAAAATCCAAGTAAAGGTATATTATGGACCTTCTTAATCATAAATTCAAATTCAAAAGCTATTATTCAAAATAAGTTCCACTGGAGAACACCTTTTGAAAGTCATACATATAAGTAAGAATTTAAATTTACTTCCTGTTCTATGTACGTACAACGCTTCGCAACGTGTTATTGCTATTAAGGAGAGGAAGCGGCAAGATATTCCCCAGCAACACGTCTTGCTAAAAACTGTTTTTCTTCTTATTTATCTAGCTCAAACTTTTTTTTTTTATAAATTTTATACAGAAGTGAGTTACACAATTACTTTTTGAAGAATTGATGGAATTGTATCATGTTTGATACAATATAGATATGTATAGGTACCAGTAAGACAAAGACAATAAAAAAAAGAAAAATATTACTATCGTTATAGTAATAACAAGACGTAGGTATTAAACACTGCAACATATTATCTCCATAAATTCTTTACATGTTTGGCAAGATAAAAACGTATATAGAAGATAGTAAAGAGGCTGGAGTGAGCTGGTAATTAAATGAAATTTTGTCATTCTTCAATAGTGAATTTATTCCTTTTTAAGCAAGCAAGATCGAAACTGAAACTATCGGATGTCCGAAATAAAAATATATCCGAAATCATAATCAAATATGACATAATATGGTTTTCAAAATTATTTCGAATGGCCCGGACTTTTGGAGGGTTTGCGTGGGGCTATAGGAAGGGCAACACGTAGAGGTCCCTTGACAAATTTAATGTAAATGTGTCGTGACACTAACCTGCGATTATCCCTGTCTACACCATATAATAATGCACTCAAGGATAAGCCCCGGCCAGTGTAGGACTATTGTGGGAAATGAGAACTAAAAGCATCGGGCTATTGGGGTGAACTGCTAGTGGTACTAGGGGTCTGGGAATATGGGGACTATATCGTCTGCCCATCGCAATGTTCGGGGAACAATGAAAAATGGGCAGACGGTGACTCACTACTTACTGCACAGGCCCCTAAAAATGCCAAGATTGGCGAGGGGCAACATGGCTGTGAGTGGCTAAGGGGTGTAGTGAGGTGGGCTGCAGGTTCACCGAAGCTACTTCCGACGTTAGGCCATTTATCAATTCCACCCCTGGAGCTTGCTTCTTAGCTTTAGCAATCTCCACTCCGTGCCGGCTGGCTAAGGCAAGCACAAAGGCGTGGGCCTTGCTTTGGCGCCCGGAGTCAGGTCCAAGGTGTTGGTAGTCACCTAAGGCTTCGCCACAAAGCCTTGCAGATCCATTATTATTATTATTATATTACTGCTGCATCTGGTATAATGTTAACGACCGTTTTACGCAGATATAGCAAATCATTAACGGTGTTATTTTTAGTGCTATAAACAAGACGCATTTGTACACAGACACTAACACTAATATTATCCCAAATGGAGCAGGGGCATTAGAGAAATTTAAACGTTAAATGGGACACGGTATGACAGATTTTCACTCGCCGAGTCGACACACAAGCTGTCAAACCGCTATTTTCCTTTTACAATTCGTAAAAAAACTAAAAGCCTTATAAAGCCCTTTTTGCTATATACTACTACTTCTATACATATAATAAAATTGTAGAAGTCAAATTTCTGTACAATGAAAAAAATGCTAAATATCGAGTCAGGGGGATGTAAGAAGTGAAATAGAACTAATTTAGATTTTTTTTAATTTTGTTTCTCTGTTTGTACCGGCTAATCTCCGAAACGACTGAACCGATTTAAATGAAATTTTGTATGGTGGTAGCTTATATACCTGGTCAACATATAGAATACTTTAAATCCCGAAAAATTAAGGAGTTCCCGCGGGATAGTTAAAAAACCTCACCACGCGGACGAAGTCGCGGGCATCAGCTAGTTTATAATATATTTTGCTTTAACCATGGAAAGAAGTATAATATTTTTCCATTCTTTAAATAATACAAATGTAAACCTGGATTCACAATCATTGTTTAAAATCCTTATTTAAGTTATAAATGTGTGTTTATGTATTTCTATGTGTATGCCTTTTGTCCTTATTATTTTCAATCTATGAGTTTGTTTGTAATAGGTTACACACTAATTTTAGTTTTGTACTTTTAATTTGTCTCTTACAATGTTATGGTGTATTAAGTGTAAACGGACCAAATAAATCAATATATTTAATTCACATGAAATTCCATGCAGGAACACGGTCAATAATAGTCTTAAATTATTCACGCAAGCATTTTCAGCGGCGCGTTGTAAACATGAATCATTCAGAAATAAATATTATATGAGTCACATTCCCACAAAATCCCACCGTTCGGGAGTATTGTGGCTAACTATATGAGAGTTCGCTATCACATTTTTTGTTACACCGGTCTGTGTATAAAATTATATTCATTCGTAATGTGTTTAAAAGTAGTGCATCGGCTATTTAATTCGTGAGAACATGTGATGGATACATCATAGTAATATCATGAAAGAAGTTAGTTAAGATAACACTTCATTTATCACAAAAATCAACAATTACAATCAACTTTGGGACTTATTTATTATATGTAATCTTCATTATTGTAATTTTGAAGTTTGTATATTAATAAATAATTCCTTTTCTATTTAAAATGAAAAAAAACGATAATATTTGATGTTTGTCATATATATAAACTGTTAAGAGGTGTACGGTTCAACGTAGAGCGTTTTGCTGACGCTGCGGCCAACTTTAGGCTACTTTAACATTATAATATTAGTTATAAATAATGCTCACAAACATTTTGTAATTGAGTAGCTATTGAGTTGCTAACGAGTTGCTATCAAGTCGCTACGAGTTGCTATTAGTCGTAACATACGACTTCAACTACCACTAAGTTGAACCCAGGGATCAGCATCCAAGCCCAACTATACTACGAGAATAAATCCCTGTAAGCAACAAGGTGTATTTTCTTCACTCTACTACAAGAAAGCACCAGCATCCACCACTATAGTTCGCGCCACGTAAAAAGGACGCTGGTTATGAGCCTGCGCAGTGAGCGTTTTATCGATCAAATTGGTGGTAAACTGTCTATTTTTAATTTCAGACAATTCCAAAGTACTAAGTAGCTAGTAAAGTACCTAATAAGATTCTACAATAAAACAATTACTCATAAAACATTACTCTAGTATAATTAGGATATGACTGTACACCTGCGCAGACACATCCTCTCCACTACCGCTCAGCCTTCTTTTTACGTGGTGGGACTTATACAAGCAAGAGCAAGTGTACAGACTATCTGTACAAGAGGTAAATGGTTGAACCCAGGTGTATTGGCTGAAATCAAATTGAACAGTCCAGCGAATGATGTGATGAGACGTAGGCAGCCACTAATGTTCGTAGTACAAAACGGCAGGACCAATTGCTCATTGTGGCGCCGATGACACAGGCCTTGCGAACATTGAACAAGATATGTCAATAATTTTATCTGTGCTGTGACTGAATTCACAAGAACTACATACTATATTATATGTTATGATAATTGAATATGTATATATAATGTATTATGTGTACCACGCCATCGTATTGGTGAGAACTGTAATGATAGCGATGTTTGTAAGTAAGTAAATTATTAAATTTAATCTATACGAAACCCTTCATTGTACATAGACCACACAGACTTACCAAATTTATTACATTATTATATATTTAACAAGGACATGCTCGCGACTTCATCCACGCTTGACTTTAAATTCCCGCGGGATTCTCGGGACACAAAGTACCACAACATTTAAAAAATAATGTAAGATATCGTTTTAATGAAAAGTGTGCTGGAATAATCTAATTTTTATGCACCCGAACCACTACAAACCGCTCTCGGGAAAATTCCTGCGGGATTCCCGACATACAAAATATCACACATTTTATTCCATCAAATTTTTTGAAAAGAGCACATTTGAATTCGATTTTTTTAACTGGCTATTTTAAATCATTCCCAGAAAATTCCTGCGGGATTCTCAGATTAAAAAGTAGCGCAGATTTTAAGTCTAAGAATTTACTGTCGATCTGCGAAAACCGCATCGAAATCGGCCCAGTAGTTTTTATGTGATTCCTGAACAAACCGACTAACAGAAAAGAAATATAAATAAAATTGCATCGCGTTCTCAATCCCAGTTGTTTTTTTAAATAGCTTCAATGTACAGACACGGCCATGTTTAGAATTTTATAATATTATAGGTTATAATAATGACTTGATGAATTAGTTTGTTTGTTACGTTTTCACGTTTTAAACAATTACCCGATCAATCACGAAAGGAGACGGACACGCTTTCATACATTCTTGGGCCCATATTGTAAAAAGATGAAAGTGATTTTAAGTTTTCTTTTTATCATGTTTGCATTTTTTATAATTGTACTGGGTTTAGTTATTTTAAAAGAATCAAATGTGAAGTTTTTCTATATTATTAATTGTTGAAAGTCATTCACATAAAACGATTATAGTGATCGATTACTTAGTTTGTTTGTAACTTTATTTTTAAGATTAGGGCTGAGGTTTTCCATTTTGTAATAGAAAATTTAACTTTTTCAAAAGCCACGTCTCAACGGATTACATTTCTTTGGCCCAAAAGACCCCGTCTCCTTTTTCATATACGTTATCAGGGATATTGAAAAAGACATAGGGTACCTCTTATATTATTCTGTTATGTGTGTAACAAAAAATGAGCACAAATTCGTAAATATGTAGTTGTATATTTAAACGTATGGAATGTAAGTGGGTCAAACCAATGCTTACGAGATTTGTGAAGATAAACAAAAACTTCTGGAATAAAACTTTGCCAAGGGTGAAACAAATGTTACACGCTTCAATTGAGCTAAAACCAGACTGTTGTGACAAATTTAATCTTTGGTGGATATTAAACCGCTAGATTATTATAGGTAAATTAGCTTCGAGAAGTTCTTGCGTTTGTAGTAGTATATTTCTAGGAATTCTAAACTTGAAATTTAAAATTCCCGGTACAGTAAGCAAAAAGAGGTTTAATTATTTACATTGCTAGTTGTGAGGTCTGACTATTTTTTTTTTAATCGGCATACAAACACACACACTGTAAATCACATCAAATCATTTATTTGCTTAAAAAACATGGTTAGTAAAAACATTAGATATCAATATGTTATTTTGTTTCACATGTTTTCGCCCTTTCAGGCATGCAAATAGTAATTAAAAGTTGAAAATCAACTAATTAGCAAAAACAGATTGTAACCCACTCAATCCACAGACATTAATATTACTTTATTGTTCTAGAATGTAGTGTATATCCCCAAATTTAGCAAGTTACGCTTGTGTTATGGGTAATATACAACGGACCATTCTGGGGCCGATCCCAGACACCCAGACCATAGTAAATAACGGAAAAAATACGTTTCCGAAATTTACTATACCAGGAATCCAACTGGAGCCTCTGCGTTGCAGTGAGGTAAACCGGCAAAGGCTTAGCCCGCTCAATCACAGAGGCCGTCAATTTGGTTTAATTGTTTTTTTAATTAATGAATTAATTGCTTTTTTGTGTTGCTAATTGTTGTTATTTGATATCAAATTTGTTAATTAATAATGGTTCCGATGTTGAAACATGGTCAAGGTAATCTTTTGACTTCCCAAAGTAAATAAATTTTGTATAATTTGTACAAATATTTCGACAATGAGTGCAATAACAATCTGAGCAGCATTATGACTCCCTGTCAATTAGTTGCAACCGGAATATCATTGACTTCCACCGGAAAGATGCTATCAGAAAGCAAATGTCATTCTTCAGAAGAAGGACCAACAATTTAGTATTGAAAATTATGTTTAATATGAATATATCGTTTAATATTATAAGTTTTGTATTAAGTATATGCCTATAAAAATATATAAAAAGTATCAGTTTATTTATTTATGTGCTGACCGTACACTACTACAAATGCAAAAACGCCTCGAAGCTAATTTGCCCGTACCAGTAGGAATGTTTTTGGTATTAGATGTGAATACGTGAGTCAAAACGTAACTTTATAAAGCTCGCAAATATTTTAGACGTTTTATAATGTTACTATTACCAGTGCCAGCCAAACTTTGTTCGCGTTATCATGGCGAAGACTTTGCTAGTAAATTGCATCGTCGGAACCTAAAAAGATGGCAATCTTTTTGATCATATTCGTCAATTCTACGAAAATGACATCATTTGCGGTATAAAAAGTATCGTCGTTTATATTCAGGGTCACACATCGGGAATATAAACTAGATGCTTATACGGGAATTCGCTGTGTTTCTTTTTCATAAGTTTAATTTACATAATTCCGTTCGGTTGTTCTCACGTAATGCTCTAACAGAGAGGCGGGCCAACAAAAACTCTAACTCTAGCGACACACTTGTGGAACGTTCCGCGCGGATAGTTTGGCGACGGAAAGATCGGCCTTAATCTGAAGTAGGCAAAATTTCCGCTGATATGTCATAACTTAAAATTTCTTAGAGGTCGGCAACGCGTTGGTGACACCCCTGGTGTTGCAAACGTTCATAGGCGACGGTAACCAGTTTCCATCAGGTGGGCCTTCTGCCTGTTTGCCTGCTATATAAAAAAAAAACTTAAAAAACATTGTGAGCGTATTTAGTCGAACTTTCCGCGGAGAACGTTCCGCAGATGTGTCACTAAACTGAAAATTGCATTTTCGAACCTTCCGGTTCTGCTGGTCAAATTTTTAAATTCATTGTACAAACTCGAACCCTCTACAAATTTGTTATATTATAGATTTAAAATATAATATAATTATAAACCTGCGAAATATTCTGTGGCGGAAATGTAAATGTGTTTAATAGTCGCTTTTAAATCAGCCCATAAACATCACACTGGTGGGCTTTGGTCTCCCATTTTTAGAGTAAAGATTAACCCACCACACTTGCCCAAGGTGTGTCGGCGATTTCACTCATCGGTTATCTCGATGTGAGGTTTCAACACGATTCACGATTTTCCTTCACCGTCAACTAGTAGTAAGTAATTGTACAGGTAAATTAGCTTCGAGACGTTTTTACGTTTGTAGTAATGTATGGTCAGCACATAAATAAATAAACTAATACTTTTATATATTTTTATAAGCAGGTACTTAATATGAAACTAATAATAATAAAGGATATTAAAATAATAAATATTAATATTAAACATAATTTTCATTACTAAATTTTTAGTATCTGTTCAGAAGATTGACATTTGGTTTCTGACAGCACCTTTGCAACGGAAGTCAATGATATTCCGGTTGATTTAGGAACTAATTGAGTGGGAGTCATAATACTGCTCGGATTGCTATTGCACTCATTTTCAAAATATTTGTACAAATTATACAAAACCTCTTTAGTTTCGGAAGTCAAAAGCTTACCTTGACGACGTTTCAACATTGGAACATTTTTTTAATTAACAAATTTAATATCAAATAAAAACAATTAGCAACAAATAATAACACTGAACAATAAACAACAAGAATGAACAGCACAAAAAAACCTTCATTATTAAACTAAAACCAAATAATTAGACCTCACAACAATTAGCAAAGTAAATAATAATTATTTATTTGACTTTCACCACTGACTTTGGATTATAAATAGTTTTTGCTGATTGTACATTTATTATTATTATTTTAAATTTCAAATTTAGAATTATTCTGAATGTACAAATACGCTAATTTACCTATAACAATATGCGTAATAGGTCACAAAACTGTCTAAGCACTAGATACAGGTTCCACGTTTCGAATCCATCTTCTTTGAAAAATGAGTGCATTGGCAACTATGCTAACGCTACATTATAATTTTTCACCATCCAACGCGGATAATGATCACCTATTGGGAATTTCCCATATTGACAGCGATCAGGGGCCTAATTCTGCTATTTACTACCTAGTCAAAGTCACCAATCACTGTCGTCTCAATCGTAATTTTATCTGATTTTGATATTCTGTTCTTCCCAATGACGTGCCCGTGGCATGCCGCTCTATCTTTTATAAATAATTATAAGCGAAAACTCGCAAAACAAATGTTTAAAATTTATGGTAGTTTTTCAATAATCATTTCGGCGAACGCAGTTTGTGCTAATAATGCCATTTTTTTGTAATATTATTACGCCGCGACGATATCGAAAAGATATTTTGGATTCAGTAGAATACGATTTCTTTTACTCTATCGCAAAGGAATGATACTTTAAATATATTCGGAACGCTAAATATTGAAATAGCAGAATTGGGCCCCTGGTAGTAGATATCGCTATTTAATATTAATTTGCATATATAGTTTAATTTTAGGTTTTTATTTATTGTATTGTATTTAGTGAGAATTAAATTATAGCTTTACAAATATGAATTATATTATTTTATTTAAAGTTATAATTAAAATTGTATAACCCACATAGCTTAACCCGGTACTGCTGCTATCTTCACACGTAAAGGTGTGTAAATTCCACCACAGTCAGAAATAGCCTTGCGTAGGCCGTAGATCACCTCCAACTGCTCTCTTATTTAGAAAACTGAAATCTCGTTTTCATTATGTTTAATCGGATCGTGTTATTCAGTCTGTTGTGTCATAATGGTTAGATTCCTGCATATTAAATTCATTTATCCCTTCTACTTAGCAATCATTAAAATTAAATACACTGTATTTTTTTTAACCTTTTTTTTGTAACTAACTAGTCAGTCAAAGCTAGTTTCATACGATTTGGTTTTATAATGCAAATAAGTATCCACTATTTATTGTACACTCATATGATAAAAAGAAACAGACAATAATCATAAATACCATGAGGTCATACAATGGGCGACCATACTGCTTAAAGCGATCTCTTTCAGGCAACCTTTACGCACCTAAAGCCTTACATAGGGTTCTAAACACTATTTTATAGTACAGTCTACTCTCGATAATTTGAAAAAAAATCCGGTCCCTTGAAAAACATTCGATAAATTGAATAAAATCAATGTTAATTAGTCCCTTCGGTAATTTGAAGTTGAAGGAATATTGTCTTGCTCGCAAACATGAGATAATTTGAAGTACGGGCTGTCCTACTCTCTATAATTTAAACCGTTTATTATGCACATACCTGTCGTTTGTTTACATACATGTATAGACCTGTCAATTGTTTACATAAATGAGATATGATAAGTTCGCATTCCAGTCTTGTTTCAAACGTTAATCAGTTATATTAATGTTTGATTTGTACTATTAAAATGAATTCAAGAAAGAACAAATGTCTTTCCATAAGTTCCATAAGTAAACGCTTGTTATTTTGAACTCTTGACAATTTGAAATTAATAATTTTCCCTTGAGTTTCAAATTATCGAGATCGACTGTATGTTCTCACTGATCTATTTTTACAATACGATTAAGGTTTGACGTATGGCTACCAAGTGAGGTAAGGTAGCCAGTCTTCTGGAAACTATACCCGTTGACTTCGATAATCTAGGCCCAGTACTCTACTTATACTCTTATGATACTGTATGTAGAATACATAATAAGGTTTCTTGTTTATTCTAGTTGACAATTTATATTTTATTATAGTAAAGTTAGGAACATTTGAATACTTATAATTAACTCATAGAATCTAGTTAAAAATGAGAAGTAGTTGTAATCTTATTTACAAATTAAACTAACTTTTAGTCATATACTTTAATATATGTCTAAGTGTTACTTATAATTATCGATTGATTTTACACTATTTATAATTTTGTAAAAAAAACTGTTCACGATGCTTTTTACCCCTTAATTATGTAATGTTCTCGGGTTTAATAGTCCTAGCTCCTGTCTGATCC
Organism: Dendrolimus houi; assembly: GCA_039645545.1. Taxonomy (NCBI): domain Eukaryota; kingdom Metazoa; phylum Arthropoda; class Insecta; order Lepidoptera; family Lasiocampidae; genus Dendrolimus; species Dendrolimus houi. The sequence continues at coordinate 24,645,981 of CM077123.1, read as the reverse complement.
TATAACTTTCTTCTTTTGTATTTATTTCACTTATCTAATAAAAATGTAAACCAGGGTTAACTGAATACAGACTTCTACTTTAGTTGGTCAGTCTAGCACTGTTAAAACTGGCGCATGCCGGTAAGTTATGATTTGAAAATCTATGACAGCTGTAAGACGAATACAGGTGTGCAGTAAAGGTAGGAAAGGAAGGAACGAGGCGGGAGTGTGCGCGCGACGCCGCTTCTATATATAGCTCGCTCTACATCTGAGCACTGTTTCGCAAGAAGCGCCGATGTCGGCCTTGTCGGCAAAGATTAGAATGTACCTGTTGTGCATTGTGGTAGAAGGTTCAGACGATACCACAACGAAGCCGTAATTTAATTATTTATTTGATGATGGAAATCCTACTACTAATACATACGAATAAATGTTTGAAACTATTAACAGACAGCCAATTACAAGTTTTCGCAACTAATATCTTATTTAAGTAACACGCAGATAGATATACCTACCTATACTAGACTAAAAATTAGTCATAAAAAAATTATGGCTTGACATCGCTTGGCTCCCGAAATACTGATTCTAAATCAGTCAAATATTATGTTGTTTACTTATAATAGCAGCCCATAAATGTCCCACTGCTGGGCTCGGGCCTTCCACTATAGGAGAATGGACAGTATACCCGCCCTGCTTGTCCAAGTCGGCTTGGCAGGTTTGACACATCAGTCATCTCGATGTGCAGGTTGCATAACGATGTTTTCCTTCATCGTTATTAGCACATGGTAATTGTAACAATATGCACATTAGGTCAGAAAACTACCTAAGTGGTGCATGCGTTCCGGCCAGGATCGAACCCGCGCCCTTTTTGAGTTTGGGACGCGTGCGCTAGCCATTGCACTACCACGACTTGTATTGTTTGTTGTTGTTGTTTACTTACATTATTTATATAGTAATTCATAGTTTCTTGTTCGCATTAGGAATGCATTTTGTCTATAGTTAATACAATACAATTCTACGGATTCGAGTTTCGTACCCTTTTTTATAACTTAATTTTGATGAAAGTTTTAAATATATAAACACGCTTCTTGGTAATTTTTGATTTTGTGTTTGACATTTATTCAATCATATGTGTGTTGTGGTGTACCTTACGAATAACTTATATTAGTTTATTATAATTTTAATACTAAATTTATACTAATGTAGAGTGTATCTTTTACATGCTGGACTATGTATAACTTAAACACTTATGAAAATAAGTAATTGTATTGTTATGAAAATTTTGTTCCCGCGAACGTTCGCTGTGTTTAAATGGCGCCACTTGAGGTACTGACCGTTTTCGGAAATCGGTTGGTTTTAGCGTAAAAATATAAAAAAACAGCGATTGTTAGGAACAGCCTGTTTATTCGGCGTCCAACAGTCGGTAGACAAATACAAATATTGTAAATCCCAAACTAAGTAATTCACGTTTGTGTTATCGGTTATATACAATTGATAACTATGAGGACGATCCCAGACACCCAGATTATAATAAATAATAAACGCAAGACGAACATGAGACCGCACTAGTACACGACATATCTTACTGCATACTGTATATACACTTCTTATCAAAAAAATCGAAACAGCACTCCTAATACCGTTCAAACGGCATTCAAATAAAAAAGAGAATTGATATCATTAAAAAATTATCCCAATAAATAGCTGGAAGGTTAGTCTACACAATGGTGTACCACAGTTTCGGATTTAAATCTAAATTTTTTGAATTTTTGACCAATAAATTAATGTGGAGGTTGTTTTCAACGGAAAAAAAATTCTGTATTAATCACATTTTTTTGTACAGACATGTCGTTTTTGAAATGAAACTTCTTTAGAATCGTTGTGATTCAATTAACTCGCATATTTTTTAAAATTTAATGTTAAAGAGTATACATAAACCTTATTCAAAACCAAACTTCAGAGGTGTTTTGATTTTTTTAACGAAAAGTGTATATATATGTATAATACATAAACACTATTTCATATTTCATACTTATAAACAAAATATATAGACTAGGGAGGTGTGATTTTTTAGGAAATACATGAACATTGATTATTACGAGTTAGGGAACGTACCCATACTAAATGACCCATTTTTTTAAATTATTTTATCCCCCTCTCCTCCTCGATGACCATATAGGCCAAGACCTCCCCCTCTAGTTATCACGTAGTATTTTATAATTATGATTTAAATATTTTTTTGCAAACAAGACAGTTAAAAATATATATACTTAGCTCATTAGCCGTTTAAAAAGCGCTAAACGCTGCGCGCCATATTTGACTAAAGCTCAAAAAAGCGCGAGATTTCTATGCCTGCCCACTAGGCTCCACCTCCCGCCCCTGTGACCAAGCGTGGTATCTTGACGACCTCCATTCTCCCTGAACGGGTCACGTAGTATGGGTACATTCCCTTAGTATGCAATGTAAAATATATCAAATGGTTTTAATTAGGGTAAGCTATACCATCGTTGGCGCCCCGCTCATTGCCACCCTATTAATTTAGTCAAAACATTAAGAAATCTAAAAGCCGTGGTAGCTTAGTGGTTACGCACTCACGTCCCAAACTCAGAGGGTGCGGGTTACTTCTTTTGATATGATATTATTATAGTACTAAAATACTTCATAATTCTTTTCACGTGTAAAAAGTGCGTGGAAAGGATCAAGTCTTCCGGGAAAAAAATATTTTTTTTCATAGTATTTTCGATACATTTCCAGAGCAGTGTAATAAAAACAATTTTATAAGTAATGGTCTAGCTATGCCCGTCATTACGTTCACGTGAGATTGTATATTCACGAGGGATGAAAGCTATTTAAACAAAGAGTCTGAATAGATAAATATGAAGACAAAGAATGTTTAGCTACACGTGTTGCTGGGGAATTTCTTGCCGTTTCTTTTCCTCAAACAGCGAAAACAGGTTGCGAAGCGGTGTACATGTAATATGAAATAATTTTAAATTATATGTATAACTGTATTTATTCAAAAGATGTTCTCCAGTAGAACTTGTTTTGAATAAATACTCTTGAATTTGAATTTTGATATTGTGTCCGGAATTATTTAATATTTCAAATGACCCAAAAAAAGCGTATGAAATAAGTTAAATTGACACATTTTATACTATGTTAGAAAACTAAAAATATGTAAATGGAAATCATGTTCTTTATATTTCTTTAACATGATATATAATAGGATAAGAAAAACAATTTCGTTATGACTGTTAAAAAGATAAACAAAGAGCCTTTTAACCCTCGATATTATTTTCCGTGTATATATATATATATATATATAAAACAAAGTCGTGTTAGTTACACCACTGATAACTCAAGAACGACTGGACCATTTCTTATGATTTTTGTGTTTTTGCAATTGTCTTCGTCCGAAATAGGATAATAAGTATTAAAATATGAAATTCATTAATAAAAAAATCATTAAAAAAACATCACTCACAACATCAATCTAGCCAATCATTTGTTATGATCTTTCTCGACCGATTTCGGCAATGGTGACTATATTTAAACTCATTTTCATTTGCTGATTTAGGTGAATTATTTTTGTGTGTGTTGAAGTGGATCCCGGGAGGGTTTAGATTCCCGATTGGACCCAGTAGGTGGCGCCGCTGAACACATCTTTAACGGTAGGACCGATTTTGATGAAGTTTTTTTGTGCTTCTGCAAGTAGATTCGAGAATGTTTTAGATTAACCGGGACCAATTCCCGGTTGCTGGCGCTGCAATCGGTTTCTAGATTTTTATTTTTTAAGAGCATGGCTACGTCTGCCGGCTACAGCTAGTTTGAAATAAATTTGCGGTTTTAGTTTGGAACATGTATGAAGACAAACTGTATGCGCCTAAACAGACAGATTTTATTAGTATATACATAAAAGATAGATTAGGTACTAATATTTTAAAATTTAGCAATTCAGCTGTACAATTTAAAACTCTAGCAACTATGATTGTTTTTGTGTATGTATGTTGGTTATGGTTATTTCGAATTTCTAAATGTCCGAAACGCACTGTTGGTCTGTAAAGGCTGTTTATAAAGTTATAAACAGCCTTTACAGACCAACAGTGTGTTTCGGACATTTAGAAATTCGAAATAATTAGTTAATTTTCACGAGTTTCGATATGTCCGAAACACACTTGTTTGCACACATGTTAAGGATCCATGACAATACAATAATTTCATAACTTTGTCATCATGTCCTACTAGGATCACCAGGACAAAACAGGTTAACTATGAACTCTCCGTAGAATGAGAGTGCCACATTTTAAATCCATCCTCACACATACGATATACTATGAGACGAGTTTCTTTATTATAATTGGTTTGTTGAATAAGCTTTTCATTGTTTTCGAGACTAAAAAACAATAAAATAAAACTTAAAGTTTAAAAAACGATTAAAAGATTAAAAAAAAACTTGAACTAAAGAATATAAAATATTTTTAGGTTTGAAGAGTTTGTTTTACAGTGTTAGTGTGAAAAGCATGAGGTGCGTTTTGCTATATGTTTATAATAGCTTTTAAACACTTTTATAAATATATATTAGTGAAATATTCGAAGTACATGTCGAGCACACAGCGCTTTGCACAATAAGAATGTAGAACAAACTCTTCATATTTAAACATTATTTTTCTTAGACTATATAAATTTTCTGTTTTAGTTCCGAGTGTTCTTTTAGTTTTATTAAGCTATGCATTTTAAATGATTATTCATGCATTAATTATCTCCCTAGGCATTTGCTTATGTATTTTGGTTAGGTTTTGCCTAAACATGTGAAATTTGTATCAAAATATGGTATTGTTGCCAATATGTTCAACATTCTATCTTCTATAATATTATAAAATTCTAAAGGTGCCATGTCTATATATTGAAGCTATTAAAAAAAAAATTGGAATAGACTATATAAACGACAGAGAACACGATGCATTTTTTTTAGATTTCTTGTCTGTTTGTCGGTTTGTGTTTGTTCGGGATTCACGTAAAAACTACTGGGCCGATTTCGATGCTGTTTTCGCAGATCGACAGCAAATTCTTAGACTTAAAATCTGCGCTACTTTTTATTCGAGAAAGCCCGCGGGATTTTTTCTGGAAATTATTTAAAATGGTCAGATTAAAAATAAATCGAATTCCAATGTGATATTTTCACTGGTTGGCAGCAAATTTTATGTAATGTAATGTGTGCTATTCTTTATCCCGGGAATCCCGTAGGGATTTTGCCGGGACCTCCCCGGGATTTATAAATTGTTCGAATGCATAAAAATTAGCTTATTCCGGCACAATTTTCCTTAAAACGATTGTTCCGGGTATCCCGCGGGAATTTCAAGTCAGGCATGGACGAAGTCGCGGGCATATCGGGCAGGCATAGTAATAAATAATTATGAAAAGCCATGTCATTTAAGTTCAATGACAGATTTTTGTATAGTGAAATTTTTTGGGAAGCACTTGTTAGGTTTTAAGATTGTACAGCAGAGTTGTTGCTTAATTATTGTAGTGTTTGTAGCTGTTCGTGGAAATGTAATTTTCGGACTTAATTTATGTAAATGCTTATTCATATAATAAAATGTAGTTGTTAGATTAATGTTAATAATAATAAAGTTGTACATATTATTATTATGTCCTCCTAAATAAATTTACTTTTCTATTAAAATACAATTACAGTAGTCTCGCTAATGCGGCACTTCAGTAGTCCGGTACGTCCAGTAATCCGGCACCCTCCGCTCAAGTCTCCTGTACTACTCTCGTTCCGTACTTGACGCACCGGCATCAGTATAACCTCAAAAATTATTACACTAGCACGTACTTATTAACCTGTTGTTTTCCAGTTGAAAATAATGTAGCTAAATATGTCAAGTACACGGCAACATGCTTCATTTTATGTACATATCATTAATTTTTCTATACAATCCAATAATCCGGCCACCCCTAGTTTTTATTAGTGCCGGGTTAGTGCTACTCTAGTGTATGTACATATTGTAGTCTCAAAATTAACTATTAATTATGTATATTACAATAAATAAAACCAACTTAGATATTTGTATACATGTGTGTGTATATATAATATTGTTACGAGTTGCAGAACTCGAATTAAAATGCCGTTGGAATTATTATAGAGTTTATTAGAACTATACAAACACGTATAACACAGGTACAAATATAGCCGAACGCAACAAGTCCAAACGTAATGCAGAAGATCGTAATTGAATAACACGCACAAAGTCCGTCACTAAATAGATTATCGAATGTACACAAGTCTTGCTTCGCTCGTGGTTATCGCTCAACTGACTCCTCTCTCCATCAAGCCATCGTTTTATACTGCACAAATGCAAATATGTCTGTCCGGAAAACGTCGACGTAATTTCCTAGAAATCGTAATCCGCACACCTGGCTAATTATACCTACAAACGAGCCATAAACAAGTACAATAGGCTTTTCTCCACAATAACCAATAAATAAGTAAACAAAAGAAGACAATCATAAAAGATTATATTACATATTACAATTAGTTCAAATGCCGACAGGTAATAAAATATGTTTTTATAGATATGCAGGTGGATTTTCTTTTTATCGGGGCCCGAGTTGTAACAATAATAAATATTTTTCTTATAATATAGTCGTCGTCAACGTCAACCAGTCGCAGTCCACTCCTGGACGTAGGCCTCTCCAAGTCGGTGCCCCTCATCCCTGTCTTCCGACTTCCTGATCCAGCGCCTACCGGCGACCTTACGCCGGTCGTCAGTTCATCGGGCTGGAGGGCGTCCAGCACTACGTTTAGTGAGACGCGGTCTCCACTCCAGGACTTGTCTGTTCCATCGGCCATCGGTCCTGCAGCAGACGTGACCGGACCACTACTACTTCTACTTGCTAATTTTGCCAGTTATATCGTTTACTTGGTTCTCTTATAGCAGATTATATTATATATCATCTCTCCCAACTCGATAATATTGTCATTATAGTCGACCCGTTCTAAAAAACCCCATTTGAAGTATCACGCGATGACGATGACGACATGAGGAACTAACTTTATAAAAGTATCAAAATAATTTATATCAAATTAAAACACTTTAAGTAAATTATTTGCTAAGAAACGTAACACATGACGATGTAACAACATTGTCATGAATTTCATTTTTTTTGGGGAAAAGAAGTGTTGATAAACATATCAACACTTTTTTTTTTAAATATTAGTGACATGACCTGGAGATTGATGTATAACCAAAAAGTTTTCAAATAAATCAAAGTTAGAATGTGCATATTTTCTACAGTTTAAATATAAAAAAGGCGACGACATGTAAAATATATTTTTAAAACAATAAATTGTTTTATTTTAATCGATTCGGTAATGTGTGACTTCCTATATCGATTCCAATTTATAACTGTATCAACATAGTAGTTAGATAGATAGTTCAAATAACTACTAAAATCAGTTTGAAAAACTGATGTCAAATGTGGCATCATTTGACATCAGTAAATAATAATAATGGCCGAACTTTAGTGCTTTTAACTAAGCCACGAGTAAATGCTTTCTAGTATCTTACCTACTAATCCTACTATCCCCGCGTTCCACTAGTAGCTCACAACGCCCAAAATGCTCCGTAGCCGTTCCACAAGGCGACCGCGATCGTTGTGGTCGTGGCGAAAACGTCACTAATGACGTCATAATTTTCGATCACACAACGCTTACAACGACCCATGTTAAGAGGTGGGTCGAATAGCTGTTCCACTAGCGTTTCTGATTATAACGTCAGCAAGCAAGTGGAACGGGAAAAATCGCGGTTGTGAACGTGGTCGTTGTGAGCTACTAATGGAACGCCCTGTATATTTTTTGTCAATTATCACAATGCATTTATTTTATTTATTTCCTATAAAGATAACAGGAAAAGTAAAGAAAACTAGAGATACTGAATTAAGTGGAAAAAGACAAGATATAATATTTGTAATCTTCTGTCTGTCTGTTTAATCTGTTTAGTCTTTGACAGCAATTATTGTCTGGCAATAACCGTAAGATATTTTCTTTCTGTTTCCTAAGAGACACTATGAAATGAAATATTTCATGTAAAAATATTTAAAGGTCACCTTCTTATAGATATAATGTGTTTTTCATGATATTTACGAGTTTTAAATTATGTTATACAAAGTGAATTACTTATTAAATATATTGCATATTAAGATTTTTTCGTATTGTATAATAACCATTTTACTGTAGTGACTGCCAAAAGCGACGAGAAAAAGTCTGCCCTCTTATTTTTTTAACCTACTACTACTTATTAACTGTAACCCTGTAATATCGTAAGGAAAAACTTTTTGAAATGATAACTTCTTATGGGAGGGTATACCGCTTCGTTACGCAACGCGTTACGGCGCCAGCCTGTCTGGCTTCCTTTTCTCTCACGAATACGGCAGCGGTAGGCAGGCGCCTCCTCTCTCACTCTAACCCACGCCCTATATACATAAAATTTAAGTAATAACCTAAGCTTTTCTCAAGTTAAACAATTTCAATATTAAATAGTTCAACTTAGATTACTTTAAGTTATCACTTCTGTCCGGCGTCCCGAGACGCACACGTTTTTTTGATTTAATATTATTTTACGTTGAATACTTTGGGAATCGAGGGGCTTACTCTCAAACGTCTTTCGTCGTTTGTTTTCGTTTTAGAACATTTTTTGCTTGTTTTTTATATATTTCAGTACATTTTTTAGGGGGCTGGCTGTATTTTCCCCCCAACGCCCAATAACTTTAATACGGCCTTCGGTGTGATTTATTATTGATTGATGATTTATTTTTTTATTTCATGGGTTCAGCAGACAGGCAGACGGCCCACTTGATGGATAGCAGTTACCATCGCCTATAGACATTTGTAACACCAAAGGTGCTATAAATGCGCTGTTGCTCTCTTAAGGGAGACCTGATGGTCACAAATGCCAGAACACAACTCAAGGTTGTTATGGGGGCATACTCTAGACCAGGGGTGGTTCCTCCTCCGCGGCGTAAGCATCACCTGTTACGCTGACGACACACTGGTCGTCGCGCGGGGGAGGACATACCCCGAGGCAGCCATTCTGGCAACAGCTGGGGCTGCACAGGTGGTCCACCGAATCCGGCGGCTGGGTCTCGAGGTGGCCTTGCACAAATCCGAGGCCGTGGTCTTTCACGGACCTCGGAGGAAGCCACCTGCGGGATCTGGCATCACATTGGGAGGCGTCCGCATCGGCGTCCAACCGACCATGAAATATCTGGGCTTGGTTTTGGACAGCCGATGGGACTTTTCGGCACACTTCCAACAGATGGCCCCTAGACTCACGAGGGCGGCGGGCGCACTATCGCGCTTGCTGCCCAACGTCGGGGGGCCAAATATGACGTGCCGAAAGCTCTTCGAGGGAATCGTGCGATCCATGGCCCTCTACGGGGCCCCGGTGTGGGCGGACGCCCTGGCGGCTCGCAACGTCGCAACGCTGCGACAGACACAGCGTGTGCTGGCCGTCAGGGCCGTCCGAGGGTATCGCACGATATCCTTCGAAGCGGCCTCCTTACTAGCCGGCGCTCTGCCATGGGACCTGGAGGCCAGAACACTGGCCTCCTTGTACGCGTGGCGTAAGGAAAAGGAGGCCAGTGTTGGCCGACCTGCGCCCCGTGAGATCAAGGGGCGCAGAGACGAGTTGCGCCAGGTCCAGGTGGCAGAGTGGGCGGACCGCCTACTTAACCCCGGCGCCGGCCTCACCGTCATTCAAGCGGTGAGGCCAATCATGCCGGAATGGCTGCAGAGGCGTCACGGCACCCTGGCGTTCCGCCTGACGCAGGTCCTCTCAGGGCACGGATGCTTCAGGAGGTACCTGTGTCAAATAAGGCGTGAACAAACGTCAGGGTGCCACCACTGCGTCGGCGGCGACGAAGACACGGCGCTGCACACCCTCCAGGTGTGCACAGCCTGGGACGAGCAGCGCCGTGATCTCGTCGCGGCCATCGGGGCGGATTTGTCCCTTCCGGCCGTGGTGAAGGCCATGGTCGGGAGCGCTGACGCGTGGGACGCAGCCGCCTCCTTCTGCGAGACCGTCATGTCCGCGAAGGAGGCGGCGGAGCGGGAAAGAGAGCAGACCGCCACGCTCCCCTCCTGCCAGAGCCGACGGCGACGACGGAGGGTCGTCCAAGACGACCTCCAGCCGCCGTAGGCTACGGCCGTGCGGGCGACCGCCGGGGAAACCGGACCCGCCCGCACATTAAGGCCGGAGAGGAGGGAAACGCCCCGATCCGCGCGCCCCGCTCACCTTGGGGTGAGGTAGAGGAGCCGGAGAGACCCAGATCTCCGGCTATTAAATGGTGAGGCCAGCCCGCAAAGGGGCCGGCCGTCGTCCGTCCGGGCTGATGGTGAATGCGCGAGCGAACCCACAGCCCGGACAAAGGACGCTCGGGATCAGACAGGGGTTTTAGTGGGTATCCCTAACTGCGGCGTGGCAATAGCAGCTCACACCGAAGTGGGGTGATAATGCCACACCGACCTGGCGAATCCCACACACGGGCCGCGACCTTTCCCCCTCGCGCGGCTCACGGACCTCAAACGGATTTCCCCGGTTTAAAAAAAAAAACAAAAGATCAGGGGTGGTAGTCATCCAGACGGGCAATACCCTACCACCTGGCGTGGGTTGATTTATCGCCTCAACAACAATTTATTTCAAGAATTTTTATAAACCTTCAGCAGTCTAAACAATTATCAGGGTTGACTATGAATATTGTTTTACGTCTGTATACAAAAATGTTTATAGTACTTTCTAATCTTTAAGTTTTTTCTTTTATTTTGACTAGTTTAAGTAATGATGTTATAATTTACTATACACAATTTTGTGCAAATTAATATAATAAAACATTTACTTTATAGACTAAATCTCTTTATACAACTGGTTTTTATGACAAATTCCTCACAATTCAAGCTGTTCGTCTCTAGAACACGCTACCTGTCAATACCAGACTAGCCATTTGACTGCCTGCGTTGAATGGACTTGTGAACATTATTTTGAATTATATCCGGTAATTTACACCCGACTGCGAAATACGCACTAGGAATCAGGGCTTGAAATACCGGTAAAAATGTGGTATTGTTATTTAGGCGAATTTCATATAACGGTAAAAATAAAAATCGTTTTAAAACTTGCCGTTCTTTTTAGCTATTTTACCGGTAAAAAATATAACGTTTATACTATTTTATCGGTAATTTTACCGTTATAACTATATTTTGTTACCAACGTCGCTCTCTTTCACTCGCAAAGATTGTCAAACAGCACTGTGCTAAAAGCGTGCGTAATATTTAGAGTTGTGTTTGTTGTCTCCCAAACGCGCTTGTCTTCGCTTAAAAGCCATCTCGCTCTACGAACAAGAGATCCCCTGGGCAAAGTACACCAAATACCTGGGTGTCACCCTAGATCAGAACTTGCGCTTCAACGAGCATATCACTATAGTCCGGAATAGAGCGCGATTTGTGATGGGTCGTCTAGCACCCATGATAGATAAAGGAAGCAAAATGTCCCTCAGACACAAGCTTACTCTATATAAAACATGCATCCGCCCGATCATGACATACGCGAGTGTGGTATTCGGCCATGCCAAGCCTTCCCTTTTAAAGAAACCGCAAATCGTTCAGAATAAATTCATGCGCAGAGCCGTCGGTGCTCCCCTCTATATGCGTAACGTCGACATCCACCGCGATCTGGAGCTTCCCTCCATCAAAAACTACATTACGTCGCTCTCGCGTAAGTATTTCGATCTAGCGCCACACCATCGAAATCCCCTCGTCGTGTCCGCGTCCGATTATAAGCCTCGACGAAAGGCTCTCGTGCGACGACCGCGTAACATCCTCACGGACAAGGTCGACGATATCACAAAACGGCTGGCTCGGATCAGCCCGCCCGCGGTTAGGACGGCAGGCTGGCAGGCACCGACAAACAGACACAGACGGCGGCGTCGACGCCGCCAATCACGATCTCTCCACGTCCCCGCGAGGGACGCCAGGTGACACAGCCCCCCCATAGGATAGACTAGGCGTGTTGCTGGGAAGTTTCTTTCGCCGTTTCTTCTCTCCCAACCATAACACGTTGCGAAACGGCAGTAAGATAGTATAGGCCACCGCGAACCGACGATCCCGGTCCGCCGGGATCCTTCCTCTCGGGCTTTATATTACCCGTCGCCCGCTCTCAATTAGTGCATTGTGTCACCCTATGGTGGGCATCATTAGATTCATCCCCCTCTCACGGCAACAGTCCAGCCGAGGTGAAACTCCCTAGGGAGCCCCCTCGAGCATGTTGCCCCCGGGGCTCGAGCGCCTTCGCTTCGCAAAGGCACTCGCCCGGAAAACCCCGGTAAAGTTGTGAGGTCTTCGGATCAACAACATAAAGTCAAGTCCAATAAAAAAAAAAAAAGTTGTGTTTGTCGATGGTTTCGGTAACATCCAGTCATAATAAAGCCAATTTTTAAGTCAAATTAAAGCCTTTGTATTATAAATAAGGCATATAATCGCAACAGCGTAGGTATCGCAGGGGCCGCGCATGGGTCGCGTGTATCGGCGCAAACATCGGTAAGAATGGCAACGTCGCTTGAAATAACGTAAAAATTACCGATACGTATAACGTTATACATACGATTTTTATCGTTATAATATAACGTTAAAATCATATATGTTACAAAGTAACGGTAAATAAATCATACCGGTATGGCTATACCTTTTTCGAAAATACCGGTTTCGAAATTACCTATATTTTTAAAGGTAATTGATAATGTTTTCAAGCCCTGCTAGGAAAGTTTTTTTATGGGTCCGTGCCCAAATGTCGAATATATTCCACGGCACTCTTCGTTACGTGTGGATTGTCCGGCACTCGTCTAATTTATTTATTTAATTGCTCAAGTACAGCAGACAAGTTGACCGTCCACCTGATGGAAACTGGTTATCGTCGCTCATGGATATTGTCAACACCAAAGTTGCTACCAATATGCTGCTGCCCTCAAAGTAGGGACTGGAACCTGACGAATAATAATCCACCACGGACCGCAATTCAAACACTAAACCTGTTTGTAAATGGGTCGTTTTGTCGCCTCATTACGTAGTAATCTCTAACTAGTCAGCAGTTTTCTCTTACGATAGGTCGCAGGGCTGCAAGAATTATTATTCTTTCTCCAATAATATACGCAGTGGCGAAGTAGTGCTTCGTTGCTGCGGAACTCTTCACTTTGCGCGAATGGATTCGTTCATTTGTCCGACATTACAGTTATTATATATATTAAATTACTAACGCCATCTACTGAGATCAGTGATATCTAACGCACAACAACCAATAACAAAGTTTAATTAGTACAGCATAACGCCACTAGATGGCGGTACTAGTTTTTGACTGAACCAAAAATAGTGTCCTCTATCCTGCATATGAAAAGGTAATTTTACAAAGCTTCCAATAGTTAGACAAGATGGCGCTACAGGTCATTATTTTTGCTCGCGTTTAGTTTTTTATTATTTAAAACATATTTTTAGACCAAATTATTCAAAATATGGCAGTTATAGAATTTTTGTAACTGGTTGGTGGTTTGGTTTAAAAATATATATTTTAAATAACAAATCGTGAAAAAGCTAGTGAAGAATAACGTGTGGTTCCATCTAGTTATGTAGTGTATGTGATCCTTCTCACAGTAAGCTTTTGTAAGCGAATGTCACAGTAAGCGATTGTCATTCCTAGAATATTTACATGATTCTTAATTTTAGGAATTCTTCATCCATGACGAAACCTAATTGCAAAATTATTATAATAGTTTAATAGATTTCACAAGGACCATACATATATTGATAAAATTAATATATAATAATCCTAATTCTATATTAGGTATTAGGACTATTAATTACCTAGGAAAATCATAACAATTTAGATAAGTATTTCTTCTATCTACTACAACCCTAATATCTAATCGTGCACGAAGGGCGGGCTTGTTGTAGAACGATCTTATCCATACAACGCGTTTTTGTCTCTAAAATTGTTGCAATTTATAATAATGATCGTATTGAAACATTGTCAGAAGAAAATAAATAACAGCGCCATCTATCGTATTAAAAAAATACCATACTAAATTGATACATCATCTAGGACGTAAATATGTCTAGAGGAGGGCGCATCGCGCCCATATTTCTCCTCTCCTGGGGCGAGACGTTTAGCCGCTCCACGTCGGATACACAACTACAAGCCGACCACGACGATGATTTCACAAGCTCTCACCGCCATTCCCGCGCGGCGGTTAGTCATGAATCGGATTTCTCCTTGTTAAAAACAAAAAAGAAAATGTTAATGCTATACAAAATAATCCATCCATAATAACTTAATTATGAGTCCAACTTTTATAAGTTGGTATTCTAATGCCTATATTAAACGAACGGTACCTTCCGCTTCGGTCGTAAGTCTTTTATTACCAAAAGGTGAGAAGGCTTCCTGCTGGAAGGTCACAATCGCAACATGACAGAAGTTGTCGGCCTCGACCGCTGTCGTAGAGCAGAGAGAGAACCTCCGTGGATCTTGGACTTTATATTACATCTTCTGAAAACTGCAAATACCAAAGTGGAACACATACCTATATAAAAAGATAGAACTCTGGTCCCAAGCTGAGGAGTAACGCTGGTCTTTATTGGCTAATGTTAAAGCTGATTTACATTGATCCAGCTAATGACATGTGCAGGCGCCTATTTATTTATTGAAAAAAAAAAACCAACAGCGCATAATACAACAATACAAACATACAAAAACGTACTTAAAATGTAGGGCTAATAACAGGTTTTTCTATGAAATTAAATTACGAAGGAACGAGCGAACTAAATTTGTGTAAACATACAATAAATACATACATAACTTAATAAGTGAAAGAAGTATATACATACACACATACATAGACATATACATAATAAAAGATACATGATAATGTATACATACACAGATATCTAAATAAAATATGTAAAGACACACTTAATATACAATATTATTAAAATATAAAAATATATTTATGTCAATTAAACACTTTACTTACATATTATATTATTATTTTTTATATAATGTGGCATCTGTTCCAATAATTGATTGGAAGATTAAACATTTGAATACAGAGTTAGAGTAACGAAACAAGTCTATATCACTAAATTTGATGTTGAAGTGTTAGCAATTCGGGTAAATATGCCATTGCTGGCATAATTCACTACGTGAGAAGGTATGTGCAATTGAGGAGTATGCCGTATGCACTAGAACTAGAACTGACTTCTGGCGTTTACATAAAGTCAATAGCCATTTATATGATTCCAATATGAAGCCAGGCTTCCTTCGAATTTGAAGACAGTACCTGGATCAATGTAAATCAGATTTTATGCTACGACTGGATCAAGTTTAGTACTCAGTTTATGTCTATTGTCTTGCTATATATTTTATCTTTGTGTTAAATATAATAAAACGTTTTTCTTCCTTGCTTTCTGTTTAAACCCCTAAAGTTTTTATTGAAATCTCTTTTAGAGTCTAATGGAGACAAACTTTCAGACTGAGATACAAAAATTCAAAATACTGTGATTTATGATTAGGCATCGTATAAATAGTAATTTTCAGTTTTACCCGACTGCCAGGGAAGGGTTATGTTTTTCGCGAGTATCTTGTACTATGTCAAAAAAGTAGCGGGAAAAGTTCAATAATACAAAAAATGTTACTTATTCATTCAAATTTCCTTCAAAGTGTGCTCCTTCAGAAACGATACACTTACGCCAACGAATAATCCAATCATCAAAATATTTTTTAAACGTAATTTCCTGAATTGAGCTTAGTTCTGGTCGCGAATTCTATTTTATGTCTTCTACTGAATGAAAATGGGTGCCACGAAGTGGTAATTTCAGTTTAGGAAAAAGAAGGAAGACAGCTGGAGCCATATCTGGTGAATAAGGTGCTTGCTCGATGGAACTTGTTGAGTTTTAGGTCAAAAATTCGTTCATAATGATGGCCTTGTGCGCAAGCACATTATCGTGGTACAAAATGAAAGAATTTTCTTTCTACAAATCTGATCTTTTTCGTCGAATTTGCTCTCTTAAACACCGCATAACACTCAAATGATAGCCTTTATGTACCGTTTGACCTTCCGGTAAGAATTCCGAGTACACAATACCGCGACAGTTAAAGAAAACAGTCAACATGACTTTGACTTTTGATCAACTTTGGTGTGGTTTTTTCGATTTCGGTTCAGTTGGAAGGCGCCACTCTGAAGCTTGTTGACTAGTTTGCATGTCAAACTCATAAACCCACGTCTCGTTACCAGTAACAATGCGTTTCATTAACGTTGGGTCGGAATTGACTCGATCTAGCATGTCCTCAGCGACTCTTACGCGATTGAGTTTTTGGAGAAATTCGGGTCTTTTGGCCTACGCCAGTCGAGCGGCAACATGTTTCATACCCAAGTGATTATCCGTATTATTTTATAATACGGATCGACTCGTGAGACACAGAAAGTCCAGCTGCTATATATCTCTCAAACTTGATTGGGGATTTTCAGTCACTATTTCCTTCACTTTTGTGCTGTCAACTTCAGTTGAAGACATCGATAGCCTACCAGGGCGAGGCAAATCTTGCAGCATATCTGGACTGCTTTTGAACGCTTTGTACCACTCATAAGCTCGTGTTTTTGATAAAGTCGATTCATTGTAAGCCTTCTGTAACATTTTCAGTGTCTCCGAACACGAAATTTCACTGGCGGAGCAAAATTTAAGACATACTCTTTCTTCGATGTTTTTGTCCATTATGAAACTTGCAATACACACTAGATATGTTCTAATTAAAAACAGTATACGGTATTTAATCAGAATGACCAATGCAACTCAAACTCGGCGCCAAAATGAAAAACAGTTGTGCCAATCTAACAACACAAAAATACAAAAAAATTGATTTGGAACCATAAACAAATCCATTCCCGATACTTTTTTAACAGAATGTATGTTTGTAAATTTCTTTTCTACCCCGTCTCTTCAAACAGCTTCATGGATTTCGACAGTTAAGGTATCGTTATATTCGTATTAAAAATCCAAATGTCCAATAGGTGGTTGTAAAAAACAATATGATGGATTTTTGGCGCAACATAGTAAAATGTTAATAATAAAAAAAATATAAAACCAATCGAGTAGGGTACCAAAATAAAGGAAATTAAAAGGGGATATAAAATTTTACTACAAAAAAGGTAAAAATGCAACACAAGCCGCGAAAAAATTTTTGTGATGTTTATGGACCTAATGCAGTATCTGTTAGAGTAGCGCAAATTTGGTTTAAGCGTTTTCAATCCGGAAATTTTGGTATCGAAGATGCACGTCGCTCTAGTCGCCCTGTTACGGACAAAATTGATGCCATTTTTGAAAAAGTGGAGCAAGAGCGGCATATTAGTAGTTACGATGTAGCTAGAGAACTGAGAATTGACCACAAAACGGTTTTGGTGCATTTGAAAAAAGCTGGATACACAAAAAAGCTCGATATTTGGGTGCCTCATGAGCTCACTGAAACAAACCTAATGAACCGTGTACTCATTTGTGATTCTTTATTACGACGTAATGAAACCGAACCATTTTTGAAGAAGCTGATAGCTGGTGATGAAAAGTGGATCACGTACGACAAGAACGTGGGAAAAAGATCGTGGTCAAAGGTCGGTCAGGCTTCACAGACTGTGGCGAAACCCGGGTTAACTCGCAACAAGGTGATGCTGTGTGTATGGTGGGATTGGAAGGGCATTATTCATTAAGAGCTGTTACCGCCAGGCACGACCATCGATTCTGAACTGTACTGCGAACAACTGATGAGATTAAAGCAAAAAGTTGAGAGAAAGCGGCCGGAATTAATCAACAGAAGGGGTGTGGTTTTTCACCATGATAAGGCTAGACCTCACACATCTTTAGCCACTCAGTTACGATTACGAGAGTTTGGCTGGGAGGTGTTAATGCATCCGCCGTATAGTCCTGACCTTGCACCTTCAGATTTTCACCTGTTTCGGTCTCTGCAGAATTCCTCAGTGTCAGGTTAACATCACGAGAGGACTGCCAAAATCACTTGTCTCAGTTTTTTGATCAGAAGCCCCAAAATTTTTATAGCAATGGGATCACGTCCCTACCTACAAGATGGCAAAAAGTTATCCAACAAAATGGCACCTACATACTTTAGTCAGATGTAAATAAACTTTATAAAAAAACCTTTTGAATTTTTATATAAAATGCGAAAAAACTTTTTCCCCAACCTAATAAGTTCATTGTATAAACTCGACAACCCTAAGAGGTTTATTACATTGGAGAATATTTGATAATATTCTATTTTTGAATATATTCCTCTTTAACAAAATCCTAGGAATCGTTCAAGAGCTTTCAGTAAACAACTTGAAAGAAAAATTAATAAATAAACGTTTTAATTATGCTACAAAGCTTATTATAATACAACGAAAGAAGTCTTAGAGGCCCGTACCGAATGGGAATACCTAATTCGGTAGCTACCAAGCTCTTTCAGTATTTATTCTTACAAATAGAATAGAACAGAATATACTTTATTGTACAATAAAATTAGTGAAACAATACAGATAAACTGCTTAGAATTAAATACAAATTGCGATCTTATCGCTGCCAGCGATCTCTTCCAGACAACCTTGGGATGGAGAGACAAATATGGTACAAAAGCTAGGTCAAGGTTTTGCTGCACAATATTTTAAATGTTACATATAATATATTTATATTATTACATAAATACACACACACCCACACATATATATATATATATATATATATATATATATATATATTAGATATATATTACGTCATAATTCACTAAGTAGCATAAAGATACGTACAATAATAACAACATATATTATACTTTGAGGTAGTATTCCTTAAAAAGTCATAAAGGAGGATATTGATTGGTCTTGCTTCATTTCCAGTAGAAGCATGTTCCATAATTGGACAGCTTGAACACTGAATGAATGGTTATAAAACTTAGTTGCGATGTTTCTAGTGCCATGTTCACTGATGACCTGAGGAATTTGTCCTGATTCACATTGAAAAATTGGAAACATTCCTTAAGATAGGGAGGAGACTTGGGGCTAAACAATACATTGTAAAGTAAAACCAGAATATACATATTCCGGCGAAGGCGGATAGGGAGCCATTTGAGCTTAGTGCGAAATTCGGATATATGGTCATATTTGCGCAAACCAAATATGTTCAAGTTTATTTAACTGGTATTCCGCAAGGTCGAGATAGCAGCATCAGCATAGTTTAGGACGGGTAGAAGGGATTGTGCCAGTGCGAATTACTTTTTAAAACCTAGTGTTGGTTCAAAATTCATTGAATAAGGGGGGGTCTATGCTCTAATGTGTACGGCGAGATTGATTTTCTTTTTGTCGGGTGGTTGTGAGCGCGCCTCGAGCTCGCAAGACACGTATAAATAACACTATGATTTTTGCTTCCAGTAGCTACAACGCAACGATTACGGCTCACAGGTCAGTACGCGGCTTTATTTGTCTGAGTTATGAACTGACCCGGGCTTAAAAGCACTTTCAAATTCAAATTGGTTCTGGAGTTTCTAATACCGTATGTCCATTCAAATTTTACTCTCCAAGTAGTATGAATAGGACTCAGACACGTGAAATGCATTCATCCCGTCTGGAACTGGAGCGACTAGTGATGGGCAATCTCAAGGATACAAAGAAATTATCGACGAATTGAAAAGTAGACTAATGCGCTTTCTTACATATCTGTGTTACGATAAAGATCTTAAAGCTTAGTTTTTTTGTTGAGCGAATAAATTAGAACTTATTGTACTTACATTTTTAATAATACTCAACCAATCGTCAACATCCGCAGTGAAAGTTAAACTGTATTAGAAATTAACAAACTAAATAACTTAGATAATTTAGTTATCTTGATAACTGAAAAATGTTTCTCTTGTAGTCTGGAGATTTGGAACGTGGCTCTAGTGGACTAACAACACTACGATATGAGATGTTTTTTTATAGAGTCAGGGGAGTTTTTGGCGGGAACTGAAAGGAAAAGTTGTGCTGTGTAGTTTTATTTTCTAAAAATGTGTAATATTACTCTAAAATGAACAATAGTTGTAGGATATTGATAGTTTTTGAGTAGTAATTATGTGTTTTGTGAGAAATGTGAAATGTATAGTCAAATGTGGCCTTTTGAGTTGTCACAAGAACTCCGTTGAATGGCACCAGCTGATAACCTACAGTTCAGCTGTGCTACACATAGGCTTAAGAAAATGAAGAAACTATATTAAAATCTAAGATCTGGCTTAAAGGCCTAGCTGCCAAGCCATAAACCTAAATAGATAATTTATAGTGTCGGGAATTTTCATCGACAGCGACATTAGTGGTTAAATTTCAGTTCTCCCTTCGAAGACGACAGCATATTGGAAGCACCTCTAGTTTTGCAAATGTCCACAGGTGAGAATAACCACTTTCCATCTGTTAGCCCGACAGCCTGACTGATGTACTCCAGTAATAAAAAACCAGTACCATAGCATTTAAGTAATTAAAAAGAAATACATTTTGTTACTTTACTTGATCGTTCTTGTTTATTTACCTTTCATTTTAAGGGGCTATTTTTGAATCACCAGAAATGCTCTGCTGCTCTCATAAGGGAGACTGGAACCTGGTCACTAATGCTGGAACACAACTCAAGGTTGTTATGGCGACATACTTTAGACCAGGGATGGTAGCCATCCAGTCGGGAAAATGCCTTACCACCTAGCTGTGGGTTGTTTTGTCGGCTCTTACGACAGGCCGCCTGGCCGCAGGAAATTGTATTTTTTCTCCGTTCCTGCACGGATAAATTAACAATGTCACTCGCAAGAATGAAACATTTGAAGAGTTTCACTTTTGAATTCACTCAGGTAATAATTCATTCAACTGATAACTTTTATCTGATGATTGAAAAATCGCCCCTAAGACGTTTACAAAGACTGATTATTTAGCACAGTAAATCTTGTAATGAAAACTCTTCTCTGGTAAATGTAAACTAGCTTTAAAACAGCATATTTATATACATTATACATACAACCACGCCTGGTTCCCTTAGGGGTAACCAGAAACTAAGAAAGTTCGCTTCCTGCAATCCCAACAAACCTACCGCTGCTTTGATATTCACTAAAACATTTACACTAACACTATTGCACTAATTGAGAATTTTTCTCTAAATTAGGATAAAATCAATTAGGCATGTTGTAATAATTATGCAACTCCTTTCTTACTCCTTCTCTCTTTATGTGGTACCTAGATTAGTGTAGTTAGGGTTTATTTCCTTGATCCACTTACGACGGTTAAAGTTGATCTAACGACACAAGTAATATTTTATTGTTTAAAACATATTTATCCAAATTATTTACCTTAATATAAATATGAAAATTTTAATCCTAATTAATATAAATCCTCAGGTCAAATTTTTCTATCCTCAGATAAAAGTTATCTAGCGGATAAATTATTAACTGGATAAACGTAAAAATGAAACAATTCATGCATTTATAATATTTAATTTTGTATTTTATCCTATAACTAACTGTACGCGGCAGACGTTGACCTGCCCTTGAAAAATAAAAATCTACTACCCTTTTGCAGCGCCATCGACTGGGACCAATTATCAATCTAAATCATTCTTGAATCCACACGAACGAAAACAAAAATAAATTTCATCAAAATTGGTCTCACGTTTAAGAGTTTAGCGGTGCCGCAAATCGGGTCTAATCATGAATCTAAATTCTAAACCATCCTGGGACCCACTTGAACACACACAAAAATAATTCATCTAAATCCTGGAACTCAATTGCAGCGCTATCTATCTGGTTCAAATTTGAATCTAAACCATCCCGGGATCCATTTGAACATACAAAAATAATTCACCTAAATCCTGAAAAACGATTGTAGCGTCACTTACCTGGTTTAATTGTGAATCTAAACCATCCCGTGACCCACTCAAACACACATAAAAAAAATCGTTAAAATCCTGGAACCCCGTTGCAGCGCCACCTACCGGGACCATTTATTAAAGTAAACCATTCTCTAATCCACTTGAACACACACAAAAAAAATATTACAGTCGGACCCACTGATTAGAAGGAGTTCAGCGGCGCCACCTACCGGGTCCAATTGTGTATCTAAACCATCCCGGGACCTACTTCACCACGCACAAAAAATGTCATCAAAATCGCTTCTGTCGTTCAGTGACATACCCACGAACAGAAGAATTTTATATATAAAGATTTTTGGACCACAAACCCTCGCGGTCGTCTTCAAAACACCCTACTAAAGTTTTATCAGAATCTAATCAATGCTTTAGGAGCACGTTCAGGACAAACATAGAAACATTGATTTTAATTTTTATAAATATATAGATTTTTTAAGCCGGAAACCCTTTTGGCCATCCTCACAACACTTTACCAAAGTTACATCACAATCTGATCAATGGTTCAAGAAACGTTTATTTTTATTGATAAGATGCTGATATTAGGATCTGCCAAATTGGTTGAAAGACACAAAACTGAAGTGACACGACGGTATTCGATAACATTAAAACAATCATTCAAATTTATATTAATATTCCTTTGGTTGATTCATTCAAATTGAAAGACAGAAATGAAAAGTTAAATTTCTCCTTAAATAACTTGTATCTGGTGACTGAAAAATCGGTCCTTACAATATATTATCACTTATCGATAAAGTTACATTTCTTCATCCCTTTAGAGACGCAAGTGCATTGAGCGTCCCCCGTCCCCCTCTACCGCGACATCTCGCCCCGGACGCCCCGGAGGCTTACCTGCGCATACGCAGCCGCGATGTAGCCTCAGAAAACCGCTACTACGCTGCCAAAGATTAGCTTGTTTTTAGAAGGGACATACTATAAAAAGTAAGCATGCCACGACAAGCAAATATTATATCACCTACCTACTTATTCAGTGATAGATACAGTTAGAATTATACAGTACGATTATAACATTTATTTTAATTAAGTTTTCATTTAACTTGTAGTTTGTTTGAGTGGTTTATTAAACCATTATATATATATATATATATATATATATACAACTTCCGTGAAAAATTATGTAATCGATGGTGAAAACCGCTTAAAAATCTGTTGCCTGATTTAGAAAGAGTCAGCGAATATACAGACAGACGCGGGAAGCACTTTGTTTTATACTATATAATATTTATTGACATGAAACCATTTTACTCCTACAATTTTTATCAAAACAGGATTAAAAATATCTACATCGAAAAACAATCGCGTCTATGAAATCACCACCAACGCCTGAAAAACCAGTAGCAAAAATCTTCAACGACGTTGGCGTTGATAGAAGCCTTATTGAAAATTTTTAAAAGCCACCTAGCTAATAATTTATGAGCACAATAAATAGATGACCTGCAATTCAGGTCAAGCTATAATTAGTTACAAGCCTGAAAGTAGAATTGTTTCGTATTCCGTGAATATTTAATCCGTCAATTTTTACTTTCTCCGTATTGGGTTTCATAATTATTATTTTTCACAGTGTGGTTTCTTTTTTAAACAGTCAGTCGGCGCAGAATTATTTTTAAGTCCAGAGCAATATGTTACTTCTATACATTTTTACTTCACTACAATACATAACTAACTTTGACGGCCTCTGTGGTTGAGCGGGCTAAGCCTTTGCCGGCTTACCTCACTGCAACACAGAGGCTCCGGGTTCGATTCCTGGTATAGTAATTTTCGGAAATGTATTTTCTCCGTTATTTACTATGGTCTGGGTGTCTGGGATAGGCCCCAGAATGGTCCGTTTTATATTACCCATAACACAAGCGTAACTTGCTTAATTTGGGGATATACTGTGTGTTTGTCTGCCGATTTATTATTTATTTATTATTATAACTGATAAGTAATGTATTATAAAGTTTCCTTAATTTTAATCTGTATCGAAGTGAACATTCCAAATAATTTCATTTTGTGTTTATTACACAAATTTTATCCTCAAATTTTAATTCGATTATTTTTTGTTTTATTTATAGTTTCGTCTGTTCGATTCGATTCGATATTCGAATAACAAGACATTTATTAGAACGTAAAAAACAAAAAGATTAACAGCAATAAAATGTTCATTTGTTTATAAAATCTAACAGTATCAGTTTATGTATTCTGTGTAAGGAATCACTTGATCTTTGGCGAGCGTTCGATGCTGTAGTGTGTAGGCGCATGGCGCTAGTTATTCGACAGTCGTCTTACTGGTCGGGCGGTCGTTTTATATTTTGTGCCCCTGTGTCTGACAGTGTTAAATGTTGCCCAGTGACTGCTAGCATGTTTCGTGTGTATATGTGACTGTGACACAATGTGGTACGAGACGTTGTTGGTGATGGCCATTCTGGTCATCACGTCAGGCTGCTGCAAGGCTGATTTCCATGAGAAAGGTGAGTGAGCCTTTCAGCTGATTGACACGCTCGACGTCGACAAAACTTAGTGGTTGTATAGATTAACCATAGACTGACAACCCAATTGCAGTAGGCTTTTGTAAACCTTCCTTAAATTTGAATTAACGATTTCCAACGTGAAAAGCCGTCTTTGTTCATTGACTGAGAACGGCTACAAATAAATTTTAACTTGGATCTAACTTAGTATTAAGATGGTTTTTTATATTTTTTATTTTTATCTCATTAACGTCTTCTTCCGTTTTGACGTTACCAGATTTTATTTAAAATTTGGTATTTCCAACAGCTTTAACTAAATCTCGAGAACACGTTAATCACCAAAAATATATTAAAATTTGTGCTTTAGAATGATCTATATATAGAACAATAATAATTATAAGAATTTTAAAGTCATGAAGGAAGACATGACCTGAATTGCATAGCCAAATTATTACTGCGATAGAGGTGGCCAATCTATCGCTATGTACCGAGTAATCTATCTACCGTTAATTTCTTTTAATACTGTAACTGTCTTTATCGTAACATCTGAGTTAAACAGTGTACCATCTGAGTAAACTGAAACAACAATTGATGTCTAAATTTAAATATTTAATTTATTCTAGTCTATTATTAGTTTCTTCACAAATAATTTTATGCTCTCCTAAATAAATACTGCATGTTTCAATGTTAGTTATTCTATCATATTGTTAGCTACAAGAATTCTGTGTCTAAGTATTATCAAGAATTATCTTTTTTCTTATTCAAGGACTTATAATAGGTGATAGTTTTTGAGTTTATATTTTGATAAAGCTATATTAATATGACATTTTCTTTCTAATATGATGTTGAAACGCTTGGACCGTGAGGTAAGTTTGGTAGAGGCTCATGGCCTTACATGAGCCGATACCAAAATTTATCAACTCGACTCATTAACTTTTCAAGTGATCAGAGGGCTGGTGCTTTTCTCCAGCCTTCTGGGCACCTTACCTATACAAGACGGTGGGTGATCTAGGCTCATTATTCGACTTATAGTCTTGAGAAACTATGGGTAGAATATAATAAGTTAAGTTTTCTTTTATTGTATTAGTTTATAAAGTCATTGTACTATAATTGAGTAAATCCATACATATATAAGCGTAATACAACTCACAGGCTGACTGACTCATCACGAGATCTCCGAAACCATACGTCCGATTGACTTCAAATTTTGCATACAGACAGGAACTCCTTTCACAACGTAGAGGCATACTAAGAACGGATTTTACGAAAATGTTATCTAAAATATTTTTTTATCTACTATCACAAATGATACCATCGTTGCTATTGTAACCATTACCATGGTAGCCGTTACCATAGCAACTGTTAAGTTATCTCGAGTAGCGCCCAGCGAAGTGGGCACGGGAAGGAGTGTTTTTGTAATGGGCAATTATATATTGGCTTATCTCGAGTAGCCCGCAAAGAAGTGGGCACAGATCAGCTAGTAGTTATTAATAAAAATAATAAATAGATGTTTAGGGATCATTATTCTTATGTACAGCAATTTTGTTATCGGTAATTAAGTGTGTTTGAAATTATTGTCCTATCAGCCATAAACCGCATTACAACGCCATCCGTACACAGAGTGACTTACGTGTGCATAAGGATGAATTATATTTTTATCAATTTTAAAATTCCGGTTCAGCGTGTATGGTCGTTATCAAAATTTGACATTTCATGCCTGTCTTAGTTCATATCTACCACTTTCGCAATTGAATTGTCACCGACGACGTGGTCTTGTGAAAATTCCATGCTAATTGAATTCGTTGTCATTTATCTGTGAAACGGGTTCTTTAGTTCTTAGTAACTGTTCCGTTTGTATGCGTGTTTGTGCAAGGTCGTTGATAATGTTACATCAATATTTGGGTAGAGGGGTTTGAAATTTGTTTACATTAAGTAGTCGTGATTAGTGCATAATAGATACTCTTAACCAAGGATTAACTTAACAATATATTAAACCCTCCTGTCAAATTTCATCTATCTACAACAACAATATAACAACTCATAGATGTAGATCCAGGAGCTTACGAGAAAATTTTTGAATTTCATCTATCTACATTTCACATAGATGAAATTTAAAATTTTTCTCGTAAGCTCCTGGATCTACATCTAAGAGTTTAAAAAATAAAGATAAGTAGTCTTTTTCATATTAAGTTGAGTAAGTTTGATGGCTTCTTTAAGAACCATAAACAATCCTTCAAACTTACTCTAACACGATATGAATAACATTGAAGGATTTTTGTGTCAAAAAGACTACGAAACTCCGAAAATGTAACTGAAAAGACCCGTAAATCTTACTTTTCTTTGGAGAGACTATTTTTATTCTCCTGCTATGCTTTGATACAGAAAAACACCACTTTTAACAATAATTTCTTTTATCTTTATATATAAAAATTGCGCGTCCCAGTGTTTGACCGCGATAAACTGCGAAACTACGCAACCGATTTGATGGTTTTTTCATTTTTCTGGATTTGTTCCAACTTAGGACTTAGAATAGGTTTCATTTTAATTTATAATCAATTTTTTTATTGCAAATTCTTTTTTAAAACGGGAGGTAACTGAGCTACAGCAACGCGTGGCCATTTAAGCTAGTATAAACATATATTTTAAAACAGATAAGTTAAAACATTAAATTGGAATGAAACTTTTTAAGACTAGATTTTGACTGAGATAATTTCAAGCATGTTTTCAATAGTAAAATGTAGTTTGAAACTTTAATGATATTTTGCTGTCTTAAAATGTAAGAGCAGGGATGATTTTACCCAGGGATGGAGGGTTGCATAGCACCTGAGCCCCGAGACGTGGGTGGCGCAAGCTGACTGCCGTATACCGGCCACATGATGGACAAACAGACGGACCAAAATGAGGATTTTTGAGGGTTTCACTTTTGCTAAACTGGCTGCGTAACTCTAAAAAATGGAATATAATAAATATTTTATTATATTCCATTTTTATTATATTTATTATATTTTTACTTTTTAATTTTGGTTTTTATTATTTAATTTTTAAGCATTACCTGCCTTCCTGTCCTCAGTTTATAGTACTGTGGACCTCATAGGACAAATATTAAATCCGTCACTTAGTGGCTTTGAGGTCCCATACTTGACTGAGGCCAGAAATGCTTGGTCCTTGGCTTGCCCATTGCAAAATTTACCCGTGGAACCGAAGTCGCAGCAGCTATGGGACGGGCCGCTCAGCAAGCTAATACATGAGAACCTTTTGTCTTCTTGTATTGGCGAAACTGACCGAGCCCGTCTTTTAGCTGTCTCTAAATGGGAGTCAGGTTTGTGGCTCCAAGCTCTGCCCTCGGCGAATTTAAGCACTCTCTTGGATGACACTACATTCAGGATTGCTGCTTGCATTCGTCTGGGGGCAGGTGTTGTAGTGCCTCATCGCTGTCGGTGCGGAGATGGAGTTGATAAGTTCGGCCACCATGGCTTGTGATGCGCAAGGAGCGCTGGCAGAATGTCACGGCATGCTACACTTAATGACATTATGCGTCGGTCTCTTGTCACCGCCGGGGCACCAGCTGTTCTTGAACCAAATGGGCTGTGCCGCGACGATGGTAAGAGACCAGATGGGATGTCGTTGGTGCCATGGAAGATGGGACGCCCCCTAGTATGGGACGCAACTTGTGTCGATACTTTGGCGGCGTCTCATCTTCCAGACACAGCCGTGACAGCCGGGGCTGCTGCTGCACACCAGGAGGCCCTGAAATGTCGCAAATATGTGTCCATTGCTAATGGGTACGTATTTGTGGCTTTCGGGGTCGAGACCCTGGGGCCGTGGGGGCCTGGAGCTCATCACCTCTACCGAGATCTCTCAACGCGTCTAATTGAGGTCTCGCGTGACCAAAAGGCTGGCTTACACCTAGGGCAACGAATTAGCGTTGCCATCCAACGCGGAAATGCGGCCAGCATTTTGGGCACGTTCCCCGCCGACAGCGATTTAGAGTCAATTTTTTATTTATAGATTTGTTATTTTGTAAGTATAGCTTTATTTATAGTATAGTTTAATTATTTTGTTTTAATATTTCAATTTACGTTAGACTAGACCCTAGTGAATCAACAATTATACAAACAAACTACGGAACTATAGAACAAAATATTATCGATATGTCGATAAATCGGATCAAATAAATATTTTTTAGTTTTTGCTGTCGGCAAGGGGGCGCAATTCTGCTCCCCGCGCCCACTATGATTAAGACGTCTGTGTAAGAAAATTAAATCCAGTGGTACTCTCTGTACCACTCGCTCGGTCAATTTATTAGTCCGCTTCTTTCCTAATATTTTTCTTACTTGCCCTTGACAGTCTCCTATAATTTTCTATACCGAAGAACATCTGTTTCGACATTCGGAGTCGAATAACATCTCCTTAACATTGATTAATTATTATTATCAGTTAATGACAAAGGAAATATTATTTTGTTTATAATTTATTCATTATTGCAGCACAGTTTATACTTTTGGAGTACAACGAACTGCTTGTTATCATTTACACATGTACTAAGTATGTGTTTTTTTATACATGAATAAAGTAAGTTATAATTTTAAGTAACAATATATCAAATATTGATTGTGACTATAAAATTAGTTATTTATTGTTTATGTGTAAATACTTAGAGGATTAATTCCCTCTACCCCTCCCTATCTTATGGAAAGTTTCGAATACTTCCATACTTCTCACACCCATAATGTGCGCTCGTCTGATAATATTACTTTAAAAATACCTGCACACGCTTCTACATTCTACACCAACTCCTTCGCTGTGCAGGCTGTTCGACTGTGGAACTCATTGCCCAAAAACATAACACAGGCAAAATCACTCCCCACTTTCAAAAAATTGGTGTGAATATTATCTCTCACTTTAATTAGTATTTAATATCAAATTGTATGTATATTAATTTGTTAATATGTTTATTAATATTGTATAGCTATTGTTGTTGCTATACACATACTAATAATGTATATATTTGGATATATATAATATTAATATGTGTTATTGTCTATTTTCTTTTTCTTAATTATATGTATTGTGTAATATCTTTAATTTGGTTTGCACACCACCGTCATACACTCTTGATTCCTTTAACATGATCCACAGCCCGGGTTGTCTGGAAGAGATCGCTCTAAAGCGATAAGGCCGCCCTTTGTTCCTGCCTAGACAAGAAATGACTGTAAATGATTTACTTTATGTGTATGTGGTGAACAATAAAGTATTTTCTATCTTCTATCTATCTATACAGATACAAGAGGAAAAATGTAATATCATAACTGTACAACGTGTTTCTATCATGTGCAGTTAATACACTAAATTTTAAATTACTCAATCATCTCATAACCAGGAGGTGACTTCTTCTGGACTGGACATATTCAAATTAACAATGATACTTTTTGTCAAAAGATTATCATATATCACTAATTACAATATAACATAACTTCGAAACAGGGAGTAAAAGTACAGAAAAAAAGATTATATATATATATAATAATATCAGCCCATAAATGTCCCACTGCTGGGCTCGGGCCTCCTATTATAGGCGGAACGGACCGTATACCCGCCACGCTTGTCCAAGGCGGCTTGGCAGGTTTGACACGTCGGTTATCTGGATGTGCAGGTTCTATCACGATATTACGTGGTAATTGTAACAAAATGCACATTAGAGCAAAGAACCCGCGCCCTTTTGAGTTTGGGACGCCTGCGCTAGCCATTACGCTACCACGAAATAAAAAATAAAAAATGATTAAATACAAGAAACTTCTTACAACCTGAGTCGCTGGAGAAAGGCAGCATAAACAAAAACATTCAAGAAAAGTCGTATTATTATCAATACCGCCGATTGAGATAATGAACAGGACTAAACACTATATTTAAATGCAAGATAGATTAATAGATTCTTAAATTAAGTATTGATTCAAATCTAATTTATTACAATATAAACTTAGAGATAATATCTATTACAATAAAGTACATATAACCGAATACAGTGCAAGTAAACTTAACTTATTCGTATTATATTCTACTCATAGTCCCTCAATACTATAAGTAGAATACTGAGCCTAGATCACCGTCTTCTATGGGTAAGGTGCCCAGGAGGCTGGTTACGTTTCCTCGCTGGATCGCCATACTGATCCGTTGGCCGAGGTAAGCACCAGCCCTCTGAACACCTGAAGAGTCAATGAGTCGTTCCGATAAATTTTGGTAGAGGCTCATGGCCTCAGGACCCCACGGTCCAAGCGTCTCGACAGCAAACAGCATAAACATATAAAATCTAATTACCATATCTATACATATAATAAAATTGTAGAGGTCAAATTTCTGTACAATGAAAAAAAAAGCTAAAAACTCAGTCAGGATGTAAGAAGTGAAATAGAACTAATTTAGATTTTTATTAAATTTTTTGTTTTTCTGTTTGTCTGTCTGTTTGTACCGTCTAATCTCCGAAACGACTGGGCCGATTTAAATGAAATTTTGTATGGTGGTAGCTTATATCCCTGGTCAACATATAGGATACTTTTGATCCCGAAAATTTAAAGAGTTCCCGTGGGATAGTTAAAAAACCGCACCACGCGAACGAAGTCGTGGGCATCAGCTACTTAGAAATAAGGACCTTAAACAAGTCCAGCGTTGTTTTCTTTGTTTACATGACTATGAAATAGTTGTGGTCAAGTTAGATCATATTATATTTTAAATAAATATTATAAGTTAACGTAAATAAGTCAGTTCTTAGTAAATGTGGCTATAAATGAAGAATATGACATTACAAAATAAGTATAAGAAACTATTATCCGTAGGTATTGCGTAAATTATTACAATGGATATGTGGTTGTCTAGATTACTTACCTGTCGCTTAATTGAGAAATTTAAAAACAAAACCGCCTCTGTTTAAAATTCATGTGTTATTTTGTGTTTATTTTTAATTCATTTTGGTTAATATAACATCAACTTTAGAACTATCATTCAAGTAGGTATATAAAAAAATTAATTGGTTGAGTGTTCTAGCGGTGCACACACAATAAAAGGTTCCATAGAGGTGGCAAAGGTTGGTTTTCGTTATATGGCTAGACCAAACCATAAGTGCTTGTGTACACGACACCGCCACCGCGTAGCTGTCTCAACGTCAAACTATAAATGCACTATCTGCGAACGCGCCGGCACACGCATATACATATACATAAAATTCACAGAGAGCAGCTCGGTGGAGGCGCGGCGCGGCAGTTGTGCCCTATACACAAATGCTAAGGCTATTAACCGAAAATACCCCATATCTGAAAAACTGATTAACGAATATGGCTCATGAAAACCAATTGTCGTTGAAAGTATTTTTATATCTCTATACACTCTATACCATCCTTTCCCAAAGTGGGCGATAACGCCCCCTTGTGGGCGCTGCAGGCCTAAAGGGGGGTGGTAAGAGACTTGAGACCTCAGCGCCGTTGTGTACTACCTACTGCGCTTAGGTCTCAAGTTAAATCTTGCGGGCTGTAGTATAAAAGTCTAGTATAGAATGAATGTTTAATCTCCGCTAATATAACTCACAATAATCAATTAATTTAATTTGACGATATAGTGGTTTTTAAGTAGGTGAAAAAATGGGGGCGTTAAAAAATAATTTATTCTCAAAGGGGGCAGTATACAAAATAAGTTTGGGAATCACTGCTCTATACAATTCCGATTCCGATTTCATAATTTAAAAGGTAGAAGGGAAAAGAATCCAATTTTACGATTTAGAAACTAATCTGTGCCTAACTATTGACTTAAATAAAAAAGTAACTAACGATACCCAAATGATCATGTACTCTGAAAAAAAAGTACATATATCTCAGTTAACTACTTGTATATTGGCGACTCTTTACCTTTATTTTTGACGTTTTCATTGCATCAGTATGTAGGGGGTATAGATTATATATTCCCATTAGATTTTATCAATTTAGACTCAAGTTATTTTTGAGAAAATGACTTAGGTACATACAAGACAGATGGATGGACGTTTTTTTTTATTATTCTCCTCCGCCCTGACAAACATGTGTAATACTTGCAACAACTCGGGAAGAGTTTATGGTAGTAAAAGAACAGCAACTGGTCACAATACTTTATAATCAGAGGACCTTACGGTTTTAACACGTTACATACACTGACTGTTCAAACTCGACAAGCATTTTTAGTACACCTCGCCATCCCTCCAACAATTTTACAGTATATGAAACTTAGCATATTGGCACAACCGATAGCGGATTTAAGTCATTCATAAAATGTTTTAATTAAAGGGTTATGCGTGACAAGAATTTAATACATTATTGTTTGGATATTTCAGATAGTATTTTATATGAGATATTGTATGTAATATACTTAAAGATTTATATGCAATAAAATAAGCCGTACACAGTATAAATCTATCGCGTCTACCAACATGAAAATAAAATGTAGTGAATACCGTCTATATACCATTGAGAGGTATGAATTATAATCGGTACACAATTATACAAAGGATAAATATTGAAACAAATTTATTGTAAATTATAGACTACTCTATACAAAACAGGCGCTAATCACAGACTAAATAAAAATATAACATTATGATTCAATTAAGGAAATGGGCATTGTATCGTTTAGAAATAAGAGGGTACATAACAAAACCAATTAATAACTTTAAAAAGAAACACGAAAAGAACAACTATGCTACTAAATAATTGTAACACATGATATGTCAATATTATTTCTTTTATTTTAAATCTTGTATTTCATTTTTATTTTTATTACTTTTTTATGTATAATTCTCAACTCTATTACAACTTGTTCTTATTAGCTTTTCTATTTACATTTTACTTATTTTACTTATTTATTTATTAGTCTAGTTCTAACTTGTTTTTCTATTAAGGCTCTGTTTTCTTCTATTCTTTTATACACATTTATTTTAACTTCTTACTATATATAAGTGTGTGTGTGTATGTGTATGTTGTAACCCCTGTAAATTCCGATTTTGCATGCAAATTAAATCAAGTTTAGCAATGCCGATATGTTTGACAGGAGCCTAATAGTAGCAGATAGTTGCAAAACAGTAGTTGAAACTACTATTTCGAAAGCCGCCATCTTTGTCAGTTATAAAAAAAAACTTGTATAATTAGTGATTTCCACAAGCGACACATTAAATGAAAGCAATTATAATTTTCTAAACGGCATTGCATTAAACAGGTCAAGCAACCGGTAATTTGTTTTACAGCATATTTATATGTTCAGAGTGTGGTGGAATTGTGTCGCTTACATTAGAGTACAGATTACGTAACAGCGTTCTGTCGGGAAATTGAGAAATGTTGTTCTTGACTAAGCTTTATTTTCAACAAGGGCCGACCTTCCGCCCATGTTTTCTTATGAGGTCTTAAACTAAATCCACTACTCAAAGAAACAGAGCCGTCTTAACTGTATTGGACGCCGGGGTGCGACAACCAGCACCCCACCCTTTTCCAGTAACAAAAAATAAATTTAGTAAAACAACATAGGTAATAATTTACAATATGTTACCGATTCATATGTTTTCAGTGATGGAGTTGTGATGAGGTTATGTAATTTTCAGAACTAGCAGACTATGTAACTAATTATGTGTGTGTGTAAAGTCGCCCCAAGGTCTCTACGCAAGGGTGCCGCGCACCCCTTGCAGTCCCGGGTAAAGACGGCCGAGCTTCCCAAGACATGTGGCATTAGTGCTAAACGAATACAATAAGTAATTTATTACGCCATACCCATACATGAATGAATGAAAACTCTTTATTGTTCACCATTAATTTCAATCTAGACAATTAATATGGATACATTTGCATTAGAACAATGGGCGGCCTTATCGCTTATAGCGAACTCTTCCAGGCAATCCAGTGTCTAAGGAGATTTTAAAGGAAACTTCTATTTACAATTTTTGGCAGTGTAGTGGTAATTAAAAATAAAATAAAACATAAATAAACTACTATATACTTATATATACAGGTATAATTAGATATAGTTAGAAAGAGTTTCTTCAAAGAGATTTGCAAGAAATTTTTTGATGCCACCCGTGATCAGAAGGCTGGGTCATATTTCGCTCAACAAAGAAGCATCGCCATACAGCGCGGCAATGCAGTCAGCCTTCTGGGCACGCTCCCATCTGGCAGCGATTTGTTACACAGTCTATAATAGCGTGTACTATTTATAACTTAGTTTATTTTTAGTTTTTAATAGTTATAATAATATAATAAGTTTGTTAAATAATTTAAACAGTATGCACATACCTTGTATGCGAGAATAGCGTAACATTTCGAAAAGTTGCATTTTTTATGCGATAATTCATTAGATATACGATGATATATTTTCATACATTTTCGTTCTATTCGTTTATCACTAATGCCATTTGTGTAGGGTGTCTGCAAAAATAAACAGTGAGCTAGTGTCGTACTCCTGATGACTGCCGAATACCCATTAAAGCCGCCCTAGTATTTATGAAACTTAATAAATAAAGAGGATAATTATTTAATGAAAACATGCGCTGTACATGGTGACTTTATTAGTGAGGTCATAATTATAAATTATTTATAAAAATATCTGGGATAATCTTATGATTATTCCGGGTTTTACGAAATTATAGCGATGTGCTTATTCCTTTTTTTGTGTTGTGATATTGTTGTTAACATTATTAATGACGTTAAATACTCACAGATATCATATGTATATACACTGATGTAGCTGTACGTTAGGGGCGTTATTTATAATGCTATAAGTAAGACGCATTTGTTCACAGTCAATAACAATAACATTATCCCAGATAAAGCCGGAGGAAAGAATATTAGACGTTCTAATACATAACACCCAATATCATATCAACTCGTAACTGAACATAACATAAAATATTCCCATCTATAGAGATGAATAAAATTGAAGCGTCTGTTTGTAATGTCAATATAAAAATGTAGAAAAACTGGGGAGATAATTCAGACCAGAACATTCCGAAAATGAAAATTTTAGAATTTTTGTCTGTCTGTTTGTCTGGATGTTACGCCTAATCTCAGAAACAGTTGGATAGATTTTGACGGGACTTTCACTGGTAGATACCTGATGTTATAAGGAGTAACTTAGGCTAGTTTTATTTAGGGATCCGCAATAAAAAATCCCACACGGACGAAGCCGCGAGCACAGCTAGTTTAACATAAAAACATAACAGTTATTTTTTTATCACTTTAAGCCAGGGTCATAGAACAACAGCTTAGTCAGAATACGTCATGCCAATGGATTCCTCGGATATCTAAATTTTGTGTATAATATAAGAAATGTCATTATGAGTTAAATCTTTTTTCTTTCTTTCTTTTAATGGTTAAAGACTCCGCACGTAGAAAAACATGTTTAAAGCCATATTTTATGGAGAAAATGTGCAGTCCCTAGAAACAAGTCTTATAATGATTGTAA
Organism: Dendrolimus houi; assembly: GCA_039645545.1. Taxonomy (NCBI): domain Eukaryota; kingdom Metazoa; phylum Arthropoda; class Insecta; order Lepidoptera; family Lasiocampidae; genus Dendrolimus; species Dendrolimus houi. The sequence continues at coordinate 24,610,074 of CM077123.1, read as the reverse complement.
AAGCTGAATTAACGCTTGAACTGGTTTTGTAAAGCATTGGTGCGCCTTCTAGCGATACTACTAGTACTACAGGAATATCAAATTTAACTATATTTTTATAAACAGTTTTCCATGTTACTTAGGCAAATATTTATATAACAAAATAAATAAAATACTAGCTACTCTTTAAATAATCGTGAATTTAAATTTAAAGTTTATAATTGGCTGCAAACACAAGACTATAATGAAACTGAGAATCTACTCAAAATGGTAAATAAGTAATAATTATTTAAACACACACAAATACATACTCAAGCACACACACACACACGCATTTAAAGATACGCGCATACATGCATGCAAGGTTAATATAATATTTAGTATTTATGTTAAAAAAAATGAGCATTGGTAGAGCACCGACACCTAATACAATACAGATTCTTATTTAGTTTTAGTGCAAACATTATGTCTTTTATAATCTGTTACTTTTACATGTTTAAATAAATTATTAATAAATAATTCTTACTCTTAAATAATATCGTTTCGTTTTAACACAAGTCATGGCAGCTCGGAGATTAGAACACCTACCCCAGGGGCGGATCTAGACATTTGCCGTTTGTAGGCTATTCAAATTTTGCCACCCCTACCGACCTTTACAAATCGATACCCTAGTTCACAATCATATTAATTACATTTTTTTGTCAATCAAATTGTAATTTTATCATTTGTCCACTGTCGTCTTAATTATACAACCTTTATTCCGTAATTAGAAGATTATGAAGCAGGGCATCGATGGGTTTTGTTTCTGCCGTAGCTAAAAGCAACTACATAAATCTTAGAAAAATGTATCTGTAAGCCGCGCGCAGAAGGTTTGCCGATAATTACTTATTATTATTGTATTGTATTACTTACTATTATTGTATATACTTACGTAAAGTATATTACAATAATAAATTTATTGCAACAACTATTTATGTAACCTTTTTTGTCTACCCTACTGACCATTGACGCGTGACACCATGAGGCTATCGGCAAACCTTCTGCGCACGGGTAGTAATTGGTGAAACATATTACATGTTGAATTGTTTGTGTGGACTTAATAAGAGTTATTTTATTAAGTCTTAGAATTTAAGTAAGACATAATTTCTGTAAGACTTAAAAATATTGATATTACATTTGTATTTTAGTACGTTTATGGTGAAAGAAAATATCATAGGAAAACATAAAGGTTACTGACGTGTGAAAGCCGCCAAACTGCTGAAGACCAGTGAGGTGGCTGTACTGTCTATTCCACTGATCTGAGTAAGCCAGTTCCCAACTGTGGGATATATGAATAAATTTTCTTTACAGATATTTATATATATCATGAACCTTGTACACTGATATTTTCCTTAATTACCATTTATACAAAGACAAAGACATATTTACCATCGCCATCTAATCGTAACAATTTTTTTAAGCATTTCAAACCAATTTACCCATGTGTATACGATATAGACAGTAGACCTACTCATAAATCGCGAAATATGATTATCCCGCTACTCGCTTACAATAGAATCGCATCTTTATTGTCAACTGGATCTTGCTAATAGCGGAAGTGACAGCGGATAAACTGTTGCTCACTGTTTAGCATATAAATAAACCCTTTAGAATATTTTTTTGTAAAAAGTATTAGTTTTCTGCCTTTTGATATTGAGTGGCCTGGTAAAGCGAGGTTACTGCATAATGGCACCTTATCCACTCGGATTTTCTATTTTTGCCACATAAGACCTATATATTAATTGCCTATATCTATCTATACTATAATAAATCTGTAAATGGTTCGAGTTCGTACTTTGCGTTTAAAAAATTGAAAAATATCATGGGGGATAATTAGGGCCAGCAGAAAACGACCACGCAACTTTTATAATTTTTTTCTATCTGTCTATCTATTCTATCTGAAATGAAACTCGCCACAAAGCTAGTTTATATCCCGGTTCAAGAATTGGGATCCGCTTTCTATCAAGTGGGCCGTCTGCCTGTCTGCTGAACTCATGCAATAAAAAAAAAACATAATTTTTACCCCGGTTAATGACGTTGTTTCCGTGGAATTGATAAATATAGCCAAAAAGATAGTCCTGCAGTTGCGCTTTATTTTTGGTGCCGCTTCTGCAATTCGCCAACAAATACATTATGAAAACATACAAACGAACAAACTCACTTTCACATTTATAATATTATATGAGGTGGGCTGGTGTCCTGAGATCTTGAGCTTCTACCAAAATTTATCAAGACGACTCATTGACTCTTCAGGTGATCAGAGAGAGATCAGTATGGCGATCTAGCGAGGAGACGTAGCCAGCCTCTTACCCATAGAATACGGTGATCTAGACACAGTATTCTACTTATAGTTTTAAGGGATTACGGGTAGAATACAATATAAATAAGTTAAGTATTCTTTTATTAATAATACATAAAATATAATATGGAGCCCTAGGAAGGGGTTACATATTTGTGCCGTTTGGAGTTGAAACTTTAGGTCCGTGGGGTCCATCGGCAAAGGGTTTCTTCAAAGAAATTTGTAAGAGACTCTTTAATATCACCCGTGATCAGAAGGCTGGTTCGTATTTCGCGCAACGAATCAGCACTGCCATACAGCGTGGCAATGCAACCAGTCTTCTGGGCACGCTTCCCTCTGGCAGCGATTTGTTACATACTTTATATTATAATTTAGTTTATTTTTAAGTATTTAGTTTAATATTTTCTTTCTACGTAGGCTATGTCAACTTGTGAGGTCAAATATTATATATGCTTTATATTATATGTAGTTAGGATACAATGTGGTGTTAGCGTATTTTACGATTAAATATCCAAGTGACAAAACAGAATCCATGTGATTTGTCCCAGTAGAGAATACAATCCCGGGATCCCGAATCCCGGGACCCCGGGACCCCGACCGTTTTCTGACCCCGAAATTCCCGGGACTGTACTTGGCTAATCTCGGGATTTTCGGGTTTGCCACAAACAGGTCTACTAGTTTGCACTCCGTTCTCCGTTACGAGTTGACAATGACCTTGCCTAGATTATATTAATAGCCTTTAAAAAACAAACCTTTGATACGCGTACGATACGTACTACATAGGTACAGCTCTAATAATATGTTAGTCGTAGAACTTAGAAGGGATTTCCCCGCTCGGGATACTTCAATACAATACTCTTAATAAAATTCCCCAACGGGCCAATAGGGAAATCACCCGGTCACCTCATATCACAAAATTCCTCCAACTAGTGTAGAACCTGAATGAGCGTTTTCAGCTGCTGCTTATGTTGCCAATAAACTACGAAGCAGGCTTGGAAGTCAAACCTTGGATGCATTGATATTTCTACGAGTGTATTTTCGAAATTCTAAATAAGTCTTTTGTCTCGTTATTTCTTTCTTGTGTCTTTGTTTTGTCTTTTTTATTTTCTTACCATATTGTGATTTGTGTCGTGGACTCGTGGAATAAAATTATAAAACATTTTTCTAGAAATTACTCGTTTTTTACATTTGAGCCCAATTAGAAACCACATAGTCTAATCCCGGGTTAGCCCCGGGATCCCGAGATTACGCATCAAGAATCCCGTAATCCCGGGATCGAAAAACATGCTCGGGATTGTATTCTCTAGTCCCATGTAAATATTAACATCTTCCTATATACGATCCACATAAATTACGTGAACCCTTTGTCATAAAATAAGATTCTCAGCGTACTACATATCCTTCCGGCAGTTCAATAAAGCGGAAGTAACACGAGTAGGTACGTTTAAAAAAATATGTAAAAACACCCTACGCATCCCGTGGCGTGCACAAGTGTTCCTGTTTTTATACGTTCGATTCCCGGATCGGGTGAACTAACATAGAATTTGTTACCCACGTACTAGTTTTGAGGGTACTTTTTGTAAGCTCAATATCCTGTTCTGTAACCATGGTAGCTTTGAGGTTAGCGCACGCGTCCCAAACATGCGGAAATACAGAAGACGACACTAAATTCATAAAGGATTTAAAAATATACTGAAAATGAAATGCTATTACACTTTGGACGAAGCTTTTTCAGGTCATTTTTATTTTGTGGAATAAATTGATATGCTCCTCACGATACCATTGCTATAACCCAGGGCCGTCTTAAGCATATTAGCGCCGGGATGCCAAAAGCAGCTTGTGTCCTCCTTATCTAAACAAATAAATAAAATTGAGTGTCTGTTTGTAATGTCAAAATAACAGCTTTTTACTAAATGCATATGAAAGTATATCAGTAAATCAAGTTAGAATTTTTTTATGTCTGCCTTTTTGTTCCGGTTAATTTCTGAAACAGCTGAACCGATTTTGACAGATCTTTCACTGGCAGATAGCTGATGTTATAAGGAGTAACTTAGGCAACATTTAAAACTAGGGTTCCAGGAAAAACAATCCACGTGGATGAAGTCGCGGGCAACAGCTAGTCAACAACTAAATATAGCATTTAAATTTTACGTTTATCTATTTTGGCAAAAACGGACTCTTATGGATTTGGCATACTTCTCCGTCCCTCTGTCTATATATGCCACACACAGTCAATTATTTAAGAAACTACTGGAATGATACGAATGAGATGTAAGTCTTACGATGCTACAAATTGGTGTAGTATATATTTAAGTGTCGTTAGTCAGATCTTATACTAATATATAAAGCTGAAGAGTTTGTTTGTTTGTATGTTTATTTGATTGAACGCGCTAATTTCAGGAACTACTGAACCGATTTGAATTCTTTCGGTGTTAGATAGCCCATTTATCGAGGAAGGCTATAGGCTATATATCATCACGCTAAGACCAATAGGAGCAGAGCACCAATGAAGAATGTTTCAAAATCGGGGGGTTTTGAAAACAAATTCCACGCGGACGACGTCGCGGGCACAGCTAGTAGCTAGTAGTGAGTTTAATATATCGGTTGTCTCGATAATAACCACAAAGTGTTATTTCACCGCTATCATGCAGTAATTGTAGCAATATGCACATTAGATCAAAACACTACCAAGTGATGCATTTTTCCGGTCTACGTCTGTCTTCTTGAAGTAATCGATATTAAGCTATTTCAACAGCTACGAGGCGATCGTTAGTAATATCTACCAGTCATTAACAACACAAACTAGGTACTCATAGCGATAGTAGCCAGTATGCGGCGAGCTTAACGTAATTATTATAAATAACATCACGTTTTCTTTGTTTACTAATTGAATTTGCCAGTCAATTTTATGCATTATTAATATACATTATGCGTGTTAAACTAAATATATTCTAAATCGTGAGTGGACACTGCGATCAACAATTCAAATGATATATATTACTTAGGTAGGTAAAGTATTGCTCAAAAGATTAATTTTTAAACAAAAATTCGTTCAGTAATTCTTGAAACACAGGATACTTATTGAATTCGACGGTTTTTAAGGTTCCGTAGACAAATAACAAAATTTAGGCCATGACAGGGTTCATCGTCCCTACGTCATCATATTTATCATTCTGCGTATACTTGTCCGATTTTTGGGACCCATAGCCATTTTTGCCAAAAAGGAACCCTTTCCGTAAGGAAATACTACAATTAATGTATTATAGAACACTAGAAGTATAAAAACAGTATAATACATATTATAATTTTAATTTTAAATATTGGCAAAACTACTGTAATATTTGTTCCTGTATAACGTGGATAAAGTAACGGGCGAATACTAGTTGTATATTATCATAGTTAGATTTTTTACTTAGAGTTAGTCTTTAAATCTTGAAAAAACTATCACTGTATGATAGATAAACCCTTAAGACTTTTAAATAAATTTATTATTGAAATAATATTAATCCCCAAAGTCTAACTTTCTCGGTCTCTCCTAACTTTTAAACTATGCGGTAAAAAGTTCTGAACAATATACGCAGATTTTTTTTTTTGTTATAATATCAGCACTTCATTGTACGCGCCTACTAAAAAAACGGCGCGCGTCTGTCGCCGCAAGGGGCCGCCCGGCGGGAGAACGGGGGTTTGAGGGATTCTCTGCTCTTTGTGCCGCGCGCAAAAATTTACTCAGTTGTTCGAGACTTACGAAATACTAAACTAGACGGCGCTGTTCAGTTTTAGTACACCATATAATTTCCACAAATGTTGATAAGTACTTAAAAACATGCCAACTGTCATTTGGAGGAAGAGAGAAGATTGGAAGACTACAAATATTTTGCGTTACTAGAGCAGAAGTCGTATCTGATTTCTGAATTTGTGAAAGTCTTGTTAGCCTAGGTTGACAAGATTTAAAAAATTATTAAGTAAATAACAAAAAATAAAATGGTTTGTTATGGGATACAATCACAAGCGAACAGCAGTGATGCCGATAGATAGGCAACTAGTAATAACTAACCGAAATTTCAAAAACTTAGCCATCCAGCTAATAGTGGCTTAATATGAGGTATAAAGACGAGAGTAAAATAACTTAAGTATAGTTCCTGGCAGGAATCTTGAGCCTTGGCCTACGCACAGTGATATTGAGGTTCTTTTTCGCAGATGATGTATTATACCTTTTGAAAACCTTAATCTGTTGTAAGAATAGTATGGCAGAGATAGTTCGAAGAAATGTAAATGCAACGAAACATGTATTAATTTATGTATCAAGAAAAGAATATTTTGCGGCCCGCTGTGAAAGCTCATAATATTTAGATTCGTCATCTTGAATTTCTACGTGCCTGTAGCTCAAGCGCTCTGATATTTGAGTCTGATTTAAATGACGTGGATACGAATTCTGGTCAGGATTCATGCATCATGCATATATGCGAATGCTTAGATGAATGTTTGTTGCTCAATCACGCCAGAATGGCTAAACGCATTTGGATTAAATTTGCCACAGAGATAGGTTATAGTCTGGAAAAGCACATAGACTACTTTTATCCCGGAAAATGTATGATACCCGTCGAACAACAATGATGCGTGCCAAGTCGCTGGCTAAGCTAGTAATGTATATGCGAAGTTTTTGTGAAGTATATTTTGAAGTGGTAACTTCTTATGGTAGGGTAAACCGCTTCGTTACGTAACGCGTTACAGCTCCAGTCTGTCTTGCATTCCTTTCTCTCACGCATACGGCAGCGGTACGCAGGCTCCTCCTCTCTCACTCTAACCCACGCGCTATGTACATAAAATTTAAGTAATAACCTAAGCTTTTCTTAAGTTAAACAATTTCAATATTAAAAAGTTCAACTTAGATTAGTTTAAGTTATCACTTTTGTCGGGCGTCCCGAGAGGCACAAGTTTTATTTTAATAGTGTTACAATCGATATCCTGTTACGCTACACTTAATTATTTTCTATTAGTAGTAAAGAAAAATGGAGGATTCCGGGTAACATGTCCCAAGACATCGTATTATATTTCAAATTGTTCCTATAAGTATTATTATTGGCCCTTATCATCCATACGGTTCTATCATAAAAAATAAAGTTCTCGTTAGGTTTAGCTGTAATTGTTTTTGCAGTTGCTAGTAATATCAGTGCATTTGATGAAAATTATATCATCTATTTTAAATTTACATTCTGAAACTAATTCTATTTGCATACAGTTACGGTTTAATTTAGCGTATTTCCAGCTCATTAATACGTTCGTTTGTTTTGACTAAGTTTTATAACGATGATTTCATTACTGAACAAAACTAGCTACGCTCTTTATCAATAAGGCACACACTGTTGGTTATATTATAATTATAAGCAATAATAGTGAAGTACCGGTATATACCTAATACATAAGAAATACGTCTATAACTCTCATCAACATGAAAGTATTCTATTAAAATAAGAAGAAAATTAAGTTCTTAATTATCAATGTATCTAACATGTGACTGTTTAAAATATGCAGAATAGAAAAGCGGCCAAGTTCATATTAATGACATACACGATGGAGGGTTGCGTAGAGGCAACCAATTTCCACTGTTTACTATTTCCCTACAAAACCCCAAAAAAGCAGGTCGAATATACCTTACTTCAAAAACTACACACACACACACACACAGTTCTTAATAAAAAAGTGGGGAAGGCTTTTTACGAAATTGGTTGTCTGACTTCCCTCTATTCTGCTCTATACCTATTAGGAAGTACGTCTTTTTTGTATTCTATTTAGAACGTATCTTATTTTATCTTGGAAATTAATATTGTTACGACCTAGTGCCGACAAAAGACAAATTCACACCTGCATATTTGTAAACAAAGCACATTTATTACCCGCCGGCGTTTGAGCTAATTACATTGAAGCTCTTTTATAATTATTGTCTTCTTTTCTTTACTTATTTATTGATTCTTGTGGAGAGCAGCCCATTGTACTCGTTTATGGCCGTTTGCAGGCATAAATAGGCAGGTGTGCGGATTACGATTTCTGGGAAATTGCGTCGACGCTTGGCGGGCAGACATATTTGCATTTGTGCAATATAAAGCAATGGCCCGATTGAGGTAGGGCAGCCGAGCGATAACCAGCCGCGAGATAAGACTTGTGTATATTCGATAATCTATTTAGTGATGGAATTTGCGCGTGTTATTGAATCGTGCATTACGTTTGGACTGATTGTGTTCAGTTATATTTGTACCTGTGTTATACGTGTTTGTATAGTTCTAATAAACTCTATAATAATTCCAACGGCTTTTTAATTCGAGTCCTGCAACTCGTAACAATATGATAAATTATTATAAATTAATGCAAACAATCCTTAATTTTACCTAAAAGCCATATTGCATTCTACCTGTGATCTCTTGATACTATAACTAGTATATTGAGCCCAGGTCACCGTCTTTTATAGGTAAGGTGCCCAGAAGGCTACGTTACCTCACATTCATCCGCTGCCTGAAGTAGGCACTAGCCCTCTGATAGCCTGAAGAGTTTATTACACATTTTGAGACCTCCTTGAAGGGATTCATAGCTTTAGGAACCCACTGACCAGGCGTGCAAGTTTTTTTTTAAGTAAATAAATTTTTGATCAGGCATTTTAGCCTTAATGTTAGGTTTACTTTTTCTATTCGTTAAATAAAATTCTTAAGTTATTTCTATAAAATCAAGTACACTCATGCTGAATTCTATTGTAACAATAAAACTGTGTTTATCTTATCAGAATTATTAATGTTCCAATTTACATAAAGTTGTTTAGTGAAAGCTCGTCAATAGGTGTGGTGGATTCAAATTGTTCTTTTTTAAAAAAAAGTTAGTTTAAGTGAAAGGTGTTGAAAAATTTATGTTGTTCAGAAATTTTATGCGACTTCATTCGTTTTAAAAGTTCTATGTCTAACGGTAAAAAACTCTTGTGTTTCACTCTGATGTCCATCTATCATATTTTTTATTTTTTTATTGCATGAGTTTAGCAGACAGGCAGACGGCCCACCTGACGGAAAGCGGTTACCATCGCCATTTGACATCGCCATAGACATTTGTAATAAAGGTGCTACCAATGTGCTGCCGCTCTCTAAAGCGAGATTGGAACCTGGCTACTAATGCCGGAACACAACTCAAGGTTGTTATGACGGCATTCTCTACTCCCGGCTGTGGGTTGTTTTGTGATCATGTTTCTCTTTGTTTTTGTGTTACAGGTGATTTATCTAAATAATTTTTAAGGTTAGTGATACAAAATTTGGCAAATTTTAACGTTGAAAGGGAAGCCAGAAAGACATAATTGAAATTTAAAACATGAGCAATAAGGACTCTTTTGGACATCTCAATAATATTATTCTTCTAATAATTAAAATATGATGTATTCTTTCTTATGTATATTATGATTTAAAAGTTTAATGATTTCCGGAGACATCCGAGTTGTATTCTATAGAGGAAAACACAAAATGCGATCCAATTCTTACACAGGCGTATTAAATAAAATCTATTCCTGCAGTAAAAAAATGGGTTTTATAAGCAAGTTTTTATGTAGTACCTACGAATATGTATATTATTACTAACCAACTTATTCAGGGAAATGGAACCGGCTATAGTATATTTATCTTAGACAGTGGCCTGTTAGAAATGCCGTAGTCTACGTACGCCGTGACGCTGTACGCGACCGACGAACGTTTATTATGAAAACGCACTACATTGGTCTTTTTCAGACGCTTGACGCAGCGCAATTAAGCTTCTTCATAATAGGTTGGGGAAAAAGTCTTTTCGCGTATAGTATGTGTGAACTTGTAATAAGATCTCTTTGGCTATACCATTTGTATCTGCCTGGTTTTGGTATCATTCAAAAGTTTTAATTTTAAAGAAGACAATTCCAAATTCAAATTAGGAAAATGTGTGATTTTCATTTGTTTTTATTATTGTTAAAATGAGTGAATCTAATGAAGAAATTCGATACATTTTAAAATTTTACTACAAAAAAAGTAAAAATGCAACAAGCCGCGAAAAAAAATTGTGATGTTTATGGACCTAATGCAGTATCTGTTAGAGTAGCGCAAATTTGGTTTAAGCGTTTTCAATCCGGAAATTTTGATATCAAAGATGCACGTCGCTCTGGTCGCCCTGTTACGGACAAAATTGATGCCATTTTTGAAAAAGTGGAGCAAGATCGGCATATTAGTAGTTACGATGTAGCTGGAGAACTGGGAATTGACCACAAAACGGTTTTGGCGCATTTGAAAAAAGCTGGGTACACAAAAAAACTCGATATTTGGGTGCCTCATGAGCTCACTGAAAGAAACCTAATGAACCGTGTACTCATTTGTGATTCTTTATTACGACGTAATAAAACCGAACCATTTTTGAAGAAGCTGATAAATGGTGATGAAAAGTGGATCACGTACGACAAGAACGTGCAAAAAAGATCGTGTTCAAAGGCCGGTCAGGCTTCACAGACTGTGGCGAAACCCGGCTTAACTCGCAACAAGGTGATGCTGTGTGTATGGTGGGATTGGAAGGGCATTATTCATTAAGAGCTGTTACCGCCAGGCACGACCATCGATTCTGAACTGTACTTCGAACAACTGATGAGATTAAAGCAAAAAGTTGAGAGAAAGCGGCCGGAATTAATCAACAGAAGGGGTGTGGTTTTTCACCATGATAACGCTAGACCTCACACATCTTTAGCCACTCAGTTACGATTACGAGAGTTTGGCTGGGAGGTGTTAATGCATCCGCCGTATAGTCCTGACCTTGCACCTTCAGATTTTCACCTGTTTCGGTCTCTGCAGAATTCCTTAGGCAGTGTCAGGTTAACATCACGAGAGGACTGCCAAAACCACTTGTCGCAGTTTTTTGATCAGTAGCCCCAAAATTTTTATAGCAATGGGATCACGTCCCTACCTACAAGATGGCAAAAATTTATCCAACAAAATGGCACCTATATACTTTAGTCAAATGTAAATAAACTTTATAAAAAAAACCTTTTGAATTTTTATATAAAATGCGAAGAAACTTTTTCCCCAACCTAATATATACAATGTACTCTGTGCATACGCTGTGCGTGGCGTCCATACGTCAGACGTTTGAAAGAGACCACCACTATAATTCATTTTCATAATATTATTACGCATTCGTCGGTCGTGTACAGCGAATACTAACGCCGCCTATAGGATTTGCAGCAGACCACCACCTTAGGTTCGTATATTAGTAAAAAGGGAGAGAGAGAGAGAGAGAGAACACTTTATTGCACACCAAAATATAATAATATATACAATTACAAAAACAGACCATATTTACAATATTTTCTAGGTAATACAATAGACGGCCTTATCGCTCAAAGCAATCTCTTCCAGGCAGCCTAAAAAATAATAATTACACAGTTTATATTAAATATGAATTGTTTCATTTATATTATTACTTAATAATTGTGACCGCCACTTTGTTCGTGCATGACTTAAGCCTAATTTAAATTAGTTAAGTAGATAGTTAGCTTGCGAATTTGCCTAGTTAAGTCGCTGCTGAAAATATTATAAATTTTATGTTTGGAAATTAAATGTAATTTTAAATGGATTTAGAAAGATGTACACATTTTTGCGTGAACAATATATTTATGGTAACTATTGAAAAAACAAGAAGAAAACATAAATGAAAAATAACTAGTCGGAGCGCAGACACGAATCTAGTGCCGCGCAACTGAGCCAGTGTTGTGCTGCAACATGACATCCTGCGGGGCTTTGCAAGCTGCTGCTTCCAATGTGAATTCTTCTTGTAGCTCCAGGAGGGGACATAAGTATTTGACATCTCTTCTATAAGTGCCAGTCGTAGTTTTAACTTCTGCTACACGGGCTACTCCATCTTTCCCTGGGAACAGAGTTATAACGCGTCCCAACCTCCAATGCATGGGTGGGACATTATCTTCTTTTAAAAGAACTAAATCTTCGATATGAAGTTGTCTGCTAGGAACGTGCCACTTATTCCTCTGTTGTAGTTCAGTAAAATACTTCAGCTACCAGCATTTTGAAAAATGTGGACGCAGTTTATTGCAAAATTAATTGGAAAAGGAAATATTGTCAAAAAACTGCTACTAGGTGCCATTCATTCACTATGGAGGCGCCAGCGGCAACGGTACGAGATGGCAAAATTGACATTCAGAAAGAGCACATATATATATAAAATTACCCATTTTCAAAACTCAAAACCAAACGACTGGGCTATACTATATTATTTACGAATTTATAATTTATTAGTTGCACCACTAGATGGCGACTGTAATAATTTACATCACGGTATGTTGTCCGATGGTGTATTAAGCTAGACGAATCTAACGTCTAGAGTGGACAATAATCAACAATGAGGTATTAGTCCCTTTATCTTGTCAATGTCAATTAGAATTTAATTATTTAAATTAGATAGGCACAAATTACAATTTCGACATCTGCTTATAACAAAAATTAGATTGTCTCGATTAGCTCGTGTGATTTTTTCCTTTTACTCGACTGCCAAGGAGGGTTATGTTTGTCGCGCGTATCTTGTATTTTTGTATATTTCCTTATTACCTCGTATCTTCTAAACGGCTTGATGGATTTCGACAGTTAAGTTAGTTTTATTCGTCTTAAAACCCCAAATCCTGGCGTATGGTGCGAAACAGTAATATGTTAATAAAAAAACCTAACCTGTCGAGTAGGGCATCAAAATAAAGGAAATTAAAAGGGGTTTACAAAAATGTATCTAAGTTATATGTTTAAATTTAATTAGGAATAATAAATTGGTTTAAGAAGTTTTGTTCATAAGAGTGTGCTGGACAATAAAAAGTCTAGAATATAATAAATAATAAAAAAAACCGACTGCAAATAAGACAATTTAAAAGTAATACATCAAAAGGACCGAAACAAAATTAAGAATAGAAAAAAAACTATAAACAAAGTAAATTCTACTTCGATTTAACAGACTATATTATGAGCTGAAAGCTTAAGTTAGATACCCGTATTAAGTTTACTAGCAGGTGGGAAATATAAATTTATTATTATAATAAATTAATGGGTTCCGCTTGCTACTAAACTTAATGCGGGTATTTAACTTAGGCTTTTAGCTCATAATATAGTCTGTTAAACCGAAGTCAAGTTTACTTAGTTTATAGTTTAGTTTGATTTTGTTTTCTATTCCCAATTTTGTTTCGGTCTGTTTAGTGCATTATTTTAAAATTGTCTCTTGCAGTCGAGTGTTTGATTTTTTAAATGATTTATTTTATTGAATTCTTTGTATGTTATGTTACTTTTACTGGTCCGCAACTTCGTTCACGTTAGACAGGTAACAAAGATTACAGTTGTTTGTGTAATATTTAAAATGAAAGCGTATTTCCAGCAGGGTAACAAGCTTTTTAGTATGAAAATAATGACTCCCGGAAATTTTCGTAAAAAGGAATAAGTAACGTTACTAAAGATATAAACAACCACAAGTTTTCTACTAAAGATGTCTAATAAATATAGCCTTAAAATCACGTGGTTTCGAAGGTTGAAAATCCCGGAAGTTCCCAAACACTTCATTTTTTTATTGATATAATACGTAGACACAACAATCACATGGAATACGTACATATCTAGTCAAATATTTAAAGACATGCACACATTTTAAATTTTTTATTATGTGATTGATTTTTAATTTAGATTTTCTATCGTACCTATAATTAATAAAAAGATTCAAAACGTTACAATCAATTGAATTTTACTAAGAACAATGGCCGGTGGCGTTATTTTGTCAACATTTCTTCACATTTACTGTTTGTAAAGCATTGTTCATAAACTTGAAAATTTAAAGTCATTTGACTTCGATGTAAGAGACATCAATCTAACTTTATTCCTTACTAGCGTTCTCAGCAGACGTTATCCTGCACTGGAAACATAAAAATCTAGAACCCGATACTAGCGCCTCCTGCCGGGTCTAATTGTTAATCTAAACCACCCCGGGATCCACTTGAACACACCTAAAATTTCATCATCATCATAGAACCCGATTCCAGCGCCAAGTACTTTGTTTAGATTGATGGGTTACATTATTGAAGTTTTAGTAGAGGTCCCTAATTTTGATATAGCCTATATTAATCAGGACTAACGTAGCACACGAACGGTAAAAGAATTTTTGAAATCGGTCCAGCAGTTTTAGAGTTTATTAGTTACAAACACAAAAAATACAAATCTTTCCTCTTTATTATATTATTAGTATAGACTAGCACGTGTCAGCTTCGTGCGCTTTACCATGACGGCGATGTACTTGTTAGTGAATTGAAATGGTGACACCAAAAATATGCGACCGCATCTCCACCTTGCTGGGTCGTCTATTTCACGTCATTTATCGGGTCAAAATGTATTGTAAGTGTTGACCCAGGGTATGAGCTAGCTCATCGGGATGGCTATGTCCCTCCCAGCCGTGGTGATAGGCCATCGTCTAGGGTCGACGCCGCCTCCTTCTGCGCGACCGTAATATCTGCCCAAGAGGCGGCGGAGCGGGAGAGGGAGCAGGCCACCACGTTCCCCTTCCGCCAGAATCGACGGCGGCGACGGAAACCCGTATACGACAACCTCCAGCCGCCGTAAGCTACGGCCGTGCGGGTGACCGGCAGGGAAACCGGACCCCCGGCACATAAAGGCCGGAAAGGATAGATGCCGACAGATCTGCGCGTCCCCTCTCACCTCGAGGTGAATGTTGAGATAGCTGGAGAGACCTAGCTCTCCGGCTAACAATGAAGGGGCCAGCCCGCAAACGGGCCGATCATCGTCCGTCCGGGCTGGAGGTGAATGCGCAAGAGATCCCACAGCCCGGACAAAGAATGTTTTAGGATCGGTCAGCAGTTTTAATGGGTATCCCAAACCGTAGCGTGGCAATAGCACTCCTACGGGGGATGGTAATGCCACCACAACGAGGCGAATCTCACACACCGGACGCGATTTTCTACCTCGGGAAGCTGATGGTCCTCAATCGGATTTCCCAGGTAAAACAAGGTTATTATGAGCTAGCTTTGTGCCGAATTTCGTTTAAATGCTTTCAATTGTTGAGAGATGCCCGAACAGACAAACAAAATTTCAGAACCTGCTGGTCATCCTATTTATTTCCTTTTTTAAATTTATTGTTATAATTTCGACTATTCGACAGATTTATTATGTATATGTATTATAGATTACCTTAGATTTCGCTATGTACAACCTAACCAATAATATATACGACAGATCCCATTATTCCATTCGCATTCCTATAATTTAAGGGATTTATTATAAAAGAAAAAATTTTCAAGTAAAACTGTTATTTGTGCATCTTTTTTTTATTGCATGCGTTCAGCAGACAGGCAGACGACCCACTGGTTTAAAGCCGTTACCATTGTCTAAGGACATTCGCTACACCAAAGATGCTAGAAATGTGCTGCTGCTCTCTAAAGGGAGACTGGAACCTGGCCATTGATGCCGGAACACAACTCAAGATTATTATGGCGGCATACTCGGGACCAGGGGTGGCAGCCATCCAAACGGGCAAATGCCCCACCACTTGGCTCTGTCAGTCTGTCTGAAAGTTAGTTTGTAACGAATATGCTCAGTTATGTGATCATACGAATCTGCAAAAGTGCTCATTGTAATAAATTTATATCCTTCTTAGAAATCTCTAAGATTCGTAACGATGTCTTGGATTACCTGTAGACCACCTCCAATTACCAACTATCAGGCCATGAACGGCTGTTTTGTTGTGTGTGTATCGAAGTGTGATCGCTCCTCCTCGCAATACGGGTCATGTACAGAAGATGCTTTCTGTATCCAACCCTTTAGCTAGAGACCAACTATTATTATTACATAACGTGTTGTCCCTGACACCTGTATATAAAATAATAAAGATGTGTTATCGTGGAAATTTATCTGAATAAAGACAAGGATAAGTATTATAATGTAATTATATATTTAAGTAGATCACAATTACAAAACACTTCATTCCTATATTATGAGAGGTCTAACAAACCGGCACAGTACAAGGCCATCACTTCATAGATGTGAATCTGCATTTAGACGACTTCGTATTATTATACATTATGTACATACTATATTGTAATTAACAATAGCTACAGTTAATAAAATATATTTCAGAATATTATTACTTTTAAAACATACTTCTTTTAAAGCAATATGTTTTGTAAGCATTGAAGCTATGATTTTAAAAGTTGAAGTTATTTTGTTGCGATGTTTCTTTTTCATCGTGTCCCTGCACCGTCTGGGATAATGTTACTCCTAGTGACTGTCACTTTTGTAGATTTAGCTAAGGGCTTAATGCATTATTTGTGATGGGATATTGTTATGAATTATTAATGACGTTAAAGATTGACAAATAAAGTATATTTAGACTACAATGGATAATAATTAACGGCGTTATTTTTCAACACTATAAGTAAATCACATTTGGCCATAGCAACTAACATTGCCACAATCCCAAGTGGAGCAGGGACATCAGAATAAAATGTTAACATGACATTTGCTAAAGTATAATCCCAAGCATAGTTCTTATAAGCGGTAAACTTGGTTTGCGCACGTGTGAAATTTCGCATATTTTTCGAAGTGTGGAAGGTATTGTCCTTTTTGAGTGAAGGGGGGATATAAACAAAGTTATCGTTATATTGATAAATCGCATCTACTAATATGCATACTTTCAATAACAACTTATATACGTTCATTGAACTACACTTTCAATAACAGATGGACATAGGATATTTTTTCATTACGCAAAATCGGATAGTTTTCGAGAGATATAGATTCATAGAATATATTTAGAAAAGAACATAACAACTGTCAACGTAATTTAAAAACTAAAATATCCTATAAATACTATATTATATTTATTTACTACTAAATAACTGTTAACATTTTATTACATATATCAATGGACAATACAATGCAAGAAGACTTAACTTATTCGTATTATATTCTACTCATAGTCCCTCAATACTATAAGTAGAATACTGAGCCCAGATCACCGTCTTCTATGGGTAAGGTGCCCAGAAACCTAATAAACCTAAAACTATAAATAAACCTAACTTAAAAATATATGGAAAAGTGTATTTGATTTTAAAATAAAAGCCAATATTGAAGTCCAAGTACTTACACCACACCTAATCATATTGTAACAATATTGACCACCACATACCGACGGGGAAGAGGAAATCATCGAGATAGCTGATGTGGCACCGCTTTGGACAAGCGTGGCGGGTATACTGTTCGTTTCCCCGAGAAATCTATCTATCTATCCGTGCAGGAACGGAGAAAGAATACAATTTCCTGCAGTCGGGCGGCCTGTTGTAAGAGGCGACAAAACAACGCACAGCCAGGTGGTAGGGTATTTGCCCGACTGGATGGCTACCACCCCTGGTCTAAAGTATGTCGCCAGAACAACTTTGAGTTGTGTTCCGATATTAGCGACCAGGTTCCAGTCTCCCTTAAGAGAGCAGCAGCACATTTGTAGCACCTTTGGTGTTACAAATGTCCATAGGCGATGGTAACCGCTTTCCATCAAGTAGGCCGTCTGCCTGTCTGCTGAACTCCTGCAATAAAAATAAAATAAAACGAGATTTGATCCCAAGAGTGGGATTTTATGGGCTGTTATTATTTGTTACTAGGATATGCCGGTGACTTCGTCCACGCTTGACTTGAAATTCCCGCGGGATTCACGGGACATAAAATATCGTAGTATTTTATAATGTAAGCCATCATTTTAGCGGAAACTGTGTCGGAATAAGCTAATTTTTTTTGCACTCGAACAACTACAAACCGCTCCCGGGAAAATTCTCGCGGGATAAAAAATATCCCATATATTATTACATTAAATTTGCTATCGAATAGAGAAAAGATAACATTGGTTTTTTTTTAATCTGGATATTTTATATCATTCGCAGAAAAATTCTCACAGGATTCCTAGGATAAAAAGTAGCGTAGAGTTTAAGTCTAAGAATGATTTGTCGATCAGCGAAAACCGCATCGAAATCGGCCCAGTAGTTTTTATGTGAATCCCGAACAAACAGACAAGAAATCTAAAAAAAGTCCATCGTTTATATAGTTTGTTCCAGTTGTTTTTTTTTAAATAGCTTCAATGTACACAACGGTACACGGTATGTTTAGAATTTTATAATATTATAGATAGATTAGGAGTGTGGTATTAGTTCCCCCAAAAAACAATTATCCGTGCAGGAACGGAGAAAGAATACAATTTCCTGCTGCCGGGCGGCCTGTCGTATGGCGATAAAACAACCCACAGCCAGATGGTAGGGTATTTGCCCGCCTGGATGACTACCACCTCTGGTCTCAAGTATGCCGCCATAACAATCTTGGATTATGTTCCGGCATTAGGGGCCAGGTTCCAGTCTCCCTTTCGAGAGCGGTAGTACATTGGTGACATCTTTGGTGTTACAAATGTCCATAGGGGACGGTACCCGCTTTCCATCAGGAGGTGGACCGTCTACTTATCTGCTGAACTCATACAAAAAATGCAATGCCCGAGCCTAGCACTGGGATGTTCTTATTGATTATTATTAGGTACGTGGTGAGCAACAAATTGATTTCTATTTATTAAAATAAAACAATAAATTTATACACAGTAGCCTGTAGAAGGTAGGTGTGTTTTCTTTGTGAATCGATAAATTAGATAATATACCAGATTCTTAGTAATACCGTAATTTGGTTTCCTTATCACTGCAGCGATAATATAGGGCTAATCGTGAAAATGACATCAACACAATAAGGTGCTTATACTAGTTATAAGGAAACACGTGACTTCGTAGATATAAATGCACTTTGCATTTTTGCATTGTTCCATACAATGCAAGCCTAGGATTCGAAAATATGAAGCATGAACTTTTTACTTGCTACTGAATTTCTAGTATAACAACATGTATTTTTTGACATATAGTATTTAATTATAATAATTTTAATCTAGAGTTATTAATTTCAAAATATTAACCTTTTTTTAACGAGGACAAATACAATTGAGGTCCAGCCATCGTGGGGAAAGCCCGGTGTGAGATTCGCCACGTTGTGATGGCACTAGCACCCCCAAGAAATACCATTGAATGAATGAATGAATGAAAACTCTTTATTGTTCACTATAAACTTAATTCTAGATAATTGATATGGATACATTTACATTAGAACAATGGGCGGCCTTATCGCTTATAGCGATCTCTTCCAGGCAACCTGTTACCATTGTTACCAAGTCTCGGATACCCACTAAAATCCCTCCGCCTGTCGTCTTTCGCCTTTATACCAGAGATACAGGTATTCGGCTAGACCAATCCGCAGGTCCTGGCAGGCGGACACCCATCGGCCTAATCTGCTGTCGGGGGAAAATAAGCCCCTGGGCATCTTCATTCTATTCCATAGCTACATAAGTATAACCTAATTTCATGTAAGCAGTGATACTAAGAACAGTTTTCTTGTTGTCTGTACCAAGATTAACATGAAAACACTTATACATAGTAATAATTTAGTGAAACGATTTCGGATATAACAACCTCTATGGGGGCGCGATGCGATGGCCGAGAGAAGGCAAAGGGACGTGGAAGAAGAAGCAAGGGAAGAGTAACTTACCTCGCCACCGGTCCACCGCCATACTGCACTCATCCGCCGGGGCTCACACACCACTAGGATTTGCTTAAGAGAATTAAAGTTATTTAAATTAAATTAAAATGATTTTCTTTTATATCGTGTTTCAACTATATAATTTTGCTGTGACAGCACTGACTGAAGATAGATATTTGTCTTGTTTTGCGCATTCTTCCTTTGAAAGTTTATTCTTTTCTTGATGGCGAGGATGGGGAAGAAGAATTTATAAGAAAGTGTTCCTCGGCGCAACCACTCTATATGCTATCGATATATACATATATATATATATATATATATATATATATATATATATCATAATGCCTTGAATGTATATGTTGTTGCCTTTAATCGACTATCCTTTAAAATTCACATTTTACACGTAAAATATTTCTAAGGTAGGTTTAACATACAGTTAAAACTCTGTATAATATTTACGATTTATAAAATAACATTCATTAATGCCTAATTTTTTTTACGGTATAAATATTTAACGAACTTTTGATGAAATATTGTGTTGAATTTAAGACGTTTTCTAGTTTATTATGTACCTTTAGGTGTATTTTAAGACGAATAGAACATTCAGACAGCACTGCATAATATAATTAAATGCAAATACGTGGTCTGTGAAGAACCAAAACAATCTTCTAAGGAAAAACAATGTATACGTACATACATATGAATGATATTAATGACAATAGATGAAGCGAAAGGTGTATCGGCATTGGAGCAATTGGTGATCAATCGTCTCAGCTTATACCTATGGTACACGGGCGTGATACAGCTATATGAATAAAAGTTATAAACTTATAATACTGTGGGATCTTAATTCAATTATAATTATTTGGTCTTGAAATATATAGCAATCGTTATTTTTTTTTTACTTCTTTAGGATAAAAGGATGTATACCTGTATTTATATATTATTCTTTTCTTTTTAAAAATGGTATCTTAGATTCTATCACATTTGTATTACTGTCTAATTCTAATTACAAGCTAACTTTATAAAATCCATTTTATCTATTTATTTATTTATATCTTATATCTTAATACATTTAAATCTTAATCTATTTTGTGTAGGTTTACAGCATTCGTATGTTAGTAACACGTGCTAGAGTGTAGTAGGGATTTGACTTTAAAAAAGACCTCGACCGTCCCAGCAATTTTTTGTGTTTTGCTCATGCGAATACATCGACTCTCATTGTTTGCCACAATTAATAAACAGCACACAGATCTTATCGGTCATGGGAAACGTGTAACAAGCGACTTATAGTATCGAAACCTTGATGTACCTACCAGTAGTAGTTTAATTGTTAATTTTAATCTATTTATAAGTAGCTAGGTTTAGTCTGCGTCTTTGCTCGCGTTAATTTAAATTTAGTATACACAATGGATGTCCGGCCTCCACGTTAATGTTAAATTTAATTATTAATTCAAAATACGAGACAGCAACACATTAAAATTACATTGTCATTGTCGTTGCAATGACCACGCATTTGTTAATAAATTGCAACGGTGCCATTAAAGCGTAATCGGAGCGTCATCTTTTCGACTATATTCGTCTATCCCTCAGGAATAGTACTTTCTTCTGGATGAAAGGTACCTTATGTGCTTTTCTATACTCCTGACAACGTGTATGCAAAATTTCATGATAATCTGTTGCGTAGTTAAGCCGTGAAAGCGTCACAAACAACAAACTCACATTCACCTTTATAATATTAGTTACGATGTAAAATCATGTTAGCATAGTGGTTAAATGAAAATGAATGTATTTATTTCAAAACAGAATGTTTCAGATTACTTATTGAAAGCCATGACTCTTCCGCTTTCGCTTCAAAAGCAATTTTAGTTACTGTTAAAGGAGAAGAAGCGGTGTAACAAACTCCCCAGCAAAATATCTTTACTTCAAATTTATTAAAGCTCAAACACATGTGTCTCATTTCAATGACCTAACTTCGAAAATTGCACCCCTTAGACAGTTTTACTGGTTTAATGTCCATATTGTTACAATTACCATTACATATCGGTGAATGAAAAATAGAGTACATTTAGATAATCAATGAGTGATATTCACCAACTAAAAATGTAGAGCCCCGCAATGGGATAGTCATAGGTTTGTGAGTTTGTGTTATTAAATAGTGAGTATCGGTCCACTCAAACTGTTCTCTTCAGAAAAGCTGTCGGGAGTTGGCACAGTTCCTTTTTTCTATGTCCAATCGATTCGCTCGGCAGTCTGGTGCAAGCCATGATGCATAGCGATGATCACTGGGTGGGTGCAGCCAATTTCTGCGAGGCTGTTATGTCTCAAAAGGAGGCCTCGAAACGAGATAGGAAGAGAGGTACAAGTGCGCATGCGTCTCGCGGGCACCGACGTCAGTCGGGGTCCCGGAGGCGCAGATATGCATGATCTCCCTCTTTGAAATACCGCTGCAGGGGCCCTCTAGCATGTAGGGAGCAGAGGAGTCTTCACCCATGTTGTCGAAGTGAGTTTGCATTGCTTCCCGGGGCATTCTCAAGCAGTGATGCGCTAGGATCAGCGTGGGCGTAACTACGTTCTAAGTCTCACGCTCTTCCTACCACAGCGCGGGGCACATGAGAGGTGGGTGGTTTTAGTGGAGTATTGAGTTGGTACGTAGGATGGTTCGAGTCTCCACATAAGCCGGTCGATTACTGTTTGGCAGCCCCTAGGGGATTGCCTCCATAATCGACTATGGTCTAATCCCTAGCAAAGGACCCGGTATTGTGCGAAATGCATTTAAACCGCCTTAAAAAAAGTTCTTTTTTTCTATGAAAAACCATTACGCAGACAAATATATATATAAAAGAAGGCCATAACATTTGATAAGGATAGACCCAAGAGATTTTTATATATGAGTTTTTTAGACGTTTTTGTTAAAATTAAATGTCATCTTTAAAGATAAACCGTTAATAGATAAAAAATTGTGTGTGTAAGCAGTTCACACGCAGTGTAAGTGAAACAAAGTGTGACAAGTGGTGGGAGGGATGCTAAATTTCGTGACCTCCCGTTTCATATATTATATCGTTATAATGTATTAAAGCTTTAAAGCACGAAATTTGAAGTACTAACGAAAAACTTCAAAACATCTCCAACTTTATCTGTATGAGATTAATGTTTAAATGATTAAATGTAATGTATTCTATCTCATTCTCTTGCAGGCTTAGTCCTATAAATTGATGTGTTTATTTCTTTTTAGTGTCGTTTTTTCGTTATATCGTGTTTTAAATCAAAAGGATTCCAGAAAAGTTCAAAAAATTCAAAAACTGCGTTATTAGTGCCATCTATCTTTAAGTTAAGTTAGCTACAAGATGTGTTAGAATTCTTTGAAATTGCGTGTGGAATCTAGATGGTGTTGGACTTTTCCGTTGCCAAATAAAATTGATTAGCTGCTATTAAAATATAGAATAAATATTATATTTATACCAGTTGAAAGGAGTTATTGGAAGAGTGTTAATGATAAGTCAAAAGAGTAGTGTTATAATTCATTTAAATAAACTCGATTTGCAGGACCAAAAAAGGATTAAGAAAAAATAAATTGTACGGTCTGGGGAACCCCCGTGGGGAACAAAGTTCCTTAAGGCGTGGAGAGTGCATAACGCTTTCTGTCAGTTCAGTCTACCGTAAGCCGCGTAAAAAAACCTATTTCCAAACATTCTTAATTTGCTCTTCTGTAAAATTTTATATATTTTGAAGTAAAATTTCTTTAGAATCATTGTGATTTGAAACTCGATGAAACGAAAAAGCAACACTAAAAAGAGATAAACACATAAAATGCAACCTTATTTAATTCGAAATGAAACACATTTCTGTATACCCGTTAGTATCAATTTTTAATTTAAATAAAACTTAAAAGATTTTAAATGAATTTTAGCTCTATCGGTATATAATTAAGGCAGATATTCTTTTATACGTAGATCAAAGGAAATTGTGCGTAACAGTGCATTGAATTTTGAATATCATGCTTGTGATTCAAAGTGTAATTTTGATTGAATTAATAAAACTACGTTTTAACGGTTTTAAGCGCGGTATTTATTTGATTTTTATTATTCCGACGTGATCACGGAAGACAAAGATGTCAAGTGTCAACGAGTATTGTTAAAGTTTTATTTAGCCTACCGCCAAATTGTTCATTTTAATTTTGTTTAGGGTTATTATTTACTCTACGGGAGCCTAATCTAATTTATATATAAGTCGAAAACTTAAGAAAATATTAGATTGAATTATTACGAATAAGGGTCTAAATACCTAAGAATATATACGTCTATAATAGAATAGAAATTCGAAAATTCTTATTCTCTGAAGTTTCACTTCTACTGCATGAAAACTGCTCACATACATTATTTATTAACTATTTACGTTTAAATTAGTATTACTCTTATCAGGTCCTGCAGACAAGTGGAATTAGCGCTAAACTCGGCTAAACAAATAAGATAGAAAGTATATGGGAATGATATATAGATGCGCTAAATAATTATATCATTCCTATACATTTTCATTCTAATCGTTTAGCGCTAATTCCTCTTGTCTATAGGGACTGTAGTGAGGTGATAAACAATATACTTTTACCTACAATTATGTGAAATTTAGAAATCCTCGTCTTTTATCCTGTTTATCAATGATCCAAAATACCAGTGATTCCCTTTTTTAATCAATTTACGTTATCAACATAAAGTCTATCGACTAAATATTCTTCGAAGTAAATGAAGATATTTCGACATATATACGTTAACAAACACGATACCAATAATACTTACGGTAATAATGATAAGATTGTTGTCGAAACTTGTATTTGGGGCCAAACTATTGCCTTAAGCCACTGACACCAATTGCATTTTAAAATGTTTTACTAGTCACGAATGTTACAGCATCTAAAGCCATCTATCTTAACGCAGGTGTAGAGCGAAACAAATAACGTATAAACCAAGGCTAAAGTATAGGACCAAATATATGATTGCTATGATTTTCCTATCGTCTGGAAATAGGTACGAATAATCCCAGCAGAAACGCGTATTTTGACATTTAGAGAACTTGCGTGTACTTAGAAGCGAACTAGGTGAACGGCTACTAGTGAAATTGTTTTAACTTTATAAGATGATTACTAAATGAAACACATCTAATTATAGCTAGCTAGTAGTATCTAGTAGTAGATTATCATGCGATAGATTATTATGAAAGTAGATGAAGCGAAAGTTGTTTGTTAGGATCATCGCAAATAAAGATTCATCGTCTTTTCCGATTGGAAATAGAAGAGATAATAAGTATGTATGTATATTATCACTACATAATCTACATTTCAAAATATACCTGTTATATAAATATATACTATTCACATCCATGCGATTCTCCTCTCGTAAACTCTATAAACGATAATACAAATTCGTGAAATACAAATCGCCTATGTTCCTTTTCGTCATCAAAAGTACACTACAGCTTCGTTCCACAAGAGACTCACAAAGACCTCGTTCACGACCGCGATTTTTCCCGTTCCACTTGTTTGCGGACGTTACAATCATAAACTCTAGTGGTACGGATTATGCAAAAATGTCATTGGTTGATTTGAAACTCGCGTCTTTGTAAATATCAAGAGATGGAGAGAATTAATGATCTGCGGTCAACGCCCACTTCGATCTGCCTCTTGACATGATGATCATTGTGAACGCAGTGTGATCGAAAATGATGACGTCATTAGTGACATTTTCGCCACGACCATAACGATCGTGGCCGCCATGTGGAACGGTTGACGGAGCATTTTCGGCGTTGTGAGCTACTAACGGAACGCGTCCTATGTAGTCAATTTTATGACGTTCAAATACCTTCGCTCGAATGAATTTGGGTACCGTGAAAATTATTACGTATTTTAAAGTGAAAATGTCCTAACATCGCATATAGACATAGTATAAAGAACGACTGGAAGAGCGATGGATACAAATGTAAAGGTAGTCCAGATAAAAGATGCATGGAGTGTGTGATTTCTGGTGTGATAGAGGACCGCATTACAGAATAGAGGAGTATGAAAAGAAAAGACATACTATGCAGACCTCAAATTATGGGGACAAAAGGGTAGGCTGAGGTTCGCCCATGGAAAAGATAAAATACTCTTACTCTAAACTAGATACGTCACTAGTTATTATTCTATCTGTTTTTAATGTTTTATTTTTAAAACACATTCGATGAATGCAATAAAAGAGATGTTGCTTAACAAACTTCTTTTAAATTTTTGACTCATTTGGTCAACAGCATAAAAAATTCTAAAAATAAAAAGTTAAAATACCAGAGAAGAATGATCTGTCGCCATATGTGAACGTTATCTATATATATAATAAAACTGTAGAGGTCGAATTTCTGTACAATGAAAAAAGTGCTAAAAACCGAGTCAGGGGGGTGTAAGAAGTGAAATAGAACTAATTTAGATTTTTTTTTAATTTTATGTTTCTCTATTTGTCTGTTTGTCTGTCTATTTGTACCGGCTAATCTCCGAAAGGATTGGACCGATTTAAATGAAATTTTGTATGGTGGTAGCTTATATCCCTGGTCAACATATAGGATACTTTTGATCCCGAAAAATTAAAGAGTTCCCGTGGGATAGTTAAAAAACCGCATCACGCGGACGAAGTCGCGGGCATCAGCTAGTAATTTAATAAGGATCTTTTCGCAGCGACATTTACTGGGCAACTATTATATTGTTACGAGTTGCAGGACTCGAATTAAAATGCCGTTGGAATTATTATAGAGCTTATTAGAACTATACGAACACGTATAACACAGGTACAAATATAACTGTACACAACCAGTCCAAACGTAATACTTGATCAATCACACGCGCATAGTCCGTCACTAACGTCTTGCTTCGCTTATGGCTATCGCTAGACTGCCGATCTCTCCATTGGACAATTGCTTTATACTGCACCGATACAATATGGCTGCCCGACCGCGTAGACCGAATTTCTTAGATTCAGTACGACACACCTGATAACTGCCAAGATTACAATACACAATGGGCTGTTTTCTAATTACAAATTTTAAACACAAAGTAAACAAAAGAATTTCAAATGCGGAAAGGTAATAAAGTGTGCTTTTATGGTATGCAGATGTGAATCTACTTTTGTCGGCGTGTAGGTCGTAACAATATTGAAAACTCTAATATTTTTTCCACGATATCACTACATAATTTTGTAGCGCTAACGCATATCTTGTTGTGAAATGGCGATCATGTAGATCCAGTACCTAATATAGAAAATAAATGACTGATATAAGCAGAGAGACGGATAGCCGTTCATTACGATTACATAAGGGTACTATTTTTTTCCAATAAACCCCTAAAAAGCTACCAGCGTCAAAAGAGCAACGCCGTTCGGTGTAAAACGTACAAACACGAATAAATAGATACCATGAGATATAAATTCTTGAAACGTAAAATTCAATACTTAATCATAATCACAAGATGACAATTCGAACAATGCAATTAAAGAAATAGGTGAGAATTAAGAATTCACATTGCAGCCATTATCATTATGGGTTATAGTAACGTTATTTATTGGTATAGCGCTCCCAGGGCCGTATCAATTAAACTATTAACACAACGCCAGTCGTGCTGTGTTACGAAGCTGCGTTTATTCACCGACTATGGTTTACAATAACGAGATAATTTTACTATGAAGATTCTTGGAATGACAATAGATTACTTTCCTATATTCCTCAGTCTTTTTATATTTTGGTACGAGCGTAATGTCTGATGACGACATTAGTTGAAAAAATCAAATAGCATATTTATTTATTGACTAGCTGATGCCCGCGACTTAGTCCGCGTGGTGTGGTTTTTTAACTATCCCATGGGAACTCTTTAATTTTTCGGGATCAAAAGTATCCTATATATTGGCCAGGGATATAAGCTACCACCATACAAAATTTCATTTAAATCGGTCCAGGTGTTTCTGAGATTAGCCAGTACAAACAGACAGACAAACAGACATACAGAGAAACAAAAAATTTGAAAAAATTCTAAATTAATTCTATTTCACTTCTTACATCCCCCTGACTCGGTTTTTAGCATTTTTTTTTCATTGTACAGAAATTTGTCCTCTACAATTTTATTATATGTATAGATACTCGTAGAACAGTAATTAGAATTACATTTTACCATCTTTATAGGTTTAAAAAATTCTACTGTCAGTGTGTATGTCACTGAACTCCTCCTAAACGGTTGGACCAATATTGATGAAAATTTTTGTGTTTAAGTGGATCCCGGGGTGGTTTAGATTCTCATTTGAATTCGCATAAAGAAATCCCAAGTAAACCCATTTCTATTCCCAACTCAACCCACGACTTATTTTTAATGAATTTTCCTATCTCAACTTAAATGTTATTCTCAATTCAACCCAAAAGCAAAAACAATGGCAATCAAGTATGGATAGCATAAAAATGAAACTCTGTGTTTAATATTTTATCAATTTAATTTGCATTTGCCCGCGGCTTCCTCCACGTTGAACAGGTAACAAAGATTACAGTACTTTTGCCAATATTTAAATTAAAAATATTTTTTAGTGCGAAAATACACGAATCCCGGAAATTCCCAAACACCCACTTTTTTTATAGGAACGTTGTTTTATATCAATTCTTTAGAAGGACAATGTAATAAATTTCCAATAAAAATAATTATGAATTATGGCAATAATTAAAATTTTAAAATTAAGTTACCTATACAATCTTACCGGGTATCTAAAGATTTAAATCTGAAAGAAGTAGAATTCTGAATTTAATCGTATACAATTGGATGGGGTACCATAGGTCATTCTTGTCTAGCTTTTTAACGTCTAACATTGAAAAAGTATGTTTTCAAAACAAATCTGACAAATATTTAAAAGAAATGTATTAAGAATATTATTATTAATGATTCAGAAATACTCAATTTCACGTGATCAACTAATTATAAAATCAAGTGTTTGATAAATAAGAGAGTATTTGCTTCAAATATAATGTGGCTACTTTAATGGGATGACCCTAAGGCAAAACGTTGATAGCAACTATAAAATAAGATGAAAGTCGAACTTCCATTACACTTACCGTTCAACCAATAAATGTTTTGAAGCTTTTTGCGCAAATGCGCGTATCGGCAAAAACTAATGGATTTTGGTGTTTTTCCTGGACTTTCTTTTATAGGCAAACTTTTATGTGAAAATAATAAGTAATTCTATTGCCTGATTCCGTCAACATCTTTTATTGTGTTACTTGTTGATGTAATAAGACTAATTTATTTCTCTTTGTTGTTTTCAGGTAAGAAAATTTTATGGAGAATTATTGACTTGCGAAGGTACAATTTGCTTGCGCTATTAATTATTTATTTATTACTTTGTAACGGATTCAATTAGAAGATATCTAAAAAATATCTGTTCAGAATATTCAGTAACATTGCAGCGGTCTTATAATCATTTCTTATATTCTAACTCCGTCAGTGTCTTTTGTGTCCACGATAAAAATTTGTTCACAATAGTTTGTTGCTCTATAATTAATATTATAGAATTTAGCTTCTTAACCTTTTGCATTTGTTTTAAAATATAAGAATAAATCCCTAATTTTCATTGATTGGATCTTTTGTTTGAATGTATTTATTGGAGAGACAATCGTTGAACTTTCAAATCAATTCCAGAATTTTCGCTGTTACTTGAATATTTTTTTTTGTATGACTAACAACGAGTTCCACGAAACTTTCCAATACTATCGATAATGAGTTAAAAATATATGTATACAATGTTGAAATTATCACGAATGTTAGACAAATTGGTTGTAACAACGAAACATGGCGACGAGGAGAGCATGACACTATTTTCACAGCACGTTCGAGTAATATAATTAGTAATTACTGAGTTGTCACGATATTCTCTGTTGTACTATTTCAACGGGGAGGATTTTTCCATATACAGTAGATTTCTGTTATAATAACGATGAAGGGACTACTATAATTCCATCGCTATAGTCATAGGTAGAATAAAATAAAGAAAACAACATTTGTTTCTAGACAATACGGATGACCAATGTGCTTATACCGTCTAATATCTACTTGATGAAAAAAATAAGAAAATTTTAGGATTCTATAAATGAACCTGTGTGTTTGTTTGTTGACTCAGTTGCAATATCTGCAAGGGATTTCTGATAACTTGCTACAAACGGTTCACTTATATCCGAAGTTGCTGTGGCCAAATAAATTATTTCCCTCTAAAAGTATACTCTAAATTAAAGGGATGTCGTTATAACCGAGGTCATTATAAATGAAATCCACTGTACTTCCCTTCATATGTATATTTTATCTTACACTTAACATCATTTTTCTATATCAGCCTCACTGTGCAGCAAAGCTAAGCTATCTGAAATAATTTATATGATTTCTTCCACAACTGCTACAAGAAATTGTGTGTATGTATGTATTTTAATATAGTTTTCAAAACTTAGCAACTGACATTGCTTTCTAAATTAATGTTTATTTATTTATTCTCTTGCTACAAACACATTTGGTGATGTGTTTGCTAAAACATTTAAAGATTGTATCAAAATATGCCATCGCTCTCAGTAAGCTTAATAAATTGTATTGAAATGGCACATTATTGAAGTTCATGACATTTTTAGTGCTGTGAGACAGAATTTCCACTGTTCGCTGCTGAATGTAGGCCACCCCAAAATTGCGCCATATATCCCGCTCCTCTACAATCAATTTCCACATCCCTCATTCTCAGAACATTGGCACGCATATGATCCAAGACAACTCGCTTACCATTCTGTAATAACACATCGTAGTGAGATTGCAATTGTACGTCGTATTTTGTGAGTCCGTAATTTGAAATACTACTTTTGGCATTTAATACTTTCGTGTAGACATTTTGTAATGTTGAAAAATAATGTAGGTATACTAGGTTTGTTGCCGTGGCAAATATGAATGATATAACATAGAAACACGTTATAACGAGGAATAGACTTTCAGTAAACGAAATAATATACGTGTACAATTGCATATACTTAACTCGAAAGAGGACACAGAACAGTAACTATTTGAACTTATTCCTAAGCGGCTTTAGGACACAATATCATCATTGTTCTTTTTTTGCCTCTACAAATATACTCAGAACAAGCTTTTAATGCAAATGTTTGTCCTATAGTATAACTCGACTGAGTCACGAAACTGTTTCCTTAAATTTTTAACTGAAAATGAAACAACATAGTTGTTTATTTTCAAAGAACTGAAATAAATATATTCTTCGTTCTATAAATTGATCAAGAACTTTCACGGAAAAAATATTATAGCTAATTTACAAAGTAAATATAACAACTATGTGAAAGATACAACTAGGTGACTTATGTTTGATCTTGTTACGAAGGTTTCTTAAGGATCGCGATGTTTCTTCTTAATTGTAGCAATATACACATTAGATCAGAAAGCCTGAAGCCGTGCATTCAATTCAGCCAGGATTAGAAACCGCACAACCGGAATAAGAAGCAAGTGCCTAAGCCACTAAGCTAATGAGGCTATCCATTTAATAATATTCCATATTATCAACGTTCATACAATATTTACTCTCTAAAATATTTTATAGAAATGTTTAAACACTTTTAGTTCATTTGGTATGTGTTTATTGTACAGATACTCTTAATTTAAAAACAAAGTAGAAACGACATTGCTGTAATGTTGTATTGTAACGCGCCCATGCGCTGTGTCCAGTACAATGATCCTCACTTTACAATATTATGGCTGAGAACAATGGCAACTAAATAAATACCTTCAAAAGGGAATAATGACACGACAGAAATATGGGCGGTATCCAATCGAATACGAACTCAACATTTAAAATAAGTGTTTCTCGAAAAAAATTATGCTACAGATACATGAATGACAAATAATAACAACAGTGTATTATACATTGTACAGTTACAATTTGGACATAATAATTGTAAGAGACATAGATCACAATAATTAGTTGAGTCACCGGTGTGCGCAGACGCACCTAAGGAATACACGAAATTGGGTGTTGGTATGCCGAAAGTGACCGAAGATTGCCGAGGGTTCCCGAAGGCGGGCCCGGGGAGATCGTCAGCCCGTGACGTAGCCACCTAACCATGACGTCTCCTACCCGCGAAACTCGGTTCTTTTATGCCATCCTGGTATCCTATAAAAAGCGTTATGGGGTTATAGACCATACTCGTTTTAATCTTACAGCCAAACTGTTGACGCACTAATAGCTGATGAGAAATTATTAATTATGTTACCTTGAACAATTAACACATTATTAGAGATAATTTACACCTTTTTCATGCGGACAGGACAAATAAATTATAGAATACTCTAATTCTAACCCTAATTTCATACTTTTCAAATAGCTGTACATAGATATATTTTGCTTCCAACCTCAATAAGCTTTAATCTTTTCTCCTAATTTTGGAAGGTTGTATTCAAGGAAAATCAATCAATCCGCACGCTCTTTCTGGGAAGGAATTATATTTATTATTAATTTATTACCATTTCACCTTGTATTTATTTAATCTTTTCTATTACCTTTAATGTATATTTATAAAACAAAATACACATTGAAAAAGGTAAATAGCTTTTGTTCGTCGTCAGCGGGGTAGATATTGTATATTCACTATTGAGTAATTTGTTTTGAAAATGAATACAAATGACAAAGCATTTATCACCAATTAAGAATTATTATTAAACATTTCTGGTGTGAATTTTTGCTTTGAAGATGTATTTGTAAACATATTAATCACCGGCTCATTACCGCAATTTTGTCTATTACACGTAATAGCACTCAACACTGAAATTACACGCTGTAGGTACTTTGGCTGCCCTTGAAGTCAACTTTTTGTTATAAAATGATAAATTAAAGCCAGTCAATCCAGGAACCGTATATTCACTGTAGCGAAGATGAGCGGAGATGAGATATGACGTAAATAATTGATAGAATTTTGTTATTTAACTCAGTGAATAAAACTTATTATTTATTTTTATTATATGGAGCTATCTTTATCCCATTCTCCCCTAACGTAGTTAGGGATCTCGTTTTTCTTATATTATATATATGTATCTTAATATTTATTTACTTAATTCTATTATTATTATATTTATTAACTATGTAAATTATAAAAGTATAACATTTTTTGAGTCTAACCTTCCTTGTTTCTAGTATCACAAAGTCTATGTTATTTACGTATTCTCTTATGTCTATGTGTATATAATATGATTAATATGTCTTTGATTCATCTATATATTTCCTATGTAATTTATCTATACACTACACACGCACACTTACTACTACTACTACTAATGCTGTCGTCGGCTTTCTATTGGTTCTGAGGAGGGCGAGACGACGCCCCCTGGTGCTCTTCCTTCTAATTACTATTGTTGCGACTTCTATACAGAAGAGATCAAGATGCAGCCTGGATTTTTTAAAAATATTACCTTCAGAGTAAAATGTATAAAGTGTTTCATATAATAATATTTCATATATATAACCAAAATGTAGCCTGTATGTAGCACTGTAGCCACAAAAGCTTTGCCTCTCTCCTTCTAGTCCATCTCTACTAATGCATATTGGGTTTTTTCTTTAGTTAAATTTTGAAATTAAGGAATTGTATTACTTTTAACTTATCACAGAGTATAAATGCTCTAGATGGTACATGTTTTAAATAGTTATATAAACAAAATTATACTGCTTGTCAGTGATTTCAAAATAAATGCAGTATTTAAGGAAAAACTGTTAATTATTCCATGCATAAACGGAATCGACCGTTTTTAGACTTTTTGTCAATCTGTATGTAAGTTTATCCTTATAGATTCCGAAGGCTCGAAGAATTTATATGTAAATTATAAGGATTAATGGCGGGTTCCTACATCTTTCTATTTATTTACTTGTCTTACCATCGTTAAAAAAAAATACTTGTATGCAGCTCATGTCAAATTTTAACTGCTAGTAAGTCAAATGAACGTTCAATAAGATGTAGAAATCGCCTATAAAACACAAATGTTAAACTGTAGTACTCCAGTGGATTTCTCCTCGTTAAAAAAGCCACCACACCTAGACCATAATAAATATATTGGCATACTAACATGCATAATTATTGTAAGTATACCTAAATTAAGTGTCTGCGATGAACAGAACCTTTCATTCATTACAACCTCATTTCATTACTACATAATATTGTAATAAATCACACATGTCACTCGCCTTACACACGTCTAACATAAATATTACAAATAAATGATGTATATAAATTAAGTACATAAAAAGCTGTAAAACATAAAATTCTGAATACGCAAAAGACTTTAAATTTAATATATTAACAAAACACTAAGTAACTTACGCTTGTATTACATACTTATGCGCCTGACTTACAACAGATTATACATGTTCTACAAGTTAATCGCATATAGGTAGACTCTTTAGTGAGATAGTTATTGTTATGTTACATTCAGTTATACATGGATTTAAATAACCTATGCCATTTTGTAAAAATACTTACATAACGATGTCTATAATTGTGTTATATTGTACCAGATTTTTAAATTACAAGCAAAATTATTTGTAATAATAATATTTATCAAACATCTATTGCTAAATTCTTAATAATGCTATGATAAAAGTTTTAGAACTGCTGACTATTAAAATGAAATAGAATTAAGGAAACATATTTTTTGTTCTCCTCCTGATTCCATGCTTGTCAGAGTATTTGTTCTTTTTGTTTTTTTTTAACTCTTATTTTTTTTAAATTGTATATCTTAATCTAATACATAAGGACACATGTACAATAAGTTCTAACATTATTTACCTATATATAAAAGAATAGAAGAATCATTTTAAGATATTAGTATAGAAATAATTATATTTATACAAACTTATGACGTCATAAGTTTAATAAAAAGTATCTAAGGTGATTTGTAGGCTCGCTCTCCCATTGTATTATTCTTAATGAAGAAACGTGAAATAAATAAATCTGGACTGGACAACTGCGTATCAGACCACGCATAGTAAAAGGTATCCAAGTCAGATAGCTATTTGAATTAGACAACCAAGAAAGTCTTTTACTACTGTAGATTAATTATTATTTGCATCTCATAGAATGATAAAGTATAATTTAACTTGTAACAGAAAAATCACATATCTTCCAACTCTCAGTTTTGGTTAAAATTTTGTCGCTACGGATTTTTGACAAAACTAATAGCAAGATACATTTATAGGTTGATTATACTTACAGATAGATGTGTAGGATAACATTATCACCATCACTATGTATTTTAGGGGTTCTAGGGGTTGTAACAAGCAGGTTATTCTGTTACACACCTTGCTCGATGAAGGTGAGTGCAGAACCGGAACACAGGAGCCCCATGTACCTCTCGTAGATCTCTCCGGGATCCAAGAGTATACGTAAATTAATTTTCAACACATTTGCTCAAAAAATGCATTTATACTTTGAAGGAAAATGACAAAAACAAGTTCAACGACAACGTAGCCTGTAAACATTGTCCGAAAGTTAAAAATTATGCACCACACAATGGAACGTGCTGTAAAAGAGGTACTCTTAGGTGACAAAAATCAATATAACAATTTTATTAAGGAGTTTTACATTACGAAAATAAATAATTTGAATAGTCGAACCTCCTTGGGAGCGCTTTTGATCAATACATTTGTCTCACTTTAATACTATAAAGAAAATGAGATGAAACATGTAGTTCTAATTTAAACCACGCGCACGTGGTGCCATTTGCAAATGCGCGCCATATTCATATTTGAAACGTCAAAGAGTGTTGCGACTTTCCGTCTGATATTTTATGTTTATTTCATTACCTATTGTATAGTTTTTTCGTAAATTCGCGATTATAGTAAACCTTCGACTTTGTCTGGGAATTATATTGGTCTGCTCGTTTCTAAAAATCGAACTTACCACACTTGTTTTATAAATAACTATTCCCCAACGACATAAAAAGGAAGATGTTATCAGGGTTCCGTTGTTACCATACAGGACCTTCTTTTTTATTAGCTCTGGAGGAATGCGTTTGCGCATATCTTCGAGCCCCGGGGGAGATCCCCAAGGGGTATATGGGACTCCTAACTGCCGGTGGTACACACGAGCTTCTGGTAAGTATTAGAATTTGGAAGCACCGATTGCCAGGCTACCCACTAAACCTTCCAGCGTCCCTCCGTATTATAATGAGCCTGCACGGGGCTGTAATCATAGGTATGATTGCTGTGACACCTCGATGCAACCCGAACAAGGACCAGAATACCCTTCGGCACTGGGAGCATCAGGACCCTAAAAGCACCTTAGGAATAAAATAACAGATAATACCTACATCGTATTGTTTTCACACGGAATGTCGAACTTGTTTTATTTTAATTATAATTACATTCATTTAGATATTCGACGTTCATTTTAAAAACTATTTTTTAATTGCTGCATAAACAGTGAGAAACTGATGAAAAATAAATTCCAAAACACTTCTTAGCAATTTTTTGCGAATAAAACAAGCAGCTGTAGTTGAATCATCAATCAATTTTAATAACGGTCTAAGGAATACTTAAAGCTTTGAAATGAAACATAAGTTACATACTAAATGAGAGACCATTCTATGTACTTATTGTATATCAACTGAGGGCTTAAGAGGTCGTTTTCACAGATTCCTATGATGAATATAACAAATATCAACATCAAGTGGTATTTTATGTTGTCTTACAACTACCAGTATGTTTAGATATGGTGCGTACCCTGAAAGGCATTGAAACATATTATACACGAAAATATATATTTTTTTGTTTCAACCCTTAAATTTTCATTAAAACCACTTTGAAAGTCTCTTTGAGATAAATTAATCGAAATTAAATAAATAATTGAAATTAATAAAAAAATTAAAGCAAAAAAGAAACCGACTTCGGAAATAATTAAAAAGCAAACAATAAATATTTTCTACAACATTTTCAAGTCTGTGCCAAGTAAACAAAAAATTACCACAAATTACAATATTTTGTTATTGTAGTAATATGTACAGCAATTATTACTATATATACATAGCACACAACACAGTGAAAAATGACATGTTCTCGTTTTGGAGGGCAAAACTCAGCAACCCGCTGAGTCCAGGTAAGTAATAATAAAAACTGCCATTAAACAACCCAGTGGTTAGCTCAGATTTCCTCATTTTGGGAGTAAGATCAAAGACCAAACTGCTATACTTACTCGAGGCGGGTTGGCCTATATAGACTTCCTCAAGTTTGCGCCACATCCAGCGCCCAACAGCGGTCTGTACTCCAAGACTCGTCTACTCCGGATTGTCAATTAAATTTTCCTTATTATCGTTTAAAAATTTATTTAAATTAAATACCATAATTTCCAGAAATTGACTTGATATGAATATTATATGTTATCTAGCATAAAGGTCAACTAACAATCACTTTTACAAAGTTATTTCAATTTTATAATTATCAGTTTCATAATAAGGTCATGTGGGGTACTTGACCGTATTTTTTGCTATTTATTACATATTTATTCATTTACTTAACGAATCGTTTGCGCAGTAAATTTTATTGTATACCTACAAGCCCCACATAAACGCAAGTTAAATAGAAGAGATACGCAATATATCTATTGTCCTTCATTGCAATTTCTTACCTATGTTACATACTTCTTATATTCGGAACGGTTCCAAGTACCAGCTTGAGTCGAAGCAGCGAGAGAGAAGATTAGATAAAGTAAATTAGTGAGCAGCTTATTGATCTAAGGCTTCAAAGTCAAATTCAAGGCACGGTTGCAAGTAGTCTAATATATTTATCAGATACATTTGGGACTATTAACCAGATTATGTCTTTTGCATTCTATGTAACGTAACTGCTAACGTGAAGAAAAGTTCTTTCATCCAATTCATCATACAAACCTAAGGGACATAAAAACCCCGTAAGTTTGTTTTCCGTTTATTTTAATTTAAGTGTCTTTAATTCACATCTTTATATACTTACGTACATTCTAGATAACCTTGCTACAACCTCTACCAAAAAATTATATTAATCTCAGGTCAGTTAGTGGTCAAATTTGAATTTATCTCTTTTAAGGTTAAGCCCCACTTTATCGCCATTATCTTTGACATGTTTCTCTACTCAATGAAAAACATATTTGTTCAATGCGCCCGGAACATCGCTATTAACTAGTGTTTATGTATACGTTGCAAAGGCGCGAAACCTAGCATATTCACGATGTACATACAAATGAAATTCTGTAAGTCCTGCAACATTTATTGGAGTATATAGGTAAAGTTAATTCGTTTCTTTCACCTTATTCAATCATTTGGGATCGCACAATAAGTCTTTGCCTTCCATACTCCTCGATTCTGGGATAGATCATCTGACTCACCACAATTCATCATGTCATCCTTTAGACAATCCACTAAGATCTTTTAAATCTACCTTTACATTTGTATACATCGATCTTCCAGTTTCAAATACTTTTGTCATATGACTTTCA
The DNA here is from genome assembly GCA_039645545.1 of Dendrolimus houi. Lineage (NCBI taxonomy): Eukaryota > Metazoa > Arthropoda > Insecta > Lepidoptera > Lasiocampidae > Dendrolimus > Dendrolimus houi. The sequence continues at coordinate 24,571,596 of CM077123.1, read as the reverse complement.
TCCCTCGTCATTACATGCTCATACTATCTTAATTGTCTTCCTCTCAATCGCAATTTTTCAATGACAGATGTAACATTCAAAGAGAAACCTTTTTGAATTTCGATTTAAAACACATTTCGAATAAGTAAAACTTCAAGCGGCTACCGATTATATACTAAGCCGTCCAACGTTACTAGCGTAGATTCATTGACCGTTGCATTATTACCGCTGTAAGTCAATGATATCTTCTGCAATAGCACCAGTCAACCGTGATGTGACTGGTGTGTCATCAATTCATCAGTGTGACGACAATACCTTCTATACTGACCTGATTTCTTTAACGATGTAAAAGTCATCAAATGACATTCAGCTGCGAGTTCAGTCATCAAATGATATTGGGCTATAAGTGCGTAGACAGATAACATTTGACTACAATTATGGTTTCATTAATAAAATAAAAACTAAAGAAATTTAAGAAACAATACGATTAAATAGTAAAATAAACTAAGTTAATATAGACTAACAAATCGCAGCCAGAGGGAAGCGTGCCCGAAAGGCTGGCTCCATTGCTAATCTGCATGGCGATGCCGATTCCTTGGGCGAAATACGAACAGGCCTTCTGATCACTATTTCTTGATAATTTCTTTGATGCTACGGACCTAACTTTTCAATTCCAAACTAAAAATTTGTTTAGAAAACCAACCCACTTCGGAAGAAAGGGCCTTTATGTTCTCCACGCTCATACAGAGTAGATCGATAGAATTAACATTCATGTATATAATTATAGTTAATATCAATAAATAAAATTGAAGTGCCTATAGGGTGCTTAGTTTATTTAAAACCTAAAAAGCTCCTAATTTTTTTGTAGACATAAATCTCAAATCTATCTATCTATAGTATAAGTAATCTGTAGACGGCTCAACTTTGCACAATGCATTTTAAAACGATCATGGGGCTCATTCGGACCAGCAGATTCCGAAACTGCAACTTTTAGAATTTATGTCTATTTGTGTGTCAGTCCGAGTATCACGTGAAAACTACTGAACCGATTGGAATAAAACTAATGACGGAAATAGCTTATATCCCGGAAGAACACTTGTTACCCCGATAAATGGAATCGTTTCCATGAGACAGTCCACTCTCGATAATTTGACAAATCGTTAATTTGAATCTCTCGATAATTGAATATGTGTCCGGTCATTGAAAAATGCTCCATAAATTGAATAAAATCAATATTAATTGGATCCCTCAGTAATTTGAAGTTGAAGTAATAATATCTTGCCTGCCAACTTCATTAATTTCAACTCCGTGCTTCCCTTACTTTTGTAGTGGAACACTTACAAGCCATCTATAGGCTATAGGCACAGCGCCATCGCTGTGCAATAATTGATGTCACAAACCTTTCCCGAAATATACAAAGAATATATACAAATTTTCAACAATAATAGATGGGGCCTAGGCCTGCGAGGAACAAAAATAGCCTCGCTGGAAGATCTTCCTTTGAGACGGGGGAGCATTCCATCTCGCTCCTCTATCATAGTCGGGACCTCACTTCACTTTCTATCATTTGAAGCGTTTACCGACGAATTGTTGAATTTGGCCCCTCTGGATAACAACGCGGTAGAAAACGAAGAACAACCGCCAATTCCAGTCATATTGAGCGAGACAGAGATCTCTTAGTACCCAATGCTTCTTTTTTTTATCGCAGCAATTCAGCAGACAGGCTGACGGCCCACTTGATGGAAAGCGGTTACCATCGCCTATGGACATTTGCAACACCAAAGGTGCTACAAATGCTCTGCTGCTTTCTGAAGGGAGACTGGAACTTGGTCACTAATGCCGGAACAAACTCAAGGTTGTTATGGCGACATACTTTAGACCAGGGGTGGTGGCCATCCAGTCGAGCAAATGCCCTGCCACCTGGCTGTGGGTGGTTTTGTCGCCTTATACGACAGGCCGCCCGGCCGCAGGAAATTGTATTCTTTCTCCATTCCTGCACGGATAGATAGCTTCTACGCCCTCAGAACCGACTCGGTTGAGTAATGATAGACAATGAAATCACTTATTCAACAGAAACTTAGGGACTTCTCAAAATGAACATTTGTGAATAATTGTACAAATGTTTAAAATAATAAATCATGAATTTTGTTCAAACACTTGTTTATTTGATTTTTTCCTGCCTCCCTTTTGATTACAAACTCCTGTTATTTTACACTCTTGGTAATTTTTAATTTTTCTCTGGTCCCTTAAGTGTTAAATTATCGAGAGTCGATTGTATACCGAAAAAGATGGCGTCATGGTCGCGTTCCTTTGTGCCGCTATTGTAATTCTCGAACATATACGTAGTCGCCATAGTAATGCGTACGAAATTTCGCTGGCACGTGGTAATTTATAGATTTTTTCTATAGATTTCTTAATATCTTGAATAAATTGACACCTTGTGTCACAATCACGAACTTTTTAATAATTTTGAATAACTTAGTTACCATACGTGCGAAAAATTGGTTTTGAACATGTACAACTTTTACAATCTACGTGGCATAACTGAAGCAAGGAAGGTATGAAAGTATCGTCTATATTAAGGCTCCTGTGGTTGCAAAAGGTCAAAAAACAGGTGCAAACAAAAAAAAAAACGGTTTTTTTGGAAGAATTATATATCTTTACGATATAAGACGTACCGTGGTTTTTTTTCGTAATTTTATGTTAAGAAAAAAAAATCACCAAGTCATCTCCAAATTGTTGAAAAACACATTTTACTGCTTAAATTTTTATCAAAACAGAAACAACATATCTACATCTTTATAAAAGAAAGATAAATAATTTGGTTTTATTATTTTCAAGTGAAACTTGTTTAGAATCGTTATGATTTGAAACTCGATGAAACGGAAAAGCGACACTAAAACGAGATAAACACGTATATCTATATATAGGACTAAGGCTGCGAGAAAATGAGATAGAATACATTATATTTATTAATTTAAACACAACAGATAGAGTCATACAGATAAAGTTGGAAATGGTTTCAACTTTTTTTTTGTTTTAATACTTCAAATTTTGTGTTTTAAAACCTAAAGATACATTAACGATGTAATATATGAAATGTGACGACACGAAATTTAGAATCCCTCCCGCCCCTTGTCACGTTTTGTTTCATTTCTACTGCGTGTAGAACTACACGCACATACATTTTTTTAAAATGCTATTTTATTTTATTCACAACCAGCTTATGCCCGCGACTTCATCCGCGTGGTGCGGTTTTTTAACTATCCCACGGGAACTCTTTAGTTTTTCGGGATCAAAAGTATCCTATATGTTGACCAGGGAGATAAGCTACCACTATACAAAATTTCATTTAAATCGGTCCAGTCGTTTCGGAGATTAACCGGTACAAACAGACAGACAAACAGAGAAACAAAAAATTTGAAAAAAATCTATTTTAGTTCCATTTCACTTCTTACATCCCCCTGACTCGGTTTTTAGCATTTTTTTAATTGTACAGAAATTCGACCTCTACAATTTTATTATATGTAATAGATAAAATAACAACGCATCAGAAAAACGATCGCGTCACCCGCCTGATACCGCCCGAAAAATCAGTATCGAAATCGAAAAAATCCTCAAGGATATTGGCGTTGATACAGGTCTTAATACGATCACATCAAAACATATTCTTGGTTTAGTAGAAAGTCGTAATTTTCTGAATATGCCTGTTTTCAGAGTTACCCTAAAGCTTCACATATGTGCAAAATCCACGCGTTGCTAACCATCTGTGTAACATGTTGGGAGACGTCTGGTATTGTTGACAGCGGTGGTCAGCAATTAACAATAAATAATATTATTACTAGATATTACCATATGGTTTTGTGATCTTTACATACTTACGCACATTGTCACGCCTGCCTCCCATAGTTGATAGAAGGCATGGATCACCAATTGGTTTTCAACTACATTCAATATTCTTACTATACATGCATGTCTCCTTAAAGTGCTCTTTACGTGATTTTTGTTGAAAATGACTGCGATTTGGACCACCCTGATTTTGTCTCTCTTGTCCTTTTAATTCAATTAAAAGGGAGGGACCATACAATTTCTATCGCATGTTGTGTTGTAAGGACCACGTTATAGTCTATGTTTGTTTTGTTACGAAAGTGTTTGTAATCCAACAAGAGTTCATCTTTAATAGTTAATTATCGTATTTTGTTAGATAGATAGGTAAAATAATATTTGCAAAGGTCGTACATAGGTTGACAGAAATCATTATACAGAGGTTAACTATACTTTCTAATCCTTCTAATTATGTTTTGAAACGATTGAAAATTCGTTATAAAGAAGTCTTTACAAAAGTGTATTCGGAACGTAAATGTATATTTTGTATTTAATTAGAACCGGTTGAAAGAGATTTCTGTGAATTTGTTAAATCGAGTTAATCGTAATATCGAGGTTCGTATAATAAGGTTTCACTATATTTCGCTTTGTCTAGGGAAGGTATTAAAATATATAACGGGGCTTGCTAGGCCTTCATATGATAACGATAACAGCCCATAAAATTGTCACTCCCATTTTATAGGGAATCTTCGACCAAACTAACCTCTATATAACAAATCTTATTGTTACAAACTTCTTGGTATAACGAATATTTTCTAATCTCATTCAGATTTATTATATCAAGGTTACATTGTATTACCAATTTGAAGCCTCATATCTCGCATCTATTTCATATGAGCTTCGCTAGACAACACGGTCTGTTTTGGTACGTGTAAATTGTAGTATGACGCCGTAATCGTTTAACCGTAGCTCTATTCGCACGCTGCCCCATTCGCGTCACGCTCGCTTGCCCCCTTACGAGATGGCCCCTCAAATCAAACACACATACACTCCATTTTAACAGTTTTAACCCAGTAAAACTGGCATTCGTTATTCAGATTTAGGTAGTACTTTAAAATTTGCTCTATTTTAAATTCAGTAAAAAATACTGCTGGTTAATTATTTTTATACACGCGCTGAGCTTCAGGGTATCTTAATAGAATATAATGTATTACTATTTATTGCGCAATAATAACAAGTCATAGCAGCTTAATTGATACGGTACCCGCGTTTTATCCCCAAGATCTAGATTCGAATCCTGACGGTGGATAAACTGCGTTATTTTCCCACAATGCATATTGTTACAATTATCACGTATTTACACTGAAGGAATATACCGTAGAAGAGGGAAACCAACACGATAAGGTTATCGATCATATTTCGTAATATCTTAATAATTTTAATATGAGTAGATATTCCATCGTGTCTTGGAAAATAAACGTTTGACACAGAATTTCTCGATATTAATTAAAATCACAACCCAATACCTTTTGAAATTAATACAAAAATATGAAGAGGCTCATCTTCAAGACAGAAAAAGAAATTTTTAAACCAGTTGTGAAGAATGCACCCGAAAAGCCACAGTTATTTTATCATTAGGTCATGTGCATATATTACTAATAAAATAGTATTTATTTTAAGGTCAAATTCTATGGCGCCACAATATATTTACTAGCTTAAATATGACTATTGATTTTATATATATATATATATATTTATTAACGTTTGCCTCGTAAAAAACTTATTTATATAAAATCCTTGGTTATACTCCCGACTTCGTTCACGTTTAACTTGAAATTCCCGGGACCCCAAAGTACCGCACGTTACAAGCTTACATTCTTTTTTAAATGCTAAAAAAGAAGCTATCATTTTACTCAAAACTGTGTCGGAATAAGCTAATTTTTATGCACCCGAACAACTACCCCTATAAACCGCTCCCAGAAAAACTCCCGCGGGAATCCCAGGATAAAATGTAGCGCAGATTTTAAGTCTAAGAATTAGCTGTCGATCAGCGAAAACCGCATCAAAATCGGCCTAGTACTTTTTATGCGAATCCCGAACAAACAGACACAAAATCTAAAAAAATTGCATCAAGTTCTCCGTTGTTTATATAATCTATTCTAGTTTTTATTTAAATAGCTTCAATGTACAGACACGGCATGTTTAGAATTGTATAATATTATAGATGACATTTTTATATTTTGAGATATTATTTGAAGTATGAGAATGCGAATTCTTATGAAGGTACTTATGTATATGACAAATGAAAAAGTTAAATAATCAAATTAATCATATCTAAAAATGAAACTGTAGGAGAACGGAAGTTTTACCCGCCACCCTTGTCCAGGGTGGACAGGTGAATTCCACATGTCGTTTAATCTGTCCGTTCCTATAAAATTGAAGATTGAAGATGAAGAAGCCCAGAACTGGGAAATTTTTGGACTGATATGATATCTATACAAATTATACCTACACCTTTTTTGATGGTAGGTATGTAAAGACCGTTTCTGTTGTAATAGAATTCGTTAGCTTTTTGTACAATAAATAACTAGAAACTTGCGGTGTTCTTGTCACACTTAGTGACTCGGCGGAGTGTTTTAGTAACCTTGAGTATTATTCTAGTAAACCAGTTATACTGTACATGGAAAATACTGCATCTAAACCAAAAAATAAAATCTATCTATCTATATACTAAAATAAATCTGTACAAGGTTCGAGTTTGTACAATGCGTTTAAAAATGTGAACAAAATCAAAGAGGCTAATTCATACCAGCAGATTCCAAAAGTGAAATTTTTAGATTTTTTAACTGTGTCTGTCTGTCTGTTCATCGCGTGAAAATTATTGAACGGATTGAAATGAAATTCGAAACGGAATTAACTTATATCACGGGGCTTAACTTAGGATAATTTTATCCCGTTAAATGACGTCATTTCCATGGGATAGACGAAAATAGCGAAAAGGATGGCGCTGCGATCGCGTCTATTTTGGAAACTAATGAACTTATATGAATGAAACTCGACATAAGGCTGTCTTCTTACCCGAATAAACACTTAGGATACTTTTTATCGCGATAAATGACGTCATTTCCATGGGATAGACGAAAATAGCGAAAAAGATGGCGCCGCGATCGCGTCTTCTTTGGAAACTAATGAACGTATATGAATGAAACTCGACATAAGGCTGTCTTCTTACTCGAATAATCACTTAGGATACGTATTATCCCAATAAAAGATATCGTTTACGTGGAATAGACAGATTAGCAAAATAGATGGCGCTGCAATTGCGATCGAACAATCATCGCTGTAATTCAATAACAAATACGTTGTCAGGTTGCCCACATGTCATTCATTACGTATTAGGTACTTCAAATCAGGTAAGCCGCTATTTTTCTTTATGTTTTGCTGTGCAGTTGTCTGAACTATATTGACTTAGTTTTTTGTAATTGTAATGAATTCAACAAGAAACTTAAGTACTGAAGGTTTATATATATAAAATACCTAATTAAATTTTTATGTACGTAACATAGAGTCACTACCTAGAGAAAACTCTATTAATATTATGAAATTTTAAACATGCCGTGTACATTGGAGCTATTAAAAAAAACAACTGGAATAGACTATATAAACGATAGAGAACGATGCATTTTTTTTAGATTTATTCTCTGTATGTTCGGGATTCATGTAAAAACTACTGGGCCAATTTCGATGCGATTTAGCTGATCGACAGCTATATCTTAGACTTAAACTCTGCGCTACATTTTGCCCTGGGTATCCAGCGGGAATGATTTAAAATGGCCAGATTAAAAAAAACGATTTTTAAAGTTTTTACTGATACGCAGCAAATTTAATGCAATAAAATGTATGATATTTATTATGCCGGGAATCCCGCGGGAATTTTCCCAGGAGCGATTTAAAATTGTTCTGATGCATAAAAATTAGCTTAATCCGACACAGTTTCCACTAAAACGACAACTTACATTCTTTTTTTAAATGCTGCGATACTTTGTGTCCCGGGAATCCCGAGGGAATTTCAAGTCAAACATGGGCGAAGTCGCTGGTATATCCTAATATCTAATAAGATAGATCTTAGTTTCTTTAGAATTATGTAGCCCTCGATCTGGAGTTGCCGGGGGGTCCTACCGTTCCCCGGTACAAGGATAAGCTCGCTCGCAGACGGGGTCCCACAGCTGGTTCCTGTGGGCCCGGCATATGATGACGGGAAGAACACCGGGGTATTAGTGGGTTTTCCCGCTGAGCAGCCGGCGTGTCCCACTGTCATGTCCCCAAGGAGTGAGATAAATGCAAAAGGAATCACCTCGTTAAAGAAAAGGTTCTATAACCCAATAAGACAGATATGAACATTAAATTAGGGAGGTATAATAATACTTGCAACAAATCAGAAGGGTTTTTGGTAATAAAAGAACAGCAACTGTTCGCTATACTTATAATCAGAGAACCTTACGGCTTAAATACATTTCATACACTAGCTCAACACACTGGACATACATTTTTAGAACACCTCGCCATCCCTCCAACAATTTTCCAGTATAAGAAACTTAAGCAAATAAGCACAACCGATAGCGGATTGCAGTCATTAATAAACTATTTTAATTAAAAAGGTTATGAATGACATGAATTTGTTACACTATTGTTTGGAAATTTTAGATAATATTTTATATAAAATATTATATTTAAAATTTTACATGTAATGAAATAAATCGAACACAATAAAATCTATCGCTTTTGCCAACATGAAAGTAGAATGAAGTGAATACCGTCTATATACAATTGAGAGATTTTGAATTATACAATCTACACAATTACCACAGCATATTAGAGATAAATATTGTCACATAAAGTTATGGTTAATTGTAGAAAACTACTCTATAAAAACAGGCGCTAATCACAGAACAAATAAAATATAATAAAACTATTATTCAATTAAGGAAATGGTTGATTGTATCGTTTAGAAATAAGAGGGTACATTACAAAATTAATTGTTAACCTTAAAAGGAAACATAACAAGAACAAGTGCAAGTAACTAAATGTAACAGTCGTACAATAAAAAAAAACCAACCCTACAGTCAGGCCACGCGTACCGTCTGTACCAGGTCTTAAATACAGTCTAGTGTGTAAGGAATTAAATTTATAATAACAGAAGATTTTTTACTTTTTTTATTGCATTAGCTTAGCAGCCAGGCAGACGGCCCACTTGATGGAAAGCGGCTACCATCGCCTATGAATATTTGCAACACCAAAGGTGCTACAAATGCGCTGTTGCTCTCTTAAGGGAGACTGAAACCTGGTCACTAACGCCGGAACACAATTCAAGGTTGTTATGGCGGCATACTCTAGACCAGGGGTGGTAGCCATCCAGTCGAGCAAATGCCCTCCCACCTGGCTGGCCAGATCAAAATAGCATTACAGAATTATAGGTGTGTTACACAGATGTCTATCACGTCGTCCACATAAACCAAGGTGTTAATTGAAGCGCAATGTCTATTAGAACTTATTTCTTAATATTTACGATTCGTAAACGGTGAAGGCGTCTCAAGGAAATTACATCATAGAAAGCTACTTGGTTAGGCAATTAAACATTTATATATGACACTAGTTTCCGCAAGCGATTTTATTAGCGCCAAGCGTTCACCAAACTTCGTTCGCATTGCCATGCTGTGGGTACCGGGATTTGAAGGAAACACCGATCTATATTTTTTTTTGAGGAGTTCAGCAGACATGCAGACGGCCCACTTGAATGTCTTTAAACCAATGTAAGTAACTTACACTGAACAGTTAGTCCGATACGTTGTCCAGGTCCGGGATAAAACCACACTCGACGACAGTCACGAATCTTTAGATAACACAAACCAGCTAGTAGGCTTCTTTATTCTTATCCGGTGTACGTCGCTTCCAGAGTCTAGCCGTCCTTTCTTCCGCGTGACTCGACCCATACGCGTGACACCTCCGGCGCTTCCCAATTCGACGCTCGCAGACTGCCCACAACGCCCGTCTGGAAAACCACGCCGTAATCCACACAGCGCCACCTCCACTGACCCTGCCGCAGCCTCAGCGCACTCACCGGTACTCGCTTCCGAAACTCGTACCAGGGTCCTCTTCATCTACCCGTCGAACCGCCGACGACCCGCTGCCACCTCAGCACGTAGACCAGTACTTGCCTCCGAGGCTCCCCTTTCACACAGCTGGGCCGTCCTCTTCGGCTTCCTTTCGCTTCGGTACTCCTTCCGAGGCTCTTTGCTTTCGCTTCGCTAGCCCGTGCGCAGATTGTCGCCCCTATATACGGTCGACAGTCTAGAACGAACCTTATTACGTCATTCAATTATATGTTTATCCTTGTCCAACAAATATTCCCGCCCTTGTTACTTACTACGAGATTATTCCAGTTTCTTCTCGCGTATATCTATCTCGTTTTAACATTTGTCTGGCCCTATATTTCTATCCTGCTCTCTTGTGTTACTTGGTATATGCAACATTGTATTGTGTTATTGTTAAGGCGACGACTACGCTACGCACTCTTTTCTTAAGGGGAAGAAATTCCGCTAGGCGTATCCGTCACAATATCAACAAATTTTTGTTGAAGTGATTTTTACCCTAGCAGATTATCTATTTGATAATTGAAAATTAAAAGGAGACAGGCTATTTGTTTATGAATTTTAAATCAAATATCTTACCACCTGTAATCTTAAATAAAATTATGGAACATCGATATTTTGATACTTAATAAGCTGCCATTATTAGACGGTTCATTCCTGCCTTGTTTTATTGCATGAGTTCAGCAGACAGGCAGACGGCCCACCTGATGGGAAGTGGTTACCGTCGCCTATGGACATTTGTAACACCAAAGGCGCTACCAATGTGCTGCCGCTCTCTCAAGGCAGACTGGAACCTGCCCATTAACGCAACTCAAGGTTGTTATGGCGACATACTTTAGACCAGGGGTGGTAGCCCTGCAGTCGGGCAATTGCCCTGCCACCTGACTGTGGGTTGTTTTGTGGCCTCTTACCCGCCCGTAGGAAATTGTATTATTTCTCCGTTCCTGCCTTTCAATATTGACGAATCAACCAAAATAATCCATACTAATATAAACTCTAATCATTTTGTCTTTGAATATCGCCGTGTCCTTTCCGTTCTGTGTCTTGTGTGGTTTAAGCCACGTACTCATTTGTGGGCCGTAACTGTAACCCGGCGGATAGAGTACGCCGTACGCCGTATACAGTGTACGCCGACACTGATCTGCGCTTTGTCGGCTCGTTGCGAGCGCGCCGCTTGCTAGGGTTGCTACCTTTTTTTGAAGAAAATATAGTATTTTTGTTTTTTAATTAAAAAAATATAGTACTTTTGGGAAAATTAGAGGAAAAAATGGTACACATTTATTTTTCATTAATTATTTTATATTTAGCCAGAAAAGATCTATTATTTTTAAAATAATAATAAGAATCTGCATACTAAGCGCGACAATTGATTTAGTGAGGAAAATATAGTACATTTCGTATTATATTTTGTTTCTATAATATATAGCACAGTTGACTAAAATATAGTACAATACTATATATTATAGTACGGTTGGGAACCCTATGCACCGCGTGCCTATCGCCTCGAGCTCTAGAGCCACGTACACACTGATTTTTGATTACAAGAACTGCAACCGCTACGGTTACGGCTCGCAAGTAAGTACACCGCTTTATATCAACATTTTGGGCACTGAAAAGAGTTTCATTGCTCAGTTCAGGCTACTTCTGATTGGTAGACACAGGTCCACAATAACAATATTGTGTATATGCCTCAGCATATACACAATATTCCGACACTCATGTCGGACTATGATTTTCTGACGTATTTTTTCCCGCTGAACATGAATTTGACGTCAAAATTGAGAAGTCAATTAGCAAATACGCGAGAAAATCTTAGTCTGACACCCAGCACACACCACTTTTTTTGTGTACCTGTGACATGGGGTTGTATAAGACCTCCAATTGTCTATATACATACATACATGTCTACAACTCATACGAAGCAGTAAAACCGATTGTAATGTTAACAGGTTTTGATAGAATAAATTAACGAAATCCCATTAATTAAATAACCTACTGTACATTGACAAATATGTAAATGTTTATTTATCACCAACCATTATCTACATTGTGTACATTCATTTAAATATGACCGTTCTAATTAAGTAGTTTCGTTTCGATTTAACTGTCTTTGTATAATAGGTACAGGGGCATAGCTACCGCGGTATCAGCCGTATCAGTGATACTGGGCCCCCAGGCTACAGGGGCCCCGAAAGTGTATAAACAAAAATTCTTAAAATGTTATCCACAATCTTTTATAGATTAATAACATTTTTAAGAAGGGCCAACAGAAACGGCTATCAGTGACAGTGAAATTGTGACTTCTCATTATTATCTATAGAGACAGAAAATATAGAAAAACTGAAATCGTCTTCAACTACAGATGATTTGATAAATAAGTTTGCCGATAAAAAGGCGAGAAAACTATATCTTTGATTTGAATTGTTTATCTCACTTAGCTCCTAGGAGCAAGCAGTAAGTATAAGTAAGAACTTATATTCAATAATATAATTATTTTAATTAAATTCGAGTATTTTTTGTTTCTTTTATAAAAAATACATTTACCCTTCCTTTGGGCCCTCCCAACACATTTTGATACAGGGCCCGTCTAAGGCAAGCTACGCCACTGAGTAGGTACTCCATACCGATTCAGCAACGGTTAACAGCGACCCTTTAAACGTTCTTTATTATGTCTTCTTTGTACCTTAATACGGCTCATCACTATCATCATGTTTGGAGCATTCACACGCTCTTCAGCATCCCTTATTTTAACACCATTGTTAGTTACTATGCATCTGTACCCTAATGCAATTAGCCAAACCGAATTTATTTAATATTTATATTTACAACTAGCGGTTTCGGCTTTGGTTTCGGATGTCCGGCCCTAAAAAAATAAAAATCGAAAACCCAATTCCAACGCCACCTACCGGGTCTAATTATGAAACTAAACCACCTCGGGATCCACTCAGACTCATAAAATTTCATAAAAATCGTAGAGCTCGATTCCAGCGCTAAGTAATTTGTTTAGATTGATGGATTACATTATTGAAGTTTTAGTAGGGATCTCTAATTTTTATATAACCCATATTAATCAGGGATAATGTAGAATTCGAACGCCGAAAGAATTTTTGAAATCGGTCCAGTAGTTTTTGAGTTTATTCGTTACAAACATACAAATGAAATGGATGGCGACCACCCCTGGTCTAGAGTATGCCGCCATAACAACCTTGTGTTGTGTTCCGGCATCAGTGACCAGGATCCAGTCTCCTTTATGAGAGCAGCAGCGCAGTTGTAGCACCTTTGGTGTTGGAAATGTCCATAGGCGACGGTAACCACTTTCCATCAAGTGGGCCGTCTGCCTGTTTGCTGAATTCCTGGAATAAAAAAAACAAAAACACAAACGTTTCTATATCTCTTTATAATCTTTATAATATCAAATCAACTCTTTATAATATTAGTCCGCCCGGCTTCGCACAGGTATCTAAAAAGAACTTTTTTGTTGAGTTTAATTACCTACTAAGCCAATTCAAAATATTTCCCCTCCCGTACAGCCCGTACCCCAGTGTCGCCTGCATCGCATAAGGTGCTATCTAGCTAGCTGAGCAGGGTAAACGGCGACCACGCAACTTTTTTCTAATACTTAAATTTTTAAACTTCTGATATCTTTCGAATGGAATGTCTGAATTGAATCATTCAAAAAGTTATACAAAGGTATTGAAGCAGTCTTGAATATGAAGTAATTTATTTTGATAAGAATGAATACCAAGATACAAATAAAGAGCCTTTTCCAGCGGCGGCATTTCAATTAAATTTTTAAAATAAAAGAACTATTATTGTTGCATAACTATAATAGTTAGACATGTGCTATCGCGACACTTTGTATAAATAATGATGTGTTCTGCAAAGTCATAGTACATTATTTTATTCTATCATCAATAGTTTTCACAGCGCACGCGATTTTAGGTAATTTTTTACACCTTGGATTAGATTATCTGAGTTTCAGTAAGGAGCCCTAATTTAAAAAAAATATATAGCCTATGTCAGCCGGGGAACAGCCAACAGTGCAAGAATTTTTCAAATCGATTTAGTAGTTTCGGAGTCTATTCAATGCAAATAAACAAACAATCAAATCTTTCCTCTTTATAATATTAGTATAGATTTATAGTATAGATTACAGCGCACGTAATGTAAAGTGCCAGCAAAGATATAGACATAGGAAGGCTTAAGTTTGCTACAGAAAACGCCTCTGGTGTTGCAAATGTCCCTATGGACAAGCGACTGGAAGATTTAAATATGATATGCCTATGCATATCATATTTAAATCTTCCAGTCGCTATCTCCAAAATAACTTTTTAAAGATTATAAAATGCCAAGAAAAACTTTCCATAACAAGCTGGTTCAATCCTATTATGTTTAACGTGTCCTTAGATGACGCTTTAATATGTGCTTATAAGCCTTTTAATGCCAATGCGGAGCGCAATTTGTTCATCTCATAGAGCACTCTTGACATTATATCCTTTCAGTGTAAATGTACAATCATTGGTTATGTTGTCCTCATTCAGGTCCCATCTATATAATTGCAATTTATGTCTCGGTGACGGGAGTAGTTTCAATGAAAAACGTCATTAATTGTTGAGATGATTCAAAATCCAGAAAGGTGATGTTCTATTAACCTTAATCAATACGCTATTTTATTAAGGAAGTTGAAAATCAACGAATGGTTTAGCTAATATAAATATAACACGCATCTATATAGCTCTTCTTGAGTAGCTAAAGACTGCTGTTTCGTGTATTAGAACTCAATCAAGTGCGTGTTGCTTCAAGTATAGTAAGAGGTTCTGTCGTATTTAATGTTTCTGTCATTGCTCCTGAAATTCTTAAACTCCTTTGTACCTACTCATATCTCAAAAACTACTTAACGTTATATTTTATTTGAATTTAGGTATTATCGTTTAAAACATGTTTCATATGTGAGATTAAATGAAATTGCAGTAGATACACTTACATTGTCTTTAATGATAACAGTCATAATAATATTGTTAATTGCGAGCGGGGGTGGGTACGCACATAGGATTGGAAGCCCTTTTTCTTCCAAGCAAACGCTTTTATTGTCTTACACAGCCATACCTGCTTGTTTCTCGCAGGGTTGCCCCTTCACGCTCAACTTACGACACACTGCCTCACGATGAGATGTTTACTCACAATACCGTCGCCGATATTGCCTAGACTACCTCCTGCTACTGCAGTGCTCCGTTACCGTTAGCGCGCCTAGCTCGCGTCTGGATCTCCTCTTAAACTGTACTAAACTCCTCCTTCACTAAACTGCCCACTAAACTCTCCAGTAAAATCGTCATTGTCTTCTACTAAACTTCTCTTCCAATGCTCTAAATTACTTCTCTAACTTGTCGCTTCGCTGTCTTCAACTGATCTCTCCAGTGAGTGCGCCTTATGCTACTTATATACCCAGAAGAATCTTCTGGAACCCATAATATTCTTTTCGTTATTCTTTTTATCCATCATCTATTCCTTTCTAAAATGTGTCTGTCCTTGTCTTCTTCTTCCAGAATCTTGTATATTTTTCTGAAACTCTTTAAACCAACGAGATCGTTCCATCATCGTTCACTACAAATGTTATACAATATACACACAGTATGCAGAGTTAATCGAAAAGGCACAGCACAGAGAGAAAAGGCATAACATGTGAGAACCCCGAACTAAGATGTTTCTCTACGTATGCTTTGTACTTTTTAATATTAGATAACTCTGTCACAGAAATTATGTGTTTTATGATTTTCTCATCTCCAACATCATATTCTACCGTTTTTATCTTAAGTCGATATTAGACGGTTCATTTCTGTCCTTCAATTTAAAATATAAAATTGAGTCATTCGATGTTATTGAACGTCGTCGTTTTATTTCAGTTCTACACCTTTCAACCAAAATGCTTTAATTTAGTAGATCCATCTAATATCAAAAGTAAACCTAGTAAGAGAGGGAAAGTTTAGTACTGGTGGAATCATTGTTTTCGAAAAGAGCGATTTAAATTTATGGATTAGTCATAAGTTCATTAGCAAAATTTCAATATGTTAGCTATTGCTTAAAGCTCATCTTCAACACAAATTGTGTTAATATTCATAAATGGTAATTGGTTTCATGTAACATTTGATTACAAAACATCCTTAATTTAAGATTTAAATTTAATAAACTGAGAACATCCTTTTAGAATTTCCAAAACTTATTTACCGGGATGTTGTGTAACATATTTATATATGTTCGCAATTTTTAAACATAGTTTATTACTTGGTCTGCTAATTTATTTTTAAAGAATGGTATGTCTGTTTATATCAATATTACATAATCAAAAATAAAATAAATAAAATTGGTATCGAGACAAATGGAAACGGTTTGCTTCGACCAGCAGCTGCATAAGGTCAATTAATACTGACCCTAATATTACAACCTGACCAATTTAAAATACACCATACGTACCGCAAACGCTTTAATCAAGTTGCCTCCTCAATTCAGTCAGTTTAAAGCAAACGAAGTCTTGGCGATGATTGTAGCCGACCAAATTTAGTTGGTTGGCAATTTCTATGGCAGCAGTAGAGAACTTGGTTCGTTGTTTCTTGGTAGTAGTAGTTCATGGTAGTATAAACGCCTTAGAGTAACACAGATGTGTGTTATTAAGCAGCCAAGTGAGAACATATGCGGGTAACCACGTGTTGCATTTTCTTAGTTAATAGTCGGGCTCCCATTATGCCGGGATGCCATGAGAAAAAGTGCATTTTTTGAATAAAATATCCGCTCCTTGAGTTTTAATGCACACTTGAAATCTAAGATGTTTTTATCACGTTTCTTAATGTTACTTTCATTTTTTTGTTTCCCACGATGCAGTACCGTACTAAATTAATTTTACTACAACTATGCTGGATGATTTTCAGTGGTACTTTTGTTTTCTGTATGCTTTATACGGTTTGCGAAAATTGTTAAGATTAGGGGTGGTCATCAAAAAAATAAGAGTTGTGTATGTTTTTCATACAAATCTTAAAATAATTCTAGTATCAAAAGAAACAAAAAATAATTTTTATCTACACCAATTTGAAGTTTGTGCTAAGTATGTTTTTATCTTTTTGTTGTTGTACACATGTGTATAGTAATTTTCATTACTTGCAGCTGTTTTCAAGATGTTGTACCTAAAATTTACTTTTTCCTTTTTTGTTACCTGTGAAGGCGGTTTCTTTTTCTTAGAATTTTTATATTTTACACCTTCTTGTTGTGTATATAGTAGTACAATTAGTACATGTACATACATATATATCATATTTAGGTATCTATTTGTTTTGTGATTGTCACAAACCAATAATATCTTATTCACTACACATTATCTATTCGAACTTGAGAAATTTCCTGCTATATTTTCGGATTCAAAGGTTTAACACTAATGAAATTTATATGGAACCAGTTTGAATCTATACTGAACCCAAAGATAAAAAGAATGATTAAAATTGGTTGAGAAACAAAATGCTTTATTTTCCAACATAAACCTATACAACTATATTATATGGTATAATAAACTATTTACTATCCATCTGCCTTATGTACTGGTACTAAATAAATTAATATTTAATTACTTAATTAAACTAATCAGGTTATTAACGTTCAAATTATAGCTGTACAAATATATGATGTCTTTGAAAACCACAAATTAACGAGCAGTTTAATAATATAGTGAGTTAATGTTGAACTCGTCGTAAAAATAAACCGCTAACCGCAATGATTCCTAACCAATTTTAGAAGTGTGATATAAGTACAGTGGTTTTAT
The DNA here is from genome assembly GCA_039645545.1 of Dendrolimus houi. Lineage (NCBI taxonomy): Eukaryota > Metazoa > Arthropoda > Insecta > Lepidoptera > Lasiocampidae > Dendrolimus > Dendrolimus houi. Next base: position 24,553,842 of record CM077123.1, on the reverse strand, counting down.
GTTGTCAATTTGAGTGTAACATACAAGTTCTACCATCCAAGAAAAATACTGTGCAACATGTATTATATTACCCCTTCGATTTTAAATCATCTGTAATCCTTTTAATTGCCTTAATTATTTACAGTATTGAAAAAACCATCTATTTTGTTAATCGTTAATCCCTCTCTTTGTTTTATGGCCGGCCCGCGAGTAAGACGCCATGAACAGTTTTGTTTAAAATACGCTGCAAATTTTTAGATGCTAGTTGTTTGTTGTTTCGGATTAAGCTTACAAGTCTCCGAATTCCAATAAATTATGTGCATGTTGCCGGGAGGGTTCATGTCTATTTTGCGAATATAAAAGGTCAGCCCGATTGGGACACGGTTAGTTTAGTATCAACTGCGATCGAGACGTTACCAACTGTACGATCGAAATGGAAATAACATATTGACGGACTTGTGCGGTTTATGTTATTACGAATTTCTATTATACGGTTTGGACTTGTTGTATTCGGTTGTGTTTGAAGAACTGTGAATTACGTGTGTGTATATAGATTGTCAAAATTCCAACGTCATTTTAAATTCCAATCCCACAAATCCATAACAATACTAACAAATGACAGTTGTCTAGTTAAAATAGTGATTCGTAATCATTGCTGAAGTTACGTATAGGGTGATTTTCCCGCGCCTAACTGCGTGAATCCCTGGCCGCGAACAAGTTTTTTTAAATATAGATTTTTAAGAATATTTCTGTTTCAAGTACTTTGTCGATAACAATAACGAGCGCTAATCAGTTAATTATGAACAAACAAGAATGATCTAGCAGTAGTTTAAAAAAAACGTGGTTGCCGCTAATGATGCGCGTTGGATAATCGCCCGGCAACGAGAATTGTGCTTTAAGCTTTGCACAGCTTCTGGACGAAGCCCCGCTATCCAGTCATCCGTTGCTTACATAAGTCAAGCTTAGCGGTTGCCGGAGTCTTGGCTCTTCCTTCTTTAAAATTTCATTTAATTTACGAAATTATAAAGGAGCTAATAAGCTAAGCATAATGAAAGTAAATAAACCGTAAGATGTATGCCTTATTTATGATTTAATTAATAAAATAAATTAAAAAATCATAGTAGGAGAGATCTCTGCCTATCTATATCTATATGTATGGAAAGCAAGAACCTCGCTTCTCTGTATCATCTTCGTTTGAACTCGATACAACAACATCGACAGTTCTGTTGTTGATGATCATCGCAGCATTACATAATAATAGAAATGTTCTGAAGATACTGTGCTATTAAAAGTGCTTACTTGTCTTACTGCTATTCTTGCATCCTCTCATCTGCACGAAGAGACATATCATACATCTAAGGTTAATGACCAATAAAAGAAGTCTTGGACCTCTCTAAAGTAAGAGGTCGTCGTCATTAGCCAATCGCTGTCCACTGCTGGACGAAGGCCTCTCCAAGTCGGCGCCACTCATCCCTGTCCTCCGACTTCCTTATCCAGGGCCTACCGGCGACCTTGCGCAGGTCGTCGGTCCATCGAGCTTGAGGGCATCCGACAATAAGGTTACCGAGATGCGGTGTCCGCTCCAGGACTCGTATGCTCCATCGGCCATTAATTCTGCGGCAGACATGACCGGCCCACTGCCACTTCAACTTGTTAATTTTGCGAGCTATGTCGGTTACCTTGATTCTGTTACGGATATTCTCATTTCTAATTCTATACATAAGGGAAACACTCAACCTAGCTCGCTCTAAAGCTCGTTGAGCGACTTGGAACTTGTGGACCAATTCTGCCATCAGGGTCCACGTCTCGGTCTCGTAGGTCAGGACGAGGCGGGTGGAGTGTATACCACTCACGGCAGTAATTTAAAAAAATACTATAACATATTAAAAATACCATAACAATGGCGTCGAATCAAATGCGGTCCAAACGTTTGTTTGTTTACTCGCTTCGCGTGTTCATGAGTATACAACGTAGTCTTGACACGAATTTTAATTGAAAAAAACAGACTTGGCGGTCGTTTTCCCGCGTAAACTGGCACATGTGGCGGCGACATGCGCCTGCGTCGTTCCCAATGCGCGCGTGGGAACGCCACCGCCATCTTGCGGGACGTACCTTTTTCAGCGAAGTTTTGGGTTGCCAGTATTTAAAATTAGAATCTTTATTGACCTTGACCAACATATATAAAAAATCGTTTCCGTAGAAATTAAAATGTCAGAAATATTAATTCTAGCCTTAAAATACGGCTGTGGAATGCAAAATGCAACTGTAGATGGGGTGCAACTATTATTTATACAATATTAGACAAATTTCCGTGATTTTAAACCAACGTACAATAGTTAAGAAGTTTATAAAGGTGATTATTAATTGAAAAGTATATACCAGGAACGAAACAAGTGCAGCTCCTGATATACGTATACCTATCATAATTATCTAACATGAATTGGCGGGTTTCACACACATGTATTTGCTAGTTTGCTCATAGCTTTTTCTGTTGGAATATCAATAACTTCCTGACTGGTGTGTGCAACTGGGCCAGGATTTGAAACCATGTTATGTAAATATATTGCACCTTACCCACTAAACTACCAAGATTTTTTTGCGCACAAATATTGGTATATAAATCGTGATTGAAAAACTGAGAGGAACAAGTAGTCTTCTTTCTCCATCCATTTTATCACCTTAGTAGCTGATATGTGCATGTAATGCAGAGGGATGAAAGTCATGTGAGAAAAAGAAAATTAAACTGGAAGATTGACGGGTAACACCAAAAAAGATGAGGATGGATTGTGTAAAGGATGATATAACAGTGTGACAGAGGACATAATACATCGGATAGAGGAGTGTGGAAAGAAAAGATATTTTGTCTACCCCAAATGACTGCGAGACAAAAAGACAGAAATATCTGATTAAATAAACGATAATTCGGGACCATTAAATTCCAATAGGGCAACATTATGATACGATAGGTTTTTACTCAGTAAAAGCGTGTTTATTATTATTGGTACTTGGGAAAGATAAATCGATCTCCTTTACTGGTTAGCGCGTCTTTTTGTAAAGTAAGCGTCGACAGTTTTTTTTAAATTGATTTAAAATGAAAGCGTGGGAATTTATTCTTATTAAAATTCCTATTTGACTCTTTAAACGACGCCGTGGGTAGCAGTTGTTGTATAATAATTTCAACCCGTAAACATCCGACTGCTAGACTTGGGCCTCGCCAGTATTAGGAAGGAACTTATAATATGTACCTGTCACGTTTGCCGGAGATCTCTTCATACATACAAGCTTATTATAGGTGCTTTTTACCTAGACAATCTTTCTTTCTTTTCTTTCATCCGTTCTGTCTAACCATCTTAACATTCCTTTTTCAGCAATTGTTATTATTACATCTTCTTTCACACCACGTTTATGATACCACATACTATACTAAGTAAAATTGTTCATAACCAATAGGTAAGGAATGAATGTTACGAACACGTTAGAAGTACCTAAATGTATTCGTAACATTGTCAAAGTACAATTATATTATTATTATACAGACCTCGACAACGTTGTAAGCGTTTACTATAAACAGAAGAAAATAATAAGTACAGGAAGTGATGAAAACAGTAATAACACCACGCACATAACTTGGCAAGAGGTTTATGATGAATTAAAGTAATGGTTTGCGTTTTGCTATCGAATTTCAAAATTAATTAAATTTACATTATCGGGTTTCTCTTTGCGCCATGACATGGAGTCATTTAATAAGCGAGACATAAAATACTATAGGTAGATAGGCAACAAACAGGTGTTGCAAACGTACTCCACTATTAATTTTCCACCAAAATGGACGGTAATAATATAATTGATTCCAATCTAATATAACTCAATTCAGTTAAACCTAAACCTTAAAATTTATTATCTTATCTTGCTGTAGTCTCACAAGACCGTAAGTATTATAGGTATATCGATCGTAGATCACACCTTCTATAAGAAAAGTGTCTAGAAGACTGGTTATATTACCACTTTGGATCGATATACTAATCCGCGCTCGAGGTAAGCACGAGTCTTTTGATTATCTGGCGAATTGGTCAACTGCTTTGAGAACTCTTCTAGGCCTCAAAACCGCAAGCATTTTAACAGTAAACAGTGTAATGATTGTGAAAATATTGAAATTAAGTTTGTTTCATTGCTCTTTAATTTGTTCCATGTTCACACCCATACAAATGAACCAATTGTAATAACATTTGATAGATTTGAATCCGAAGATTTGGGCCAATTTGCCACTTGATTGATGTAGTAATTATAATAGACCGCATGGTATTTTTTACAACGTGAAGTCATAATTTATGTTATTTGTGTCTTTCTACTTGGCTTGACAAAGGAGCAAGGCATATAATTTACATAAAAAAACCTTCCAACATCATTACCAGTTTTAAATTATATATACAGCCAGTCTTTTTATACCCAATTTGACAAATTATATTGTATAGAATCAGCACAACCATATAATAAACACTTATAGTGCCAAGTTTCGACCCAACACCATAACAATGATCAGAAACAATGGATACCCTTGTTTCTTTATAGTTTGTAAATGATTTTATTAAGAGCACGAGGTTTAATAACAAAGTCCATAAATCCAGGCAATATATCTCCGAGACTTATATTTTTTTATTTAAAAGCACAATCCTGAATATCTTTTGGCTGCCAAACATTAAAAAAAAAGAATAAACTCAAATGTTTGAATTTTACAAAATGACTAGCATTTGACCACGGCTTAGCTCGCGTTGAAGAAGGATATGTATGTCAGGAACTAGGCATGTCATAATTCTTAGAAATATTGAACTTATTTTTTTGCTAAAGTACTCTAATGATAGATTTCCTTAAAGCCATCTAGCGAAGGAAATGTGATTTTTTTAAATTATTCTCCTCCTGACAGAGAAGAGCTGTCAGGGTATTATTTCCTTTTTTGTATATTTTTATGTTTTATTCGGTTTTCCTTTTTATTTTCTTTTTTATTTCTTTATTTGCAGCTTATTTCTATTAGTATGTTTACTAACTTACTTATAAATTTACATTTATTACAAAAAATATCTACTTATTTAATTACATGTTATTATTGATAATTAAATCCATCTCGTCTCTATTAGATTTATTGGCTATTTCTTATAAATTATTCATATTTTACTATTTTTGCTAAATGTGAAATAAAACCATGAGAGAAATACTTTTAAAATTGTCGCAGACATATAATTGTTGTTGCCCTGACAATGTATTTGTTAGTGAGTTACACCGGTGGCGCCATCATTTCGGCTATATTCTTCTATCGGAACAGTACTTTTTTCTGGATGAATGGTCCTTTTTGTGGGAGGGAAAACCCGAGTTAGGACCATCAGCCGCGCATAGGGGGAAAATCGCGGCCGGTATGTGGGATTTGCCAGGTCGGGGTGGCACTAGCACCTTTAGGCAGAACTAAAGATGCTATTGTCACATCACAATTAGGGATAACCACTAAAACTCCTCGGTATTCCGTCTTTCGCTAGCCCTTCCGCTGGCCCTGACAGGCGGTGGCCCATCGGCCTCATCCACTGCCGGAGAACTACTTTTTGTCCCCCGGTAATTTCATACTCTCATTGCGTGGGGCGGTCTGTATCGCACCCTACGGGAGGAAATAAGACCGCGCGCGGAACACGACGCGCCCCCAACTCGACGGTATAACGTCGAGTGGGGAACCCTTTCTCAGAGGTCCACCCGCGTCGCCCGCTCACGACGGCTGAAGGTCCTGACTGGTTCTCCGGCGCCGACGGATGAAAAGTCCTATTCTATTCCTTGACAACATGTATGCAAAATTTCATGACTCTCTTGTGTAGTTAAGGCGTGAAAATGTCATACACAAACAAACTCATATTCGAACTTATAATATTAACTAGCGGTCCCGGCAGATGTCCTGACGTCTGCCGGGACCGCTCTCTAGATTTTAATTTTTTATTTTACAGGGCAGGCCCTGAAAAAATCTAGAACAATCCAGTACCTGATTCTAGTGCGACCTACTTGTTTCAATTGTGAATCTAAACTATTCTAAACCATCCGGCGACCCAACCACTCACCCACTCAAACTCAAACAAAAAATTTCATCAAAGTTGGTAAAGTCGTTCTCAAGTTTTGCGCGTACGTATATTTCTACGATTCATTTTTGTTAATGTAGAAGAATAGGATAATATATTATTTTATATAACTGATTTCGTAAAAGTAGATATAAGGAATGGTAAGCTAGTTGAAATCAAACCGGTCCAATTTACTGTTACAGCTACTTACAGTTAATACGTCCGGATGTCCGGCTTTTCAATGTGCGTATGTTTCCGAGACAGTCCGATCTCTATGTCTCAATACACGCAGTACTTTCATTCATGTGCTGAGGAGTTCAGTAGATGGCAACGCACTATAATCCCGCTGGACAGCCTGCACTCACGCATAGCTGCGCGCAGTGCAAATTACAACATTATAGCGGAGAGTGTGGGATATAACATGAAAAATAATGTTAAAACATATGATACTTTAGTATCAAATAAAATATCTTTTCTAACAAATATTACCTAGCTTCTACCAAAAAATGTTAAAAAGTTAGAACTTTATCGAATATATTTTTTATGTATACCGCTAAATGAAGTAAGAATCTACTATCATACATATCATTTCGATATAAAATACTGAATAGAAATAAACGCTTCACTTGACGCGCCTAACTAATAAATAGCACAGCAGAGCTTCGAATTCATTGTGTACCTAAGTAACCACCAAAACCATGGATTATAATTTTTTTTCAACTTTTAATTACATGTATGGCCGTCCACCTCTAATATTTATTTTCGACTTCACTACGTAATTTTTTAATATACCAATAACCCATAAAGGTCCCACTGTTGCACATGGACCTTCTACTATAGGTAAACGGACAGTATACCCGCCACGCTTGTCCAAGGTGGCTTGACAGGTTTGACATATTGGCTATCTCGATGTCCAGGTCTCATCGTTCACCGTTGTTAGTAGAGGGTAATTGTACCAATATACACATTAGGTCAGAAAACTGCCTAAGTGGTGCATGCGTTCCGGCCAGGATCGGACCCGCGCTCTTTTTGAGTTTGGGACGCGTGCGCTAGTCATTACGCTACCGCGACATGGCTGTACTATACGGCTCGGCTATAGTATAATTTGTATCTAATATTAAGTATTTAGACATTTTCACTAGATAGAAATGCGCACTCGATACCGACCTGCTATTGTATACGCAAAATTATCTCCATTAGGTTGTTTAAATATTGTTGATGTATACTGCTTTCTTGGGTGCATTAAAAATGTTCCATTCTATTCTAAAAATTATAAAAAAAATCAAAAATGTTTTTTCAAATAGCAAAGTTTACGTAGATGGATAACTGCAATTATGAATCAAACGTACCGGGTCCAATGTACCACTACATAGAACACTATCTACCGATTGTCGTTTATTCATCATTTTAAACGCTACTTATTGTTTTAAAATATCTTGTTTGTCCCGGATGTGTTTATGTATTACAATTGAGATACTTCCATTCACAATTTAATTATTTAGTAGTCTGAGTACCAATATAGATGAGTTCGTATCGAAGTCGACATTGACGGTGAATGACTTGTTTCAATCCTGCCATCTCTGGCAATTGATTGTGTATAATTGTAGCGCTCGGGCTTCATCTCAGATAATGTTAAAGTGATTTTCTGTAGCCAAATGCGTTTGATTTATAACGCTAAACATAACCCCATTAACGAATGGCTACATTAGTTTAACAAACGTTATCTTTTTTTATTTTTATAGCAGGAGTTCAGCAGACAGGCAGACGGCGCACTTGATGGAAAGTGGTTACCATCACCTACGGACATTTGCAACACCGAAGGTGCTACAAATGCGCTGCTGCCAATATTTAACGTCATTCACAATAACTAACAATACCGCATCACAAATAACGCATTAAACCAATCGCTAAGAAAGCGCGAAAGAAAATTTTAAGGAAACCTGTGATTATTGTATTACCTATCGATGCACATCAGGTGGACCGTCTGCCTGTCTGCTGAACTTAAGCAATAAAAAAAACAGTAGCGACAGTAAAAGAAAAAATTGTATAACTACATAGTACTTATCTTAAAATTCCCATCATGTTAAAGCCAGAAAAATATTCTAATTCGCTACACCTAATGTAAAGTAGAGAGACATCGAGTTATCCAACTAATAACATCACGATAAATTTGAATTCCTAGAATAAAGTATATATTCTTGGTAGAACCCATACAGTCGTGAAAGCAATATGCAAATTCAGGTATGCAAGGGATAGCAGCCAATTGTCTATACTGAGAATCCACAAAAGCTTGATATCTGTGTTGCCAGCAACATTTACTGTGTGGTTTGTGCTTAAATGTGACCGGAATGAAATCACAAATTCTTCTAGGAATTCTAAGAACATCTATTAAATACCAGAAATTTAAAAAAAAATGCTTTTAATTAAAACGAAGAGTTTTGAAAGACTAGTGAAAATTTCAATCAGGCTGAGCGTAAAAGGCTGTTTGCTGATATAATTTGATACACTTTTAAATCATTTTTGTTTTGTGATTCATATATTTATATCACAGTTATATTTGAATGTTACATAGGTATAGCCTGTCATCAGAATACCTTATGGGCTCCGTGAAAGATTAGCACTGGTCGTAACTGACCATCCGAGCCTGATACCCTTTTTAAGAAAGCTTCTTTGTTTATTTTAATTTGTTTACCCTTAGTTTTAGAATAATGTAACCTTACTAAATAAAACAATTTTCTTTCTTTCACTCTCTTACTATATCTTAAATCCATTATCAATCTACATTATTTGCATGCCTCCGCAACAATTTCAGGCACTTTGGGTACATAGGAAAAAAACTGATCACTGACAAAATAGAAGGTAAAAAGTCTCAAAGCTGTAATTCAATACGATAGTCCCACTAAATCTACACCACTCTCAATGACTCCTTTTACAACGAACTATACATTTCTGCTGGTCCACCTTTATGAGAGAGAATTATTGAGAAAAAAATTGTGAGCAAAAGTCACTACCCTCAGAAATAAACAACATGGCTGAAGAGGAGATTCCCCAAATGGGTTCTTAACTAAGGACATATCAAACTAATTTTCCTTTCAGGCAATACTTTTATGTAAAATCTCCAATAAGCAGAATATCACAAACGATGTGTTTCCATTGGCTGTTGCATCTGGCACATTTAACCTCATTGGCCGCATCTTTCTAGAACCACATTAATAATGCTACTCTATCAAACGATATCAAACTATATCACTTAATAATAAGATTGATTGTGGCCGCGTACGCATTTGTGTAGTGTTTCCAAGCCGTTCTCTGAAATTGGTATGGAATTCCAATCACGCGCAGGAGCGCTTGTATAGTTGTTGTCTGAATACGATATGTGTGTGAAGTCCCAATACGGCGTGCATTTAGATTGTTTTAGTTATTTTAAGTTCACCTTACAAGGCTTATTGGATGGAATTGACGTTTAAGGGTCGGAAGAACTGTGACTTCTATTACCATTTTTGTATTCAGATTTAAGTTAAGAATCGTTAATTCTCTTCTTTCACATTTTTCCAATTATTTATTGTCAACATAGTATACCCTTTTAGTCTATACTAAGACTTCTTCTTCAGAAGTTTCTTTTAGTTCTTTACAGACCACAGCATTAGACAAATACGAAGCAGGCATGTTCGTTTTCTCTTACTCTTTAGCCTAAGTGAATAAGCGCGCCCGCTATTTTGATTAACAAAGTACGTACTGATGGTAAAAGAGTCATTAGGCGCGATTGTGTACCTAAACTGTTAAATCAGAAAAAAATAATCACTTTTTCCGTATAAGGAATCTATTTGAGTTCCTTTCTCTTTATAAATTCTGAGTGACACAGTGAATTGGACAACGTGAGTATGTAAACGCAACTTGTTTAAACATTTGATACTCACACTGTACAATTCCATCGCCACTTTCCTGCAAGCAGCCGTGGAAGTAGGCATAATGTGAACAAGGGGTTACATCATAAAAACTTCCTTGAATGATCTACATGAAACATTAGAATTTGACTCTGACGTGTAATCTGCGGCCCAGAAAATCCCTGAGTTCTCCGAATTAAAGCCTTTCACACATCCGACTTACAAACAAAGTTCGGTTTATAATATATACTCGTAAACAAACTTTTATAGGTCTATTGTTTGAACCTTCGTACAACAGTGGATTGGTATGCAAATAATCTATACGTAAATATATCAACGCCTCTGGGAATATATGCTAATTTTGTCATATATATATATATATATATATATATATATATATATATATATATGTGTGTGTGTGTGTGTATATATATATGTGTATATATATTATGGTCGTCTGTAAAAGGTCAAGCATGTTCGAGCTGTATTGATTTGCTTCCCAATATTTCTAAATTTTGGTTTGAACGAAGCTTTAAGATCCATGGAGCTTTCAAACATGGAAAAAGAACTACGAATGAAAATCGGCCAGTTTTAAACGTAACTCTATAAGCTTTATAGCTCCTATAAAAATGGTGCTCCAAATCAATAAAAATTACAAAGAAATTTATTACGACTAAAGTTTTACTTATATGGTCTAAAATATGTTTCAAATAATAAGACGTCAACTAACTTGGCAAAATGATCTATAGCATCATCTATTTACGTAGAGTTTAGAACTATCAACATATCGTGAACTTTGCTATAAATATAAGTACTTTGAATAATGAAGATGAACATAGACACATTTTGTAAAAAAAAGTGTGGGTCTCGGGACGCCCGACAGAAGTGATAACTTAAACTAATCTAAGTTGAACTATTTAATATTGAAATTGTTTAACTTGAGAAAAGCTTAGGTTATTACTTAAATTTTATGTATATAGCGCGTGGGTTAGAGTGAGAGGAGGAGCCTGCCTACCGCTGCCGTACGCGTGAGAGAAAGGGAAGCCAGACAAACTGGAGCCGTAACGCGTTATGTAACGATTCGGTTTACCCTCCCATAAGAAGTTATTACTTTAAAACAAGGAACAAACAAATTCATGATAGAATCACGAACGCAGCGACCTGTATTTACATTATATTATTACCTACCTATATAACTTTATTGCCACTAATAGTGAAGTAGCACTTTTAAAATCAATATTTAATACTTCATATTTACAACAATATATTAGACTACACCGCAATTGTGGTGCTGTATTACAGCTAAAAGCTTATTTAGACAGTAAAATCAAGTTTAATCAATTTGATTGAAAGGCTAGAAGTGATAGGAAACAATGACATTCAGTAACATAGGATGATTCAATTTCATGTTTAGGTGAATCAGTTTGATTGTTTCACTCAATCTGAAACAGAAGTGAACCGTGTATATAAGCTTTTATAGCGGTGTTATTCTATAACGGTTATCGCACGTTGCACCTCACTTCACATGTTCGTGTGGTTTTTTGCAACAAATCTCAAATAGTTTGTCTACACTATCTCACGTCTGTACCGTTGAAAGTACCAGACATCAATATCGATTACATTTAATCGGTTGAACTAGCTGGAATGTGAGATGGCGTCTCATGCCTGCGACATCAGTACGTAACTGACAGAAAACGTGCATCACTTTGGCCTAATGCTCAATTGACTACATAGTAAAGGAAAGCTATTTAAAAATCTTAAACAAATAAATTGCCAATGTATAGAGTTCACCAATCTGGTTAGGACTAGCGTATCCAGGAATACATCATTCCTCATAAACATCCTAGTGTTAATTCTCCTTTGCGTTCAGAAAGTCCAATTCGAAGTCTTGAGTACGTTTTTATATATTTTTTTTTACTTTACTTCGTACGATTTTTGGTATCCCTTGTTGTAAGACCATTAATTAGCATGTATACTATAACAGCCTAACAGTTCATTTGCTTGAAATAATCTAGTTCAATCTATTGAATATATCAGATTAGATGGAATTTAAATTCTAATATAACCTCCGCCAATAAAGAAACGAATCATAAATGGTGGCACTAATCATCCCCTCTCACTCTCACGTTATTCCTGTCTTTACTCACGCACGTTGGTACAGCACGCAAAAAAATAATACAGGTCAACATGATATTCGTAGTTTAAAATATTGTTAATTTTTTTGTTGATGCTGATTAAGAATTCTCTACTCGTTATGTTACAGCAGAATTTCAAGAAAATAAATTCTGTGGTATTTATTTTGTATGAAAAAATGTTTAAACTATTAGGATTTGGTAGCCTTTTATCAATTTATGGGACTTCTCCTGAGAAAGTATATTGTTAAGACAGCAAATAATACTAACCTTATTTATAAAATTTATAGAGAAATTGTAGTGTTCATTTTATGAAAGCATTAAGGTTACAATTTCTGCTTACAATTTATTTTCAAACAACAAAGGTCTATATTTAAAAAATATCACCTATCTGGCAACTCTTATTTTTATAATATTTTACCAAGCTCAAAAATTCTTTTATATTTTAATGCAAAATATTACAATCCATATATTACAATAATTAAGGTATATTATAACACATATTATTCAGATTCCATGATTTCACTTTGAACAAATGACACGAGAGCCTTATGATAACTAAAATAGGAAAAAATGCTCTAATTTCATTTTCAAAATATTTCCAACTATCTTTATGAGGTTAATGTTTAAATTATTAAATATCTTTTTGTAGTATCGCGTTTATTTTGTTTCGTCGTCGTCTATAGAGATGTGCATTAACAACATAATACATCTAAGGCATATTCTAATCATTATTCATTAACATTCTTACACTGCTGTGCTTGTAATAAAGTTGTATAATTATAACGCTATTGAAGCTTAAATTCACTATATCAAAACGGAGAAATGTCGAAAATATATAAAAACAGTGATTTCGATCAACGACATTGTATAGCTTTGAAATTGGTTTATTTTAAACTATTGTATTCTCCTCCACAATAGACCTCTTTGGTGTTAGTTCTTTGTATTTTACTCTTTCATATTTGCCCTCATTACAAACTATAAAGAAATAATTGTTGTACCATCTTCAATGTACTAGTAAAAATAAATATTTAACTGCGACTTAGTGTCACAAAATTCATTTTTAACGGAAGTAGAAAAGCTACTTATTCGTGCCGGTAATAAATTCGGTAACAATGGCATTATAGGTTGCGTAAAACTGTCATTGGTATCAGTGAAAGTGGCTATAGTTTAGATTTGAATAGATACCATTTCGGTCATTGACAAATCACTCGATTTGTCATGATAATCAACAAACCGAATAAATATAATATATGTGTATAAGCTTATTAAAGTCCCACTGCGGGGATGAGGTTCAACAGGGAATTGAATTGCTGGATTTGAATTCATATTATTTAAATTATATATAATATTCTTATTCAGCAAGGTATCATAATATAAATAAATTTGTTTATACATTATTAATTATTAGGTTGGGGAAAAAGTTTCTTCGCATTTTATATAAAAATTCAAAAGATTTTTTTATAAAGTTTATTTACATTTGACTAAAGTATATAGGTGCCATTTTGTTGGATAACTTTTTGCCATCTTGTAGGTAGGGACGTGATCCCATTGCTATAAAAATTTTGGGGCTTCTGATCAAAAAATTGCGACAAGTGGTTTTGGCAGTCCTGTTGTGATGTTAACCTGACACTGCCTAAGAAATTCTGCAGAGACCGAAACAGGTCAAAATCTGAAAGGGCAAGGTCAGGACTATACGGCAGATGCATTAACACCTCCCAGCCAAACTCTCGTAATTTTTGTTGAGTTGCTAAAGATGTGTGAGGTCTAGCGTTATCATGGTGTAAAACCACACCCCTTCTGTTGATTAATTCCGGTCGCTTTCTCTCAACTTTTTGCTTTAATCTCATCAGTTGTTCGCAGTACAGTTCAGAATCGATGGTCTTGCCTGGCGGCAACAGCTCATAATGAATAATGCCCTTTCAATCCCACCATACACACAGTATCACCTTGTTGCGAGTTAACCCGGGTTTCGCCACAGTCTGTGAAGCCTGACCGGCCTTTGACCACGATCTTTTTCCCACGTTCTTGTCGTACGTGATCCACTTTTCATCACCAGTTATCAGCTTCTTCAAAAATGGTTCGGTTTCATTACGTCGTAATAAAGAATCACAAATGAGTATATGGTTCATTAGGTTTCTTTCAGTGAGCTCATGAGGCACCCAAATATCGAGCTTTTTTGTGTGCCCAGCTTTTTTCAAATGCGCCAAAACCGTTTTGTGGTCAATTCCCAGTTCTCCACTTACATTGTAACTACTAATATGCCGATCTTGCTCCACTTTTTCAAAAATGGCATCAATTTTGTCCGTAACAGGGCGACCAGAACGACGTGCGTCTTTGATATCAAAATTTCCGGATTGAAAACGCTTAAACCAAATTTGCGCTACTCTCACAGATACTGCATTAGGTCCATAAAAATCACAAATTTTTTTCGCGGCTTGTGTTGCACTTTTACTTATTTTGTAGTAAAATTTTAAAATGTATCGAATTTCTTCATTAGATTCACTCATTTTAACAATAAGAAAAACAAATGAAAATCACACATTTTCCTAATTTGAATTTGGAATTGTCTTCTTCAAAATTAAAACTTTTAATGATACCAAAACCAGCCAGATACAAATAGTATAGCCAAAGAGATCTTATTACAAGTTCATACATACTATATGTGAAAAGACTTTTTCCCCTACCTATTATTTTATTCAAGACTAGAGTTTTCCTTATGGCTACACCGCGGGTCAAACCCTAGGTAATAAATAGCTATATTTTGCTTACATAAAAATGTAATTAGGCTGTTATATAACGCGAGCGAAGCCGCGGGTAAAAACTATATATATACGCGGGAGGGACCTCCGTGGTGTTATTAAAGAGTGTGACGTCAGCAATGACAACGTCACGATTGTTGGTTTCTTGGTGACGACCCATATTTGAGTCCTCGAAATAGAATTTCAACAGTACTCGGTTTCGTATATTTCAAGAGCGTTACGACGTCCCAGAGACGTCCGTCCCGTTCGGCGGCTCGAGCAATAATGATTGAGTTTTTTTTTATTGGACTTGACTTTATGTTGTTGGTCCGAAGACCTCACAACTTTACCGGGGTTTTCGGGGCGAGTGCCTTTGCGAAGCGAAGGTGCTCGAGCCCGGGGGGCAACTTGCTCGAGGGGGCTCCCTAGGGAGTTTCACCTCGGCTGGACTGTTGCCATGAGAGGGGGATGAATCTATTGATGCCCACCATAGGGCGACACAATGCACTAATTGAGAGCGGGCGACGGGTAATATAAAGCCCCAGAGGAAGGATCCCGGCGGACCGGGATCAGCGGTTCGCGGTGGCCTATGCTATCTTACTGCCGTTTCTCAACGTGTTATGCCTGGGAGAGAAGAAACGGCGAAAGAAACTTCCCAGCAACACGCCTAGTCTATCCTATGGGGGGGCTGTGTCTCCTGGCGTCCCTCGCGGGGACGTGGAGAGATCGTGATTGGCGGCGTCGACGCCGCCGTCTGTGTCTGTCTGTCGGTGCCTGCCAGCCTGCCGTCCTAACCGCGGGCGGGCTGATCCGAGCCAGCCGTTTTGTGATATCGTCGACCTTGTCCGTGAGGATGTTACGCGGTCGTCGCACGAGAGCCTTTCGTCGAGGCTTATAATCGGACGCGAATGATTGAGTTTTTTTTTTATTGGACTTGACTTTATGTTGTTGGTCCGAAGACCTCACAACTTTACCGGGGTTTTCGGGGCGAGTGCCTTTGCGAAGCGAAGGCGCTCGAGCCCGGGGGGCAACTTGCTTGAGGGGGCTCCCTAGGGAGTTTCACCTCGGCTGGACTGTTGCCATGAGAGGGGGATGAATCTAATGATGCCCACCATAAGGCGACACAATGCACTAATTGAGAGCGGGCGACGGGTAATATAAAGCCCGAGAGGAAGGATCCCGGCGGACCGGGATCGGCGGTTCGCGGTGGCCTATACTATCTTACTGCCGTTTCGCAACGTGTTATGGTTGGGAGAGAAGAAACGGCGAAAGAAACTTCCCAGCAACACGCCTAGTCTATCCTATGGGGGGGCTGTGTCTCCTGGCGTCCCTCGCGGGGACGTGGAGAGATCGTGATTGGCGGCGTCGACGCCGCCGTCTGTGTCTGTCTGTCGGTGCCTGCCAGCCTGCCGTCCTAACCGCGGGCGGGCTGATCCGAGCCAGCCGTTTTGTGATATCGTCGACCTTGCCCATGAGGATGTTACGCGGTCGTCGCACGAGAGCCTTTCGTCGAGGCTTATAATCGGACGCGAAATGATTGAGTGTCGACAGTGCGGGCGTATTTATAGTGCTCGGCGCACGTATCGGTGCACGTGCACGTGATCACCAATGTTTAGGTTAAACAATAAAATCTTGTTGTTTTACGTTAATTTCACATTACAATAAACTCATAGTAATTAAATAAATGATTATTGTTTTTGTAATACGTTAATTGATGTATTTGCGACGACATATATATGAAAACCGCTCAAAAATTCTTTCCGTGGTTTAGAAGAACTCAGCGGATTTACAGATAGATAGACAGTCGCGGAAAGCGACTATTTGATTAATACTATGTAAAGACTAAATAAAAACATCATGCGAATAATAATACAACAATACTTGAGTATACTTAATAGGATAAAAGCCTAGTATACAATTCCTTCGCCTAAAACCTTGGGGGCCCAAACTCACGGGTGGAAAGCTTACCATCTAACAGTATATAAATTAATTTATTGACTTATTTTTCTATACGTAGAATAATATTAAATTATAATAGTACATTGGATTTATTGGCATTTTGAAAACTACCACATGTCTTATAACAGGCAAATGTTACAAGATGTCCACCACAGTAGTCACGAGAACCATAGTGTATATTAATATGACATAGACAATCGTCATATATAATATACTTTTAGTCGATTTATCAGATGATTCAATTTATAATTAAATTACCATTTTCTACCTGTTAGTTAATTTTATAAGCCCACTAAATTATCGTCTAGATAATTTAGTGCATCAGTAACTAATTATTATAATTGTTTTTATGATCCTGGCAACACTATGATGTAATTGCTATTTTTAGCAATGATGCAATGTTATTGTTTTGTAGGGTATCATTTTCGTATAAAAGGCGTAGTGGCGTGTAGACGGTGTTCATTGCTTACTGTGCTGTGTGAATGTTCACATCAAAGGCTGAACAATAAAGGGGAAACCCTTTCCAAATAGTTAATATTTGGTATATTTGGTACTTTCTTGCCCAAATCTCTCCTTGCATTTTACACATATATTATACTTAAATTAGTTGTATTATGACGTTATAATCCTAAGTACTCAAATAGTTTATTTTTTTATTTGCCTGCAAGTTGGCAAACGGGTAGGCTGTTTGGCTGATAATAGAATTAGTAGGTTGTTACCGTCGTCTATTTATTAATTATTCGCTTATGAATATATTTTTTCTTTTTTTTAACAAATGACTCTGTTACGAATTAGAGGGTAATTATTATTTACTAGTGGTCTACCGTGCTCGAAATTCGACCATAATAATTAATGTCAAAGACATACTTCTATAATCAGAGATTTCGCCAAGGCTACGCTGTTAATTTGACTTGAACAATAAACAAAGGAGTATATATGCGTATGTGTGTCAAATACATGGTAGTGTGTGTAATGTTTCTTTTATTGATTTAATGTATTTTTTATGCATAATTAAAACAATATTAGCATTCGCTGCTTCTTCTCTATATAAACTATAGGTATATGAAATTTCATACCCCTCAAGGTACAAAGGTTTTACTTTACGTATTAATATATAGATTATCGTGATATTTTAAAAGTGAAATAATGGCTTGTTATTTAATATTGTTTCATTTACATGATTTTGTCTTGGATAACGTGCCTTATATGTATTTGTAAAATACATATAAATTACCTTCTATGAGTAATAATATACTAGATGTGTATGTTAATAACTCTTCTAGACATTATTTTATATATCGATTTATGTAAAGTCCATCAAGTTATCGATAAAGTGAATAAAATAAGTACCAACAAACCCTTAGAAGTATCAAAGAACGTAGATTAAAAACGAATAAGGTCACTAGTACCGTTTCGAGATGGAACGATCAAGACAGGCTCTAGTTTTTATATAAATAACGGTGACGGGTCCGTATGTAATTGCGATAAATTGATGCAGATAATTCCGCGCTCTTATCGACAAAAAAAATGTTGTCAGCGCACATCTCTATAACTGTGTTCGGAATTTGAAAGAGGAATATTACGAAACGAGACGTTAGATATTAGTCACTATCCATCTGTTAATTACTATAAATAAGAACCCTAAAATAAATAGATAAAAAAAATTGTGCGTGTGTGTGCAGTTCACGCGCAGTAGAAGTGAAACTTCAGAGAATACTCACAGATAATTCTTCTTCAACTTTTATTAATATAAACATAATTCCTTTAGCCTACATCCGACAACATAATATAATTCAAAATAAAGTTCTTAAGTATCACTGTCAATTTTTCGCTGTTATAGTCTAAACAATATTATTATCAGTTCTATTTCGGTCCAAATTGGACCTATGTATCTATGTATGTATAATAATCATCGGTTTTATTGACTCTCTAATCTGTGCTGCACAATGTAAAACTCATGTCTCATTCTCTCGCAGTCTTAGTCGTACAGATTTATGTATTTATCTCTTTTTAGTGTCGCGTTTTCGTTTCGTCGAGTTTCAAATCACAACGAATGTAAAGAAATTTCACTTCAAAAAAATGTATTTACGAACCAGACTTCTACGTATCGGGCCTATAGGAGAAACTGAACTGTATTCTCCTTTTCAAGTCCATTTTAGAAAAAAAGACTCAAGCCGCCCCTCTTACGGCTCGCAGAGGAGCTGCGAGCCTTAAGGGGCCATCTATAAATTACGTCACACGTTAAGGGAGAGGGGATTGACGAAATGTGACATTGTGTGACAAGCGGTGGGAGAGGTCTTAAAATTTCGTGACGTCACATTTTAAAATCTAACATACACTTAAGCTTTAAAACACGAAATACTTCAAAACATTTCCAACTCTATCTGTATGAGCATAGTGTTTAAATTATTAAAAAAATAATTGACTAATTACAGAACTGCTGTTTTAATTTAGTAATTTCTTGAAGTAAAATTGCAAACTGTGATATCACACTAGAGAGGAAGGAGTCTCACGAATGTGATTCGCGGGTCACAAAGTACTGATGCATTTAAAAAAGAATGTAAGCTATCATTTTGCTAAAAACTGTGTCGAAATAGGCTAATTTTTAAGCACCCGAACAACTACAAACCGCTCCAGGGAAATTCCCGCGACATTCCCAGGATAAAAAGTCACACATTTTAGTACAAAAAATTTGCCATCGATTAGAGTAACAAATCACTTTGAAATTCGATTATTGATCTGGCCATTTTAAATCATTCGCATAAAAATTCCCGCGAGATTACCAGGATACAAAGCAGCGCATATTAAATTTAAGAATTTTCTGTCGATCAATGAAAACCGCGTCGAAATCGGTCGAGTAGTTTTTACGTAAATCCCGAACAAACCGATAAGAAATAAAAAAAATGCAACGTGTTCTCCATCCTTTACATAGTCTAGTCCAATTGTTTCTTTTTTAATGGCTTCAATGTACAGACACGGCATGTTTAAAATATTAAATATTATAGATATAGCATTATACAAAGAGCTAGTAAAACGAGATACAAGTAAAAATAAGAGATGGATGGTGAAGGTTGATTTTTTAAATATATATAATATCTGTGTGCGGTATCGAGTCACATTTTAAAAATCATGACAATATTATTTAATTATTTTATTAAAGTCGTAAAATATAAACTTTCTCCCTCATAAATTTTGAACCATGTAGTGACAAATTCAGTAAAAAAAATTTAAAGAGTCGAAAGATACTATCAATAAAAATTAGTGTGACCAAGAACAAAACGCAATTTTTAGAGTTAGTAGCCAAATGACTATAACAATGAACCTTTGCCGCCTTTACAAAGAGTTTTATTGTGCTTGGACTTCGACACATTTACCCGATTTATTTATCAAATAGTCTTCGTCTCATATGTAAACATATTCCTAACTAATTTTAATGCGGGATGCGTATCAACTTATATAAATGTCCCTGATCTTACGCGGCCGTGTAATGGCCGAACGGTTTGTTAAAAACATTACGATCGATTCACGTAACACGATTCATGAATGTCGAATATGTATAAACTATTGTCTGAGTTTTATAAATATCTGTGGGCAACGGTTTTTTAGCTATGTGAGACCTTATTGTTTGTTCCGGACTTCTACGTTATAAAGTCGGTTAAGCGTGTGACAGACAAAGAACTACAACGGGTTCTATAAAAGTGACAAATAATCATCGCTTCCATCATTTCGCTACGGAACCATAAAAGTCATTAGCCATAAATACCCATAGGGTATCCTAGATATAGATATCAAAAACTACTCAAAGAATCCTATCTTTTAAAGATGATTAGTTCCACAATATTCAACTTCAAAGTTTAAAAGACAGAAGGCGGAATACAATTTTAACAACTTCCAAAACTTAATATCTTTCTACCTAATAATATAAAACAATCCATTAAAGAACCTTGATATTATTTACAAGACCTCACTAAGGATACCTCCACATAAATACAGGCACTGAAAAAAGCCTCATATAAACTCATATAAGTCTGTCAGATTTCATCTATATTATAGCCCCAGTGATCTGAAGAATTACAAGTTTCTAGAAGAATGATCTTTACAGAGGATAAAATAGAGTTAGGTTCACTCTCCTACAGAAGGCCGGTATATTGGTAGAGTTTTTATAAAACTTATTTTTGTTATTTGATAAGCGTCTATAAAGAGCTATCAAAATGCTTAATCGAATCTTCAAGTGATCAGATTGTCGGTTTAGTTCAAAGGATAAATATGGTGATCCAACGAGGTAATGTAGGAAGCCTTCTGAGAACCTTACCCATTCACTTCAATGGCCTAGGCTCAGTTTACTTTATTGTTAAGACTAAGGCATTATAGGTACAGAATACAATATAACTTAAGTTTTCTTCATTATACTAGTTTATCTTCTGTGTGCAATATATATATATATACAGATATGTGTGTGTGTGTGTGTAATAAAATGATTACTTACTAGAGGGCCCGGTAGACACTGTCTTGTCCTGAAAAATAAAAATCTAGGACCCGATCCCAGCGCCATCTACTGGTTCTAATTGTGAGTGTTAAGGCATCAGGAAACCCATAAAAACAATAAATTTAATCAAAATCGGTAGTCGTTCTCAAGTTATGTGCGTTCATATATGTATACATTGTAGTGGAACACTTACGAGCCAATAGATGGATGGCGCTATGCAATAATTGAGGTCGCAAGCGTTTCCCGAAACGTACAAAGAATATATACAAATTTTCAACAATAACAAATCGGCCTAGGCCTGCGAGGAACAACTATAGCCTCCCTGGAAGATCGTCCTCTGAGACGGAGGAGCATTCCATCTCGCTCCTCCACCCTATACAGGATACCTTATATAGTGGGTCATCCTTCACTGGTGACCTTCGAGTAACGAACACGCAACCCTCACTTCAACAACTTTCAATCTTCAATAACTTCATTCAACCTTCAACCAAGTAACTTCAACATCTCAAACTACCTTCAATCAAGTCACAAAAATTAACTTCAAGATTTCACTTCAATCTCAAGCCTCCAACTCCATAGAACTTCAATTCAACTTCAACTTCAAGCACCATCATCAGTAACACACTTCCCGCATAACTCAAGACAGTATACCTGCTAGCCTCCACTGCCAATCATCACCGGTAGCCACTATAGGGTTAGATCGCATATCTGCAGCACCATTTACCTCCATTCCTATTACCACGGCTACGCACTCAGGCGACTTCGGCAACCAAATCACGGCTGCTTGTACGCTGCTTCCTGTGGATGGCCACCCACTCAACAGCCAACACAGTCCAGACATGTGACCCACACGAAGCTAATCGCCCACTCCAACCGTCTTTCCATACGCATTGGAAACCGACACACGAGCTCCTGCTCTCCCGACTCACTGGGACAACCAACAAAGTTCTAACTCATTAGAATTGCATCCAGTCCGACTCACAGGACTGCCAAAGTGACAAAATGAATTGGCATACTACGAGAAGCACTGATAGCTGTGAACAACTCTCGTCTTCATTCGTCTACCATCGACTTCCAGTCTCAGCAAGGGGGTGTGTAGTGGAAACTTACAAACCAATAGATGGCGTTGTGCAATAATTGAGTTCGCAAACGTTTCCCGAAACGTACAAAGAATATATCCAAATTTTCAACAATAACAAATGAGCCTAGCCTGCCAGGAATAACATAGCCTCGCTGGAAGATCTTCCTTTAAGACGGAGGAGCATTCCATCTCGCTCCTCCACCCCGTACGGGGCACCCCTTCAACATCGACATTTCTACGGTTCATTTTTAATAAATTTTATTTATACGCATTTTAGAATATTTTTAAGTTAATTGTATTTAAGGTTAGTGATCAAAACTTCAATGTTTTTCAGGGTCCATAGCTTATAAGTACATACAAACCCGAAGTAGCTAGTTATATGTAAAATACAAAAATAAAAGTTGAATGAAAACAATCAGTGAATTTAAAGCCAACCATTGTGACCAAATGTTGACACACTTTGTAAACTTTGTTGTCACGAAGTGCTGGCACAGAGGACTAGTGTTTGTAAATTTCTGGCCAAAGTATACACAAAGTTATAACGCGATCCTAAACAACAGTAGTCTATTCATATAATTACTAATTAAGTAACTCTTCTGATTCAGAAGTACTTACTACCGAATTTAGTAAAATGCATAAAACTTAGATTATATGCATTTTAGTCGATTTAGTATAGATTTTGGAAAATATAGCCTTCGCCCTGTCTGTTATAGTCCAGCAATAAAAAAACGTGTTCATCTCGGGACACCCGACAGAAGTGATAGCTTAAACTAATCTAAGTTGAACTATTTGATATTGAAATTGATTAACTTGAGAAAAGCTTAGGTTATTACTTAAATTTTATGTATATAGCGCGTGGGTTAGAGTGAGAGAGGAGGAGCCTGCCTACCGTTACCGTATGCGTGAGAGAAAGGGAAGCCAGACTCTGGCACCGCAACGCGTTACGTAATGAAGCGGTTTACCCTCCCATAAGAAGTTATCAATTGAAAAATTGAGTTTCTGTCTGACTTGGTCTAAAAAAAATATTTAATTAATTCATTTCGGAATGAATAATTCTAAGAAATCTGAGAAAATTAACCCGTGCCGCCACCTAGGCATGTGGAATTTAAGAGCTTTTCATAGTTACGTTTTCTTACCATTCCTAATTTTATTGTTCTATGTTTAAAATACAGACTAACAAAGATATGTCCATTTTTGTCTTTGTTAGAACTGTTATAGAGGTCGCGTAGTATTTCTTTGTATTATACGTGACAATCGTATAAATAACGTATCGAAACGCTATCTATGGTCTGACATATCCAACTTACTCGCACAAGCAAAGGAAATATGCATATAAAGTCAAGATTGTATATCGCCAGCAAATGACAAAGCTTTATATCGCTACTAGGATATGCCCGCAATTTCGTCCACGCTTGACTTGGAATTCCCGCGGGATTCCCAAGACACAAAGTATCGCAGCATTTAAAAAAGAATGTAAGCTATCGTTTTAGTGAAAACTGTCGGAATAAAGTAATTTTTTTATGCATCCGAACAATTTTTAATCGCTCCCGGGAAAATTCCGCACGATTCCCGGGATACAGGAATTCGATTTTTGAATCTAGTCATTTTAAATAATTGCCGCGGAATTCCCAGGATAAAAAGTAGCACAGATTTTAAGTCTAGGAATTTGCTGTCGATCAGCGAAAACCGCATCGAAATCGGACCAGTAGTTTTTACGTGACTCCTGAACAAACAGTCAAACCGACAACAAACGAAAAGGCAAGATTTAAAAAAAAATTGCACCGTATTCTCCATCGTTTATATAGTCTATTCCAGTTGTTACTTTTTAATAGCTTTAATGTACAGACACGGCATATTTAGATTTTTTTATTGCAGAGTTCAGCAGACAGGCAGACGGCCCATCTGGTGGAAAGCGGTTACCATCGCCTATAGATATTTATAACACCAAAGGTGCTACAAATCCACTGCTGCTCTCATAAGGGAGATTGGAACCTGGCCACTGATACCGGAACACAACTCAAGGTTGTTATGACGGCATACTTTAGACCAGGGGTGGTAGCCATCCAGTCGGATAAATACCCTACCACCTGGCTTTGCAGGAAATTATATTATTTCTCCGTTCCTGCGCGGATGTAAAAATTTTATTTTATTAATAATATTATAGATTATTGGACTAAATCCGGAATATATACTGCCCCATGGCCATTTGAGGAGTGCAACGAATCCGACTCCAACATGGTCACTTATTTTACTATAGTATTTTTATAAAATTATCAAAGTATTATAAGGCCACCGATGTCTGTATATCAAAGATTAAAAGAAACATTTTTGTAATAGAGATTTTTGTGCTATGTTAACCTATATGGGATTAATATAAACACTTTATTACAAATAAATTAATTGGTGATAAACATATGGAATGGGAATTAGTCATAGCGTTGTGGTAATCACCAATTCCCATATCTTTATGTTATTTTTGTTGTATTTTTCGTCACTGAATAATTAAAAGTTTTCTAAGGTTAAAAGGATTTCACAAAGCAGTTATTTGGAGAATTAAGTTCACCAATACAAAATACCATCACTGATTGTGACCACT
This sequence comes from Dendrolimus houi, assembly GCA_039645545.1. Taxonomy (NCBI): domain Eukaryota; kingdom Metazoa; phylum Arthropoda; class Insecta; order Lepidoptera; family Lasiocampidae; genus Dendrolimus; species Dendrolimus houi. The sequence continues at coordinate 24,528,898 of CM077123.1, read as the reverse complement.
TTAGGATGGGAATATGAGACAAATGGTAGTAATTGTTTTACCCCAATATACAATTTATGTCCTTAGCAATTTTCATTAAGATTTTTTATTTCTTCAAAACATATATTTAATTCACTAGTAGTTATTGAAAAATTATAAAATGAAGGATGAGATTAATATAGGTTTAACTTCTTATTTGTTATTTTTCCTATAAGAAATGTTACAATAATATAATAGATAGATTATTTAATAAGTTTAGTCCATTGAAGTCATTATTATTTAAGTTCTTTTATAGTATCCATTTCTGACATAGATTTCATACTATATTATTTTTAATTTTAAACACATGGAAACACTGTAGAATACTTTTTAATGATAAATAAATAAACGATTTGTTAACCTGCTTAATCCTGAAATATGTCCAAGAAGTACCTACTCCATGTGTGTTAATATTTATAACCACTTATCAGAAAATTTTAAGTCACTTCCCTTGAAATATTTTAAAATAAAAGTAGCAGAGTGGCTGATACGCATGGCATTTTATACTATTGATGAATATTTTAATTTTAATCAAACTAATATAATTAATTGACTAAATTATATAAAATTGTTAATGACATTATCTAAATTGAATTGTTTTATAAATAATATATTAACTGAAAAAGACATAATTGTATATTAAATATTTGTTTTAATTCTAAGATCATCATAATCAATAATATAATCATAAAATGTATATGTAGTCATAAGGACTACAAACGGCTTGTAACCAAAACTACAAAAAATTTGTATGCCTGTCAAGGCGAAACATGTAACTTGAGACTTAGCATAACATCTGCAAAAATGTCCATGTTTCAAACAAATAAATTACTTTGACTTTGACTGAAAAGGTAACAGAGTTACTTTCGTATGTATAATATTAGATTGGATTACTATTATATAATATCGCAAAACCTCACCGATTGCGAGATAATAGGCAGTCTGGTTTCGTCTGAACAGTTAAATATGAGATAGGACTAAAGATGTTTCGTGAAACATTTATTGCATTTTTACAATAGTGTTCAGTTGCTAGAAATTCTAATGAACCAATGTTGGATCATGTTGCTATAATACTTAATGAACATTAACGCTGTAAACAGATATGAGGAGCATATTGTTCTGTTGTCTACAATAAGACATTCTAAGAAGCAAACGACGTGATCGACTACAACTTGTTGTTGAAAGACCTTAATTGTGACATAGTTCATTTATTACTGATGATGTTTACTCCCATTCACTCTGAATTTGGGTAACTGTACACTCTACAAGAAGTCACCATTTTCCTTCAATATTCCGTATCTTTAAAAAAATACTACAGGCGATTTCGGCTATGACGACGATGAAAGGACCACTATAATTCAGTCGCTATATGGTAGAAAGAAAACAATATTTAATACCCGAAAACACACCCGCGCAATGCGCATAATTAATTATATCGCCTAATGCCTACCTTAATAATACTACACTTATTAAATGAAAATTTTCAAAAATTGTGTCATTGCCTAGGTGACCTGTTTTTGATGTTCTATTTAAAAATTCTAGTTAAGTTTCTGTCATCAAAACAAAATTGGTTTCTCTTTAATCTATAATATTGTGCCTGAAACTTATTTGTCTAAGAAAGATAATGAAAATTTTAAGAAATACTGTAAATATAATAAAACTACGTTTTAGAGGTTTTAAGCGTAGTACTTTATTTCATTTTTATACCGACATTTAGGCCACTTTTTAAACTAAGCAATTAAAATGAACAAGTTGGGGTAGGCTAAATAAAAACTTTAACATTAGGTACTCATTGAGGCTTGACATTTTTATCTTCCGGGTCGCGGCTACTGAAAAGTGGCCGACACGTAGGACCGTTAATACTAGTCGCGAAAACTTAAGAAAATACTAAATACTGTAAATATTTTTATAAACACCTCTGACATGGAAAGTATTAGTAAAAACAATATGATTTTTTCTCTTTGCTCTCTTTCTACATAATTCAATATTTTAATTAATTATTGACTCATTGTTGGAGATGCAATATGTAATATCACCCCAGGCGAGGGGTGACACACTAGTCTTTCGAGTACTTTCGAAGGATGATACACTAGTACCGCAATTATAGGATTCGATATCTAAGAGCCGCCTTTGTTAGATACAGAATGCAATAATCCAGAAATAGTAAAATGAAATAAAATTTATAAAGCATTAGCTAAACACGGCCACACGGATTGTAGTTCAGTTTTTCTTCGTCCATGCTAACTACCTTCGTACTTCTTAATAACCTACGTACCTGTGTATATTGTGTATGTGTAAAGATACATCGCCTCTTTGCTTCAATAACGTGATGAATTCGATAAATCTTAGTTATTTGATAATTAAGCCCTTCCTGATTTGTTTTTTAAAAAACGTGTTTTTTTTAGAATACATTGAAGATTGACAAGTTATTCGTTTCCATACAATTATTTTCTGAAAATTAAAGAACTCTCTTTTAAAATTTCGATTTTCAATACAGCACATTATTAAGGCAAAGAGACGACATACATATATATGTATGCAATGTGTAAACATGTCATAGTATATATATGCCTCTTTAAGCCGTTAAATAGATATTCTGAATATTATATTGAACGTGTGTGGGATTTGAAAATGATTAACTTGGTAACTGTATCCCTTAGGTTTTGCAGACAGTAACTAGTCTAGCTTATCTTTAATAAGAATTATACAGAATCGGTTTCAGCGACATTGGTTTTTTGATAGCACTGCAACTTAGGTAACTTATAGCCTAGAGTAGTAAGTACCTACCTATTGTGTTTGCCAAATTATAGTTTCTATAAGTTATGTTTTCAATTTTTCCTGTGGAATGCTTTAATCCATCCAAACAAATATTAGCAGTCGTGAAAGAGATTGCTCAGCCAATATTTACACACTTTGTAGAGGTAGAAAAAAATATATGTCAATCTTGATCATATTTCTGAGGTAACCATTTGAGTCAAAACGCATTTTCGATCAATTTTCTCGGTAGAAAATAATTGCAAAGTTACCTCTAAAGCAGTTCTACAATCACCAATGTTGTTATTACTGTTAAACGTACATCGCTAAATTTGGTAACAGTAACATATCTTATTAGGTTGGGGAAAAAGTTTCTTCGCATTTTATATAACAATTCAAAAGGTTTTTTTATAAAGTTTATTTACATTTGACTAAAGTATGTAAGTGCCATTTTGTTGGATAATGTGTCGAATTTCTTCATTAGATTCACTCATTTTAACAATAAGAAAAACAAATGAAAATCACACATTTTCCTAATTTGAATTTGGAATTGTCTTCTTTAAAATTAAAACTTTTTAATGATACCAAAACCAGCCAGATACAAATGGCATAGCCAAAGAGATCTTATTACAAGTTCATACATACGAAATGCGAAAAGACTTTTTCCCCAACCTATTATTATAATAAATATAATAATTATAGTTTTTTATTCGGCTGTTTAGTATTTTCTACTATTTTCATGACTTGTACACATAAAGAAAACTATGCTTTAAGCCCGCGCTTAAAGCATAGTTTTATTAATGTGATTTATATTTTTATATTATTTATATATTTTTAAATAATTTATTTGATTTATATTTAGACGTTCGGTCACTTTTCAGTAGCCTGAAGAGTCATTTGCGCCGCTTGTTCTCTTCAAGCTACATATTGCGAATCGGTGGTAAAGTAGTTTAGGCTTCCATAAAGTAAATAATAACAAAGATAGTAAGACAAAGATGTCAAGTGTCAATGAGTAGTATTAACACTCATTGACACTTGACATCTTTGTCTTCCGTATCACAGCTACCCAAGAGTGGCCGAAATAAAAATCAAAAAAATTCTACGCTTAAAACCGGCAAAATGTAGTTTTAATTTTCTTTGATAAATTTTTACGAGTAAACGGACTTTACCAAGTTGTATATTGCATCTAACTTTTGTCTCAAACAACGATCTAGAAGAGGTGGAAATGGTGATAAAAATAGGAACGGTGACCCATAATTCCTCAAGTTAGAGAATGATAATGCATATATAGGCTTAAAATCCTTTAAATTAAAGCCATAAATTCTTACTTAAAAGTAAGAATTAATGTTTTAACATATGTTACAAGATGTCCATCACAGTAGTCATGAGAACCATAGTGTATATTAATATGACATAGACAATCGTCATAGATAATACTTTCAGTCGATTTATCATATGATTCGATTTATAATTAAATTACTATTTTCTACCGGTTAGTTAATTTTATAAGCCCACTAAATTATCATCTAGATAATTTAGTACATCAGTAACTAATTATTATAATTGTTTTTATGATCCTGGCAACACTATGATGTAATTGCTATTTTTAGCAATGATGCAATGTTATTGTTTTGTAGGGTAGGATTTTTCGTTCAAAAGGCGTAGTGGCGTTTAGACTGTGTTCATTGCTTAGTGTGCTGTGTGAACATTCACGTCAAAGGCTGAACAATAAGGGGAAACCCTGCCCAAATAGTTAATATTTGGTATATGGTACTTTCTTACCCAAATCTCTCCTTGCATTTTACACATACTTGCAAACTAATTCCTGAAGGGTGTAAAATATATAATAAAACTAAGTTTTAACGGTTTTAAGTGCGGTAATTTATTTGACTTTTATTATTCCGAAGTTTCGGCCAGTTTTCACGGAAGACAAAGATATCAATTGTCAATGAGTATTGTTAAAGTTTTATTTAGCCTACCGCCAAATTTCACAATATATAATATAAATATTTGAACTATTTCATATTTTTATCGCAACTACAAATTCGGACCGATTGAAAAGAACACGAAATTTTTCATTACTTACTCCCCGGCTCAACACGGGCAGATTTTTCATTACCACTCCGCTCCTGTTGGTCCTAGCGTGATGTTATATAGCCTATAACATTCCTCAATGTATGGGCTTTCCAACACATAAAGAATTTTCGAAATCGGTTCAGTAGATCCGGAGATTACCTCTTTATAATATTAGTATAGATATAGTATGCATTAAATTTAAATACCTAAATAAAAGGGCAGCCGTCACCCACGCTACGCCGCTGATGGGAGCCTAATCTAATTTACCACCGCTAAGCTCTAATATGAAAATATTGGGTTTAAAATATGTTGTACTCCTTAGGTACAGCCCACTAAGATATAGGTACACGTTTGTGATGACAGCCTCATGATATTCAGATTTTTATTCAGGTACCCAAAAACCCTTGCGAAAATAACCTATATACATACATGTTGTTTGTTTTACAACCGGCCGATGAAAAATTGACAGGAAGAAGATTAAGTTGGTATGGGCATATAATGAGGAGGGATGAAAGTCCCGTGACAAAAAGAATGTTAAACTTCAAGATAGATGGGTACAAATGTAAAGATAGACCAAAAAAAAGATGGATGGATTGTGTGAAGGATGATATGTTGATATGTGGTGTGACAGAAGATGTATGTGAGAGTAGAGGAGTGTGGTAGGAAAAGACATATTGTGCCGACCCCAAATAATTGGAATATGGTGAAAGAAAGAGAGAGAGAGAGAGAGAGAGATACATACATGTTGTTATATGTCGTAAGTTACAGACGATATGTTTTTTCATAGCCACAATATATAGGATTGGAATTTTTATTAATTTATGTTATGTTAATATTTACAATCACTAAACAAAATTAAAACTAAAATATATACTAACTATACTAACATACTAACATTAATAACTATACCAACATTATGCACAGATTAATTTACAAACAAAAAAAATGTATAGATAATATTTGCAGTTTATTTTCTTTAGTAATTTATTATTCGCACAATTGTACAAGAAATTTGAGCTTACAGTTTTGACTTCACTCAAAAATTTTATCAATACTAGCTGATGCCCGCGACTTAAGCCGCGTGGTTTTTTAACTATCCCACGGGAACTTTAATTTTTCGGGATCAAAAGTATCCTATATGTTGACCAGGGATATAAACTACCACCACATAAAATTTCATTTAAATCGGTCCAGTCGTTTCGGAAATTAGCCGGTACAAATAGACAGACAAACAGAGAAACATAAAATTAAAAAAAATCTAAATTAGTTCTATTTCACTTCTTACATCCCCCTGACTCGGTTTTTAGCATTTTTTTTCATTGTACAGAAATTCGACCTCTACAGTTTTATTATATATACATATGTATATATAGACAATATATACGTACGCAATATTGAAGAATAGAATAGTGACAAACAGCTGTAACTATTTCAACACGAATTTCTTGGCTGTCACAGATGTTGAAAGTGGCGTCTTGCATCAATTGACGTTGACGCCGCTATTGATGTCTGATTGATGTTATACCCATGATTACGGTCGAAACGTCAAAACCAGGGATTCTCAAACTATTTTGGGCAAGAGATCACTTTTCCAAAATGAACTGATACCTCAGACCCCTATAGCCAAATTACTTTGACAATCCTATCTTCTATTTTTTTTCGTATTGAAACAAAATACTTGCCAATTTAAAAACTTTGCGGTTGGTTAAGTGAATAAACTTGACATCATTTTGTAGTCAAAATATAACAAAATAAATAGACAAAGTGTTACGGCGGCGCTGGATTTATGATAAGCGAACTGTGTCAATTTTAAAGGAAAAGAAGTGTGGGACAATTTGGACGGTAATTTGATAACGAGCACGCACTTACCTGATTAATGGGAATAAAATACAGCTGCTCCTCTGCTCCTCAGTCCACTTTCACTTCACTTCAGTTTTATATTTATAATGTTTTATTTTTATGTGTATATATTTATTTTTATATATTTTATATTTGCGGTGCGGAGCGGGTCATTTATAAGTTATATATATTTATAGTATCGCGGGCGCGGTATATTTTTATGTAAAATTATGTTATTTTATTTTATATATTTACAATGCGGAGCGATTTTAATTTAGTTTATTGATAACATGACAATGAATTATTGACGTGACGTGCGAAAGGGGAACGCGCCGTCAGATTTAATGGAAAAGTTAAATATGTTACAAGAAAAGGTCGTATAGGTCGAAAGGAGGTTTATATGGCAGTACCACAAAGAATTAAGTAAATATAGTGCAATTAATAATTATTAATACAAATTGCATTAAAACATTTAATTACATAATTCTTTTTTGAAAAAATCTATAACATCGTAAAATAAAGATAATAAATAGAAAATTCAGTGTGTACAGTATCTTGAAAGTTTCAAATAACAACTTATGTTAATTGTTAAAGGTCGATTATTAGACCTCGTCGATTCCCAAAATCAGTTTTCCTGTATGTCGGGTACCCCTGAGAAACAGATTTCGACCCCAGGGGGTCGACATCGACCACTTTGGCAATCCCTGGTCTAAAAGTTCGTCAGCTATTTCGTTCTCTCGTTTGTTTGACAAATAAATTGAGGTCAAAGACGAGACATCTTCACGCTGAAATACTCAAGAATAACAGCGGATCCCCCGTGCGGCGTATGGAAGCCGCCCCTAATGTATGTGCGCCGGTCAAGCGTTTGAAAGAGACCATTTTAGTGTATTTTCACAAGAAACATTCGTCGGTCGCGTACAGCGTTACGCCGTACGCAGCCTACAGCATTTGTAGCGGACTGTGCACCGCGTAATAGCATTTCATGAAACTTTGCAAACAATTTTTTTTTTCATGTAATTAATAGACAGACAACAAACCACTCTGAGTTCGATTCCAGACACCCAGACTACAGTAAATAATAGAAAGGTTGTTTTTATGAAATTTACCATTCCAAAGTTCGAACCTAGAACCTCTACCCTGCAGTGAGGTAAGCAGGCAAAGACCCCCACAACCACAGAGCGCGTCTTTTCAATTAAAAATACATCTCTCAATATACACGTCATCGGTATGCAATAACGTCACAATGGATGTCTATTCCCATTGTAAATCGGTTCGACATGTCAGTTTCCTTATCTGGGCACCTTTACAAACGCTACTACGATCATTATAATTACGTGGGTGTCGCGTAAGTGTGGGCAGAAGTGTAACAATCCCACTGTTCAGCTTATAATCAAACACCGGCGCCTATATTGTGATTCATTTTCGGCCGGTTCCTATATCTTAACGTCCGTTCATTTGCCTTACTGTCGGTTAAAATTTGACATAAGCTCCACATAGGTAAGGTCAAAATTCAACCGATGGTAAGGAAAGTGAATAAATACTAAGATATAGGAACTGGCCATTTATGAAGCGTTAACTTGAAATTAACTACTTTTGCAAAATTAAACTTATATTATGAAATGTGATACAAAACGAGCTGCTGGGCTCAGCCGCGAATATTAAAAAGAATTAAAAAGTAGAATTAAATATTTTGCGGTAAGTGCTAGAAAAGGTAAGTTCTGCACGGCCATGCCGGAGGGTTAACTCTGGAGAGTATTATAAAGTAATCGATAGTTTAATGTTTACAAAAATGAGATATAAGATACAGAGGAACTCTAGATAGGCGAGTCGGACTCGCACGGTGACTTGTTCTATTTATGTATTAAAAAATAGTTACATAAACTATTCCATTTTTGATACCCCACCTAATGATTAGCAAGCAGTAAATTTATTGAAGATATTAAATAATCTTAATATTTTCTATTTTGTAGCCCTTCAATAATGTTATTTATTTATTTAGGTTTATGGCTTGGCAGCTAGGCCTTTAAGCCAGATCTTAGATTATAATGTAGTTTCTTCATTTTCTTAAGCCTATGTGTAGCACAGCTGAACTGTAGGTTATCAGCTGGTGCCATTCAACGGAGTTCTTGTGACGACTCAAAAGGCCACATTTGACTATACATTTCACATTTCTCACAAAACACATCATTACTACTCAAAAACTATCAATATCCTACAACTATTGTTCATTTTAGAGTAATTTTACACTTTTTTAGAAAATAAAATTGCACAGCGCAACATCTCCTTTCAGTTGGCGCCAAAAACTCCAATAATGTTATTATTATTGTATGGCTACAGAATAATAAATCTTGGTTTTTTTTATGTTATGAATAAAATAACATTGTGCCAATCTTTGAACTGGGGTGCCAACATTGGCATATTTACCCCTATTATATTATGCATCCTTTATTTTATGCCCACTTCCAAACTAGCAAGCAGGAAAGTTATGAGAAAAATGGGTACTGGGAGTACGTAAATATATCATATATCATATTTATGCGAATATAAAATACTAGCGCATAATCAGGGGTTGGTGCCTATCGGTGTACGCTATCCTCTATTCATTCATTTATTGTGATATTGTTTTAATATAGATAATTTAGTGTATATTCTAAAGCATCTGTAGTCTGTTTAGATAAATAAAATACATATCCGCAGGAAGGTCCTTAGGTCATTGGTCTCCGATACTAACTTAAACAAGTACAATAAACAATTGTGCTTATTATAATTTATCATTATGCGAATATCCTCGTACTAGTTTTAAATTAAATATTGGTGAATAACTTCGTAAATAAATAATAAAAAATTAAAAGCTGAAAGCTCTAAAAATTAATTTATATATATATATATATCACAATTTAAAAATACTCACAAAAAGCTAGTACAGTGTAATGGAGTTCCTTAATGATAGGTTTTAAATATAGGTGATAAGATAGAATGTTTTGTATTTAAATATATTTATACCATATTACTATCATTAGAACTTCATGTAAATTTAAATTTTAATATTGTTTAGTTAGTTTATAATATATGTTTATTCTATACTTTCTTTGAACAAGATTAATATCTAATTAAACATAAACCATCTATACAAACTCAAATTAAACTATAAAATCTAGTACCAGACCGCTGTCAGTCGGAAACGTGCCCAAAACACTGGCCACGTTGCCTCGCTGAATGGCAACGCTAATACATTGCTCGTGGTATAAACCAGCCTTTTGGTCACGTGAGACATCCACCAGACGTTTGGCTATGTCTCGATAAAGATTGTGCGCCTCAGGCCCCCATGGCCCCAGGGTCTCGACCCCAAAAGCCGCAAATATATAGCCATTTCCGATTGTATATTGTTAAACTTAAAGCCATACATACATACATAATTATAACATTGAAACATTAGGAATAAAACTTAAAACTAAATGAACATTGAAATAAGAATAATGTGTACCTATACTTATTTGATTTGATTATGCTATCCTGTCGATCTCATCCTAAATGTAGTGGCAGTGGGCCGGTCACGTCTGTCAGACGAGTCCTAGAGTGGAGACCGCGCGTCGCCAAACGTAGTGTCGGTGCCCTCCAGCCCGATGGACTGACGACCCGTGCAAGGTCGCCGGTAGGCGATGGGTGTGGAAGACGGAGGACCGGGATGAGTGGCGCCGACTTGGTCAGGCCTACATCCAGCAGTGGACTGTGATTGGTTGACGACTGATCCCCTCAATCCCATCCTAAATGGTGGCAACTCGTGGGCTTTCTGGCGTTGCAAACTTCTATAGGCTATCTATAGATAACCACTTTCTGTTTGGTGGGCCGTCTTCCAGTTTATCAGCATAGGAATAAAAAAAATCGCATGTTTTAATGTTCTATTTAAAAAGGCCGTTCTACGCAGCTTTTTATAAATATCTTAATTATTTCAAAATTATAATCATTACATTACTAACTATGTATATTATATACAACTAGGTTTCGCCCGCGACTTCGTTCATGTTGGACTAAATGAGCTAATTTTTACGTGTGCTAACAACTTGTAGCACGTTCCGGTTTAATCTATGATCGAAAATTCATAAAAGTAATATTTCAAACGCGTAAGTACATTCACCTAATCTACCTGAAATATATTTACCTAAATATCCGTAAATAATGGAATCGCGTAATCGTTTGTGTATTTTTTATTAATATTATGAAGTTAAAGGTTCAAAGGTAAGGCTTCTTTAATTTATAAAGCAATATGCTTGTACGGTAATCCCTTTAATCCCGCTCCCGGGACACATTCCGCGAGATTCCCGAGTTATAAAGCACCACAGATTTTAAATCCGGGAGTTTGGAATTTGTTATCGATCAGTGAAAAACCGCATTGAAATCCGCCCAGTAGTTTTTGCGTGAATCTCGAACAAACAGACAAACACGAGAAATCTAAAAAACAAAAGACTACACTTATACAATTTTATAATATTATATATAGGTCACAACAATGTGTTGGCATGATAACATGCCAGAAATTATCTAAACAATTAATGCTCTCGGCACCAGCATCCGATCCGGCGCGTTACCTATGTGCAATCTTCGTCATTCCACCTTTAACAAACTTGGCGGGTATGCTCTTACCTTACTACTGACGTCTATACATTAATGGCCACCTTAGACGAGATTAACGGTTTGAGACTGTCACTTTACCGGGAAGTAAAGAAACCCAAACCGAACGGTTTAGGCTGATGTTATATACCACACATTTATATTTTTTTAAATCAAGTTATAAAATAATTTGTAAATAAATAGATAGTACTATTGCTCACCAAAGTAAACAAGTAGGTACGAAAAAGCAGAATTACAAAACGTTCGTGGTAAAACTTTAATGGAGGGCTATTTCTTAACTTAAGTAATCCGGCGATGTAAGTCGTGTAGAAAATGAGATGCGTTTTTGATATTCATATTTAAATTAAATCCACATACATACATAATTGAAGAGTACAGGCAAAGAACAGGGATTGTCACAAAAAATATTTTTTCTATATTCTATTGAAAGCAAATCTTTGTCTATGGTAGTTTATTTCCCAATCACTAACTTTTATATAAAATAATTTGCCCATAGGTGAACTTAAATATAAAGACTTGATGTGTCTGATGGCACCTTGTACCAGAGAAGCACAGGTATTTTACGAACCATCAGAATATGATTCCAAAACTAAAGATGCTGATGACTGAATTGGCCATTCCTTGTTTTCTGTTCTTCCAAGATTGTTTTATTTAATTTTTGTTAAATTTTAATAACCACAAGTCCATCATAACTGGACAGTTATATTAAAATAAATAAACATTTAATTAGTTTTAAGTAAAAGTTACTGCATACGCCGATCTCAATAAAAAATATATTCTTCTAAACTTTTGATTGGTTTTTTTCTCAAAAACTATTTATTAAGACATTCCCTGTTCTTTGCCTGTACCCTTCAATTGTAAAATACATATTTTAATTAATTAGTTGTATACCAGTTTAGGTATTTAAGGTCAAATAGTGATTTCTGAGTAACTTTTTAAATATGTATGTATTTTTTTACGGTTATGTTTCATGTTGCATAACATTTCCCGTTGTGGCAACGTTCACACTTTATACGAAAAACTCTGTTGCTATACATGACAACTGCAAATTAATTATATACACATTTATTCAACACGAATAAATGACAGTTAGTGTGGGAAAAGCTTTCGTTGTGAAATAGTAAACTTGAATTCCATAGAACTGTATATACAGTTTTTAGTCAGCTAATCGCAACTCCACTGCTGAACGTAGGCCTCCCAAAGTTGCCGCCACCTATCCCTGGCCTCCGATTTCCTCATCCAGCGCCTACCGGCGACCTTGCGCTGTTCGTGAAGTTTTTATCATAATGCCATTCAATCATAATGACAGCACAAGAACGAGGAAAAACGGTGTACTCTCTAGTTTTATTTATTTGCTCTATCTGGGATAATGTTTGTGTTACTGACTATGGCCAAATGTGTTGTTTATAGCGTTAAAAATAACGCCGTTTATTATGGTCTAGACTACCCCTGGTCTAGAGCATTCCGCCTTGAGTTGTATTCCGGCATTAGTGACTAGGTCCTACTATCCCTTTAGAGAGCGGCAGCACGTTGGTAATACATTTGGTGTTGCAAATCCATAGATGATGGTAAGCGTTTTTCATCAGATGTGCCATCTGCCTATCTGCTGAAGTCATGCAATAAAAAAAAAGCTACGTGACCATATATACATAGTTTATCTGTTAATATTGAATGTCATTACTAATTATAACAATGTCGCAACACAAATAACGCATTAAGCCCATTACTGTAACCATAATTAAACAAACATCCATAATTAAATCCCTGATTCAATTTCTTGGCTGCATTACCAGCTAAATTATAAAGTTGTCACTCTTAGTTCCTATATTTTCCGTGGGACTTGCAGGACTTGCTTTACGGCGCGAACTTTAGATTAGGTTCTATTAGATTATTGTTTTGATAAAGCATGTGCGTGAATCACTAACACTAACAATGTCCCAGATATAGGAAAGACATAAGGTGTGCTGTACTGCTTAAATAACTCATAACGCTGATTTGTTCAAGAAGTTTTTAAAGGCAGACGCCGAAACTAAAACAGAAGCCACGCCGTACCTTATTAATGCAGTAAATATAAATTAAACTTCTATTTTACAAGAATAGATAAGTTGAAAAACGATTGCAAACTTTTAAGAGGAAGAAGATTAAGATGCTGTGGAAAACTTTTTTTATTTTTGAAGCATAACAAACAGTTTGACGTCCCAACTGTGATCGAAAGTGGTTACCGTCGCCTATGGACATTAGCAATACCAGAGGTGCTGGCAATGTGCTGTCGGTCTTGAAGGAGAAACTGGAACCTGGCTTCTGATGCTAGAACACAACTCAAAGTTGTTATGGCGGCATACTCTAGACCAGAGGTGATAGGCATCCAGTCGGGCAAATGCCCTACCACCTGGCAACATGTAATGAAGAAGGATGAAAATCATCTGATGTATATCGAACTGGAAGGTTGATGGAAAGAAAAATAACTAGGCAAAATAGCAGATGGAGGAAAGATTTTATTCCGAATTCAAATCATTAAGCACATATGAAAGGGGGGAGTAAATAAAAATAATAAAGTCTACAGGATATACAAAATTTCAAATAATTGGCGAAATTATGTATATTAACTATTGTGTGGGTTGTTAGTGTTAGTTTGCTCCTTTGATTTAGTGTCGAAGACGTAGACACTGACGATAGCGTTGGCCTAGAAATTTGCAACCGCTACATGAGCTATGGAGCGAGTTATATTAGGTAATAATAATATAGATAACATTTTAATTAAGAAGCAAGATATCTGACAAAGCTCGAATAATTAGAAAGTTGAAGTGGAAGTGTTTCCATCACGGTCTTGGATTGGAAACTACGTCTAAATAAACAAATAAATATAGGATACTTCCAGTCTGCCGAAGATATGATTTATAATGCATGTCGATACAAAATTATTTATGCAGAGCTAGTTTTGTGATATTTACCAGCAGTCCTAACAGTTATTTCCGTTGTTTTCACCGTGATAATAATATTCATTTGAATAATATTGATAATTAATAAATAATTATGTTATGTTATAATCGTTTACATATTTATAGTTCTATGAATCTTAGACAAAACAACAGAAAAATGAAACTCATCACTGACAATAAAATTTGTAATCAAATCTAGTTACTTTTCTGACTAATTTCTAAATATCCATATGTTAGGCATACATAATATGTTAATTGTATGTAGTTAAATATTCCCATTTGCTAGAATTTCTGGGAAATGTTAAAAAAAATATTTATCATATGCTATGTTCCAATTCAAAATGTCATAATAATAATACTTTATAGCAGTCAAAGGCCCCATGCTACCTTGCATAACAATAAATAAATATTCAAAAACCCTGCTCATTTCAAATCTAAGAAAGTTCATTCATTCATAACAGTCTGATCTGAGTAGCCAAATGCTTGGCACTCCCACACACAAACAGCTGCATGTCTCTTACATAAAGACACACATACACATCGCAACAGGTTCAAAAAACTATGGTGGGGTGTGTGTGAACCGGAGCTAAGCAAGTTATTCCACAAATGAATGAATTTGATACTTGAGATTTATTGCTGTATTTGTGTTATATCGTTTGTAAATATGTACTATTTGTTTTCAGTTTTAAAAGTTATCTAGAACTTAATGCCGTCTATACTAATATAAATGAATAAAATTTTATAAGTGATCATTCGAAATTTCTTGAAAATTAAACAATTATAAACATTTGGAATACATTGACATAGTAAATAATTGTAATGAAAATATGATAATTTCCAAAAAAATGGATTTGAACCTCATGACGAGTAAAGCCATATGAAACAGTTTGTCAACATGTTACTTTCATCTTTGAATAAAAAAATTAAAAACTAATATATTGTTAGTCTAAAACCTATACTCCGAAGCTCAAAAAATCTTTTACTTATTGTTAGAGAGGATAAAAGTATAAAAATCAAAATTATATTTTTCTAAGCAGAAACAATTCAGAGGAATATAGTTTGTTTCTTTAACTAACTAAAGGCAGTTTTATATAAATACATACACTTCAATAAAATAAAAAAAACTAGAAATTTAAATATCACAATTACATACAATTCATCGACCTTTATCTGAGTTTTGGTATAGCTATTATGATCTTAATTTATTCAAATACTTATCGTGAATCATTGGTGTTCGAAAAAAAAAATATAATTGAAATACTGACGTCCAAAAGTATGCTAATTACTTAAGAATCCATAAAATTCTATACTTATGACTTTAGTTTGAAACACTAGCGAATGTATAAAATAAATTGTTATTAATATCAAATGTTACATGTTATAAAAATGTGCGAAGGTCAATAAAACTTTTCATGCTTTCTTTATTGTCAATGCTGTTTAAAACTGTGTTCAATATTTTACTTATCAGCGAATATGTAATTTAGTTAATTAATATTTAAGTAAAGTACATTTATAATATATAAAGCTATTTTCTGGCTGAAATACATAGATTTTCTCCCTTTCATTACTAGCCCAAATTAATTAAAACTTTATGGTTGGCTATGTGAATAAAAACTGTCAAGTATAAGTATAATAAGTAACATGTGTGTTATTTATATTTACTTTAATGTACAATATTTTTTATTTTGTTTTAGGTAAGCAATCAAATAAAAAAACCTGACGAAACAATCATTAATAACTGAATCCATTACAGAAGAGATGGAGCTTATGAAATACCATAAAATGTGAGTTGTGTTTGATTTTAGGTCGCACTAAGGTACATTTAGAAAATATGTGAATATATTACCCGTGGATTGCAAACGATTTTTTGTTACAAATTTCGCTATGTTCTTACATAAATACAGGCAATTCACTGTTCTATAATTAAGATTCCGTCACAGTGCTACAAATGACTTAAACGAAATAAACATGGTCAGTTGTAAGGCTGTATCTACATATTATTATATGAGTCATTTCATAAAAAGCTATCTATATCACCTATATTTTATTTATTTGAAAATAAGTTGAAAGAATGCATTATAACAATATTTATTTAAAACAATGCATTATAAATATGGAATTTTCCATTATATTATTTATAATCTTACACGTTTTTATTTTTAGCGTACTATATCAAGTATCAAACAATGTTAGCTGCTCTACTCCCAAGCATCTCATGTGAGATCGCAGGTCACCCAATATCCCTGACAGATGCTGTCCTCGGGATGGAGTTTTAAGAAAAAAAAGCCTTGCTTTTTCGTACAAAATATCATGACGCTAAGCACATGTTACGTTCACTAAGAAACTAAGAGGATATCCGAGCTTTTTCAATAAGTTCCTCAATATATCCACAAATATATTTAAAATTAAAACAGCATTGCTTTTACCATTTCGATAATAATTTTAATAATATAGATTCAGATTATTAGTACTTAAAACTTTTCATTAAGGCGTCGTAACCTTACCTTTAATAAACAGACAATACAGACCAAAGCCGTAATGAATGACTCAGTGTCTAAGGATATTTTAGTTTAGAGACTAGTAGGTTCCAATCCTGGCTGTAGAACAATGATTGTTTAGGCAGTTTTTTTGGGTGTAATATTACTCCGCGGTGACAGAGAGAGAGAGAGAGAGAGAGAGAAATGAACATAGAAAGTATCAATCAGTTAACCCCGCCAATCAACCCTGGACAAGCGTATGCCATATAGATCTTAAATCATTATCATCACTATTCTGAACATTGTTACCATCATACCAGCTCATGGACTAAAAAAACTGTTTCAAAACAACGAATGCAATATGAAAACAACTTTTTACTTTCTTAAGCTCAGCACGTTTTGTGCGCCAATCAATTTTAATTGACATTACGGTATGCTTTTAATTAAATTCAATATACTCGTAGATAATAAAAACCAGACATGACTGCGTAAAAACTATAGAAATTATTTTTAAGGCACCGTGTCCATTATAATAAAGACGCAACCCTTCTGAGATAGTCATTTTTGTTTATTACAGTTCAACAGTCCGTAGTCAGTAAGTGGTAACCGTTGCCTATGGACATTGTTAACACCAAACGTGGTACCTTGGTGGTGGCCTCAATTGAGAGATTGGAGCCTGGCCACTAATGCCGGGCAAGACTTTTAATTTATATAGGTTATATTTATAATACTAACATATTTATATTATAAAAACAATGTTTATTTAACTTGAATTATGATATTTCTTTGTTTTAAGGTTAATACTATAATTGTACCTTATACTATACTTTTACATCATACAGACATAATTATTAGACCTTTATGACTATACTATACATAATTATTCTGTTTGTAAAATTTCTACATAATTATATTAATGTATTTGTTTCATTAGATTCAGTCAGTATTA
This sequence comes from Dendrolimus houi, assembly GCA_039645545.1. Classification (NCBI taxonomy): domain Eukaryota; kingdom Metazoa; phylum Arthropoda; class Insecta; order Lepidoptera; family Lasiocampidae; genus Dendrolimus; species Dendrolimus houi. Next base: position 24,511,217 of record CM077123.1, on the reverse strand, counting down.
CAATAATTAGATATTATTTTCAAAATTACACATGTATATTTCCTATTAACAAATTATTACTCGAAAGTAGGTATATCTGGTGAATGGGAGGAGATATTTCTTATATTTTGGTACAAAATTAATACAATTTCCTGCGGCTGGGCAGTCTGTCGTAACAGGCGACAAAGCGACCCACAGCCAGGTGGTAGAGTATTTGCCCGTCTGAATGGGTACCACCCCAGGTCTAGAGTATGCCGCCAAAACAGCCTTGGGGTGTGTTCCGGTATTAATGGCCAGGTTCTAGACCGAGCACATAGTGAGAGCGGCAGCACATTGGTAGCACCTTTGGTGTTACAAATGTTCATAGGTGATGGTAACAGCTTTCCATCTGATGGGCCGTCTGCTTGTCTGCTGAACTCATGCAATAAAATAAAATAAAAACTAAGTGGGCGGTACTCGTCAATGAAGTACGATATTATCTGTAATAGTATATTTTATCAGAAAAATACATACTAAATAAAATACATACAACTTCATGGCTATGAGCTGCCATAATTATAATCCTAAATTTCACAAATACGTAAGCATTTTTAGAACTCTCAAAACAATAACTAAACCTATATAATATTGTTGTATGATAGAACTACACTATTCAATAAATCTTCTCTCGTAGGAATGTGTGGAATCCTTTGCAAACTCCATAAAACAAATGGGTGTCATTGACTAGCGGCATCTCTTGCTGATTTACATCAATTCACGCACGCCATCTCACTCTTGCAAAGCTATACCGCAGCTTATTGTAGGAACAGGTTTTAATGCAAATTTAATAAATGTTGTTATCTATATATGTTTGTTGGTTGCCTCTCATTTTTATACAACGTGAAAACGAGGATGAAAGCACGCGAAACTGGCGACGGGAATGTATGGCCACATTTTATGATACGCTTTTAATATTATTACTGTTCATTTTAATGGTGATGATATCAAAACCGGTGTTGACGACGGTCTCTTTTTAGGTTTATTCTATTTTTAAAATGTTTAAATTTAGAGACGCACTAACGGTTCCCAAGTTGCAATCATAAACAGTGTAAGCAAAAATAGCCCCTAGTAAATGTGCATTTCGTAATTACAGAACGTTTTCTTTCTAGTATTCATTTACGCCTATATAAATACAGTCCACTGAGCCGTTTTCAACCGGTAGAGTTTTATTGCCAAGTAAAGAAAAAACACGGTCACTTTTCGCTAAAGAAATGTAATGAGCTGAGATAGATATGGATTTAAAAAAGCATTAAATTTTTCTATTACGAAATGGAAAATATCACCCCTGAATGAATGAATGAAGAGAAATGTTAAAATTAAGATCACCTAAAAATATGTTATCGATTACTATAATCGATTAAAAAAAACAAAATATATAAAATCATCAACATTAAAAAAAAATACAATCACTCCCATCTTTTTACTATCTGGTATAGAATGTATGAAAGCGTATTCGTCTCTTTTGATGGGTTAGTTTTATTAGACTAAAATTTATCACACAATTTCGATTACGTTGGTTTAAGATACCTATGATTTTGTATAAAAAATATCCTGTGTTCATCTTGACAATAATATAGAATAATATTCAATACTAGGAGTGCCAGTGAAACTTCTTTCGCATTATATGATGACCTTTGTTAGTGAACTGCAACGGCTGTGCCAAAGAAACGCGATTTTAGGTTAAAGCTGATTTACATAAATCCAGCGACTGACTTCAAATTCGAAGGAAGCCACTGCTGACCTCATACAGGCATCGAGTAAATTTATTTGAAGTCTTCATTATTCCCGACTTTTACAACCGCACCGCTTGCTAGCGACGGGATATTCACCCCCATTTTCTTGAGCTCCCACGCTCAACTACGCAACGGTTCGGAACATTTATTCCGCATACAACAATGATCTGGAGAGCACCTCCCGCTGCGGTTTTCCCTTTGCGCTTTGACATGGGGTTCTTTAAGAAGAGCGTTATAAAATTTCTTAGAGATCGGCAACGCGTTGGCGTCACCCCTGGTGTTGCAAACGTCCATAGGCGACGGTAACCACTTTCTATCAGGTGGGTCGACTGCCTGTTTGCCTGGCTATAAAAAAAATATATATTTTGATGTCAGTCAGTTAGTAGTTGGATCAATGTGGTGAGGATGATGATGTCTCTGACGTATCCGTGGATGGCGACGTCTGCTATGATTTTCTGGCATGGGTTCGATAATGACTTGCAAAGCCGAATTTGTTCTTGAATACTCGGCTGCAAGAGAAGCAATGTAATTATTATCTATCTTTTTTCCTTAAGGCCCCTATTGCCGCAAAAGGTAGAAAATGGGGTGCAAACGAAACAACTTTTCGTTGGTAATATATTATAATCAATAATTTACCAGAAAGTATTAGCAAAAATCTTCACGATGATTGTTGTTTCCCGCGATTTTTTTAAAGTCTAAGATGAGAGAGCGAGGCAAGGAGAGTCGCAAGAGACAACAAAACAACCCACAGCGAGGTGGTAGAGTATTTGCCCGTCTGGATGGCTACCACCCCCGGTCTAGAGTACGCCGCCATAACAACCTTGAGTTCTGTTACGGCATTACTGGCCAGATTCCAGTCTCCCTTAAGAGTGCAGCAGCGCATTTGTAGCACCTTTGATTTTGTAAATGTCCATAGGCGATGGTAACCGCTTTCCATCAGGTAGGACAGCATTTACCTGTCTGCTGAAATCATAAATATATCGAAATGTATCGATTGTTTTACGTCGAAACGTGATATGTTTTGCCAAAAACAAGTATTAATATTAAACAGCGTGGTTTTATAATACTTTATAATCTATCGGCATTGTTTCTAGCGTCCTCGAGAAGTTCTAACATTAGACACGCTTTGATGAATATTAATGTGTTTATGGGTATCGATACAAATGCGAATTACTGGATTTTTTTATAAGGTTAGCGTTTCTGGTAACTTTTCTTAAATGGTCCCTAAAAAGTATTTAGCAATTTGTCTTCAGTTCATTTTTCATAGTATGGAATAGAAAATATGTATAACCAAAGGGTTGTCCTATCTTTAGGGCAACGTTGATGCGTTGCCATACAACGTAGAAATGTTGCCAATATTTTGGGACTGTTTACCACCAACAGCGGTCTGGACTACATTTTTTATCTGTAAATATCTTTTTTTTTTAATTGCATGAGTTCAGGAGATGGGGAGACGGCCCACCTGATGGAAAGCGGTTACCATCGCCTATGGTCATTTACAACACTAAAGGTGCTACCAACGCACTGCTGCTTTCTAAAGGGAGACTCGAGCCTGGCCGCTAATGCCGCCGGAACACAACTCAAAGCTGTTATGGCGGCTTACTCTAAACCAGGTTTGGTAGCCATCTAGACCGGCAAATACCCTACCACCTGGCCGTGGCTTGTTTTGTCGCCTCTTACGACAAGCCGCCCGGCCGCAGGAAATTGTATTATTTCTCCGTTCCTGCACGGATAAAGATTAAAAGTATTATAAGGTTTATAATACATTTAATTTTAAGTTTTTATTTTATTTTATAGTTTACTTTAAGTTAAGTAAGTATGAATTGGAGTTTGTTTAGTATTCTACAAATAACTGCAAAACATTATTTTTGTACAGTCTTTTAAAAATATAATTTTATCATAAATTCTTTTATGTATTTATATTGATTATATGTGTGATTTTAAAATATATGCCATAATTCGTGAGTATATACTGCTATAATCATCAATTACTAATTTTTTTTTAATTTCAGTTTGTAAGTTTAAAAGTTTATTTAAAATATGTTCAGAAAGCGTTCTAGTTTATATAATGTTCATTATAGTGTATCATTATGCCAAATATAAATAATCGAATAAATATTTTTAGTTTTATTTTTAGTATAGTTTTATTTATAAAATATATTAATATCATAAACATCTATTTAATCAAATATGTATTTCGTAGATAGCCAATAATAATATATTATATAATATATTTTATTGGAAAATAATTGATCAATCCGATTTCAGATAATGGACATAATTTCGAAATTGTAACAAATAAAAATTCGTACATGTGTCATTCTTTTCATATGGCCACTGGATCCTAAAAAGCGCATATAAACAAACGGAGATAATAAACTTCTACGATTGTATTACTAAACAATTATAATCAAGATTATTTTATAAAGACACTTGACACTCGCATGAATTAAAAAATGCATTATAAATTGCTATAACCGAAACAGTCACACTTAACATACAAAACACATGTCAAAATTGGGTCAAACACATTCTGTAAAAGAATAACGCTTGCATGAGAATGTAAACAATATTAAAGTAATTGTTCAAGCGGCACGCTTACCCCAGCGTTAGTTAAGTTGACATTGGGGGGGCCTTCGTAATTAAATGAAGTAGATACGGGCGATGGTCTCTGATTAAGCGGACACTGCACTAACCAAGAATTTGAGCCTGAACCCGGTTCAGTCAAGTCGTGGTAGCTCGGTGTATAATGCTCCTGAGTCTCAAACTCGCGTTGCATATTCGAAGATTCGAATCATGCAACATGCAACGCTCCGATACTTTTACGGATCTCAAAGTACATCATTTCACCTCTTCATATTACCAACATTGATAAAATGAATACGTTAAAAGAATAGGTAGGTTTCAGTAGCGCGGAGTGGAAATCCGACTACGTTAAGCCGGTTGAAAGAACATATCATATGATGCAAACGCCGACTGTTGAAAAATCGTAAAATTCACAATGTATTTTCTTATTACAATATGTATTTTTAATATTACAATCTTACCACATATTTTGAAATAAAATCCGGTGCCCGATCGGGTTATGAGTTGCTGTTTCATCCGATACATGTGAATAGCCGCCGAGCGTAAGATATAGTAATACAGTAATAGCTCTTTGACCGTTCATTTGGTCGCTAGTTAATTTATAGAGAGAAACTAATAATAACATGTTTGAAAAGGCCATCCTTTTCGTCCTTTTCGACGCTAGTTTCTTAAAGCTAGGCTGTGGGATGGAGCAACTGGTACTGAGCTGCCCCAACCCAGAGATGGGAACAGTACTCCACATGGGGACGGACTTGGGCCTTATATAATAAAAGCCTATGTCCCGGTGTGAAGTACCGCTTAGCCCTGTTGAGCACCCCAAGCTTTTTTGAAGCGATTTTCGCTTTGCTCTCGAAATGACCCCGAAATTGCACCTCGGTCGAAATGTCGACGCCCAGGATCCCGATAGAGTCGGAGATCTTGAGGGGAGTCCTGGAACTGTGGCAGTTCCAGGACTCCCCTCAAGATCTCCAAGACTCCCCTCCAAGTGCTAACAAAAAGGGGGTTTTTTTAACGGTGAACGCGCAGACTTAGGTCTTTTTGGGGTTGAAAAGGACGAGATTTCGTCTACCCCATTCTGAGACCTGCTCCAGGGAGGTCTCGATTTCAGACACAAGCCGGATTCTCCTTTCCTCGACTTCTGCACGGAGTATATTTGCGCAGCCAGTGTAGAAAGCATCGCCCGTGCTGTGATCTGCATAACAATGAAGGTTGGTGGTCTGCAACATGTCAATGATATGCAGAATGAACAGCGTGGGCGACAACACTGAGCCTTGGAGTACGCCTGCATTTATAGGTTTCGTCTCCGTGCGTACACCGTCAATTAAGACCTTGATGCTCCGCCCATATAAAAAGCTGGCCATCCATGGGCACAATCCCTCGGGGAGCGCAATTGGGAAGCTTCGAAAGAAGTGCCCTATGCCAGACCCGATCAAAGGCCTTTGCAATATCCAGGCTTACTGCCAATGCTTCTCCCTTACTCTCAATGGCGGCTGCCCATTGGTGCCAATATTTAACGTCATTAAGAATGTCGCATCTCAAATAAAGATTTAAACCCATCGCCATATCTGCGTAAAACGGCCTAAATATTTAAAATTATCCCAAATGAACACTGGGACTGAACTTAACTTGAAAGCATAGATTCGCTTCGACATTAAGCAAAATAATCGTCTCACTTCAGAGCAAAACTGACCTTTAACAAAACAGGACGCGTTATAAAAGACTAAATGAATGAGTTTTGAGTAAAAAAGTGGCATTTCAGGTATTAAGTTGGATTTACAGATATAATGCTGGTATGTATTACTTTTTATAAGTTACATTTCATTAAACAAAAGCTTTTTTTAGGACAGACATTTTAAAATTATAAATACAATTTAAAACTAAAAATAAACTAAACTATAAATAGTACAAGCTATTATAGACTGTGTAACAAATCGCCACCAGATGGGAGCGTGCCCAGAAGGCTGGCTGCATTGCCGCGCTGTATGGCTATGCTTATTTGTTGGGCGAAATATGAGCCAGCCTTCTGAACACGGGTGGCATCAAAGAGTTTCTTGCAAATCTCTTTGAAGAAAATCTTTGCCGATGGACCCCACGGACCTAATGTTTTAACTCCAAACGGCACAAATATGTAACCCCTTCCTAAGGTTCCATATTTGCGCCGTATGAGAGCTTCAGGTTTTGAAGCAGCGTTGCCAGCCTCTAACTCAGTCATTGGAAGATGTGACGGCGCTAGAGTGTCTACACATGTCGCGTCCCAAACAAGCGGCCGTCCTATCTTCCAAGGAATAAGTGACATACCATCCGGCCTCTTGCCATCGTCGCGTACCAAGCCATTCAGTTCTAATACGGCCGGTACGCCGACACTGACAAGAGCCCGGCGGATGATGTCATTGAGGTTGGCGTGGCGAGATCTTCGACCAACACTATATAAACATGCTAATCCGTGGTGTTCATACGGGTCCACCATACTCCCACACTGGCAACGATGGAATACACAACATGGGGCCCCCAAGCGAAGGCTCGCAGCTAATCGAAAAGTGGCATGATCTAGGATTGTGCCTGTATTGAAGGATGGGTGTGCCTGCAACCATTGTCCAGACTCCCAAGTAGGTAGCAACGGCCAAAAGGTGAGCGCGCTCTGTCGAACTGGAACACGTTTGTAGGAGATTTTCCCATGTCAGTTCGCAGAGCGTAAAGTTTTTATTTTATTTTAAAATGCCTAGTTTTAAACCCCGATTATAATTATTATTTCATTGAAAATTGTACATAAAAAGTACACAAGATCACTAAGATGCATTAAAATATAAGAATGAAAGCAAAAGAAAAAAGAATAATTATATTATGTACCTAAACTTAGTTTTTTGTGTGAATTTAATATTTGAGATATATGCACCTATCATTTCTATACCAAAGAATAACAAGGTTGAGGCGTTGATTCTTATTTATTTACTATTATTTACGCTAAAAAACGTTTTTTGACTCTTCTGTAAAGTTCACATTCTCTTTATTAAACGTGCAATATAGTGACGGCGAAAGAAAAATAAATTGATAAGTAAAAATTACATACGTAGACAGTAGATTACAATCTAAGGAAAAGTAAAATAACACATATATTATTGCGTAAGATTAACAATGTTCCCTGAGTGAATTTTTAAATGTGGCAAAGGATTTAGCTTTTGCTGACGACTATGACCAAAGGAAGGCAGCGTGAAACTAGTTTGGATAAAATGGGAAACATAGTGCTGAAGCCTGCATATCGAGATAACTGACATGACAAACCTCCTAAGCCGCGTTGAACATGCGTGACTGGTATACTATCCGTTCCTCTTAGAAACTGGGAGGCCTAAGCCCAGCAATGAGACGTGTATAACTGATATTATATAAGTATATGTCACTTTTAAGTACAGATTAAGATATATAATATTTTCGATTACAAATTTTATTGCATGGCAAAAACGTAGAACGTACTGTTGGCAACGCCAACATAGAATATTATTTATTTTTAAACTTGCAACATTGTAGTTGCATTTTTGTTCTTCTTCCGGTTGGGTCGTAGCCGAATGCAGACGCCTTCGTATAAAAAGTGTTTTTAATACAAGTTTTCACCAACTAACAGTGTTTTAACTTCCACTGCTACATCGACCTGGGTATCCTAGGCCCACCACCATCAGCGTGCAAACAAATATTTATTATATGTGCGACGAGCTGCGCACACGTACCAAGTCTCTAAGGAACCCTTCATTGTAGGCGACAGACACGGTATTGGCTGTTTTCTTCTTAACCAAAAGTTATATTCATCAACGGTCCCTATAAAAAATGTCATAAAAAATCTTAAATCTATTATAATTGCTATGGCTATTTATTGTAATTAATTACACGATCAACTTATACAATAGGTTCAAGGGTGAATTACAATGCTGATTTTAAAACGAATGAATAATGTGGCTACTATTAAATAGATATTAATGGATTCGAAGACATAAATCGGCTCAAAAATATGAACAATTTATATATTGTATTCTACCTATAACTCCTTAAGATTTTAAGAAGAATACTGAGCCTCAAGTCAGCGGGTAAAATTCCCGAAAAGACAAAACCCCGGGGAAGGAAGGAAAAATGTTCTGAAATTAACCAAAATCTAAATAATAATGAGGAAAACGGTATTTCTCAATTTTGAACGGTATATCTCATCGATTTAAAAGATTTAGCAGGCCCGACATCTTCCCCTTAGACAGGGTCAATATTGAGCTCTTTTAATAGGTCAGTTGTTCTTTTTTGAATCTCATCTTTCGCTTTTTTGCTGGCGTTCTTATTAGTCATTTCTTGTTGTATACATATCTTTTTGTTATTTATTTTACATTGTCCTTTTATTGTGGTTATCATATGAGCGTTAAATCCCGGTTGTGTTAGGAGCAACCGATGTCCAGGGTCCGTTTTCCTGCTTTTACTTCTCCACTTCGCGCGGTCTTTGGCATCCCCCGTTTTGAAACCATTGGTACGCATGTCATCATTCGCCAGGTCAGTCCAGTGTCCTCTTCACTTACGACTGGGAATCTGGCGGAGGCGGCATGGCTGAACATTTGCTGTTATTTTTGTTCCCCACATTGTCCTTCTATTCTCACTCATGCTTTTTCTGTTTTCCACATTTTTATTTGCTTAATTAACTTAATAATATTTATACAGTGAAGATAGCGAAGTCCGTCAATGGGAAAAGTACATACACCACTCGTTTTTTATTTTTTTTTAATGGAATTTATCGCCAACTACAAATCGAAGACAGAATTCAATGGTGTATTAATTAGCTTCACCGATTGATTTGTTGTCGTCCTAATTATTTAATTACGAAAATAATGAGAGGTGTATGGAGTTCCCTCACTGACGGACTTCGCCACTTAGTCTTATCGGTTTATGTTATACAAGTTAGAACTTTGTTTAAATCTATGTATTTATATGTATTTATTCTATCTGAATAGTTAATTGTTATATAATGATGAGGTTTTACCCTTAAAATGTTGTGTTAAAAGTACACCGGCGGGGTAAGCTGGCAACACCGCGGTGGTCGCACGTCGCGGGCAACGGCCGTGCGCGAACGCAATTTCATGCATCACTAGACAGATATTTGATTACTCCGTACATGGCCCTGCGCCCGCGCCGGCGCCATTTACATTATCTGAAATAAGTCACCAATGACCGGGTGTGCTCTGTGTAATGACATTTTTACTTCCCTGTTATTTAATTTTATTTAATATGTAGGTACAACCATGAACCAGTGAAACTTCGCTTGCGTTACCAAAAACGACAGCGATGTATTTGTTAAGCCGGTAATAGATGGTTGTGGACGTCGCTCGCGACGTTGCTTATTTGTATATAATGCCGATTTTATTATAAAATTAACTAGCTGACTCGGCAAACGTTGTTTTGCCATTTAAATTATTTCTAGTAATTTTAAGTAAGTTAAATTATTAAAGTACTAATATCGCTATTAAAAAGTAGGGGTTGTTCGTAGAAGGGTGAAAATTTGAAGTTGTATGTATTTTTCAAAGTTGAATCATAATAAAATATAAACAAGAAATGTTGTCAAAAAAATTAAATTAAAATATCTAGGGGTGGGTCATCCTTATCATTTAGGGGTTTGAAAAACAGATGTTGGCCGCTTTTCAGACCTACCCGATATGCACACAAAATTTCTTACAAATCGGTTCAGCCAGTTCAGAGGAGTTTAGTAACAAACACCGCGACACGAGAATTTTATATGTTCGAGAAGAAAAAAATAAATTTATGGATATATATTTGTGGCGTTGGGTGTCATGACGGCACCGGGCTCTACTAAGGCCTCTCCTCTCTACTAGGGCCATGGGGTCCCGAGGCCTATCGATTTTATCTAGACCTATTTCGTTTGATTCAAGTCTCACTTGACCAAAAGGCTGGCCTGTACGTAGGACAACACATCATCGTTGCCATCAAGCTCGGGAATGCGGCCGGCGTCTTGTGAACGTTTTCAACCGAAATTAAATAAAATCCCAAATGACCGGGATTTTATTTAAAACCCCTGGAATGGCGAACTTTTTTTCGTAAAATGAGATAAACAATAAAAATGAATTTAACAAATTAAAAAAGAACACTTTTCAGTTAAGCTCTTCTTTACATTGCACAGGAAATGTAACCAGTGGTAAAATTCGGGATATTACGACTGCCCAACAGTGGGCACGTAATATGAGGTTACCTAAAAAGTTCACTACACAAACGGTTGTGTCACCAACATTCCAGGTTTTAAGTTGATTTAAAATTAAAAAAGAAAACTTCAAATAAATACAAAACTTTTATCCTCTTTTATTTTAATTAAAAACCTAACAACCTAAATTCTCCAAATAGTTTCTACAATGGTTCGTTTCTGTCTTTCAATTTGATGAATCAACCAAAGTGATACCTACATATAATCATAAAATTGAATCATTCAATTTTTTTATTTTTTATTGCGTGAGTTCAGCAGTTACAGGCAGACGGCCCACTTGTTTCTGTTTCTTTTCTCATCTTATATACTAATATATAAAGCTGAAGGGTTTGTTTGTTTGTTTGCTTGAACGCGCTAATCTGGTCTGATTTGAAAAATTCTTTCAGTGTTAGATAGCCCATTTATCGATTAACGCTATTATATGCTAGATATCATCACGCTAAGACCAATAATAGTGGAGAACCAATAAAGAATGTTTCATAATCATGGGTCTTTTTAAGTTCCTTTTTTTTAACTATTCCACGCGGACGAAGTCGCGGGCAGAAGCTATTTTAATTCATAAATTGAGTGTAAAAAGTCGACCTTTCGGCAGATTTATTATATTATCGATAAAAACACCCCCTCTAACACGGCTTTCTTAGCTTCTTTATTAGCCGTATCAATGATACAGGGCCCGCAGGCTACAGGGCCTAGGGCCTAACTACACAGCTACAAGCCCCCAAAGTGTGTAAGCAAAAATTCTTAAAATGTCATCTATAATCTTTTATAGATTAATAACATTTTTGAAAATAACTGCTGGGTCAACAGAAAGGGCTATCAGACTTGTCACAGTAGAGGCAGAAAATCTAGAAAAACTGAAATCGTCTTTAGATAGGGATGATTTGATAAATAAGCTTGCCGAAATAAGACGAGAAAACTGTCTTTTATTTGAATTGACCTTACTTAGCTCCTAGGAGAATTAAGTATAAGTAATAACTTATAATCAATATATAATTTAATTATTTATTGTATAAAAATACAATTAATTTGATCCTTAAAAATAAATAAACTAAACTATACTATAAATAAAGCTATACTTACAAAATAACAAATCTATAAATAAAAAATTGACTCCAAATCGCTGTCGGCGGGGAGCGTGCCCAAAATGCTGGCCGCATTTCCGCGTTGGATGGCAACGCTAATTGGTTGCCCTAGGTGTAAGCCAGTCTTTTGGTCACGCGAGACCTCAATTAGACGCGTTGACATAATTATTTTAATTAAATTCGAGCATTTTGTTGTTTCTTTTATAAAAAAACGTTACCCTTCCTTGGGCCCCCTAAACACATTCGATACAGGGCCCGTCTAAGGCAACCTACGCCAATGCTAACAATCCTACATATTTTTGCAGCGTAAAAACCTTGGTAAATGTTGTTATAGACAAAATAAATTTGTTATAATAATTTAGAAATGTTCTAATTATGTCTTCGTATTAAAGTTGCAAAACCTAAAGTCTATACATATAACAAAATTGTAGACGTCAAATTTCTGTACAATGAAAAAAAATGCCAAAAACCGAGTCAGGGGGATGTAAGAAGTGAAATAGAACTAATTTAGATTTTTTCAAATTTTTTGTTTCTCTGTTTGTCTGTTTGTACCGGCTAATCTCCGAAACGACTGGACTGATTTAAATGAAATTTTGTATGGTGGTTGCTTATATCCCTGGTCAACGTATAGGATACTTTTGATCCCGAAAAATTAAAGAGTTCCCGTGGGATAGTTAAAAAAAATTCCACGCGGACGAAGTCGCGGGCAGAAGCTAGTAATATTATAAATACCGTGTCTGTACATTGAAGCTTTTAAAAAAAAAAGCAACTGCAATAGACTATATAAACGGCGGAGAGCGGGGTGCATTTTTTAGATTTCTTGTCTGATTGTCTGCTTCTTCGGGATTCAGGTAAAAAGTACTGCGCCGATTACAATGCGGTTTTCGCTGGTCGACAGCAAATTCTTAGACTTAATATCTGCGCTACTTTTATCCTGGGAAACCCGCGGGAATTTTTCTGGGAATAATTTTAAATGGCCAAATTAAAAAAAAATAATTCCAATGTTATTGTTATTCACTGATCGATAGCCAATTTTATGTAATGAAATGTGTGATATTTTGTATCCCGGGAATTTTGGTTTGTAGTTGTTCAGGTGCATAAAAATTAACTTATTCCGACAGTTTTCACTAAAACGGTAGCTGCGCCACTTTGTGTTTCGGGAATCCCGCGGGAATTTCAAGTCAAGCGCGAACGAAGTCGCGGGTATATCCCAGTTAAGAATAAAAGCAAACAAGATCTACGTATTTAGTAATTTGAAAATATAACTACGGCAAAAGCCTTGAAATAGCGCAAATGTTACTATCTATGCTTTGTCATGATTTTCTTGTATATTTTCGGCCAGCTTAGGTTGGTTTATTTTTCATAGTGTACGAAAAAGTTATACGGTCACGACTCAAGTCTTAATCTGTCTTGCTGGTGGCAAAACATCTTATTAAAACGTTATCATTTAAATTTCAAGACATTTAACATTTCGCATAGACACTAGCGCCATTCTGTAAGTTTGTTGTATTAGACGATAAAATTCAAATTTTATCTAAGTACTAGCTGACCTGTGGCCACTTCGCTGGCCATCAGAAAAAATAACTTTAAATAATACTTATTATTAATCACAATCAAATATACCCTATGTTACTCAGGAATAAAGTAGCTTTACACTGGTTAGATAATTTTAATAATCGGTTTAGTAGATCCAGAGATTAATTACCCCCTACAACGTCACAAACTCACACACAAACTTTACCTCTTTATTTTTTGTTTTGTTTTAAGTTTACTTACCTAAAACCTAATCAAATTCAAAATATTTCCCCTCGCGTACTGCCTGTACCCCAGTGATGTCTACATCGCATAAGCCTACCTTGCCGATTAGGGTGCGCGTCGACCATGGAACTTTTTTATAATACTTACATTTTTAAACTCGTGATATCTTCGAATGGAATGTCCGAATTGTATAATTCAAAAAGTCGTATAAAGGTATTGAAGCAGTCTTGAATATGAAGTAATTTATTTTTGATAAGGATGAATAACAAGATACAAATAAAGAGCCTTTTCTAGCGGCGGCGTAATTTTTTTTTTTTTTTAATAAAAGATCACTTATTGTGGCATAACTATAATAGTTAGATATATGACGTCGCGACACTTTTTGTAAATAATGATATGTTCTGCAAAGTCGTTGTACATTATTTTATACTACCATCAATAGTTTTCGCAGCGCACGCGATTTTAGGTAATTTTTTAACACCTTTGATTGGATTGGACACTATTGGAGTTTTAGTAAGGATCCCCATTTTTTTTGAAAATATAATATAGTCTATGTCAAGCAGGGATAGTGTAACTTGCCAACAGTGAAAGAATTTTTAAAAACCATACAGTAGTTTCGGATGTCACCCCTACAAAGTCACAAACTTTACCTCTTTATAATATTAAGTATAGATTGTTTTATATATTCTTATATTATAAACTAGCTTCTGCTCGCGACTACGACCGCGTGGAATAGTTAAAAAATCCCCCGATTTAGAAACATTCTTCATTGGTGCTCCGCTCCTATTGGTCTTATCGTGATGATATATAGCTTCCTCGGTAAATGGGCTATCTAACACTGAAAGAATTTTTCAAATCAGACGAGTAGTTCCTGAGATTAGCGCGTTAAAGCAAACAAACAAACAAACTCTTCAGCTTTATATATTAGTATAAGATAAGAAATCATGTTAACACTAAACTTTTGATGACGCGTTTGTCCTTCTTTATTTATAGAAAAAATAATACCAGCATAAAAATATTATGTCAGAAAAAAATACACAATATATTTTAAGACTGTATAAAATGTCTCGTAGCGACATCTGTAATCGAAAAGGAAGAACGAAGTGCTGCTTTTGGCGCTGCCATCTATCATCATTTTTTGAATACTACTTGAGTCAAATTATAGCGTACGTTACGTGGTTTCACCATTTGCTGCTAGATGGCGTTGTTTAGTTCAAATTGTTATTGAAATGTAATAATAGATGGCCATAGTTGAAACATTATCTTAAAAGAATAATTCAATTATTATTATATTCTTCTACCATAATATTATTATAATTAACTGCATGTATTTTGGAATTACACGATATAACTAGATTTTTAGACGGTCACCATTAGTTTACAGTTATGATTATTTGCGAGAGAGAGGCAGCAACAAGCAACATTATCTAAATATTTGTACCCTTTATTCTAAATATTTTTTTTTAAATATTTTATACTAACTATACTATATATGGTATGTATATAATATAGATCTGTTTGAAAAAAATAGCCAATTTAATTTGTTTGTATAGACGCAAACATTAGTGTATTAAGTGTATGATTTAAAAAGATAATATTTTTATTTACTTTTTTAGTATTTAATTTTTGTTTGTCCCCAATTTGTACTACATCGTCAAAGAATATATAAATACAGAATTTTTATATAGACCAAAGTGTTGAAACAAGAGCTCGAGCTTTTCTTATAAGAACTTTTTTTGAATAAAATTTAAGTAAAATTATGTGTTTAAATGGGTAAAATAATTTCTAGTTAAATGTAACTTTATTGTTCTTGACTAAAACACTTAAAAGTAATTAAATACTGTAATTGTTTGCAAAAACCGTGTGTGTGTATTGTACCAAAATTATCTTTCATGAAAAAACAATGTACACACGGTGACTCTGGTAAAATATTTCACTGAATCTCATCGAAACTAAACAAATAAACTTATAGGACAGATAACATGTGCATATTGTGTTAATATGTATTTTATACACTATAATATATTATCTGCCGTTGTTTAGAAAAACGTTTTCCTAGACCACTTCACTACTAAGCTTTGTACTGCTGCAGCCAAGATATCTATTGCTTTGAAGCCTTTTCTGGTCACGATTTTTCTTCCAAGTAAAACTTCTGTGTCTAAATAATTTGTGGCCTATCTACTAGATAATAGTTAAGCGGAAATTATGGCTATTTAAATCATAAATTGTAGATTTACAATTTCCTAGAATTAGTTTAGAACAACCTTCTACTATGCACATAAAACGGTCGTAAATGTCAAATGGGTTTGGAAATTAATCTTTAAGATATTGGTCATCACTCAATCGGTAATTAGTTGTATTTTATGCCTCTGCTATAAGCCGCGCGCAGAAGGTTTGCCGATGACTACTTACTATTATTGTATTGTATTACTTACTATTATTGTATATACTTATATAAAGTATACACAATAATAAATTTATTGCAACAACTATTTATGTAACCTTTTTTGTCAACCCTACTGACCATCAACGCGTGACATCGTGAGGCTGTCGGCAAACCTTCTGCGTACGGGTACACCTATGATAATGTTGGTGTTAGTGACTGTGTCACGCAGATGTAGCCAAGAGTTTAACGCGTCATTTGAGATGCGATAACTTTCATGACGCTAAACATTGCCAGATAATTCATGTTTATACCGCTAATGATGTTAGTGGTAAATTGAGAGGAAGAAGATTAAGTTGTTATAGGCATATAATGAGGAGGGATGAAAGTCACGTGACAAAAAGAATGTTAAACTACAAGATGGATGGGTACAAATGTAAAGGTAGACCAAAAAAAGATGGATGGATTGTGTGAAGGATGATATGATGATTTGTGGTGTGACAGAAGATGTATATCAGAATACAGGAGTATGGAAGGAAAAGACATATTGTGCCGACTCCAATTAATTGGGATATGGTGAAAGAAAAGAGAGATGTTAATCGCGCGTTATTTTGAAACGCAATAACTAGTTACATTTGGGCACTAACTAACGCTGGTGTGCATAGATATTTAACCGACGGTTAAAAAAATAATCGCTGTTTAGTCATATAGATTTATTTTATTTTAACCCTCGGTTAAATGTCTGTGCACACCAGCCTAAGTATACTAACGGACGAAAAAAAAGTGGATTACGGCAACACATCGCAACATTCCATGTGAACTATCTTTAAACATAGATACTAATAACTGATATTTGAATCAAGAGTCAGAAATTAAATAAATACAAACATACAAAAATATTTTTCCAAGGTACAAATAAACAAATAGGTAAGCTATTCTAAAACGAACGAAGGTATATACTAAAGCCGATGCATAAGGTGATAAACGATAATTATGAAATGTCACGCGGGCTTATAAAGCCACCTGCGTTTAAGAATACCTTTTAATTTGGACGGATTATAAATTTATAATCTCAACCGTTGATTTCAGCACGAGTTTAAGGCATGGACGAAGAAAACATATTACCTACAATCTTCGGCATCAGTGCAGAACCTTGCAACTATATTTTTTGGTGAAATAATTTTTAACTTTTTATCTATTCCTGCGTATATTAAACGTAAAACGTTACAAGGTCCTGCACTGACATCGATCATAATAATATATAATAACAGCCCATAAACTTAAACTTAGGAAACGGACAGTATACCTGCCACGCTTGTATAAGGCGGCTTGGCAGGTTTGACACATCGGTTATCTCGATGTGTAGATTTCATCACCATGTACCATCTTTCACTGTTGTTAGCACGCGGTAATTGTAACAATATACACATTAGGTCAGAAAACTGCCTAAGTGATGCATGCATTCCGTCCAGGATTTGAACCCGCGCCCTTTGAGTTGAGGACGCGTGCGCCAGTCATTACGCTACCACGACTTCGACCATAAACGTCGGCCGTATATAGGTATAATATACACAATCCGGGATCAAACCCGAACTCTAAATTCCCGGAGCAAAAGTACAATCTATCTATATCTATACTACAATAAATCTATAAATGGTTCGAGTTTGTACAATGCGTTTAAAAATATGAAAAAAATCAAGAGGGAATTCGGAAAATGCTCTTTTTAGAATTTTTGTCTGTCTGTCTATATGTTAGAGCAGCACGTGAAAACTACTAAACGAATTTAAATTAAACTCGACACAGAGCAAGGTCATATCCCGGGGCATAACTTGGGATACTTTTTATCCCGATAAACGATGTCGTTTCCAAAGAATAGACGGATTAGCCAAATAGACGGCACTAGAATCGCCTTTTTTCAATTTACTAACAAATACCTACGTTGTCACAAACAACATGTCATTCGTTGTATTACTTCAAATCAGGTTGGCTTCGACTCGCCTTCATGTTTTGCTGGGCAGTTGTCTAGACTATATAGACTTAGTTTCTTTGTTATTACTATATATAAAAAAACCAAATTAAGTTTTAGTGTAAGTAAAATAAAGCTAATACTCCAGGTTTTTACACGCGGCGCAGCCGCGGGGCAAGCTCTAGTAGTAAATAAAATCAAATTATAAACGTCCCACTCCTGGGCTCGGCCTCTCTACTTTAAGAGGAATAGACAATATACCCGTCACAATATTCTCAAGGCCGATTGGCGGGTTTTACACGTCGGTCATCGCAATGTGCAAGTTTCATCTCGATATTTTCTTCACCTTTAACTCATGGTAATTCTAAATAATAGGTATATTAGATAAGAAAACCGCCTATATGGTGCATATTTCATGGCCAGGATTCGAATCCACGTTATTTAAAACGCGAGTGTATTAGTCACTAAACTACCGTGTACTCTAGAACCATCCAAAACTGACAGCATGATGATTATGATGTATGCCAATGAAAAATAACGTATATCAAACCGATTTGCTCCAGCACATAGCTACATTAATAACCATTGGGTTTTATAATAGAGAATAACAAAAACCGCGGGCAAAAACTGTATGTAAAAAGCTTGCATTCCATTGCCCAGTGCGCTGGCCGAAAAATCTTCAATTAGTTTTCTAATCCTATGTTATGTTACTTGAAAGATTAAGAAAGCATAACTATGTGTTTTGTTGTTAGTTCACACTCGTTTGATAGAATTTTACTAAAAAGGTTTATGTATATATTTAGGTAATAATAATATATATAATGAAATTAAATATACAATTAGAAATTGTAACACAGTGAACGCATACATAAAACTCCAATAATACAGTATGTAATAATTCAAGTGGAACGCGATCTAAGTGACAGTTAAATCTGCGAATGACGGTGCATAAAAAATATTCTTTTAAAAGTGATTAGTGTTAAATAAACAGTTTATATATTAATAGAAGTTTTGGCGAGAACTGAAAGGAGATGTAGTCCTGTGCACTTTTATTTTCTAAAAATGTGCAAAATTACTCTAAAATGAACAGTAATTGTAGGATATTGATAGATTTTGAGTTTGCGTTTTAGTGAGAAATGTGAACTGTATAGTCAAATGTGGCCTTTCGAGTTGTCACAAGAACTCCGTTGAATGGTGTCAGTTGATAACCTTCAGTTCAACTGAGCTATATAATAATATAGGCTTAAGAAAATAAAGAAACTATTTGTAATCGAAGATCTGGCTTAAAGGCTTAGCTATCAAACCATAAACCTAAATAAATAATATATTAATAGGAATTTATGTCGTTTCTTTGCCTTTTCAGATAAACATCATTTTTATTTCATAAATTCCTGAAATAATAAAGAGTTGTCTTATATATATCTTATTATCCATACTTTTTTATAATTCCAATGTCGTGTTATCATTGAGTTTGCTAACGTTTTGAAACGTATCGAAAAGTCAGGTGGGAAAAATATGAAAAACAAGCAATTCCACTGGTAATTTCGTAAAAATCTATGAATTTGAAATACTATACATATGTACATGTAAAGCAATATTTCATATTTGTACAACTAGACATAAATATACACCTGTATAGTATTTCAGATTTGCAGATTTGTTAGAATTTACCGACCGAATTGTTAATTTAGCTTCTTATTCATATTTTTTCCACCTGACTTTTCAGTTACACATGATATGGACAAAATCAATGCTCAATCGGTATTTTAACTTTAAAAAACATTGGCAAATGAATGAATAGTAAAATAACTGCACAGGAAGGCTGTAAGTTGTAAGATCAGTGCTAAAATTACAATATAGTTTGTTCACTAAAATCATGGTAGTTTAGAGGATCATACAACCGCGTGTCGTTAAAACGACATAGATTTGTGTACTGGCCGGATATTATGCACGACTTTGGCAGTCTTTCTCATCTAATGTATATATATGGTTGTTTCTGGTACTTGTCTCGAATGAATGCTCTATCTATTTATCTTAGGCAAATTTCGCACGTTTCTCCTTATGCTGGTTTCTTTCACCATCAGCAATTTGATTGAAATAATATGCACGTCAGGCGAAACAAACTACCTCTGCGGTAACTATCAAGTAGTTAACTATCAAGACCTAATTCAATATACCAAAACCTTACAATAGCCACCATTAAAACATAATTCATCCTTGATACAAGTGAGGAGAAACCTATATACATAGAAAACATTTCAATAGAAAAGTATTTCAATGTAAGAAGTGAGGTAGAATTTTTATGTCAGGAATTAGTAAAAGGGTAGTTCGTCACAGGAGGTCGTGATAGTTAACTGTCGTTCTGCCAGCATGTGAACACACATCAACGACAAGTGAGGTGGAAGTTTTGACAATGGGGCTATGAAAGATCTCTGTAATGTACTTAACATCGTGTAAATCAACCTTTAGGCTTTGCCCCGTACGTGCCAGCCGCAGCCTCCGCAGTAGAAGTGGTTACATCGGAATGCCATAACTCAGCCATACCACCTTAACGGTATGAGAAAACGGGACAGCACTCTAGACATGAAAGAGAAAACACATCGACATGGTTGAACGACCGATCAAATAAGTTTTGTACGCTACTATCGTATGCTACGTTGGTTTTATTTCTTCTAAGTTCCGAGGCACGCTCTATTTTCAATATGGTATTTTTTTCCCGCCATGGTGGAAGAAAATGTTCGTTTATTTCCAAATATATCAAGATTCTCGCATTTATTTTCACGTAAATTATACTAACACCCGTTTAATATGATTTATTTCATGTCAATACATTTTCAGACTGTGTATAAGAATTTCATGCATTGCCAAGTTATAGTAGCTTAGTAGTGGCCTAGACACTGCTTATTGACGGCTTCTATTATTGAGCGGGGTAAGCCTTTGCTTGGTCTGGGCGTGCATGAAGAACAGGCAGTTTTTCTAATATTACTTGCATGGTATATATATAGTACGGGGAACAGATACATCGCGAGGAAACCTTCGCTTGATTAATGATGTATGAGACCGTTAATTTAGTCTATTCCCCTAAAATTGTAACATATGTGCAGATATCATTTATTATTATTTGGTTTAACTTACAATTCTTTAATTCTAACGAAAGGCCTTAAGAAGCATTGTCATATGAAGAATTATCGGTCGCCCTCACTAATTTTAATTTCCTGTTTTACACGCTTCAATATATTTTTGTGAGAAAAATGGTAGCCTGCGTTTCCCTTCTCTTAAGATACAATTTATCTTCTTGCCAAATTGTATAAAGATCAGAAATTCATATAATAACAGAAACAATCTAATCAGAAACAATATACTATAATAAATCTGTAAATGTTTGGAGTTTGAACAATGCGTTTAAAAATGTGAAAAAAGTCAGGGGGCCTAATTCGGACCAGCAGATACCGAAAATACAATTATTAGAATTTTTGCCTGTCTGTGTGTCTGCTCTAACAAGCATCACGTGAAAACGACTGCACGGATTTAAATGAAACTCGAAACGGAGCTAGCTTATATCCCGGGGCGTAACTTAGGATACTTTTTATCCCGACAAGTGACGTCGTTTCCGCGGGAAAAGATGGTGCTGTGATGGCATCTTTTTTGGAAACTACTGAATGTATATGAATGAAACTCGACATAGTGCTAGCTTATAACCCGAGTCAACACTTAGGATACATTTTACCCCAATAAATGTAGTGGTTTCCTTAGAATAGACGGATTAACAAATTAGATGGCATCGTGTTTTTTCAATTCACTAACAAATACCTAGGTTGTCATAAACAGCATGTCGTTCATTGTATTACTTCAAATCAGGTCAGCTTCGACTCATTTCCATGTTTTGCTGGGCAGCTGTTGAGACTATATGGACTTGGTTTCTTTTTTATTGTAGTGAATTGAACAAGAAACAGGAATATATATACTACTACTATCTAGGATTTTTCACTTTTTGCGGCCCAGCTTTGGAGAAAACTCTATTAGTAGATAAACTAAGACTAACTAAATTTATTCCGATTTTTCCCACCCACGCTACTATTTATATCCAATCAACTCGTAATAACTCTGTTTATTCTTCTAAACAATAATCTAACAACGTTATAATATGCAATACAATGCTTTAAAAGTATATAATCTTGCCACGTCCCTTAGTTCGTATAATCTTGTACGCCCTAGAAAACTACTTCATTCGCCTTTGACATGTACAGCCTTCAGACGCCACTCATTTTTTGTTAGAACAGTGAATGAATTTAACAAACTCAGCAAGTCGGATTATGTTGACATTGACTTGTTTGTGGATAGTCTAGCATCTGTAAATGCGAATTTAATCAAATCCTATTTTAATAATAATTGTTTCCCTGTCACAAATTTTTCATATTATTGTTATTGTTTTTTTCTATAATTCCTTTTTTTTTAATAATCGGCAGACAAACACACATATTATATATCCCTAAAGTAAGCAAGTTACGCTTATGTTACGAGTAATATACAACGTAAAAATTACTGTATTTTATACTTTATTTTTATTTCCGTCAACTGTGGAGGTTTATGAATAGCTGTTCTTTAGCTATCTCTGTAACGTTAGTTTGTAAGACTACAGCTGTTAACCCCCCAAATAAAATAAAATAAATAAAAAACAATAAGCTCGACCACTTTATGCTGATCTTTCAACTCTATGAAAGTTGCTCTAAAATAAATCACGCGTTCGAGATAAAGTGCTTCGAGTAAAAATGGTTACATTAGCCACACAAAGTATTTGTCGTGACAAAACACTTCGTGTTGTCTCGGACCAGTCTTTAAAAAGTAGTTAAGTGCTTCATCTAGTAAGAATTTTTTAAATTAAAAGTTGTGTTCGAAAGGGTTTATTCAAAACCGGCTAAGTGTATGTCTGGAAAAATACTGCAAAGGTATCTTATTCACGGTGGCAACAAATATCTACACTATTTAACCTTTTGTGCGAAATTCAAAAAAGCAAATTAGAAAATATCTCATAGTCACCAAAAATAATTTAAATATCTTATACAGAGCTATATTTCATGAAAATATTGTTTATGTTCAACCATCTTCAAAATATTCAACTAAGTACCTTATATTTTCAGAGACGCACACACGTTTTATCATGGATTTTTTTTATTCATAAAACAATTCACATCACAATACCTATTAACTTAAATAAATAAATTAAATAAATCGGCAGACAAACACACATACTGTATATCCCCAAATTAAGCACGTTACGCTTGTGTTATGGGTAATATACAACGGACCGCTCTGGGGCCGATCCCAGACCACTCTGGGGCCGATCCCAGACTCCCAGACCATAAGTAAATAACAGAGAAAATACGTTTTCCTAAATTTACTATACCAGGAATCGAACCCGAAGCCTCTGCATTGCAGTGAGGTAAGCCGGCAAAGGCTTAACCTGCTCAACCACACAGGCCGTCACTTAAAAGGAAGTCGTTTTTTATGTAAGAACAAAGTATGATAATATTTAGTTGCAAAATTTAACCCTTGCAATAAACAAGGCGTTTTCAAAAATTACACAGTTTTTACATTCTTTTCTAATCGATTTTTAATTAATTCTGTAATGTATAATAATTTTCGAAATATGTACACCGTAAGCCTGTGCCGGTATTAGCATTACCGACGCCCTAGGCGAGATTTCTATGGCACCCACTCTCTACTCTACTCTTCAAATCACATTGTTATGTAGAAAATTTAAAAAAGTCTAGCTCAATAATCAAAGTAATTAATAAAGGATATCATGTTCTAACGTTCTATATCTGTCTGTAGTCCACACTCTGAGTTACATTACCTTTACACGGCTGCAAGTTGTGGAATAAGTCACTGCGGTTTTTCCAAAGTGCTATAATACGAAGCGCAAAAAGGGCGTGAATAGATTCTTGAAGTCCCAACGAAATAGCCAATGAATCGGCTACCTTAGTGTAAAAGAGCTATGGACGGCGGTAACCGCTTACCATTAAGGCCCGGTTCCTATATCTTACCGACTGTTCATTTGCCTTACTACTATAGGTTAAAATTTTACATAATCTCTATACATCAGGGAATTGAATGAATAGTAAGATATAGAAACCGGCCATAAGTAGCCTGTTTGCCAGGATGCTTACCTGCTAACATAAAAAATTCTGATGACTTAAGGAAATATCTCAAAAGTTAGTTCAAACGTGAAGCCAGATTCTGCGCCCTTTGATATTCTGAGCTTCTGTTTTTTAACGATGGGATATCCGATTGAGGACTAATCGCCGCAGGGGGCGTTTGCGATGCACTATGCTGGTGTGGCACTGACCCCCCCCTTGGATTGCTATTACACCCGAGTCAGGGACTCCCACTAAAATTACTCGTTGTTCCTTCGCCTTATGTCAGGACTACGGGAAAAGCAGTAGCCCGACCAACTCCACGTGCCCTGGCAGGCGATACTCCAAGGGCCACATCCACTGCCCAAGCGAAACCCCTGGCACCGTCCCTGGCCTATGAGTACCTTACAGTAACACCGCTACTAGATATAAAATCTAAATATTAAACAGTTAGATCTTCAGTGAGAGTCATCTTGCCACCAACTTTTTCACTTGTCATCAATACTTTATGAATTTATTATTCACTGATCAATCCAGGGAACGACCTTTGTAATGCACGAGGTCGTTTCAATAGTACTCATACGTATAGGGATGTCCAATTCAGTGCAACCTTATTTTTATAAGACAAAGGATCACTTTAACTTCAAATGAATAATGGTTCATCATCTCTAATACTAAGATGTTCACGTTTACCGTCATCACCTGGCGATTGTTACAGTGCATGCTTTTGGCCAGAATACGAAATCATATCATTTGAATGTAATACAAATGCGTAAATTATTATGACTTCATAGGTATTTCAGAATCCTAAATTTAACTTTAAAATCCTTTAATGTTGATACTTCCAAAGCTCTCGTAACTAAATTAGTTAAGTAGTACCAAGTGCACTGTATTTATAATATTAAATGCGATTCTACGTGGCTGAACGGATCGTAATGAAAGGAAACATATCAAGGTTGTAAAAAATCCACCTCTTTTAGGATATTTAGTCTCAAACGACCTGGAAAAGGATGAACATTTCTGTGGGCAACCAATAATTCCTTCAGTATGAAAAATAATAATTAAGTTTTAGACACGAATTTCCTGTTTTAGCATTTTTACAAAATTTATCCCTGGATTGAGGAACGGGTTAAAATTATTAAAGGCTTGTTAGATGCATAAGTTACATGTAACAGCTAGTGTTATATAAATATTGCGTGAGTGTTCCCAGCCCTGGATGTTCGTACAAAAAATCTTCTCGCACTCGTGCGTCCGTCGGGCCGTGTTTTGTCCTTACCAATTTGTAGCCTCAGGCTAATGGTAAAAATAAAAGAAATAACATTATACAGATTTATAACGACTAGCCGGCTCGCCTTTGGTCGTTTTTACATTTAGATACAACTTAATGTGAATTAATGTTTGTCTTAAACAAAAAATTCACGCCACTTACCTTACATTCAGTGATGGACAGAACTTTTACAGCTTTCAGGCTCTAGAGCAATATTTATTGTCTATGCACGCTAGCCTTAGTGTATAAGATGGTCCAAAATAACGTTGTCAAATAATTTAATAGTGGTTTCAATTAATTAAAATATACAAAAATATTATAAGTATATTTTTAAAGTTCTAACGAAGTAGAGAACCTTTCAGCTCCCTCGGTGTCGCTGACGTCCGTGGGCCGCGGTAACATACCATGAAGTGGATCGTTTACCATTTTACTTAATTACATATATAAATATCTATTAAATCTAAACCTAGACAAAATGTTATAAAATAAAATTTACAATTTGGGCCACTTGCATATCTGTAAACAAAGCACATTTATTACCCGTCGGCGCTTGAGCTAATAACATTTATGACCGTCTCATTTTGTTTACTTATTTATTGGTTGTTGTGAAGAGCAGCCTATTGTACTCGTTTATGTCCGTTCGCAGGCATAATTACGCAGGTGTGCGGATTACGAATTCTGGGAAATTGCGTCGACGATTTCCAGGTAGACATATTGCATCGTGCTGTATAAAGCAATGCCCCAATAGAGAGATCGTCAGTCAAGCAATAACCACAAGCGTGGCAAGACGTATGTACATTCGATAATCTATATGTGTTATTGAATCGTGCATTACGTCTGTACTGGTTGTGTTTAGTTATATTTGTACCTGTGTTATACGTGTTTATATAGTTTTAAATTAACTCTATAGTAATTCTAACGGCTTTTTAATTCGAGTCCTGAAACTCGTAACAATATTATGCACAAGGATCGGCCAACATTCGAATCCACGACATTGGAATAATAGACTGTTGTCTTAGCCACTAATCCACCATGACTTATATGTCTAGTTATTTATTAAATAACAGTACAAATCCAGCAATGGAATGTAGAGGCACGATTACTATCTACGACAACCAAATTATACCCATTCCGACAAAACTGATATTAATCCTTTGGTTCCTTTCATGCCTAATTACAATGGCGGTGTGAACAAAAGAGTATTATTCGATATCGATTCAAAGAGTTATATATATACCAGTGCCAAAATGAACTTTAACTTACTTCAGTTAGAGGTATTTGAAATTTCAAATGTTTTAGAGACGAAATAAGAATTGGTAGATACTGTATCATTATCGAATGTTTTACGGGTGTATTATCAAGATAATTATTGTATTAATTTGTTATTTGGATGCATCGTGAAGGTATAACCTAAGGGCTTATAACTAAATACATGGTTTCAAGGTAGTATGTGGATGTTTTGGAATGTGAGAACTACAAATGAGTATTTTGAATAGTCTGATGATTAAATTTTACGGTTCGCATTGGAATCTAAAGTCGTGATGGCCAAGTGTCTAATGCGGATTTTAGTATGCTCGGCGCATTGGGTGAGATTTTTTATGGTTCTTTATTCTCCAATTCAAACAAAACAAACGTTTATTGCATTTGAACTTTGTTTAAAAATACTTTTCCAGTTTTTTTTTTCGATAAACCTCTTAATAAGGCATCAAAGTGTATGTTTTCTGCAATTTCATTATCGATTGACAGAGATTTCAAGTTTGTTAATCTCGATAGTGATATTGTTAATAGCAGATACATATATTTTAGTAGCTTCAGGCCCCCTTTGTATCTAAGGCCTTTGGGCGGCCGCCCAATGTCGCTGTTCGCCCCTTAACTTTTCTAGTGTCATAATAGTTTGTTTCCCTAAACAAATGAATAATAAACAACGTTTATGCAACAAGAGAAATTGTCATATTACTTTAGATTAACGTATCTAAAAATCAAAACTCTTATCAATTCTACTCATTGAATACTTTCTAAAGCGTATGTTTACTGACATACCATTGGTATCTCTAGAAAATGTACAACATAACGCTTCTTAACCTTACTTTAAAACTTATAACAAACAGTGAAGGCCGGTTTCAAAGTAGTTACATGATGCACTCCGTGTTTTAAATGTTCTGCCTGTTACATACAAATATTTGGATCCTGACACAGTGTACCTAGTTGGAAAACGAGTAGTGGTAAGATGTGGCTCATGTGCGATCTAACTAAGCTAGCACGCTGTGAAAAGGCATTCTCCCATTTCGTCCCCTATGTCACTGAATCGTGTCATCTCTTGCTTGAGCTTTAAGTGTGACCGTTTAGTTTAAAGATAAAATTATTTTTTTCATTTTGAGTAAATAATTTTGATATACTAATAAGCTTAACAAACAATAGAAATAGTAGTATATATAGTTCTTCCAATTCATGAAGACGAGCGGGTTTCACTTGTGGTAAAGGCATCTATGTGTGTTAGAACAATAGATGGTATGATTGAACGACATGCTCGGCTCATAAGTGATCATTGCGTAATATACGCACACTATCGCAATACACGATGTATTACAATAAAACACAAGTAAAGCCCGCTCGCCTTCGTAGATTGCATGAACTATACAGGTGATCAAATGACTTTTCCCAATAATATGTATATTTCATTTTCTACTTAAGCCAGCAATTTAAAAAAGTAATTATAAAACAAATTAACACACAACACTTAAATCATTTAACGCCATCGATTAAAGAATAACAAATGTATGGGCATGCTCTCTTCTTGACTCAATCGTTACTTAGCATAAAGTGAAATAGAAGTCAATCACCAACCTATAGATGCAGCATTATCAAAATATTCATAAGATTCTCATGTTTCATATTTCCAGTTTCAAGCTTTACAAGACAATTTTGTTTTCTAAACTAAATCTGGTTTAATATACATAGAATTAAATAATAATATATTTGAAGTTTGTCTGTCTTTGTATGTCACAGTCATTTTTCTTGAAAATACGAGGCATATGTGTATATGGACAAAATTTAATAATAATTTTATAATCTATGTGCTACACAAGACTGAAGTGAAATCTTGAAAAGAATATGGATTATGTGTACATGGGACTGTTTTCTTTTCACTACATAAATATATCAATTGTAAATCATGAATATCTTTCTTAATTATTTTATTATTTACATTGCGGGTCTTCCGGTGAATGGTTTTTGAGATGCGATATATTTTTGATTAATTGCTTATTCTGCGGTTTTGTTACGAAATGACAAAAACAGGAACCTTGGTTATCTCTACGGAATCTTTCTATGTGCTTGGTCCGACACACACATTATCAATCAATTACATACAGTATTTGATTTTTTTATAAAGTTCGCTCACATCTACCTCGAGCCGAATTGGGAATTAACCAGCACGCCCCGTCAAACACCTCAGGAATTTCACTTGTATACGAGAAACAAAGAGTTGTCTTTTAGTATTGGTTGCCTAATTGAACAGGTAATGAGCAGACCATATGCGACGGCACAACGTCTTGGCTGTTAGAACTAGTATTTTACTATTTGTAATTATGAATTTGAATACTGCATCTTATATGATATTGACGGTAACGTGACAAAAATTTCATGCTAAATATTATTACATTTATATAATTATGAATAAAGCACATTAGAAATAACAACTGGCCAGTAAGAAATTAAACCCTGAAAAGCTTTTAAATCATAGATGGTGCTTTAGGTCAATCTTCTCATGCGTCTAACTCTTTATTAATCGTTGGTATAAAACAAGATTTTATATACATCCTTTATTTTTTTAAATCCTTGTTTATATTCATTCATTCATTAGCTATCTCGCTTGCGCATTAATACCTTTTTAAAGATATAAATTGGTAGATTTCACTTACGACAAATCTGTATCCCATAAAGTAGGGTTTACACAGGTGAGTAAAGCCGCACGATTTTTGCCGCGCGGCGAAAATCTACCGTCTAAATGGCAATTCGGCTAGGTCGCAAGTGCCTAAAGACGCAAGCCCCAAAGTTAAGCAGCACCCGCCTTCGGCCGCACGGCGACCGGCTGCATGCGGCTGGTGACTAAAATCGACCCGTGTAAACCCCTCATAAAGGATAAAACTTTTAAAATAAATTAAAATATACTTGTGGCTATCTAGTCGTGTAGGATTAGTGGTTTTTCACCATTACGTTTTTGTTGAGTTATTACCCCCTTTCCTTTTTAGTTTTTTACTATTTTTATTTATGTAGTCAAGATGGCGAACTCCGTCAGTGGGGAACTCCATACACCTCTCATTATTTCCGTGTTTGAATAGTTACGATGACAACAAATCAGTCAGTGAGGCTAAGACACCGTTGAATTCTGTCTTCGAATTGTAGTTGGCGTTAAATTCCGTTTAAAAAAAGTTCCAAAACGAGCGGTGTATGAACACTGATGGACTGACGGACTTCGCCACCTTGACATACCACTTTTTACTTACTTTTGGACTATTATTATTACTCGTATTCACCATCCGGATACAACTGATAAAGCGACATAAGTGAAGATGTCGTAGGTGTGAGTTATATAGCTCCACCAGGAGAAAAAAGCTAAATATCCCTGGCAGTTCAAATGAAGGACTTAACAAAGTATCATCGTTGTACAACTGGGTTCTAAGGTCGTGAGCGAGTTTCGAGATGTACCGATAGACGCAGCACGACGGGCGTTATCGGGACATCTGTCGGGACGCGCTCTTGTTTCGTACTTTTCGTTTTACAGCCTCCGGAGCCAAAGTAAGAAATAGTTATTTTAAGAGCCGAGTGTGTGTACCCTTAAGGTCGTTCATCTGAAAATAGAACTGAACCTAACTTATTTAAAATATGTATCTATTGACATAGAAAACTAATTACATACATATTATGTGAAATACTGTGTGTGTCTAAATTCTTTATCGATACTAATATATAAGTAGAGGAAAGATTTGATTGTTTGTTTGTTTGCATTGAATAGGCTCCGAAACTACAGAACCGATTTGAAAAATTCTTTAACTGTTAGCAAGCTACACTATTTCCGGGTGACATAACCTATATTATATGTTCAAAAATATTAGGGATCCTTACTAAGACACCAATAATATAACCCAAGGAGTAAAAAAATTCCTTAAAATCGCGTGCCCTGCAAAAACTATTAATGATAGAATAAAATGATGTACTACGACTTTGCAGAACACATCATTATCTACAAAAAATGTCACAACAGCATAGGTCTAACTTTTATAGTTATACCATAATAAGTGTTCCTTTATTTTAAAAATTTAATTGAAATGCCGCCGCTAGAAAAGGCTCTTTATTTGTATCTTGGTATTCATCCTTATCAAAATAAATTACTTCATATTCAAGACTGCTTCAATACCTTTATATAACTTTTTGAATTATTAAATTCGGGCATTCCATTCGAAAGATATCAAAGTTTAAAAATGTAAGTATTAGAAAAAATTTGCGTGGTCGCCGCTCACCCTGCTCGGCTAGGTATGCAGCACCTTATGCGATGTAGGCGTTACTAGGGTACGGGTCGTAAGGGAGGGGAAATATTTTGAATTCGCTTAGTGGGTAATTAAACTCAACAAAAAAGTTATTTATAGATACCCGTGCGAAGCCGGGGCGAACCGCTAGTTTACAATAAAAATACATTTGAATTTAAATTTCGAGTTTTGACTACTATGGTATTCTGTAATTGTTACAAAGTAGTTTTATAATATTTACATATCAGGAATGCCTGAGATGATAGTAGAGGAACGGACAGTCTGAGATACTTTTTATTATGTTACAAAACGTCACCACCTGATAGAATTTGTTTAAGCACAAACATATGACGTCACAAGTCAATGTACAAGTAAAACAAGTCTAACAGCGCATCAATTATTGCTTGAAAAGTAAATAAAATTATATCTATTATGATATTTCAAGTAGATGATAAGATGTTATTTTATCGCCTGCTCTTTAATATATAAAAATCTTAGAATTTATTGCAACACGTGTCCGTATTCCTATTGTAACATCACTACACTCTCGTTATTTATAATCGATAATATAATGTGGAATTTCCTGAGCAGTGTCGTCATCGAATCACAGTCGAAAAAGTTGGTGAAAGTGAACGCCCGGACTGGTTGGTGGTAGGGCTCGGACCGCGGACGACCGTGAACTTCCTGTAGGGAGATAGGGCTACGGCCTTGTTTCATTCGACTCAGTCAAGCAGGTTAAATTTTTCGAATTGTATACAAATGCTGAGTATTGGAAATAACTGACATCTAACAACTATTTGTTGAAATCGTTTGATAAATTGCTTCGCGCAGTTTGGGAGCCTTAGGAATTATACAAACTTTGATGTTACGAATAAAAAGTTAAATTTTTTGTCAATATTTCTATTGTTTTTTCTTCACTGTGCGATTGTTTAGTAGATACTTAAATGAACTGTTATGACTAGTATGTGTACAGAAATATAATAAATAATAGAGATAATAATATATCTATTTATTTTTTCTACATACAATTACACATACATACTAATTTCTGTTTATTGTGAAATTGAGAAATTTAATTTTTGGAGATCCTTTGTCTCTGCCTACCCCTATTGGAAACAGACATAGTAGTATTTATCTCTCTATTAGCAAGACTTATTTATTATGATAATAATAAGACAATGTTTTAGTTAGGTATCATCCTCCAATAATAATTTTTAGATCACCCATAAAGATTAAATTTCACGCTAGTAACGTCGCTCAAAATATTCGTTTTATTTAAATCGAAATTTATAGGGAGCGTGTTTTCTGCGTATACGATAAATTTATCACAAAATAAATATATTCATGTATATATTACTTATGCAAATAGCTGCGACTTTAATATAATTCCTGTCACGTAGTGGATGCTATAACATAACTTCGCAATTACTAAGAAAAAGGCGACGTCGCTAAGAGTAAATCGTTAAGTACGCATTGGAATTTAGATTCTTTACTGTTTTGTCATTAAAAGAGGTATGAAGATTTTGGACAACTGTATTTATAATTTATTTAAATACTTAAACCCTAGTTGGTTTATTCCAATAATGAACACTTTTTCCCCGTAGACAGTTAAAATGGCAATGGAATTGAATATCCTAATAAAGATTAGAAATTAACATGAATAGTTTGATACATACCTATAATTATGCTTGTTAGCCGAAGATGGATCTTCACCATTCTGAAAGCACAACTCGCTTCCTCTCCTTTAATTAATCTCTATATACATGCATGTTTATTTGGGGTACTTTTCAATAAGGTTACACGAATGCCTACCGAGTGCAACATTAAATCTAGTTATACATAACATACATAACTTTACAAAAAACCTTAATAAAATATGTCTTAATTCGAAGAGATCTGTTCTTTTATGTATATCACATATTTCGGAACCAACTCCTAATTTATTAGCATCCGTATCAACGTAGCTTTAAGTGGCAAACAATCATTCTTCTGGCGCCTTTACCAATCAGCTAAATTCTAAGAATCATCGATAAACTTCAATCTTCGTATCACTAAAATATGGATGGATTATGTACATTTTAGTCTACATTTTATCAAAGTGTAAACATTGCTCCCGACTAACCAAGTACCTATCTGTATAAAGCAGGCATGAAAGATTTTTGATTATTTCCATAAAATAATAATATCCCATTTGTATTAGTTGCTTGGACAACCTTGGAGTTTGCAAGCCACCTTAATTATGAGATATCTGTCTGGAATTCTTGGCTGATTATTATGACAAATTTGGATCCTGTAAATACTATTTCTCACATCATACATTGTTTTCTCCATGTAAAAGTTTTCTTCAATCAATCTCCTATCTAGGCTAGACTATAAAAAGACAACAAAATCTCACTCGCTTGTTTATATATTTGAAAGGATAAAATATATCTCATGAATTAAGCTTTTATTTTATGTATTTTTATGGTTGCGTTTACTGGTCTAACGAGACAACGTCGATTTCGCCTAAGCCCAGTATTCTAATTGGTGAAGATTACATACAGATAGAACAGAAAATATAAAGTTTTAACTTAATGGTGAGGCTTCATGTGCGATAATGTTACAGATATAAACCGTTTCTCGCAGATATGGCGATGGATTTATTGCGTTATTTAAGATACGACATTATTAATGACGTTAAATATTAACACATAACATGTCTGGATGTTATGTATGTATTGAATTTATAAATTAGGTTGTTTCTCTATTTAAGATATCTAATTAACGTAATTAAAAAACTAAACTAAAATTAAGCTATTCTATAAATATAACTATAAATACAAAATAACACACTATAAGTGTATTGGCCATACGTTAAAGAATTGGATGACGTAATAATAAGAGTGCCTTCCCTTCACACCTTTACAGCTCCTAATAATCCCCTTCTTATCCCATAATTCGCCAATTAAAAATGCCGCGCCACCTAGCGGACGGCTTTAGTCGTCGATCTGTTACGGCGGAACAATTACGTGCGCGTGCGCCACCCTCTTGCTACCCTTAGTAAAGTGCTGTGCAATTATTAATAGACCAAAATCAAACTGTGTTGCGCTTCCTGGCCTCCGTCATCGGCATCAAGACAAATAATCGGTGAGTCCTCTCTTATATCCTATCCTCTGTCAATAGAGGGTTACTTGTATTTATTGCGTGATCCATTCTGCCATTTTTGCCAACGCGACGAGACAATTCAAAAAACCAGCGAGTAACTAATAAGTAAAAAATAGACTCCAAGTCGCTGCCGGCGGAGAGCGTACCCAACATGCTGGTCGCATTTCCACGTTGGATGGCAACGCTTATGCGTTGCCCTGGGTGCAAGCCAGCCTTTTGGTCACGCGAGACCTCAATTAGACGCGTTACATACAGATAACGTATGTATATTCATTAATATGGCTATTTGTTAACAGCGTTATTTTGTAACGCTTCAAATAAGACGCATTCGGCCACAGTATCTTTAACATGATCGCAGATGAGGCCGCACCATACAATAGTTTAAATTTTCACCATTGTATCAGTACCATGTTGTTTCTAACAGCCCTCGAGAGGCATCTCTATTCTCTAAAGAGATGCCCCTCCGTCTCAAAGGAAGATCCTCCAGCGAAGCTATTGCTATACCTCGGAGGCCATGTATTTAGAACACCGGATACAGTAAATGTATTTATTCCCTTTTTTCACAATCAATATCAACTAGTCAACTTTTATATAAAAAACAGGGTTTGAAGTAACATGCTTTTAACATATCATCATAGAAATAATTTTAGTTAAAGTCTAAAAAAAAATTATTTGCTGTTTGAGGTTGCCTGTGGTCTTAAGACAATTGTGGCCGGGCGCTTAGTCCCCTGGCATTGGAAGAGGCCTAGTGAGCGAGGCCCACGCCTGCCAGGGCACGCAGAGTTGGGAATCCCCCAGTCCCGTAGCCCTGGCATAAGGTGCAGGATGGAACACCCAGGGGTTTTGGTGGGTTTTATTTACTAACTGGGGAGTGCCAAAAGCGTGGCACCGGTTCTTACCAGGCACTCTAGTGCCACCCCCGATCTGGCGAATCTCACACTCTCACATCTGGTCGCGAACATCCCCCCAGGCTTCTGTGCCTGTCGCGGCTTAGTCCTCAAACGGAATTCCCCTGGCCAACAAAAAAATGGTCTTAAGACAATAAAGTGTGTTCTTGTACTTTTATTATGTTGGTGTACAATAACGAGTACAGTTGTTGTTCGGACTCATTTTACTCGTACAAAGTAAATGATCATCATTACTGTAGGATATTGATTTTGAAATAGACAGTTAAATGTCACTCACGATTCCTACATTTTTGCGAAACGATTCACACTTTGCCTGTTTTTATTATACACGCAGGCGCCATTTGTCTAGACAAAACAATAAAATAATATAAATTAATGAAATGACCTCCTAAAAGCTAAGCTACTCAAGGTACTGTCAAGTATTCTTAAATAATTTTGCCTTATTGATACATCTATTGGACCTATGTTTAATCATCGGTCTTATTGACTCTCTAATTTGTGTTGCACAATGGAAAATTCGTATCTCTTTCTCTCGCAGGTTTAGTCCTATAGATTTATGGGTTTATCTCTTTTTATTGTTGCTTTTTCGTTTCTTCGAGTTTCAAATACAACAATTCTAAAGAAGTTTCACTTCAAAAATATTTAAAAATAAAATGGATGTGCAAAACCTTATATACTACACGCTATCTTTTTTCACCTATCTTTAGTCTTACACGAGGTATATATATTATAGGAATGCTCTGTCGTCTATATCCTTATCCATATTCCACCTCAATCTTTACGACCGCTCTTATGGCCGGTTCCTATATCTTACTATTCATTGCCTTACAATTGTTTGAATTTTGACAATACTTGTATGGCAACTTCAAATTTTACCGCTAATAAGACGAATAAACGGTCGGTAAGATACCTATATTTAAATCGGCCATTACTAAGCAAAATGGCCGCGCTATAGACGCATTTTCAATTATGAAAACCGTGTACCCGCGAATATTCGCTATTTAAAGATGACGCCACTTGAGACACCGACAGTTTACGGAAATCTGTTGGTTTTAGCGCAAAATATAAAAACGGCGAGAATTTTTGGAATATTCGATCGCGATCTATGTACCAGTAAAGGCCAAATTGAAGTGTAAAGTCGATTATTGGAATTCTGTCTGGAAGTCTGAAGTTCTACATCCCACAATCTTACAGTCATTATTTACAATATTGTCATTAATTTAAACCAAAATATAGATACATTGTTTTGCTTTAAACTAGTAACGACCATATTAATTTGGCCTAATTTTACAAAGAGCATTAATAATATGTCCGTTTTTATTTAGTTTGCTAGGATAATTAGAATAAAATTTTATGAATTAGAACGTGTCAATTTATAAAGTTTTTGGTCCCGTTGGTTCGAACAACTCTTATGAGTTGTTCGAACCAACGGGAACCTAAAACTTTTTAGTGTCACTAACATTCACGTATACAGTATTATTTTATACTAGCTGACCCGTGCCCACTTCGCTGGGCATCGGAAAAAAGTTATAAAATACTTATTATTAATCACAATCAAATATACCCTATGTTACAGGAATAATGTAGCTTTCCACCGGTGAAAGAATTTTCAAAATCGGTTTAGTAGATCCAGAGATTACCCTCTACAACGTCACAAACTTTACCTCTTTATTTTTTGTTGAGTTTAATTACTTACTAAGCCAATTCTAAATATTTCCCCTCCCGTACTGCCCTTACCCCAGTGACGCCTAGATCGCATAAGCCTATCTAGCCGATTAAGGTGCACGGCGACCACGAAACTTTTTTCTAATATTTACATTTTTAAACTCGTGATATCTTTCGAATGGAATGTCCGAATTGAATAATTCAAAAAGTTATATAAAGGTATTGAAGCAGTCTTGAATATGAAGTAATTTATTTTGATAAGGATGAAAACCAAGATACAAATAAAGAGCCTTTTCTAGCGGCGGCATTATAATAAAAAATTTAAAATAAAAGAACTAATATTGTGGCATAACTATAATAGTTAGATATATGCTGTCGCGACACTTTTTATAGATAATGATGTGTTCTGCAAAGTCGTAGTACATTATTTTATTATATCATTAATATTTTTCGCAGGGCACGCGATTTTAAAAATTTTACACTTTGGGTTACACTATCGGAGTTTTAGTAAGGATTCCAAATTTTTATTAAAAATATAATATAGCCTATGTCAACCGGGGATAGTGTAGCTTGCCAACAGTGAAAGAATTTTTTAAATCGGTGCAGTAGTTTCGAAGATTACCCCCTACAACGTCACAAACTCACTAACTTTACCTCTTTATAATATTAGTAAGTATAGACGATAAAAGTTTTTATTTTAAGACAGTTTTTACTTTAGTTACTGTTCTGGCGTATTTAGAAAAAATCCTCTAACGAATATACTTACTTAGTTCATTAGTTTATTGAATGCCAGGATCTACTATATTAATACTATCGATTAACACAGAATATTTTTAAATTACAACTGGTATTCGACGGATATGAATCAGCATCCGCTTTAGCATCTTAACTCACTTTGTCAATGTTGTTGTATTAAGAGATTCGTGATTTGAAATAGACAATTAATCATAAGATATAATTATCTACAGATTATATGTTGCAAGGTTTTTATAGAGGCCTTAATTGAAATCGGGATTTGGTTTAATTTATATTATATTGATTACAAAACCACAGCAAGAATACATACTCTCTCTGGCCTACTCATTTCAGGAGCGGGCGGTATACGCATTAAGCCTGTCCTATTATGCATAGTAATCTTAATGTACAAATTTTCTCAGTATCTTTTCTTGCACTATCAGCATGTGGTTAATCGTAACAACATTTAATATGAGTGTAGAAAAACTATAAGTAGAGACACACAAAAATATTTTTGAGATTTATTTAAAAAAATTACAAGATTTTGGACTAACGTAAAGACAAAATCTTACATAACATCCAAAATCACTTATTTTAAGCTTTTAACAATGAAGTCTACTGCTATCTTTGCCGGTATAGACAAGGGGTCGGCTAAAAAGAACGAAAGTCTCCAAAGACCAGGAAGTGTAAGCATAAGTCTTTCCTTGGTCGCTGTCGCTCATTGTTATTTTTGGTGAATTATACAAGACTATTATATACTAGGATATGCCCGCGACTTCGTCCACGCTTGAATTGAATTGCCTTCGAGATTCCCGGGATACAAAATAGTGCAACATTTAGAAAATTTATTTATTGAAAAAAACCAACAGCGCATAAAAGAATAAACTAATTTTTATGCATCCGAACAACAAAAAATCGCTCGGGAAAAAGAATATCACACATTTTATTAGATTAAATTTGTTGCCAATCAGTGAAAAACTCATATTGGGATTCGATTATTTTAATCTGGCCATTTTAAATCATTCCCAGAAAAAATTCCAGGATAAAAAGTAGCGCAGATTTTAAATCTAAGAATTTACTGTGTATCAGCGAAAACCGTATCAAAATCGGCCCAGTAGTTTTTATGTAAATCCCGAACAAATACACAAATAGACAAGAAATCTAAAAAATTGCATGTAGTCTCTATCGTCTATTCCAGTTGTTTTTTTTAAATAGCTTCAATGTACAGACGCGGCATTTTTAGAATTTTATAATATTATAGATGTCCTCTCTTCTATTACACGTTTTTTAACATAGTATGAAACGAATTTAGTAAATCAATATAATTTTATTTAGTTCATATTTTTCTATATTAACGTATTGACAGAAATGAATTGTCTATTTTCGGCGTAACCTAAATATCTGTAGGCCCATAATATTTAGGTCAAATACAGTGAGACGATTTGACTTACAAATCACTTGCTCAGCGGAAGCGTGGCCTAATCCACAAACAGCCACAGGGTAAATATATGTATTTTTTTCTATTGTGTGTAGATTTTCAAACAATACGGGCCTAAATTTGTGTCGACTATTAATGTGGCTTCTATTGTAAATAACCAAAATCCTGTCCTTTATGGCACAATGAAAATATTTTAAAAACTTTTCATGACGTTATTCGATACTTACTTTTATCCGTTTTCCAACATTTCTTTTGATGACCGTACATGGACCCGATTCTCCTTACCAATAAGGTTTTGCGGTTTGGGTATACGTAAAATTTCCGCAGTGTACAGTACAATGGACCTCATTGGTGATATATTAAAACCGTCACCTGACAACTTTGAGGTCCTGTACTTGGCTGAGGCCAGAAATGCGTGGTCTATGGCCTGCCCCCAACAAAATTTGCCTATAAACCCAAAGTCACAAAAGCTATGGGACGGTCCGCTTTGCTCATTCGTACATCGAAATCTACTGGATACGTGTGCCAATGAGACTGAGCGTGCCCGTCTCTTACCTGTTTCACGTAGGGAGTCTGATTTTCGGCTTCAGGCACTCCCCTCGGCGAATTTGGGCTTTTTTTTAGACGATAACAGGTTTAGAATAAGTGCCTGCATTCGCTTAGGGGCAGCCTGTGTTGTCCTACACCGCTGTCAGTGTGGAGATAAGGTGGAGCGCCTCAGTAACCATGGTTTATCGTGTATGAATGAATGAATAAATGAAAATTCTTTGTTGTTCACCATAACTTAAACCTAGACAATTTAATATGAATACAGTTCCATTAGAACAACGTGTATCAGAAATGCAAGCAAAATTCCGCGTCATGTAACACTTAATGACATAATCCGTCGGGCTCTTGTCACCGCCAGGATACCTGCCATAGAACCGAATGGCTTGTGCCGCGACGGATGCAAGAGAGCCGATGGAATCTCATGGGTGCCCTGGAAGATGAATCATCCTTTAGTATGGGATGCGTCTTGCGTCGAAATTCTGATGGTGTCCCATCTTCTACTAGCCACTAGCATCTCTGCCGGCACAGCTACTGCACAACAGGAGGCCGTAAAATGCCGCAAATATTCCGCCATCGGAAATGGCTACATATTTGCGACTTTAGGGGTCAAGACCCTGGAACCATAGGGTCCTGAGACGCACAAACTTTATCAATACATAGCGGAACGCTTGGTAAACTTCTCACATAACCAAAACACTGCCCCATACCTCGGACAACGCATTAGCGTTGCCATTCAGCGAAGTAATGTGGCGAGTGTTTTGGGCACTTTTCCAGCGGTCTGGCACTAGATTTTATAACTAGTTTAATTTTATTTTGTATATATAGTCTTATTTAGTTTAATTTATAGAAATTGTATATTAGTTTAATCAATTTATTATAATGTATGACTTTGAAGACCTCGAGCCATAAAATGGCCCGGACTTTTGGAGGGCTTGCCGTGGGGCCATGGGAAGGCCAACACGTAGAGGCCCATTGACAAATTTAATGTAAATGTGGCGTGACACTGACCGGCGATTATCGATGTCTACACCATATAATAATGCACCCAAGGACAAGCCCCGGCCAGTGTAGGACTATTATGGGAAATGAGAACAAAAAGTATCGGGCTATTGAGGTGAAGTGCTAGTGGTACTAGGGGTCTGGGAATATGGGATTATGGCGTCTGCTTGTCGCAATGTTCGGGGAACATGGAAAAATGGGTAGACAGTGACTCGCCAGTCCCTGCATGGGCTGCAAAAAATGGCATAGAAGACAGGGGAACATCGGTGTGAGTGGCTAGAAGCTACTTCCGACGTTATGCCATTTATCACTTCCACCCCTGAAGCTTGAGTGTTAGTTCTAGCGATCTCCACTCCCTGCCGGCTGGCTAAGGCAAGCACGGAAGCAAGGCCCCCTGCTTTGGCCCCCGAAATCAGGTCCGAAATGTCGCTACTCACCTAAGGCTTCGCCACAAAGCCCCCTTGCAGGTTAATTAATTTTATTATTATCTAATTTGTAAATTCACGTTTAACACTTGATATTGAAATGCTTGCAAATAAATTATATCTTATACCAAAACTTAATTTAAGATCGGCGGTTTCAAAGATCTTCACATAAAAAATAAATACTTAATTAACTTAAGTCCTGTTGTGGAATAGTCTTACTATATTTGACCTAAATATTATCAAATATTGAGATAATATGGGAACTCTTTTGCCGAGCGATTCAAATATAAACTGCACTTATACTTTCACAATGAATATTTTTCTATTCCATAAGATTCATCCATCACTGTAAACTGCAACTACCGTGTCATCCTTGGTCTCCATCCATCTCTGCTTCGGAGCCCGGGATCCGCTTCTGTTCCAAGTCACTCTGTCCTCGGTATTAGTCTATATAAATTAATTGTGTTGTATGTATACGATTTCAAAATAAACGCTAAAAATATAAGTAAAATCTGCCATTTATACGAAATCTAATAATAGTCCATTTTTAGAACTTTCGTCTCTCAGTCTGTCGAATGGCTGTCAATTTCAGTAAAAAATTTAGAGTTATAAACAAATTTTTCTCGATACCGTGATATACACATAATAAATAACTGACTAATTAATTGTATATAAATAAATATTTTATACAAATAAAAAATACTGCTAAAACTATTGTGTTGATATACAATGTATTTTAAAATAAATCAAATAAAAGCGATTTTATTTTTTATAAGCATTAAATGTATGTTACGTGTTGTGTTACTTTGTTATCACGTAGGGCCCAGAAGACACGTTTTATAAAATCCAAATCGATCAAGAACGAGATGACGTGCAAAGCTAGTCTAAAATATTTACAATACATTCATTTTAACATACCAAACGTTGCGTGTCCATAAAATTATTGCCCTGTTAAACCGTGCCAAAACGCAGATTCAAATTATGTATGGAAAAACAAAACGACTCTTCAACAATATTGAATTATGCCCTCAGGAAAGAATTTAGGCAACGTTTGCATATTTCAAATACTTTGGCGTTGTTGCCATATATTGCGAATTGAATATTCAAACTGTAGGCAAGTTGGATATCTCTTGGAACCGAATTGCTTCATGGTATGGATATTCCTACATATTCCTGTATATATATTTTGAATTAAGATAGATAACACTTTTTACTCACCAAATAAACAATTACAAAAATATGCATAACAATATTGTCTTGGTAATAATTATAGACGACCTTATCGCTTAATATAAATCAATCTTCTAGGCAACCTAACTTAAAGAATAATTTAAACTAATCTAGCTATGAAGGTGGGGCAGATTATTAGATAGGACATATTTTAAACACATACTTAAACTACTTTATAAATTAAGAATTATCTAAAATAATAATGTATTAGAAAGAAAGTAAGGCATATTATATTCAGGACAAAAACAATTAGAATTGTACCATATAAGTATATAAACACACACACATATATATATATATATAGATAACACTTTATTGTACACTAAAACAAAAATAAACTTAAATACTACAATCATATGTAGTTGTGTACAAAGGGCGGTCTTATCGCTAAAAACCTATCTCTTCCACACAACCCCAGGAATGAATTGAGATGATAATGGCGATGGTGGTATACGTAACATATAGTACCAACTACTTACATTTTAATAATAAATATATAAATTATATATATATGTAGATATTTTATATATTACATAGATA
The DNA here is from genome assembly GCA_039645545.1 of Dendrolimus houi. NCBI lineage: Eukaryota > Metazoa > Arthropoda > Insecta > Lepidoptera > Lasiocampidae > Dendrolimus > Dendrolimus houi. Next base: position 24,468,900 of record CM077123.1, on the reverse strand, counting down.
TATACTTAATATACATACCATACAAATACATATCTACTTATAAACTTATATGATCCGATTGTAATGCGAGCGAACCCATAGGGCACCATTAGTAAAAAAAAACCAGACTTCAAAAACTTAAAAAGTATAAAATAAAGATTTTTGACTAAGAATTTATTTAGTTTATTAAGAGACAAAATAATATAACATTTTCTACATCTTGAAGTCGGTGCCGAGCAAACTATAAAAATTACAATATTTTGTTGTTATAACAGTGTATATGGTAATTATTATGGCTTTTTTATTCGTTACTTTTTAATGTCTAGCTATGGGTAGGCCTACGAAAGGTGCCGCGCGCTTAAAAAAATATAGGTCCTAAGAAACAGGAACGGAAATTTTTTTCATAAAAAATGTTCATAAAATGAAAACTACTGGGCCAAACTATGTTAAATTTTTAGGAAATCAAGTGGCAACTATTCCGCATCAAACTACAGAAGAATCACGTAAATCGGATCTTTTCTTTTTCATTGGGAAATCCGTTTGCGTACACTCTGCCGCACGGAGACGACGGCGGGGCAGTGTGGGACTCACCGGTCAGATGGGCAGCTGGAATACCCACTAAAACCCTTGGTGTCCTTCTGTCGCCATATGTCAGGGCCCCGGGACGTGCGCGAGCTTTTCGCCCCGACCCCAACTGACGTGCACTCACCCCTACGCGCAAGCCTCTACTGCTTCAATCCGTGATTGAGAGCGGCGCTGCCGGAACATCGACGCACCCACAACTCAGCGGCTTGAATGCTGGTGACGGCCTAATGCCTCCGCGGGTCGTCACCCGCTGTCGCACTTTTACGGCGGCCGAAGATCATGAGTCGTGCGGCGCCGAGTCCTATTGTTGCGTCGGGAGATGAGCGCGGCTGTTCGCTCCCTGTCCTGCTACGCCGCCTCCTTGGCGGATATAACAGCCTCGCAGAAGGAGGCAACACCTCGCAGAAGGAGGCAACGGCATCCCAGCCAGGTTGGCTCCCGACCATGGCTTGAACTACGGCCGAGAGCGACAAATCTAATCCAATGGATGCTACAAGGGTACAGCGCTCCTGGTCCCAAGCTGAGCATACTTGGAGAGTCTGCAGTGCCGTGTCTTCGAAGCTTTCACTCCAGTGGTAGCATCCTAACGATGGCTCACGCCTTATGCGGCACAGGTACCTCCCAAAGCAGCCGTGTCCGGTGAGGACCTGTGTCAGGCGGAACGTCAGGGTGTCGTGTTTTCGGTTGACCCATGATGGCACAACGAGCCTTACTACCGCTATTGTGACATGGCCTGCGCTGGGTTGTGCGAGTCGTGTCGCCCACTCCACCGCGAGATCCTGTCGGAACTACGACCTCTTGGCCTCAATTTCGCTGGACGCGGGTCGGTAGTCCCGGAGGAGGGCGTCCTTGCGCCAGTCGTATAGCCGCTTAAGGACTCTCGCTTCTAGGTCCCACGGTGGGGATCCGGTAAGAAGGGAAGCCGCCTCGAAGGAGATCGTGCGATATCCCCTTATAGCCCTGATAGCCAGCGCGCGCTGCGGTTTGCGTAGCAACGCAGCATTCTTGGCCGTCAGGGACTCCGCCCATATCGGGGCCCCATATAGAGCCATGGATCGTACGACCCCTTCGAACAATTTTCGGCACGGTGTGCCAGGCCCTCCCAGGTTGGGTAGGAGCCGTGATAAGGCGACAGTACTGATCATAAATCTCAGCGTAGTCGGTGTACATACGGAACGGAACGGAAAAAAATTTCATGAAAAATGTTCATAAAATGAAAACTACTGGGCGAAACGATGTTAAATTTTTAGGGGACCAAATGGCAACTATTCTGCATCGAACTAAAAAAGAATCACGTAAATCGGATCATAAATCTCAGAGTAAGAGGTGTACATACATAAAAATAAGAATAAAATATACCAATCAAGTTGAGAACCTCCTCCTTTTGGAAGTTGGTTAATAAAACGTTACAAACTTGTAACGTAATCGTGTTCAAAACCAAGTGAACACAAATATAAATATTGAGTAGCGTAATGACCTAAAATGCACTTTTAACAATGTTTGTACTGAGCTAACTGCTAGAATATGGACAGTGATAACCACGATTATACGGTGTCGTTGACACTGATAGTTAAGTAGGTGATCTGATAAGAGCACAGAACATCACTTTGTTTATTTTGGTCTAACTGTGTTATATTTCACTTTATGGTTTCGTTTCGCTGACCATATCGTCATCTTTGTACGACGGTATGGCTGGCACATCTAATTTGCAGCAATATTTTATACTTGACCTATGAATTAGATACAAATTTTCTAAGTTATTTACTATGGTCGGGCTGGCTGGGATTGGCCCTAGAGTAGTCCGTTGTATATTACCTATAACACAAGAGCTTAATTTGGAGAGTGTGTTTAATAATGTGTGTTTGTCTGCCGATTATTTATTTATTTATTATTATGAATACTGTTTAAAAGTTACATTTTAACTAAATGCACAATGACAAGACAATTTGTCTCAGCATGAATTTTGATCATGTTCTATGAACACGATATACCGAGACCATTTAATCGTCGATGGTACCCCTCTTGCAGTTGTGCACAAATATATCTTATCTTGGAAATCATCAAATCAACATAATATCAAAACGGAACCATTTAGGCATATACAGATATTATCTATACAAATATCCGAAATCATAGCATAAATCGTATTTAAAAAGCATGCTAGTAATCTTCCAATAGTCTAAGCTCTGGGCGACAATAAACACTTTCTGTTAAACACTTCTTTAAATATTAAATGACTAAGCGGACTGTAAATAATTAAAAAACAAAAAACTGCACGTGCGTAATATATGACGACGTAATTTAATGGAGGGATAAAAATATTGATTAAAAATTAAGAAAAGAACATCAATTCCGTATTTAAAAATAATTCATTGCGGCCAGTAACAAACCTCATTAGCCATAATATTAGGTTGGGGAAAAAGTTTCTTCGCATTTTATATAAAAATTGAAAAGGTTTTTTTATAAATTTTAATTAAATTTGACCAAAGTATGTAGGTGCCATTTTGTTGGATAACTTTTTGCCACCTTGTAGGTAGGGACGTGATCCCATTGCTATAAAAATTTTGGGACTTCTGATCAAAAAACTGCGACTAGTGGTTTTGGCAGTTCTCTCGTGATGTTAACCTGACACTGCCTAAGGAATTCTGCAGAGACCGAAACAGATGAAAATCTGAAGGTGCAAGATCAGGACTATACGGCGGATGCATTAACACCTCTCAGTCAAACTCTCGTAATTTTTGTTGAGTGGCTAAAGATGTGTGAGGTCTAGCGTTATTATGGTGAAAAACCACACCCCTTCTGTTAATTAATTCCGACCGCTTTCTCTCAACTTTTTTATTTAATCTCATCAGTTATTCGCAGTACAGTTCAGAATCGATGGTCCTGCCTGGCGGTAACAGCTCATAATGAATAATGCCCTTCCAATCCCACCATACACACAGCATCACCTTGTTGCGAGTTAACCCGGGTTTCGCCACAGTCTGTGAAGCCTGACCGGCCTTTGACCAAGATCTTTTTTGCACGTTCTTGTCGTACGTGATCCACTTTTCATCATCAGTTATCAGCTTCTTCAAAAATGGTTTGGTTTCATTACGTCGTAATAAAGAATCACAAATGATTACACGGTTCATTAGGTTTCTTTCAATGAGCTCATGAGGCACCCAAATATCGAGCTTTTTGTGTACCCAATTTTTTTCAAATGCGCTAAAACTATTATGTGGTCAATTCCCAGTTCTTCAGTTACATCGTAACTACTAATATGCGGATCTTGCTCCACTTTTTCAAAAATGGCATCAATTTTGTCCGTAACAGGGCGACCAGAGCGACGTGCATCTTTGATATCAGAATTTCCGGATTGAAAACGCTTAAACAAAATTTGCGCTACTCTCACAGATACTGCATCAGGTCCATAAACATCACAATTTTTTTTCGCGGCTTGTGTTGCATTTTTACCTTTTTTGTAGTAAAATTTTAAAATGTATCGAATTTCTTCATTAGATTCACTCATTTTAACAATAAGAAAAACAAATATACCAAAACCAGCCAGATACAAATGGTATAGCCAAAGAGATCTTATTACAAGTTCATACATACTATATGCGAAAAGACTTTTTCCCCAACCTATTATAAGCTTTTTGGTGGAGATTCCAATACTTTCCATCGAATAATTTTGTAGACAGTACCCATAACGCTATCTAGCGAAGGCGGATCTAACCTTGAGAGCAACATTTTAAAATTACGTTGTCACTGTCGTTGCCATGACGATGTATTTGCTAGTGAATAGCAACGGTGACGCCAATAAAACGTATCGGAGCACAATATTTTCGCCTACATTCGTCTATCCCTCGGGAACAGTATTTTATTCTGGATGAAAAGGACCCTAAATTCTCATTAAAACCCCTGACAACTCACATTTTCAATTATGATTTTAATAACAGCCCATAAATGCCCCACTATTGGGGAAGGACAGTATGTATACCCGCCACGCTTGTCCAAGGCGGCTTGGTAGGTTATACACACCGGTTATCTCGATGTACAGGCTTCATCACGATATTTTCCTTCACCGTTGTTAGCACGTGTTAATCGTAACAATATGCACATTAGGTCATAAAGCTGTCTTAGTGGTGCATGCGTTCCGGCCAGAATTCGAACCCGCGCCCTTTGAGTTTGGATCGCGTGTGCTAGACATTACGCTACCACGACTTCATTTATAATAATTATAATACTTTTATTAGACGGCCTCTGTGGTTGAGCGGGCTAAGTCTTTGCCGGCTTACCTCACTGCAACGCAGAGGCTCCGGGTTCGATTCCTGGTATAGTAAATTTCGGAAACGTATTTTCTCCGTTATTTACTATGTCTGGGTGTCTGGGATCGGCCCCAGAATGGTCCGTTGTATATTACCCATAACACAAGCGTAACTGGCTTAATTTGGGGATATACAGTGTGTGTATTTGTCTGCCGATTTATTATTATTATTACTAATATTAGTAAGATTTTCAGCAACAAAACAAAATTACATACTGCAGTTGGTTAACTACCAAAGAAAATATACCGCCTCCATATACACTTTATGACAGCATGTTATAAAGAAAGTTAATCAACTAAGGTCGGTATGTTTTAGAATGTGTTTACAAGGAAAACCGACATAGACAGCAGATAAAAATCTATCTAGGGATCGAGGAGTTCCAAGAAACGTTCCTGATTGTTGTTTATGCGCTTGTAAAGGATAGCAATAGGTAAAAGTCCAGTGTATGAGAGAGAGAGAGCGATAAAGGAGTGGATCACCTTCACGATCGTTGTTTTGTGAGAAATTTTACATAACTATAATACATTATAATATATCTGTACAATAAAAATAGTATGGAGGCTTAACGTTAAAAAATACCTAAAGGTACGTTGAATGATGACCATGGTCTTTAATTTGCGTATCCATAGACGTTTAATAAATAGGCCTAGTGCGCGATGTTCCACAAATAGTAAAGAATTGCGTAGAGGTGTGGAGCATCAACAGTTTTTGTCACTTAATTGCAAAAACGTAAAAAGCATTTTATTGTAAGAATACAAGTAAAACCGAATTTTTGGAAATATGGATGTCTAATTTTAATTTTAAATAAATTTAAATTGGATATCTTTCTCATTAATCAAAAACTGATCAATCGATTATGTTCAAACGAATTTTATTTTTAAAATATTTTTTTAATTCTACTACTTTCTTTTTTCCAATATTTAATCCGTGCAGGATCGGATAAAGAATACAATTTCCTGCGGTCGGCCTGTCGTAAGAGAAGACAAAACAACTCACAGCCATGTGGTAGGTATTTTTCCCGTCTGAATGGCTGCCACCCCTGATCTAGAGTAGGTCGCCTTAATTAGTAATTTTGAAGAAAATGAACTGTATCGCGAAGTAACCTCATTTCGCCCCCTGACCTCTTGGCAGAAATTCTGCACATCTAATATCTTCGTATATTCTATTATCACGTGACCGTCAGAGAGAAGGAAAAATGGTGCCACTATAATTTAAATCTGTAAATATCTAATGTATGCATAATTTATTCCTGCTGGCTCCTATGTACGGTCGGCCAAATACCTGCTTGATCAGTTCTCTAACATTATGCTCTGAACGGTTCATAAAGTTTTGACATCCACGCACACACTGTCAAATTTCAAATACACCAATCAGGACATTTCTGAAATGTTTAAACTAAAGGAAGCAATTATACAATTATTCTAGAGTTGCAATATGCACGTTACCAATTGCCGACGCCCTTTTTCTTTTGTATTTTAATTTCGCTTTGTTCACGGTCTTCGATTTTATTGCGTTCTTGTAAAACCCAAAAGAGGTAAAAATAACATCCCGCCCCTTAAAACTGATGTTTCACTTGTGCGCGTGTCATTGTGCTGTTAGCGAAAGTCTTTGCCAGGCGATTTGAGTCTAATGGGTGGTTCACCGACACCTTGGTCCATTGTACATTTTTAATTGTATAGTATAAGAAGCTTATATGTACGTGTTATTTAATGATGTCACAATCCGTTCGACACCTGTAATATACAAAGACAAATGTATAGTTCTTAATAGTTAGTATCCAAAAATAACATAATGCTCATTTGCAACATATCAACTTTCATTTGTCTCCCTACAGTTTTACAAAAATGTTTTACACATATCTATTTATAGTTCAACATTTGATATTGCCTAATCCGGTTATACACAGGAAATAGCTGTTCGGAGTGTGAATGATTTTGCAGTTTACAACACTATATAAGGCTTTTGTTCAGAATAATCTGACTAAAACTAGACAGAACAAAAATGGAATTTTTAATATAGGAAGTATAACATCTTCCTAATTAAGTAATATTGAACGGACTAGATGTTAAAAATATAATAATAAGATTTATAAATAATAATAACAACCCTTAAACGTCCCACTATTGGACTCGGGCCTCCCTCTATTGGGGAATGGACAGTATACCCGCCACGCCTGTCTAAGGTCGGTTGGCAGATTAACACATCAGTCATCGAATGTGCAGGGTTCATCACAATGTTTATCTTCACCGTAGTTATCACCTTGTAATTGTAACAGTAAGCACATTAGCTCAGAAAACTGCTTAAGTGGTGCATGAGTTCTGGCCAGGATTTGAACCCGATCCTTTGACATGACATGACATATACCTTACGAAAATAATTCGTTGTTATGGTTCAGTAGCGAAATGATAAAAGTGAAACCATGATTTCCTTTCCGTATATGTGCAGAATATCTCAAAAAAAAATCGAAAATCATATTAAAATGTTACACATATCTAATTATTATTAAGAAATATCATTATTATTATGATTGTTTAAGAAGGAATGCTCTGTATATGTTTATTTTAAGTCAATAATTAGTTAAAGCAAAATTTAATTGTTATATACGAAGATATAAGCAAAGTCGTAAACACTACGTAAAATCAACGAACCTTAGTATTGAATTATACCTAAGTCAAGCCTAAATTAATGTTATTACTAAATCACTGCTATAGCCTGCAAAGGTTTCATGGGTCTTGCCTGACGTCATCGCTACCCACGTGCTGGTAAGCCATTTACCTCAAACGCTAGAACTATAGTATTCGATTTGGTTTAATAGCGTTTGTAAAGGTTACTAGTATTTAGATGCTAGGGTTAGACTGGTTATTAATAAACATTTATCTTCATTTATAAATTTCCAAAATCCATGTTTATATGTAAACATATATATTTCTTCTAGACGACGGTGGAAGTCATACATAAAATCTGTTTCTGGATCGCCACTTCAAAGAAAACAAGGTAAAAAGTTGTTGAGAGAATACTTAGGGCAGCTATCATTACTTAGCATCATTCTTTTTAGATGAAATACCACAGCTTATGTAATAATAAAATATGTGTATAATTATTCATTTAAACTTAGTAATTTTAATAAATAATAACTGATGAGTTATTATTAGTTAGAAGTTAAATAAAACTTCTTATTTCAGAATGTATAAAAGAGTGCAACATCCGTCCATCCTAGGGTGCAGTTGAAAACCAGCGTCCGGCACCTGTTCCCTGGCATATGCTGAACTGCACCTATTGGGAACCATCGCGGACTTTTTGGTATATACCTAAACCGTTTAATTCATCGCCATGTGTCTCGCTATTTAAAGACCAAATAAACGTTTTTTCTTTCTTTTCTTTTCCTTTTCTACAAATAAAAAACTAAAAAAATTACTTATCCATCCAAGCGTTGTCTGGAAGAAATCTCTAATAGCGACAAGACCGCCTATTGTATTTTAAATTAACATTTCTGTTAAATATCTTTAATATAATAATCCTATACTAATATTCATATCTAAATTTAATATTAAAAAATAATAATAAACGTATCTTTTAACATGTAATAAAGCAAGCTTTGACCCATATTGTAGATTCTTTGGAGTTTGGACATAATACTTTTATCTCGGAAGTTACAAAAACTTCCGAAGAATTTGAAACCGAAGTTCGGGAAATCTTTAGTCAGTGATATTTTAAATCGAATCTGGAAAACTATTAACTGAATTATTCATATCAGAATTACATAATTCTAAATGTCTATGCCAGTAGAATTTAAGCATACATCCCACTAAAGAACATTGATTTTAATATACACAAATATTGATACATAAGCAGCCTGGCAAAGAAAGACCGAGCAAACTCGCTAAATACAGGGATATTATCGAAAAGTTTTCTAATTAAAAGCTGAAGAAATTGTTAACGTATAAACTCTAACGGCTGGATTTATATTATCCCTGAACTGTATACAACTAAGATAGACAGTGCGGGAGAATTTGCAAGGAAGTATCAGATAAAAGTCAAACACGTAACGGGCCAGCGGCTCTTTGATCTACAAATTAAACCTTACAAGTCTCTTCCTACACAAGTATAAACCAGTCAAATACACTAAAAAAATCATTACAAAAACTGTCCTTCCCATTCTTCTGGGACATTACTTATACAAAATTAATCATTAAATCAGTAAAGACGAAATCTGTCTATACATATAAAACAAAATCGTGTTAGTTACACCATTTATAACTCAAGACCGGCTGGACCAATTTATGATTTATGTGTTTTTGGAATTGTCTTCATCCGGAATAGGATAATAAAATATGATATTCATCAATTAAAAGAATTATCATTAAAAAAACATCAGTCACAACATCAATCTAGCCATTCATTTGTGAATATGAACTCTCGCGGCCGATTTTGGCAATGGAGACTGCATTTAAACTCATTTTCATTTGTCTGATTTAGGTGGAATTATTTTTGTGTGTGTTCAAGTGGATCCCGGGATGGTTTAGATTCACGATTGGACCCAGTAGGTGGCGCCGCTGAACACCTCTTTAACGGTGGAACCGATTTTGATGATTTTTTTGTGTTTTTCAAGTAGATTCGAGAATGGTTTAGATTAACAATTGATCCCGGTTGATGGCGCTGCAATCGGTTTTAGATTTTTATTTTTTAAGGGCAAGACAACGTCTGCCGGGTACAGCTAGTAATTATTAAAGTCAATAGTACTTACTAGAAAGCTTGAGTTACCTGGTATTAGCATTCATATTTGAAACTTCACTTCGCAGTACATATAGTTTAAAAGCAATTTATCGTAAATTATATGGGTCTATTAAACTAGTAGTGGAAATAGACACGCGTTGATTGCGACACCATTGAGCGGCTGTCGACGTAACCACATTCTGAGAACGTTAAGACGAGATTTCTGTCAATCAAATCTGATCTTTATACTTTTAGAATAAAAACTATGTTGCCAGAAAAATTTACATCATTAAGTAGATGTGGGGATCGTCTCATGACAGCAGCAGCCTACGTGGTATTAAGCAACTGCATAGATAAATGGTAGATTTGAAAAGTTCCAAAGCTTTAAAGCGTCAAAGGCGCGTGGCAACATTTTTCAATAGTCAGGTTATTTGACATTGCAAATGCCCGTAGGTGTATTTATTTAATTTTAAAGGCTATACGAGCGTGGGGGTTTGTCTTTGATAACATAACGTGTTAAAGGCTCACTTATAAAAGCTATAAAGTAACATCCGGTCTTTGCTAAACTGTATATTAATGAGAGCGTGTTCATAACAGGTGTTGGTAAATAACGGATTTGAATTTCGGAAACGGAAAGACACAAGCAGTCCCGGTTGCGTTTTCACTTATTTAACGTAATGAGGTTTGCGTTAGGTTTAAAGAGTTATAATAGTAAGTAGCCTATAAAAGTCTAAAGCCTCTTCCCTTCGGGACAAAGACAGTATACCCGCAATGTTCATGATTAGTAGGTTTTTTAAATATTAGCAATCTGGATATTAGTTTCGTAAACCTATGCCATGGCAAGTTGCCATTTGCCAGGTTGACTCAAAGAGCGCGGGTTCGATCCTGGCCGGAGCGCATGCACCACTTAGGCAGTTTTCTAATCTAATGTGCATATTGTTACAATTACCACGTGCTAAATACGGTGAAGGAAAACATCGTGATGCAATCTGCACATCGAGATAACCGATGTGTCAAACCTGTCAAGCCGCCTTCGACAAGCGTGGCGGGTATACTGTCCGTTCCCGTATAGTGGGAGGCCCGAGCCCAGCAGTGGGACATTCATGGGCTGTTATTATATACTATTGTTACGTGCGAGCGGGGGGGGGTACGCAGTTAGGATTGGAAGAAAACACCAGTTTTTAACTAAACTCTTTTATTGACACAGCCGTGCGTGATTCGTCTCTGCAGGGTTGCCCCTACACACACAACGAACTACGCACTGTACCGACGATAAGATCTCTCACTCACAATACCGTCGCCGATATTGCGTAGACACACCTTCTGCTGCTGCAGTGTTCACCTCAGAATTTGCCGCGCTTACCTCGCCTCCGGACCTCCTTTTAAACTACGCGAAACTCCTCCTTCACTAAACAGTCTACAAAACTTTTCACTAAATTCACCACTAAACTCGTCACTGTCTTCTATTAAACTCTTCTTCCAACTCTTTCGTATCGCACTTATCGCTTCACTATATTGAACTGAACTGAACTCTAAACTGCCCGGTAGGCGCGCCTTACGTACTTATATACCCGGAAGAATCTTCAGGAACCCATAATTTCGATCTTCTTTTTATTATTCTTTTATAGGCTATCCATTCCTTTCTTTCTATACATCTATCTATCTCTGTCTTTTCCTTCCCGAACCTTCTATCCTAGAACTTTTGTTCATCATCTATCCCTTTCTAACATTTATCTATCTCTGTCTTTTCCTTCCCGAACTTTCTATTCTAGAATTTTTGTTTATCGTCTATGCCTTTCTAACTTGTATCTGTCCTTGTCTTTTCTTTCCAGAATCTTCTACCTTTTTCTAAAAGTCTTGAGACCGGCTTACGCTGCCGGAAAGTTCTATCCTCGGTCGCCACACTATTATATATGCCATGGCATCACTAAAAGGACCTTAAGGAGGACCAGGGCTGATTGTAAAAGCAGTGCTTTGCTGTACAGGGGTCTATTTAGGACAACAATATGTTCATTTCTTCTATAATCGTACGCTGTATCTGGCTTAAATAAACATAAACTTCTTTAACTCTTTCGATGTGCAGGATTATTCGCGATGTATTCCATCGCTAGGTTGTGCGAATTGTGAAAATATGCATCTGATACAGAATCAAAATTCTCCATACCCCTAAAAATAGAGTGGGGGGAGGCTTACGGGCTATAATATAGAAACATTTAATTTCACAGCGGGTTTTGGCAAAGACATGACTGTAATAATTATTTTTACGCTGTTGCCTTAAGCTAATTCCATAGGAGTATCATCGAACGGGTTATATTGTATATGTTTTTACAATAGCTAAGCGATTGCTTAAGTTATGCCTTCTCCACTCACTTATATAAGGTCGAGTCATAAAAAATAGAGCTTATATCGAATTCCTTATCGCCATAATATCCGTATACAATAATGTAAATAATATAACCGTACCAAATTAAAATTCCTTCAAAAATAACAAACTTATAGCAAGAATACGGTACCGTTGACGTGTCGCGTTATTTATATGCATAATATCAATATATTTATTTCATCTGCCCGTTTGTTGAGGTTGTTTCGTAATACTGCGCACGCGCCGTCGCCCACGTGATACTTTCTTTAGTTAAGTTTATATTTCGGACCCCCTCTGACCCCACCGGCACAGGGGATTAAGGTACTTTCGGTCCTAATTTAAAGGTGGCAAGCGATTATTATTCATAAAAAAATAATGATAAACTTCTTTGTAAGTAGTGTTACGAAGAAGTATTAGAAAATGGAATACTACCTTAAATTTGAAAATACGCTTTCAGAATGAGTTTTTATATACACATTTAAAATAATACTTTTTCATAAACTGCTTACAAAACTTTTCTTTGGTTAGCGTTTTTACTCCTAGCGTACAGCGTAGGTTGACGGCCTATCTGTTGGAAAGTGGTTATCGTGGTCTGTGGTTTGCAACGTCAGAGGTGCCAAAAATCTGCTTCTGGACTCGAAGGAATTTCTTGATTCAAGTAGTTGTATTTAGACAATCCGACTGCGCTTGCTCATTTCAAATATATAAAGTTCAACAGAGAGAAAGTACTTAACCATTGCATACATGAGCGTAATGGTCTTAGGAAGTTGGCAGAAACGCCCAGTCCATAATAAAAACAATACGAAAGCTCCGTTCTGAATAGTTCCTCCGATCACTAATAATTAAATAAGTGATAGCAAATCGCAGATAAATAACTATTGAGAAGTTAAGGTAATCAAGTTTCAATCAAATATGATTTTATAAGATTAACAAAGTATTACCTATTAAAAAAAAAAAGTATTAAGTTTTGTAATGCAGGGTAATTCTCGCTAGATCTCTTCGTTTGTGCCAAAGCCACCCAAGCGCCTACGCAGGTTGAAAGTGTGCCCGTGACGCCTTTGTTCGGTATGTGCTCGACTACTCAGTTGCTCGTTTGCTCTTTCGCGGTTTATTGTGATCGCTACCTTCCTGACATCTAAATGCAAATTATGCTTACTTAATGATGTATTTATTGACTTTAAAGGACATTTTTAAAAGAAATTACTATACTCCCTATATATTATTGTTGGCCTGTGCTCAACACAATACATCACCGATTCATTTTCCTTAAATCCAATCCTTAAAGTGATCTCACTGCACTGTAATCATTTTTCGGAATAAAAACTATCGTATGTTAATCTCGGTTATTAACATTGGACAAATTTTAAATAATCGCGGTTATTCGAAATACGCCCAAACCAAAATGTTATTACAATAAGGACAAATAAAATCACTTTCAACTTGGATGTACAATACAAAACTTATCATTTTGTAGCGATTGAAGAAGGCACATCTAAGTTTGTCCAGTAGTTTATATATGATTTTTTTTTACATTCATCGCATAGGGTAACCCAAGTGATTTATTAGAAATATTTTAATGTACAGACTGAAGCATTTCACTGTGTTACAGGTTAAGCACGTTCTAATCCAGATATAATCTATACATATTGTTACAACTTAGCCAAAATTCCACGAAGCACACCGACAGAAGTGAATAACCTGCCGGCCATAAAGCACAGTTTATTACTGCCCGCATTTGAAGTTCTTTTGTTTACTTTGTGTTTAAAATTTGTAATTAGAAAAGCCGCTTATTGTGTATTGTAATCCTTTATGATGGTAGTTAGCCAGGTATAGTTCTTGGAAGATCCAGTCCACGCGGTCGATTGTTGTATCGTATAGTTAGTATAAAACAATGCCCGAACGGAGTGGTGAGGCAGTCAAGCGACGATTACGGTACGAGCAAGACGTGTGTACATTCGATGAGCTATATAGTGACGGACTTAGCGCACGTTATTAAATCGTGTATTACATTTGGACTTATTGCGTCCGGTTATTATTGTACCTGTGTTATACGTGTTTTTATAGTTCTAATAAATTCTATAGTAATTCCAAGGGCATTTTAATTCGATTCCTGTAACTCGTAACAATATAATAAAATTGTAGAGGTCGAATTTCTATACAATGAAAAAAATGCTAAAAACCAAGTCAGGGGGATGTAAGAAGTGAAATAGACCTAATTTAGTTTTTGTGTCTCTGTTTGTCTGTCTGTTTGTACCGGCTAATCTCCGAAACGACTTGACCGATTTAAATGAAATTTTGTACGGTGGTAGCTTATATCCCTGGTCAACATATAGGATACTTTGATCCCGAAAAATTAAAGAGTTCCCGTGGGATAGCTAAAAAACCGCACCACGCGGACGAAGTGGCGGGCATCAGCTAGTACAAAATATAATTAACTGCTAACTTCATCGGCACGCCATAATTTGCGTATAATTTGGTTATTCATAATATAAAATCATTGTCGAAAAGCAATCCTAAAATTAACAATCACATTCTGTTCTCCTAACAGAAAATCATTGATTCTTATCAATAGTCATAAAAAGTCCAACTGAAAGGAAGTCGCACATGATCACAATAGCTTCTCTGTGCTCTGAAAATATTGGTCTATAAAGCGATGTTGCCAATTTTATTTATCTATACTAATAAAATTGAAGTGCCTGTCTGCAAATTCAAAATAAAGGCCAAAATTTAGTTCAATTGCCTAATCTATACATATAATAAAACTGTCGAGGTCGAATTTCTGTACAATGAAAAAAAATGCTAAAAACCGAGTCAGGGGGATGTAAGAACTGAAATAGAACTAATTTAGATTTTTTTTAAATTTTTGTTTCTCTTTTAATCTGTTTGTCTGTCTGTTTGTAACGGCTAATCTCCGAAAGGACTGGACCGATTTAAATGAAATTTTGTGTGGTGGTAGTTTATATCCCTGTTCAACATATAGGATACTTTTGATCCCGGAAAATTAAATAGTTCCCGCGGTATAGTTCAAAAACCGCACCACGGGCGGGCATCAGCTAGTTATAAATAACAGTTTTTAGAATTTTTGTCTGTAAGTATCTCGAAAGTTTGTCATGAGTAGGTAATTTCCAAAACGAATCCAATGAAAACTGCAGAAATAAATCAGGAATTTTATTTTAAACCAGGACATGCTCGACTCGATTTCCCGCAGAATTCCCGGGACCCAAAATACCGCAGCATTTAAAAAAGAATATAAGCTATCGTTTTAATGAAAACTGTGTCGGAGTAAGTTAATGTTTACACATCCGAACAATTACATACCGCTCCCGGAAAATTTCCCGCGGGATTACCGGGATAAAAATCACACATTTTATTACATAAAATTTGCCAAAATTTTCTATCGAATAGTAAAAGAATCACATTGGGATTCGATGTTTTATAATCTGGCCATTTTAAATCATTCCCAAAAAATCCCAGGATAATAATGCTTTTTAATAATAAATAAATATAAAAAATAGCCCACATTTCAAGTCTAAGATTTTGCTGTCGCTCAACGAAAACCGCATCGAAATCGGCCCATTAGTTTTTACGTGAATCCCAAACAAACAGACAAGAAACAAATAAAAATTGTATCGTGTTCTCCATCGTTTATACAGTCTATTCCAGTTGTTTTTTTTTGTTAATAGCTTCAATGTACAGACACGGCATGTTTAGATTTTTATAATATTATAGATAGATTTTCGTGCACGTTTTATTTGGATATATTCTTGTGTCGTGCATAAGATCTATCTATAATATTATAAAATTGTAAAAGTGTAGTTTTTGTTTTTTACATTTAGATTTATCTGTTTGTTCGGGATTAATGTAAAAACTACAAAGCCGATTTCGATGCGGTTTTCGCTGATCAGTAGCAAATTCACGGACTTAAAATCTGCATTACTTTAAATTATTAGATTTTTTCCCGAAGGTGGTTTAAAGTAAGTAAGGAAGCATAAAAATTGGCTTATTCAGTTATGATTTGCACCAGTCTAACGTGGACGAAGTCGCGGGCGAATCCTAGTATGACCATAAAATCCCACATGAACGAGTCCTCGACTTGTCACTGGTATTTCGTTGCATTGTCTATAACATCGATATACTTCAACTCCTTTCTATTTATATTCATCCCCCTCCTTTTTCTTCTCCTTGCCTGCTCCCGCTTCCCAGCATAAAGCAACTTAAGCTGGGAGGTAACTACCTCTTATAAATACTGTGGCAACCGAGGGTAGAACTTTCTGGCAACGAAAGCCGGTCTCAAGACTTTTAGAAAAAGATAGAAGATTCTGGAAGGAAAAGCCAAGGACAGATATATTTTAGTAAGGGATAGATGATTCTAGAATAGAAGGTTCAGGAAGGAAAAGAGTGAGATAGATACATGTTTAGAAAGGGATAGGCATTAGTGAGTAACTAGAAGAATAACAAAAAGAAGATCGAAATTGTGGATTCCAGACGATTCTTCCGGATATATAAGCAGCGTAGGGCGCGCCTACAATGGAGTTCAGTTCTAGACAGGGAAGCGACAAGTGCGATACGAAACTGTTGGAAGAGAAATTTAATAGAAGACAGTGATGAATTAGTGGTGAATTTAGTGAAAAGTTTAGTGGGCAGTCCAGCGAAGGAGGAGTATAGTGTAATTTAAGAGAAGATCCAGAAGCGAACTCCACGCGGTAAATTCGGAGGTGAGCACTGCAGTAGCAGGAGGTGACCTACGCAATATCGGTGACGGTATTGTGAGTGAGACATCTTATCGTCGGGACAGTTCGTCGGTAGTTGTGCATGTAGGGGCAACCCTGCTGAGAAGAATCACGTACGGCTGTCTAAGTTAATATAAGCGTTTAGTTAAAAAACAGGTGTTTTCTTCCAATCCTAAGTGCGTACCTCCCGATCGCACGTAACAATACAAATAATTGCCAAGTTTTTTTTTTATATTTCTATATACTTTTATTACATATATCAATGGACAATACAATGCAAGAAGACTTAACTTATTCGTATTATATTCTACTCATAGTCCCTCAATACTATAAGTAGAATACTGAGCCCAGATCACCGTCTTCTATGGGTAAGGTGCCCAGAAGGCTGGCTACGTTTCCTCGCTGGATCGCCATACTGATCCGTTGGCCGAGGTAAGCACCAGCCCTCTGATCACCTGAAGAGTCAATGAGTCGTTTCGATAGATTTTGGTAGAGGCTCATGGTCTCAAGACCCCACGGTCCAAGCGTCTCGACAGCAAACGGCACACATATATAACTCTCACTGAGGGTTGCATACTTGCGCCGCTTGAGTGATTCGGCTGTTGATTGCCAAGTTAAAACGTAAAGATGAATTTGCAAATCCTGGGCTAGTATTATTCTTCCAGTATTCAACTGGCTCGTACCCCTATTTTTTATACCATTCACTTTTCTCTTCCAATAACATCTTTGCCTCGCAACATTTTTCCTCGATTTATTTCCGTCGTCCATTTTTTACGTTGAATCCTTAACTTAAATTCTAGCCATGACAATGATATCCTTGTTATATTTTTTTCACCGGTGACCTTGGTCAGATAACATGTTTATGTTCAAACTTATGCGTTTATTTAAATGGAATATTTGAAGGTCGACATAAGTAAACTTTTGACTTCTTATCATTAATATTTACTGGGAATAAAAATGTTCAATAGAATTTTTGTGACATTTTAATCCATATTTTGTTGGCATGCGATAGTGTCGTGACCATTAAACTAATGTAACGTAAATGTGTATGACACATAAAAATATATTATAATCTTATAAAGTAATACACATTACCTTCACTGCTCTAATTTATCTATTTTTAATTTATTCCTGTCACGGGTTGTCTAGCAGAGATCGCTTTTTAGCGCTGAGACCGCTGTTTGGGCACGATTAAAATAGTCATAGTATTACGGTCGTATTTATATTGAGTTAGAGTAAGTTTGAAGGCTTCTTTAAGGAACATAGAGAATCCGACAAAATTACTTTAACTATTATTACAGACGACCTCTGTGGTTGAGCGGACTAAGCTTTTGCCGGCTTACCTCACTGCAATGCAGAGGCTCCGGGTTCGATTCCCGGTATAGTAAATTTCGGAAACGTATTTTCTCCGTTATTTACTATGATCTGGGTGCCTGGGATCGGCTCCAGAATGGTCCGTTGTATATTACCCATAACACAAACGTAACTTGTTTAATTTGGGGATATACAGTGTGTGTGTGTGTTTGTCTGCCGAATTTATTTATTATGAATAAATTCGTTAGCCTTTAAGTCGTCTGTAATGGTGTACAATAAAGAGTTATGTATAAAAATATAAGTATACTGACTATTTTACAGATGGTATATAAATAAATTGCCAAATGTGCACTATACCATGGTTATTGATATTACTCAATTTGTTGACCAAGATTTGTATATTTTTAGTCTGTTGATGGATAGCAAAAACAGTGCAGATTTTCGCCACTAGTAAAACCTTTGCTATGCGTGGTTTGAGGTAGACTTTTAGATTAATTCTTCATAACTATGTGCATTTACCTAGTTTAAATCGCGGGAAGACTATTTGGCTTAAGCAACATTTAGTGAGGGTCATTTTTTAATTTTTCATCACGATGTCTCAAATGCACGAAGATAGAAAGCACCTAAATTCATCAAAACTACTCTACCTCTATCTATCTGTTGATTTGATATTGTAAAGCCCTCCTAAATAGCCCTCAAAATGTTGCTTAATACCTGGTTCCTATATCTTACCGAGCGTTCATTTGCCCTACTATCAGTTAAAATTTGACATAAACTCCATACAACTAATGTCAAAATTTAACCGTTGGTAAGGTAAGTGAATGAATAGTAAGATCTAGAGACCGGCCATATAACCAATAGTCTTTCACTTCTCCAAGTAGAATGTAATATAATTTTTTGTAATTTTTCATTTATTTAAATTGTGAATGTTATGTCAGTGCAGGGTCGACTCCACGCCTAGCTGGATTAAAATATATTTTTTTTAATCTCATGTAGGCTGCGCCCACACCTGCGTTTGCATCGTGGTGTTGAAAAAAATCGTGGGCTAGTTGTAAATATAATTTGGCAACATCATACAATACTATTATATACCCAATTAAAAGAACATAAGGTTGTTATTACGAGTTCGGTTTATAATATGGCTACCCACGCAACCCCTCGATGTCTTATTTCGCAATCTATACGAAGGATATGTTGTTGCTTTCGTTTGTCTTCAATAATGTGGGTAAATATTTTGCATAAATAATTAATAAGAAAATAAATTATATTTTACGATATCTATTCACGCGTCTCCTCCTCTGTAAACTTTCAATACATAAAATAATTATATTTAAAAAGTTGTCCAATTTTCTGGATAAAAAATTGTCTTATCATAAAAATTCCTGTCATAGAAATCAGTCCACTCCCAAAGCCGTAAGGAAAGAATAAATAAACATACAAACGTTTTAAATCACTATGACATTTGTATATTAGTATACACATACATACGACAGTTCCCCGTAGAGGTAGGCAAATACAATGGATTTCCACTTACGATGGTATTAACATATCTTTTGCTTCATCTACTTGTATTATTAATCTCTTCATACATATAGCTTTATTTGAGGTGCTTTTTACCTAATCTTCTTCTAAATGTATATTACAATTGTTAAGTAATTTTGGTCTTCATAATATTTATATTAATAAAATCAACACCGACTTCAAACTAAAAGGAAAAAATAAACATTTTCTTGTTGCTCTCGATTTCCTTGGGATCTACTCATCAGATCCTGACTTGGAGACAATGAGACTGCCTCAGGCATAGAATAAAAGAAATAAACACTATACACTCTGTCATATAAAGAAAAAAAATAGAAAACCGATCGATAATTGACGGAGAAAGCGCGTAACAAACATATAAAAAATAAACATATAAAGCGTGCGCAGAAGGTTTGCCGATGGTCGCCCCTCCCGCTTCCTACGACTGGGACTGGGGCTTGTCTAAGTAGTACTAAGAACTAGACGACCGGGGGTCACGATTGACGGAGGCGGGAGGGGTTGTGGTCGGCAAACCGGCGCACGATTTGTACAGTAAAATTGAGAACTTCCTCCTTTTGAAAGTCGGTTAAAAAATTTACGTTTCGCTATCAATATTTTAATACTGGCACGTTAACGATGCATAAAGACAAGTGCTGGCGTCAAACCCGCTCCCTGGAAGAATTACCGGGAATTTTAACAACCAGTTGAACCTGTTTTGTTACACAACGTAAGCTCAAAGGCCTAAATTACCTCTCACCATATTTCGATTTTATTAATTGATAGGACTTTCAGTGTAAGCCTTTTTGCAACTCGTTAGCGATGTAGCGGTACGTGAATGATTGATTTCAAAATAATACTCAGTCATTTGGTTCAATGCTTTACAAAGTTGATAAACATGTTTGGCCAACTTACAGTTTTTAATTACAATAATATAAACTAATGATACACAATGAAAATTTAACCTAAAGTAAACCTAATTTATTAGTATTGGTTTCTTTTGTATTCTACCTTTAATTTTTTTTAATTATAAGTGCACAGAAAAGCGGCTACCTTAGTTAAGTTAGTTAGTTCCATTTATCACATATAAAAAAACTTATGATAGTAAGATTCTATGCCTCATTCGATTGATGATGGTTTAAATTCTAGCCGGATAGTATGCACCGCCTAGGCAGTTAGACCTCTCTGGTGGCCTCTGTGACAAAGTGGTCTAAGCGTTGGCCTGCCCCGTTTCTTAGAACGCAGAAGCCAAAGGTTCGCAGGTTCGCTTTTCGGCAGGGTAAATTACGAACACAAAACGAATGTCACAACACAAGAACAAAAGATTTTCTATCTGAGCAAAATTAGACTTTCATTTAGTCATACAAAAAAATAGTATCTGCCTACTATTATATATACATTATGTGTTTCTACTTATAGAAGTAGTATGCCTAAATACTACATTATACATACTTATATTTGTTTGTATGAATATAAAATTCTTCTTTAATTCTACTAAATAGCTGGACCGATTACCGATGAAATATTTTGTGTGTGTTCAGGTGGATTCGAGAATGGTTTAGATTCACAATTGGTACCGGTACGTGGCGCTGCAATCTGGTTCTAAATTTTATAACTTCAGGGCAGGACAACGTCTGCCGGGACAGCTAGTTTTATATGTTATAAATAATAATTGTAATGTTATCTTTACAGGTAAGCAAAAGGACCTTCAACATTGTGCTAAAGATGGGATGGCAATAAATGAAAATTGACAAGTAAGTAAGGTACTATCCTTCTATTGTGCAAACCAACAGTGTGGGTCGAAGAATACAATCATTACGTAATAATCACTAATGAATACCCACACGTTAACATCAGTTTCTAAAGATCAAGTCAAAACTCACTATTTACTTCTGTTAATTAAAGTAATGCCGTTCTAAGTTACAAATTGTAGGATCTTTGGTATACTTCATTTAGTCCAATGGCCTACTTCGCATCATCCACCGCTTTCTTGAGTACCTAGGAGTTTTGCTCCTGATTTAAAAAAAAAGTATTGCATGACTCTCTTCTGCTCTCATCTCCTGCTTCTTTTAAGTTAGATAAAAATAATCACTAAAAACAATTTTATTTTTAAATCCTTTTTATTTAATACAAAAATATCAGCACAGAAAAGATCCACAGTGATATGCTATTATAATATACAAGCATGTAAAGAAAACAAACCCCATCCCAATATTTGGGTAAAGGTGAAAGGAAATAGAGAATGAGTCTCTCCCACAGCTGAGCTCGAGTCTTTTTAATTTTAAGGGATTCAAATTATATAATCTTTACGCTTACATAAGGCGGTTTTCCTTACGATGCTTCTCTTCCCTGGCATCACGTGGTAATTGTAACAGTATAACACTTGCAGGCAGTATAAACATGACAAAACGGCGTGCTCCAGGGCAAATATTACTACTACCAAACTCATATTATTAGAATGTCAAAAGAACGTTTTATTCACTAAGCCACTACGACAGTACACACTGGTTATAAAATGATATTTCGTTGGTTAGATAATATCATTGAAGCGTTATACCTGAAGATTTAGATAGTTATCATAAAACCTGGTTTTATATGCATAAAAGATGGCCCGGTTACATGTGATAATTGTTAAGATAAAACCCTGTTCTTTTAAAGTGGTAAATATTATATTTTTAGATGAGTGATGGAAAGGTTGAATTTTATTATATAACGAACTTAATACAACTCGTTATATAATTTAAAACTTGGCAGCTAAATGTCTATAGCAACCTTCTGTCATACTATCTAGTACTATTTATTGCTACAAAATAAACAGTATTTTTATAATACACATAATTTCAAATAATTATAACATTGTTACGAGCTACAGGACTCGAATTAAAAATGCCATTGGAACTACTATAGAATTTATTAGAACTGTACAAACACGTATAAAACAAATACAAATAAAACTGGATGCAACCAGTTCACACTGCACGATTCAATGCAATTCGACACGCGCAAAGTCCGTCGTCTATATCGCTAATCGAGAGTACTACAAACATCTTACTCGTCTCGTAGTCGTCGCTTGACTGCCCACCCCTCCATTCGGGCACGGTCTTATAATAACTACACAGTACAAAAAAAATGGCCGCGCGTACTGAGTTTCCGAGAAATAATAATTTGCACACCTGGTTATTTATTCCTGCAAACGGCCAACAAGTCGAAAACAATAACAATTCCTAAATCCACGAAGACAATAAACTGCGCTTACGACAGGCAGCTGTGCGTTTATCTTTGACGGCATGTAACAATATATAAAACGCAATATATAGACGCTCATTTAATAGTAAATAACAAAAGTATCATTTACGAAAACCATGCCAGAAATGCAACATGGGACCTCTGCGTTCCAGTGTGTTAGGCGGGCAAAGGCACGCCACTCGACCACAGAGGCGGTTAACATTTTCCTTATTTATTATTTCTGATGAATCGAAATCATTACGGATATTCTCGTGATGTAGGTTTCTAATGATTCACGGTAAGGTCGAAGTGTGGGTGTTTGGCGTGAATTATTTTTATGCAGCAAATGTATTTGAATTAATGATTGAAATTTTTTTTTGAATGATAAAAAGCACCCAATCCCATTACATAGATTACGAAGTCTCCGTACTAATGTCCATTTTAAATTAAGATTACTTAAATGTGACCAAATCAGCTTGGTAATTTTTACTTACGAACTCACGTCAAGAAAGTTTTTTAATAGATAAAATATAATATAAACGTAAGAACTGTTTCCTATATAAATATTAAAGACTTCTGTTGTCTAGTGGTCTTAACGTAAGGATCATAGGTCGATTCCCGGCAGAATAAATTTCACAAATTAAATTTCTATTATTTGTTCTGGTCTGGGTCTCTGAGATCAGCACTTGATTTGACCGTCGTACTTATAACATAATGTACTTGATATTTTATATTATATTTCTTTAATGATTTTTATTATTGATAAATTAAAGCTTTATGCTTAAATTTTCAAACGACGACGTTTATTAACAGGTCATATTAAGGAATACCCTTTTTATTGAAAAATCATATACATGTTTTTCTAATAAGTTTTTAATCTACCGAACATTCTTAGAGAATGTCCTTTCTTAAGAGCAATACTTATAAAACTAAAATTGCGGCGGCGGTAACTTTTCAAAAATGCGCAATTAAAGTTTTGTAAGTAACTATCAAAAATTAAAAGTCGGAATGCCTAACAAAAATTTAATACACGATAGAGACCATTTTTGTTGCACTATTTTTCGTTTGAACATAAAATAAAAGATCGTTTACAACCTGTTTACAAAATGGACTCGACTTTTTATAATTTTAAAAGCGTTATCTCTTTTTAGAAGTGTCCTCTGACAATTTTTAAGAGCCCCGTTGAGTGTAGCCGTGGTTTTATCTTTTTGGACCCCGTTTGGTACGCCGCGTGGTCACTTTATTAATGGCCCATGTAAAATTATTAATAATTACCATTTATTTTAAATGTTTCTGGGACTCGCGGGCATCGGTGAAGTGTTTCACATGATATGTTTTAAAAACAAGATAACCGTTTAAGATTAGTTTGCACGCTTAAAATGTTGAAAAGCGAATTATAACTTGAAACGCAATGGCTGCGCGCGCCATTGCGCCGCCGGCGCCTTTGGGAGGCTATGTTCTCAACACGTGCGAATTATACGTTCCAAATTTAAACTAAACGGACATTGGAATGCGTTGAACAATTTGTAATTTTTCTTTGAACATTTTTTTCTTAATGGAACGGCTCTAATGGTATTGGCATTGATTCTAGCAATTACTATAATAGAAGAGGCAGAAAGAATAATAAAAGAGAAAAAAGCTAAGCCTACAATTTGGTCGGTAATTTAAGTACTTATGATTTTTTTTGTAGATATCGAATCGGTATTATAGTACAATAGTATATTTATTTATATAAAACTAATTAATAATAGAACTGAGCAGAACGCACTAAACATGTTAATGTGTATATTTAGCACAATGTTAATTCAAACATAGTAGTTGGTTTTGGTTTGACCGAAATGGCGGCGCGGGTGGAGCATAGGGGTTCTCACTCACCCGCACATGCCGTCGAAATGAGAGCGCGAGTGTTCCGCGCGCGCTCATCTCTCTTCCCGTGGGGCACGTTACAGACCGCCCCACGCACGGAAAAGACTTAGTTGTGGTCGGTGGCTTAATTTCCCTGGCATTGGAAGAGGCCTAGTGAGCGAGGCCCGCGCCTGCCAGGGCTCGCGGAGATGGGAATCCCGCAGTCCCGTAGCCCTGGCATAAGGCGCAGGACGGAACACCCAGGGGTTTTAGTGGGTATCCCTAACTGGGGAGTGGTAATAGCGTGGCACCGGTTCTGACCGGGCACGCTAGTGCCACCCCCGATCTGGCGAATCCCACACTCTCACACGGGTCGCGAACATTCCTCTAGGCTTCTGTACCTGTCGCGACTTAGTCCTCAAAAGGATTCCCCCTGGCCAAAAAAAAACCAAAACAAAAATGGTTTGACCGAAATATGTTTTTATTTTAATTGCAAAGCTGATAAACAAGGATACGGCGCATCTAGCGCCGGTTCCTATATCTTACTAATCATTTATTTGCCTTACTATATGTTCTACTCCATACAAGTAATGTAAAAAATCAACCGATGGTAAGGCTAGTTAGTGAATGAATAGATAACCAGGATCAAAGCCAATGCGTTAGCGGCCTTCATGATGGAATAGAGGATATGGAGTAAAGGGGATGGGACGGAATGGATGGAATAGAAAGTTCAGACAGAAGGAATACAAGGGAGGAGATTGGATGGGAAAGATGAGATAAGAAATATAGGATAGGGGAAAGGGGGAAGTAAGCTATCAAAACTCTCACTTACTGCATGAAACAGGATTAACTCCAGGCTAACCGCTTCACGCCGATATTCTGTGAGAGCGTGGTATTATAGATCGCTCCGAACCTAGGAGCTGTAATCAAGATAGTGATTCCAGCCAAGCTCTACCTCTTAGATTATGTCCGGAAAATGTATAATATTATATATAAACTTCTAAAAATGTCGTGTCTGTACATTAAAGCTATTTAAAAAAACAACTGGAATACATTATATAAACGATGGAGAACACGATGCATTTTTTTTAGATTTCTTGTCTGTTTGTGTGTTTGCCGGTTTGTCTGTTTGTTCGGGATTCACATAAAGACTACTGGGCCGATTTCGATACGATTTTCGTTGATCGACAGTAATCGGCTCTGTAGTTTTTACGTGAATCCCGAACAAATAGACCAACATAAAAAATGTAAAAAACAAAATATTATACATAAATCTTATTCACGATACAAGGATATATCCAAATAAAGCGTGCACGAAAATCTATCTCTAATATTATAAAATTCTAAATATACCGTGTCTGTACATTGAAGCAATTAAAAAAAACAACTGAAATAGACTATATAAACGTGGAGAGCACGATGCAATTTTGTTTAAATTTCTTGTCTGTTTGTTTGGGATTCTCGTCAAAACTACCGGGCCGATTTCGATTCAGTTTCGCTGATCGACAGCAAATTCTTAGACTTAAAATTTGCGCTACTTTTTATCATGGAAATTCCGCAGGAATGTTTCTGGGAATTAATTAAATTGGCCAGTTTCAAAAAGTCCAATTACGATGTGATTTTTTCACTGATCGATAGTAAATTTTATGTAATAAAATGTGTGATATTTTTTATCCCGGGAATCCCACATTAATGCCAGTCAGGCGTTGACGAAGTCGCGGATATATCCTAGTATTTTGTAATTTTGAAAAACATTATCGTACTTTGTATTATGAGTGTATGTATGTAAGACGATAAAAAATCAATGATCGTAATTTAAAGTTTAACGGTATATTAGCAGACTTTACGGCGGATATTTAAATGTAGGTGTACATAATAAAAAACAGTGCTCATTTCGAACTTTGATCAACGCAACACATGACAGGTATAAACCGGCCTTATAAGGCAACGATTTAATATTATCATTACATTATGCGCGTGTTGGACAGATTACTAGAATTAATACTCATTGATAATATTAAAAGTCAGTGTACGGAATGATTTGATTTAGCAATACATCTTATATCAATACCTATGAAATGTCTGCTTTTTTAACTTGTGTCCAACACTATTTGAAGGCATAAGCAAACTGTTAAGGTGCTCTTACACAGGCAATTTTTTGTGCAATTATTGTTTGGTAACAGTAATGGTTCAATCTGGAGCAATTACTATAAAATGCGACAATTCCATAATATATTCCACATTTTTCAATGTTACCATGAGAGATTCCGAATATCCAATCGGTTTGGAAATTTTAAGGCAATTTTCTTTCTATCTCGTTTGTATGTATAACTACGTCTCGTTTTCGCGAGAGGAACAGAACGGCGGTGGAAGCGGGGGGTGCTTAATTTTTTAAGTTGCTTTATTGCATGGTATGGTACACATGACCGTATCTCAGCAACATATTGTCATCGCCTTAAAATCCTTGATATATTCGTGACGTCATAGTTGACGAGAATTGACCAAGATTGAGTAATTTAAGTTGCTCGTGAGAGCACCTGTAGAGACATCGTGGCTATTTTCGACAAAATGGTAACTTTATGATATCCTTATATCTGACCGATTGAATCGAAACTATTGAATGTTTATGTAGATGAAATTTAATCAAAAGCATATGTAAATAATCTGCAGACAAACACATTTATTGTATATCCCCAAGCAAAATATGCTCGTGTTATCAGTAATATACACAGAACATAGTAAATAACGGAAAATTCGTTAACGTACTTTACCATGCTAGGAATCGAACTCAGAGCTTATGCGTTGCAATGAGCTAAATCGGCAAAGGCTTAGCCTACTTAATAACAGAGGCCGTCGACAACTTTGTAATGTCAGACACTACAAAGTTATCTAGTGAATTTAAGAAAAAATAAAAAGATGGATAGAAGCTACTCCGGTATATATGTAAATACTTTATACATTCCATCATACATAGTTATATTGAATATTGATAATCAAACCATAAAAAATCACAACAACGTTCCTTAATGACTTTTTGAATGAAGTTAATGAGCGAAATATTAGCTCCCATAGTCGTAAAATTTCTATCCAAAGCCTCTCGAACTTTAAACTATGAGGTAGAAAATTAAACTCTTGTGTATATGTCACAAAATTGTTTGTGTGTGCACACGCAGTTGAAGTGAAACAAAATGTGACAAGGGGTGGGACGGATTCTAAATTTCGTGCCGTCACATTTCATATATTATATCGTTATAATATATTTAAGCTTTAAAACACGGAATTTGAAGTATGATAATTAAAAACGAAAAAATTCAAAACATTTCTAACTCTATTTGTATGAGCATAGTGCTTAAATGATTAAATATAATATATTGTGTCTCATTCTCTCGCAGGCTTAGTCATATAGATGTACGTGTTTATCTCTTTTTGGAGTTGCTTTTTCGTTTCATCGAGTTTCAAATCAGAAATATTCTAAAGAAGTTTCACTTCAAAAAAATATTGTAACTTTATTCAATATACGAGACACGTGAAGTAGCACCTGTCTTAACAACAACTCAAGTTCCGTCTTTATACCTAACATATATAATAATATGTTATACCTATTCAATAATTTAAAAACATTCTAACTGGTTGACCGACACTATACTGTTTTGTTTTAAAATACGCAGTTACACTTGCCCTGTTTGCCCCCTATTGTTTTGGTACCAAAGTTTAAATTTACATTCATTTATTAGTTAATACGAATGAATAAACAATGTCAGGCTAAAAGAGTCGTGTTTATGTTTCTGGTAGTTATTTCTTTATGTTCTCGACTTGTACTCCACATACCGCTTACCTATAGTCTGAGCCACAATATATTGGATCTTTACTTAATATTTTCTTAAGTTTTCGCGACTTGTATACATAATAAAACTACGTTTTAACGGTTTTAAGCGCGGTAATTTATTTGATTTTTGTTATTCCGACGTTTCGGCCACTTTTCAGTGGCCGTGATCACGGAAGACAAAGATGTCAAGTGTCAGCGAGTATTGTTCAAGTTTTATTTAGCCTACCAACTTGTTCAATTTAATTATTTCGTTTTAATTTTGTTTATGGTTATTATTTACTCTATGGGAGCCTAATCTAATTTACCACCGCTTGGCAACATATTATGGATTGAAGAGAAGAAGCGGAGAGAAGAAACTCTTCAGCAAACATGCCTAACTCTAATAATTTTATATAATATTAAAATGGGGTGGAAGGAACAATAAAAGAATTTATCAGTCAAGTTGGTTTGTGTTCCGGTACACTTTATCTTTACTTGCTCCGATCTTGGCATACAGGTTTCGCTTCATGTACATTTAGTCTCTGTAATCTTTCATATGTTCGCGTGTGTTTGAAGTGCTTTTTAGTGTTCAGGAACAATTTTGGTGTAAAAATTTCATAATTTCCACCCGCCTCCTTGACTGTTTTGGTATGTCATAGTAATTTTAGGTAGCAATATGTAGTGTATATATCTCCATACAATTTTCTATTTAAATAATGAAATAAACTGCTATTCAAGAAAGTTACCGTCGAATTTTTTATGAAGAATCAAAATGATGTGTGATAATTAGTCAAATTTTAAAATATCACGATTTTCTCTAACAACTTTTTTATTAAAGTCTATATGTGTGGTCGTAAACATTATTTGTGTGTGGGTGACTTTTAAGCTATGAATTGGATAATTCTGATTAATAAAATAAATACTTTCAATAAAAATTGGTTTGAATATTTTTTCTTGAGTAGTTTTTTAAATGTGGATTACTTTCTATTATATACTTTCTTTATGGTTCCTTAGCGACATAACAAAATACTGGACGACTGTCAGCTCTAAGGGACCCATTATACTAGTTCGTAGACTGCATGGGTACATATACATATTGCATAGGTACAGTATTACAGAAATTATAATTCCAATCGGCAGTTTTGCGTAGATAAGGCGAATAAATAATCTATATTTAACTTTATTTCGCAAATGCAAAGGCAGAGTGTTGCTTGCTACGCATTCTAGCTCTGTCTCCCTTACACAATACGTACGTGGTCGCGTGTGTTAAAATGGTTTTACTATGCCGGTATCGGGAAAAATGATTAGTTGTGTAAAACTACACATATACTAATAACGCAGTATTTTACATATCTAGCGAAGAGAGATTATATATCTCTAGCCCTGGCGTAAGGTGAAGGACGGAACACTCAGGGGCTTAATGGGTATCCTTAGGGATACCCATTAAACCCCTGAGTGTCCACAGTTAGCTGTGGAGAGGCAGTAGAATTTTTAGCTCTGTCTAGAGATGTTAGTGCTACCCCGACCTGGCGAATCCCACACACGGGCCGCGACTTTCTCCCCTGGCGCTTGCGCAGTCTATGGCACTCAATCGAATAGCTCTGGCTAAAAAAAAAATTACATATCCGCATACATATTTGTGCCACAAAAATAGCAGCAAATCTCAATTTCAATATATAAAGTTGTTTTATCACATAAATTTTATACGTTGAATTTCATCGCGGTGTAATGTACCGGTGCCATAAGTGATAATCTGCCTACATATAAGGTAGTGAAAACATGAATCATCACATCTTGCGATGGATGAGGCTTCTTCAATTTAGAACATACCAATGAAACAACGTTTTAAAACAAAAATAAATCAATACACGCACGCTTTTAGACGCTTTCTATTTTCATTTAGCAATGTACTGTCACTAGATGTATGCGTTTGACAGTGATTTGTAAAGAGTGGGGGAAAATGTGCTTAAATACACACTCTTACGTAAAAGGGATCGCCTCCACGTTTCTATCTGTCAGCTGCAGTCTACAGTTATATATTAAAAATATGATGGTACATATATTCGTTTGTGTTGTATTTATTATCTTAAACATATCGTGGATATTTTAGAGAATAAAGATTAACATAGCGTAATTTATATTCCGGAAAAAATATTTTCCCCGCGAGATACTAGTTCGAAATTAATGAATGTGAAGCTGCTGACAATACCTCTTTTCTAAGTAATAATTCTTCATGGATATCTAAATAAATTGACAAATGACGTGATAAAGACTGTCGTCAAGCTCCAAATATACCTCCAGTTCTTTTTCGCTGTCTACAAGCAGTATTACAAAATTGGGACAGAGCCCACGTCGCCACCTCGACAGGTGCTCAAAGGGCTTTCTGGATTCTGGGTGTTTGACAAAGAATTCACTTTTACATTAACATCACAATACAAATACTAGTAACGTAACACAAAATAATGACATGGATTGATGGAAATTTAATTTATTAAATATTTAAATGGAATAAATATTATTTAGAAGTAAAGTAAGATATTGGCACACAGTGAAAGTAGATGAAGCTAAAAATATGTGCATAGAACTTAGCAAATGAAGATCCATTGTCTCTTGACTACTTCCAAGTAATGTTTTCTTTGTAAATTGTTAATGTTTATCATATTTACAATTCAGTGCAAAAATTTACGATTAAAGTCTCTTCATTTGGAACGCTCATGCAAAAATAGAAGCAGCGTGGGATATCTTAGAGAAAAAATTATTATTAAAAAAATAATTTTAATTTTACTATTACCTTACAAATATACAGTTTTATTTTTCTAATTATATACTAGTAGCTTATACCTATAGTACATGTATGTTTAATGATTTTAGTTGCCAATAATCTCCCTAATTGCATAGAGTGGTCTGTTTCATAGTGTTGCGCAGAACACATTCGTATAGACATCCACTAACTTAGACACGTTATACGTATTGAGTACGTTGATTATCGGTATAGTGTAAAAAGATTGTGACTAACAGACGGAGAAATTTTAAAAATGAAATGGTATTGTGTCTCTTTCTGTGGGCTCTATTTATACCTTCAAGTAACATTAAAATTTTGACATCTAAAATTAAAATTCCAAAAAAAATCCGTATCTGTACATTTAAGCTAATAAAAAAAACAACGAAGAAACGATGTAATTTTTTAAATATTTCTAATCTGTTTGTTCTAGATTCACGTAAAAACTACTGGCCCGATTTCAGTGCGGTATTCAATGATCGATAGCAAATTTTGAGACTTAAAATCTGCGTTACTTTTTATCTTGGGAATTTTCTTGGAGCTCATAAAATTTACTGATTTATATAGGACTATACAAAAACAATAGTTTTTTTTATTGCAGGAGTTCAGTAGACAGGCAAACGGCCCACTTGATGGAAAGTGGTTACCGTCACCTATAGACATTTGCAACACCAAAGGTGCTACAAATGCGATGCTGCTCTCTTAAAGGAGACTGGAACCTGGTCGCTGATGCCGGAACACAACACAAGGTTGTTATGGCGGCATACTCTAGACCAGGGGTGGTTGCGTTTACGTTCTTTTTCAAATGCTGTGGTACTTTGTATCCCGGAAATTCCGCGGAATTTTTTCCGGGTGTCATACAAATTAGTTAGGTTACATAAAAATTATCTAATTCCGATACGATTTCACTAGAGCGATAGCTTCAGTTCTGTTTCAAATGCTTGGGCCCTTTGTCTCGGGAATGTTCCCGGGAACAATTTAAAGTGTTTAGGGTACATAAAATTGGCTGATTTCAATACGATTTGCACTAGAACGACACCTCCTTTTCTAAATGCTGTTGTACATTATATCTTATCTGAGTATCCATTACATGGCTAAAATAGAATGAATATTACGGCTCCTCTTAGTACTACAGAATAATTTTCATGCTTGACTAATCCGGCACTTTTTATATTTCCCGGGACTACCTAACTAACTAACCACGTGTCTTTTGGGATCTGCTTGATGTAATAGTTTCTATATTTATTAGATATCTTTATTAGAATAGTTGTAATTGTATCTGAAAGGAAGAAAGAAAGAAAATATTTAGTCTGCCTTCAGTAACATTAACTACTCCGGATTTTTATAGAAATTTCCGATATTCATGTGTTTCATATTAAAAAAAAACCCCAATTCCCTGCTGGAAATAACGTTTGATTTTAAACATTCGAAAAGTAACTGTCATCTTTGATACTTATACTGTACAACGTGGAGGAAGTCGCGGGAAAATGCTAGTTGGTGAATAAAATTTCTTAAATTTCGGCAACTTAGCGTTAATCTTTGTGATCATGCACCAGCCAAAGTCGTAATGCTGGCTAACCTAATTCATGATCCAGGCCAGTCGGTGGTCTGTTATAAACGCTGTAGGTTGCATCCACCGTGACGCTTTATGTGAACGAAGCGCGGATGCTATCAGACGCCTACCGAATGGACGTCGCGGCGTCAGGCGTGTGAAAGGTCCCTCTATTACACTATAGTGCATGTTCATAATAATCATATTTTGACCGTCGCATAGAGCGTCACGTCGTACGCAGTCTACACCGTTTGAACAGACCATGACTGAGGGTAGAAAGAACACCAGAATGGTTTTGCTAGTTAATTAGTAGGTTCTGTGAGTACCACACTATCTTACTGTATATCACTGAACAGTGAGTTCCGCATAAATTCAAATTCAAAAGTATTTATTCAAAATAAGTTCCACTGGAGAACACTTTTTGAAGGTCACACATATAATATAAAATTTTATTTTAATTCCTATCCGCTGCGCAACGTGTTATTGTTGTTAGGGAGAAGAAGCGGCAAGAAACTCCCCACAGACTAGATAAAAAAAATTTTTTTTTTTCTTTTTCTATTTATATCTCAAGTTCTTTTTTATAAGTTTTATACAGAAGTATGTTAAACATTTCCTCCTTGCATTGTAAGGTTCCATTTTAAACCCAGAACCTTCCCTGATTTTCTCTTAAAGGAGACGGATACGCTTTCATCTAATCTTGGGCCCCGATTGTATAAAGATGAGAGGGATTTTAAGAATTATTTTATTGTATTGCTATTTTTATAATTGTAGTGTGAGTGTTTTCATATTATTAATTGTTGACATCCAATCACATAAACCGATTACGATAATCGACAACTTCTTCGATCTTATTTGTGACCTTATTTTTAAGATTTCTTGTCTTCCAGATGGAATGTGGGGCTGATGTTTCCATTTTGTAATAGAAAAATATAACGTTTTTTAAAGCAATATCTCAACTCATTACATTTCTTTGGTCCAAAAGCTCTTTCACTCAGGATGCGACATGTCTCCTCTTGACACTATTAGCATTCGTACCAACCCTTATAAAGTCTAGCTAGTCGCTTTTTCGTTCTACACTTAATACGAGGACGATATTTGTTCTATACATTTACCATGATATATGTAGGTAGCATATCAAAACTACACCAAGATACGTCTTGGTGTAGTTTTGATATGCTACCTGGCGGCTGGTCCACCGTAAATAATTACCGGCCAAGAACTTCTGTAAGACGTAGGAAACTAGGATAGGTTTTGTGATTTTGTCCATTTTGCCCACTCGTGGTCACTTGGTCCACTTGGTCCACTTAGTCCATCTTGCATATTTTGTCAAGTTTTGTCATTTATGTAGTTTACAGATAGACGGGGGATGGTATAGTTTGCGATATAAAATGAAGTGAATCTTCTGGGGGCAAAAACATGAAAATTTTATAGAATGTAATCTGTACCGCCTGCGCTCTTTAAACAAGAGGTCCGCACTAGAGGTTGACCCGCGGCCCAGCCGCGGGGTAAACTCTAGTAATATAATTAAAGAGTAAATGAATACACAAATTACGCGTACGTATAGTTATATTTAGTAATATATAGCATATACTTTCTAAATCAAATATCCCATATACTTTATTCGATATTTCCATGTAAATGTTGTCAAAGTACATGAGATTACAAGAAAACATGATATATCAAATTAACAGTTTTAAGTGCACGTGTGCCGTCCAATATTCACGCTGAGTTCAAAGCGTCTCTAGCCCACACTGTATTAGAAAACCAGCCGGTTAACACCTCACCATCGCCACGATAATTAGTTTTCGGCCGTCTAGCGGTCAAGACTCACATTCCAACGTACTGCCGACTCATCTACCGGCTTATCTGTACACAGATACAGGTGTTTTTGTTCAGAATTTCTATACAAATCAGTTTGCGGGGCCGCTTAAAACATGATTTCTTTAACAGTACCGATAATGGTATATGGAGAGTAAAAAACCAAGCATGTGTGGACAAAACATTTTATAATTAGTTTATTATTCAAATTAAATCAATCCCACATCAACGGTCACGCGGATGGCATTTACCACACGCATTTTCTGCTCGTCGTCATTTATTGGTGTCAATCTCATAGATCTTCTAATGGTATCATCTTTTGCTAGCCAATAAAGGTATAGAAGTTAATGAGGCTACTAAACCAAATTTTCCGAAGTTCTTCAAGTCACTCAAAAGGTTTTCTTTGGGAAAAACTTCATTGACGTCAAGTCCAAGATCTTGTATATAAAATTCAAATGATTTATAATAAATGTCTACTGCTTCGAAGAAATCTTCTTTGACTTTACAATGATTACTTTACTACATAGTATACCGAAATAAGCTAAATCGGTAGCAGGTGAAGCGCACCTGATGAGTTGGAAATCTATAGCGACCGATCTATCTTCAGAACAAAGAAAGTTTGGACACCAAGCGTCTCCATGATTCAGAACAGAGTTTTCAACACTTGGATTTAATAATTCAATAAATTGGCTATGAACGTCGTTGGCCACTATTTCATAAAATTTCTTATAGTAAATACTCTTAGAGTCTTCATACTCATTAATAATAGTTTTATTAATTTCAATACCATTTTGCAAATAACCGCTGTACTATTCGCGATTATCTTCATTATAGTAAATTTCTGGTATGGCATTGGCAATTCTAGCAAAATCTTTGGGATTTTTAATTCGCAAAGCCATGGACACTGCATGAATGTGTGCTATTACGCTCAAAGATATATCTCTGGTGACTGGTTGGATTAACTGAAAGTACAACACAGTTTGATTCTAAAAGATCCTCCAAAATTATCAAATCATTTTCTCCATCACGAACACAAGTGTAGCAGATTGGGACATGATGTTGTATGTTATGTTAAGGCTCCTAGTTCTTTTTCGAATTCTACTAAACTTGGAAGTATTTGTGAATAGAAGAAAACTTCCCTTTTAAAATACTTTGTACAGCCTAGGGACTTACGGAGTAATGTATCACCAACTAACCCTTTAATTATGAAAGATGCGGTGTTCTGGCCTGTAACTGTAACTCTATATACAGCCCCAAGGAGCCCTTCTCAGGCGGGAGCTGCTCTTGCAACTTTGATAAACTTTGATTTTTCGTTGGTATGGAATTCAAATGCCTTTTCAATGTTTCCATCAGTAAGATATTTAGAAATATCGCTTAGAGACGTGGCTATTTTAACTACTGAACAATTGAGATACTTGATAGTTGAGATATTTATACTTACTAGTTGTTAAGATAATTTTGTCTGATTTATTAGTTTGTTGACGAGTATTGTCGTAATGATTTTATCAACTATGCAAATTTATATTCGACAAATCTGTAAAGGTATAATATACAGAGAAAGTACAATTATATTTGGCATATTTACCCAAATACACGGGATAACGCACCCACGAAAACTCAATGGTTAAAGAAACAAGAATTAAGAATAAGTCTTATACTAATAGCGCAAATTCGAATTCTAGCAGAGGGGATGCGTACTGAACTGTGCACAACCAAGACAATTTTCGCCTAATGAACATATTGTTACATTTGCTATATCTAGATGACGGAAGACGTTCTGAGGAAACCTGAACACTAAAATTACCATTTTCTCAAATTCATCAATTCGCTATATAAGTATATCTGTAATAGAATTAATACTAATTAATTCTATTACTACGTCAATAACAAGGAAGATAACTAGTTTTCCTTGTATAAGTAGACCCATTTTCAACGTCTATCTTGTTTAACAACACTTCGAATGCCGCTATATAATACACAAGTGATGGACGACTCAGCCTGTAGCACAATCGTGACGTGCTTTAGACCTTCATCACGAACGCTTTCTGCTTACCGGGAACCCTTGGCTACTTTTCTTGTTTTATAAAATAGTACAGCTGCAGTATCATTATACGGAAATGGAAACTGCAAGCGGGATGTCAAACTACTGGTAAATTAAAGGCTACATTTCTCACTGCGACACTTTTAAGTTAACTGGCGGTTATAAGTTGTAATTCAATGAAAATACTAGTTTAGTAGTCGTATGAATGACATTATTAAACCACTCTTTAGACTGCAATCAATCATATCATAAACTTAACTTATATTTTCTTAGACTTCCTGAACTATTAGGCGATTTAAGCACTGTTTATAATTGACTTTTCACTTAGCCCATGTTCTTCTAAGTCATATGTATTTAATTGAATGTGTATTCCTTGCTGTTACTCTTTACAATTAAACTACATTAGAATAATATGTAAATTTGCCAAAGTTATAGAATCAATTAATTAATTTAAATGAAGCATTAGTTCACTCGAGTTAATCATCGAGAAATTTTTTGTAAAAAAAATATTATTTATTTCATATAAAATTAAAAAGACAGTAAGTTGCATTGTTTACCCCTGCCACCCACCCGCACAAGTTTTTCCGGAATATGCTGAAACACACATTTTCTTTTATATTTTGTGTAATATTTTTTGGAGAACAATATACATGTTTATCTTCAACAATTTGTAGATTTAATTTAATATCTTAGGTTTAGCACATTTTGCCTTCATATTACTTATCACACAGACAGTAATGTAGCAAACAAACCTTTGAAACAGACAAATAAACACAACATCTCATCAAATAAAGATAATATAATACTCAATTATTACTAAACACTTTAATCTTTTTATAAATAAGAAATATAGAAATGTATTCATATTATTTTTGTAATAGATTTACCCAAGTCTTTGCTCTTACCTGAATTAAATACAATTCGTAAATATCCGAAGGATACCTGTAGGAGACTATCGTATATATTTTCTTAGATTTTTGCAATTGTATTACAATTTCGTTCTAACGCATATTGGGCAAATTTTAACGCAAAAACTCATAGTAGTTTAGTAAATAAAGCGCGCGTGATTTAATTTAATGAAATAGGTACGACTTCTGCATCATGCACCACTTAGACACTTTTGTAGCTTGATTTGATATATTTATAGAAAACTTACACGTCAAGACTGCCAGTACGTGAAACTCCCTAATCCGTAGTATGTAGATAAGATACCGCCCCTTATACAATAAAAAAAGTAAGGATATTAGAAATATGTACGTGCTTTTACTATTTTATGCATATTAGAGTTAAACAACCTTAGTACACCTCTTAGTACGTAGCAATGTCATATGATTAAATTGCAAAAATGATGTTACGATAGATAGGTATTTGTCAAGGGTAAATATTTTGTATCCTTTATAAATAAGTGGTAGTTTGTTGCTAGCCTTTATTGTTATTTAATTAATATTGTTTTCAATCTAATTATTTGAAAGAATGATTGCTGGAGGTATTCCCAGACTGGCTAGAGTGACCCCTGCTCCATATTCCTTTATAAACATGACATTTTAGTGATTTATAATATGATCCCTTCTGTGTCTTAATAGCAATTTCCGTGCAAATCGAACCGACAAAAATGACAATATAAAAGAACTTGCAGAATAGACGCTAGATTTAAATTATCATAATACGTCAATAGTGAACCATTTCATTGACTATCAAATATATGTACATTTTAATAAATAGTCCACTAGTGACGACATGGACGAACGCGTCGGCTTACAATATTGTGAGTATTTTCCAATACTATGAAAACCAGAAAATAAAAAGACGCCATTTAATTGAAAGGCGAACATATTAGAAAAAAAACAACATTTATACAATTAAACAAAAATATGTTTTCTATGTTCAGTGCAGATAAGTGTTTCTCAAACTTTTTTGGTGAAAAATTGAATACCCAACGCCCCAAAAAATTCTTCATCTAAATTTTTAATAGAAATATGTAAGGAATCACACAATAATGAATACCTTAAGTTGAGTTGTTTTGTTTATTCAAAAAGCAAAAATTTATTGAGTCTGTACAAAATTAACTAGATTGCGAAACATTCAAATATCGCGATATGTGGACCAAAAATTACACATAATAAAGGGACAATATACCTAAAACTTATTTTACATTTATCTATTTCGTTATACTTTTCACTGCCCACTTATTTTTATTTCGCACACTCCAGTATTATTTGAATTTTCAATACCCCCCCCATTGATAGCCTCAGCGCCCACTGGGGGGCGGTACCGCTCACTTTTAGAACCTATTTTTTAGATCTATTAGCGAAATCTCGGCTAGTTACATAGAGAAGAAATATCCACTTATACTTAGAAACTAAACCGGTTCTCTTTGCTTCATTAGTATCTATAGATATTAGTATCTATGGATAGGCTGTATAGACTATTGTTAACCTAAAGTGAAATCCTGGTTATTTTACTACTTTTGTCAGTGTCACACAAAAAAATTATTTAGTATGCCAAATTTTGGGGCTGCACTTAAAATGTCATCCTCCCCTAAAGATTATAAAACATGTCTTTAAGATTATAAGATTTGACTACCTTATTGAAGTCGGTTATCAACGCCAAGAAAATTAAGTGAGTAAGATACAACGATACAAAATAAATTTGTAAATAGTAAATACACATGTTAAAAGAATACATTGTCTTGAAACTGTTACTGTCACGGTCGCCACTTGCCATATTGTTTTTAGCGTGCTTATAAAAGTATTTTTGTTTGTAACAAATCCTACGGAATTTTTATTTATGTGAATATATTTTTAAACAAAAAAGGCACTGGTCAAGGAACTAGTTAACTAACTAGTTCTAACTTTTAGTAGATCTATCTTATAACTAATGATGTCCAACTTTTGTTGTGATGATATTTAGTTCAGACTATTGAACATGCAATGTAAGAAATAAGCTTCTCCCAAGCTATTTCATCGAGTTTTATCTTTGGCCTATCGCATCCAATCCTCGCAAGACGTTTTTCAATTTGACTTTAGTTATATTGTATAATGCTTACAGACATTTCTTCACAACATAATATGCTATTATGCAAGCAATTAATTAATGTTTAAAAAATTAAGTACTTGGCTGTCCACGCACAACAAAGGGTTTTGTAGACATAATATTTGAGATTTTTCGTTATTTGGCTACAAAATCAAAAAAACATTTAATCAAAAATACCCTATATCTCAAAAATTACTCAACGGATATTATTGAAAACCATTTTTCGTTTGAAAGTATCTTTTAAGCTCTATTACTCTTTTTTCGCGATTTCACTGTATAATTTTATGTCGTTTAATAGATTTCATCTTCCTATAAAGTTTTATCTATGTAGACACAGTACTTTCCGATAACATGCATAGATCAGATTTCCCTTATAAATGAGAGGCCCGAGCCCAGCAGTGGGACGTTATGAGCTGTTATTTTTAATGGATGGACAACCGGACATTAATTACACCAGGGTTCGTTAGGGGTAACGAACATTCACTGCTTTCATCGTTGGACTACAGAACCTCTGCCCTAAGAAACATCTAATCAAAAATAGTCTATCTCAATACAACTATAGAAATATTCTTGTTGAAACAAAATTTTACTACTTTGACATTTTTCACCCCAGTGTTGAAAAGTGAACAGGAAGCGAAATATTATTGTTAAAATGTTATTATATCATATTGGCTATAGTTACCAAGTACACAAATATAATAATAAAGAAATTCTTGGTTTCATAATTGTCTAATTACGTGAATGATGGATATATTCCATCTCAAAGCGGTAGCCAATCGCGGAATTTTTTAACGTCCATTCATTAGTTTGTGATCGTCTTTACTGTTTAATCACAGGAAATTGTCAATTATGTAAATAATAAAATAAACTAGATTTCTTTAACATAATCATGGGCTTTGTATAAAAACAAAGTAGATTTAAATAGTTTATAATAGAATATGTATATCATTTCCTGTACTATTTATTAAGAATTTGTGCCCCACGTATTCGAGAGATTCTATTACACTATTATGTTATAATTATTTTCTTCCTATTTGTAACGGATGCTTTGGACGGTGTTTTATAGCTTAATCATTGGCATAAGCGTTACTATCCAACGTGATATTGCGGCCCGCGTTTTAGGAAACGTCCCAACCAACGCTGATTTGAGATTTATTTGATATTTTTTTTTTTTTTAAATTATGCTATAGGATACCGTCGTGGGCCAACGGAGGCCCACTGCTGGAGGAAGGCCTCCTCAAGTTTGCGCTACCTATCCTGCTCCCCCTCTGTTCTCATTCAGCTCCCACCGGCGACCTTGTGCAGATCGTCGTTCCATCGCTGGAGGGCGTACTTACACTACGTTTGCCGAGACGCGGCCTCCACTCTGTTACTCGTCAGCTCCATCGGCCATCAGTCTTGCGACAAAGGCAGCCTGCCCACTGCCACCTCAGCTTGCTAACTTTACTAGCTATGTCGGTAAGCTTGATTCTCTTACGGATATACTCATTTCTGATTTTATCCATAAGAGGTACTCACAACATAGCTTGCTCCATAGCCCGCTGAGCCACCTACAATTAGTGAACCAAATCCACTGTCCAGTGTCCACGTCTCGGCACCATACCTCATGACGGGTAGATCGCATTGCTCGAAGACTTGCGTCTTCTAGCATAACGGAATGGTCGACGTAAAGACCCAACGGAGCTCTCCGATTACTGCCAAACTTAACTAATTTCTTCTATTGACTTCCCTCTCGAAGTTGTGTTTACGCACTTAAATAATTTGTCTAAGATAGACGTATTCTTGCACAATTTCGAGAGGGATGCCATTGACGAGTACCGGTCTTGGGAGGACATCATCGTTGAACATAACTTTTATCTTGTCCAGTTTCATGCCGAGACACACAGTTTCGGGGAAATTACGTACTCCTGTCTCACCCCGCGACGTAGATGGATGGATTTCGTCCTCCGGCCCTGGATTTGGACGGTCATTGTAGCGGCGTTATACAAACATCTGAACATCTCAACGTATCACCAATCAATATGACATCGTTACAGAGACTCCAGAACAGCTTAGGTTTCGATGGAGTCAAAGGCTTTCTCGTAGTTCATAAATGCCATACACAGCGGCTTATTATATTCCTCGGTCTTCTGTATAATCTGCCGGACAGCATGGATGTGGTATATGGTACTGTAGCCTTTTCGAAAACCGTCCTGCTCTGGTGGCTGGAACTCGTCGAATCTAATGGCGAGACGGTTTGTGACGATCCTCGAAAATAGCTTATATTATAGACGTGGCTCAGAAGCGAGAGCGGTCTGTAGTTCTTCAAGAGAGTTTTATCGCCTTTCTTGAAGCACAAGACTACCACACTCCTGTTCCTCGCCTATGTCGTAGTACTCCAGTGGATAACAGAATATAAATATTTTTTTTATTCAAGGCCGTGGGGAGAAAATAGATATACATAGTCACTTTGACAGTTTTGTAATATTTGTATTACTTGTTGTATAATCCAGCATTCCAAATCAATCCAACAGTAATAATAGAATATACTACCCGGTTGCGTTGAGAGCGTGCGATTCAAATCTCGGAGTATGTTTTCCTACTTTTTTTTCTCCAATTCGCGCGGTCTTTAGCATCCACACACATTAAGCCACTCTTTCTACTGGGACTTGTCCGAGCCCGTATGTCAAGACATTTGTTCCCCACATATAATAACTAGCCGATATAGGCATAGCTAAGTATCCCTGAACAACCTTCTGAGCGAACATGAGCTTGTAGAAAGACAGAAGAAAACAAACCAATTAATATAAATTACTATCTCGCTACCGGTGTTCTTGTCATTTAATTAGTAAACTGAAATCGTTACTAACAACCCAACGGGCCATAAACACGCGGATTATTGTAGAAGAATAACAATAAAAAGGTGAAACAAAATGGTTGACTTACCTGCGTGCGCCACTCTGTTTGAGGGTTTCTTTTTTTTTTATACGCCAAACGGGCTCAGGCCGACAGATAAAAGCCTGTAGACACGAGTAAGACAAAAGCATGCCGTGGTGTAGTTTTATTTTTGATTTTAATCGTCCATTTCGGTCCAACCGTGTGGCAGTCCCACATAACGTTCGCTGTTCTTATGTCAATGATTTATGTTCGTCCGTCATTCGGCCACGTCGATTATGGCTGTTTGCGGTTTTATCAATACGTTTTGCACTTTCTTGTTGGTCTCGGAGCCTCCTTATGTGGCAAATGCGACCGCCAGGTTCTGTTTTGGCACTCGTTCGTCAAGGAGATAATTTTCTGTCCCAGATTTGTGTCATAATAAATTTAATGTTATAAAAACTTTATTATAAAACTAGCAGTTCCGGCAAAATTTTGTTCGTGTTCTTGTAACAAGTCGACATGTTTGTTAGTGACTTGCAATAGCGGCACCAAAAAAACCAAAAATACGTGAATCCCACGGCATTATTTATCAGAATAAAGAGTATCTATAAAGGTTAGCTTTGTCTCAAGTTTCATTTTAATTCGTTCAGCAGTTTTCAAATGGTGCACTAACAGACAAACAAGCAGAAGTTCCAAAAAGTATCATTTTTGAAATCTGCTGGTCCGAATTAGCCCTCTTAATTTTTACATTACATATATTAATCCCTAAGGACTATAAGTGCAAATCCAATTTTTATAACTGGACTTAGGATTCTTCTAGGACTAAGATATTCTTCAGCTCTATTCTAAGCAGCTGAGAGTTTCGTCTGGCAGTTTATAATAAGCTTACTGTCTTCAAGGATATCAAA
The DNA here is from genome assembly GCA_039645545.1 of Dendrolimus houi. NCBI lineage: Eukaryota > Metazoa > Arthropoda > Insecta > Lepidoptera > Lasiocampidae > Dendrolimus > Dendrolimus houi. The sequence continues at coordinate 24,425,533 of CM077123.1, read as the reverse complement.
AGTAAACATTAGAAACAAATGAGCTTGGAAGACTTCGATATTTTCAACATCGAATCATCTGATAGGGTTAGGGTCAAATGTATCAATATGGAAAATGTGCTTGGTCATGAAGATTTTAAATAGAAATTGACAAAGTAATATCCAGTATAAGAAGCCATTAGTGAATAATACAGAATGAAAAAGAGTTACATAAAAATGGCATTTGTAATTTAAAATAATAATTGTAGTAGATACGTCAATGTAGCTAAGTTTGCTTCGCTTTTTACAACTGCTACTTAGTTAAAATAATTTTTCTCGATAGTCAATTAATTTTTAATATCTTCTTCTATTTGCTAGTGCCATCTAATAAATGTTTGTGGTACTTGCAATGTTAGTAATAAATAATAACCTAATGTTACCGCAAAATTTCGTGAGATAGTGTGCTATATGACATTAAACGAAAATCGCTTAGCGAAACTTTGTCGCGCCCAATAGTTAATTACTAATAAGTAAATCCTTTGCAAATAAATACCATAAATATTACAAACTGAGACGGTTTAGTTAAAATTTGAACATATTTTTCAACTAACTCTTCGCGATTATTGATACAAGTGTCTGTGTAAACTTGTAAGCATGCTTAGCAAAACGTGTCGCAATGTAAAATTAACATCTCCTTTTAAATGTGTTTACTTACTTCGAAACCATATTTTGGACAATAACCTCAATGTCAACTGCTAACAGTTATTTCTAGCGTTGGCTTCTTGGAACGAGTACGATGTACATGATTTTCGTTTTCACTTCAAACGAGAGAATTCTTGTGTCAGTTTAAAGAGGCACGTTTCACTAAATTTTTGAGAATTTCGGCATAAACACAACTCTTGCTTATTAATATCCAAAGGTCTATTGTTAACTAGTGGAAATCCACTGGAATACCCACCAAATTTCATTAAAATCGGTCAAGCCATTTTTGAGTTTTAGCGAGTCCGAGGAATAGCAATTGATTTTTATATTAAGCAAATTTTAAGACATATTATACATTAAAAAAATTGCGAAACATAAAACCTCTTACGCACTAGCGGTTGGCCGCCTACACAGTACGTTCTCCAAGTCAACTGCCTAGGCAGTACGTATTTTACGATTATGAGTCCAAACCTTCAACATCATTAGAATGAGCGTCTGCCTTAGTACTTACTAGCGGGTAAACTTGTCTACTTAGAAGTTCATAGTGGGACTAAGAATGCGTTGCTAAAGATAAGATTTTCCATATCCTATTATTTGCGAATCCACCTAAATAAATTTATCAAATAGCCCGAGTTTTTCTCTGTAACCTAATTTCACTATAGATTAGTACTTGTATTAGTTCAATGTGTTAACTTCCTATCTTACTTATTCATTAAATTAATCCATCTTAAAACGAATTGATATAACTGAATATATAGTTCAGTGGAAAAATTCGAAGGGTTGAAATAAGAAGACTCGATCCCACAATGTGATTCGCGTTTAGATTTCGTTCGGAATCTCAGAAAGCAAAAAATACGCTTTTGTATCGGGCGTGCGAACGGTGAGGAGTTCTTTGTGAAACTTTTGTTCGTTTATGTTAAGGCTCGTATTGCCGCCAAACGTCCAAAGTGGAGTGCAAACGAAACAACTTTTCGTTGGTATTTACTGATCAATAATTTACCAAAAACAATATCATAAATCTTTACGATATGAGACTTAACGTCATTTTTTTGTATTTTTTCTATAGTTATTTTAAGTTAAGAAAGAAATTCACCAAATCACCTCCAAATAATTGATATGAAAACATTTTATTCCTTAAATTTTTATCAAAACAGAATAGAAAAATAACTACATCAATATAAAACAGAGATTTTAATAATACGTATATAATTAATTATGTAACTTACATTATATAAAAAAAATATTTTGGAATAAAATTTGACATTTATGTGACCATTTTTCAGACATAAATAATTTGATTTTATTACTTTTTTCGCACTAAAATAATAATCCATCTGTAAAACTACCACGTCAGCGGAATTCCCGCTATCGTCCGAAAAATCGGTAACGAAAAATCCTCGAGGACGTTGGCGTTGCTACAAGCCTTAAATGTACATCTGGCGAGAAGGTGAGATCATTATTTTATATTTCAGAACTCAAAATTGACAGCTTTAGAACATCTCAGCATCTCCAGTGTCGTGAGGAGTTTTTCGCGGGTACTTGGAGTATGATGTTTTGCTTCATAGTTATAAATTGACAATAGTTGTAGCCCTAATCAACTCTTGAGGTAATCAGAAGGCTGGTGCCTATTTTGAAAAACTAATCTATGGATCCAGTGACTTTTTTATTGCATGAGTTCAGCAGACAGCAGATGACCCACCTGATGGAAAGTGGTTACCGTCGCCTATGGACATTTGTAACACCAAAGGTGCTACTAATATGCTGCTGCTCACTAAACGGAGACCGAAACCTGGCCACTAATACCGGAACACAACTCAAAATTGTTATGGTGTCATACTCCAGATCAGGGATGGCAGCCATCCAGGCAGCCAAATATCCTGCCACCTAGCGGTAGATTGTTTGGTCGCCTCTTACGACAGGCCACCAGGCCACAGGAAATTGTATTCTTTCTCCATTTCGGCACGGATTGAAGCCTTCTGAGTACTATGTCCATAGATGATGATGAGTGAGGCTCAGTGTTCTACTTAGGTAATTATAATAATCTTAGCGATTATTTCTAGAATGCACAACGAATACTAATTAATTACAATTAGTTAAAGTTTTCCATGATATTTTTTACTGTCTAAATACAGCAGACAGGCAGATAACTCACATGGCATGGTTAAAGTGGTTACCGTGGCCTATGAACATTTGCAACACCAAAGGTGCTTGCTAGCCTCGAAGTTATCCTCAATCAAACTTGAAAAAACATAACGATGTTTCGGTGGCGAGATATTAGCTGGCAAAGTCGTTAAAATTATATCGCCCTTTAACATTTTAACTAAGAGGTGGAAAATTCTGGAAATTAGTGAAAGTGGTAGAACATAAAATCTTTCATTGAAAATTAGTCTGATGAATAGTTTTTGATTTATTATTTATGGCCCTGTAGCCATATTAGAGAACCGGAGTCATTTGTTACCTGTAAATATTCCTACGTTGTACGCAAACGACAAAATACTTGTCCCATTTATTTTATTAAAAATATTTTTAGATCATCTCAGTCAAAAACTGAATACGTTTATTTTTCCAATAAGTAGGTATACTTTTCAATTTAATTCTAATTCATTTATCTAGTAGGTTGTTACGTCACGTTATACATGGAATAATTTATTGCTACATAATTAGCAAAGTTAAAGCTGCGTAAATTCGTGCCAAAATCTGTCAATATAGAAAACAGACAAAACCTACGTAGATGCATCTCCGATAAACCACTCATTGTGGTTTATCAATAAACCACACAAAACCAAATGTACGCTATTATGCAGGCCACTCTTAAAGATTCATCGAATACTATATTTACATCAGAATTGATGCCAGATCCAGGGATACATATCTGAGACGCATTCCCAAAAACGGTTGCATACCATTGAGCACAGTAGAGTTAGACTGGTAACACAACTTAATAAATAATTGTTACATCGCCACTTTTAAGGATTCCGATTCTACATTATTTAAAACGGAATCCTTATAGAATGGCCATGTCTATTCTTCTGTCTGCATGTCACAGCCATTGCATTCGTTTCTTTCAAATTCACATGCAAAAGTTTTTATCTAAAGTAGTTCCCTGGAAAACATTATTTTAAAGGTCATACATATAAGTTAAAATTAAAATTTTCTTCCTATTCTCCGTACGCCGCTTTGCAACGTGTTATCGCTGTTTAAAGAGAAGAAGCGAGAAGAAACCCCCTAGCAACAAGTCTAGCTAAAACTTACTTTCCGACGTATTAATGTAGTTGTAACAAACAGTGCACAGTCGAAGAAAACAAAAGCCATAACAAGAGGAAAGAAAAGTATTAGTACCTTTATCTACTAGGTCTGTATTGATGAAGTTCCATTTAATATGCAACTATACAATGAAATCAAGGCAAATTAAAATTTAGGATATCGCTGTCCGACGTGTAACTGAAAGATGAAAAAATGTTTATACTGTAAATAGACGTGGGGCGACCTTGTCCTTCGCGATCAGCATGTGGTAATTGTAACAATATGCATATTGGAAGTCGTGCGCAGAAGGTTTACCGATGACAAACTCTCCCGTCTCCCACAACCGCGCCCCGCGGTCGTCTAGTTCTTAGTACTACTTAGACAAGCCCCAGTTTCAGTCATAGGAAACGGGAGGAGTGACCATCGGCAAACCTTCTGCGCACGACTTATTGGTCAGAAACTTGCCAAGTGGTATATGCTTTCCGGCCAAAATTTTGAAACTTGAGTGCGCCAACCACTAAGCTACCACAGCTTTTCCGTGTATTATCATTAAATTGCTGTTTCCTGTAAATTTGTACTAACTTGCCTTACTACTGCATCAATACTGTGGTATATATGTATATATACATAATTCGTAAGTTAACTAGTTTCAAAGCATTCAAGTTAGTCCTTATACAATTTTTTATCGCAAAGTTTATCTGTGAAAGGGCAATTTGTTTTGGTTGTATATTTTTGTCTCTGTTGTTGTAATTTTACATTGTGTATTGTATAGATAGATAGATAACTCTCTTTGTATTATACAACCACCAATACAAAAATATACTTATATACTAACACTATATCTGACACACTCACTCATCTGCATCACAAAGAGCGGTCTTATCGTTACAAAGCGATCTTTTCCATACAACCCCAGAAATTAATTTAAATAATAATGGCGATAGTGGTATATGTAACATACATATAAAGAAGACTACTTACATTTTAATAATAAATGTATAATCTTCTAATATATAAAAATCTTGTGTTGTGGTGTTTGTGGTCGCACTCCTCCGAAACGCCTTAACCGATTTTAATCATATTTTTTGTATATTTGGTAAATATAAGAAGAGGTTGTAAAGTATGTTTTTCACCCTTCTATGAAGTTTTTTATTTTTAAGGCAGAACAACGTTTGCCGAGTTACCTATATATATATATATATATATGTGAGTGTATATATATATGTATATATACATATAGATATACATATACTGGTACTGGCCCGCGACTTGGTTTCATTTGCAAATAGCGAAAAAAAAGGTACTACTAAATTTGAAATCAGGTATATTGCAACAATATTAATTTCAGCTTCTAAAGACCCTGCTGGGTTCAGGCCTAACATTTCAAAGAGAATGGAGTTAAATATATTCGCCACGCTTATCTAAGGCAGATTAGCGGGTTTCACACGTCAGTACAGTCGGTTTGAAGGTTTTCCCATAACATTTTCCTTCACCATCGGCACAGAGTAATTGTAACAATATGTACATTAGGACAGACATTTAGGCCAGTATTCAAACTGACTTTATTAGTATGATACGCGAGAATATTAGCCACTAAACTAACTTTTTATTAGTTTTGATCTACCGCTATAATGTGAAAATGATATTATATACACGTTTGACTTTGCGTCTAAATATATACAATGTACTCTGTGATCTTTGCTTATATGTATAATATATTATTTTGTTCTTTCTTTACGGCTTTGTGAATGTATGAGATTTTATCCCAAACATGTGCAAGCAAAGCCGCGTATTAACGCATTACATTTATAATCAAGGTTATATCTATACTAATATATAAAGCTGAAGAGTTTATTTGTTTGCTTGAACGCGCTAATCTCAGGAACTACTGGTCTGATTTGAAAAATTTTTTCAGCGTTAGATAGCCCATTTATCGGGGAAGGCTATATATCATCACGCTAAGACCAATAGGAGCGGAGCATCAATGAAGAATGTTTCAAAATCGGGGAGTTTTTTAACTATTCCACGCGGGCGAAGTCGCGGGCAGTGCTAGTTGTATAATATATTTACATTAAATATATAATAGCTATTAATATCAAACATACTATCTATCTATATACATACATATGGTCAAACAGTCGTATGAACTAGAAATATCGGCAGAGGCCAAAATTAAAATGTTAACAAAATACGTTGGAATTTCGAGTAATAATAGACCACTAATATGTATATTATGTATTTAAAACTAAAATCTAATCACAAAAAAGCTCATTTTTTTAAATGTACAAAAGCATCGACATAAACCAGCGTGGAAGCGTGCAGCTTTATCGATATAATATCGTATAACACGTGAATTATCGATATTATTAAATCGATCAGTCGGGGGTGGCATCTGGCATACATTTTATTCCTATCATTCCTAACGTTAAATATTCTTTATTATTAACACCGCATAACTTAGATCTAACAAGGCATTGTGTCTTTCGAACATCAACCTTATCTCAAACTCATTACAGTGTAGATTCCCATATCTAAAAAGGAATTAAATAAAGGCTATAGATCATAAAATACGATCCAACCCTGCACAGTGGGGTACTTCATTTCTTAACATAAGAATTCGTTTTTTATTACATTTTATAATAGACCGCAGTTAATAAGTTTCCCCGTTTAGTATTATGATGAGTAAGGTAATTATTAATGTTTCTTAAGGTCGGCTTCGTTTGCCTCTAACATTTTCTTAATTTGCTACAACAGTATATGATAAAAATTAAAAGTGTAAAATTTTCCATAGTATATACTATGGAAAATTTTACACTTTTAATTTTTATCATATACTTAAATAACACGTATGTTCATATTGACCATATGGTCAATATGAACATACGCGTTATTTTTAAAATCCTAATATTGCAACTGTTTATATATAGTAAATACCAATAAACTAGCCTTCTGGGCGCCTAGTCTCAATGTTCTAGTTATAATTTTAAGGGAAGTGGTAAGACAAAATGTAGCTTTTATAATTAATTACGTTTAGTTGTGTTCATTATAGTAAGAATTGGATGAATTGTGTGACGGATGATATGATGATTTGTGGTGTGACGAAGACGTATGTCAGAGTGGAGGAGTATGGAAGGCAAAAACATATTGTGCCGACCCCCAATAATCGGGAGAGAGAGAGTTATATTTAGATTTCTTCATTGTTTTTATGTACTTTATATGTTATTTTTACAATACTACTGTTTATAAAATTCACACTGGCAAAATGTGCATAATTACCTTGAAATTTTCTATAGTGATATAATTTCCATAGGTATATAACACGTATGTATTGTTAAGTATAATACTTTAAGTAGATAGATAAATCTTTATTGTATACACATACAAAAATAAACTTATAGACTGAAACTATAGATAATTTTGCACAAAGGACGGTGTTATCGCTAAAAGGTGATCTTTTTCAACAACAATTTTACTAATAGAAATATTTTTTAGCAATTTAATCTATGATCTATACTATATTATAAAGAGTTTAAGTTTGTAAGTTTGTTTGTAGGAAATAATCTCTTGAACTACTGAACCGATTTTGAAAATTTTTTCACCAGTAGAAAGCGACATTATTCCTGAGTGACATAAGCTATATTTAATTGTGATTAATAATGTTTTTTAATTTTTTAATAACGTTTAGCAAAGTGGATACGGGTCAACTAGTATTAAATACACTAAAAAAGGACAAATACATCTTAACCAACTCCATTAAAATACACGGAACCATAACTAAAAATATTAGTTAATCTCTCTTAAATCCTCTCCCTTCACTAATGCTCAGTGGCTTCGCGAGATCCCAAAATTCGAAAATAATTATTCAAATTTTGATTGCAGCGTGTTTGAGTATTCTAATGATTCATCAAGCACGATTGAGAAGGGTTTGATTTGGACTTGCTTTACCTGATGTGATATATTGATGCGTAGTATTTTTCTATATAATTTTATCTTGACCATATAAATCGCGGTAAATCTAGATGAGTTCAAATCCTACTGTGATTTTTTTATTGTGAAGCTAACAAAGAGACAGAAGGCCCATCTAATAGAAAGTGGTTACCGTCGCCTATAGATGTTTGCAACACCAGGGCGAAGCCAACGCATTGCCAGCCTTTAACATGGGATAGAAGGGACGGGATATAGAGGATGAGTTGGAAGCATCAGACAGAAAGAATAAAGGAGAAGACGAATCGAATTGGGGGACGGGATAGGGGGAGTAGAATGTTTCCCATTAATCTTCTTCTTTCTCCTTCTTTTGCGTGCGAGGGTAGATGAGGAGTTACTCCATCCAGCCCATCACCTCCAGGAAGTCCACCAGTTTCTTAATGTCGCTGAAGAATTCTCGGAGGGTAACTGGGACATTCAGATACTTCGCCCTGTATTGGGCCACCTCTCCGCATTCAAGCAGGACATGGGCGGCTATTTCTTCTGCCTCCTGGCATGTCCTGCACAGGGGGCTGTCGGTGTTTCCGATATGGTGTTCAATATTCTGTGAGAGCATGCTATTATGCCAATCGAGCTGGCTCGAGAAGATGGGCTGTAAGCTTAATGTAAAGAATACTACATGACCTAGATCCTATTGGTGGAGGATAATTTCAGCAAATTTTCTCTATTATTATATATCTGTAACATGTTATACATTAAACTTTATCATAAACAAAACTAAACATATACAATTTAAAATTAAACCATAAAATCTAGTACCAGATCGCTGTCAGTTGGAACCGTGCCCAAAAAACTGGCAACATTGCCTCGCCTATGGCAACGCTAATACGTCGCCCGCGGTATAAACCAGTCTTTTGGTGGCATCCACCAGACGTTTGGCTATGTCTCGATAAAGCTTGCCCGCAAGCCTGCATGGTCGCAGGGTCTCAACCCCAATAGCTGCATATATATAGCCTCCTGTTGTGTAGCAGCTGTTAACTTTATCAAATCACCAACTTAAACTATGTTAAATATTGAATTGTAAACCTACCATCCATCTTAGATAGTCGCAATGGGTATGCCAGTCATTCGTTTCATAATAGAGTTGCCCAGATCAGTAATAGACTATTCATAGGCTATAATAGCTTTTGTATCTTTGCAACTGACTACTCCAGTGGATGTAGCGAACAATCACTGTTTTTTTTTGTATTTTTGCAACGGAGACCGAAAAAGCACTTAATCTAAAATACTCCGTATCTCAAAAGCTTCTTAACGTATCTGATTTAAACAGATTTTAGATTAAAGTATATTTAATCTCTACTATACTTTGGATTATTTTAGACGTTTCTACAGATGGTTCTGAAGTTATTTATTTAATAAATAATTTAGAACATAAAAAAATTAAATTTATGCTAGCAATAAATATAAAATTGTTTTATTTTCCCACAGCTAGGACTTCGTTTGAAATTAATTCGCTTATGCAAATTTTGAAAGCGTTTTCATTAATTAATTATATATGCTTCGGTTCTACAAAATATGTAAGTGCTTATTTTATTTCGGAATAACTGTGCCGGCCACTTGGTTGCCTTATCGTATAGGAGGACTTTATACTTATATTTTTGAAGGCGGGATAATTTACATTTAATGTATTACATTATTGTACATAAATAAATGAGTAGGTTACCATTAAAACAACACCATATCATCTAAAAGTGAATAAGAATATTGTACATAGAATATATATTAAATATTTCATTGAAATCTACTTAGCTCTTTCAGAGCCTATTCGAGACAAAATTTATATAAACTGTCATTCATATGTTATAAACAGCAGTTTTCACATTAATATTGACTTTTATGTGGATATATTCACAGACGGATACTTTAATTTTATTGGTATAGATAGACTATTTAAATGTAACATAAAACTGCAAATAAACTGTCTTGACTTTTATTTAACAAAATTATAATACAATCAATTCATGGTATTTTTCTTAATTTTCCAAAATATCATGGAAATATATATTTTCCATGGTAATACTATATATAATATAATAAAAATATAAAACCGACTAAAATGATACAGCTGTTATTAGTTCACTCTGACTTTTGATTATTAGGAAGTCAAAATTTTAAATGAAACATTATTTATTTGTCTTTAATAACAGAATACTTAAAAATAAATTAATATAAAGTATGTAACAAATCGCTGCCAGAGGGAAGCGTGCCCAGAAGGCTGGCTGCATTGCCACGCTGTACGGCAATGCTGATTCGTTGCGCGAAATACGAACCAGCCTTCTGGTCGCGAATGGTATCAAAGGTTTCTTACAAATTTCTTTGAAGAATCCCTTTGTCTTTTAATTTACATGTCCCCGATTTTGTCGCTCGACACGTACAACTCGTGTTTAGACGCCAAAGGCCAACCCTTAATTACATCTATGGTACACGATCATGTAGCGCAATGTGGACCACAAGTTTCAAATTACGGACGGCCAGATTGGGAGATGCGGTAGTTCTTGACGCAGTCTTTCTTTGTGACTCCATACATACATCGCAATATATTCATCTCCGTGAAATGCAGCTCTTACTTGTATTCCTTTAGTAAAGGCCACGCTTCACTGCCATGAAAAAGGACAGGTCTAGTGATAGATTTAAAGACCTGTCCTTTTAAATAAATTGGTATGTATATTGGGGTCACAAATGACACCCTCAACCCGCACTATTAATCATACTTATACTCAAAAGCGATTATTGGATCAATACTGGCAAAATTTTGAAATGCGATTCGTGGTTGTGGGAGGCGGGAGGGGTTGTCATCGGCAAACCTTCTGCGCACGAATTATAGAAAGATATACAGGCTGTTTGCTCGCCTCGTGGCGTCGTCCGACCGGCAGCCTGCAAACAAAGACACTCTCGAAGCACTTGACTGCATTGTATCGTCACAATAGAGTTTTGATTTAACCTATTGTTATAACAGGTAGTCATAGCACACCGTTCTTAACTTAATCCCGTATTGATACTGCTTTTTTGTAATATCTATTTTATTTATATTCTCAAGTGTAGATGTTATGTTGGCAGTATGTCTCCAGGGCTAATTTTCAAATGCAGATGCAACTAGTCGTACTAGTTTAATAGTAATACCTATAATTATTCCCGCTGCTGGAATCGAGCCCCCAAATTTTTTTGAAGAAACTGAGGGTAAATACGCTCTGCTCGTCTAAGGCGGATTGGTGGGTTTCACGTCTTCTTTCACAGTCAACAGGTGGACATTGTAACAATAAGCTTGTTTGGTTAGAAAAACGGCTAAGGTAGTGCGTGTTTTTGGTTTAAAATTCGAACCCACATCTTAAAAGTGCATTTACCAATCAGCCACTATGACTAATAAGAATTACTTTAAGATAAATACATTTTATTTAATACTAGAGTTTTTCCCGCGTGTAAGACCTAATACAAACTGAATTTGGTGTTTTTACCTAAAACTTTACTGTTTCTTGTTGCTAAGGTCACAAAAATAACAAAGAAACTAAGTCCATATAGTCTACATAACTACGCAGCGAAAAATGGAGGCGAGTCACAGCCAACCTGATTTGAAGTAATGCAATGAACGAAATGTTGTTTATTGGTATTTGTTAGCGAATTGAAAAACGCGTTTGCATCGCCGTCTATTTTGCTAATTCGTTTATTCCATGGAAACGATATAATTTGTCGGGATCAAATGTATCCTAAGTGTTAACTTGGGTTATAAGCTAGCACTATGTCAAGTTTCGATCATATACATTCAGTAGTTTACAAAAAATGCGATTGCAGTGCCAAGTTTTTCGCTATTTTCGTCTATCCCACGGAAACGACGTAATTATTTGGGATAAGAAGTATCCTATGTTACGCTCCGGGATATAAGCTATGTCTATGTCGAGTTTCATTTAAATCCGTTCAGTAGTTTTCACAGACAAAAACTCTCAATATTGCAACATGTGTGTGGTTGATTTCATATTTAGTCATAGTGTTATATGTAGCATTAGCATGGAAAATGAATACTGCCTTCTCCCATGGTATTAGTGTATCATAATTTTTGAGTTAATTAGCCGCAACACACACAAACATACAAACATTGTAGTTAGACGATAAGGGTACCTTTTTACTTTCAGGCATTAAAACCTTTATTTAGTTCTAATTACGTGATTGGTAATTTTAAGTACCTACAAGACGTCATTATTCACCAAGAAATGATTACCGTAATAAAACTAACTATAAAACTTTTATATTACAATCTTGCTGTAGATGCCACTTAATTTGCGCAAACTTGGACTTTTAAATTTATATCTTCTGAACCCAAGAGATATCGAAATGAAATACACACGAATAGTTTAAATACAATTCCTGTATCAATACATAATTTTTTTATTGAAGTTCGTTGAGCCGTTTCAGAGCTTATTTGAAACACCCTTTCAAATACATAGGATATGATAGGAATTGTGTACATTTTTTTTAAATATTCATATTGTACTTTATAAAAGAAATATTGTAGTAGTTAGTTTATATATATAAAAATTGTCACAGTGTTTGACCGCGATGAACACCAAAACTACTGAACCGATATTGACGAGTTTTCGTCTTGCTGTATTCGTTCAAAGTTAGGACATAGAATAGGGTTCATTTTAATTTTTAATTAAAAAATTTTTTGAAATTTCTTTTTAAACCGAGAGTTCGGTAAGTATGATTTCTGCTGTCAACTAAGTTACGTAAGCATAAAATAAATGGTGCCATACTTTAAGTCCCACCCTTACTTTGATTAATAGTATGTGAACCTTAATCAATATAAAGTCAATATATATAAATAAAAATGAATCGTAGAAATGTATTTACGCGCATAACTTGAGAACGACTACCGAATTTGATGACATTTTTTGTGTCTATTTAGGTCAAAAGTGGGTAGCTTAGATTTTTTTATTTTTTTTATTAACTACTCCACGGACTCGAGTTCCGTACCCTTTTTTACAACTTAATTACTATTAAAGTTTTTAGGTTTATACACGCTTATTGTTTATTTTGTTATTGTGTGTGACATTAATTTAGTGATTTTTATGTTGTAGTGTACCTTAAGAATAACTTATAATATTATTTTTAATACTGAACTTATACTAATGTAGAGTGTATCTGTTACATACTGGTGTTGTGAGGAAGTGCATGTGCAGTGTGTGCCTTATGTCTATATCTATATATATCGTAACTAGTGCCATAGTGGTAGCTTAGATTAACAATTGGAACCGGTAGATGGCGCTGGAATCGGGTTCTAGGATTCTCCTTATTTCCTGGACCTATTTTGATGATTATTTTTGAGTGTTTAAGTGGGTTCCCGGATGGTTTAGATTCACAACTGGAACGAGTAGGAGGCATTCGAATCTGGTCCTAGATTTTATTGTTTTTCAGGGCAGGACAACGTCTGCTGGGAGCGCTAGTATTTTGTATAATGTATTTTTAATTATATACCGTCGGCGTCAATTCAAGACCTTGCAACTAAATTTTTTGAAGACATTATTTTTTCGTCATAATTGTGATATATAGATGTAATATGTAATAATTTTGACGAATAAAATGATGTCACCAAAAATGTACTCATAATAAGGTTCTGCACTGACGCCGACGATATGTGCTACAAATGTAAAAAATATATATACAAGTATTACAATATATACGACTAGCGATTTCGACAAACGTTGCTGTTGACGTGTTCCAGGGCCATCTACCGGGTCTAAATGTGAGTCTAGACATCCCCAGGACCCACTCAAACACTATTTTTTTACATCTTGAATATTTATTGAAGTTTTAGTAGGGATCCCTAATTGTTTTTAGTAATAAAAGTAGCCTATATAAATCTGGGATAAAGTAGCATTCTAAAGCTCAAAAAGTTTTTGAAATCGGTCTGGTAGTTTTTGAGATTATTCGTTACAAACAAAATACAAATCTTTTCTCTTCATAATATTAGTATAGATAGCAAGTAAGACAGAGAAATATCTCATTGGAATAAGACACGGGTAACTTAACCTCTAGCTATTACAAGATTAAATGGATTGAGAGGCCGAAGCCCAGCAATGGGTCGTTAACGAGCTGGCACAATTTATTATTATTTTATTACAAAACATTCCGAGTTGTATATGGCATTATAGTACCCTAGACTATTCTCATCGCAAGTTATAAACCTCTAGTTAACCTAATTGATCAATTTTATTGTGAATTAACCTTTACTTGTACATTAAAATAAGTAGAAACTTGTAAATCAACTTTAATCGTGATAGCGTCGTAATGGCTAGGGCACGCGTCCCAAACCTAAAGGGCGCGCGTTCGAATCCTAGCAGGAACGCATGCAGCACTTAGGCATTTTATTGACCTAATATGCATCTTGTTACAATTACCATGTGCTAACAACGGTGGGGGAAAACATAGCGATGAAACCTGCCCATCGATATAACCGATTTGTCAAACCTGCCAAGCCGCCTTAGATAAGCGTGGCGGGTGTACGGTCCGTACCCCTATAGTGAGAGGCCCGAGCCCAGCAGTGGGACGTTTATGGGCTGTTATTATTCTTATATTTTAAATCTACTACAGTTATATTAGGTTTTTATTATTAGTGATAATTAGCACGTTTGTGAAATGTTCCACGAGGCAGGACTGTCTTAAGCGTATTAGGCGCTGGGATGCGTAGGTAAAAAATAGGATTTAATTTTTATAATAATAAAACTACGTTTTAACGGTTTTCAGCGCAGTAATTTATTTGATTTTTATTATTCCGTCGTTTCGGCATCTTTTCAGTGGCCGTGTACACGGAAGACAAAGATGTCAAGTGTCAATAAGTATTGTTGAAGTTTTATTTAGCTTACCGCCAACTTGTTCATTTTAATTATTTAGTTTTAATTTTGTTTATGGTTATTATTGACTCTATGAGAGCCTAATCTAATTTAGTCTTTCTGTAGTTAGCCTAATTTATTTCCAAATTTTAATTTAAAATTACAACTAAATAATTAAAAGGAACAAGTCGGCGGTAGCCTAATAAAACTTTAAAAATACTCATTGATACTTGACATTTTTGTCTTCCGTGATCACGGCCACTGAAAAGTAGCCGAAACGTCGGAATAATAAAATTCAAATAAATTACCGCGCTTAAAACCGTTAAAATGTAGTTTTATTATGTATACAAGTTGCAAAAACTTAAGAAAATATTTATTTACGGGTTGTCTGGAAGAGATCGCTTCTTACCGATAAGACCGCCCATTGGGCACATTTAGAATCTTTTTAGGCTATAAGGTTTTCTGTAATGGTGTACAATTAAGTGTTATCTATCTATCTATCTTAATTTTTATGTTTCATTTTTAAGGTTCCAGTTTCCCTTAAGAGAGCAGCAGCGCATTTGTAGCATCTTTGGTGTAGCCAATGTCCATAGGCGATGGTAACCGCTTTCCATGAGGTGAGCCGTCTGCCTGTCTGCTGAACTCATGTAATAAAAAAAAGGTTCCCTAGCAAGGTTTCCGCCCGTTTGTCTATTTTTGTATGTATGTAACCTATGCTAATATGACCTAATATAAATGGAGAATATATTACAAATAAATAAAATTGAAGTATCTGTTTGTAATGTCAAAATAAAAATGTGAATAAAATCAGATAATTCGGACCAGAAGATTCCGAAAATGCAATTTTTAGAATTTTTTGTATGTCTGACTGCATGTTCCGGCTGATCTCTGAAAGGATGGACCTATTTTGACGGGATTTTTATTGGCAGATGCCTAATGTTATAAGGTGTAACTTAGGCAACTTTTTTTAGGGTTCGGCGAAAAATAAATCCGACGCGGACGAGGTCGCGGGCATAGCTAGTTATACTCTAGAAATTGACGAGTAACATTGTTATTTTTTTTCCATAAATGATGTATCTTAGTGATACCACATTAAAATTACAATCTAATCTAGGTAATAAGACTAATGAGAATTTAAATCTGACCTAAAATAACTAGATATAACTTAAACTAAGAATGTGTCCAATAACATGTTTCCTATTGTCTTTATTAAGGAGAAGACACTTTGTTCATGTGTTCTTTGTTAATGTTTAGTACACAGCTCTACACTTTATTATTCTGAGAGTATTATAAGAGTCAAATGGCTTTGCCCTTTTGAGTCTTCTTAATAAATCTTTAATATCAAGGAGCTGGATGGCCTCGATATTTGTGATCGTCTGATCTTATGCACCAAAAAGCATTGACCATGTCCTTAAGTACTTTATTTTGGAACATTTGTATCATGTTTAAATTGGTTGGCTTGATGCAGCCCCATAGTTGTATACCATCCAACTGTCATTAGAATCTGTTTATATAAGAGTATCGTATGTACTGACAGAACAGAATATGAACATATGTAACATGTAATGAGTAAAATATTTCTGATTTCTGTTTATGTCAGTTATTTTTCTCAGTAACTGCTGGATTTATATCGATGAAATTGCACAGACAGATGTAGTCTATATAAATATCTAATATATATACAATAACTAGCTGACCCGGCAAACTTCGTACCGCCTCAGAATGGACTTCCACAAATAATTCAAAACCAAAATTAGCCAAATCAGTCCAGCCGTTCTGGAGTTTTAGTGAGACTAACGAACAACAATTGATTTTTATATATAAGATGAATTAGAAGAAGGCTATGTTATGGGGTCTGTTCGATTAAATGCTTTTTAGCGAGTAGGATTAATCATCAGCATGGTCCGACACGCACTTACTCCTATTGTTATTGATATACAATATTTTATTAACAAATACGCAATTATCTCTATGTAATATAGATCTGGAATGCAAGGTCTAGAGACCACGAACTTTCCGTCCGATCAAACAATAACTCCGGATTGCCGTCACACGTTAAAACTGGTTTCGCAACATCCATTGCTGTTCCACAACGCATACTTGTAATGTAGATGATGTGTTAAATCGTAATGCATAGTTCCTAAAACAATGTCCGCGTAAGATCTGGTTTATAAAGTTGCAGTACTTAGGATACATCTCGACTTTCGTAAAGAGTTCAACGCGCGCTTCTTAGTTTAGTATTATCATTTTAGTTATTTCAGTTTGTATGATATAGAAATATTGAATAGTTTGTATTTATATTTTCTTAAGTTTTCGCTATTATTACACCTAATAAAACTACGTTTTAACAGTTATAAGTGCGGTATTTTACCTCCAACCCATTTTAATCTTATACTAATATATAAAGCTGAAGAGTTTGTTTGCTTGAACGCGCTAATCTGTACTTCTGGTCTGATTTGAAAAATTCTTTCAGTGTTAGATAGCCCATTTGTCGAGGATGGCTATATCATCACGCTAACCCCAATAGCAGCGGAGCACCAATGAAGAATGTTTCAAAATCGGGGGTTTTAAAAACAAATTACACGCGGACGACGTCGCGGGCACAGCTAGTATAGTGAATATATACTAGCTGTGCCACCATAAACAAAAAATAAAGCTAAATAATTAAAACGAACAAGTTGGTGGTAGGCTGAATAAAAAATTTAACATGAGTTATGAGACTTGACATCTTTGTCTTCAGTTATCACGGCTACTGAAAACTGGCCGAAACGTCGGAATAATAAAAAATCAAGTAAAATACCGTGCTTAGAATAGTTAAAACGTAGTTTTATTAGTTTGCATTTTAATTTAAGTAAATATTAAGTTAAAAAAGCGTGTAATATTTTTATAGTTGACTAATGAATTATAAAAGATAAATAGTTAAAAGCGGTTCGTAGTTTAATTGTTAGCAAATTAAAGTTAAGATTTTCTTAGGCTAACGCAACTGATATAATTCGCACCCTTAGAATTATAGAGACCTAATTAAAAATATCAAGTTATTCAATTTTGTACCTTATTTTTTAGATAATAGATGTTTAAATCCAATGACTCAAAATTTTGATTTAGGTCTCTATAATTTTAAGGGTGTGTATGTAATACGTGCAGTTACAATGCTTTTTACAATTCTGTAGCCACTTTAGCAAAACTCTTACACAATCATCATGTTCGTCTGTCCATCTATCCGTTTATATGTATATGGTACCTTAATATGTTTTGACATATCCATTTTGCTCAGAAACGACCAGTTCTATATGGATAGAAATTAGACAGATATGTACATTTATATTGACATGTTGTTATACGGCATCGTATAACAACATGTTAATATAAATGGCTGCTGCCGCTGTTGGCGACACTACACCATTCCTTATAACCGTCGGAGTGCCCCAGGGATCTGTCCTCAGTCCGTTTTCGTTCAGTGTGATATTAGACGAAGTGTCAAACAGCATCGCAGACCGACATGAGCAACCACCATGGTTGCTCATGTATGCGTATGACATCGCGCTGGCAGATACGGACAGAGCCCGCCTGGTGCGACATGTGAACGCGTGGATGGAGTCGCTTGAGAACGGCGGTCTAAAACTAAGTGTGGCGAAGACGGAGTACTTGGTTTGCAACATTACAGATCCCACATTCGTGCGCATAAGCGAAGATACGGCCGAGCGCACGGACCAGTTTAAGTACCTGGGATCTGTACTTAGCGCGTCCGGCGACATCGGCCATGACGTCAAGGCCCTTATATCAGCAGCTTGGGCCAAGTGGCATGAGGTGACAGGTATCATTTTTGACCCCAAAATGCCGGTTAAGTTAAAAGGACAGATCTACAAATCCATTATTAGACCTGTTCTTTTATATGGCAGTCAAGCGTGGTCTTCTACTTCAGCGACACAAGCAGAAGCTGCGTGTCACGGAGATGAATATGCTTCTGTGGATGTGTGGAGTCACGCGAAAGGATCGCGTCAGGAACTCCCGCATCCGCGGCAGCCTTCATGTCCGTGACATAGCAGACAAACTGCAGGAGAGTCGCGTACGCTGGTACAGGTACGTTTTTCGGAAACCGGCTAGTTACGTGGGGAACAAATGTCTAGCCATGCCGCCTCTGCCACGTCCCGGTCAAAGGGGTAGGCCCAAGAAATGCTGGCTTGACGTTGTAAGGGATGACATGCGTACCAATGGTCTCAATGCAAACGATGCCGAAGATCGCGCGAAGTGAAGAAGAAAAAGTAGGAAAGCGGACCCTGGGCGTCGAAGTGATCGCTCCGAACGCAACCGGGATTTAACGCTCGGATGATGATGATGATGATGACGATGATGATGTTGTTATACAACATCGTAGTTAAGTCGTAGGGGGCATGCCCCGGGCAGCTAACTCAGAGGGCGGTTCCAACTTCGCAGACAAAAACACAATTTTACTGACGAATATCCGTGCAGGAACGGAGAAATAATAATTCCTGCGTTGGGGCGGCCTGTCATAACAAGCGACAAAACAAGCCACAGTCATGTGGTAGGGCATTTGCCCGACTGGGTGGCTACCACCCTTGGTCTAGGATATGTTACTATCACAACCTTAAATTGTGTTCCGGCATTAGTGGCCAGGTTACTTTAAAGACCTGGTACAGAACATGGGCATGAGGTAACTAAAGATTTCAAATTCTTTTATCTTATTACATGACCTCATGATTTGTAAAAAGTGTCCCTAAATCAGCGTAATTTATAACCGCTGTAGACAATTATCTCATGAAATATTAAGGCGGAAGATATGAAGTTTGACACACTATATGTGTGTCTTGTCTTATGTAAAAGAAACATAAAAGTTTGGCAATAAGATCGAGTGAAACATATATTAAATAAACAAGATTTACATGTATAGACTGAACGTTCGAAAACCCATAATCAAACTCGGGAAAATTGTGTTCTACTTAGGGCCGATTTTGCAATCACCAGACAAACGTTATTCAAAGACTAGAGTATAACATGTAAAATTAAATACGTCACTTAGATGAATATCAGTTGAATGATTTCACTCAGGTTATAAGTAAACTCGACTGTAACTTTTATCTCGTGATTGAAAATTCGGCCCTAACACAGAGGAGGCCATCGTTATATTACAATAATAACAACCCATAAATATCCCACTGCTGGGCTCGAGCCTTCCATTTATAGGGGAGAGCGCGACAGTATACCCGCCTTATCCAAGGCGGTTTGGCTGGTTTGACACGTCGATTATCTCAAAGTGCAGTTTTCATCGAGATGTTTTTCTTCGCCGTTAGCACGTGGTAATAGTAATGCTCCATTTGAGATAATGTCATAGTTATTGATTGCGACGAAATGCGTCTTATTTATAGCGTAAAAAATAAGGTCGTTAACAAATAGCTACATTTGTGTATAAATCTACATATTGTGTCATGTCAATATTTAATGTCATTAAGGGTTACCAATATCGCAACACAAATTACGCACTAAATACATAACAAATATCTGCGTGAAACGGTCAGTAACTTCAACTTTACCTCAGATGGAACATAACATTGGGACAGAAAATTGCGTAAGTGGTGCATGCTTTCTGGTCAGGATTAGAATACGCGCCATTTATGTTTGCGACGCAAGTGCGCTAACCGCTAAGCTACCAAATCCTAGTGTTTAGGTTACTAAACCGCAAACCAAAAGAAAAAGAGATACTATTAAGTGAATAAATTACGTTTGTCTATTCAAATAGAATACGGGTTAAATCTCAAATCACGCCACATCCTACTCCTCGCTAAGAGCTTCGATGTAATACATCGTGTAGACAATCGTTACAAAAAACTATTAAAAATAGCTGCAGTCTTCTCCATTTTTATTTGTAACGTCCAAGCACGGGCTACGCGTAGTTATAAACTTTTGTTGCGTGGCTTTTTCTGTAGCGCGGGCGCATACCTGCGTCCTTCTTTACCTGTGCTGGTGAGAGGTGGTCGCAGATATCTTTATGTATAGACATGTCATATTTGGAATAAGTAACATTTTACCTGTTGTGACTAATATGATTTTTATGTGCTAATTACATTAACTTAAAAATTCGGAAAACTTACAATTACATATACTAGATTTTTCCAACCCTAATGTATGTAGGTTTTTTAAAGAGCAAGCATTCACACAAGTTACATTGTATCAAATGTTTATCTAAGCCCCATTTGCCCCCGAAAAATTTAATCAATATTATCTCGGAAACTATCCCTTTCTTCGAGATAAAAAGTATCTTATGTGTATTCTTGGCATCGTAACGACATATATGCCAAATTTTAGCCAAATTGATCCAGTAGACCGTGAAAGCGTAAGCGACGAGCGGAAGCTTGTCGGTTACGCTTACTGCAGTAAGCAGTAGGCAGAGATAGTTACGCATTAATATCAATAGGGATTGTATTAAAACAGTCCTAATAAAACTACGTTTTAACGTTTTTAAGCGCGTTAATTTATTTGATTTTTATTATTCCGATATTTCGGCCACTTTTCAGTAGCCGTGATTACAAAAGACAAAGATGTCAAGTGTCAATAAGTTTTATTTAGCCTACCGCCAACTAGCCCATTTTAATTATTTAGTTTTAATTTTGTTTATGGTTATTATTTACTTATTATGTATACTAGTCGCGAAAACTTAAGAAAATATTATGTAAAACAGTCCTCTCAATTTATAACTTTTTAATAATATTAATTAACTTGTAAAATTTTACTTCCTTTCTTAAACTCCTTTTTTAATATTTGACGTGTAGACATACATATATAAGATTTTTTTTGTTATTATGAAAATTTTCAAATCTGTAGTAAAACAGACATAAACGTAAAAGTTATTTTACACCTGTAAGCGTCGAAACCCTAAAAACCCGACTACGTATGTGTTGGAACTTTTGGTAAATGTTAGAAAATAGTGTAAAAATCGCATTATAGTCATTGATTTTTGCCTTTTCTTAATATAGAAAACAAACGTTTAATTACCCGATATTATTTATAATTTACGTGGGTTGAATTTAGATAATATAAATAAGAACGCTATATTATCTCAATATAGTCGGATATGATGAAAGAAAAGAGAATAGTCAATCAGAGCACTGTATATCAAAAAGCCTTAAATGGCGTTATATGTGACAAATAAGTTTTCTTCATCCAAATGTATGAGACGATGGAACATTCTATGAAAGCCTTAGGTCTGTGGGTGCGCTTGCGCATTGAGGCTGTCGGGCGAGGCGGCCAGTACACGATGGATGTTCGCGCCGACTGGTTGTGCGTCATGGTTCGCCGCGAGTGATGTCGCAGTATGACCACTGCGCGTGTATTGTTGTGGTGCCTGACCCTCGCCGCTCTGGGGGTCGCAGACGCCTCCCGATCCAACCGCTTGCACCAATCAAGACACAAACATTCAGAGTTCGTTAGAGGAAAAAGTAAGTGCCGCCCACGGTACTCTTGTGCTACCAATAAGTTGTTCAATGTGGTGGTGATTAATATCATTATAATGTTCAAATTAAGTGTAACACTGTGACGTATTATCATATAATTACCAGTAACGAGCTAAAAGCTATTTGTAAGATAAACAAAACTTATCTTGAACCAACAAGCGTAGCCTTATATAGCTCGGAAAGCTGCGTGCCGTGCGCTGAACCGGCCCGCGAAGGCTCACCCACCGCCAATGTTGTCACTAGAGACAATTAAATCACATTCTGTTCGAGATGCTTTTGAGAACGTGAAAGGGATGCGAGACAATATCCTTTGACTGTGAAGAGGCAAGGTGCAGGCTTTTGTGATGTTTCACCTTTTTGAATCGCGGTTTGCAGCTTTCGTATCTGTAGCATCGTATGTGAAGTAAATCAGTTGCTGTCTTTTTAGTATCCGCCTTCGACTACTTTTTGTTCACTAGTGCTTTTGAATGTTAATGTATATATTTTTACGTTCGCAAACTTTATTTAATATTTTAGAATCTTACACATGCTTGTACTACAGATATTTTTCTAAAAAATTGAGAAGAAGAAGATTGAGGTAGTTAAAATGAAAATGCAATGACAAAAAGAATCTTAAACTGGAAGATTTGTGGATGTAAGAATAAAGATGTATGATGTGTATTGTATGAAAGATAACATGATGATTTGTGGTATAACAGAGGACAGTTGCTTAAATATACAATGCGTCTGTGGTTTAGCGGGTTATGCTTTTGACGACTTACTTCACTGCAATGCAGAGGCTCGGGGTTCGATTCCTGGTACGGTATATTTCGGAAACGAATTTTCTTCGTTAATTACCATGGTGTGGGTATCTGGGATCGGCCCCAGAGTGGTCCGTTGTATATTACCCATAACACAAGCGTAACTTGCCTTATTTGTAGATATACAATACGTGTGTTTGTCTACCGATTATTATAAAGAAAATAAAAGCGTATGAAAGGAAAGTATATAATGTGCCGACCCCAAATTATTGGTAGAAAAAACTACAAATACGTATGTATCTTAATTTCCGCAATACGACTTGTCTACTTACTTATCTGTAACTACCTTCACCTATTTTCATCTAAAGTAGTGTTAACATTTTGAAAACTACAACTTAAACTACCTTCACCTATTTTCATCTAAAGTAGTGTTAACACTTTGAAAACTACAAATTACATATTAAGTAGGCGTCTTTATTGTATAAAATGTTTTTTCTTAGTGTGTGAACAAAGGTCAGCTTCGTTTGATATAGAGTTAACAGGATCGATATTATCATAAACTTTTGTAAATTGCATTTTCATGAAAGATTCTTTATTCTATACAGATAAATAGGAAGACACTATACTAACTTAAAATAATACAATTAAATATTATAAATAATGTAACTTATAAATAAATTAAAATAATGAAAATTACAAACAATATATGAGTCCCAAATCGCCATCAGTTGAGATCGTTCCCGAAACGCTGGCTGCATTTACCCGCTGTATGGTAACGTTAATACGTTACCTCAAATACTTTTAACTTTTTTTACTTTAGAAGATAATTTTGGTAAATCATGTAGACGATTTTTGCAATCAATTATATTTAATTATTTTAATGTATTAGTTGACTTTAGGACCATCTTAAGTTAGACTACCTGTGCCCGCGACTTCGTCCGCGTCGTTTTTTTAAAGTAGCCTAAGTACTCCTTATAACAGCTATCTGACAGTAAAAGTCCCGTCAAAATGTTCCAGACGTTTCAGGGATTAGCCGTCACACCCAGACAGACAGACACAAAAATTCTAAAAATTGCTTCTTCGGAATCTCCTGGTCCGAAATATCCTCCCCTGATTTTTTCACATTTTTATTTTGACATTACAAACAGACACTTCAATTTTGTTTGTCTCTGTAGACAATAAAGTAGAAAATATTTAAATTTTATCTCGTAAGAAAATATTTTAGTTATTTATAATAATCCATAGTTATATACATATGAAAATGACTGAATATTTCTTAGTCATTTTTGTTTGTTATGTCTTCACAATATCAAGAAGGAAGCGACTGTAAATAGATTTGGTATATGTACTGTGCGTATATATCAAATTTAATCCAAATCCTTGCAAGTATATTATGAAATTTTCTTAAATGACTATGAATTTTTTATTGCTGAAAATAGGACACTTCACACTGGGTGCGTGATTCGAAATACAGTGTTTGAAAATTATTTTTCAATAAACACAGACAGTAGAGATGCGAACAAATCTTGATATATAAAAATGAATGTTTTTCTGTGTGTCCTTAATAGAATCGTAAACTATACATTTGATCATGTGATGATCTTTAGCAAAGCTGTTGTGCATGAGCCAAAGAAGCTTTCTGAGTTGGTTCACAATTGGACTCGGTAGTCTGCTGTCGGCATATCGATTGAAGCTTTTCCGGACAGGACGACGTCTGCCGGGACAGCTAGTGTTACAATAAATTCTAACTTTTATATATAAAAATGAATCGTAGAAATGTATGTACGCCCATAACTTGAGAACGATTTTACCGATTTTGATGATATTTGTTTTGTGTATTTGAATGGGTCCCTGGATGGTTTAAATTCACAATTGGAACTGGTAGGTGGCGCTGAGATCGGGTTCTAGAATCCTCCTAATCAGCTGGAGCGATTTCGGTGATTTTGTTTTTGTGTGTTTGAGTGAGTTCCCGGATGGTTTATATTCACAATTAGAACCGGTAGGTGGCGCAGAGATCGGGTTCTAGAATCCTCCTAATCACCTGGACCGATTTTGGTGATTTTGTTTTTGTGTCAAGAAACAAAGTCTTTTAGGAATTCAGAAAATATGGCAGTACGAAGTTCGCTGGGTCAGCTAGTTTACATACAAAAGAAGAGCCATTAGAATAACGTCTTATCGTCTTACTTTTAAATTATCATAATATAAATCATTTTATACACTGTAAACAATAATGTATGCTTTATTTGACTCGTGTTACCAGTACAAACTGACGTCATAAGTTGGTATGCTCGTGCACAATCTTTAAGGCTGCGATGTTTTGTAAAATGTAAAGTATATCAATTGATTTGGCTATCTACTACCAAACTCTTGTTTGGAATGAATAACCAATACCCTTCAGCCATCGATCATCCTTTTCAACCAATAATATAAATCTCACACATTGTTGGACAAACTGTACAGCAGAACATCAACCTTTAAGTTCCCGCCAAAGCACCAAGATAAAGTTCCATACACATAAATAACCATGTAACGTTTTTAATTCCAAAGGCTGTGGAGTACTCGATTCAAAATCAACATAAATATAATTTGTGGTAGTCTGTGACTAGCCCATCAAAAACAGACGTAATGATATGTGTACACACATTTATGAATGGACACGGTCGACATACATATAAAGAAATATAAATAACTTGAAGCGGAAATAAAGGGTCGTTACTTAATTAAACCTTGTTTTGAATTGTTACACAAAATCCATTTTAGGGTTCTGATAACTACACGTAAAATCGGCAAAGTAAGTTTTAAACGACAGCCAAGTGTTTCTTTTTTGTTATGTGGCCACGTACTATAAAAAATTAGTGTGTGTGTGCAGTTCACACGCAGTAGAAGTGTAACTTCAGTGAATATACTCACAGATAAAATTCTTCTCAAACCATTATTAATCTATACATATATATATAATTCTTCTGTACGTGTATTGACAGTGAACTCCTCCTAAACGGCTGGGCCGATTTTGATGACATTTGTTTGTGTGTTTGAATGAGTCCCCGGATGGTTTAGATTCACAATTGGAACCGGTAGGTGGCGCTGAGATCGGGTTCTAGAATCCTCCTAATCAGCTGGAGTGATTTCGGTGATTTTGTTTTTGTGTGTTTGATTGGGTTCCCGGATGGTTTAGATTCACAATTAGAACCGGTAGGTGGCGCTGAGATCGGGTTCTAGAATTCTCCTAATCACCTAGACCGATTTTGGTGATTTTGTTTTTATGTCATGAAACAGTCTTTTAGGAATTCAGAAAATATGGCGGTACGAAGTTCGCCGGGTCAGCTAGTATAAATATAATTCCTTTAACCTACATCCGCCAGCATATTATAATACAAAATAAACTTCTGAAGTATCACTTTTAATTTTTCACTGTTTTAGTCTAAAAAATATTATTATCGGTTTTATTTCGGTCCAAATTAGACTTATGTTTAAACATCGATCTTTTTGACTCTCTAATCTGTGCTGCACAACTTAAAACTCATATCATACGCTCTCGCAAAATTAGTCCTCTAGATTTATGTGTTTATCTCTTTTTAGTGTCGCTTTTTCGTTTCATCGTGTTTCAAATCAAAACGATTCTAAAGAAATTTAACTTATAAAAATCAATACCATATATCTCAACATCTAGTCAATGGATTTCGTCAAAATTATTTTAGATGAAATATTTTCAAACTTTGTAGAAGTTTCACAGTTATAATTAATTAATAAAGTATATTTACATAATTTACAATTATAAAATTACATATAATCGAATACAATAAAAGAAAACTTATTTATATCGTATTCTACCCATAGTCCCTCAAGACTATAAGTAGAATACTGAGCCCAGATCACCGTCTTCTATGGGTAAGGTGCCCAGAAGGCTGGCTACGTTTCCTCGCTGAATCGCCATACTGATCCGCTATAGTTTCACATTTCAAATATATAAGTTTGATATTTGCAAATTATCAGTTTGGTCTATGTTGTAAAGGCGTATTGTAATAAGACTGTTGCAATTAATTTTATGTGTTTTATAGCGGTATCCTTCGTTTGTTTGGGAGACTCGCACATGACTACTCCTTTGTTTCTAGTAACATGCTCTCAAAGAGCTATTGTACCAAAGCTTTTCGACTAACAGCTTGTTGAATATACAATGCCAATAAAACTTTGGTTTTGGGTCTGACCTATTGTGTTTGGTCATTTCAACCCATGGTTATAAGGTACTTATCGTCTTTGTTTTATATTTTACTAGCGGCCCCGGCAGACGTTGTCCTGCTCTGAAAAAATAAATATCTAGAACCCGATCCCAGCGCCACCTACCGGTTCCAATTGTGGATTTAAACCATCCGGGGACCCACTCAAACACCCAAAAACAAAATCACCAAAATCGGTCCAAGTGATTAGGAGGATTCTAGAACCCGATCTCAGTGCCACCTACCGGTTCCAACGGGATAAAAAGTATCCATGTCCATCTCCTAGTTCTAAGCCACCTCCCCACCAATTTTCAGCCAAATCGGTACAGCTGGTCTTGAGTTATAAGTAGTGTAACTAACACGACTTTCTTTTATATATATAGATTAGGACTTTCCACACGGCTTCGCGAATATACTTGATATTCGTATGACGGAAATTAAATCGTTTTCTCGTATAAAAAATATTCTTTGTTATTGAAAACCATAATCAATTTTCCAAAAATCTATATCGCTTCTACTATAGATTATATATAGCAGTTTTACTAATGAAATTTTCTAAATCACAGTAAACGAAAGTATTAATAAACACATATATATATATATATATATATATATATATATATATATATATATATATATATATATATATATATATATATATATATATATATATATATATATATGGCACACCTGCGACAAGCCTACAAAGTCAAAAACAATAACAATAACTTAGTTCGACGCTAATGATGGTTATAAAACAAGTAGAAAAACACATGTTTTTCTTAATTACAAATTCAAAACACAAAAGAATTCCTAAATCCGGGAAGCCAAACTGCGCTTACGACAGACAGACAGTGCGCTTATCTTTGACGGCATGTAACAATAAGTTCCTAAACGCCGCACTGGGGGCCTCTGATTTACAAACTAAAGGAGACTGCACGGCCGTATCTAGTGCTATAGAATATAAAAATATGAAATAAAATGTCAACTCTTCTTAAACTAATTTATAGAGTTTATTATATACCTATTAGTTTTTATAAAAAGAGACGGATAGATTGTGTGAAGGATGACATGATGATTTGTGGTGTGACAGCGGACGTCTGGCTGATTAAAGGTGTATCGAAGTAAAAGACATATTGAGCCTACCCCGTTTCTATCCTTGCAGGAACGGAGAAAGAATACTAATTCCTGCGGCCAGGTGTCCTATCGTAAAAGACGACAAAACAACTCACAGCTAAGTGGTAGGTTATTTGCCCGTCTGGGTGGCTACCACCTCCCTGGTCTAGCGCATGCCGCCATAACAACCTTGAGTTGTGTTCCGACATTAGTGGGTTCCAGTCCCATCTAGGAGTACGGCAGCACATTGGTAATACCTAGTGTTGCAAATGTTTATAGGCGACAGTAACAACTTTCCATCACAGCTGGGCCGTCAGCATGTCTACTGTACTCCAGCAATAAAAAAAATAACACCAAATGTTCGGGATAAGGTGAAAGAAAAGATGAAATTATGTACTAGCTGTGTTCGTGGATTTATGTTCGCGAGACTTAGATAGATAACTCTTTATTTACACCATCAACGTAAACTTACAAACTAGTAGGTACCATAAAACTCTATAAAACCATAAACAAAAATTATGTATAAAATAATTAAATTGAACAAGTTGGGGTAGGCTAAACAATAACTTTAAAATTACTCATAGACACTTTACTACTTTACTTTTCTTTGTCTTACGTGATCGCGGCTACTTAAAAGTTGCCAAAACGTCGGAATAAAAATCTAATAAAACACCGCACTTAAAACCGTTAAAACGTATTTTTATTATATGTACTAGTCACGGAAACATAAGAAAATGCTAGTAGTATTCTATTTACGTACAAAGAGCAGTCTTATCGCTAAAAACTGATCTCTTTGAGAAAACCGGTGGCAAAAATGTTGCTGATTTGGAGTAGCGATGGTGGTATGTTTGTACAATTATTTACATTTTAATATTAAATATATAACTATACTTACTTGCTATTTATATCTTTTGTTCCCTACAAGATATCGAAATGAGTCATAGCCAAAAATTAAAGTTACAATCGGTGTTACAATTACAACATTTACATTACAGTTACAATTAGTAGTCCCTAATTTTTTTACTGAAATCGGTTGAGTCTAGTTTAGAATCTACTCGAGACAGCCTTTCAGACAATCTGACGATAAACCAAAAGTTAGGTATAGTATAAATAGCAACTATCAATTACATTTAGTTTTAAATGACAGACAGAGACTGAAATGGTAAATATTGGAATCGAATTATCCGTTATGGTCTGGGTGTTCGGGATCGCCCCAGAGTAGTTCGTCGTATATTATAACACAACACAAGCGTGATTTACATAATTTGGGGATATACAATTTAGTCGCTTATTATTATTTTTTAAATGTTATTATTATATTAGTATTGATATACATATATCAACAAGAATGTTAAACTGCAAGCAAAATAGAACATTCTCTTACAAACAAAAACACATGATCAGCATATTTTGTATTGATGTTTGCCGAGTTTGCACGTACTCTCGTTGTCATCCTATAATTATATTGAACGAATAACATTATTATGTAATCTCAAGAAGTGTGTAACTATAGTTTCAAGATTACCTTTTATGTTTACATTCGTAATTTCTTCATGTTCGCTAGGTAGTGTGATACGTAGATTGATCGATACGCACTTGGCGAGTTTTTATTACTAAACATAAATAAGATACTTTTACTTCTAATCTTCAATAAAAAAACTAAACATTTAATGGCCGGTTCCTATATCTTACTATTCTTTCACTTGCCTTCCATCTGTTGAATTTTGACACATAAACTTATGTCAATTTTTAACCGATAGTAAGGCAAAGATCTGTTAATAGGATATAGAACGGGCCATAAATAAAACATTCTCTTGTCTTAGATCGGATCTTAGTCGTGTTTTGAAACTTGTGATAAGTCATGATCAATCTTACATTAAATATCCTTTGTGCACTATTTCTTGTCAACTTGACGTGGTCTTCGGCACCATTTGTTACTATTTTTATATTTGACCACCTTGGGTTTTTTCGGGATTTTTCCACCACTTAGTTCAAAACTTAACAGACAGACACTTCTTACGATTTCGGATAATCTCCTCATGTATTGACTTAAACAGAAACAGTAATTAATAAACATGATTTGATGTTTCAGGATGTTTCTAACAGTGCCGCCCTCACGCTTATGTATACTGTAACAAATTCAACCTTCAGTATAGAGGCCACTATAACCTTTAGTTTCTTCGCGATTTCACCACTCCTTTGTGTAACGGAATATAAAATTCAAATTTCGGTCAAATATCATGTATAAAAACTTTAGTCTTTAAGAAAAACGATTGCGACGTACATAGACAGATGATGTTAGTCGAATACATCATCGAACACATCACGAGTAGATATGTATTGCTGGGCAGCACTAGCGCTGCTCGTTTCTCTTTATTACGTCTGCCACTGTAATGTGTTTATTAAATAAAATTAAAAAGGTTGTGGGAGTTAATAAACTATTTTTTATTAATATTAAAACACCAAGACGTATTACAATTTATAAATTTTAATAGGCTAATATTTATTAATTACAATAGTACCTAAAATTCTAAAGCAATAATGAAATTAAAACCTAACTTAACATTTATATTAATTTATTATATTTTACTACCCAAAATGGGTTTTCGTAGGAAACTAATCCAAAGTTACTTATAATTAAGTACATACGAGTAATAACCAGTTGGCCATGGAATATTATTTAGATGTAAAAAAACAGAGCCCATAGATGAAATGGAATACTTTTTGTCGTGGAAAGAGATATACCTACGTCGAAATACAGGTATAAAGCCGTGAGAAAGATTTACAAAGAACCTTCACTGTATTGAAGAGGAAGAATCAAAGCAATAATCTAAATTGCGGAAATAAATATTTATATACACCAAGAATGTCAAACATATTTACTCAAAGCACATACATATAATAGTACTGTTGTCATGATCAATATAAAGTACTAAGAAAATAACGCAGCGATGAAGTCAATTAATACATTATTTACCAAGAAAATCACGAATGGATTATTAGCATTAAGTAAGTTGCACATTATAGATACCGTCTGAAGTGATAATACGCCTGTTACATATTATATTGTACACAGTAAAGTTACGTATAAAATACAAAATAATGATGTGCACTGAGCTTAACTTTTACAAAACTTCCATCAAACGTGTACCAGACAAATGAAAGACTCATATACACTACAGTATTATGTATAAAATACCTACTTACGAAAATAAGACATGTTATAAGATACATATACATACCTGTATATTATAGTGTATAAAGGTCAAAATTCTTAATTATTACGAGATAATACTCTCTTGCATGTTTTGGTATTTTAATGGATTTTATCGTTTAGTTATTCGAATATATTAATTAGAAGGGGTGGACATTAGATTTTGATTTTGCAAATACTCAAATTTAATAAGGAACAGCTGGAATCGTTTCCTTATTCTGATCGCATTACCATGTATCATTGCAACGCTCATGGTAGACAAAACTCCTCGTCGTGCAAAACTCCTAACAAACTCGAATAACGTTTCAAGAGTTTGCCAAATTTATTTTGACAATCTGTACCTACTTCTTAAACAATTGTTATATAGCTAAAATTTTAATTTGAAAAACGGTGCATACTGTTTTGTGTATGTACATCGTGTTGGTTCTGTCATCCACGTCTCATTAATCGAACGGAGGTTTTAGCTTTAACATAAAGCATGCCTAGCCAATAGGCAGTTTTTTTCTGGCCCGTCAGGCCAGGCATCCCCCTTAATATAGTCAGGGGCATTGATCAGCAGATCTTTTGGAACTAGGTGTTCTTTTCTAAATCGAGTATCTGCATTATATTATATTATTATACAGACAGACTGACTGACAAAAACACGTAACTTTAATTTCAAATTTAATAAGCCCGTTGCCTTAATAAACAACTTGCATTGCTCCGACTTTTGTCTCAAGACTACCCTCACATATTACAAATAATTAACTAAATCCATTCGAAAACAAAACATTAATTAAATTTGACAATAATAAATGGACAGATGCGCTATTAGGGGTAAATGTGAATGAAATGTAACTATTTATTTCTCAGTAAGTGATTGTAAATTCTTTTGAGAAATAAACGTCTTAAACCTTAATATTATATTATTAAATTATATTATTTACTTATATATATATATATATATATATATCATCGCGTACTGTTGCGCTTTACCTCCTCACTTACTAATTGAGTACAATTAACGCCTAGTACTTTTAAGAATTTTAAGTGCTGACTTTGAAAAAAAGTCTTTAGGAAACCTCCAAATCAAGATTTCCATAATGTATAACCCACACCAATCTGCCTTGCATAGATGTCTCACTTCGGGTTCGGACCTCCCGTTTTTATAAGAGGAACAGATGGTATACACGCCATGCTACTCCGAAGCGGATTGGCCTATTGACACATCGGTTATCTCAATGTGCAGGTTTCATTACGATGTTTTCCTTGGTAATTATAACGAAATGGAAATTAGAAAACTGCCTAAGTGGTGCATGTTTTTCGGCCAGGATTCAAACCCGCGCCCTTTGAATTTGGGACGCGTGCGCTACCCATTAAGCTACCACGTTTTCCTAAGATTGAGATAGAATATTAGTCGCCCAAATATTGTATAAATTTTATATTTTTACCGCTTCTAATGATCGTTTCCCTTGACTTAAATTTTTAACCAATCTGGTGGAATATAATTGGGGAGATAAAATCTCACCGTCTCCGCTGGCTCGGTCATGTAGAACGGATGGAGGAGGATCGGGGAGTGAAGAAAGCATACTTAGGGCAAACAGTCAGTCGGCGACCGGTTGGTCGTCCCAAGTATCGCTGGAAGGATAGAGTGGAAGCTGTCCTGACCGCACTGCAAATCCACAACTGGCAAGCAACTGCGACTGATAGGAAAATGGCGTGCTGTCGTTTCGGAGGCTTTAGGTCGCTGAGCCAACGGAGTTAGTTTAGTTAGTTAAATCTATAATAATAATATTATAAATGCGATGTTTGTTTGGATGCATGTTTGTTGGTCAATTACGCCAGAACGGCTAAATTGATCTGGATGAACCCTGAGATAAGTTGTAATCTGGAATAGTACATATGCTACTTTTTCTACCAAAGAAATGTACGTTTCCCATGAGATAATGTTAACGTCAGCGAAGCCGCAGGCAAAAGCTAACTATATATACTTGAATATCTTTCTTCAGCAATACACCACTTACCCTATGTATTTGCATATTTGAATCTTATCAACGAATGTTAAACTCAGATTAAAAATATCTAACATTTCTGAAGTCGTGGTAGCGTAATGGCTGACGCACGCGTCCTTAAACTCAAAGGGCCGGGTTCGAATCCTGGCCGGAACTCATGCATCACTTTGGCAGTTTTCGGACCTAATGTGCATATTGTTACAATTATCACGTGCTAAAAACGGTGAAGGAAAACATCGCGATGAAACCTGCACATCGAGATAACCGATGGGTGAAACCTGCCAAGCCGCCTTGAACAAGCGTGGCGGGTATACTGGCCGTTACCCAATAACGGGAGGCCCGAGCCCAGCAGTGGGACGTTTATGGGCTGTTATTATTTTTTAATTATTATAACATTTCTGTTAGCAACGTGTTCATCTAAATGAATAGATGAATTTTGTAACCGGAAACTTTAACGAACTTTTGTCCATATATTTTTCTAATTAATTTATTCAATATACTTCAAAACACGATTAGATTAGTACCTCTAATGTCTATATGTCTTTGTCTACCACATGAAATTAGATAGCGACAAGCAATCACGCAGTTGATACATGGTACAATCAACTTAAAACAGGATTTCGTATTGGCAAGAAATTTCGTTCACACATAAAGGAAATTTGTACATTACCTCAACATTTGCAGGTTCTAGGAAACGAATTTATATGAACGACCTTTTTTAAGACTAGATATGCCCGCAACATCATTTGCAATATAACATACGTAGAATTAGAAACTTAGACAGACAAACAAAATTCTGCAGTTGTTTATAATTAGGCATCTTATAAATAACAGTTTATTTAAATTTTCGCGTTTATTTTGAGATACCAGACAGACACCATATATTTTAACTGTTAATATAAATTTTAAAAAGATGACATTATAACTGAAACCACAGAACAAACATATCAAACAAACAAATCTATGTGAAAATGATTAAAAGCCTAGAAATATTAATTTATAAGGTTCTCGACATCTGTTAATTGAATGCAGCTAAAATAAAGATGGCAGACAACAACTGATGAGGAAATTGGGATTTAATCGTTTTGATGTAGGTATTCTTATAGAAATTCTGGCAGAGCCAGCCTCAAAGAAGGCTAGTTCGTTACCCAGCTAATTATTTAAAATTTAATATATAGTTTATTGTATGTTTTGGAGATGAGGGGGCTGACATGCCTATATGACAAAAGTCCCAAATAAATAAGGAGGAAAAAAATAAGGTTCAGAAATGATTTGGATGAAAATGGAACGTCCGTAAAATAGTCATGCCCGACATCTGTCTATCACAACAAATTTTTCTTAAATATATAAATTAAATTCTCAAGAAACCATATGAATTTCCGACACAAAAGTATCTTATATTTATCCTCGTAATCCTAAACAGATAAATATCTAAAAAAAACTCAAAAGTATTGTAAAAATACAAAAAAAATATTGAAATCACTAAATATTTTGTGCACACTTATACTTTATAACCAGCCTCGTGCGAATATAAGCCCGCCATAGACTTATTAAAAAGGGTATTGATCACAAACAAGGTTTTGTATCAATACTTTATACGAGCAAAACGTGGCGCCTACGCAATTACAAGTATGGCAAGTATACTGACGGAACTATGCTATATATTGCTTGTACGAGTATGTTTAGTTGTTGTTTGTTACCATGGTGAAATAATATAAAAAATGTCTTTATATTGTATATTGCCAAAGGGGAAGGAATTTTTTATCTTTTTGATAGTGTAAAACACCACTACTTTCAAACGATAATTGGTTTTTATATATTTATGTTGTTACATGATATCAGTAGGGCTGCATCACAACTACAGCATCTCGGACATGTTTGGCCTAGCTTGTATCGAATCCTTCCAGACCACTGTGAGGAATAATCCGTGCGCGTCCCTGCGCCGGGTGCGGGCTAGCGCCAACGGCGTCCTGGCGTTGATCGCTTGCAGGGTAGATTGCACCTACATTAGGCACTGCGACGTAATGCGTAATAGCGTTATGAAATTATAGGTTGAGTATGTATATGTGTGAATATGAGTTTATGTATATTTATTTAATTGGGTATTTATGATGGTAAGTTAATTTTACGCATTGTATTATAACTACGGGATATGTTTTCTTGAAATAGAAATACAAATAAAATAAATAAATTAGGAATTTAAATGTCACCCGAGGCTTTATTCCTACCTCGGACAACGGATCGGTATATTGATCCAGCAAGGTAACGTAGCCAGCCTTCTGGAAGCCATACCCATTTTCTTCTTCTTCTTAAGGGACTATTAGTACATATAATATATGTTATGTTTTCTTAATTACTTACGTATAATATAACATATTAATTTTTAATTATAACTTAAGGAAAAAGTAAGTTTAAATTATATGTTAGTTTTTGAAGTCTTTACACAAGATTAAATGACTGATTTGAATTAAAATATAAATACTAGTGGTGATCAAAACGTAAGATAATAAAAGGTATATTGGACGATACTATGGAATATTGTTGAACTCTTAGCCTTCGAAAAGACTTCAAATCTCTTTGCGTATTCTACTGTCTTTATAATAGGGAGTGTTCCAAGGAACTGTTCATAATGTTACTTTCGTGTAAGAAGACGAAGAAAGATCTACCACCGCAAAGATCGCCATCAGCTAGGCGTGCATCCCCACTTCCTTGATCCGCTTCGCTCATGTACGCAACGTTTCTCTTGCGAACCGTGGGAATTTGAAATGAGCTTCCACCTGAGGTCCCACAGCGCTACGATGTGGGGTTTTTCAATAAAGGTGCCATAAAATTTCTTCGTTGCCGACAACGCTGTGGTACACCTTTAGTATTACAAATGTCCATAGGCGACGTTAACCGCTTTCCATCATATGTCTGCTGTACTTTCGTAATAAAGAAACATACCTATCCAATGTTATGGTTTTTAATACTCATCGCACAGGTGGTTGTATATGTATATATAATTAGTAAATTTATTGCAACATTAAAGCAAATATTAGCATACTGGGGACAGATTTTTAAGCGCATTATTACAAGATAATATTTTGTAGTTTTTTTTCGATACAGTTGCTTTCAATTAAATGATTTTATAACACTTATATGAACTTATTTCTTTTGAAATTGGATTATCACTTGGATTTGTTGTACTTACAGTCGATAAAGTAACAGTGCACTTGCATATAATCCGTCTTTGATTAGCATGGCGGGTATACCGCCCATTCCTCTAAATATGGGAAGACCTAAACCCAGACTTGGGACATTGTACTTAATTATATATGGCCTCCTAGCGCCCACGGTCCTAAAAAAAGTACTTCAATGAAATAGTGAATACAGCCCAACACCAAATGCAATTTCGTCAAATGAACGCCCGGGGTACTATTCTAAGTACCTTAACTTTAACCATTGCTACTAATTGCAAGTTACTACCTTTTTATAAAGCGATGTTGCCGAATGTATGTTCGAGGTTTTCGTTTGTGTATGACCAACCAACCAACAAAAACAAAAGAAATTTGACTTTCTTGACTTAACATCGAAAAGATCGTTGAGTATGAAAAATAATGCATAATGTATTCATGAAATCTTTATGATTTGTGTTAATACGCTTATCAAAAATAGGTGCTTATATTTTATATTTGCTGTTTACATAAAAACTTTATATGGATCTGGGTATAGTGAAAATTATCTTAATTCAAAATTTAATACCTTTTAATAGACCTTTGAGTTAATAAGGACTATCATGATTGTTTCGAATGTTTTAAATAAATAATAATAAAATAAATGTTTTTAATAATTTTAAGAGGATTTTTTGTTTATTAGGGTTATTAAATTGGCTTTTAAGTATAATTTCATTTTTGATGTTTTTGAATGTAGTTGAAAAAAATAGATATAAGAAAAGAAAAGGTAATCTATTTTTGTCCTATTTTTCCTTGTCCTCATTCACCTGATACAAGAATAAAAAATTCATACTTATACGATTACTGTAACGTACAATTTATAAAGTTCAAAGTATTGGTACTTCGCCATGGAAACCTTTTTTAAGGACTTTGGGCGTTTATTTCAAGGAAGCGTTGCAAAACCTGGGCGCTAAGAAGATAGACTGACAGACATGAACCTATACACTTTTTGGTTTAGGAATCTCAAAAATAAAACTAACTGTTCTAAAATTCCATTCGTGATTGATTACATTTTATTAAAACAAAAATTAAATAAACTGTATTTTTATCTATTTTTAACGGTAAACGTTGGAATCATAATTGCCTCTCGAAATATTTCTTAGAAGCAAATATTTAATTCTGCTTTAAGGCTTTGATTGTACACAACACGGAGTTGTTAATAGCCCCATCCAATAATTAATACGCATAGAATCAGCCCGATTCATATGCCACATTCTTAACAATATTCAAAAATTTACAGTTGAAATTCTCGTTTAAAATTCGAATATTTATATTAAACGACTACATTGGACCTAATTATCTAATAATCGTATGCATGACTCGAAAATCTTCGGGTTTCTTGACCCATGTTGATCGAACGATATTATAACCGGAATATGTGTAGCGTTGAATTCTCTAGATAGTGCCATTAGCGGGGAAGACACTTGTCTTACGTGTCCGCTTGGTGTTTCGAATCACGGACTTTTGGAGGAGTCCAACGGATATTCGTGGTGTTTATAGGTAGTATTATCATCTCAATCACATCAATACGAAAAGAGACTGCTGAATGTTTTTCTAGGAACAGAATTTCAGCTCAGCTTGTAAAATAAGTAAGCTGGAGTGCTCTGGTAAATTCATCGCAGGACCGATAAAACAGACGAGTCCTAAAGTGGGAACCATAATATCTAAGCCCCCAAGCGCGATCAACAAATCAACGATATGGGATAGCCGGTTCGGGCTGGATGAGCGAAGCTGAGAATCAGGACATGACACGTGTTGCAGGAGACCTACATTCAACAATGTATAGTAGTGTTTAGATGACAACATTTGCCCCAATACGCAAAATTTGCGATTTTTAAAAATATAAATTCTCCTCTTTCTCCCTCCTCTTCCCTCTTTCGCCGTCCTATCTTCGTCAACGTTTTGAATTTCTTGTTCGTTCTGAAAAACATTGCAGAACTTCTAAACTCCTTCTTCTCAAAGCTCCCACACACTCATCGGCATGTTATAGTGGTTCTTTCTCCGTCCATGCAGTTAGATTATGGAACGCCCTGCCACATACAATCCGAGAAAGCTCATCGGAGAGCAGTTTCTAAAAAAAAGTCAAAGAGCACTATCTATCTTAAATTATTATTATATATCTATATTTTACATTATGTATGTATGTATGTATCTTAAGAGTATCTTGTATATCATTTATTTTTGTTAATCTGTTTATATTAAATATTATATCGTTAACTATCTTTAGTGTACAGAACCCTGCCTTTTGCTTCTCCCCTTCTCGCTAGACTCATAGGTTTGCTGGAAGAAAACTCTTTTAGGGTTAAGCTCGCCTTTGTACATCACCACTATTCTATAATTTTGTATGTAACGTTTTGTGTACAATAAAAAGAATAAAGAATAATTATAACGATTTAATTCTACATGATTATCAATTAATAAACCAAAGATTTATTTTAATACATATTTTCAAATTGAGTCCTACTACTACTATCATACAAAGTATTAGGAATGAAAATTTCAGTACTTAAATCTTATCTTGTTGCTTAAGTTACTAACTTTTACTACTACCGATTTATCCGATCATCTTGATTCTACGTACGTCACATCTGTCAACATTTATCGAATTAGATCTGACACTGCTTAAGTATGAAATTGAATAGAAACATTAACTGATTTAATCTAAAATATATTTTAAATAATATGACGTGGGCTGAAAGTATTAGTGGCGTTTTCCTCTATCAAAAAAGAAATAAGAATTACTCTGGCCAGCTGATCAATAGCTGGAAATATAGGATTCAGAGGCTTTACCTGGAAGGGCAAAGGGTGCGTGGCACCCGGTCGCAGGGCTAGGGGGCGCACGCCGACAGCTTCATACCTAAGCATGCCTACTTAGCATAATCTGCTAGTTTTAAAAATTACCTAAAATCATCTCAACTCGAACACCGAAAACATAACGAACAACAACTATATTATTGAAAATTATTGACTACATTTTTTTATTAATTTTATTTATTGTTACTGGATTTTTTTTTTACATCGGCTTCACAAAAAGCCTATCTCACTGTCGATTGGGTAATTGTCGTTAGTAGTTCCAATTTTAAAAACTATTTTACTTTTATAATAGTTCTATTTGGTATAAAGTTAACTTTTTTTTGTTATGAATAAACTCTTCCTTTCTTTTATATAAGTAACACAACAGCTAACAGGAACTTGTTGAAAAACAACTTATGTTTAGGCGCCATTTTCTAATCTATAATTCGTTAATGATACTAGTCATGAGATGAATATTTATTCAACTAAATGTCGCCTCATATTAAAGGATATATTTGTGTATGTAAACGTGTCTTACACATTTGCATATAAATTAATAGCAATTTAAATATATTGAGAATTATTAACAAACTAGAACTTTAAACGTAGCTTCGCTTATATACATTTTGTTTTCGTATTTGAGAAAATTACCCCATTTTTCGGAATAGGCTTCTTTAAAAATTTAATCTTAATGTGGAGTGGCGACGGCCATCCCCGTATTTATACTTATAAAGAGGAAAGATTTATATTTTTATATGTTTGTAACGAATAAACTCAAAAACTACTGAACTGATTTCAAAAATTCTTTCACCATTAGATTGCTACTTTATGAATGGCTTTTAAAACTCGATTATAACTCCATTGAAGCGTTGTTAGTCTTAGTTACATAAATATAGTTTCCTAATATTACTATTTGTTATTTATTATATTAAAATCTACAATAATTATATTGCATGTACTTAATTATGCTTAAAATTTAGTCGTATTTCATTATCGTAGGCCAGTCTAACTTTATGTATTTCTTATTTTATAAACACCTATTACTATTCTACAACACCTATACACGCGAACATAGTCACACAGTCACAGATAACTACACTCAATACACAATATCTATCACAATTTGTGTAACTAGTTTTTCCGGGGAGAAAGAAGCTGGTGATCAATCACAAAGGATTATTCCTTTTACTGACACCAGGCTCGCACCATTTCAGTTTATAAGAAAAATTGTTCCTAATTTAATTATTGTTAGTGTGAGAGTAAATAAAGAATTATTATTGTATGTCTTTAAAGACCACGGGCCATAAAAATGTTAGGCTTGCGTGGGGCCATAGGAGGGCCTACACGTAGAGACGTGTATTTTTTGTCACGGGGTCTCTACCCCTTGACAAATTTAATGTAAATGTGGCGTGACACTGACCAGCGATTATCTCTGTCTACACCATATAATAATACAACCAAAGACAAGCCCCGGCCAGTGTAGGACTGTTATGGGAAATGAGGACAAAAAGTACGGGGCTATTGGGGTGAACTTCTAGTGGTACTAGGGGTCTGGGTATATGCGGACTATGGCGTCTGCCCGTCGCAATTTTCGGGGAACGTGGAAAAATGGGCAGACGGTGACTCGCCACTCCCTGCATGGGCCCCAAAACATGCCATTTATTATAATTATTATTTTACTCGAAACTAATAATGGGATAATAATCAGTCTATTAAAATTCAACTTTAACAAATTAAATGCGCGACGATGGCAAGAGACCTGACGGCATGACTTTGTCTCCCTGGAGCATTGGAAAGCCGCTGGTGTGGGATGCTACCTGTGTTGACACACTAGTGCCTTCCCAACTCCAGGAGTCTAAAATCGGGGCCGTACTACCACCTCTGCCGAATACCTCAAATGCAGCAAACATGTGATCCTTGAACCAGGGTACATATTTGAGCCGATTAAGTTGAAGGCTTTGGGTCAGCAGGGCCAAAGGCATATAGACGTTTTGAAAATATTAAAAAACGGTTGTTTGACGACACAGGCGATGGGAAGGCTGGGGCTTACCTCGCCTAGAGAATTAATTAGTGTCTATATTCAGCGAGGTAATGCTGCCAGCCTTCTGCATTGCCCTACGTCAGCGGCTTAGTCGGGCTGAACCGAACATAGTTCATAATATTATACTATACATATTTGTTAAGTCTTTTTTAATTTATATAATTACTAGGATATGCCCGTGACTTCGTCCCAGCTTGACTTGAAATTCCCACGGGATTCCCGGTACACAAAGTACCACAGCATTTAAACAATAATGTAAGTTATCGTTTTAGTGAAACTGTGCTGGAATAAGCTAATTTTATGCATCCAAACTACTACAAACCACTCCCAGGAAAATTCCCGCGGGACTGCCGGGAAAAAATATCACATATAAAATGTTTTTATATCAAATTTCCTATCCATCAGTGAAAAAATCACATTAGAATTAGTTTTTTTTTTAATCTGGCCTTTTAAAATATTCCCAAGAAAATTCCCGTCTGATTCCCAGCATAAAAAGTAGCGCAGATTTTCTGTCCAGGAATTTGTTATCGAAAACCGCATCAAAATTGGCCCAGTAGTTTTTACGTGAATCCCGAACAAACAGACAAGAAATCTAAAAAAAATAGCTTCGTATTCTCCATCGTTTATATAGTCTATTACAGTTGTTATTTTTTTTAAATAGCTTAATTGTACAGACTCGGCATTTTTAGAATTTTATAATATTATAGATATTAGATATTTTACATAGGTTTTGTATATAAATTATATTACATTATTTTAAAGTTATAAAATAACTACGAGTATATATATATACATTACTAGAGTTTTCTTTGCGGCTACGTCGCGTGAAAACCTCTAGTAACTTATATAAAAACTAAATTAGGTTTTTTATATATATTAGACCTAAAACTTTACTGTTTCTTGTTCAATTCACTACAATAAATAACAAAGAAACTGAATCCACATAGTCTAAACTACTGCCCAGCAAAACATAGAAGCGAGTCGCAGCCAA
Organism: Dendrolimus houi; assembly: GCA_039645545.1. Classification (NCBI taxonomy): domain Eukaryota; kingdom Metazoa; phylum Arthropoda; class Insecta; order Lepidoptera; family Lasiocampidae; genus Dendrolimus; species Dendrolimus houi. The sequence goes on along the minus strand of CM077123.1, from coordinate 24,383,047 downwards.
CCTGATTTGAAGTAATACATTGAATGATATGTTGTTTATGATAACGTAGGTTTTTGTTAGTGAATTGAAAAACCGCGATTGCACCGTCTATTTTGCTAATCCATCTATTCTATGTATACGACTACATTTATCGGGATAAAAACTAGCCTAAGTTACGCCCCGGGATATGAGCTAGCCCTGTGTCGAATTTCATTTAAATCCGTTCAGTAATTTTCACGTGATGCACAACAGACAGACAGACAAAAATTCTTAAAATCGCATTTCTGGAATCTCGTAGTCCGAATTAGCGCCCCTGATTTTTTTTTGTCATTTTTAAACGCAATGTACAAACTCGAACCTAGAGATTAATAAGTAAAATAAAATTGACAATCTCATGTAAATAGCTACGGGTGTGCTCAGCTGTACCAATATTTACGAAACTGTATACAAGTTCTGGACCTATGACGTTCGAGCCTAACGTTGCGGGTCCAATGCCTCATATGTTTCTGTACATAAAAGGAAACTACACCCGACCCAGCAAGCTACGGAGTACAATAAGGGATTGTAGTGAAAGGTCGCGTTACAAGAACGAAATGGTGGCAGTATAACTGGTTTCCTTCAGTATGCAGTAAGTGGATAAAAACATTGGTTCGGCCAAACCAGTCCTGACGAGAATGCAGTGTCGCTGAGCAATTGCTCAAGATTGCCGTCGCATTTAAAACGGACGGGTTGCTGCCAAATGTTATTTTTTTAATACTAAATATAACTGCAACGTAATTCTGATTTAAGGTTTCATTTGTTTTTCATTAAAAATCTTAGGTAAGCTAATATTGTTTTTTATCTACGTCTAAACGATCACCATCCTTGTTTTGGTATTGTTTACATTCTGGTATGAGCATGACCCGCCTGCATAGTATCCATATAATTTTTCCTTCTCGCTCCGTGTAATTCCCTATCTATTGCCAGTTTAGTCGTCTGTTAAAGTTATCATTTCGCTTCTACTAGTTTTAAAGGTAGGTCTTCATCTGGAATAATGTTAAAGATATAGGCCGTTTCACGCAGATATAGCGATGGGCTTAAGGAATTATTTGAGAGGCGACATTGTTAATGACGTTAAATATTGATAGATAACGTATGTATATACACTAATTTGGCTATGCGTTAACGGCGTTATTTTTAACGCTTTAAATAAGATTCATTCGGCTACAGTTTAAATAAAAATAAAATTCGCAGACAACACAAACACATTGTATTTCCCCAAGCTAAGCAAGTTACGCCTGTGCTATGGGTAATACACAATGGCCCATACATACTAGGGCCCATCTCAGACACCCAGACCACAGTAAATAACGGAAAGTTCGTTTACGAAATTTACCATGCCAGGAATCGAATCCGAAGCCTCTGCGTTCCAGTGAAGCCACTTAGCCGCTCTACCACAGACCGTCAAACTTTAACTCTAACGCAGATAAAGCTCTATATCTAACGCAAAAACTGAACTGTTTATAATTGTATGTTAGTATGAGAGTATCAACGGTTCCACATTCACAAAGCCTACTACGCGTTATTGTCATCTACTCTCTATAAACCACATTTTTATATCACAACCGGTGATCAATACTACTTCAATATTATCGGACATGTCAGCGGAGCATCTAGGTCGACGGTCAGGTCGATGTCCACCTTTCCTGCCCACTCGGTCATGCAGCCGATTCGAAACGACCATAAATCACATATAAACACCATATGAATCGGTGACTTCTAAAATCCACCAGGTTAACGTGGGCGGGAACTCCGCCAGAATTATATGGCATGGAGATTTAAATACGTAACTGATGAAACCCGCGCATTTTCTATTTAGTCGTATTTTCTAATGTGACGCGAATGTTACCGATAGATAATTTCTTTATTTCATTGTGGCGTTTTTAATGGGCTGTTTTATTTTACGTTATGCATTTATTTCAATATTTTTTCTAAATATTTCATTTTTTGGAATTTAAGGTCTGGTTTGAATCCATTAATTTGTTTCTACGACTGTCAATACAAAGAGATCCCTAATCGATAATGACTTTTAAATCAACATTGAGAGGAATATATCGCTGTCAAATCATTTCGATTAAAATAAAATTATGTGATTTCTGAAATTTGTTTAGATATAATGTCTATTCATTACAAAAAATAATATTATAAATGCAAAAGTAACTCTGTCTCTGTCTGTCTCTATTCCGCTTTGACGAAAAAACCACTGCACAGATTTAGCTGAATCTCAGTATATAATTATATATTTTCGATGCCCAGGTTCAACATTCAACTTCTTATCCCGAAAAATGGGAAAGTTTCCGGAATAAAAATTATAAATAATTGTCTCTTGTTTGCTATTATTTCAGTGAAAAACTATTGGACCGATTTGGCTGAAATTCGGTATATATATAATTTTAATACCGAGCGTAGACAAAGGGTACTTTTCATCCCGGATAATGGGATAGATTCATGTAAAGGTTATCCCAGAAAGTAGGATAGGTTATGTTTTGTGTATTGCTATTTTCGTCATTTTGGTATTTTGATCAATTTGGTCATGTCGTTTTTGATGTAATTTTATACATAGTTGTAGTATGTTTTTGTAGTTTTAATACCGAAAGTGGGCATAGATACTTTTCATCCCAGGGAGATGGAATCGTTTGCGATATAAAGTGAAGTGAATTTTCCGGGGGCAAATAAAAACAAACACTAACATAAAAATTTAATACAAAACCTGTATTAATACTTGCTCTTTAATTGGTAAATATCTAAGCATATAAATTTAATCAGTGTAACCTGTATGAATGCTTGCTCTCAAAATGAATTACTATATATATATATGTCGTGCGCAGAAGGTTTGCCGATGGTCGCCCCTCCCGCTTCCTACGACTGGGACCTGGGCTTGTTTAAGTAGTACTAAGAACTAGACAACCACGGCTCGCGGTTATGGGAGGGAGGGGGTGTCATCGGCAAACCTTCAGCGCACGACTTATACATACAACTATGTTTTTCTTTAATTCTACAGCAATACCGATTAGTAAGAGCAAATTTTTATCGCATGGCACCGAGTCCTTAAAAACAATAACAAACTATAGTACAACGTGTTGTGTTCACGCGTCGATAGCCTCAATATCAGCCCATTAATACTCCACTACATTACGCAGAGAAATAAGGAAATTTCTAGAATTGTAGATATTTTACCTTAAACATGACTAAGTAGTTTCGGGTCGAATTTTAACACCAGCAAACTTAATATTCAAATTTTTTTAACGTGTGTGTACTCGATACGCCGCGCGCCGCCACATCTACACAAACGTTTACGATATGTTATTATTTCAGTAACATATACCTAATATCAATTTATAAATGTCCGAATTTTGGACTTGGATTTGTATATTTTTACAGGGAATGGACAGTATACCCGTCACAGTAGACAAATACGGATCGGCGGGTTTCACACGTCCTTTTCTTCACCATCAGCTCGTGGCCATTGTAATAATGCCTATGAACGCCACGTCATTGAAATGAGACGCAAAACAGCCATTAAGATACCACCACATCTATTAATCATAATTATAAAATAGAATAAATTGCATAAAGTCGTTTTTAGCCATAGAAATATACAAGTATGGCAACACATTAAATTTGTATATAATAAATTGATGGTATTATAAGTAAGTGGAAACATTGATTAAATTGTTTTAACAAAGTTTTTCTATTAAACCAAAGCACAGTCGCAGTCCGCTGGTTAAAGCAAAATAAATAGAAAATTAATAACGTTGAGGCCGAACAAATAGCGGATTAGTGCTAATGTACATTACCTCTATAACCAAGGTTATTTACCAACCACGTCATGTATGTACATCATAAACACCTAAACGTATACTTTGTTTTCAACGAGTTTTATGCTGATATAATAGTTGATTGGAGGGTTTAAACATTATAAACCCTCATTACACTACACTAATTTAGGACCCGATACAAGGCATAGGCGTGACCTAATGATTCTGACTCTCTTAATTTTTTCGGGTTGACAGAAAGATCCGCTAAATTAGTGTAGTTTAATAACCGCCGTGCTTCATAAAGCGAAGTGAGAACTATGTTCAACATTCATTTGAATGCATTTTCAACGGGCTCAGTGCGTATGAGGAAGACGTGGTGGAACTTCAAAACAAACTAGGCAGGTGGCAGCAAGCGCTAGAAGACATTGTGTTGAAAATCAGCAGAACCAAAACCGAATACCTGTTTTGCGATTTCGGCTGAACTTCTAGCGCTGTGCCTCTTATACTACAATCAGTCAGTCTACCGGGTAACCCCGAATTCAGACACCTCGATTTACTACTGCAGAGTAATTCTGACATAGAGAAGGATGTAAGGAGAGGAATAAATGTAGCATGACTAAAGTGGAGACAGTAAACCGGTGTGACATGCGACAAACTCATAAGGGTTGTAAAACAGAAAACCGGATACGGTAATCCGGCGGATCCGGCATCAATATGCACTTACCGGATCCGGTGACAATCCGCAACGCGCGATTAGTTTGGCAAACTAACCGCGCATTGCACGAATAGGTACTTTAAACGCGTGGTGCTTGTGCGTGCAAGTCGTGTGACGCTGATAATGCATTTACTATGCCAAAGAAAAAAGACATACGACTAGAAATGAAAAAAATCTTGGAAAGAATTAACCAAGATAATAGCTCTAACGATAATGTGAAACTCGTGGAAGAAATAGTAAAAAAGAACTTAGATTCACAAGCACTGAAAAAAGACTTGACATTATAGGCAGAATTACAATTACAGATCCAGCAAGAAGTAGAGTCTTATACAATACAAACTATAAAAAGAAGTTTTTTGATAAAATACTAAAGAAGGAAATGACGGCATTTGAAAGTGAAGGAGTTCGAGGAGAATACTTGTCTGCTATTCATGATTATTTGCTGACAATTAAGCCGATAAGTTTAGAAGCTGAGAGAGCCTTCTCGGCCGCAGGCTATATTTGTAGCTCTGCAAGAAGTCGATTGGCAGATGAGACAATCAACAAAATTTATTTCCTAAAATTGTTTTTTCAAACCAAATATTGATCGTTTGTTTAAAAACTAAAGAGTATAAATATTATAAATAATAATTATTGTGATTTTTGTGCTATTCATTTGATAGATATGGTAGTCTGCCATATATAAGAATAAAACTGAGTATCATTCTAAAATAGGTAGCTAATGATTGATATTATTGTGATCGCAAGTAAGATTAATTATTATGTAATTTTATAATTTTAATTTACAATATTGATTTCTACTTTATCTTTAAAATCTAAAAACACTGAGTCACAAGTTACATCAGATTAAAGATAAAGACACTGTTTTTCTTTTGAGATTTTATCTAATTTGACTTTTTATAACAATTTGTGATTTTATTTGTTTTGACACTAAGAATTTGTTTTTTATTTTTTAAATTAGTCATAATAAAGTTCATTTCGTATATGTATCATTTTATTTTTACAATTCATTAACCCGCATGTTGGAACGAAAAAGGAAAGTTAAGTTACCCAGGTCAGATCAATCCGGCTGCGTCCAGACCCGGCCGGATTGAAAATGAGGCCGGATTGCAATCCCTAAAACTAATACCACTGAAAGTAATGCGTCAGATACATAAATCTGTCATACGACCGGTCATGTTATGTTGGCCGATAATATACAGGCCGAATGTTGGGCCACTAGAGTGATAGTCCTAAACGTCTCCACTCAGCTAAGATCAGAATGCTGAGATGGATGTGTGGTATTACAAGAACGGATAAGGTGACCGCTGAATACATAATCTTTGAAAGTTTGAGCAGTGAATGAAAAATTGAGAGGAAGTTGCTGAAGGTAGTATGAGCAAGTAATAAGAACAAAAAAAAGAATGTACAAAAAGATTGATGGGTACAAATGAAAACCAAAAATAAGATGGATGCATTGTGTGAAGGATGATATGATGATTTGTGGTGTGACAAAAGACGTATGTCAGAATAGAGAAGTGTGGAAGGAAAAGACATATTGTACGGACCCCAAATAATTGGGGAATGTGAAAGAAATACAAAACTAGCTCTGTTTGTTAACTATTTCTTTTACAAATAAATTGTGGCAAATACATCAACAATGCGCTAAATCTAATTGTGCCTTATTTCCTTAACTTTTTCTTAGCCATTTTTTCCGAATCCCGATTCCGTTTACTAACTTTTATCTTCCACTTTGTACAAATTTCCACCAATCAATGATTTATAATATATTTTTGAAAGAAATGGGGATCACGAGGACGTTGAAACTTAAACTGCTTGGAAAGTCAAAACTGAATAAATTTTAAAAGCGTGTAATATGACAGAGAACCATTTTAAAAGCATCTATTTAAACGACCAGGTAAAAATCGTCGCGATAAATAGGTTCGTACCTCTTCACCTGTGAAAAATTCTGGTCATCATTGAATATGGGATTTTGAATCTTATTAAAATGTGTGAAAGTTACAAATTGATAACAACAACGGTAAATCACCACCGTCACACTAATTATGCTTGTATAATGTAAAAAATGCAAATGTCGTTGCATTATTCCAAGTATAGAGAAACGTTCGTAAATTTTCAAAATTCATCGCAGTTTTTCGTAATAACTCTAAACTGACATATTTCTATTTGTGTTCAATGAAATATAGCAAGGTATCATTATTGTCTTCGAATATGTTGTATTGTATATATTTTAAACTACGCGCACTGAATACCGACTCATTATTAAAAATGTGAAATTATTTCCAGAAGGTTGTCTGGAAGAAACCGCTGTTAGCGATAAGACCGCCGATTGTACTAGTTGAATTATTGTTAACTCATGTGTATTATTTTCTTGTGTGCAATAAAGAATATTCTATTCTATTCTATATTGTGTCGGGTCAATAATTATGCTATCCCTTTTTATATCGTAAACAGATTCAAATGTTAAACTTTTTTATTCAATTCCCTAAAAAGAAACTGACGTGTGTCTATTATTTCGCTCCCGAAAAACAAGCAGTGCTGCAATAAAACTATTACGACATAAAGATCGAACTTATTCCTTAACGTGTTTTACATGCTTGCTTTAGTCTTACCTCTATAAGACAGCCTGCCACAGAAACCGCATTGTAAAACTGTTTCTAACTTTTAATCACAAATAGCGGTGTTACTTGTAACGTAGTGGAAGAAACTTGCTTTAGAGCCCGCCCACACGGCAACGCCTCTTCGTTAGGCGCTCTGTTCCTAACTTGTCGAGCGTCGACTTAGTATAAACACATTGTTTTATTAGCTTATATGTATAGATTATATTAGGTGAAATACAAGAACAAATTTTATCTTGTTTGACGATCATTATTTTTCTTTCTTTTCAGTATGCATCGGAACGAACGGCCGGCTGTCAGTGCCGTCGAATCGCGACACCCACTACCGGAATCTTCGCGATCGCTTCACCAACTGTACTTACGTCGACGGCAATCTCGAACTAACATGGCTTCAAAACAATACAATGGATTTGTCTTTCTTGAAGTATATCCGGGAAGTTACCGGGTATGTGCTCATATCGCACGTGAATGTAAAAAAGATAGTTCTCCCACAATTACAGATCATACGCGGTCGAACACTCTTCAAACTAAACGTAAGAGAAGAAGAGTTCGCACTAGTAGTCACTATGTCTACGGCATTTACACTCGAACTACCTGCATTACGTGACGTCCTTCGAGGGAGTGTGGGTATTTATAATAATTTCAATCTTTGTCACGTAAAGACTATTAATTGGGATGAAATCATAACGGGCGTCAATGCCACTTACGTTTATGTATATAATTTCACTACAGGGGAGAGGGACTGCCCAAAGTGCGACCCAAGCTGTGAGGCAGGTTGTTGGGGCGAAGGTCCTGAGAACTGTCAAAAGTTCTCTAAAACAAATTGCGCGAAACAGTGCCAACCAGGTCGATGTTTCGGTCCCAACCCGCGAGACTGCTGCAATACATTTTGTGCTGGTGGCTGTACGGGTCCTCTTCCAAACCATTGCCTCGCCTGTCGGAACTTTTACGATGAAGGAACATGTTCTCAAGAATGTCCATCAATGCAAATATATAATCCCACAACATATTCATGGGAGCCAAATCCGAATGGAAAGTATGCATACGGTGCTACTTGCGTAAGAAATTGCCCTGAACATCTTCTGAAAGATAATGGGGCATGTGTGAGGAGCTGTCCACCCAACAAGACAGCTGTTAACGGAGAATGTATCCCTTGTAATGTTACTTGCCCGAAAACGTGTCGTGCTGAAAGAGCAATACACTCTGGTAATATAGATAGTTTCAAGGATTGCACCATTATAGATGGATCTATAGAAATCTTAGAAATGACATTTACTGGATTTCAACATGTTAATCCTGATTATTCATTTGGAGAGCGCTATCCGAGAATGGAACCAGATGCATTAGAAATATTTAGCACCGTGCGTGAAGTAACAGGTTACTTGAACGTACAAGCGCATCATCCCAACTTCACTAGTCTTTCATATTTCCGTAACCTAGAAGTGATAGGTGGTCGTCAAGTCGTTGAAAACCTGTTTGCTTCTCTATATATTGTGAAAACATCTCTGAAGTCGTTGGGATTGAAATCTTTAAAACGCGTCAACTCTGGTGCTATTGCGATAATGGAAAACAGATACCTCTGCTATGCCGACAAAATTGCGTGGGGGAAATTAGTCAAATCGAAGGATCATAAACAGATTATACAGAAAAACGGAGATCAAAGACAATGTGGTGAGTTTGCTTTGCGGACTGTATTTTTATGAGGATCCTCGTATTAGCTTTAATCCTTAATTAGTTTAAATATTTGCAGTTGCGACAGATTTATAATTGTTTGATACATTGTATTACACTTACATAAGCGAAAGTTAAAAGTATGTAATCACGTGACACAATCACTAACCCTATTAAAACACTGCTATAAATGCTGCGACTTTATATTCGAAAACAGGTTTCAATGAGATTCATAATGCTGGTTGATAAGAAAATGCTTGTAATTTATTCATGTAATGTTCCTAATAAAACTTTGTTTAACAGAAAAAGCAAATTTGGTGTGTGATCCACAATGCTCCGCTGACGGCTGCTGGGGGCCTGGACCGGACCAGTGTCTGTCTTGTCAAAATTTCAAATTTGGCGAGACTTGTATACCAAACTGCAGCATACATCCAGGGTAGGTTTATAAATTAAATAACAATATTTAATTTGACATTTTCTTGAAAAAATTGTTTTGCATTTGCCACGCGAATTTTTTGTTTATTTAAAGAATTAATAAGTTTATAGAGATACAATAAAGCATCAAAGAACCCGTATGCCCAGTGATATGCATAGGTATACGAAGTCAGACAGCAGCGTCTATCAAATCTGGCAGACTTTTTTCCATTACCAAACTCTGTTACGTGTGGGTAGCAGTCTCTTGCCGGTTCGACGTCCGAACAATGCTCTGGCCCCATTGTTTATTAGACTTAGTTATAATTATTCTAAATATATATATATATATATATATATATATGTTTCAACTAAAACAGCTTACTCAAAACTTATGCTTATATTTATTGTAATTGCAGATTGTACAAGGCTGGTCCTAAAATTTGCAAACAATGTAACTCCGAGTGCTTAGATGGATGCACGGGGCCGAGTCGAGCTAATTGCACACGATGCAGACATGTTAAGGATGGACCCTACTGTGTTGGTGAATGTCCAGACTCTAGATATGCCTCCGAAAATGGAACGTGTCAGCCCTGTCACTACAACTGTGACAACGGTTGTACTGGGCCAGCTAATAAAGTAGGCGAAGGAGGATGTAACTCCTGTAAAAAGGCTCTCATAACAGTTGAAGCTACAGTAGAAAACTGTCTTAAGGAAAATGAGCCATGTCCGGATGGTTATTATAATGAATGGGTTGCTAATGTTAAACCTTTAGAGGGAAAAGTCACTGTTGCTTGTAGAAAATGCCACCCGCTGTGTGTAAAGTGCACAGGATTTGGTATACATAAACATGTCTGCCAAGTCTGTAAAGGTTACAAAAGAGGTGACCAGTGTGAGGATGAATGTCCAGCTAACCATTTCACGGATGAGAACGCCAGAACATGTACACCTTGCCATCAAGAATGTCGAGGTTGCACTGGACCTTCTTCTACAGACTGTATAAAATGCCAAAATCTGAAAATATTTATAAGTGAATCTAATTCCGCAGACATGAAGCCTGCGTTCAACTGCACAGACTCGTGCCCAGAAAATTTACCGTATAAAATCTATTTCGACGAAAAATTACAAAATCCCATCGGCGAACCTTATTGTTCCGAAATGGACAACGATCATCGTGGTATGGCTACAGCAAAAACTCCAACAGTGTTAGTAATTATTTTAGTACTAGTTTTTCTATTATTAGTAATATCAGGGATTGTAGGATACACTTGTAGACAAAAAGCGAAGGCTAAGAAAGAAACAGTAAAAATGACAATGGTGCTAACTGGTTGCGAAGACAACGAACCACTTCGCCCAACAAATGTTAAACCCAACCTAGCCAAACTGAGAATTATCAAGGAAGGAGAACTCCGCAGAGGAGGCATGCTAGGTTTCGGTGCTTTTGGCAAAGTGTATAAAGGAGTCTGGGTACCTGAAGGTGAAAATGTTAAAATCCCAGTTGCAATCAAAGTTCTTAAAGAAGCCACTGGCGCTAATACTAGTAAAGAGTTCCTAGAAGAGGCTTATATAATGGCCAGTGTGGAGCATCCAAATTTATTACAGTTACTGGCGGTATGCATGACGAATCAAATGATGTTGATCACGCAACTGATGCCGTTGGGATGCTTACTTGATTATGTCAGAACGCATAAAGAAAAAATAGGTTCTAAGGCATTCCTAAATTGGTGCACCCAAATCGCACGCGGCATGGCGTACTTAGAAGAAAAAAGATTAGTACACAGGGACTTAGCCGCACGTAACGTTCTAGTACAAACACCAAATTGTGTTAAAATAACCGACTTCGGTTTAGCAAAGCTTTTAGATATAAATGAAGACGAGTACAAAGCCGCTGGCGGCAAAATGCCTATGAAATGGTTAGCACTCGAATGCATTCAACATAGGATATTCACTCATAAGAGCGATGTGTGGGCATTTGGAGTAACCATATGGGAAATCTTAAGTTATGGCGCACGACCCTACGAAAACATATCTGCCAGGAATGTTCCAGAACTAATCGAAAATGGACTAAAACTGCCTCAACCCAATATATGCACATTAGATATTTATTGTATAATGGTATCATGCTGGATGCTAGATGCAGATAGTAGGCCTACCTTTAAGCAACTTGCTGACACATTCGCAGACATGGCGAGAGACCCCGGACGATACCTTGTTATTCCTGGGGACAAGTTTATGCGCCTCCCGTCCTATTCAACACAGGTAAATATTAAAACAATGTATAAAAAAATATAAAATCTTGGTAAATGTAGCCATATCGTCAACGACGTATAAATCTCAACAATACTGGGTCCACAGGTGGATGCCGGCTTCCTCAAAGTTAAGTGTATAATTAAATATTAATTTCCATTTTTTCTTCAGAACAAATGCAAATTAGTACTAAGAACATAAAAGAAAGAAAGAATTGTTTTATTTAGGACAAATAAACCTGTTTAAGTTACGTTTAACAATACTGGGAACAATCCACTGGACCCAGACCCAGCGTAATGCTAGCCACTAAGACCAGCGCTATTCTTCCGCCTGGGACCAGCAGGTGGAGTCACGAAGGAGAATACAACACAAATAATATAAAATCGATTTGGTTAAATAATGATAAAAACAAAACGGATTTATAGACAATTTTATATCAAAATAATAATAAACATATATAGACATACACATAGAATAACACTCCTTTTTCTGCTAATCAAATTATTTTAAATTATTAACGGGTAATATTATTATGAAAACAGTTTGCACATCCCAGAGTCCTATGGGATTTTTCGGATTGTCTAACTTAATATGCCTAATTACAATGTGATTTTCTCAAATTTCATATTAATTTTCTTTTTCTGACTCGCTCTGTGCCTATTAATATGATAAAATGATTATTTTAAGAAATGTTTATTACAAATAATAAGAGCAACATGAAATCTGGTACATCTACGATGGAATACGACATCTAACGTTAATTACTGCGGCATTTTCGTAAATTTTCAATTTATTCTATTCTATATAATATTCATTATTATCTTCCCATTTACGACTGAAGTTAGCTGCCTATTTTTCTAGCGTCGATGATGTTGAGGGCACATAATAATGATATTAATAGCTATTTTATATATATTTTCAGGATGAAAAAGAGCTTATAAGAAATCTATCATCCACAATCGAAGGACCAGAACCTTTAGTCGAAGCAGACGAATACCTACAACCAAAATTCAAAGTAGCCCCTGGAACTGCGACGACCAACTCCGCCATTAGTGGCGGAATGGAGACACAGACGAGCTCTTTAAAACCTTGTACTTCCTCGTCGTGGGCTAACAATGTCACTAGTCCAGAATGCGCAACGTCTGACAGCTCAAATAAGCCTGAAACATGGGATCGCGACTTATTAAGGTATAACCATCAAACGAATATAGATGGTCCAGAATTAAGGCATTATTATAATAATGGAGTCTGTGTTTCGGATAGCTCAAGTTCAAGGTACTGCAGTGATCCAATGAAAATGAGAACAGACGGTCCTCTAGAAGGAAATTTTGACAGTATGTCAAAGATAAAAGAAGCCCAAGTTGGCAATCTAAAACTAAACTTGCCGTTAGATGAGGATGACTACCTAATGCCTTCGCAACAGCTCAATCAGAATGCGTCAGCGTATATGGATTTGATAGGTGAAGGCGGCGAGGGCCAGGACGTGAAAGAGCTGCGCTTCAACGGGTTCATCGGATCGAAGCGTTGTATTGATAACCCAGAGTACCTAATGTCAGGTGAAAGCGTGCCTCCTCAGACAATAGGTATTCCTACGGAGCCAGTACCGCTGGAGTCGCTGTGCATTAGCGAAAGTAGTGGAAGCGATTCGACAACGCGTGCAGGAACCAGCAAATATTTGCCACAAAGGTCCGTAGAAGAGGAATCCATGTCCGACCACGAATATTACAACGACTTGCAGCGCGAGTTGCAACCCCTGCGCAGGAACGAGACCACGGTTTAAATGCGCCCCGGCTCCAGCTGAAGTCAAGACGAATAGACTGATCTCCCCCGATCGACTGTCTGCCACCAGCAACGACAGCGTCCCTCGTGCCATTTCTGTAATGGCTAGTAGTAGTAGCTAGGCTACGTCGATACGAATTCGACTAAGAGTTTTATTATAGTTACAAAAACCATTTTGTTGATTTTTTATCATAAAAATTGTAAGTACTGTTATGATTTAGTAATTTGTAAAAATATTGATCTTTATCATGTGCCCTTGGGTACATTTAACGAGAGTATAAGTTATTTATTAACTCTGTTTAAGTATGGCTATGTTTAGGTTTCTCTAATGCGTTATGTTAAGTAGCTAAGCGACTGTTATTTTACTTTTAAAACTGTGATAATTAGTTTAATTTCAATACAATGGGGAACACTGAAATGAATAAAGTTTAGAGAGGTTGGTCTTTGCCCTTATTGTGGAAAATTATGTGCATAAACATTTTGCCATTGACACGATTCGTTGATTTCTTGTGTGTAGATGCCTTTATCTGCACACATGTATTGTCTTTGCGTGTGTGTGCGGATATAACTACAGTAGCCGGAAAGCGTAATTAAACAAGTATATGCCTAATAACATACACATACATAACGGTATGTGTTTGAACATCTATTATTAACCTTAAAATGCATATTTAAAACATAAAATATTACAAAAAATGTATCGATGTAATATTATTATAGAGTAGTAATATTCCATTATCGAAATAAGTAATACGAAATACGAACCATTTTATATTTACATTCCAATGATTGACGTTATGTTTAATTATGTTACACGGCTATAAACGTATATTATATGAAATAGTTATTTCCTAATGGCATTTACTTTGTACACATCCCTAACGGGAAATATATTGTATGTTTTATTGTTGGACAAACGTAGATATGTATATTATTATAGTATGTAATTCTTGGCAATGTCATTGTAATTACGAGGTGATGTCATCTTGCCAATGGGGACTAATATTTTAAAAATCCGACTACTAGACAAAAAGCCCCAGAAACATTTGTAAATGTGTTTATTGCAAACATTTGTAGTGTATATTATATTGTATTCAAAGTCTACAATGTTTTTCTTCTTATGTATGAACTAATAAATACTTAGCTAACAATATCACAAAAGCGGGCAATCATTAAATTAGGCAATGTCAATTATGTACGTGATATTGTTAATACTATTCGCCAATATACAGAATACTTATTGGGTATGTAATTATAATGTTCTACTAAATAAGTATTCTGTGTAAGCGTTGTCTGTCATCGGGGCCTAATTGTTACAATATTTTTTACATAAAATGTAAATTACTTATTAGAAAAGTTTATTTGTGGGGAATAACAAATAATTATGTCACTGTTACCCCAAAGTATTAGTGCTTTTAGGGACTAAGCAAGACAACAGGCGCGGTTAACTGACCGTGTACCTTGAAAGACGCCCCGCAACCTATTTAAATACAAGCAAAATACGGATAGTATTCAATTGTTTACATCAGTATATATATGTATATACGGGTATATAGTAAGTAATACTTATGCCAGATTCCGTGAGAAAAATTTGCGAGTTCTTATACACAATACTCGTCCTGCCATTACAGCTACCGTTGTCGCTTCCCGCTGCTCTTCTTGTTGTTGGTTTTTATTGTGAGGGTCAAAATAAGCGCAGCGCGAGCGCGATCATGTGCTTACATACTGCTCTTGTCGGAGAGCGCTTGGAGCTTAATTTTGGATACCAGTAAGATCTAAATTTGGGGTTACATATCGAAAGTCGCAATTTAGCAAGTTGAATGTGTCGAAAAAATTGATGCCAATATTTTTCAGGCAAGTATGTAATGTTTACAAAGAAAGAATCAATGTCTAAATATTCGAACGACGACAGACGGTCAAATATGTGTAGTCTCTAAAATTTACACTAAACCAGTACCTGTCGAATCCAGACTGATTCAATACTGAGCCGAGATGGCTTACCGACTACCAAAACCGTCAAAAGTAACGAGTCCAATTCGATTCGATTGTCAATTTGAGTTACAGAATCCGCGCCTAGGTATGGTAAAGTTTGAAAACATAGTTTTCAAAACTAGCAAATTACCTAAAGTGTAGGTGCAGTAACGCGGAAAGAATGCAATTACCTGCGACCGGGCGGCATGTTGTAAGAGGCAACAAAACAACCCACAGCCAAGTGGTAGGGTATTTACTAATCCGGATGGCTACCATCCGTGGTCTAGAGTAGTGTTCCGCAAACTTTTAGTGTTCAAAGTACATCTAGGAAATCGAAAATTTTTGGAGGTACACCACAAAATATTTTTTTTTTTAACGGCGCGCTCGCACTATACCTGCGTACGAGTGCGCCGACTCGTGACCCAGAGAGTACGGGTAGCGGGGGCGCGAGGGTTCCAGCCATTCGCGCGCGCCTCTCGCGTGTCGCCGCCCGCGCCAGTGGAAACAAAACGCCTCGCTCGTGCGCTCGCGTGATTTACCTACATATTTTATGTGTAACTAAGTATTTTTCTTACCCTTACATTATTTACTAAAAATAAGTTTATAACATAACCTTATTTTTCCGAGGCACACCAATTAATGACCACGGTACACCAGTGTGCCGCGGTACATACTTTGCGGAACACTGGTCTATAGAGTATACCGCCATAACAACCTTGAGTTGTGTTCCGGAATTAGTGGCCAGGTTCCAGTCTCCCTTAGAGAGCAACAGCGCATTTGTAACGCCTTTGGTGTTGCAAATGTCCACAGGCGATGGTAACCGCTTTCCATCCCGTGGTCCGTCTGCCTCTCTGCTAAACTCATTCAAAAACAAAAATTCCCTGTGCCTGGATGCCACGCACCCCTTGTAAAACGGCTCGGATTGCGGTGTCACTCGGCTCCTATACGGACTCTACACACTACCGATGCAATAAATCTTAAAATTTTATAGTACTTTCACAAACTCACGAAGCTAAGTTCTGTCCGTGTGCATTTAAGTTCTGCGCGTATTGAGCTCTCACTTCAAATAGTAGTCGGATTGTATGGCCATTATTTGCTTTGCTGATCCTTGCCTTGGTGTCAGTTCACCGAGCCAACGATGATTTGATATAAGTTACTACCCGTGCGCAGAAGGTTTGCCGATAGCCTCATGACGTCACGCGTCGATGATCAGTATGGGTGACAAAAAAGGTTACATAAATAGTTGTTGCAATAAATGTATTATTGCATATACTTTACATAAGTATATACAATAATAGTATATACAATGACTACTTATTGGCAAACCTTCTGTGCGCGTGTTATCGTTTCAAACTTACTTAAATGTTCTGTTTGTATTTGTGTATGCAGCGGAATATAAAGGACATTAATTTTAAGCAAACAGTTGAAGGAAGTTCGCATTCATTCGTTTTAAATAAAAATATACGAATAGAAATCACATCACCTTATCATGGAAAAAAGAAAAGGTAAATAAGAATGATATGTGCCCAATAAAAAGCAACTCGAAAAGCTTTTAATACATTATATTAATATTAGATTGCGGCTTCTTTCTCTCGATTTTTGTCATTTTATTACAAAGATCAACAAGCTTAAGAAGAATTGCCTGTGGTGAAATTAACAGACTTAACTCATTAGAGCTACTGTCACACTCAATCGCAAGTTAACCAAGCGCGGACGGCGAGTGACCCACTCGGTGACAAACTTCTACTTGGAGTTAAGTGACCCAGTACCAATCGCTAACAGGCAACTCAACAATTCATGGATCACACCACGGTCACTTTTTGACCACGCGAGGTTTACTAGGTGACAACGCGGCGTCCACCCATGGTCAGCGAAGCTTGTCGATATTAAGACGCTTTTGAAGACTATATTTGGCGCTTGTCATTCTTATTCCTCTCCTTCCATGATTTAATAATCAATATAAAATCACAGTTTTTATACCTATCCGTAGATTATTTTTACTCTATAAGAAACACACAAAGTTAATATAATTAATAATCATCACTATATCCCGCCATTCTAGTTTGAATAATAGATTAAATTTAAATGTTTTGAATTAGTTGTAAGAAATTATTGGTAACAAAGTTAACATCTCAATTCATAATTATCCAGTGGAGACTGAGAAAGGCAGTAACCCCGATTTCTGAGAAATGAAACTTTACTCAAGGAAGAAGTGAACCACGAACTAATTTAAGTCTCAACAAACAAAATTAAAACAGTGTGTCTGAAAACTAAGCTGGCCATGATGATTTTAGCCTTAATCCCTGGTTGGGTTTTCAGCTTTAGCTTTTGACCTCGGAGCTCATCTAATTTATGACCATTCTTCATTGTGAGGTTATTAGTTAAGCATGCTATATATACACCAAAATACTTCATTCTTAGGGAGCCATCCATAATTATTTCTTGATGTAAAATGACAAAATATGTAATGTCATATTAGGGAGGGAGGAGTCCTACGAATGTGACCAGCTGTGACAAGTATTGGGTAGAAATTCGTGTGACGTAATTTGTGAATGGCCCCTAGTACGATTTATAAACATTACTAATGGCACCGCCACTTTGTTCGCGAGGGTTGAACACTTGTTTTGACTAATTTTAACAATATATTTATGAACCACAACCTGTTTGTTGTTCTGATGTACCTTCCTATTACTGTTAGTTTCGTGAAAACGGCTTAATTCGTTTTTGCGTAAAACAGTAAGAAATAAACCTGATCAACTTAATCGTTTTTAATATTAATAGGTTGTTATAGTTATCATAATTTAGCTCAAAGCTTATAAGCTCAAAGGTATTAGTTTTTAGAACTGGATTAAATCGCACATTATTACATTTTTCATGAGTTAAAATTGCCAAGACAATATTTTCTTCTTATGTTCTGATCCCAGACACATATATAATAGATGTTTCCAAATACATATGTGTACGTAGGTATTTGAATAAAATAATTTATTATACATATTCGATGACTGTTAATAATTTTCATATTTTGTCTGTGATCACAACTCCCACTTCAGCTAATGTGACCCGCACTCGTCTAGTTCATACTACTAACTAGATTCCATACTGATATATCTGGTACAATGTTAGTGTTAGTGACCGTTTCTCGCAGATGTAGAGATGTATTTAATGCGTTATTTTTGATCCAATATTGTTTTTGTGTTTATGTTAACGACGTTAAACATTGATAGATAACACTAGTGTAGCTGGTCGTTAACGGCGTTAATTTTAACACTACAAACAAGACATATTATCCTAACATTATCCCAGATGGAGTAGGTATAATATTTTTTCAATTTAAATGTTATAGATAAACATTTAATTATAGGTTATAGGAACGAATGAATGCAAACAGATATCATATATATATATATATATATATATATATATATATATATATATATATATGATGAACACCTCAACTGCAAAAATGAAATGCAAAAATATATTAATATTACACTATATTTAGTTATAAGTACTTTTATATGTTAAAACCAAACTTCGTTTGCCATGTAACTTGTAAATATGCTACTGTAAATAATATTTTTATTATGTAAAATGAAATATGTAACGTTCCCATATTTATCTTAAACGATTCCTTTGTAGTTTGTCTGATATTTTAAATTATTGAGCTTGACTAATATAAAAAAATTGTTTTACATATTATACAGAAACTTTAATGGATTAGATATGTTTTATATCAAATTGAATAATTAAAAATATCAGTATAAATTAGTTAATGTGGTAAGTCAAGGAACGCCTATGTAATTATGTAATAAAGAGGTTTACCATACAAACTGGAGCTAAATTATATTGTGCCATTACAAAAAAAAAAAGAAATAGATTCCCATAGTTATAATAATTACAAAAAAGATAAGAGACATTTATTAACTCAACTTGATTGAATACATTCTCATTTTTGAATCAATTTTTGTTCATTATATCGTAAGAATCAATAATAAAACATTATAATTAATTATTAAGTAATTTTTTCAAATGTAGTACTACAGTGGGTATTCATAAAAGCTAACAGTGTTTATAATCAATCAGAGGCAGTTGAAAGGCAGCTAGTTTAATAAGCCAAAAATGTCCAAGATTAGGCTCTGCTTTTTCGGCAACTTTTAACAGACAATATAAAACCACTATTTCGGTTGTTTTTATTGACGCCTATATATTACCCAGGTAAAGTAAAATTCTTTTTCGAATCTTAAGTGGTTTCAGAATAGTGTGTTAATTTACTAACTCTGTATATCATACTCTACAGACAATGTCATGAAGTGATAGAGGGAGCCCAGCTTTACTATCTCTCTCTAACTCTGTAACATTTGATCTCAGCGCTTTCACTGTCCTATATTTAAGTACTTAGTATCGTGTAAAGTGATCGTGGTTAGTGGCTTTGGTGTGTATTGCGCTTTATAATTTCTCCTAGTTGTCGTTGTCATGTGATCAAAGTTGCCGAGGGATACAATAACAGTAAGTTACTAATAGTTTTTGGACTCAGGGTTTACTTAGTATAATAAGTAACTCATTCAGGACTTTACTTAGTATAATAGAACAGTCAGCGTTATTTGTAAACCAAGTTTGACTGCGTCTGACTGTATTTTCCAATTGAAACTGATCGACAGGTTTCCCTTGTGCGGCTTAGGCACTGTGCGCACCTAAATAACACGTGGTCTAAAGTTGAACTGTCCAAACCTGCTTGGACATCTAACTTCTCATATGTTAGCGCTAATGAAAATGATACCATATAACTATAGTTCCTTAGTTGCCATTCTCTTCAAAATTCAAAGCAAAACCCCACAGCATCGATCTATATGTCGTAAAGGAATGTGAATTATGACAAAGTTCTTTGTCTGTTTCTATATAGTTTAAGCATTGATGGCAACTAATACGTGACTCATTATTGATCGGAACAAATTCTTGAAGGAGAAACTAAATTGTAACGTACATTTAATTATATTTAACGGTCTCTGTGGTTGAGTGGGCTAAGCCTTTGCTGGCCTATCTCACTGCAACGCAGACTTTGGATTCAATTCCTAGCATGGTAAAATTCGGAAATTAATTTTCTTCGCTATTTACTATTGTCTGGGTATCTGGGATCGGCCCCAGAGTAGTCCGTTGTATGATACCCGTAACACAAGCGAACGTGCTTAATTTGGGGATATACAATACGTGTGTTTATCTGCCGATTATAGAAAATAAATAAAAAATATGTTTCATAAGCAAGAAAGTCTTCATTTTCATGGGACGAATTTGGTATCGTGTCATAGCATAATTAGACTCGTGCTTCAAATCATATCAAAATCATAGTACCTTACAAGTACTGTACCTTATATTAAAAGTATAATACAAACATTTTTTTTTAAATGAGAATGTGTTCAATTTCGTCTACATTATAAACGTAGATGTATTTCGCAGGATATGTACGAGTAACGTTTACATGGCTAACAATACTGTTTTTCATTGATAAATAATTAGGTACTTGTACCTTAATAAATGAAATTTAAATAATGGTTTTTTATTTTGTCCCATAAACCTCACCGGGAATCGCGTAACATGGGCCCAACTCTATTAGGATATTGTCAGAATGGTCACTCCCGTCGTCATTACAAGTTGTTCATTTAATTTGGAGCCTAAGTCAGTAAGCCCACTAATTTTTTACACAGTTATGTAGCGACATACTTAATTATACTTTGACAGCACTCGCAATTATTTTACACTAGCGCTCCCGGCAGTCGTTGTCCTGCCCTGAAAAAATAAAAATCTAGAGCCCCGATGCCAGCCCCACCTACCGGTTCCAATTGCAAATCTAAATAATCATAACCCAAACACACACAGACAAATCATTAAAATCAATAGACCTTCTCAAGTTATGCGCGTACATACATTCCTAAGATTCATTTATATATATATATATACATATATATTGGCAATCCAGCGAGGAAACGTAGCCAGCCTTCAAGGCACCTTACCCATAGAAGACAGTGATCTAGGGTCAGTATTCTACTTATAGTATTGAGGGACGATGAGTAGAATATAATACGAATAAGTTAAGTTTTCTTGCATTGTATTCGGTTATATGTACTTTATTGTAATAGATATTATCTCTAAATTTGTAATAAGTTTATTTTGAGTAGGGTATAATTTCGTTTTTAATGTTGGAAAATATTTAAATCCCTGAGAAAAAAAAGAAAAAAAATATATATATATATATATATATATATGTGTGTACTTATATATATATATATATATATATAAGGGTGGGTCAAAAAAAAAATTTTTATAAGTGACACGGAAAAGGGGGTTGCTAGACACGTTAAAAAATTCTCACCAAATATGAGCTCTTAATTTTAATACGAAGATCCTCCACATCGCAGTTTTTTTATTTTTTTCTCAGTCCAATAGATAAAGTTCATATCTCCGTTAGTAATTGATTTAGCAGCAAAATTCAATATACTTTTTTGTAGGAAATCGAACGCTCTATAAAAAAGGTCTATTACATTTTTATCGTAAATGTCACCATTTAACAAATATTGAATATTAAAGTTTGATTATTTTCAGACAAATTTCTTTTTTGCTTATGAGTTTTGTAACTCGTGAACAATAAAGTTTATAAAATGGGCCATGTATATTAACAGCCGATTCCCAGCTTTTTACTACTGATTAAAACAAGCTTCTGACGAGGGTAATGTAAAAGAATAATAATTGATAGTAAAATGTAGAAACTTTATTTACTTATTATTTAACATTTCTGCATCGAAGGTTCGACTTCCCATGACCTCTAGTCTTATTACGCCAATTAGCAGTTTTTATGCATAAGTACATAACTATATGTTGGCTACGTAAATTTATGGTAGCTAATATATTGTTACATGCCGTCAAAGATAAGCGCACAGCTTATTGTCCTTTTCTCGGATTAGGGAATCCTTTGTCTTTTGAATTTGTAGTTAAGAAAAACATGCTATTGTCTTTTTACTTGTTTTATAACAATCATTAGCGTCGAACTAATCCCTATTGTTATTGTATTCGACTTTGTGGACGTTCACAGGTGTGCAAATTAATATTTCTTAGAAACTCAGTGTGCGCCTCCAATTCTTTTGTACTGTATAGTTATTATAAGACGATGCCCGAATGGAGGGGCGGGGCAGTCAAGCGACGACTACGAAACGAGTAAGACGTTTTCGAGTACTCTCGATTAGCGATATAGACGACGGACTTTGCGCGTTCGAATTGTATTGAATAGTGCAGTGTGAACTGGTTGCATCCAGTTTTATTTGTATTTGTTTTATACGTGTTTGTACAGTTCTAATAAATTCTATAGTAGTTCCAACGGCATTTCTAATACGAGTCCTGTAGCTCGTAACAATATGTTTATAGGAGATATTATGAAGCTACAGTTGTAGTTGTTACTTGTATAATATGTCATAATTTAATAGATTATATTAGGTATCACGAAACAATAGCTATTTTAAGGCAGATGTTTATTGATCTGTTATAGTGAATAAAGAATTAGTTAGTAAATACGATACCGTCATAGTTGGTGGCATTTGTAACAGATATTAACAAGTTGCTAGACATTTTATTAACGGTACGTTCAAGTAATTTATAGTATTTAAGTATTGCGTGATGTCAGACAGACAGCTTTTCTATCATTCGCTCTTCAGTGAACTCAGCAAGTTAAATGTTTATTTATAGAAGTATCTTGGTGATTAGATAACTGTTTAGAATTGAGATGATATAAAGACTAATTGCGAGGCTTGGGGTGACTAGAGGGGAGGTTGGAGGTCACCGGGTCAGGTTGGGTCCATTCTTTATGTCATCTTGGTTATATATATATCTGAATGTGGGTATGAAAAGATTGAATAGAGGTATTCTTTCTCATACTTCTGTGATTACGATATATGTATTTATTGATTCATTATGTGAAGTGTTGGTGACGCTCACACATGTGATCTGTATTTTGAAACGCAGCGTTGTTTCTTATGTGATCAATGACTATCATCAAGATGCTACATAGGATGCTTGGTGATAAACCGGGGCCCTAAATACGGCCACTTCTTTATGAAAGATACCCTATGTCCTTCTCTATGCCCCTGACAATGTATACGCATAAACTCGTAACAATTTGTTGCGTAGTTAAGTGTTAATATGTCAAAACAACTTCACATTCACATTTATAATATTAGCTAGGATTACTGAAGTTGTAACAGTTGTAAATTTTAAAAGTAAGGTAGATTAAGATAAACAAGTCCATTTTTTAGAATATATTTATTAATAGAAAAGTACAAACTTAATTACAGGTATCTCGTTTGTATTACAATTCCGAATATGTATCAATTAGAAATACCAGATATAGCTGTAAAAAAAAATTCCTCATCGACGTACGTCGTTGTCAATAAATTCCAAACTGCAATAAGATTCGGGCCTTTGGCGCGTAAAATATAAATAAAATCGATTAGTAGTTATTAAACAAACTAAATGGCTTGGTTGTAATAATTTTTAAGAAAAATACTTCACCTCCATTAGAATTACACATGCATATTCCCCTGCATACAAAAAGATTCAATGGAAAAAATATAGTAAAAAGAATATACATAAAAATGCCAAAATATATTAAAAAGTAAAAATCTGAAACCTACACTAAATAACACCACACACACACACAGTGTGTGTATGTGTATATAACTTATATATAGTTTATTCCCGTTAAAAAATAAATATTTGTAAAAAAAACAAGTTCTTACACAGAATCGTATTTTATAACTAAAAAGCTATTTATTAATGTTTTCAGTTTTTTCACTCGTATATAATGGTAATTTAAACATTGTCCACTAAAACAGTTTTTAACAAGCACATAGACCTCGTATTACTATTATGGGTAAGGGGATAAAACACTTATCTACTAAAAACAGAAGTTCGAGAAGAAATCGGTGTATTTATTTCTCTTTTCTTGCTATTTCTACAATTAATACAATCCCTGCACCTTTCCAAAATAAACACATAAATTTAAAATAAGACAACTTTGCAGTGAACCAACCTTCCTGAATGTGCAAATATGTGCATTGTTTATATTCAAAACAATTTTTATTAATAATAAATATTAAACATTAGGGCCTAGATACAGAAAGTAACAGTGTTGGACACGGCACAAATTGTCTGGAGGTTCCTATTCCTGGAACTCTAATCACAAGTAGCTTGGATTGCTTTGAAATTAATATTTTATTTACTATAAAATATTAATTTTATTTTTATAAAAGAATGTTAGCAAAAAATATTAACTCCAAATAACAACTAAATCAAAAAAAATATTTATTTCATTACTATTTTATCATTTTTCTCAAGTTTTATTTTAGGAAGTCAATTGATTTTGCAAGTATTAGCCTTAATATACATAAGCGGTTTTTTTTGAAATAAAATGATATTTTGTGCACGTCCTGCAACTAGTTTGAAGATGCCATAAAATTTGACGCCATTTATACGCTTTCTCTTTACAAATTTTGAGGTTATCTTATATCATTTATCCAGTGAGGAATTAGTTAATGTAATTTCAAACGTACGATAGATTATATAATAATATAATAGCATAACAAACTATATAAGTACTGATTATTAAATAAAATTTGGTATTATAAATGCCTTTTATATTTATTCGACCACCGTCTGACTTTTAATCAAAATTTTGATTCTTAACAAATTTTGGTAACATTTTGGAAGTCATACTTCCTACTTTTTGAATACTTTCCACTACTAATGGCAGTTCCGACTGTTAATAAATGTGTTTTCTTGAAGTTTTTATAAATTATTATTATTTTAATTAATTAGCAATGTTTTTAATTATATATGTTTAAAGTTAATTTAAAATTTTATCAAAATTTTTAATGTCATTTCATGAATGGTTTCTTGAATATTTAAAAAGTAACTATGTATGTCTACTCATTTTTGGCTATTACGAGGGCCGTTCTCAACAATGTCACAGTAAATTAAAAAAAAAACAGATTTTCAGGATTATTTAGCAATACCAATTTAAAATATTAAAAGACTATACGAATATTTTATTGATTCTGAAATGGCACCCTCAAAAGACAGGTCCTAAATTTGACAAACGCTTGACAAAATAAAGGGATCAAAACGATTATTTTAAACTAGGGATGGGCCGAATGTGGTTTGAACCGAATACGAACTTCGGCCGAACT